>OY728151.1:268164489-269531499 GCA_963277665.1 Viscum album | reverse complement strand
TTTACCAATAAGGCAAATCCAAAAAATATACTCCACTTCCTCCAATTGTAACAGGTTTTAGTGGAAACATTATTTATCTTTCTAGATTTCATTTGACCCTTCCTGAATAAAAAACTAAAATCTTTAAATTCATTAATCAGTTCCAGACATATACTGAGGTGGATCATCGGTCTCTATGGTATTATCAAATATTTGATGATTATTTCTATATGGATGGTCCATTGGAAAGAATTGACGATGTCCCATAAAACTAAAACTACAGTGATGTTTCAGTCTTTTGGATCGTGTATTCTTCAAACAAACAGGACATGATAGTTTTCCCTTCGTGCTCCATCCAAACATCATTTAATAAGCTGGAAAATAATTGATCATCCACATAAGTGAATCACGTATCTAAAATATTTCTTTCGAATATGCATCGTATGTGCGCACACCCACATCCCAAAGAAGCTTCAAATATTTTATTATAGGTTGCATGTATAAATCAATATCAATGTTGGGATCAGAAGGGACAGATATGAGTATACTCATGAAAGTGAAAGGTTTTTTCATACACAACCATGGGGGAAGATTATAAATGTGTATAAAAACTAGCTATGTGCTGTGAGAAGTAAGCATCTGTAAAAACGGATTAAAACCATCGCATGAAATACCCAGACTCAGATTACGCATGTCAGCTGCAAAATCAGGATATCGAGCATCAAATCTCTACCATGAAAATCCATCTTCAGGGTGAACTAACTCAACATTAGTCTTCTTTCTCTCGGTATCATGCAATCCCATTTTTATTGATATTTCATCAGACATAAAAAGATTCAGGAGTCTGGGGATCAATGGAAAGTGCCACATTTCTTTCTGTGGAATTCGTGATGATGTTTTATCAGATTTTGACTTCCAGTGTGATGTGCCACATTTTATACAATCATTTCGTTCAGCGGTTTCCTCCTAGAATAAACTAAAATCTTTCGGGTAAGCATGAACTTTGATTCATGAAAATCCAAGTTCCTCAACTAACTTCCATGCCAAATAGTGGTTTGAGGGAATATATGCATCATCTAGAAGTAAATACTTCAAGAAGGTAAGAATGTAATCGATTTTTGTATTAGAAATCCCATACATAGTTTTCCCATGAAACAATCGGATTAAAAATTCTAGCCTTTTCATTTTATTGAATTGTCGATATATTGGAGTCATGGCAGCATCATTCAATTTTTTCACCTGGAAAACATTAGAATTTTTATTAGACGCATCATGTGTGCTCATATTGAAGTATTCTTGGTTCAGAATACTTTCTTTTTCATGATGATGAATAAACAGAAACTGGTCATATAAAAAATTATTCACTCCCGTCCTCTCATTTGGGTCATCAGCAATTTGAGATTTCATTTTCTCCCCATTGTGATACCACACATAGTAGTTTGCTTAAAAACCATATTTGGTTATGTGGTAGGTGACTTCTTCACGACTCAACTAAGGTCTACCAATAGAAATGGAACATGGGAAGTGTATGCAACCACTACCTGAAGCATTGTGAAATGAAAAATCTAAAAAGATCTCCAAATTGTTTTGAAAATCTCTTGAGATCCGATCGGTTTCATACATCCAAATTCTATCCATTTTGTATGAAAATAATTGTTATAAGTCATTTCGTCAAAACAAATTCAATAAGATTGAAGTTTCATAAAAAATATATTTAACTAAATGAGAATTGTTCACTTTATATGAAACCATAACTGACACACTACTCTATATGAGAATCATAATATAAAAGACAAAAAAAAATACTATATTTATAACAAAATATCTTTGAAGAACTATACATGAGTGTACAAGATTATGTACACTTGTGGAGGAGAATTATTCAGAAGTTGACTAAATTTTAGATCGAATAAATTCTATATTTTAGTAAATAATTTTAGTGATCACATACATTTCCCAAGGGGGAGGGAGTGTCCAGGGGGGTGCGGGGTGTCCAGGGGGTGGTGGGGCCGTCCAGGGGGGTTTAAGGTGTCTAGGGGTGGGGTATGTCTAGGGGGTCAGGGTGTCTAGGTGGGCGGGCTGTCCACAGGGGTGGTCGAGCTGTCCAGGGGGTAGGGGGAGTCCAGGGGGTGGGTGGGCTGTCCCTGGGGGTGAGTGGGGTGTTCAGGGGGTGGGTGGGGTTGTCCAGGGGGTACGGGGTGTCCAAGGGGGTGGGCGGGCTGCCTATGGGGGTGGCAGGGCTGTCCAGTGGGGTACAGGGTGTCTAGGGGGTGGGCAAGTTGTCCAGGGGGTGGGCGGGCTGTCCACGGGGGGTGGTTGGGCAGTCCACGGGGGTGGCAAGGCAGTCCAGTGGGGTCGAGGTGTCAATGGGGGGGGGGGGGGGGCTTTTTAGGGGGTGGGGGCGTCCGGGGGATGGGGCTGTCCAAGGGGTGGTGTGCGGGTGTCCGAGGGGGATGTCCACAAGGGTGGGGGACTGTTGAGGGGGTACGAGCTGTCTAAGGGGGTGGGCGGGCTATCCACGGGGGTGGTAGGGCTATCCAGGGGGTCGGGGGTGTCCATGGGGTGGGGGGGGGGCTTTCCAGGGGTGGGGGTTGTCCAGGTGGTTTGAGGTGTCCAGGGGATGGGCATGTTGTCCAGGGGGTGGCGGGGGTGGTGGGGCTGTCCAGGGGGTACATGGTGTCCAGGGGGTGGGCGGGCTATCCACAGGGGTGGGGGCGGTCCACAAGGGGAGGGGTGTTCAGGGGGTGGGTGGGGCTATCCATGGGGGATACAGGGCTGGTGGGCGGGCTGTCCACGGGGGGTGGTCGGGATGTCCAGGGGGATGGAGGTGTCCAGAGGGGGGTGAGAGGGCTGTCCACGAGGGTGGGGGGCTGTCTAGGGGGTACGGGGGGTGCGAGGGTTGTCTACGAGGGTGGGGGTTGTCCAGGGGGTACGGGGTGTCCAGGGGGTGGGCGGGCTGTCCACGAGGGTGGTGGGGTTGTCGAGGGGGTGGGCGGCCTATCCATGGGGGGGCGAGGCTGTCCAGGGGGGTCAGGGGGTCCAAGGGGTGGGAGAGGGGGGGATTTCCAGGAGTGGGGGAGCTATCCAGGGGGTACTAGGTGTCCAAGACATCCCACCCCACCCTCTTGGACAGCCCACAACCCCAGCTAGATATCCCACCCCCCACTAAACATAAAACATAAAACAAACCCTTTACCCCCTGCACTAAACATACCCCACTAAATAGACCATTTTTGATTTATGAAGTGTAGAACAAAAAAACATAGAACAAACAAAGGGTTCGGTACTCCAAAATCAATAACTATAATTTAACCGAAATCAAAACATCAAACATAAAATAAAAAGAGGAAGAATAATAAAAATAATATAATACTTACTAATTTGAAGTATAGAAATTAAAATTTGTTTGATTAAAGAATGATCTTCAGCTAGGAGGTATTTCACGACTGAGAATACGTCGGGAGGAGGTCTGGATTAGGTCTGCAATCAGACCTACTACACCCCCCACAACCAACCCCCTCCCACTACATATCCCCCCCACTCCCACTACATACCCCCTACACCCTCCCCATAGACAACCCCTCCTACTACATAGCCCCCACTACAGCCAACCCCCCCTACAACCCCCCTGCAGTCCCCTCCCTCACCTCCCCCTAAAGCCCCCAACCCCACATTGCACATCCCCCCTCACCCCTTACAGCCCCCACCCTGCACACCCACCCCCTATAGCCCCCCCATTGCACATCCCATCTACAGCCAACCGCCTCCCACTACATAGCCCCCCGCTCCCACTACACACCCCCTACAACCCTTTTCCCACTAAAAAAACCCCCTATATAGCCCCCTTGCACTACGCATCCCCCACCCTCCCACCCTCTCACTACACAGCCCCCCTGTATCCCAACCAACCCCCTCCCACTGCACAACCCCCCCCCCCCATTCCCACTACACCCCTACAACCCCTTTCCCATGGCACAACACCCCCTATAATCCCCTCCCACTGCACAACCCCCCCATATCCAACCCCCTCCCATTGCACAACACCCCTCCCATTGCCTCGAAAAATAAATCATGACATTTGAATCAAGGATGGATCGCAGGTTGAGAATAAGGGTTCACAAAGAATAGGGTAGCTGTCCTTTACGGATAATCAAAACAAAAAACAAAAAACAACCTTGTCTTCCAAGAAATCAGACTGAAAAATGGAATAAATGGAGGTTGAACATAAAACTCAGAACTTAAAGATTTGATTTGGAAGAACAAACAATTGGTTGCTCGGTAGAAGGGTTTGCACACTGGAAGGGAGATCTGGTTTAGGGAGCAATGTGGGAGGAACCCGATTTGAATTGGGGCTACATTTGTGGAATTCTATCCCAACAGTTTTTTAAAACCATTGGTAAATATCATACCTATACCAACGGTTCCATGAACTATTGGTATAAGGGGGTAACCTATCACCTATCCCAATGGTTTGAACAAATCTGTTGGTATAAATCTCTCTACTTGGGCCTATCCCAATGGTTTTCCAAACCATTGGGGAAAAACACTCTAACAATTACTCTACCAATGGTTTTAAAAAAACCATTGGTATAGGAAACCTATCCCAACAGTTTTTCTAAACTGTTGGGATATATGCGTTGGTATAGAAGGAATTTGCAATAGTGATGATTTGGACACCACTGAGGGTAGATCAGAAAGAGTGCACCCTAGAATGGGGAACACTGGATAGATAGGTCAGAATGCCCAATGAGAGAAAACACATATCGGTGTGTCCCATAAAGGGAAGATGTGACACCATGAA
The DNA here is from genome assembly GCA_963277665.1 of Viscum album. Taxonomy (NCBI): domain Eukaryota; kingdom Viridiplantae; phylum Streptophyta; class Magnoliopsida; order Santalales; family Viscaceae; genus Viscum; species Viscum album. The sequence continues at coordinate 269,526,719 of OY728151.1, read as the reverse complement.
GACTAATATGGACACCAAAGAGGGTGGATAAGGGAGAGTACACCCCATAATGGGGGACACCAAGGTTTAACATTGGCTAGGATTGAACATCATAGAGGTTTTTTATGTATCATGTGTAGACGATAGGGATCAAAACCTGCATAGTTTGAAGGGGTGATTAATCGGGGTGTACATGAATGATAATGACCTATATACATGTTGGGGCTTACAAGTGGTTAGCGGCCCGTCACAAGAGGATCACTCCTAGTGGGATGGTTATGGATTGAGTGGGGCTTATTCATGGTTAGCCTCCAAATTTCTTCTAGGAGTAGTGGGGATGTCAGTGACATGATCTCACTGGGTTATGGTGGCCCAAGTAAGAATCAAGATGGATATGGATGGTTGAGTGATGTGGATTGAGAGGGAGATGGAACCGAAGTGAGGATGACAGTGATGTTGGGATTGATCCTCGAAGAGACTTCCTACATATCCTCATGGCAGGTAATCAAATTCTGCATAGTTCGGTGAGGTGATTGGACACCTAAGGAGGCGGTCCAGAAGAATGGATGCATAGATTGGACCTAGAGGAAGTTGAACTTCTGAGTTGGGGTATGATCTTCCAGAAGCACAGGGGCTCAAGGAGAGAGACCAGGATGAGACATGGGTGATGGGATTGATCCTCAAGGAGGCTTCCTATATATCCCCATGGTAGGGAATCAAAGTCCATACAGTTTTGGATGGGGCATGGAAATGCGGTGTGTGTAGAGGACATCAACCCAAATGCATGTTGGGGATTACGCATGGTTAGTGGCCTAGGTTGGTCTGACGCCACAGTGGAAAAACAAAGTTATGGGTTCCAAAAAAGGGTACTAAAATATCTTTCCATCAATTTTAGACTACAATGGCTTACCTAAGGTTTAGGATCCAATGTCTTACCACTGGTTGGGGTTCACAACGACTTACCATCAATTGGGAATCACAACAGCTTACCATCGATTGGGAGTCACAATGAATTCATGTAAATTAAGAGTCATATTGGCTTACCTTCAATTGGGATTGGAACTCAGAGTAGCTTCCTACGTACCCTTTCTAGGAGACAAGGAACAAATCCCACATAGTTCGAATGGGGACAGTTTAGCATCTTGCGGGACAAAAGGGGGATACAATTTAATGTCATGTGGGACAAGGGTGAACTAACATGAAGAGGTCGGAAGAAGTAGGTGTTGGTCTTGATCCTTTAGGGAGGCTTCCAACGTACCCTGTCTAGGAGACACGAATCAATTTCAACGTAGTTCGGGATGGGGGTTATAGTTTAACGTCATGCGGGATGATGGTGGACCAACGTGAAGTGGTTGAGACTAATGGATTTTGGGATTGAACCTTAGGGAGGCTTCCTGTGTACCTTTCCTAGGATAAAATGATCAAAGTCCATGTAGTTCGGAATGGGGGATACAATCTAATGTCATGCGGGATGAAGGTGGGTTGGCACGAAGTGGCCGAGACCAATAGATGTTGGGCTTGAACCTTATGGATCTTCTTGTATACCTTGCCTAGGAGACATGGATCAAAGTCTATGTAGTTCGGAATGAGGGATATAGTATAACTTCATGCAGGATAAAGGTGAACCGACATGTAGGGGTCAAGACAAGTAGGTGTTGGGCTTGGACGTGAGGGAGGATTCCTACATACCTTGATCGGATGGGGGAAAAGATCGAAGCCCATGTAGTTTGGAATTGGGGGCTTGGGACATACATGATAAGGAGGACAAGGAAGGATTTCATGTTCAGTACTTACTCTAAGACCACGTGAGTCATGCTTAGTGTGAGAAACAAGAGGTATAAAAGACCTGACGATCATGGTGAAGAGGTGAGGCCATAAAGGGTGGTGAATGGGACTTACGCATAGAAGTTATCTGGGTGCCTCTAAGGAGCAGCAACGGTGAATGGGGCCTATGCATAGAAGCTTCTCAGGTTCTGTTAAGGAGCGACAATAGTGAATGGGGCTTATATGTGGAAGCTGCATGGGTGTCGCTATGAAATAGCAATGGTGGAAGGGGATTACGCAAGGATGCTTCCTAGTGCCGCTAAAGAGCAGCAATAGTGTATGGGGAATACACATATACACTGCCTGTAATGTCTTCCTTATGTCTAGCTATGAGATCATCCCAACTCACTGGTGGGTTGAGGCATATAATTGAAGTCTATATTTATGTGCTAGTGAAAAACTGGGATAATGACAAGGGCATTAGAATCAGTCTGAACAAAGGGATTTGAAATGTGTGAATCACATGCCTGACATTCGGAATGTGGTAAGGAGGCATGACGATTAAGGATAACTATCGACTGTGTTCGAAACATAGAAACCATATCGTGTTATCCTAAATTGGGGACCAACAAATGAGGGTTGAATGTTGATCGTGTTCGAAACACAATACCTGACTCAAAGTGTCATCCAAAGTCTTCCGGGGCATTTTCCTAGAACGTTAGGTGATCCGAGGTAGCGTGGGACTAGGCCGTTAGGGGGTCCGTTCAGACATGAAAGAGTTTGATGATCCGAATGACGGACACACAAAGCATGAGGTGGATTGATGGAATGATTGAACTGATTCCAAACCTTTTGAAATTATGACACTGTAATCATGGCATGATGTATCTTATGATTGTCACATAATCCAACTATTTTTTGGAACAAGAGGCATCCTATTATTGAATGATTGGGAATTCTATAGTTTATAGTCATGTAGAGAAGACTATTGGCATCTTATGCCTGGAGCATAAGGCATGTCTTGTTTAGAGCATGAGGAATCCTATATTTTTCACATAGGGATTACTACAATTTATAGTCATAAAGATAGGACTAAAAGAATCTTACGCTTGGAACATAATAAATCTCTTGTTTGGGGAAAGAGGCATCATATACTTGTCATATTGGGTGTACTGCAGTTTATAGTCATATAGATAGGACTATTGGCATCTTATGCTTGGTGAATAAGGAATCTCTTGTTTGGAGAAAGAGGCATCTTATATTTGTTATATGGGGTGTACTATAGTTTATAGTCACATTGATAGGAATATGAGGCATAAGGTGCCTAGAAATGGATGATGTTGGGACTTACGCAATAGGATCCCATTCTGGTTGAACCTGGTATAGAAGTCAGGTGATGGGGATTGGATGAGTTGCATGAGGAATGGTTCGACTCAAGGTACTCGGGGAATTGATGATCTGAATCTCAACAGAAGACATGGGAAATGAACCAAGATAATTATGTCAACTCAAGTTATTTCAAGGTGTGTGGAGGAGTATCTCAAATCATGGTATTCTATGGGTGGATGGTCGGTGCGAATAAGAAAGCAATGGAAAATGTAGACTTCCCGGCCCAAAAAGTTCATACTGTGACTCTCCATTTTCAAGGGGATCAGTGATGGAAGCAAAGTTTATTCACAGAGGAAAGGTGCTCGTGGAGCATGGGGTCTCGCAAATCAGTTTTGTGAAGGAAAGGTTCTCGCATAGCCTAGGGTATCGCGAAGAATCTTTATGAAGGAAAGGCATTTGTGGATCGTAGGGTCTCGCAGCGAAAAGGGGATTCACAGAGCCTCAAGAAACCCTAAGGAGCTCCCTTCTTCGTAAAGGGAATCTATTCGTGGTGCTCAGGAGCACCGTGAAATGGGAGATCCACTGCTGAAGGGGCAACGTAACTGTGCTTATGAAGTGGGTGAGTCGTATATTTATTGGCGATGGAGGTCGGAGAAGCATGCTGTGAAGAAAAAATGTGTGCTGAGAAGAGAAAATTATGCCGTGAAGGAAATCACACTCTGCAACCGGAGGCAGTTCCCTCAAGTTCTTCGTAACCAAAGAGTTGACCGTCACAGCCTCTGCGGTGCCCGCAGAGGTTCCAGTCAAGTTCAATCAAGTTTCTCGTATTCGTGGAGGCTAACTTCATAGCATCTGTGGCACTCATGGAGGCATTATTCAGGTTCCCTCTTCTCTGCAATCACAGAGGGAGATTCACGAATAGGCTCCACAAACCAGTTTTCCAGCACAACATTGAAAGTCCAAACTGCTAATCCGTAACTTTGTTCCAGCACTACGACCAGTCAAGTTGAAGCTTGCGAAATGAGATATGGTCCTGGATTATATATGGAAGCATTTGGAATATATTTTTGATTTTTTTTTGATGCCAACAGTATGATAATAAGTGCATAAATGTTCTATATTATAAGAGAGTGGGTAACCACTCTTGGAAATTTCTCAAAATGTTAAAATATTAAAAATTTATTCTATAGGATAAGATTTCCAAATGGCCTATAGAAGGCCAGAGGATGAAATTTTAAACCCTATATTATCCCATTGTAAGTATTTAGTATGTTTATTTTTATTAATAATTAAATCAAATACAAATTTTTTAAAATTTCATTGTTGTCAAATATGAAAATATTCATTACATTGACATTTAAAACACCACGAAAACATGTCAAATTAGATACAAATATTTTACTTTGTCCTAGAAATGTTAATGTAATATATAAAATTAATTTATCACATTAATTATATCAAATTATATTTATATTAATGTTTTTAATATCATTTATTTTATTATTCATTGAATTAAATAATTATTTCTTCAATGTCATCTAATATTATAATGTAATTATTTCTTCCCTAAAATTTTAATATAAATTACTATGATGAAGATAAATTTCTTATATATAAATATAATATTTATTTTCAAAAAATATCTTCTTGGATATTCACATATTAATAATGTTATACTTATTAAAAATAGTAGTCCGTTATATTTGACTTTCCATTAAATATTATACTATGAAGGACATACTATCAAAAAAGTGGCACCAAAATGTCATAAATTAAAAAATGGATTACTATGGTCAAAACCTAATCATATAATATATTTAGGTCATGTTTTAAGGTAATTTTTTAGTCATTATCTTTTTATGTTTCTATATTTTAAAATTATTTTATTACTTTTTATTTTTGTTGCAGAGAAGCATTGTGTCAGTTTTGTATAAGAATTATAAGGTATTATTTCATATATAAAAACTAAAAATGAATTTATATCAAAAAACTAAATTAATTTTTCTCAATATAATACTATAAATTTGTTCATGATAAATATTTACTCATATCCATGTCTAGATAACTTATTTAATTTGTTAATATGACTATTCTAGCCTTGGGCAAGCATTACACAATTATTTGGAAAAGATTCTTGTCATATTACAAAAAATTAGAAATTATCATTATATATCATCATTTAGATAATATATTTAATAAAAGTTTCATAAATAGTTATTTTATTCTCAATTATAATTTATAAGAAATAGAATTTGACATTTCCATTGGTGAGTAAGCACTATGCCAACACTACACATTATTTTCATATTTATTATTAAATAAATTTTAATTTACACAGTCTAAAATTAGGGTTGTATGATATTAATAATATAACATCATACATGATTCATTAAATAATTTTAATAATTTTTATATCGTATTTTTTTATTGAAGATTTCACAAAAGATACTCTATTTTATAAAATCGTACTTTTAACTATACATGAAAAATATAAATTTTTCAGAAACTTCTAAAAATTTCAACATATTTATATTTTTATGTGGTGATTTCAAAAATAATGATCATTATTTAAATAAAATTTTCTAAAAATTTTAAAACTTAATTTTAATATGAATTCTTGAAATGAAATAGAAATCATTTAAAAACACATTCTTTAAAGATTAAAATGACATTACTAAAAATTATGTTTATTATTTTCTAAAAATAATAAATTTATATTGAGTGATTCCTATATATTTATTTCATAAATCTGTTTTTCCTATTTATACCCATGAATTTAACTGCTAGGTTATAACTGTCATTTTAAAATAAAAATATTTAGTTGTTCATTTAAGAATGATGTGGTGTATCATGTAACCAATCAAACATAGTGTTCCATTTTAAAAAATATTAATGTTACATTTACCTCATATTTTTTGATAATATGGGTCGTAATTATAATTAATAATATATTACATACATTGATATTTCATCTAAAGAGATGAATATTAAAATTATTACAAAACCACATCATAATCATATAGGTTTATTGTATTTGGAAATGAGGAAAAATAAACAACTGGTTCATAAAACAACTTCATATTCTCTTGTTTATTCGTTCATGACTAGAAAAATTATTGAAATATCATAGTTCATACATATCTACATATTCTAGGAAAAAACATACGAAAAGCGTGAGATCAAACTATCAGTATGGGTAAACAAAGGAAATTTCAATTATATTATTACCATAATATAATAATAACATGAGCATAAAAATTTAAAATTATACCATGCATATCAAATATCACAATATTATGTCAAGGAATAAATCATATTAGTTCATAAGGAATTTATTTTAAGAGAACATGGCCTATGAAAGAATAAAATTATCATAAGTCATTTATTGTGTCACACACATAAACATATAAAATTATTTATTTAGTAGTATATTATCATTTACAAGAAATTAATAGTGCAATGGGATCACTCCCAAAACAATATTATTAGTCATGGATCACTCCCAAGAATATCATGTGTGATAAAATTCCTTTAATGAATCGATTTCTCTCCCTATTCTAGTATTACCACAATGAACCAAGTTTGATTCATATTCTAGTTTTATCTTACTAGAAAGAGTTCACTTCCCATTTCAGACTTGTCTTAGTAAACTAAGTCCATTTCCCCTTTCAGTCATTTATTACTGAACTGTTTTTACATCCCATTATAGTCAGGTCATAATGAACTGATATCACTTACCATTTTAGTCTTGTCAATATTCTAAGATATAAATAATTACCCAATGCATTTGATGGAGATATAGGTACCATACCTCATTGGTTATAATATAACCACCGTCCTTGGTTATAATGAATCCCTGTTCTTTGGTTATAACATAAGGATCATCCCATAAAAAAATTGAACATATGAGTTCCAAAAGAATGAAAATCTTATCAGAACCCAACGAATTAAATTAGGTTTCATAAAAATTTCATCATATTATATTCCATGGAACAAAATTAGGTTTTCTAATTATCATGAAATCATAAACATAAACCAACCATATAAAGAAAAAGGGTGGTATTCTTTAATAATATCCTTAATAGAGAAAAAGTTACATCAAATAATCATATCATAGATGGAAAATTATTTAGAATGATCACTTGGAATAATTCAAAAGTAAACATCCTTTCCCTTTTTAAATCATTTTTATTTTATATTCCACACATTTATGAAAGAAATTATCTTCTTTAACAATAACCATGTAACAATGTAAAGGAATCTTAACGTTATTAAAGAATAATAATTGTGGAAAAATCCACTAATTCTTTATAATTTAAAATACATTTCTTCTATATTTATTTTTGGAAAATTCAAAAATAATTTAAAAAAAATGAAAATATGAATCCTTTTAAACCTCTTTGTAAAAATCTAATGAACATAGAAATTTACTTTAAAAAATCACAGGTAATAGTAAAAAAAATCAATTTTTTAATAAAAACATGGTCAAGGAAGTAAATGATATTCTTGAATAAAACATTAGAAAATATAATTTCTAAAATGAAAATCCCATTTAAATTTCAAATCATTTGGACCATTAATAAAATAAATAGTTTTTTATTCACTTTAAATCCAAAAAAACAAATAAAAATGAAATATATGATGATTGATCATTATTCCACACATAATAATAAAATGAAATATTTAATGAAGTAGAAGGATAACCCAATGAATTGAAATTGGGTTTACAATTTCCATACCACTTTGTAATAAGTCTGATCATATTTCCCACAAAATTCATAATGTTTAAATGAATCATTTAATTACATTAAGATAAGTAGATTAATGATATTATATATCAATTATAATTATATACACTATGTATAATAAATACAAGGTTAATAAGTAATATATCTCATATGAAAAATGTGAGATATGAAATCCTTACCTCATGATTTGTTTTATTTTTGTGTAATTTATCATCCTCTTGAATATCACCTCCTAGAAGGACCCATTGAGGACCTTGGATTTGGCCTTTCTGTTAGAGTAGTAGCACATAGATATGGGGATAGTTGGGAGGATAGATTTTGGTAGAGGAATTTTCATATTCAATTATTCATTGGAGAAATGGGATGGTGAGTGGTGGTATTTATATTGGAGGAGGGGTGGATTAAAGTGATTAAATACTGATTATTTTATAATTAAATCCAACCACATTAATTTTTAAATAATTTACTTTAATTTTTTAGGTAATTAATGTTTTAATGGCTATTTAGGTACAATAATTACCTCAACTACCAATTAATTATTTTATTATTTATTTATTTTTTTCCTTTACCTTTTTACATTAACATGTTTTATTATTTCCCATATACCATAAAACATATTTTATTTACCACAATATATTTTATATGACTAAAAATGAATATTAAATTACTACCAAATTTCTATGTTTTTATTAAAAACATTGAATACATTTTACAAAATTATATTCCTAGAATTGAAAAAATGAGATTGAAAATTAATCTCATAAAATCACTGGAAAAGTGAGTTTTTAAAGTGAAAAATATCAAAATTTTAAATGTTTTTCTATCCTATTTCAACAATAAATAGATTTCAATGAATTGAATTGTATTTTTTATGTATTACTAAATAAGTTAAACCTTAAAAATAATTTAAAAAATAAATTACCATTCTAAATTATTTATATAAAAGTATGTTTTCAATGTAAATGTCGTATTTTTTAGTATTCACCAAAAAAATAAAACTTATCAAAAAATATAAAAATCTCACCCTATAGAAATTTTGATATTAAGATTTGAAAATTAATTTTTTTGAAAAAAATAAATAAAACATTCGATTTTTTTAAAACTTTCACACAATCAAAAGGCGGGAAAATTTAATTTTAGAAAAATATTTCTTTTTATGCATGAAATTTGATTTATTATTATCTACAGACAATAAAAATATTGAGATGAATTTAAAATTGTTTTATTGAGTATTTAAATTTTAAATTTCATAATGTTCTCTAAATAACAGCTATTAATTTAATTTATTAAGATAATAATAAACTATGGGAAGAAAAGTCTTTTTTTATAAAAATACTCCCTTTATGTTTAGATGATGTTTATTATCATTTATAATTAATTAGTTTACAATGAATTCATTTTACAAACATGTGTAAATAATATTTTCATAATTTAGTTAATATAATTTATTTCATCCATTATAATGTCTTGGAGAAAATTGTTTTGTTAAAAAAATAATATTTTAAATTTTTTTAAGATATGTGTTTTTTACAATGTAAAATTTCAATGAGATTAAATTTATTTAAAAAATTGGAATGTCATAAAATATTAGGATGTTACATTATACCCCCTTAAAATAAATTGAACCTCAAATTTCATCACTAGGATACCAATATATGAGGATTCCTTTGTCTCATCACATATTTAGGTTCCCATATAACTTTCTAAAATTTGTGGTTTCACTTTAAAACATTAACCAGGTGAGTGTCCATGTTTCATAGAATAGTTTCTCGAAAATTTTGAATATCCTACAATTTTTATTAACAAGAAATAACATTCTCAAGAATTATAAGATCTATGATTAGTACATGGGAATAATTAGGTATGTCATTCCCTAACATAGATACATGGAAGACATCATGTAGATGGGAGAGATTCAGTGGAAGCATCAATCGATAAGCTGTAACCCTAATACAGTCATGAATTTTGTAAAATTTGGCATCAAAATTTTAAATTGCACTTCAAAAATCAAAGGTAGATATTTTAAAATTCTGTTTCTGGGATCCCATATTATAGAACAGGTCAAAAAAAAATAAACTAGTAAATATGGAATGTAATAGGAAAAGGTCACCAAAAACATTTGATTATAATTAGTAAATGATTAGTGGAAAGTGAAAATATGGACATAGATGAAAATTCAACCTATCAGGATCTAATGGAGAATTACATGGAACAATTTTTTATACGGTTAATGAACATAAAACCATAAACCAAATATTTCGGAAAAAATGTCATTCATTTCATAAAAAAATGATAATAATATAATATTTCATTTCAAAATTATTTTACATGATATACATTATTGTTTTTACCACATTAATGCGATCTCACTCTTTGGTTATTCCTTGATCAATTTCTGCTTTATTTACAAATCTAATATATAAATATTAAATTATAATGCCTATAAAAATTAATTGTAACATAGTTTGGAAATAATACAATACCAGATAATCAAATTGAAAATAGTTAATTTGTTTAGATAAAACAAGTATTAAATAACCTTAATATAGTGAAACACAATGATCAATACAATAGTTCAAGTGCTTATTCTAGAAAAAACGATGTAAATATGATATTTTAACAAGTTTAAAACCCTGAACCAGTTGGTTTTGGACATGTCACTATGTGTTATTAAAGACATCACCTTTTTTATTCGTTAAAAAAATTGTTTTCTTATAATTAACTTTTATAGGGTTGGAAGAAATTTTTTCAACATCATACAAAAACTCAATCTAATCCCACAGTCTGAGTCTTCAATTCGAAAACATGCCTGATTAGAATTTCTTGAAAAGAAATTCTAGTTTATTTATCTATTTTTTTCCAAAATTTATCTGTCTAATTTATCTTTCTATTTTTTCTATTCAATTTGGTGAACCATAATCATAATTTCATCTAAAAATTTCATCTTTCTAAACTTTTCTTCAAGAATATCTATCTCAAATATTCTTTCACTCTCACTCTCCCCTTTCAGTGAATAATTCTAGAGAATTATGTACTTTGACCTCTCTTTATAGGTTCCTCAGATATTAAAATTGTGGGAAAATAATTTCGGTTTCCTGCTCATGCCAATTTCAAAATCCAAAATTTAATTTACATTTGAAATTTATTTTAACCATTTCAAATTTCTTATAAGCTGTTCTTGATTCATATAAAATCTCCATGGACTCCATATAACATCTTACTTAACATCTACAATATCTAAATATATCAACCTGAAAAACATCTCACTCCAAAAAAATTTATCCCTAAGATTCTCATGATGTAATGGAGAATATGAAAAAAAACCATCCCATTCTAATAATATAATTAAACAGTAAAAATTCTTCCATAAGAATTGTTTAAATGTATAAATACATCAAAACAAAAAAAAATTATAATGGAAACTTCACCATATTTCACCTTTTTATACACATTAAAAAAAACTCCCCAGATCAATGACATGTTATACAATGAGCACTAATATGAAATAAGTTATCGATGTTAGTTTGTGTCTAATGGATCATCCTCTTTTTACCATTTTATGGGTTAGTGTCAAGTCTCATATGATTGATTCTTGAACCAATTTGAAAAACATAACATCTTGATGTCACACTCTGATGCTTCATGTCGGATGAAAATGGTAGAAAATATAGTTGTATTTCCTACAACTGATTGGTCCCTAATTCCCTTATGATTTAACAGTTCCAAAGACTCCTCTGATCAGTCATGTTTCACAACATTGGTCCATTTGATCTATTTAGGTTTTCTTCCATGTGATCGAATCTATAATTTTGATGTTTTACAGTTAATGTATCCTCACATTTAATTCCTTATCAGTGAAAACCGCTTGTCTGATATATCATTGTCTACACCCATTTGATAAATAGATGACTGAAGTTATTCTATGGGATAGTAAGAATGAAAAATTATTTTTTTCTAAAACTAAAAAATAGATGCGTTATATTTTTTATCAGTTTTCTGATGGATCTTTACATTTGATGGATTGGTTGATCAACACCTATGAAAAAACTCTAACATTGATATAATTTTCTCAACTATTCTATCACAAATATCTGATGATAATATTTTAGAAAATTTATGATATTGATAACATATTTAACGACGACACATCGTTTGAATTTTTATACCCTTCTGATTCCCATACAAATTTCTAGTCCATTCCATAGAGCATCAATTTGAACAAAAATTTGATTCCAAAACACATGTTCACTGGGAAAAAAGCATCAAAATAGAAAATTATAGTTGGTGGATTTTTAGAAGAAATCATCGTGTGATATTCATAGTCTTGTACTATATCATATGAACTCTAAAAAATTCAATGTATAGTGGTTTCTAAATGTAATATCCTAGATCCGGGTTCCACCCAATGGTGCCCCGTACCTAGTTTTTCATATCACCTCAAGCACATTTCCCCAAATACTGGAGGCTTTTGACTAACAGCAAGGGCTGTGGTCTAATAATGAGTAAACTATGCCCTTATTGGAAGAGTATACATTGTGGATAAAAAATAGTAAACTATAGCGGAAGCAGTAATAACAGACCAAAATAAACTATGGAAGAGTAAAAGTAAATCCAGAAGGATCCACAATATATATATATGTATGATTCATTGCATATGTATCTATGAAAACATCCAAACAAGTCACAATGCTGGAAAGAAACACAAAAAAGTACAAAATAAATAGTAAACTCCAACACCATAGAAAGCCTCAACTTGGTCATATTCTATGTAAATCTAATATAAATCAAGTACCTAATAAAGAAGGGATATTTCCCTTATATATACCTAAAACCATATAATATTTTTGGGTCCAAAACATGGCCCAAATAGGGTTCCAGACAAATCCTAGTAGGAAACTACCAAAATATATGTTCCTAACTATGAATGAATATATATAGCAGGTAATATGTATAAATGAAGAAATAAACTAGGAAGTAATCAAAATTAAACAATCCTTTAATTTTAAATTACATTCATTCACATTTATTATTCAATCCATTGAATCATGTAAACCTTGGGATCCAGCCTAAGATCTGTATCCGCAGTGTAAGTAACAAAACAGATGTTTCAGAAGACCATCTAAACCAAACAAATATGATAGAATCCAAAAATATTATTTGGCTTGGAAGATGCTTCATGATCATTCAATCAATAAAAAAACCTTTGGGTGTTCTCAGAGTCTAATCCCCCCTAGTCTAAAATAACAACAATTCATTTAATAACGACCCTCTGGGAAGCTCTCGCAGTCTAACCCATTTGGTATAAGATAACACTAATCATTTACAAATGACCACCTAAGAAGCTCTCATGGCCAATACCCCTAGGTCAACATGGAATTAGAAAAATATAAATGACCTTTAGGGTATATATCATAGTGAATACCCCAGGTCGACGACAGCTTGGCAGATCTCATGGCCAATACACCTAGGTCAACATGATAGTAAAAACATACACAAATGACCCTATAGTGGGAATCTATTCCATTCCAATTTCCCTTGGTCAAAAATTCACGATGCATTTTGAAGGAATCAAATATAATCAATAAACTCCATCCTATGAAAACGAGGCATATAAAAAAGGTAAGCCTAACAAGAATCCTATACCAAACGGCCAGAAAATAGTCAAATTAGGGAAATGAACCCACATGTATCCCATAAACATGGTATATAAACTTACGCATAAGAAACCACCATTTATCAAACAAGTAATCCATAGTAGGTGATAAACATGGTTAAATTCCGAATCAATAAATACCTAAAATGTGGATTTGTGGATCTTTAAGCACATATAATACAATACAACACAACGAAAGGCACAAACCACCTACCTCAATGTCATGTGATCAATATACTTGAACGTCAACCCCTGAATCATCCTAGATCAGCGTAGGTCTACAAAAGGGGGAAAACTCCCAAACTTGAATAACTCAAAAGGAAGAATCAGGAAGAAAGGATCTTGGTGTTTTGAGAAATCACTGGTGGGATTTTAATGCACCTGACGACATCTCAATCAGAGCTCAGACAGAGAATCGGGTGATCAATTTTTGGTCATCATTCTGGAGCGCTCCTGTATGAAAAAACTAAGAGAAGAAGATGTTTCTACATATGATACGTTAACCCACTTTAGTATATAAAATAAAAATAAATGTACTCAGCGTGTTCTTTTAAACTAGATGTCGTGTAGTGGCCTTCATTTTCCCCTTACATAAGATATTTTCTAAGTCACCACGTGACCATGTACTCAGTCATTACATGGCCAGTATATAGATATACATGGCTACCAGGTACACGACGTGTACTCATAAGTACACAACCTGTAATTATAAAATCCACATTTCCTTCATTTCCCCAAAACAACATGAAATCAGGATCCATACCTGAAATGAAGATCTGAGTTTTTAAAAACTTTCCCCCTTAAATAAATTCATTCCTAAATTTCCCTTCCAAGGTTGTTGAAGAAGAATTTGTGAAAAAATCCAGCCATTGCGATTGTACATCGGCTTCCCTCTCCCAAGTATCATCCTGCACTTGGCTAAGCTTCCATAGCACTAATATCGGAGGAATAGACCATCCATGGAGAACCATCATGCATCGATCCACAATCCAAATAGGGTTCTCCTCAAACGATGCATCCACCTCCAACTCAACCTCCTCATGTGGAAAAACAAGAGAAAAGTCTGAAAAGAAACATCGTAGCTGAGAAACAAGAAAAGAGTCATTCATAGAATGATACCTATGAGGTACCTGAAACTGATAGGAAACAGGGATGACTCTCTCTAAAACCTCAAAAGGACCAACATATCTCAGTGAAAGCTTCCCCTACCTCTTAATCCTCCTATTTCCCAAGCTCAATGTGACATGTAAGAGAAATGATCTCCGACCTCAAACTCCAAAGGTAGTCTCTATTGACCATCATAACATTTCTAGTGAGACTATGTAGTATCCATCCTCTTCTGAATCAAATCCACCAACTCAGTGGTCTCCTAGACAAGATGAGGTCCAAGCATAACTGCCTCTACTCCCTTCAGCCAGCATAGGGGTGATCGGTGTGGACTACCGTACAAAGCCTCATAGGGTTCCATATGAATTGTTTCCTGAAAAGTATTATTTTAGGAAAAATCAACAATTGGGTTTTGAATCTGCCAAGAGCACCTAAAATCCAAGACGCATGCTCGAAACATTTACTCCAAAATCTGAATCATACGCTTGGACTATCCAACTTTCTGGGGATGGTAAGCTGTTCTTAGATGTAACTATGTACCCAAATCCCTCTTTATTCCCTACCATACACGAGAGGTAAACCAGGAATCATTTTTTGAAATGATAGATTGTTTAACCCCATGAAAACATACAATATCTCAGATGTACATCATTCCAAGCTCATTAACACTGATGGTTTCCTCGATCGGCAGGAAATGAGAAACCTTCGTGAATCTGTCAACAAAAACCTAAACTCATTATTTCTTTAGGGAAACAATGGTAAACCCATCAAAAAATCTATCACGATATCATTCCACTTCCACTCAGAAATGGGTAACTGGTGTAATAGTTGTGCTAGTCACGGATTTTTCTCTTTCAACTACTGACAGGTGGAACACGTCATAAAAAACTAGCTACACGCCTCTTCATGTCTAGACACCAATACTGACGATGTAAATCTTGATACATATTGGGGAAACCCGGATGAACTGCCCATACTGAGGCATGAAAATCTCACAACAGCTCCACATTTATATCTGTTGACACCCATATGCGCCCATGAAAATGAAAAACCTCATCCTTTCATATGGTTTACCTAGGAGTAGGGTCATCGTCTGACACACTCTCCCATATGAATAGTCTTTAAAAATGTGATATATACCTCATTCACACTCTATCTAATAGAATAGAGATAAAATCTGTAGAAGAATGAAACATCTACCCTGGTCTATCATGAACCTCCAAATGAATCTAAGAGAACAGAGCCATAAGATACCACTCACTACTGACCTCCTAAACTGTATGTATCCATGTTCTCATGCTCAACACATCATCCACTATGTTGCCTTTTCCAGTCATGTAGTCAAGCTCATGGTCAAAGTAATGAAGGTACTCAACCCACCTTCATTGCCTCAAATTCAGATCATGCTGAGTAAAGATATACTTTAGGATTTTATGGTTAGTGTATAACACCAAATGCTCTCCCAAAAGACAATGTCTCCAACAACGTAAAGCATGAAAAACTACAACTAACTTGAGATCATGTGTGTGGTAGTTCCTATGATTTGGTCTCAACTGTTGAGACCCATATGCAATGACTCCTTACCCCTCCATAAGCACTGCTACCAGCTCAATACATGATGCATCGTAATAAATAGTGTAACTCTTTACCAGCTCTGAAAAAATTAGTATCATTGCTGATGTCAATCTCCCTTTCAGCTTCTAAAAGGATTAATCGTAGTAATATGTCCACAAGTAATTCACACACTTCTTTGTTAGGCCCATCAGTGGCACTGATAAGCATGAAAAGTCCTTAATAAAGCATTTGTAGAAACCCACCATGCCCAGAGAATATCATACCTCAATGAAGATATTCATCTTCTCCCACGAAACTACTTCTCTCACTTTCTCTAGTTCAACTCATACTTCTTTCGCGTAGATGACATGAACCAATAAGTGAATCTAGTCCATAAAAAAGTGGAATTTTGATATCTTACAATATAATTGATACTCTCTCAGTTTACTCAATACGTTCTCAATATGGATGGCATGGTTGTGTCGAGTGTGAGATTACACCACGATATCATCCACAAATACTACAAAAAAATAATCCAAGTAGGTATGTAATACATATTTAATCAGTTCTATGAAAACTAACAGTGTGTTCATGAGACCTAACGGCATAACCAAATACTCTTATAGACCAAAACTACTTCGAAAGACTGTAAGAGGTATATTTAATGGTCTAAAGTGCCACTGTTGATAATCGAATCTCATGTACATCTTAGAGAATACCCAGGCTCGTCGAAGATGATCAAATAGATCGTCAATTCTTAGAAAGGGGTATCTATTCTTGACCATAAACTAGTTCAGCTTCCGATAATCCACACAAAGTTTGAGGGAACCATCTGTCTTTTTGACGAAAAGGATAGGTGAACCCCAAGGGGAAGTACTCAGTCGGATTAAACCCTTTTCCCGAAACTCCTATGACTACTTATTGAGCTCTTGTAACTCTGTTTTAGCCATTCTATATGGAGGAATGGACACTACGACCACTCCTGGAATAATCTCTATAGAGAAATGTACCTCTCTCTCTCTTGAGGTAAACTTGAAAAGTCATCTAAAGAGACATCTATGAAATTATCCACCACTATAGGAATGTCTATTTGTGAATTCCTCTAGTTATCTAGATATAAACTATAAATATAGGCTATAACTCCTCCCAACCCATGATTCTTGGGTCCTGATCTATACTCCTAGATATCCCATTTTTCCTTGTGTAGAAATGACCCACCCTCTGGTGATGTGAAACTCACCATGCGGTGATAGCAGTCATCAAAGGAATGAAAAGAGTCCAACCAGTCCATTCTAAGAATGACATCGAAGCATGTCATATCTAAAACATAGAGGTACGACAAGAAGTGACACCCAAAAACCTCATGAGATAACTCCTTTCACTAATGTAAACAAGTCGTCTTAATCCCCAATAGAGTTTCTAGCATTATAACATCATCTGTTGTAAAAATACAGAGCCCAAGGATCTCTAAAATAGAAACATATATAAAACAATGTGAAGACCATGTATCAAAAAGAGAAATAGATTAAAATGGGGAAACTAAAATCAAACCTCTAACCGTAAATTGTCCTAAATCCTTCTCCTGCTAGGACTATTCCATCGAAAATGTCTGACCGATACTGTGGCCCTGCTACACTGCCTGGCTACCCTGAGATTTTCCACCCTACTGTCGCTGAAATCCTGTCATCCTGAAACTGCGACCAACACCACCTCTTTGGCCTAACAAACACCACTTCTTAGAATAATGGGAAACTAGTTGCCTGAATCCTGTACATGGAGTTATAAAAGATTCCCTCTCACCCGCTGTTGGATATAAATTTCTAAAAAAACATTTTATGTGTCCCATCATTCCATAACATCGGAACTTGACTGGGTCATTCGGACAATGTGGCCTCCTATTCCCACTCTTCCTACACTGGTAACACACCACTGGTATAACTACTGAAACATACCATGAATGATCCCCATGGCGCTTCTGACTATCGATCAAAAGAGTAAAAACACTGGGTACTGAATCGTCGTGGCTCACATCTTTTAACTCCCTCAAATTGTGCTAAGTCTATAGCAGATACTGAACTCATCCTGAAAACATTCCCTGTTATCAAATTTCATACCTGAGACCATCCATAAACTACCTTTCCATGGAGAACTCATCCCCACCCTAGAACTGGTCTGAAGCAATGAATCTCTATAAAATGAGATGAGTAATTAATCACTGAAAGATCACCCCACTCCAAATGCATGAACTCAAAGGTTCAGTCGGCCCTCAATGTCTCGGGGTAGAGGTAATCATAAAAGGTACCCTGAAACTCTTCTCAAGACATATCCCAATGACATCCCACCTGTGTGATATAATCCCACCATATCTTCACAGAATCATGAATCATGTATGTTGCGTGTTTCACCATACTCTCTAGAGGTGTCTCCAAATCCATGAAAATATAAATAATGGACTCTAAATATGACTTTGTAGCCTGTGGTCATCCATCCACTGAAAATGTTGGGGGATGTTGCTGCTGGAACACCCTCGTCAAATCAACCATAGTCGGGGCAAGATGTGGTGCTCCCTAAAAAGTCCGCATCATCCTCATAAAGCCTTCACAAAACTGTGCATCAGTACCTGCGTTCGGTAAAACATCTGGTGCCAAAATGGGCATGACTGGAGGATCATCTGGTTGTCCCTAATTTATGATTTATTGAGTATGATCATCACCCTATACCTAGAGTGCAACAGAAAGATGTCTTGGTGGCATGACTCTGCAAGGTCAAGTGCACAACTAAGTTCAATATTATCAAGTACATCAACTTAAAAGTGGTAGAATGGTATAGTAGAAATAAGGCATTCATGTGTTACAAAACATGGTTACACGGCGTGTATAACTACTATACAGCGTGTTCCCATAATCCTTTAACATGGGAATATACCTCTTCCAACCTGATCGTGTAACACTCCATACACACGGAATGTCCCTTTATGACATGATGTGTACTTTATTATTCCCTCCTTCCGAAATTCATCTACACTGCTATAACAAAATGGTTCCCTTCTCAGGTAACACTATATGAAGTGAACCCTTTATACAAAACCTATACCACATATGTTACATCCACCTGTGTCATTAGTCACAAGACCAGATACATGGTCGATTACCAAATGATGTGTATATGCTAGACATAATGTGTAAAACCTAAGTTTCATCCACCTACACTGTTAGTCACACAGCCTGATACATGGTATTTTATAGCACGACATGTACTCCCAATACACGGTGTTTTCTACAAAACAATTATCAACCCCATGTCTCTGCTCACATAGTTAGTCACGTAGTCAACAAATACACAATGCGTACATACGGTACACGGCGTGTACATAAGAAAAGTCATTTCTTCCAGAATAGAAGAACATATGACCTGTGTTCATAACGTCGTGCGTCGTGTAATATATGTTTCCAGAATGTGAGCCTCTAAAACGTCTCTGGAACCCCCAAAATCTTTATAATTTATCCAAGGCATACCATGTTCTGATTTGTGAGAGCCCATACTCCTCAGAAATCAATTTTTGGCATCCTTATTCATGTCATATTAACAAAATTCAATTAATGATCAAACATAATCCACCAAATTCTGATTTAAGATGGCCCATAACACCTCAGGTACCAATGATTGGAATCTATCCAAAAGAAAATTTACATATACCAATACCCTATCAAAATAGCAGTTATTTCTATCACATCTTCAGACACAACAATAATAATATCTAGCACATCATCTATCACATAAACATGCAATCAGTAATGCATCCTAAATGGAATGAAACAAATTCATGACATGTGATCTCTATCAAGTGCATATATGATTCATTAGATGGCATGCCATCATCCTAGTAGTTTTAAATTGAAATAGAACCACAATGATATAAATCATAACATTGCAAAACAAGTGAATCACCCAATGGTGAAATCAAATCAACTGTAATACTTTGCAAACTAGAAAAATTGCAATATTTGAGGTAACATAGATTTTACTTGTACATAGGTTAGCTACTCCCAAGAAAAACTTATTTCCAACTACCTATTCCTTCCTATCATAGTCTATAGGCTTTATATAGTAAGGAAAAACATAAAAGGAAACCTCATTTGAGAACACTTTGTAATGTCCTGGATTCGGGTGAGGCCCAAAGGTTCCTCGTACCCAGTTTTTCAAATGACCTCAAGCGTATTTCCCCAAATGCCAAAGGATACCGACTAGCAGTAAGAGACAAGGTTTGATAATGGGGAAACTATACCCCCATTGGCATATTATACACAGTGGGTAAAAAATATTAAACAATAGGGGAAGCAGAAATACAAAACAGAAATAAAAAGTGGAAGATTAAAAGTAAATCCAACAGAAGCCACAATATACATATATATATATATATATATGTATGTATGATGCATGGAATATGTATATAAGAAATTAAACCAAAAAGACACAAAGATTTAAAGCAATACAATAACCAAAGTACATATGAAACAATAATCTACAACATCATTACAAGCCTCATCTTGGTCCCATTCCCTCCATCCCCAACAACAATCAAGTACCTGATGAAGAATGGCTCTTTCCCTAATCTATACCAGCAACCATATAATCTGTTTGGATCCAAAACATGACCCAAACAGGGTGTGAGACGAATACTTGTATGAAACCACCAAAAGATCTATTTCTAACCGTCAATGAATATATATATCAAGAAATATGCAGAAATGAAGAAATAAACTAGTATGTACTCAAAAATAAATAATCCTACAGTTTCCAATTACATTCATTCACATTTATTATTAAATCTTTTGAATCATGTAAACCTAGGGATGTAGCCTAATCTCTGTATCCCCTATGTAAGTAACAAAACAGATGTCTTAGAATACCATCTAAACAAAACAAGTATGACCAAATCCAAGCACGTGCTTTGTCTTGGAAGACGCTTCACGGTCATTCAGTCAATCAAAAACAACCCTTTTGGAAATTTATCACAGTCTAAGCCCCCTGGTCAAACATAACAACAATTCATTTAATAAAGAACCTATAGGAAGCTCTCATGGTCTAACCCCTTTGGTCTAACATAACAATAATCATTTGAAAATGACTACCTAGAGAGATATCATGGTTAATACCCATCAGTCAATATGGAATTAGAAAAATATAAATGACCTCCTGGGTAACACTAATAGTCAATACCCCTAGGTCAACGACCACCTGGAAGCTCTCATGGTCAATACCCCTAGGTCATCATGACAGTAAAAACATATATTAATGACCCTCCCTCTGGAGGCACTCACAGTCCAATTCCCCTTGGTCAAAATTTCACAATGCAAATCATAGGCATCACATATAATCAATCAACTCCATCCTAATAAAGTGGTGAATATGAAACAAGGAAAACCTAATAGGAATCTTAGAACTAATGGCTATAAAATAGTCATAAAAGGAAAACACACCCACAGGTGTCCCATAAACAAGGTATAAAACCTTACTAATAAGAAACTACCATTTATCAAACAATTAAACCATAGTAGTTGATAAACCAGGTTAAATTCAAAATCATATAATACCCAAAATGTGGGTATGTGGAACTTGAAGAAAATATAATCCAAGAAAACACACCCAAAGGTAAAAACCACCTACCTCAATGTTTTATGATGGATATACCTAAACTTCAACCCTTGAATCTTCCTAGATCAGTGTAGACCTACAAAATTGTGAAAAAATACCATCCTTGAAAAACTCACGAGAGAGGAAGAATCGGGAAGATCGACTATATGGGTTTTGAGAAGCCATTAGTGGGATTCCAATGCACTCGATATGGTCTCAATAGGAGCTCAAACGGAGAATTAGAATATCAATCTTCGTTCATTGTTACAGAGAACTCATGTATGATAAACGAAGAGAAGAATATGTTTCTACACATGTGACACGAACCCACTCTGATATATCAATTAAATAGAAAATTAAATGGCGTGTTCATTTAGACTACATGATTTATAGTGGAATTATCTGGACCCCAATATAAATGGAATTCCAGGTCACCATATGGCATTGTACTCAGCCATTACACGGCCAGTATACGACTATATGCAGAAACTAGGTACATGGAGTGAACTTAAATGTACACGATGTGTACATAGAAAACCCCGATTTCTTCATTTTCTTAAAAAACAACCAAAAATCAAGATCCATACATGAAATGAAGATCCAGTTTCTTACAATAAAAAAAATAAAAAATATAAAACATTTAGCAACAACTTCTTTTAGAATCCTTCCAGCATCCAAAAAAACATCCTGCCAACATGGTCCCAACAAACACCCACCCATTGGATATTACTTCTAAACAGGATTCTTAAATAACATAGAATTTTTATACTTGTAAAATCAATTAATAATAAATAATTATTAGAATACATGAGTGGAATAGTTGTACAACAAAAGAATCACTTATTGAAACATTATACATTTTTATAACTAGTGACTAATGAAACATCGTTATGAACATCAAACATTCCACATATCATTGCATCATATTTCTTCATGTAATTATTATTTTTTAAAATATGATAAGAAATATTATAAATGTTCACTCACTAGAAATAAGACTTAACAGTTTTCCCACAACTCCCCTTTAATTCATGCTTCCTTAAAAGTTTTTGTAAATACCAATGGATAGATATCTGAGACATCATTTTTCTCCCCTAGTAAACACAAACCAAAGGAAATATAAGTGTGGGTACTGAAAGGCATACCTCATCCATGGATAGAAAGAGTTTGGATTCCAATATTCAACCTCAATTTGAAAAATTATTCTTTCAGCAATGGTTTTCTAAATATATTATAAACATGGTCCTTTGTAGGAATATACTCCATCTTGAGTTCATTTTTCTCTATATTCACCATGATGTAGGCATATTTGATATCAATATGTTTGAATGAGAATATTATGCTGTATTTATTTTGATATTAATAATAATATGATTATTGAATCCTAATAAATGTGGTAACATGACTTAAATAAGAATATCATTCCAATAAAAGTTCATCCTCATAAGATTTTTTGCATATTCAGTGGTGGAAATATATTCAGATTTATTCATCGAAAGAGTTACATAATTCTACCTCTCAGTATGCCTAATCTCACAACATTCCCCCAAAAAGGAAACTTGACTTGTTTTAGAACATCGATCATCAACACATCTTCCCCAATAAGCAATGA
The DNA here is from genome assembly GCA_963277665.1 of Viscum album. Classification (NCBI taxonomy): domain Eukaryota; kingdom Viridiplantae; phylum Streptophyta; class Magnoliopsida; order Santalales; family Viscaceae; genus Viscum; species Viscum album. Next base: position 269,503,339 of record OY728151.1, on the reverse strand, counting down.
TATAGAAAATCAAATCAATTGTTCTTTATCTGTCATATTTGATATTTAAATCTATCGTGCATATAATATAACTAAGAATTTTTTCCTACTAGTAGATGAGATTACTTTTCAGGACATTGGAATAACTCCAATATGGTAAGAACATAGAAAATTTTGGGTCTTGAAGTATTCAGTTATAAAAAATATCCAATAATCTTATGAAATTATATATAATCCATTTTTTTATCCAACATTAGAAAACTCAGTTCCCAAAAAAATTAGTGTATTAAAAGGTTTTTAACTATCCATTATGAAAATATTATGAACTTTATTTTCATACATATCTAAAGATAGAAATATAATTTCTTATATTGTGTGATTTCTATGAAAATAAAATACATCATTCCACTGAGTAAAAACATTTAAAAATCATCTTCATCTATTAATAAAAATTTTCAAAAGATATTTTATAATTTCTAGAAAATATAATGTCATCAATATAAATGATACAATGAGGGAAATGTCTTAATTATCTTTGATGTATATATTTCAATAAACATTTTATTTATTGTAATTCAATTTAATTAAGAAGGTATCAAATTTGAAAATCCAATCTCTCGAAAGATTCATTAACCCATATAAATATTTCTTTAACTTCCACACATAAATTTAATCATATATAATAATAAAGCCACGTGGTTATTAATCATAAACATCTTAATCATAAAATCTATTTAAAAATATATATTTCACATCCATATAAAAAATTTTATGACCCTTCTCTACTACTATTGAAAAGGGTATTTAAATTGTTTCTAATTGTTTGACTAGAGAAAAGAATCATCAATATCAATTACATCAATCTATAAGAAACCATTGAAAACTAATCATTCATTATTATTATCACTTTACCATATTAATTCAACATGTTATAGAACACTCAATTTTTACCAATAAAATTTTATAATTCAGATTAGGTATAAGATCCCAATTATCATCCATCTCAATTTGGTCCTACTCTTCATTCATAGCATGAATACAATCACGTTGGTCTGAATATTCATTGATATATTTGGAAAAATTTTGAACACAATGAATTTCGTGCAACTACTTTTGATGATCATATTTTTTGGTCATTTTTTATCACAAATAATGTTTTGAACATCCACATATTTTCTCAGCATGAGATGATATGTGTGATGTTATTCCTCATAAATGTAATTATATTAGTCTGATTTTTCCATCTATATTCAATCATAGTTTTTAGAATCATATTCATGTTTCTAAATAACAATTCATTCAACTTCTTCATCTTCCATTTCTACATGTGTTTTCGAAACATATTCTTCACCATTTTCAATAAATTTTACATTTAATGAAATGAAATAAAATTATTGATTATTTATTGAAACATATATATCCTTTACCATCTAGATAATATCCAAGAAATATACAATCTTCACCTATTTGATGAAATTTTTCATGATTTCCACATTTTTATTTATAATGTTGGGACTTTGAAAAACATTACGAGTTACAAAATTGCAATTTCGTTGTAGGAAATTTCCATAGGAGACTTACATAACATGTCCTAATGAAACACATATTCTATATATTGAAATATTTACTCATTAATAGCCTTCAAAAGTAGTAATAAATAACATGTTCAATTAACATAGTGCATCCCATCTCCACCAAACTTCTATTATTCCTTTATGAAACTAAATTATGATGTACTGCGTTTATATAATTGAACTAATGATGAATGCCATTATTTTTTAAGAGAAAAAATGAATTCATCATTCATTTATTCATCTCTATTATCTGTTTTCAAAAATGTCACAGTGTTTCAATTATCTTTTTCTTGGCGTCTCTTGAAACTATGAAACAACTTCAAAAATTATGTTTTATGTTTTAGATACATAACAGAAGTAATAAGACTAAAATAATAAATGAAATAAATAATTTACTTCTCTCTTCATTTGAATTATTTACTCATATGATCGAAAATATCAAAATGAATTAGTTCAAGGGGATCAGTTGAACACATTATATATTTCTTATGCACATAGTTTGTAATCATCACTTTTAAAGAAACTGAACAAAATCGATCTCTTCTACCATTCATATCAGAAATATCACACACTTTCTCACTTCAAAAACATTATTCTATTCAACTTACAAACATTCCCAAAAATTTAAGATACAACATATTTTCTTCCATCATGATTGTATATAACATTATTTTCGTACACAACTGACCTCAAACAAGATTCCTATTATATGATGGCATCCTATAAAAATTTTTCTATCATCAAATATTAAAAAAATAATACTTTATAAAAGTAAAATTATATACTTTATCACAAAATTCTGAAATAGTCAACAATTTGTGTTTCACTTAATCAACAAACAAAGACATATGGGATTTTAACTTATCATCCTTAATAATAGTGGACCCAAAACCTTTGATTCCGAGTGATACATAATTACCAAATTTCATTGTTCCATATTTAAAATATTTTAATTTCATCAACAGTATCAAAAATCCTATATTATTTGAGGAGAACACATTATCAATAATCTAGGGATGTTCTCCTTTTTTATCTTTATGTGATGTTTTTAGAACATGATCCCTTCTTTTTCCTTTATCATCATTCACATTCTACAATTAAGAAATTTTATAAACTTTTTTTTTGTGTATGAAGAAAAATATGTTAACTTGTATATGATGTATAGGATATTAAAGTGGTTTATAAATATTTATTATAGGTTATAACACATTTTAAACTATAAAAACATCATTCTCAAAATTAATTCATTAAGAAGATTGACTCACCCCTGAAAAATTTAAACTATAACTAAAGGGATATTAGTAGTTTTTTTAATTGAACCAAAACATATTTTCTATATTCCCAAATGAAAAACAATACAAGAATTAACTATAGAAAAAAAATTCTTCTGAAACATATATAGATTCTATAATTTTAAACTTGTTTTTATACAACTTCTGTGCCTTCCAAGTAGGAATGTTCTTAATCCACACCCATTATATTATCTATTAAAATCTTCTTCTTCAATATGGATTAATTCCCAGCATAAACAGAATCAAAAGTAGTGCAGACATTTCTTTTTGAGTTTGAAATTTTAAAAACATTTGAATGATGGACCTTTTTGGTTTTGATAATATAATGACATTATAAGTATACTTATTCTTTGTAAATGATCTATAATATTTTAAAACATTAAAGATAACTTCTATTGATCGTTCTCAAATTCACAATTTGAATAGTAGTCCCAAACATCAGAGATAGATTTGTTGAAACATGTAACTCCATACTCAGATTTAGAAAACATATGTTTAATCACTTCCTACACTTCCTCTTCCACTTTTAACATCACTTTAAGATGTTTATTTTGATTATTTCCTTTTTTCCATAGAATTAATCAAGCGATTAATATCTTGCATCAATATAGAATTCTCAACATGAAATGACTCATTATATCTTTCTATAGGAAATTAAATTTTCAACATCTTGGTTTCTATTTCAAGTATTAAAAATAATTCAATAAAATATTCAAACTCCTTTTTTAGATTAAATTCATGTTGAATATCTTCTTATTCATTACTACCTCTTTCATCATCAGCAAACACTTAATAATTAAATTTTTAAATAAAGTCATTTTTTCCAACATGTTCTTTTAAATTTTCATTTTGAGCTTCCCAATCATCACCATCATTAATAGAAAAAACAATTTTTATACTGGATTATTAGTAAATTTTTTTAATTTCCAATAGAATATGATTTTGATTTATCAATATGTTATCTCAATGATTTCATTTATCTTCAATCATATTTATCACATTCTTATTCATTATTTATTCTATATAAATTTATAGTAAAATACTGAATAGCTCTATATTCATAGAATATTAGTGGAAAAATTTGTTTGTTTTTTACCTATTTGGCTTTTAATGTTTTTAGAAAATATTGAATGAATATTATCAAAATTATTACCAACCAAATATTAGTAATAAAAATCACTAGATTCTACAAATTCATGAATCATATTATATTTTTCACTCAGAAAATTTGATGGATTTTCCTTAGTCATCATTTTCTTTTCTTTTGGAAACATTATCCCTTAACATTTCATATGTATTGTTAGTAATCTGATTTTCATATAAAGGTAGAATTTTTGGATCTCCATCATCAAAAAATGAAAAAATTTCATCAAACTTGTTAGGATGAATTTGAATGATATTTTTTACAATAGTTGAATCATCCAAATTCTCACTAATCCATTTTATGATGAAAAAATATCATTCAACATTCTAAATAATTCATCAACATAATTAGAATCACCAATTTTGAGGTATTTAAACTACAACCTCTAGTTTTTTATTATTTAGTTATTCACCATTGCATTTCCTTCATATATGTTCTATAACATTTCCTAGATAACTATAGATGTACCAACTCCCTTTAATATAAGAAATTCACTTTTAGATTCTAAAGATAGTAAACTATTCTTTTCCCTTCCATTATTCCCTAGATTATAATTATCCACATATGTAAGATTATAATCTTGAAAAGGATGAGAAGATCCATTAGTAGGATATTCCATAACATTCAAACCCTATAATATAATATATAAAAACATTATATAATTATAGACACGATAGTTAAATCAATAAAAAACTAGAATCCCATTATTTCCAAAACTAAAAAAGTATCCATGGAAAATTATCATTGAAAATAACATCATCAATTTAGTAAACAAAGGGAAAATTCACTCTGATATATATTTAAAAGGCCCAACCAGGATAAATGTAAGAACTCATAAGGGAATGTGTGAATAAGTAAAATATTTTACAATTACATTGTCATTATTGTATGAAAACCTTTACTTAATTTTAGAGAATTTTAACTTTTCAAAAAACAAAAAATTCACACATCTATAAGTTCACAAGTATTTATATGATTTACTAATCAATTAGAGTAGTTAGTACTAATAATGTATTGGAAATAATATATTAAAGAATAATCCACTGGAAATAAACCCATTCATGAGGGTACAAAAGTTAAGAAACACACAGGCACATGTGTAGTACAATGATAAATAAAACAGTGAATGTGATTCTTCTAGTACGAATTATGTAAGTATGTTATTGAAAATAGTTCAAAACCTTTTAAAAGAAGGTTATGAACATGTCACATCAATGAGTCAACAATTTTTACTTATTTAATTATTGAATAAATTAGTTCTTTAATTTCATACCCATAAGAATGTAGGAAAACAATTATGTACATACCCAAAAAACATAGTCTGATGCCTTAGTATGATTAATTAGTCTAGAAAAAAGTCTGATTCAATTTTCCAAATAAAATGTATTGTTCACTTCTCTCATTTATCTAATGTATCAAAAAAAATGATAAGTCTAATTTTATAAACCATGATCACAACATATACATAACACATCATATATCCAAAAGGTTTATCAAGAAATTCATTCATGAAATATCTTGAACTGTTTCTCTCTCTTGCATGTGAACATTTTTAAAGTAGGTTATAATTTTTACACTATTTATAGGTTTCTTAGAATTTAAATGTGTTGAAAACTATATTTTTTTTCTTTCTCATAAAAATATTTGAATCCAAAATTTATTTTTTATTTGAAATCCATTTTGACCTTTTAAAAAAAATTCTAAACTCTTATAGATTCTTCTCAAATATTATTTTTCTCTCTAGAAGAATTAAATTAACATCTAAAATGAATATAAATCTCATACTAGAAAACATGTCACTCTAAAACTAATTTTCACTATGATTCTCTTACTCTGATAGAGAACACCAAAAACTGAATCCTTTCCATGATGATTCTCCAAACCAAATGAAACTATTCTTCCATGAAGTTCATTGAGACATCTGAATAAACAAGATCCAATAGCTATTAGATGAACATGATGATGGTGACATAATCTCAACAGATTGTTTATCATATGTGAAAATCACTCCAATCCTTATCAGATTTAAGAAAATACAAAGACAAAAAGAAGGAAGTGCAATATTTTGATGGAATCTTCAACATTTATAACCTTTTTTCACATTTATAATTTAAAAAAACCCCTTATACTGAGACATTGCATTTGATAAATCCTAACATCTGATAAGTAATAGGTTTCATTTTGTTTCTGAAAGACCAGCCCTTATCTCCCATTTGATGGAATGGTGTCAAATCTCATAAAATTTAATATTGACCAAATTTCGAAATAAAAAAAACTGACCCCTCACTATGATGTTATAGGTCACATGAAATTTGTTTACTGTATTATTGTATTTTATATGACTAATCAATCCTTGATTCCATTTTGATTAATCTATTTTAATGAATCCTCCAATCACTTTCATTTTGAAACTCTGGTCCATCTGATTGATTTAGATTTCCCTACCATCTAAATTATTAAGGTAGTCCAGTTTTCTACATTTGATGGACCATATAATAGGATGACTTATAAGTTCCAACCACATGTTTGATACATCAATGATTTCAATTTTTTGATATATTATTTGACGAATTTTTTTAATGTGATGGTAACAGTAATGACTTCTTTCCATCAGTAACATGGAAAATGATGCTTCATTTGTCTTATCAGGTCATCTGATGGATCACCACATCTGATACGTCCCCTAATCAACACCTACAAAATCATATAACATGGATAAAAGTTTCTCCAAATATCTATATTAATGGTTAGATAAACTTCTTTTAGAAAAATGATGAAATTGTGAACTTTTATCAATGAAAATCAACGTTAGATTTTTATACCTTTCTTAAATAAGAAAAACATTCCAATTCATTATGCAGAGCATCATTCCAAAATGAACTATGAGTCAAAAAAATTCACATATATAATTTATTCAGAAAATAAAACATCAATTGATGGGTTTTTTCAAGAAATCAACATCTTATCATCTATGTCTGGTATTTATTCATTAGATCATCATCACAATCAACGTGAATTAATTTCACAAAAAATACCCCGAAATGAAAATGGATAAGTATCCAATTATTCCACAATTTATCTATCATACTAAAAAACAACCTATACCAACTTGTTTCTAATAAAATATAGGATTCATGATTGTCATATAAGGGTAGTGAATTTCTATTGGTTCTAATATATGATACAAAAATAAACTAATGGGTGTTGTCAATGAAATAATTAGACATGTTGGTTTTCTAGATGAATATAATTTTCAATGGGAAAGTAGAAATAAAATGATATTGATGATTGAGTATTCCTAATACATGGATTATTATGACATGAATGTTAGAAAAACATGGGATCTATTAGATTATTTAAAAAATCATAATTTATTATTTTTATGATAAATGATAAGGGAATTTTTTTTATTTGTTTATTCATAATTTAATTGTGGATTGAAAATTTAGGAAAAATTATTTCCTTAATAAATAAATTAAGTTATTAAAAGGAATATTTATAAAAATATTTATATCTGGAAAATGTGAAATGAATCTAATTCTTTTTTTATGCCTTAGTTATATAAGTAATGATAAATAAGATATAGAATCGTGAATACTACTATATTTCTTTAAAAATATAATTATATCTTTTTTTGTGTATTATTAGAAATGAAATTAAAAAATAGATATGAAAATATCATACAATAAAGATTATTTTTTTGAGGTTAAAATATAAATATTGGTTATAAGAAGAATGAAAATATCTGAATTAATAATTGTTTATTTTTTAAAAATTATGTGTTTTGACTTATATTATAAAACTAATGATAAATTTTTATTCATTAATAAATTATCAATGATTTGGCCTCGTGAGTCACATAATGAATTACTGAAATGATGTAATGATCCAAATAAGATATGAATTTTGTAGAAAAAAACAATAATAAAAAAACATATTCTACATGTTAAAAAATAAGTTTTATTAATATTGTTTCTATCACTCTGATTGAGGCCATAATGAATGTAATTATAGGATGATAAGATCTATATCTAATGTTGTATGTTCTCTATAAGTAAATAAATTACAACTAGTTGATACCATACATTTTATAAATGATTTTTAATTCTAGAGGAAGCCAACAATGATTCTTTACATTCCTAGAATGGTTAATTTCATTCATTAAATAGAAAAAAATAATAGTTTTTTTCGTATAAAAAATCCCTAAAGGATGAGATGGATAATATTGTGGATGATAAATTTTAATCATTTATAAATAAAATAATTTGATGTCATAATAGTGACTCTTGTTGAAAAATAGTGGAGATATATAAGTCCAAAAAATATAAAAAAATATTGATTTGATATTTTGAATTTATTTATATAGGAACATTAATGATTAAATATAGTGGAATAATGAATATTGTTTTGAGAATAAATCAAAATACCTAAATTACTCTTTATAATTATTCTATGACACAATATTCTTATTTTGATTCACCTTTGTGTATCATGTCATTAGATTTTGTTTAACTATAATTATTTCATCCCTAATAATAATGTGAAAGGTTCCAGGATTCTGATGAATATATTAAATGACATTTTATATCATATTGATAGTAAAAAAAAATATTTTCCAAAATATTATGGATGAATATTTTTATAGAACCATCACGAAGTTTACATTAGTTAATGAAACGTGGGATTCATTTTAAAACAATGCATTAAATGAAACACAGTTATTTATTCGATAGTATGGAATTTCTTTAAATCACTAAATAAAGAAATGTGTTCATAGAACTATTTCAAAACATTTTACCATTAAAAAAATCATTTTAAATTATGAACATGAATATACATTACTAATATATATTAAAGGAAATGAAACAAAGAGATTTTACAATGTAATTATTAAATTTTAATATAAAATGTATTGAATATTAGTAACAAAAATGATGAAAAAGTGATTTACATTATCCAAGAACACAAATGTTATCTAAAATTCAATTAGAGAGTAGTAAAAAAGTTATCAGATCGTATAATAAAAATTAATTCACATAAATCATGTTTAAGACTCCATTGAAAAATATAGAAAATAATATGAGGATCCATCTATTAAATATCTGTTTGAAATAAAAACATGTGGAGAAATGGAATGTGATATTGGATACTTTGAAAATTAATTTTTGAATTGTACCTAATTTTTTTTATAAATTATAAAATTTAGTAATAGTAGTTTATATTAACAATAAAAAAACGTGTATCAGATATTATACATTAAAATATTACTCCTTATGAGAAGTGTTATGAATGTATACCATCTCTAGAGAGCATTATTGTTTTTTAACTAAGTGCTTCATATAAAAAGGGTGGAAAATCAATGAATGTTTTTTTATATTATGTTATGAAGATTTATGGTAGTGCAATTACATCAAACACAAACATATGACTACATAGGAAGGCCATAGTCCCCCCTTAGGGATATAAAATCCATCAATCCTTATTTATTTTATATGAATGACCTGATATCCTATGGGGGTCATGAATCCAATACATGACCCAAATAACCATTTTCCAGAACTGCTCCCACTGTTGAAGATCCAACTCCAGCGCATCACCCAATCTCATGTGTTATATCTTTCAGCCACTCCAAGTTCATCTACCTCATCATGTTCATATTACACATCCATCCATCAGATTAGAAACTTCAATGCCTCTATGGCCTTGTTTCCACCTCCAGAGTCGACCACTTAACCATCGAGAGTCTCCTCCATTGACGATGCCTCGTCATAACTTGTGAACAAACCCCATTATCACCTCCCATTACAGGTTATTCCTAACATCTCACCATCTATGATTGTTCGATATTCCCTCATTCAATCAATTCCACCTAAAATTATTACCCTAATCCTTTGGCCACAACTAAAACTTTCCTCACTTCCCATCGTATGTAGGTATGTTCACTGAAATGAGACACACATCACACAAAACCTATCAAGTGTCACAGTGCCCATAAACCGTTATATTTAAGCCTATGAGGGATTGAACTGTACTTGATACTAGATTGAAGGGTAACCATAACCTCTTGGATAAAAACCATACTATAAATGTTTTATTTGGTTACAATGAATAGGGTGGAACCATGTTATTCCTATCCTTGTCCCAACCCTCCACCTGCGCACCACACACCCCTAGCTAAAATCGAGTTTGGTAGAATAAGAACATGTTCCAGATTCATTTCTAAGGACTATCTTCTCCACATGGTAACACATAACCAAACCCTAGTCATAAAATATTCCATTGGGTAATGAGGAATAGGTGGTAACCACAATATGCCTTTCTTGGGCCCAACCCACCACATGTGCTCCACACGTCCCCAACTAAATTTATGTGTGGCAGGACTTGAACCTATGCCAATTCCATTTCATAATATTGGATACCATACACAGTACCACATAACCAATCACTATTCGTAATAAATGTTTACTTATTACAAAATAGAAAAATATAAATAACTTTTTAATAAGAGTCTCAAAAATATAATTTCTAAAATGGATAGAAATGTTTTTGAACCCTAATATGGAAGATAATCAATATGGTAAAGGATGGTGGAATTAATTAAAATTAAATTGATCATGAATCTAAGATTGAATTATTATATACCTCTACACTATATTATTATTTTAATATTAAATTGATATATTTATATATGACGTGAAACACCTAGGATTAATTTAGAGTGGGATATATTTTCTTTATAAAAATAAAATAGTATAATACTCATAAATTTCTTTAGTAATATAATAATCACTCGAATTCCAAAATTTAATAAATTTAATTTTAATAAACGAAATACGTTTTCGAATTTATAATGTGATAATTATATCAAGGTAAATTTTTTAAATTTTTCAGAAGTATAAAATTTGTATGAATAGTGAATAATACCAAATTTACCAAAAATTAAATATTTATAATATTATAATATTATATGGAAAAATTAAAATGTATGAAACAAAATTTTATATGAAAAAAATTTGTTCAATAAGAAAAATAATTCATTATAATATATAATTTTAACTTATTAATTTAGGACTACCATTTTGGAAATCTAAGTAGTGTTTTTATTGAAATAAAAAGGATTTCTTGTTCTTATCTATTAATTAATTATAAATAAGTCTAAAATAAATTTGTTTCCATTTAATGAAAATAAGACCACTTTTATATATAATAATCCAATAAATTCTACTAGAATCAATGATTTAAATTGTTTTCAATAAAATAATTTTTATTAATAGATTTTTTTTTCTAAAAATTGTTTTCATTGTGCTTTGTGAAGATATATTAAATTTATTATCTAACTCTTCTACAAATAGAAAAACATAATATGGTTTCAATATTTTCAATAATAACTATTAATATTATTTTATAATGTCAAGTAACTTTTTTTCCATAATGATGAGTACAAATAATTAAAATTTATAAATATAGTTAGATCTAGAATAGGTTTTGTGGGGGTTGAACTAATAGGTAATTATGAAAATTCCACCTAGACAAGTATAAATATAATTTTTTGAATTTAATTATTCCCTATATTATATAAAAATATTTTTGCAACCCATATGGTCCCATTTTCACAAGAAAATAACTTCTTATTATTTAAATATTTTAAATAAGCCCTTATGTGTCGCTCCCCTAAACTATAAAAATTAACCTTCTCATACTTCCTTATTCACAATAATTGATCACTCTAGATCATAAAATTAATTTTTTTTCATATTGAATTAAAAATATTGAAAAAATTGGTTACCGTGGTAAGGGTTAAAATTGGTTTACTATGGGTAATCTATGAGAGGGGTAAAAATACTGCACAAACCTATATAAATATTGTAATTTTAATATATTTACACCCTGTATTATCATATAATTTAATTCATGTAAACATGGATCTAATTATATAATAAAATGAATTTAGATTATTTAAATGTTTTATATAATTACTTATATGTCCCTCTCATCACTTATTAAATGGATCATATTTTACCCCCTTATTCACAATCATTGAGCACTCTATCTCAGAAAATAACTTCAACAAAAACATTCTATATTACATCCCTTCATTATTGCGCTTCAATAATTCCCCTAATATGATATTATGAAGGATTCATGTGTATATTAATGTGGATATCAATGAAAATGTAGTCATCTTTACCAAAATTTTCAATGTGTATTTATTTTTCTAATTCCTCAAAATATATTGGATACATATTAAAATGATGATTAAAAATTAATTAACATGACTATATTTATTTTTATTATTGGTAAAACCATTTTCCACCATCATTCCATCAAATAAAACTTTAAAACACTGGCCTTTCATACATACGACCTACCAATTCCACATAGTTGTGTACTTAATTTTTCAGAACCACATCACATGGATGGTTATAAATAGATAAACAATAAATATATATTATATTAATGAAATAATTATTCTTATAGAATTATAATATATTATTTACCTTCTTACATTCACATTCCATGGAAAACAATATTATTTGTTTCGCATATGTGTGGACTACCAACTCCATAATGCGATGTGATTTTTTTTCATTTATAAATTGTGTGGATGTTATTAAGGATATATTTGTGGGATATAAAATGGGTTTAAAAATTAATAATTATTTTGGGTAAATGAATTATTATTTACCATTATTTTATTTTACCCATAGAAAAGTGGAATCATTACTCAAGTGTATATACAAACTCTCATATCAACAAAGTGATTTACATAATTTTTAATCAATGCTTTACATAAATTGTTATAATGTTTACCTGATAGTTAAATTTGATACCTATGATATGATTTTCATTTTTTTGATTAATTTAAAATTTGAAGTATATATGTACCAATGTTACCAAACCAAAACTTATATGAAAAATAAAAAAATTATCAATTAAAAATAATGATTTCATAAATAATTATTGATAAAATGGTGTTGAAATATGATAATAGGTTTAGATATGATATTATATGTTGTCATGTTTTTATGATATATATTTTTAATAAATATAGATTCATTAGATACGAGGTTAATATCACATATGATGTAACTCAAATATGAGGTAAGGTTTTATTCCATAACCTTAGCATTATTTAGGATTGTGTATGATAAAATTTATGTTGGTGAAAATATGTGATGTTTATATATTAAACTCAATACATTTTCTTATCCACCATTTATTTATGTTAGGACCAATAGGGGCCTATATACCCTGAGAGGGGGGGGGGGGGTGAATCAGAGTATGGATATTCTTTTTCAAAGTTCTTCCTACCCCAATGGATCTTGACCTCTTTATTACAAGGGTCACTTTGTTTGCTCTTGTGTGTAAACTATGATAACTTCTTTACATATTTATCTAATGATGATGCTTTGAATGCAATGCAGGGAAGTAAAAATGCATACACATATATTTTTACTTGGTTCACCCTCACTGGGCTACGTCCAAGGAGCATACGCCAACAAGTTTCCGGTCATACCGAATTCCACTATTCTTCACTAGATGTGGATATAATGTTCAGGTACAGTCACTCTATCCCATGCTCACTGCCTTTACAAGATTTAGGGTCAGCTCACTGCTTTCCCAAGGGTCACTCCCTGTTTCTCTCTCTCTGGCTCACTGCCTGTGGAGAGGATTACCTTCTTCCTCTTCCTTTGCTCACTGCTCCGGAAAGGATCCACTCACAGTTTATTGACCTGTAGGTATCTTCCTTTTCATGAAGAAATGCATCTTCCTCTGTGTGTAGATGCTCTTTTGAAGCCCATATTTCACCCGTAGATGAATTTCTCTTTGCACCGAAGTTATCGGGCAAACTTCCAGCTTCCACGAAGCCTGAAAATCACTGCTAGAACCAAACCTTTCTTGGCGCGCAAGTCAATCTCAGCACGCAAGTATCGGCACACAAGTCACAACGGGCGTGCAAGTCTACCTCAGACACTTGCGCGACACAAGATTCCGTAACTCCAAACTTTCGCGACTCTCTTCCTTTTACGCCCAAACAAATATTGGCGCGCAAATTCCCCTTGGCGCACAACTTCAAACACTGGTGCACAACTTCAACCACCAGCGCACAACTTCACTTGCGTGACCCACACACCACTTCCGCGTCCACCACACCTGCACGACGGGAGCTCTGATTTCTCAAAGTGTTGCGGTTAATAATGAAGATGGGTGGTCCAGTATTTATAGGCAAATTGACCACCCTGCACGACGATTCACAAGTCACCTGCGCGACCCAGTCTCAGCACGCAAGTCTTTTATCCTCCTAGACACTTGTGCGACCAACTCCCAAACATGCACGAACCTGTTTCCTTAGCCATATTTTGATCTTCTGATCTTGAAAAACATATGGCACGCAATTTTCCTATACTCCAAGTCCTCGGCGTGAAAGTCCCTTTTCCAAAAACACTTTTCTTCATTTTTTGATTTTCAGGCCCAAAAATTTGGAAAACACTGGAAAACGGTGCCACCTTTTATCTATTCTTTTGTACCGCCTCCATATTATCCATTCCTTTTGTCGACGTTCTTGAATCAAACACGGATCATTGACCTCAGCTATTGAACTCGACATTCCATCATGAAATCCTCTTTGTTAACAAATTTGTATGACATTGTTTTTCTTTGTCAACAATCACAACACAGATGTCCACTTTGTCAACATACACAATCACCTCAAATATGCTTCAATGATGCCTTGATGGATTTTTGACCAACAATTTCATAAATTTATAAGTTTTTCATTTTTTTCTCTCACTATCTATACAAAACTATAGAAGAATTTTATTTAGTAAAACTGGGATTGTTTCTCAACTTGGATGATTTTATTCTCCTTCCATATAAATATTTTATTTATTAAAAATTCGAGAATGTTTTTACAATTCTATATTGATATTTTAATGTAATTTTATACAATGTTTGAATTTATATTCTTTAAAAATAAATCTTATTATTATATTATAAAAGTGGTACTTATTAAAAAATATGTTCATAGAATATTAGTTTTAATGTTTACCACATGAAGGGATTTTCAATCTATCAAAACTATGATTATAATGGTATAATAAATTAAATGTTTCTATGGTTCCATCAAAAAAATGTTTTTCTAATATTCATTAAAATTTTAGATTTATAAAATTTGTTTTTAAATAAATAATGTATTTTTATCATTAAATTATCTAGTGATCTTTTAATAGTATATTCATATATCATAATACGCATTGATGAATCATATGAAATATTTTGTATATAATATAATGATTCAATATACCATATTAACATGGATCAATTATAATTATGATTTTCTGTTTATTCCATGGGAAAATATGAACAAATATTATACTAAATTTTCAATACAAAGTTCTGTCTTTATTATGTATTGAGTTATTATTAATTTTTTCATATGATGAATGTGTTGGGATTATTATATAAAGTGACAACCTCATATATCCCCTTGATGAATCATTTAGTCTTATAAAAAAACAAGTTTAGTAATTTGGTGTATGAATTACCTGTATATGTATAATGTCTTAGAACAGATCCATGACGGTAATATTATGATGTCGGACATTGTACATTATGTCATTGTGAAACTGTTTTTTGTTACCTATATGACTATATATGTTACTATTCTATCCATATACTAGTTCATTATTAATGAAATCAGTTATAAGAAGTATTTGATTATTGTTCATCTATTCCATATCATTAATGATTAATTTATCCCATAATAGGTTCTGTTATATGTTTTCCAATATTGATCATCTAATCAAACACTTTATAAAATTATCATTTATCTAGGTTACGAAGAAGTAAGGTATAAATTATTTTAGGCATAAACTAGATGAAAATATAAATTTACCAGTAAAAGATTAATTCATATTAAAATTTTTCAAGTGTAATGTGAAAAAAATTTCATATATATTCTCCCATGACTAGAAAACTATTTGGACCATCGAGATGTAATTTCTATTATCTTTGATCAATGGAGAATGAAACCACTAATAGCAAGATACTAGAGTCAGGGTGTTAGAATTTGTATCAGATAATGGTTAGTATAATCTTTTGGAACTATTTTTATGAAAATATAGATTAGAGAACATATCCCTATGACAGACTCTAAGGATATGTTTATATATACTAATATATTAAATTTTCGATAAAGTATGTATTTTATGGTTTTATTAGAAAATATATCCGTGTATATATATTTGAAATTGGGTGTGTCTATTGAAAATAAGCACCTAGGGGTGAAAACTGTGAATGTAAAACCCCAAATATGTTAATGAACTCAGAATTCAAGGAATAGTTTGACCATTTGGTTTGGTGGATTGGATTTTTTTAAACTAGTAATCAATAAAAATAGGGTTTAAACACTTCAAATGAACTTATATAGATGTGCAATGACATTTCCTAGTGTTTTTAAGGCTTAAAGAGTTCCACGATTGTTTAAGTATTAGATTTTGGGTTTCAATGTCACATGGATAGTGCATGGTTAGTGATAACCATGAACCCTAACTATGATAATTGTTTTTTTAATGTTTCATGATTTGTGAAAGACTAAAAAGTGGGAAACAAATCCATGTGATCCCATATATTGGATAGTAGTGATCCTCCACCAGTGGCTCATGGTTTTGAAAACTTTGTGTCATAGTCATGCATACTAGAGTGTTTTAGAGAAGTCATAGATGCATGTTTAACACATGATTTTTTATACCTGGTGGCCAAATAATACACCCATTTAATGGTGGAAAATTTCTATTCTTCCCCCATAATATTTTAAGTCTACTGACCCTATTTAGGTTAATCACCTTTTCACCTGACCAACTGTGGATCCCTACCCTTCCCACCTTCAATAACCATTTCATTTGGATAGTTCAAACACTTTTTTGGAACATTGAAATATTATTTCTTATATGGTGGATTCCATTGAACTTTGTATTCCTCCTATCTAATTTCGGTGTTCAGTAGATTTGGTTTCATTTAGAAAATCCTCTGCAGAAAGGTAAAATCTATTATTTCACAAGGGGAATTTTTTTTGGATTGTGTGGAGACCTAGAGACAACAACCCCCTGAAAATTAATGGAGTTTTGTTAAGGTATTGTATTGTACTGAATTTTTTTTGTATTGCGTCCATTAAATTTTTAATTAACCTTCTAATTCGAGTCAATTTTTAGTGAATTGGATTATAAGGTAGTCATTTTTATGTCACAGGTCTTTAGTGAGTTGTATCCTTCGATTCAAGTGTGGTGTGAAAACCCAATGTGTTTTGAATAATTATTAAGAGTTTGGATTTTATTGATTAATTAATTATAATATCAATAATTTATTAGTTTTCATTTTTTGGATTCTTTATATGAGCTCATTCAACATAACAGAGTTGAAAGTGACTTGGATTAGCCTAAAAAAATACTTATATCATTGGGAATGATATAGATAGCTCCATTGATGGGGTAGGTGGTCTAAGAGTTTCACAAACATTCTTGCTAAAATATTTTCATGTTTATTTTTTATATGCCATAATTCCTATGTCTAGTTTGTTTTCTTTATTGTTGTTGGATAATAGTTGTGGTATTTAAATTGTTTCATTAGTTTTCCCATGGATCCTGCATAATATTTCAGTGGTTATTAGAACAATATTATTGACACCCATGTGGTGTACTATTACCTGAAAATTTTAAGTTGGGGTTATTAAAGGGTACATTAGGTGGGTTATAAACATAACCTTGTGGAAAACATTTGTTGATTTGAGATAATATCAAGGGGATACTAATTAGTACACAGTGATAAATGTTTCATTATATTTTTAAAGGATTAATTGAATTATTTTAAAGTACTAAGATAGTACAAAATTTCAATGGTGATTTTAAAATTGTTCCATTCTTATACAATACGGCTTCACACTATTTTTGGTTTTAAGGGGGGAATATATATTTTTAATGGTTTGGGATGAAGAAACATTTTATTATTAAAGAAATTAAAATATTTCTTTTTTCTAAGAAGAGGGAGACCCATTTAAAAGCCCAAAGTACCAGGGGAATGAAAGCCCAAATACCAGCCTAGAAAGGCAATTTCCCAGCCCAAAGGGACCTCAGTTTAGTAGTTCCGCTACATTACTCATGATTTTATAGTAATTTGTATTGTTACACGACCACTACAGTTTCTTCTTAGTACCTCCACAACAATAGTTCCACTGCTGCTATAGTTCTTCCACTGTTACAATGCTGCTAAAGTGTCTACTATAGTACTGCTCCATTACCTTTGGAATTTCATCCCTTCTCTGAATTGATCCCCAGTCTTTTGGATGCCAAGTAGGATCCTTTAACAATTCGGTAAATGCTCATTGGATAATTAGTAGAATATATGTTCGGTAGTTGATTTTTTAAGGGAGATGTTTACCTCTATGTGATTTTAGAATGAAATATTTGGGAGAATATATAATGCTAATCTGAAATGAATGTGTGGTATCTCCATTGGTTAAAATTATTGGATGGATCATTTAAAAGGGATTGATGGAATTAAGGGTTTGAAAATTATTGGATAATATTGAGGAATACCCATGTGTTATTGGTGGATTAAAAATTATTTAAATGGATGAGATAAGTCCGTATTTTTTAAATGAGTATTGGTTTTTTCTTGATATATGAGAAGGGATCATAATTTTGTTCCATGTTTTTGTGTTAATGGAATTTGTGTACATTAATAAATGGAGAAATGTTTGATATTTCGAAGTGAGTATTTGGGGTTAAAATTTTGGACATGAAACTCCACATGTATAATTTTAGATTACATGCATTACTCTCTACATCTTTAGATTGGAATGTTGATCATGAAACTCCACATGTATTTGATAGAAGGGTATACATGATCCTCCACATGAATGGTTCTATATGTCTAAAATGATACCCAAAATACATGGTTCAGAATTTTTATATTGTTATTCACACCCATGGGATAAGATATCATACATGATGCTCCACATCGACACTAATAACAATTGGCATGGTTTAGGTGTTGGACTAAGGATCCAGAAATGAATGATTTTTATTCATGTTTCAATTTCTAGGATGACACTATGCGTTTATATTGAATCATTTATGGTAAAATAATCTATAAGTACATGTTTCATGACTCTAGTGATCAGCTTTGGTCGATGTAGGTTTTTTTTATGAGTTTATCATCATATTCTCAAGACCAATATCTAAATTAATAAATTTTTTTTTCAAACATACATTATTTTATGTACATTTTATTTATCCCACTATTATCTATATACACTATTTCTATATCTATTTATTTCATTAAATAACATTGGTGGTAGCCTACTAGGTTTTACTCTCACCACTCATGGGCCACCACTACAAATGGATACCCTGGTAGATCTCCCATGTTTCTTTTAGTTATTGGTTTCAGATGAGTCCAGTGTTTTTTTCCTGATTTCATATGAAAACTATAATGGTATTAGGATAGTTGATGTGGTTATTCTCATAGATGAATTGGATTCATTTTTGACTAGTTTTCTTTATTTGTAATGTTCATGAAATTGTCCTGTTAAGATTTTAGTTATATATATGACATTTTTGTTAGGCCTCTCAATATTATTTTTTGAACTATGGTAAGATGTTAAAAAGTTATATCAATGAATTCCATTTAAATTTAATTGTTATTCTGGGATCCAGTAGGATATATATTTAGGAATATTCTATATAATGTGATGGATATTAGGATAGTTTATTAAGAACAATAGTTCTGGTAGGAATTCCATGTTACCATAGATATGTGATTATTGTTCTAGGCATTATTTGTTATATTTTATATTTTTTTCACATAATTAGATTACCATGTTGTTTTTATTTTATGATTAAAATGTATTTTTGAATCTTTTTCAGTTGGAATGAGGCATGTTATTTAGTCTTAACTAATGTCCTATAGAGGTAAGTGGAAATCATGGATCAGTGAAGGTACATAGGATCCAATTGTAATAGTCTTATAAGTGTTTGTTTTCATTGATGACAGGGGTTAATTTTTTAAATGCATCAATAATATCTCATGCAATATTTTTATATATATAAACATAGTGGAATTGTACTCAATCAATACAACTTTTATATGGATCTTATCTTGATGACATGTGATGTAGATTTATAGCGCAGTGCCCAATAATAATGACTCTGACAAGGTCCTTGTGCAATAAAGGTACAATTATCCTTCTAAGAAAATTTCGTATAAGTGAATAACTATTGGAAACCTTGTGGGTGGTTATAGTTTTTATTTGATATATTTATCCTGATCCTCAAAGGGGAAATCTAATTTGTAGATGCTTAGAGAGGAAGGGTTCCAATGTTATGGTATGTTGGGTTGGAATATTAAACCTTTATTATGTGAGAACCTAGAGATGAATTTTGTAAATGTTAATGGTATGTGAATTTGTTATCAGATTTTAACTAATTCCTCATGATCTAAGGAATTTTGTGAGTTAGATAAGATCTAGGTGGTTGGTCATGGTGAATCATTGCGAGGCCTAACCAGTTGGATTAGAGGGAGATCCTAGTGACCTTATTTTATGTAACATTAATTTTTTTGAGATGATTACATGTGAACTTTGGTGGTGACTATGGAAGGTGTCTTTTAAGGCAATGTCTTGGTCAATGACCAAGACCCAAAATATAATTAAAAGGGAAAATTACAATATTCTGAAGGATGAAAGTTTATTACAATATTTTTCATGATAAGGAAGGAGCTCAACCAATAAATCATTACACCACGTAATGTCCTAGTTGATACCCTTGTTGGCAGGACCATCAGCCCCCATGTTTTTTCCCGATAGGTATGGGTGGAAATGTATATGATCTCTAGGGGCGAGCTAAGTCAATTCTTCTAACGCACTGTAAGAGACCAAGTAAGGTGAACCACTCCATTCCAAATAGCTTGGATAATGGTGGTGGAATCACTTTCAATCCAAATATTATTCCAACCTTTTAGCTTAACGATGTTGACTTCATTAATCACCACCATTTTTAAGAAGGATAACTTTTTTTATTCCTTCAGACTTGTGTTTGGTTTCAAGAGGAGTATGATAATTAAATATTCTATCTTGTGTTACAGAGATTTAGGAAGGACATGGATGTTATTTATGAGGTTGATCAATAGTGAAAAAGGTTCTCAAGGGTATGTGGTTTTTACAATGGATTTTTGCATTGGGAAATTATTGTACTAGTAAGGTTTTCAAAGGGTGTTATTAGAATATAATTTATATTATATATTTTATAATGACAACCTAAATATGATATTTCGTGTGAGGAACATGGAGACCCTAGATTCCTTGTGAAGAGAGGCACTAAGACTTTTTATTTGTTAATAGATTATGTTGTCTTTGATTAAAAGACTGATTATGTTTCTTTCCATACTAGCTTTACATGCATCTTGAGGAATGAATTTAGAGAATAATTTAATGTAGTATAAATTTTTAACTGAAATCATACATTGAGTGTGAATGAAAGTGGTTTTATCTCATTGAGTTTCCTCTTGTTTTGGGAAGCACTAAGGGTGCTCTGTGTTGGATGAGACAGGAATTATGTAATGGAATGTCTAGATGATATGTCTTGTGATGAGTGATTTCATTATACATGATTAAATGGAGTCAAAAATAGTTTTTTTATTTGGATCACAAAATATGGTGAAATTTTTATGCATTAATGGGATCTTTGAGGAATGAATTCATTGTGTTGGGCAATATCATTTGGCTTGTTTTTTGGGTGATACATAAGAATACCCATGTTTTTATTGAATTAAAATTGTATCAATTTAACATGTTAATACTTTATTTGGTTGTACTGAGAGACTTAAAGATGTGACCTCAAGAGGCTCTCTGGTGAGGCCTATAATGTTCTAGGAATGGGAATGATAATGTTGATTAATTTTTTATGAAACCTTATCATACTCATGTTTAACAACACTGAGAGTGTATTAGGTTGATATGTTATATAAGGAATTCCGAATCAGATGGAAAGACCCATTTGTGGTTTATATGTGACCTCTCAAGGATATAACTTTATTAAGTGTTTAGGGATGATTTTGGTGTTTTGGTGTATACCATCAATTATTTAAATGTATTATCCTCATTTTTTTTGAGTGTTTAATGATATTTATTGAGGGTGAAATTAGCATGATATGGATATAGAGTTTATTTTATTATTTGGTAGGTGCTCGAGGTTGGGTTTCCATATCCCTTTTTGTGTATCATGTTCGATTATGGATCGATCGTGGGCTATTAATATGGGGAAATGGTTTAGGTATATAACCACATGGACATTCATATATTGGAGAATGTGATATCAGTTGTGGAAATTTAACCCTATTTTTAGGGGGATCAGAAATGTGTGATATCAATCATTACATTTTCTGTGTGGAGTAATGTTATTTATGAATAGGAGTATCCTAGTACAAAAATATTCTTTTGGTAATGGCGGTTATAGACTCAGACATATTAGTAGATGGGTTTTGAGTGTCTGTCTTGGGTTAAGTGGGTTTGGGTTGGGATGTATGTGCCTGAGTAGTTTTTGTATCATCCTTTACGGTGTTTTATAGTTGTGGAAATATATGGATTAAGTATCAACAATAAAATTTCATCAAGAGTGTTTTTGATTCATCAATTTATGTTTATTAGTGATGGAATAACGCATGTGAACATGACTCCATTATGATGTTGTATGTTAGTCACTTAGTGGTAGTGGTAGTTGGGAATTCTCTGGATGACTCATCTAAGGATAGTTTGACTTAGGATATCATGATATTGTTGTAGTAAGTTATGAACCACATACAATTTTCTATCTTGAAAATTATAGGTGCGGTTAAAAAATTGAACTGGGATTTTGAGGAATATATAGTTTGTTATTAGTTCATCCCAGATGAAAGGTAAGTATAATTTTTATTGGTTTTGAAATATAAGTATGGATTATAATTTTTTATTTTATTTTCCATGGATTTTTGAGAATGGTATTCTAGAAACCATACCATATAGGTTTTGGGAGTGTAAATTTGAGTTTCTAATTGGATTTTCTGATAGATGAGGTTGCAATCATCAATGCATTAATTATTTTCACATAAAACCTATAATTGGAAGAACTATATACTTGGTTAGTAATCAGATGATGATATCACCATTACATGGTTGGATGGGCTTGGGTAATAACCATCTTGGTGTTTCAATTTTTCACAATGAGTGATATCTTGATTTTTTCCGGTTAAGCCCATTGGGTTTGTGGATTTTCTTTGGACATGTTTTTGGAAATTGGGAATGGTATGAGGTCATTTTTCTATGATTATATGACCAAAATAGATTAGGTGGTTTGATTATATTTCAAAAAATACATATTATGGATGAATATTATTATGGTGGGGGATTGTAAATCCACTAATCCAGACATGTTCTTGGAATTTGAGGAATACTCTGAAATTTCGGTTCGGTGGATATGGTAGTTTTTAAATAGGGAAATATATTGGAATTATGAGCATTGAAAAACATAAAATGGATTAAATTTTACATATAATGATGTTTCATAGAGGTTTTGGAGGATTTATGAGTTTATCAGGGGTTTAAGGATTGAAGTAAAATTTCTCAAAGATTAAAAATAGGGCATACAGTTAGCATAATGACAGTGTTAACCACGCACCATAAAAATTATTCTTAGATTATTTATGGGAATAGTTTGTTAAACCATTTAATGTGGTAAAATAAATCATATGAAATCATATAATAAATTATTGATTCCCCACATGCTAGGTTCAGGGTTTGGAAGAATATGTGACATAACTATGATAGTTAGAATATTTCAGGAAAATATTTGTCGCACGGTTCAGACAACATTTTGAAAACCATGCATCCAAACCATAATCCCATTAAAATGTGTCAAATTGTTATTCAATAATCCTAATAATTTAAGTATATAAACCCCATTTCATGGCCTCTATTTTAATTACAACCCATAATGACTCCATCATCGCATCTTCCACAACACATAATATTGGGTGGTTATGGATCATTTAATTGGAATTTTGATGTATGATTTATACTCTACCAGAACCATTTTCTCTTATTATTTAAGATTTATCCAATTTAAGGATTTATTAATTATTCCACATGTACATGTTGTAATCAACCTTCTATCATTGGGATTTTGGTTGGCATGTGTCGAGGATATCACGATATGACTTCCACATGTCGTTTCTTTCACTATTGAATTGGACCATATTTAATATTTCCTAGGTTTTTAATAAATTTACTTCTTTTTCATTTATTTTGACTAAACACTAAATGATTAATATTATAATGTGGTCAGGTTTATTCTACTATCATTGGTGAGCGGTTGGATTTAGGTTTTTTTATATCATGATGAACTAGATAATTTTCTAAAATTATATCATGTGTTGATTTAATTCCTTATTTTGGTTATTAATATTTTTAAAATTAATTACAAAATTTTTTCATCATGATTGTATATATTGGTTGGTTTATATGAACTTGTTATATTCTATGGAGTTGTATGAGAGATGAATAGGCTTGTGAAAATTTAACATTCCTGGGGAATGATATGGAATGATTCATGGATGGGGTAGGTGGTATATAATATTTACCCCTAGTTTTTATTTTTTTTTCATGTATGTGTTGTATGTTTCATAATTCCCATATTTGTTGATTTTTCTTATTTTGATTCATAATATTGTTTTTTGGCCTTAAATTATTACCTTATAAATTCCACAGATCTCATAAGATCTATTGGTGGTTTTTTGAAAAATTCTATAGCCACCCTTGGTGTGTGTTATTTCATTAAAATGGTACAGTGTGGGTTAAAATTATACAATAGGGGGTTATTATCTTAACTATGTTACGATTGTTGGTTTTCATGAGAGAGTGGTTATGGGATACTTAATAGTTATTGGGAAATTGTTTTTATAAAATTTTAAAGGAATAATTTGAATTTTTTATGCAATAGGGTCCTATGATCTTAAGATAAGGATATCAAAAAGAATTATTAATGTGACTTGGGTTTTGAAATGATTTTGGTTATTAATGGGTTGAAACTATGTTTTGTATGGATTATTTTATAACATGGGGTGTTAAACATGAAGTGATTTCAAAATGGGGATATGACTTATTTATAAATGTTTATTTGAAATGATTGTGTTGTTTCCCAATTAGTGAAAATGATGTGATGGATATTCTAAAAAGATTTGAGGAAATGTATGTCTTTATCCATGATTTGGATTTTAAAGAGGAAAAAATGTTTTTATTATTGGATTCGAAATGTATTCAATTTATGGGTGAAATCCATTATTTTATGAAGAGTGTTTGATTGATTTTCTACAGTTTGAAAGGGGATTGTAATTTGAAGATATTTTTTTCGGTAAATGGATGGTCAGTAATTTGGTAAAAAATGAAATTGTTGAGATGTTTGAGTAATGCTCTTGAAATATATTTTTGGAAATGAGGATCCACATGTATGGAACCAGATGCCTTGGATGATTCTCCAAATCCATGGTTCATAAATTGGGACATGATGATCCACATGTATGTGTTTGAAAGTTGGACATGAAACTCCACATGTATGGTTCCATATGCTTGACATAATTCTCTACATCCATGACTTAGAATTATGGACATGGAATTCCACACCCATTTTTTGGATGTCATACATGATGCTCCGTATTTAAACCGATAGATTTTTTCATGATTCAGGTACTGGATCGAGGCTCCATCAAAGAATGATTTTGAGACATGGTTTAGTTTCTAAAAAGAAAATTTGTGAATTGATGATATACTTTATGGTTAAGTTATATACCTTATAAAGAGATAGGAGTCATATGCCCAACATTGTCAGATGATGGTTTGGTTGGATCGAGTTTCATTCCAATCATGGAGGTTTAAAATAATAATTAACAAATGGTTGTTTTTATCCAATTATTTATCTTCAAACACTAGTACTCTGAAATTTTATTTATTTAGATATTTTTGGTGGTGGCCTACTGATTTATACTCATCCCCTACTCAGGCTGCAATTACACAATGGGTACCCGATTAGCTCTAACATGTTTATTATAGAAATATAATTTAGATGATCCCTAAGTTGATTTTTTCGGGATATTTCAGGATGGATTGGTTGTTATCAGCATACTAGATGTGATTCCTCATAGAGATGTAGCGAAGTCTCATTTAATTGGTATTTTTGTATCTTTATGTAACTATCCATGTGGGTGGTCATTTTTATAGATGATAATATTGTTCGAGAAATCACTAAATTTCATTTTATGTTTAGTCTTGTTTATATTTGTCAGCATTATTTTTTTCATTTTATTTTATAATGTTGGATGTTTAATAATCTTGTGTAATATGATGTTTATCCCATTATTTAGGATACATGGTCATATTTTTCATTATTGTGAACTCTAATCGGGCATAAAGTCTCTGCATGGTACTACCCTAAACCCCCATAGATTTTTGATAGTCACTAGCATAAGGGGAGGACTGCTTGCAATCATGTGGGAAACCATTCTGGTCATTGTTGTTGTGTGAGATATGGAAGTAAGATATAGTGAAAGGGGTCAATTGGGTGATAAATCAATCATTACTAGTTTATGATGAGTTTAACTAAGAATATACACATGGATATGCATAATAGGTTGATTTTCATTGGTTGATTCAGATGATATTTATAAACTATTGTGATTTTTTTAAAATATTTTCATTATTTTGGGATTTTATTAATGATTATGAGATTATTATTATGGGGTTACTTGAGAATTTTTTACTTTTATGTTAACTATTAAACATGGTTTATAATTATAATCTATTATTTGAAATTTATAATGTTGTGAGCTAATTAAATATATTCCATTGTGTTGAAATGGAATCTAGTGAAAGGAATGAAAATCAAATCAAATCAATTCACATATCATATGTAGTGATTTCATTCCATTGAAAAAAAGAAACTTGAGGTGGAGATAGAGAATGAGATTAATCTGAATACATATTAGGTATATTGTGGGTTTTGACTTAGGTATGGATAAATATTCATACCTATATGGAGAAAAATAAAAACCCTAAATGGTGAAATAATGTTGGACTACTTCATGTGACCATAACCACAATCACTTAGTGGGAATGATAATCCATTAGTAGCTGAGTGTTGGATCAAATCACAAGATAATATATTTCATACATTGGTATGTAATGAAAAGATAATTTTTTTATGATACTTTATCATATTAAAGGATGTGATGATGAATTGTTTTCGTTGATCCTAGAAAACTATTTGTGGGATGAAATTAATAGTTTTGTTTTGAGGAATTTGAGGGAGGTAGTCATCATAAAATACATTACAAATGATAAACAATAAATTATAGAGATTATATTCATTAATCTACTAATAAATGATAGAATGTTTTTATTAAATATTATAATAACTATATAATTTCATTGAATCATATAATTTATTATCAATGCAATCCAAGGACTATGATTGATCATTTATCTAATAGATATAAACTATCCTTTTAAGGGTATGACTGTGTCATAAATATTCATTATTTGATGATATAGTATAAATTTTCATCAAGATAGGAAAATAATTGTCCATGTATTATGTTTTCCAATTAAAATAAGAAAATAAGTAGGTGATTTAGATCTTTGTGATGTTATGTTTAACGAAATGTAATAAGGGAAAGGTGGTATTTATAACTAGTAATATTTTAGGAATGAAACATTATGGAGAATACATGATGGGAATGAGTTTTTTCTTTATGTTTAGAGAGAAAGGCCATTAGGATTGTGATTATAAGGGAATGAAATAATCTTATAATTCTAATTCATTAACTGTAATGTGATGGGGGACTATTCGAATGAATTCCCCATGAAATAATGAATTTTCCATTCAAAAGGAATAGAGTGAAAGACTAAGCTTGTGTAATCACTAATGCTTAGATTGAGGTTCCTAATGATATAGTAAAAGGTATATTGATCATAATATTACATTTATAAAATTCTATATTTTATTATCGATCATGGAAAAAAAATTCCCTTCTATGAATTGCATGAAAATTATAAATTTTCCATAAAAATTAAGAAGGGATATAGGAAATTAGAATAATAGTGGAAACCATTCTATAATACGGATATGATAGAAAATTCCCATTAAGAAATAATGAAATACCATATTTTCAAATTTATTGTTACACGTGTGATTTACTTTTACAATATACTTAATATATATTTTCATTTAAATAATAATTTAAATAATTATTATTTAGAGAAGGAGATTATGATCTATTATGGAGATATGAGATCCATTATCATGTGAGGGGGCACTAACCCATCTGAATCATATCTCGGTCCACCACCAATACAACTATATATTGTAATTCATGGTGAAGAAGAGTAGAAAAAACATATTAATGGTAATTTTATACATAGAATAATTTATTTTCTTATTATACATTAATGTATTGATGAGTTTCCAAAATAAAAATGTATACACCCACCTTAGTGTGATTTTTAGGGTTCCATTAATCTCAACCTCAATGAAAAATCAATATCAAATACTCTACAAATGTTGGATCCAATAATTTTTTTGGAAATTAATAAATAACTAAAGGAGTTTGTTTCAAGGTATTTATATGCCCTAATGTTTCTCCATGTGGCACCCATATTCATTTTATTAATAATAATGATTAATATATGATATTGTACATTGATTAAAGAGAAATAAATTCCTTTTATATAAATAAAATATATTCTATTATCTATATTGATGATTTTTAGATTAAATTCATGAAGATAAATATTTATAAAATATTTTTTTCATTCATGGAATCATCAATTATGAGTAATAGAGAAGGATATTAAAAAGATGAAATTTTGTATGAGGTATGGACAATGTGAATTTATATTAATTTTATTTTAATTGAATAATCCCCCCTATATTTTTATATATTTATGGAATAGTGTATTCAAGGATTATCTCTAATATTTTATTATTGTATTTACTGATGATATCTTGATAAACTCTAAATTCTATGATTAGAATAAAAAATATTTATAAATAACCATTAATAATCTATGAATAAATGAGTTAAATGGAAAATTTGAAAAATTTTAATTCAATATTTAGGATGTTTCATTAACTGTTCTTATAATTTATTATGATGGAATATGATTTTATTCATCAAAGTCAATGGATTTACTGGAATAGATAATGTTGATTAATATAACTGAGGTATGTAGTTTTCTCAAATTAGAGGCTTACTACACATAATTTATTGAAAATTTGTATTAATTATGTATGACATTAATCATGTTAAAACATTAAGTAGAGAAATTAATATGGTTAGATGATGGTAAATGTTATTTTTTTATAATTAAAGAGGAGGTTGTTCAATGCAGAAATATTGACATTACAATTGATAAGGGTTAGAATTGTGATTAATAATCAAGAATCCTAATGGGTGTTGGTCCTTTTATCATGAATAATGATATAGTTATTACTTATGAATAAAGGCTGTTAAAGATTCAGGAAATAATTATCCAACATACCATCTTTAGTTGCCAGTTTTAGTCTATTCCATGAAGATATGATTGAATTTCCTTAATAGTAAAATTTTGGAAATATATATAAATAAAAAGGGTTTTAAATACATATTATCATATAAGTATCGCATCATGATGCAAAGGTTATGGTTATAACTACTCAAGTATTGGGATTACTCAATACACTACCACCATGGGAAGGGAAATACGATGGATGATATGTTGAGTTGGAAATATAATGTTGTTTGACTAAAAATGTGGATTTTGAAAGATCTTATATTTATAGATTCAGTAATAGTTGACGTGTAAATCATTAAGTATGGGGAAACATCACATATGTTACAAATTTATTCCAAACCATCCAGAAGGAAAAATTGAAAAATTTCCCAGTAAGATGATAAGGATATTCAAAAAGAAACTCATGTCTAGGAATAATTGGAACATGGTAAACTTCAACTATGAGAATGGTATTTTAAAATATAGAAGGAGGATATGTGTTTCATCCATTCCAGAAATGAAAATAGAATTATTAGATGAACCTCTAATATTATGTTTCTCTATAAAACCTATATGAACCAAAATTTATTGGTATTTAAAGGATTTTTTTTGTGGGAAAATATGAATTTGAAAATTTAACACTATTTATCATGATGGTTGGTTTTTCAATATGTAAATTCAAATAGAAAATTTTCTATAAGAGTTATGAATCCTCTACCTATTCATATGGGGAAATATAATAACAATACAATGTATTTTTTCAATATATTGAAAATGATTGCTCTAAATATTTATTCCATATGGGTAATTTTTTTCTCCATACCATGTTATCACATTTTTTATCTAGAAGGGAATATATATGTTTTTAGAATATCATGAATCTCTATATTATGGAAGTTTTGATGCTTCATGGTACACCACTTTCAATTTTATATGATCTTGATATGTGGATTATATAAAAATTAAAGATAACTATTCATAATTATTTATACACTAAGATACATTTGAGAAATTTATACCATCCTCAAACTGATAGATTGTATAAACTGATAATTATGATATTAAAAAATTTTGAGGTCATTATCAATTGAATTTTAAGGAATGTGGGGTCAATATTTAACTTTTTCAGAATTAAAATATATCAATTTTTTCCATGGAACCATTCAAAAAGAAACATGATGCATTGTATAATAGGATGTTTCATACTCTAAATTATTTGAGAAAATTTGGTTAAAGGGAGAATGTAGGCCCAAATCATGTTGACAATTAAATTTTGAAAGTGAAGAAAATTCATATTCATATTAAATAATCTGAATGAAAATAAAAAAAAAATATGATGATAAACGAGTGAAGGATTTGTAGTATCAAGCGGGACATATCATTTTATTGAAGGCAACTATATAGAAAGTGTTTAAAAATTTTACAAGAAAGGTTTATTATTTCCGGGGTTTATCAGGCCCTTTAAAATTTTAGAATGTATTTGAGTTGTTGATTACTATTTCAATATGCCACATATCCCATTTATAGATCTGGATTTTGTCCATATCAATATATTTCAGAAGTACTTAACACACCCAACGTATGTGGATACCTTAGATGAAATATAATTAGAACTAAATTTATCATTCTATGAAGATCCTATGAAGAAACTATATACTAGAGAAATGTTTTTGAGGAATTAGATAACAAAACTAGAAATGTTACTTTTTAAGAATGATAATATGGAATAGGTGATGTGTGAACTATAAGATGTTATTATGAAAAACTAACCACGTCTATTCATGTGGGGATATTATAAAAAATTTTAGGATTAATGTTTTGATGGGATTATAACACCATATATTTAATTTTATTGAGTAGAATTTTCTTTATAAAAAAACATATTTCATATAAGATTTTCAAAAATGTGATTAAAATATAAATTTAGAAACTTAATTAATTGTAATTGATGAATTGAATTTCATTTTTGAATTCATCATGTCAAAATTAACATTGACTGCTTTTTTTTGTATTTTTTCAAAAATGGTAAATTTTTTGTTGAATAGTTAAAATTCTATTTTTTTAAAAAAAATGTCACTTTTATGAATTTTTATTAATATAAGACCAAATTTAATGTTCATTATTTCTTTTTTCTAGAACAAAAATTTATCCTAAATGTAATATCATTTAAAAAAAATATTTTCAACTTATATATATTGATTACATATTGGAAATAAATGTAATGTATTTTTTAAAATAAAAATTATCTTTAGGCCTTATTTTATAACAATCCCTTTATGTTTATGTTTCATTTAATAGAAAATAATTCTCATTTTATTTATCCTAATCCAATTAATTACATCAAAATTCAATTTTATAATTTTTTTTCTATATAATATTTTATATTAATTAAATAAAAATTTTTATAAAAAATATTTTTATTTTTTTGTGAAGTAATATAAAATTTAATATGTTCCTATTTAATAAATTTACAGTTACCATTTCTTTTCATAAATATATATCATATCTTTTTAAGTCAATGTTATTACCATTTAATAATCAAATGAATTAGGATCATAAAGTTATATTGCCTTTGTAAATATTGAAAAATAAACTACATTTTTATAATAGTTCTACATTGTATCCCATTTAGTTCCTTATAACAATAAACCTTCATAGACATATGACACGTAATACCTATCATTATAACTTGGAGAAAGGAAATATAATAAAAGGTGTGCTAAAATTCTTTATATGGGTAAACAAGTGAAACATTTAAAAAATAGTTAGATTAAGAGTATGAAAACATGAGCATAACATATGAAAACAATACCCTACATATAAAATATCCAAATTTTTAGTTAGGGTATAAATATTACCAGTTTGTAACAAAGGATTCATAATTAAATCATTAAACATGAGCCATCAGGGCATATAATATATGTAATACATGTAATTTTTTAATCTAAATATTCTTAGAAAATATTTTACATATAATTCTAATAACATTTCAAATTCTATCATAATAGAATAATTTCAATCTAAAAAATATCATAGTAGTCACGGTTCAATACCATAACTATAATAGTGGAAAATGTATCTCACTAAATTGGTTTTACACCTCTATCTAGTCCTATTTATCAAATGATATTTTAACATATAACTAATTTATATGATTTTAATATAGGTCCCACAAATCACATAATTAAAATAATCCATATGTGTTTCACATGATCATAAAACATTCATAATATTAGTACTAATAAAAATAAATGGGCTACATAAACATTTTATCATATCATAACCTTTTTAAAAGAAACATGTTCAACACTAATTTCATCCTTTCATCATAGACTAACCCATTGAAAAAATAGTGGGTTTTATAAGCATCTTGTCATCATTAACATAAATAATTTAGGGACATAATTATAATGGTTCCCTTAGATGATATCCTCAATAAAGGATAAGTAACATAAAAGTATGGAATCATGTATGGGAAATGATTTTGAATGATCAGATTGAACATTTCATAAGGAATATACCATTTACACATTTAAGAACACTTTTTAAAATGTAAAAAAATTTCAAAATTATTTTATTGGATAGTAAAATTGGAAACATAAAAAAATTAATATTTTAAGAATAATTAAAAAATTATTTATCATTAAAGTACTATATCGTCATTGAAAGATGATTTTTTAAACATAATACATTTTCAACATTATTTTCCTTGAAAATAACCATGGAAACTTATCAATGAATATTTTAAAAATAATTTAAAAAAATTCATGAGGAAAATAAACTCTTGTTGAATATCACTGTTTTAAAACAAGAAATTAAAGAAATATTGTGTAAACCATTTCCTATAAAGACACCAATGAAAACTAATAATGTAATCTTGAATGAAAATAGTAGTCATGATAGAGGAAAATGGTGTTCACTTCACACACGTTAAATCAAATATTCCTTTCACATTTTCGGTAAAACACTAATGGGACTTTGTTAGAAAAATACATGAGGATTCCTTTTAAATAAATTTGTTAAATGTAAAAAAGTGTAATTTTTTTAAAAAAATATTATTAGAATAATAAAACATTATTTAAAAAAATTTCAAAATAGGGATATGGAAGAAAATGAGTTTTTTATGGAATAGATATGTAATATCATTTTTCCATAATAATATATTTTCCAAATTATGAGTAAATAATGAGATATAAATTAAAGTAAAAAATTTAGTTTCAGGAAACAACCATAGTGTATGAATATTGGAATGTTTCAGGAGAGATATATCATAATTTTCTGTCAGTAAGAGCATAAACATAAACAATCCTGATAAACAATTTGGTTGTATCATAAAACCCTTACCACATTGGTAACATTGAATCATAAGGCCCATGAATGATTTAAAATTAAATAATATTAAATTATTATTAGAATAAATAAATTAAAAATATTACCTTTCAAATGGGGTTTATATATATCTCTTAAAAGAAGATAGGTTCATAACATAACATTTGTCATAATAAAGAAAAATTGTGACAAAAATACCTTACCATCCCCTCGAACACCATTCATACATGTTCAAATATAATTTTTAATAACTTAATTTTCTTATATATTTATTGAAGAACCGTACTAATATTTATTATATCATATATTATTTACTTTTAATAACTTATTATCTATTTAACAATAATTCCTTTTTGAAATCACATTCTGAGTAATAAATGATTCGTCCTTCATGCATTTTTTGGTTTGGTATTTTGTATCCTCATGATTTTGTCATGGTTATATAATCTTAGAAATGTTAACCATGATATAAATATAATAAATATTTAGTATATATGTATTTATAGAAATCCATAAAATTTATAGATAGAATGTAAAATAAACTGTTTATGGGGATGATAGGTCGTAGGTATGCATGAATGATGTTTATATTTTCTTAGTGAATTAATTGAAACTAAAATATTATATTTTAAAAAATAAATTTCATTAAAAAAATATCACATATATTCATTAATTTTACAATTATTTCATTCAATCCAAATGGTTAATTAAAATGGAATCAGATCACTTCATGGGTTGTTTGTCCACTGTACACACGAACGATGTAATCATATAACTTCCATGATTGAAAATTTGAAGTTATATGTTAAATAATATTTTATAAATTGTAATTATGTTAAAATATCATATATATTTATTTAATTAGTGCTTATAACCATTCATGTAAAACAGAAATTAAAAACAAGACACATCGGTTCGGGAAGTGTTGTCCCCCCACACACCTAAGCGACGTTATTATTATAAGAAATTTGTGGAGTTATTAAGGTAGATTGGGTATTATGATTTCAAAGGTATAAAATATAATAAATATCATTTGTAAGTAATACATCAATTATTATATCTAGTTTTGAGATGTGGTGGTTGAAAATGAATAACATTGGCTCGCAATGTGTTACACTATCGTACACAATATGGAAAGGTTAGTTTCCTATTGGATAGAAGTGTACTATGATATTAGTTTTAACATTAAAATAGTAAAATTTATGCATATTTTTTATTTTTTGTGTTTTTATATCATAATATTTTAATAATATTTTAATAAGGTTGAATAAAAAAACACATATTTAATAAATTTTCCGATTTTCTAGAGGGCCTCAATAGGTTTATAACTATATCCTTTATATGAAGGATTTGTAAAAAAAAAAATAAAGCCTATAGGAAGTGTTAAGAGAATTTCGGAATGGAATTAGGTTGGTATTTTTTAATTGAATGAGTTTTGGAAGTGTGAAAATGATAGGAGAGGGAGTGGCCTTTTATAAGTAGGGACTAGGACACCCAAAGAATTTGGAAAAGAATAAATTGTATCAATTTTTTCACATTACAAAGGGATATATCATGAGTAATTATATATCATTTTAAAGTATAAGGTCAGCATACTTCCTTATAAATTTTGTTGGAAAAGTT
Source organism: Viscum album (assembly GCA_963277665.1). Lineage (NCBI taxonomy): Eukaryota > Viridiplantae > Streptophyta > Magnoliopsida > Santalales > Viscaceae > Viscum > Viscum album. Next base: position 269,467,789 of record OY728151.1, on the reverse strand, counting down.
TATATTCATTTTACACATTTTCATTTTAGTTTAACCCTCGATAAACCAATATTAACCCTAACTAGTGTAAATAATTTCAACTTTTTTAACTCTTCTATAAGATAAAAAAGTATAATCCAATTATTATATACTATAGATTATTCATAATAAAAATATTGAATCAAAATTTCTAAATTCAATTCACCAAAGTGACATAATTTAATTTAAAAAAACATACAAACGCATAGAAAAAGTGGGTTTCCATATATAAAATTTCTATAATTTTAAAATGTTTTTATATAAAATATATAAATGAAATTGAATAAATTGCCATATATTTGTTTAATAATAATATAATTGAAATTTATTTTCACTTAAAACCATTCTAAAACAAAATTTATCTTTAAATAATATTTAAATGAAAAGGTATTTTTCAATAACAACTATTATTTTTCACTATTTATAAAAAAATTAATATTATCAGAAAGATCTGAATAATTCATCTGAAGATTAATTTGAAAATTTCATTAAAACTTTATTTCCATTCTTTTTAAGTAAATTCTAATCATTTTTAAAATAAATTTAATTATTTTTTCACAATAATCATTAAAATATTTTTTTTGTGAAAATTTTATTTTCGAAATATATAAATAATTTAATAAAAATTAAGTAATAATTCATCAATATGCATTAATTAATTAATAAATTAAAATCAGTATTTAAAATTTAGTTATTACTATTCATACCACCATGTTTAGCAACTTGGTTATAATGGCTATGTTAAATAGTAATATAAATAGTATATTACGGTTCAATAGAACACAGTGTTGCATGTTACACAAAAAAAAATATAGATTTATTCATAAAAAAGTCATAAAATATCAGTATGTCACATTTGACACCCATTAAAATGAATTACTCCCTCAAAATTATGCCTCTTAAAAAAATTTGAATAATTATACCTTATTACAGGATCAGTTTCCCACCTAGCATCGTCAAGCAGGTGGTTTTTTCCAAAAACATTATCTAGGTGAGTAGTATTATTTCGTAGAACATTTTAACTATCCTATATAATCTCTTTTAGTTATTCCTTAAAAGAAATATCAAAATCCATTAGTATGACCACTATATTTAGTACATGTGATTGGTCAGTTGAAATCATCCTGAGGATAGATACCTAAAACAAATCAAAAATCTAATAGAGGTTTGATAGGAGTGAGAAATGAAAAGATACTACCTTGATATGATAAAAAATTACAAAGGGATAGATATTTATAGTGGTTAATTTTACCTTGTTTCATAAAATAATTACCTTATTACAAATTTAAATTCTTAAAAACTCTTTGTCACAATCTTTAATTTCTAGATCACATTAAGAATTATCATCATAACTTTTGTGTCAATAGTGTGTCATTTTTATTTTTTGTTGAGTGGAACCAAGATTCTCTACCATTTCTTCAGTATAAATTTGTTCAAATATATTTTTTCTTCTAACAATATACATTTTTATTTATGTTCTACACTTATTTCCAAATAAGGATTCATAAGGAGAAATTATAATTCTTTTGTGAAATATATTGATGTATAAAAACTAATCTAATGGGTGGTTTCGATATAATACACCTTCTAAATACATTTAATAAGATATCCAAAAATCCTATAGGGTTTAATTATTCTCTCACATAGACCATCTGTCAAAGGATGTTTTGTAGTAATACATACCAACTCTGTATAACGTTATTATAGAAGCCTTCTACCACACAGTGAGGTAAAACATGGATCCTATTCTAACATAATGGAATGTGGTACTCTATTAAACATTAATACTACTTTTATTTTTTATAAAAGAAATCAGATTCAATGATTAATATTATCTAATATCAAATAAGTTTACAATATTTGAAAGGAAGTTGACTACAACCAATAGTGCATTGTTCCCTTTAGATGTTTTTTGATGTTTGACCACCAAATCAAATGGGATTTGTTTTCCATTTCCATTATGGTGTGTGTAATGGATGTGACACCCCCTTTTACTTTAGTATATCATTATTAACATTACAACATACCAAGAATTATGATATAAATTCCATAATATCTATATTTATGCCATCCCACCATAAGTAATATTTCAAATATCTATATATATTCAAACATCCATGATAAATTTAGAATTAAGAAAACCTAGCCTCCTCAAACAAATACATTATCAAATTTATAATTGATGGAACACATACACATTTCCTAAAATTTATCATTCTATCAAAATCATTGTTAATCTTGTGAATGTTTCTCACCATCATATACATCTTGATGTCGTTATACTATGCCTCTTTTATCATCACATAGATATATGGTTGAACACATATTTGAGAATTTTATGATTTCTACCAATCATTCAGGGTTTCCAAATCCATACATTGAAAATAAAAAAATATTGGATATTTTTGGATCCTCATCAAAGAATATCATTCATTGTCGTTTTGAATCAATGCTTTTTTCCACTGTGTATTATTTTATAGGGTAGTAATGAATTGAGTAGTAATAATATCCAATCATATAAATCCATCTACCTTGGGTCATGTTAAATTCCATCTACGTGAATATATAATTTAAATTTTGGGGATAAGTATATATATTTCAAATTTTTCCATAAAGAAAATCTATCCACATCTCTCATTAAAAAACTAACATATAAAACTCTATAGAATGAGATGGATAATTTTTCTCATAAAAATTCAATTAATTGAGTAATAAGATATAAACATGACATTCAGTATAATAATGTGTCACAATCCATTCTTGGATGCATCATTAAATATTAAAATACATATATTCTTTAGGGTAAGGAAAGTATAGGTACACTAACTAATCTTCTCTTCAGTTCCTTGATATTTTCCTCACAATTATACTTCCCAAGGAACATGGAACCATTTTGAGTTAACGCGGTGATTATATTATAATACCATGTAATGTTATCTAATAAAATTCAATAATATCTAGGAAAACCATAATAACTACAAATATTAGTCATCATGGTTGGTCTGGGCCAACATTCAATAGCCTCTATCTTTGATGGATCCATAATATACACTCGTGTGAGATTATATGTCCAAAACTGATACATTTTGAATCTAACATTCACACATTGTATGTTTTTAAAATATATTCTCCAACTACCTATTATTAATCTCAATTATCATGTGTGCATAGTTTTTATTCAATTATATTTGAATAGAGAAAAATATTATTATAAAGTATGCCAAAAAAACTAATCAAGGAAATATATCAATAATTTATTCATTTAGTCCATAATGACACTGAGGGGATTAGTAAGACCAATTTGAAATAGTGTATAATCCTAACATACATACATTGTTTGGAATTCGGTCTCGGTTATATATACCTTATTAATCCATAATTTATGATATCCATAATATATTTCAATTGGAAAAATGAATTGATCACTTCACCATTGATCAAAAAACTCATCAATATGATATAGATTATATGTTCTCTTGATTATGATCTTATTCATCTATCGATAGTCAATAAAAAGTAACCTCGATCTATCATTCTATTAAATAAATAGAACTCTCCCACTACAAGGTGACACACAAGGATGAATAAATACCTTGTCAAGATTCTCATGGAGTTTCATATTAAATTCATTTAACTCAATCAAGGAAATTCTAGAGGGAGTATTGAAAATAAGTCTCACATTAGGAATGAGTTCTATTGAAAACAAAACCCCACAATTCGGTGGATGAAAAGGAAAAACTTCTGAAAATACATCAAGAAAATCACCTATGATTGGAATAACATCGATGTTGAGTTCCCCGACAACCATCTAAGATAAAATATAATTTAAAAGTGGAAAAAAAACCCAAAAATTGGATGATATTTCAATAAGATGATCATATTTACTACCCACTAATATATTATCATATGTTAGTTTGGAGTATCAAACATGAATTTTATTCCTCGGTAATTGATGTGGTATTTATGTATAAAAATATTATACATTTCTATGATGACATCAAATTCATCTTGGGGGATAATTATAAGATTTGTTTGAAGCACATTACCATAAACATTAACAATATAGGATTCATATTATTTAGATGTGATAATTATACCATTGGGTATATTCACTTCCAATTATACATCTAACTGTATGGGTGGAATATTGATACCATAATAAAATTCATCAGATATAAAATAATGTGTACATCTAGAGTCAAATAAGTCATTTTATGGTCTATTGTGGATGGTAACTGTCTATTTCATGACATAGTTATCGTAACACTCATCATAAATAGCAATCACATGAAATTTACACATATCCCACAGCTTAATAGGTTACTAACATCGATCATCACCAATAAAATTTTGATTTTATAACTATTTATCATAGTTCTCATACACATTGAAGTTTGAACGCTAAAGTGTGGGTGGTGAATTAATTAGAGCTTTATCTCTATTCCAATCAATAGTAATTTTCTTCTAATCACATCAAAATCTATTTCCAAATGACTATCCCTTTTATAGTTGAAAAATATACCCATCACCATATGATCATTTCCTCTATGTTTCCTATTACACATGTAGAAAGATTGATATCAATATTTTTTCACTACATTGTTATTTGTGTTTCCCCTGACCTACATTCTTTTCTTATCAAAACCATTTGATTGATGGATAACACCAATCTCCATTTCCACCTTCAGAGCACATCAAATGAAATTTACATAGCTATTGATGTCCGTTATTTCTAACTCCCTTCAATGATTTGGATTTATTCTAATGCTTAATTAATCAACATGACATTTAGGTTGGATGATAATTCTACAAGAATACCTCGCAACTCTTGTAAAAATTACAACATTTGTGCTAATAGATTTAGTATCCTTTTTATTTAGCATAAGTAATACCATGTCCATTTTCATATAAATACTATAAGTGATGAACTTGTTGAAAAATAATATATTGAGCTCAAACCATGATATAGATTCAATTTAAACTTGTTTCCTCGTATTATTCATGAGATTCCAACCTTGATCCTCTTCACCTTCCAAATGATAGAAATTCAAATTGAATTTTTTGTGTACAAAACCCTATAGAATGGAAACTAACAATTTAGTGGTACTGATTCACTTCAAAATAAATGGTACATAGAATAACATGTAAAATATGGTGAAATTTTACTTATAAATGAATCAAAAGAATATTGTTCCATCCTTTTTTATATTGATGTTTATCATGATTCATTACTTGAGAATGGTGTCTGAGCATATGAATGAGATTATTTATTATATCTCCCAAAAAAATTTGGTTTTCAGAAGGAATGTAATTTATTTGTTTGTTTAATTTATAATTAACATGGTTTCTTTCATGTTCTATCCATTGACTAAAAACAAAAATCATCATGTGAGACTTAATAATCATAGTGTGACGACACATAGATGTGAATAATATTTTTTATGATGTACAAATGAAAATAAAATATTTTAAATACATGAAAACTAATGTCTAAAATTGGTCATTCATGTTCATCATATATTGAAAATCATTATGATAGTTCATAAAAAATTAAATTAATAAAATAATATCCCCCATTACTATCAAACTATGTGTTTTATGAAGATTATTATTCTTTACAAGGTAACGTGGAAGTCCCACATGACATTATTTTTCTAGAGATATTTAAAATAATTATATATTTTCTATAACCAAATATAATTTTATTAATCAAAATGATAAATATTTATAGGCAAGAAACATAATCTCTTAATTATCAAAACATTAGGATGATACCCTATTAATAGACTTATCCTAACTATTCTCATTAATGTTTTCTTATCAAAGATTACAAAAGTCAACTAATCCTATAATGTGATACTAACTATATAAACCCCATATTTTTCATATATACATATTACATAATTTTTGATGAATATTAATTACATTACACAAACCAAGGCCTTGGGAACATAAAGGTACAGTGCCTTTGGAAACAAGGAAATATAAAAAACTAGTTCGTAAGAGTTATACATAATCTACCACATTGATCCTCATAATTATCACCCATATTAGACATATCATATGCACTAACTGTCATTAAAACATGGGGAAAAGAAAAAAAATTAAATAGTGAGATTTGATGCTCAATATGGGTAATCACACTAAATATGTATACTTCATGTTAGGATATGGGTATGAGAACTTGAGTATAACATATGAAAACAATACAATTCCTATAATAGATCAACATCATGAGTGAAGGAATGATTATTTGAAGTTCATAAGATATGGTTCATAAGGATATATATGAACATGATGAGTGGGAGTATAATATTGACATATGACATGGAATAATGGATCACATATAATATTAAAAAATCATTTCCATAATAGTCAAGGTTCATTACCATAACTATCATAGTTTAATGGTTACTCTCTCCATAACATCATTATAGTCAAGGATCCCAATAAAGACTATCATAATGGAAAAATTCTTCTACTAAACAAGGCGTGTGCCCCATTCCATTCATATTTATCTCATAAGATTTCAATATTTACCCAATGCATTATAAGGAGATATAAGTCATAACCATCACATAATGAAAATAATAATTATTTATTGCACTAGATCACAATTGTATCCCATGAAAATAAATGGATTTATCAACCTATTTATAAAATAATAACCTTTGGAAAAGAAATATGATTTATAATAATTTCATCATATCATTACATATTGAAGAATAAGTTGGATTCACAAGCATCATGAAATCATAAACATAAACCATTCGATGATGTAATATGAATTGTAACCTCAGATCATATACCCATTAAAGCATCAGTAACATCAAATTATGTCATCTTATAAGGAAAATGTTTTTTAAATATCACATGGAACATTTCTTTAGTAAAATATCCTTTAAATATTGAATATAAATTTTTAAAACATAAAACATTTTCAAAATGATATTATATGAAAATAACTTTGGAAAATATTGAAGGAACACTTAAAAAATATTTTAATCATTACCTTAAGAAAATATGCATTCCATATTGAAAGGTAATTTTTAAAACCTAAATAAATTTCAAAATATTTTTCATTGAAAATATCCATTGAACATATAAAGGAATCATAAAAATCATTCTAAACATTATTTGAGGAAAAAAAATTTTTATTAAAAATTTCCTTTTTAAAATTAGATAATGATGATATAATGTGGAACTAATTTTATTTTAAAATGACCTTTAAAACATATAAGTGAGGAGTAAAATAAAGTAATGGCCATTATGGATGGAAATATACTTTATGGAGTACATGTTAAAAAATGATTCCTTCCATATTTTTCATAAAATAAAAGTTGTATTTTTGAAAAAAATAAAGATTACTTTAAAAAAATTAAAATCTAATAATAAAAGGTAATAATTAACTTAAAAATATTATAGGAATCACAAAATATTCCTGAAAATAGTTTTTTGGAAATAAAGAAATATAATAAAATGTTTTTCGATCGAATAAAAACAAGATTCAACATTCAAAAAAAGATTCATTTTTGCTGTAATAAGTACATAAAGAGATGAAAATGAAATAAAAACCTGTTTTTTCATTACATAACTATATGAGATGAAAATACATGATATTCATGAGATATATGTTATAATATTTTATCATTAAATATATAAATATAAAAAAATTTGAGAAATGATGAGAATATATCTTGAAACACTTACCACAATAGTAATATTCAATCATAAACCCATAGAAATAATAAAATTAAATTAGACATGAATTTTTTTGAGAATAAATAAATTCATGACAATACATGTTCAATGTTCTATATATACTCTGCATGAAATAATATAGGTGCATAACATAATGTATTTACAAAAGAAGAATAATTGTGATAAAAAATCAATTATCATAAGTCACAACATCCTTCATAAACATTTAAAACTAAATTATTATAATTATATACTTATTATAAATATATTAAATATCCATACTCATATTTATAATACCATGTATGATTTACTTCTGACTTATTTACTCATTTATAAATAATTCCATACTAAAATAACATTTCAGGAAATAACTTGTCCATTGATTTAAGGTTTTGGATTTATTATTTTTGGCCATTTTAATATGGTCCTTATTAAAAAAATATAGTTTTTTTCAATGATATAAATATCATATTGATTCCGTATATATTTATCGAGTGTATCCAAAAACTTTAGATAGAAAATTATATAGACCATTCATGGGGATGGTAGCCCAAAGATGTGCATGAATGTTTTATCCATTTTCTTTAAGAATGTAAATAATATATTATATTTGAATAATAATTTTTATTTCATATATATACTATATATTAATTAACCTAACTCTAATTACCTTCTATTTAATGCATTAGTGAACGAAGAATCACATTGCTTTGTAAGGCGATAGTCTTTCTAACACATGAGGGACGTTATCATATTCTTATAGAATGGAAATTAAGAAGGTATATGTTATATCATAATTATAAAAGTATAATTATTTTTCATATATCATATATATTAATTTAATATATCCTTATCACTATCCATGTAAAAAAAATGAAAAAAATCACATTGATTCACAAGGTGACAACCATCCACACACATGAGCGATGATATTATTTTATATTTGTTTTGGATGTAAATATGTATATGTGGTATTATAATTTCATTGTTATAATAATATCATAAATATAATATATAAATATTAAATCCATCATTATATTCCACCTTGAGAGGTGTTGATGGAAAAAATGACATTTATTCACAACACGGTAGTCCTCCATATAAATGATCACTCTTTCTGCTTCCCCTTTGATGAAATTGGACATAGATTTAAGTTATTAAATTAAATTAACAAAATCATAGTTTATATACTATACTGGTGTTATTATATCATACTATTCAAGAAATATTTGAAGTAGGTGGAAGAATAAACAAAACAAAATATACATGTTTTGTAATTTTATCTCTTCATTAGAGAGCCTCTTCATGTTTATACAAAATAACATCATATGTGGGTTTTATAATAAAAATGAGGCCTCTATGATGTTTTAATGAAATTAATGACATAATATTTTCTAAATTATTTTATGAACTAAATGCTTTTGGATGCATTAAGGGGATAGTATTGGGGCTATCCATTTATAAGCGGGGGACAAGACGAACATGGAATTTATCAAAACAATAAAATATAACCACATTATCCTAATTCCAAAAGGGTAAAAAAGAGATGATTATAATAATTTATAGGTTATAATTTATAAAAATGTAAACAAAACTAGTTTTTTCGAATTTTTATGCCATTTTACCACATACATGTTTAGCATAAACCCCTTAATAAACCTATTTTAACCATAACTATGATTATTAATTATTATTGTTTTAAATATTAATTACTGAAAAAATATATGTTTTACATATTAGATAATATTATTTGTTCTTATTAAAAATATGGAATACATTTATTTAAATTCAATTCGTATAAGTGGAATAATTTATTTTAAAATTAAACCTACAAATGTGAAGAGAATATTTTTTTCCAAAGAGAAAGTTTTCAAAAATATAAAAACATTTTTATATGTAAATTCAATATTAAATTAATTTAAATTACCTATATTAGTTAATTTATAATATTATTTAATAACTAATACTTTTTATCCAATATTTTTAAAAAATTAATATTTATAATTCTTTAAAAAATACTTTTTAAATAAAACCCATTATTTATCACCATTCATCGAAAAAATAATCTTTTCAGGAAAAACACAATAAATTATTATAATCAACTCAAAGAATATTGATAATAATTATTAAGTTAAATATTTCAAATTAATTATTTATAAAATTAATAAATTAATTTTATTTTTTTTTCACAAAAGGAAATAAAATCATATTTTGATAAAATAGTATTTTCAAAACATGAACATATTTTCAAAAAATTGCACACTTTTTGTCAATATGATTTCTTTTTTTAAAACAATTATACATAATATTTAAAAAATTTATAATCCTATTATTATCTACATGAATAATGGTTATGTCATAATGACTATGATAAATTATAATTTAAATAGTATATTATGCTCCCTTAGAACTCGGTTTTGCATGTAGTAAAAGTTATCGATTAAATTAAATCTATTCTAAAACATTTTTCATAAAATATTTTAGTGTTGAAAAAATTTATATTATAAATTGGATTATATATTTTGATTAGAAATTATTAATAATAAATAATATGGTCAATATATTTTTTTGAAAAAAATATTAAAAGATATAAAAATTTGGTGCCAAAGTTTGGTTTGGAAAAAAATTACTATGTGGAGGGGTTTAAACAAAGATGGGTGAAATGAAAATTTTAATTTTCTATATAGTATTTATTGAATATATTTTTACGCAAAATTATCTTAAATAGAATTCCTATTGATTTGGTACCATATATACTTGAATATGACTTTATATTACTTAATTCATTTTTATAATTCCATGTGTGTCTCTCCCCTCACTTGTAAAATGAAATATATTCTATGATTTTATTCAAAAAAATTGAGAAATACAGATCATAAAATAGATTTCAAAAACAAAACTATATTCATTCATTTCTTTCTATAAATTTTGCTCTTCTCCTAAGACCATCTTATGAAGGATTAAAGTGTAATCTAATGTGGGTCCCTCAAAGAAGAGGTAATCATATTTACCAACTCAACCTAGGTATATTTCTTCTTTAATTACACTAAATATATTTATTCAATTGTAACATAAATAAAAAAATAGCATCAATACAATATGATTTTATTTTGATAATGGGATAACTATTTTCCATCTCTTATTCATCCTATGAAAAATGAAAACATCACTTGTGCATAAATTCGACCTACCATATCCACAAAAAAGTATAATTCATTTTATTTAATTAATTTAAATATATGGTTATAAATATTGAAATTAATAATTAATAATATATTTATTAAATAATTATACCTACATAATTATAAGAGTGTATCCCATAAATTGGGAAATGATAATGTGAATGGGGTGTACGTATTGACTACTACCTCCAAAAAGATATGTGATTTGTTTTTAATTTCATCATCACGCAAATTGTAATTTAGATATATTTATTGAATATATATATTATACATATTATATAATAATTATATTTAAAATTTTAGTTATTGTTTGCATTTTTTTAATTCCATATCTATAAAATTTTAAACATCACTCATGAATACGTACAGACTGCCATCCACATGAAGTGATGTTATTCATTTTCATCACCTATTAATATGAATGATAATGAAAGGTTATTTTATGATTAAATATTGTTCATAAAAAATGGTTATGGTTTTGGAGAAATCGGAACCATAAAGAAAATAGCCAACACTGAGATAAGATGATTTAAATATAGAATTATTAATAAATAGGTTTTGAAACATTATAAGTTGATAATATATGATATTGTATGTTTTTTTGCCTTTATATGTACATAGAATATAAATTTATTATATTGCATTTTATAACCACATTACAATAATTACAAGGTTTAGGTAAGGGTATTTTCATAATCTCATCCTTATTTGATATTTTTTATGTTTTTTTATATCGGAGTAGTTATATGATATTTTTTTAAACTACGTCTATTTAATTATTCCATATTTATTTATAGAAATTTCATGTTTTCGATTGCTCTTTCACCCATACATACTTAATAGTATGAAATAATTGTTTATGGAATACTAAAATTTTTATTCTATTTATTCAGAAACATTTTTCTTTTATGTCTATTATAGAATTATTTTTTTTAAATTTTTTTCAATATTATTAAATAAATTTTAATGAAAATTTTACTAGTTTTTTAATTTGTATAATTTTAATTGTAATTAATATTCTTTTAACTTTTCAAAATAGGTAGTTTTGTGCAATTGTGTTAATTAAAATAATGTTTTAACATTTACCGCATGAATCGATTTTCCCAATGTCATAGTTATTATTTTAGTTGAATATTTGTTTTCTGTTTTCCATAATTCCGTTCTAAACAAATTCCCAAAATTTCAAGATATTTGTAGATTTTCTATTTTTTTTTTAAAATGGTATTTTCCTCATGAAATGTTCCATAGATATTTTCAAATTATTTTTATCTTTATTAATACAATTTAATGAATTTATTGATGTACCATGGATATAAAATTAATATAAAATCTAACATATTACTATGGATAAATTACGATGGTTTTGTTCAATTTTCTTATAGGTAAACTATTTAAATTTATTTAAAGTCATTCAATATTATTGTTTATATTGATTATGTATTAAATTTTTATCCAATTATTTTAATTGAAGGATAAACTGGTATTAGTATGTAATAGAAATTCCCCATTATAGTTTCTCGATGCATCGATGGGTAAAATGAGAAAAAAATAGTATGTGTATTTTATGTATTCCTTTCCTATTTTTAAATCATGTGTCAACATAAAGCCTTGATATTAGGATTCTGTTCTTCATAATTATGAATTATATCACTATTAAACTATTATTTTCAACAATGTGATTATTTATATTTCTATTTTTTCCATCTATTAGTCCCTATATCTATTGTGTGGTCTTTTAACATATTTTTCTTTTCATACAAATTTTATTTCAATGATATATTTTGATAAATACAATCCTATGTCTAAATCATCTTTCATATAAAACAACAAAATAACAATTCAACAAAATTTCTTATATGAAAAGTAATAACTAGATTTTAAATAGTGTTGTATGTTAATAAAATAAATTTTCATATAAGTACTAAAATTTCAATAACGTCTTTATATAATTCAAAAATACATTTTCCCCAAAATAGTTTTTTTTATTGTGAAATAAATTATTTATATAATTCTTGAAATATTGATATTTTTTTTAAAAAATGAATTTGTTTTTGAAAATATCTTGGAAAAATTATTTTAGGGTTTGTTTATAAAAATTTAATAAAAAAATTTATTTTATTAAGAATAGTGAAATGTAATTATTTTTATTGAAAATAGAATTTTCCTCTAAAAAAATGTAATGATACATTTATATTCAAAAATAGTTTAACAACAGTTCATTTCGGATTTATTTAATCCAATAATTGACATTGATATTAAATTTATGAGTATTTTAGTATAAAAAAGTTTATACTTATGAAAACATTTTTTTGTGAATACAACCTTTTATCATGTTTTGTGGTATTAATTTTAAATTAAATTATAAAAATTATGTAAATTAAATTCAATAAAATTGATTCCTAGGAAAAAGGATCATCCTTGGGTTGGGAGCCTATGACTAAACATCTTTTCAGAAAATAAATAGTTTATAATAGGATAGAGACAATAATGTCATAAGATTCCCACAATAAAACACAAGGTCACTTCTTATGACTACCCCCAAATCCCATATTTCTAGGGTATTTACCACTTCACTTAGGGTGTCGACCACTGTAAGAAACCATATCATCATTTCAGGTATGTTTTTCATTTCATGTTGTTTTGGAGGAAAAATGGGAAGAAGGAAAATTTTAGTAGTACATGTCGTGTACTTCCTTGTATACGTCGTGTACCCTACCTCTGAGTCCAGACCATGTCTGGACGTGTCACAAACACATACTTGACCATGTGATGATGTGGAAGGACCGCCTAAAGCGGGAATTGATTAAGGTAAGTACACACCATGTAACTTGAATAAACACGTCGTGTACTTTTCGTTTTAATTGTTATATCAGGATTGGGTCGCGTCTCATTTACAGAAAACCATTCTTCAAAAGATGTATCGTCCATGAGTGACTGAGGACCACAATTCTTCCTAGATCCCCCGATCATTCATCCGTTCTCCGATTCAACCGCTGTCAATTGCATTGTAATCGGCACAATGGGATCCTCTTTCTTCTAGAGCATCATTTTATGATTTCATCTCTCGTGAGATATTCTTGGTTGAGATTTTTTTACATTTTGGTCGATCTGTGTCATTCTAGTCCAATTCAAAGGCCGATGCCATAGTATATCAATTGTAAAACGTTGAGGTAGGTGGTTAGTAACTTTCCATTGTTAGTCTTTGAATAACATGTGAAAACGTTCCCACTACCCTAGAACGGGGTATTGTGTGTTTCAGGATTTCACCCCTATTATTGCCTGATATGACAATTGATCTTGAGTAGAGGTTGATTGATTGTGAATAGGGTTATTTTCCATGATATGGATGTATTTCCCATGTTCGTTTTGATTTTGAACCTTTGGTCTAGCATTGTCAATTTGGCTGCTTGTTTTCCATGCCATGTATTGTTAAGATGGAGTGATATTATCTGATGTTGTTATATGCTTGTAGCTATTTATTCAAATAGTTCTTAAGGTTTACTTTGGCTATTGAACATCATTATGCATGATTTACTTACACAGGGATGTAGGAACCTGGTGTAGTAGAGCATAGGGGGAATGGATGCTGAGGGATTACCCAAAGTGTCAGTTTACTTTTACATTGCGAGACCATAGGGGGGTGGAATTTGTGCTCACTAGGAGTGTCTATAGTTCCACATTGCAAGACCACTTGAGGAATTGGTCATTTAGTGCTTCCTCGGAGTGTCTATAGTTAACGATACGAGAACACCGGGGTAATTGACGGTGAGAGCTTCCTCAAAGAGTATTTGATAAATTTGAACCAGAGGGGTTAGACTGTGAATACTTCCTAGAGGGTTTCTTATTTTTGATTGGATGAACCAGAGGGGTTATTCTATGATTACTTCCCAATGGTTTACTTGTTTTTGATTAGCTCCTATCTAGATATATGAAAATGAATGAAATTGAAACTGTAGGATTGTTTACTTTTGATTACTTCTTTCTTTACTACTTTATTATTCTTATTGACTGCCATATATATTCTCTAACTGTTAGGCGCGGATCTTTGGGCATTTACCTACTGGTATTTGTCTCACACCCTATTTGGGTCATGATTTTGGGCCCAACCAGATTTTATTATTGCATGTATAGATAAGGGGAATCACCCTTCTACTTTAGGTACTTGATTATTATGGAGCTGGAGAGCATGGGACCAAACTGAGGCTTGAGATGAAACTGGAGTTTATTTGTTTTCTTTGTACTTTGGTTTAGTACCATATTCCAGAATTGTGAATTATTTGTATGATTTCCTAGACAAATTTATCATGCATCATTTATATATATATGTTCTCTAGTTGTTTATTACATCCAGTCTTCTGTTGTTTACTTATTGCATGTTTCTACTTCTTCCTCTATTTTTATCTATTTATCTCTGCTACATTACTCTGCGAATGATGGAATAGTTTTCCCTCTATCACACCCAAGGCCCTCGCTGTTATTCAGCAGCCTATGGAATTTGGGGAAATGTGCTTGAGGCCATGTGACCAACTGGGTACGGGGCACCTCTAGGTGGAACCTGGAACCGAGATGTTACAAAGTGGTATCAAAGGAATTCTTTTCTTCTTGACTTACTGTTTGGAGCCTATAGACAGGGATAGTATGGAATAGGTACTTAGTAATAAGTTGTGCTAGGAGTAGCTAACCCATGTATAGTGAAAAGCTATATTATCTTGATTATTGCAATTTTTGCTGGTTTTTCATTTATTACAGTTGATTTGATTTCACCGTTGGGTTATTCACTTGTTTTGTGATGTTATTGTTGATATTATTGAGGTTCTATTTCTGTTGAAACACGATGATATGAGGGTATTCTATCTCATTCATTATATAGGAACTTTCTAGAGATCACAGGTCATGCATTCTTGCCAAACCATTTAGGGTGCCTTAATGATTACATGTAGTTGTGATAGATGTTGTGCTAGATATGCATGCTCTTGAGATAGATTCCTTGATAGAATACATGCTATTTTATAGGGTATTGGATTGTGTAAGGTTTCATCTGAATGAATGAAAAACTTGGTTTTTGAGGTTTTGTTGGCCCTCATGGATCGGAAATTGGTCAATCATTACATTTTTTCCTTGTATATGACATGTATAAGAATCCAGCATTTTATTCGCGAGGATTATGGGCCCCCACAGACTGGAATATGGCACTTAAATGTTTGTTTTAGTGTTTTATAGGCTTCTAAAGTAGTTTCTAAGGCTTAATGTCTGGAAAAACCTAGAATACACGGTGTGTATTGTTGAACAAAAACCATATATACTTTTATTTAGAAAGGAATTGGTTTTCATAAGTACACACTGTGTACTGTATCTACACGTCGTGTAGTCTCTAACCGTGTCACTGGCTATGTGGGCAGAGACACGGGGTTGGGAAATCTTGGGTGGAACACGCCGTGTACCAGACGTACATGCCATGTGTATAAACCATGTGTACAACTATGTGACCAATGACACAAGTGGATTATGGGTTGTTAGTACACATTGTTTCTGGAACACACACGCCGTGTAGAGTCAGTTGTGTAATCGGTCATGTGACTAACAACACGGGTTGGTGAAATCCTTCTAGTACATGTTGTGTCTAGCATGAACACACCGTGTTGTCTCGTTTTAGGAGATCTGTGTGGGTTAGTCGTGTAGAAGAACTCAGGCAGGGGGAAATGATTAAAGTACATGTCGTGTCTTGGGAGAACACACCGTGTTTATGGGGTGTTACGCGACTACAGTTGGTAGAAGTACATGCCCATGTGAAGGCTTAAAGGAACTGGTCGTGTGGGGGTCATACACGCTGTGTATCCCTGTTTAGAATAACATGAATTCTTTCCTTCTATTGTTCCATTCTTTCACTTCTATGTTTCAGTCCTTGATAATATTGTGCTAAGGTGTGAATTTGACCATGAAGAGTCATGCCACCAAGACGTCCATTGATTATAGCCATATTTAGGGAAGTGACTCGACACCGAACATGGTAGATCAAGGATTACTTACAGATCCTCTCGTTGTACCTGTCTTGGCACCAACCGTCATTCCGGACATAGGTGCTGATGCACAGTTCCGAGAAGGCTTCATGTGGTTTATGCAGACCTTCAGGAGAGTACGGCCTCCTACCCCGTCTATGGCAGAATTGACACAGGTCTTTCAGCAGTAGCAACCTCCTACTTTCTCAGGGGATAGAGGACCTCAGGCTGCAAAGTCATGGTTAGAAGTCATGTTTTCGATCTTCGAGCATCTGGAGATTACTCTAGAGAATATGGTGAAGCTCGCTACCTACATGCTTTGGGATTCCACCAAGAGATGGTGGGAGGTGATCTCATAGGCAGGACGCCATTAGGTTATGGCTTGGGATGAGTTCCAGCATGCCTACTATGATTACATCTACCCTGAGACTTTGAGGGATGATCAAGCCTGAGAGTTCATGAGTCTAGAACAGGGTACTCTCTCAATAATGGAGTATTCTTCTCTCTTCACTGAGCTGCAGAACTTCATACCCATCCCAAGAGGTGATGCATTATTCATGTCGAAGAAGTTTGAGGATGGTCTTAGTCATTCCACCCCATCTTAGGTGAACATCTTTAGGTTGACATCCATCACCTCTATATTCAAGAAAGAGCTGATCATAGATTGAAATATGAGAGATTATGGGGTTGTGTTCCAGGGCGGATCAGCATCCGGAGTTGGTACCCCTCCGAATGATAGTAGGAAGCGTCGTAGGGAGTCTACGCACAGAAATCCAATTAGGCGTAATAGTTATTCTGTTGGTCATGTGGTGTGCTACTAGAGTGGGAAGAGTGAGCTTACAAGGCCACATTGCCTGAGGGAACCGGTGCAGTGCTGATCTTGTGGTAAGATGATTCATCTTCAGCGTTTCTGTCAGATCTTTTCACCAGCAGCGGGTGGCATATGTTCTTCTATGACTCCTCATTCAGAGGCAGGACCACCAGTTTCTCATTAGTCTGTGAACTGGAGTATGTACGACCAATCGGGCCGAGGTGGAGGTTGTGGTCGTGGTATCCAGTCTCAAGGATTTTAGTGATAGTAGGGTGGATCATCTCAAGGTGGTCATGTAGGGTAGCAGGGTTGCGGTACATGTTAGAATTATTTAATGGAGCAGACCCAGTAGAAGCAGGATCCCGAACCCTCTACAGTTAGAGGTACGATTCTAGTTGCCTCACTTTTATATTATTCACTTTTCGATACATGGGCTTCCCATAGTTTCATATCTCTTTCTATTGTGGAGAGATTTGGGCTCTATATCTTTACTTCTGAGGATGTTATGACACTAGACACTCTGTTGGGGGCTTGAACGTCTAGTGTACGTCAGTGCAAGGAGTTCCCTCTTGAAGTTGGTGAGTGTCACTTCTTCTGGGACCTATATGTCCTAGAGATGACAAGCTATGATGTCATTCTCGGAATAGACTAGTTATTTCCCTTCCATGTTTTTGTCTACTACCGTCATTGTAGGGTGAGTTTCACATCACCATAGGGCAGTTTGTTCTTACATAAGGGAAAATGGGATGTCGAGAAAAGAAGAGCAGGACTTGAGCATCATGGGTTGAGAGGAGTTACATCCCAGATTGCTAGTATATATCTAGATGACCAGGGGAATTCACAGTTGAACTTTCCTCAAGTGGTGGATCATTTCAAGGATGTCTTTTCTAAGGAATCTTCTGGTTTTCCTCCTAATCTAGAGATGGAATTTTCTATTGAGCTTGTTCCAGGAGCAACATCGTTGTCCATTACTCATTATAGGATGGATACACCAGAGTTACAGGAGCCCACGAAGTAGTTAGAGGAGTTATATGTGAAGGGTTTCATCCAACCCAACACTTCTCCTTAGGGTTCACATGTCATGTTTTCAAAAAGGCGAACGATACCCTCAGACTTTGTGTGGATTATCGGATGATGAACCAGTTTACGGTCAAGAACCGATATCCCTTGCCGAGGATTGGTGATCTCATTGATCAACTTTGAGGAGCCTGGGTGTTCTCGAAGATTGAATTAATATCCGATTACCATAAGTTGCACATTATACCATCTGATATACCTCTTATAGCCTTTAGAAGCAGGTATGGTCTATACTGGTATATGGTTATGTCGTTTGATCCCATGAACGTGCCTACAGTTTTCATGGAACTGATGAACCTAGTTTTCCATCCATACTGGGATTCTTTCGTGGTAGTCTTTGTGGACGATATCTTGGTGTACATTCATACTCGACACGACCATGCCACACATCTTGAGATCATTTTGAGTACACTAGGAGAGTATCATTTATATGCTAAGCTCTCAAAATGAAACTTTTGGATGGACCAAATTCACTTCTTGGGTCATGTTATCTCATAGACAGGAGTATAAGTAGACCAAGAGAAAGTGAGAGCAGGAGTTTCCTGGGAGCAGCCAAAGAACATCTTTGAGGTACAGAGTTTTCTGGGCTGGATGGATACTACATAAATTTCATAGAGGTCTTCTTACACTTAATAGCGCCACTGATAGGCCTGACTAAGAAGGGTGTGAAGTACTTATGGTCAGATTCTTGTGAGTCAGCCTTTCGAAAGCTGAAAGGGAGGTTGACTTCAGCATCGATACTAGTATTTCCAGAGCCTGGAAAGAGTTATAATGTATATTGTGATGCATCAGTTATAATGTTGGGATCATTTCTTAGACATGGGGAAGGAGTCGTTGCGTACAAGTATCAGTATTTGAGGCCACATTAGAGTAATTACCTGACACACGATCTCGAGTTGGCTACAGTTATTCATGATTTACACTGTTAGAGACATTATCTTCTAGGATATAATTTTGTGGTATTCATGAACTACAAAAGTATCAAGTATATTTTTACTTAGCGCAATCTGAATTTGAGACAATGAAGGGGGTTGAATGCCTTCAGTCCTTTGATTTTGAGATTGAATATATGCCTGGGAAAGGCAATGTAGTGGCTGATGCATTGAGTAGGAGGACTCAGATACAGGAAGTTCAAAAGACTAGTAGTGAGTGACAGATTATGGCTCTATTATCTGAGATGCATTTGGAGGTTGATGACATGATAGGGGTAGACGTTTCTTTCTTCTATAGTGGTGACCTCTACTCTACTTGATTGAGTGAGAATGAGGCAACTATCAGATTCTGAAGTCCTAGTCCTACGGGAGATTGTGTCAGGGGAAGACCATATTCTAGGATGGAACGTAGGCAGGGATGAGATCTTGTGCTTTCATGGGTGCATGTGGGTGCCAGCAGACATACGCGAGGATCTGATGTAGAACTTTCATTCCTCAGTTTGGGCATTTCATCCTAGTGTCACCATGATGTATCAAGACATGAACCATCATTATTGGTGTCCAGGTTTGAAGAGAGATGTTTTGGTTTATTCATGAGATGTTCCACCTATCAACAGTTGAAGACATATCATCAGTGACCAGCATGGCTTTTGCAGCAGTTATCCATTCCCGTGTGGAAGTGGAATGATGTCAAGATGGACTTCGTAACGGGTTTACCAAGGTCACCTCAAGGTAATGATGCAGTATGTGTTTTCATTGACAGACTCTTGAAGATTTATCATTTTTTCCAATCAAGGAGTCCTTCAGTGTGGATGATCTGTGAAGGTTGTACATCTGAGAGATTATACGTCTACATGGGGTTCCACACTCCATTGTTTCAGACAGGTATGCATGTTTTACTTCTTAGGTCTGGTAGGGACTACAATGGGATTTGGGTACACAGATTCTTATGAGTACGACTTACCATCCCCAGGCAAATGGACAACCCAAGCGTACGATACAGTTGCTGGTGGACATGCTTCGAACATGCATCCTAGATTTTGGAGGTTCTTGGGAGAATCATATACCTCTTGTGGAGTTTTACTACACCAATAGTTTTTAAGAAACTATTCAGATGGAACCTTATGAGGAGTTTTACAGTAGGTCATGCTGATCACCCCTATGTTGGATGGAGGCAGGAGAGGTAGCTATGCTGGGACCTCATCTTGTCCAGGAGACCACAAATAAGATAGAGTTGACTCATAAGAGGATGGATTTTGTATAGTCATGACAGAAGTCTTATGCTAATCGACAGAGATGACCTATGGAGTTCAAGCTTGAAGATTAGGTTTTTCTACATGTCACATTGAGGTTGGGACCCAAGAGGATTAGGTGACAGGGTAAGATTTCACCAAGATATGTTGGACCGTTTGAGGTTTTGGAGATATTTGGGTCGCTTCCCTATCGGTTGCAGTTCCCTCTTAGGTATCCTTCTTTGCACGACCTCTTCTACATTTCTTGGCTACGACGTTACTTTTCAGACTCATCTCATGTTTTTCAACCCGAGGAGGTTGAGCTGGAGGTGGTCTCATTGTTCGAGGAACATCCTATTCAGATTATTGATCGTAGTGAAAAGGTTATCTGTGGATGGTATGTTCCTCTAGTATGAGTGCTATGGCAGCATGGGCGGGTACAGGACGCAACTTGGGAGAGGGAGGCCGATGTACGATTGCAGTGTCCCACGCTGTTCAAGGATTCTTTTTCTACGCTGCCTTGCTAGGGAAATTTAGGGACTAATTTCATTAAGGGGGGAAGTTTGTAAGAACCCAGACCTTCCTTTTGGGTATGATTTTCATTTCACGTTTTTTGGGGAAAAATGGGAAGAAGGAAAACTTTAGGAGTACACACTATGTACTTCCTTGTACAGGCCATGTACCCTGCCTCTGAGTCCAGGTTGTGTCTGGCCGTGTCACGGCCGCATACACGACCGTGTGATGACGTGGCAGGACCGCCTAAAGGGGGGCCCGGTTAAGGAAAGTACATTCTACTTACCTTTAAAGAACATGGCGTGTAATTTTCTTTTTAATTGTAATATCAGACCAGGGTTGCTTCTCGTTCACAAAAACACCTTCTTCTAACGACATCTTGTCTAGGAGTAACCGAGGAGCGTGATTCTTCACGAATCCCCCGATCGTTCATCCGTTCTCCGATTCAACTCCCGTCAATTGCGTTTGAATCGGCACGGTGAGTTCTTCCTTCTTCTAGATCCTCATTTCTAGATTTCTCCTCTCTCATGAGATATCCTTGTTTGAGTTTTTTTGACGTTTTTATAGATCTACATCATTCAAGGATGATTCAAGGGCCGACATTGGAGTATATAGATCATACAACGCCAAGGTAGGTGGTTTGTGACTTTTTGTAGTTATTCTTTGAATATTATGAAAAGTGATCAGTTCCCTAGAACGAGGTATTGTGTGTTTTGGGATTTTAGCCATGTTATTGCCTGTTATTCCTTGTGTACCTGAGTATAGGTTGTTTGCTTGTGAATAGGGTTATTTTATATGCTATGGATGTGTTGTCCATGTTCGTTTTTTATTTTGACGGTTTGGTCTAGCTTTGTCGATTAGGCTTCTTGTTTTCCATGCCTAGTGTTGTTATGATGGAGTGATATTATTTGATGATGTTATATTCTGGTAGTTTTTTAGCGAAGTAGTTCTTTAATGCTGTTAGATAAGTAGTTCTTAAGGTTTACTTTGGTCGTTTAACATCATTGTGAACGATTGACTTACGGAGGGCTGTGGGAACCTGGTGTAGTAGGCCCTAGGGGGAATGGATGCTGAGGGCTTCCCCAGAGTGTCAGATTAACATTACATTGCGAGGCCATATGGGGGATGCACTTTTTTCTCCCTCAGAGTGTCTATAGTTCAACGTTGTGATACCATAAGAGGAATTGGACGTTGAGTGTTTCTTCATAGTGTCTATAGTTACCGATACGAGACCACATTGAGAATTGGCGGTGAGCGCTTCCTCAGAGAGTAATTGCTAAAGCTGAACCAGAGGGGATAGATTGTGAGTACGTCCCAAAGGGTTGCTTGTGTTAGATTGGTTGGGCCAGAGAGGTTTGGCTATGAGTAAATCCCATAGGGTTACTTTTTTTATTATCTTCTTACTTAATATATGAAAATGAATGCAATTGAAATTTTAGTATTACATTTGAGTACTTCCTTATTTACTGCTTCATTTTGCTTATTTCTTGCCATATATATTCACTGACTATTAGGCACCGATCATTAGGTGGTTGCATACTGGGATTCGTCTCACACCCTGTTTGGGTCATGCTTTTGGGCCCAAACAGATTAAATTGTTGCAGGTATATATAAGGGAAAACACCATTCTACTTTAGGTACATGATTGTTGTGGAGTTGGAGAGCATGGGACCATGATTAGGCTTACGATGCTGTTGGAGTTTATTTGTTTTATTTTTTACTTTGGTTTACTGTTGAATTCCAACACTGTGACTTGTTTGGATGATTTCCAAGACATATGTATCATTCATCATTTATATATACGTTCATCAGTTTTTTATTACTTCCAGTCTTCTACTGTTTAATTATTTCATATTTTTACTACTTCCTCTATTTTTATCCGTTTCACTCCGCTGCATTACTACGTCAATGAGGGAATAGTTTCCCCACAATCACACCCAATGCCCTCGATGCTAGTCGGTAGCCTCTGACATTTTGGAAAATGAGCTTGATGTCATGTGACCAACCAAGTATGGGGAATCTTTGGGTGGAACCCAGAACCGGGACGTTAGAACCTCGTAACCATATCTTTGGAAGATCATATTCATCAGGTGATGATTTAGATAAAGATTTAGAAACATCTCCCAATATTATAAATTTCCAAGACATGTCTCAGAAATTCCTCTTTTAATTCGAAAAAAATCCATAATCAAAATTGATGGCATGTAGCTTCTACATAGAAAAATAATCATTGCACCAAAACACCGTTGGCTCGATCATTGAAAGGTAACATCCAACTACAAGAACCAATCAGATGCTTATTTCTTAATTCCTTTGAGCAGACTCTCACTTTCCAGGACTTTTGGGAATGTGACATACATATTCTCCTTACGTGCATGGATACAAGTCTCATATGAGGCCTCACCAAAAGATGCATATTCATTTTTCACGAGATTAGAGAAAAATTGAGGGAATGTCCATTCCGTATTTTGACATGTGATGTAATCCGCATTTGATTCCCCTTTTTTAACCTGAGCCAAACCAGAAAGTGTTTCCTTCATAGGATTTAAACCCCCTGCATTCTCTTGAGAATCCATATAGTTTTTTTTTTCTCCATTTCAATATCAGTGAAACTATCCATAGCAGCTTAAGCCACCTTAGAGGACAGCTCAAAAGCCACAATAGCCCTTTTAGGAGGTAGAAAATCTGGAGAATCAAATCTTGGTTTGCAAGGCAATACTATATGTAAACCATCTTCATCTATCTATGTTTTCTTACCCTTGCAGCCTTTCACCACAACCAGATGTTCCTAATGAAGGTCTTGGTTAGTAGATTCCTGGATAATTTCCATGCCAAGAGACTTGTTGTCCATCGCAGATTCCTGACCACCAGTTACAACATCACCAGGAATTATGTCACGACATTCATCTGAAGGTTCTAACACTAAAGCATTTCCAGCATCCAAATCATCCTCCTAATCCTCAAATATTTCATCCTAGGATCTCGTGTCATGCCCACTTCCACAATCATCATTAACGACCATCCGCTTGTTCATAATATAAGCATCGACAAGAGGTTCATGGACCCTCATGGTCTATTCCCTGAGTAGCTGGATTCTCATTACACTGTGAATATAAACCCCCCTTGTGTAGCATATTTCAAAGAGCGGTCTGTAGGAACTATATCCTTTTTCAACAGATCTGCTCCAATTCCCACAGACGCAACAACCACCGGTCGTCGGGCCGCCATTGCAGCGCCAATAGAAGACTCCGGATTCAGATCTAATTGATATGGAACAGAAATTCGTGAGGCGCGAAAAAACACCATCCACCTTCACAACTACCGCCAAGGTCAGATTTGAGTCAGATTTATTGGACATTGTGGTGGGTATAGATAAGCTAGAAATCGGAGCAGAAGCCAACGAGGAGCGATAAACGCAATCCACCTTCTCAGCCAAATCTGAAGTTGATCTATCGGTCTCCCTCTCGGAGGGTATAGAAACCATAGAACACAGAACAAAATCAACTTTCTCACATGGATCCCATGCAGATGGCTCATCCATAAGCAAGAAGAATCTAAAAAAATGGGGGAGAACCATAACTAAACCTAGATCTACCCAAAACCAGAGACGCCATTACAGGAACTACAAGGACATCTGACCCCTGTCCCCTAAATTTTTTATGAATTTTTGAATAATAATTATAACTTTTTTTAATGAGGCCACATTAATTTTTTTCATAATTTATATTATAAATATTAAAAAACGGATTGTACTTATGTATAAAACCAGTTTACTAGGGCGGTTAAAATAGGATACAAGGGTAAGATTGCAAATTAAAATTTTGTAAATCCTATATTATAGCTATATTTATACCTCACTCTATCCCACATTTAAAAATGTATAGATTTTAAAGAATTTATTTTCATATAGACATTATAATATTTTAATCTTTTGTGAAATCCCAAGTGTTTCCTCTCCCCCCTATTACAAAAGGACACCATACCGTCTCTTATTTACACCACTTTGATCTATTTAGCTTGAAAAAACCCTATATAAATCACACCCTAAATATGTATCCATGTTCTTGAGTTCATTTCATCCGAAAATATCAGTCCTAAGTAACTTTATATGATATCTGATGTTTTCATTTCAATGAAGAGATAATTTCCTCGACCAGTCACTTCAATTTTTTAATTCTTTTATAGCCACCAAAAAATATGTGGTATTTATCATATAATAGATACTTTAGATTCCAATATATACTGAAATTTTATAATAATTTTTAAATGACCATTATCCACCCTTTTTTCCATCAAATGGGATGTGTGACTATCTATTCTATGTACGGGTAGACTATCACCTCCACATAGCGATACAATTCATTTTCCACCACCAATATAATGAATTGTTATCTCGATGGGTTTATTTTCAATTTCTAATATTTTTGAAATAATTATTCTTCTATAATTATATAATTATTTCTAGTTTAATACCCTCCCATTGATTGGAAAATTATAACATCTCTCATGAGTACATTTGGACTACCACCTCCATGATGTGATGTGGTTAGTTTTCCATTTCTACTTAAATATATATTAATAATTATATATTTAATAAATACATATGTTATATAGGATAGAATAATTATTCTAGGATGGTGTATAATAATTTAGCTTTATTTCATTCCAAACAATGAAAAGTGTAATCAACATTCATTCTGTAACATCCTGGATTCGGGTGCCACACAACAGGTGCCCCGAACCCGGTTGGTCACATGACCTCAAGCGCATTTCCCCAAACTCCAGAAGCTGCCGACTAGCAGAGAGGGCCTAGGACTGATAGTGGGGAAACTATGCCCTCATTTGTCAAAGTGTAGCACAACGGAAATAAATATAAACATACAAAAGCGGAAGCACTAAACAATATAGACCTGAAATGGACAATGGAACTGAAGTAAAAGATAACCAAAAATCATATATATGATGATGCAATATGTCTCTAATTCTAGGAAAGCAACCAAAACAGGATACACTGCAAACTAATACAATACATCACATGGTACAAGTACGACAAAACAATAACCAAAATAGTGCAACATGAACTCATCATCATCGCAAGCCTAAGTTCGGTCTAATTCTCTTCTACTCCTCTGTAACAATCATGTACCTATGTAGGGACCCTTGCCCATATCGAAACCTGCAACAATATAATCTGTTTGGGCCCAAGACATGACCCAAACAGGGTGTCAGAAATAATTCCCAGTAGGAAACCATCAAAGGATCATGCCCAACAGTCAGTGAAAATGTGGAACAACAGTGTGCAATAATGAAATGCAGTAAATTAGGAAGTACTCAAAATTAACCATTCTTACCAGTTACATTACCATTATAATAATTAATTAACAATTCAATATAATTGAATTATGAGTTTCCCGAGACTCGGCCTCGACCGAAAATCTCCCATACCAGTGCCACAATAGAAACCAAAACAGGCTATCTAACAAGTAAAAGATGTTAATAATACCAAGCATGTGCATTAGCTTGGCAGGTACAACATAATAAATCACCACAGTGAATATTCAAAGTAAACATTGTCCTCAGACATGCGAATCGTTACCCTCAGGAAAACAGAAACGAAACCCTCAGGTGACTTCCCTCAGACATAAAAAATATTTCATACAGGCATACAAGATGTCACCCTTAGGCACAGAAGCTACTGTCCTCAGGCATGGGAAATGTTGCCCTCATGCTAAACAAAACCTTGGCCTCAGGCTAATCAAAACCTTACCCTCAGGCTAAACAAAACCTTGGCCTCATGCTAATTAGAAAAAAGAAAGTAACCGGGCTGATCCCAACGCATAATCAAGAAATTTATATATGTTTACTCTTAATAAAACTGAAAACATGCTATAATCACGAAATACACACGGGTATCCTGGCCAAACGGCTAAACAAGGGAAACACACCCTCGAGGTGTCCCTGGATCAAAGCAATGATCCCAACAGTAGTTTATACTTATTCATTAGATTACCTATGAAATTTTAGGTATCTTAACAATCAAGGCCTCAACCATACGACACCCTGAACATGGGCGTGTTGCACAAAGGTACACAAAATCAACTCGACAGTTGGAATTAAACACAAGACCACCTACCTCGATCTCCTCTGATCGATATACGTGAAAGGTGCCTTCCGAAACAACCAAGAATGATGTAGATATGAGATAAACGATTACCTATTCAAACATAAATAACTTACCTTAGGGAAAGAATTGGAAGGAAAGATTCACGAAGAGGGAAGAACTTACCCGCACGGTTCAAACGAGAATGACGACGAAAGAATCAGAGTCCCGGTGAGCGATCGGGAGCTTCTCCAAGTCTCAGCCTCCTCTCCCGCAGCTCTGAGTGAGTTCTCTACCTCCTTTGAAGAATAAGGAGGCTACTGCCTGTTTTTAATGAAAAAACATAACTACACAACATGTACTCTTAAGTACATGGCGTGTACTTTCTTTTTAACTATTCACTGGTGGCTACTCTCCACCTATTTACTGATCATCTACCGACTAAATACACGACGTGTATTACTAAGTACACGGCGTGTACCATTGTTCCTTTGGAGGCTACTTCCACTGCATTACTATTCACCTTCCGACTGAGTACACGATGTGTATTACTAAGTACAAGATGTGTAGTTAGTTTTTACACCCTTAATTTCAGACAAGCCTACACGCCCTGTATTCTCATCCCACACGGCCAAAATACACGGCGTGTGTGAAAAAGTACACGACGTGTACCAATAAATTTTGGATTTTCCCACATTTCTTTTGTTTTCTCAAAAAACACTTAAGGAAAAAGGAAAATAATAAACATGTACCTCAAGAATAAGAACCGGGTTCTTACAAACTTCCCCCCTTAAATCAATTCGTCCCCGAATTTCCCTTCCAAGGGTGGTGAAGATAAAGCTGAGAACAATTCCGGCCACTGAGCATGTACGTCGGTCTCCCACTCCCGGGTTTCGTCCTGCACTTGGCCATGCTTCCATAACACCTATACGACAGGAACTGACCGACCTTGTAGAACCTTCATGCTTCTATCAATAATATGAATCAGATGCTCCTCAAAGGATGAATCAACATGAACTTCAACCTCCTCAGGCTGAAAAACAAGAGACAGTTCTGAGTGATAACGGTGCAGCTGAGATACGTAGAAGACGTCATGCATGGCCTAGTACCTCTATGGTAACTTCAACTGATAGGCAACCGGCCAGACTCTCTCTAAAATCTCAAACGACCCTATATACCTCGGTGAAAGTTTACTCTGTCTCCTGAGCTGCCTATGTCCCAACCTCGGTGAAACACACAAGAAAACATGATCCCTGACCACGAACTCCAATGGTCATCTGTGGTGATCAGCATAAGATTTCTGATGAGACTGTGTAGTATCCATCAGTTTCCAAATCAACTGGACCTGCTCAGAATTCTCCTGCATGAGACGTGGTCCCAGTAAAGCTGCCTCACCTACCTCTAACCATCACAAGGGTGATCGAAATGGCCTACCATATAAAGCCTCGTAAGGTGACATCTCAATAGTTTCCTGAACACTATTATTATAGGCAAACTCGACCAGGGGTATGTTCTTCTCCCTAGAGCCCTCAAAGTCCAGGACACATGCACACAGCATGACCTCTAGCACTTGTATTGTACGTTCTGAATGGCCATTAGTATGAGGGTGGTAAGCTGTAACATCCCAGGTAAATAAAGAATAAAACATTTTCATATTTATTAATATTTATGAATTAAATATTTATTTTACTTTAAAGGGGTTTCTATGTTCGATAGCGTACTCGACACACAACAAAGAGTTTCTTTGAAATCTTACGTTGCACACTAGTAATAAAATAATATTATTTTAAATGGTAGTTAACACGTAGCCGTTGTATTGGCGGGAATGAATATAAATAACTAAAATATGATTGTATATATTTGTTAAATGTTTTTACATTTATCCAATAAAGGATAAAGGCTTAAAATATGAAAAGAATTCGATTTTCGGTATATATTCACTAAAGGTCCACTTATCGCATTTTGATGGTGAACCATCATTAACTATAGTTTTGGTAACTCTTATACATTCTATTAGACCAAATAAAATTCTTCTTTATAATCGGGACATCAAAATTTACTTTGTGTAAATTTTTGGTATTTTTCCGATAAAGTTCATTTTTTAATGAATAGTAAAAAATGTTGTATTTTAATTCAAAACCTCTTTTTAGTCTAATTTATTTATATTATTAGATTATCTTTTTAATTGGTTTTAAAGTGAAATTACAATATATTTTTACCATTTAATCCAATAGTGGTCGTTGGAATTAATTTCACCTTGAAATTGGACTTAAACTAGTGTCAATCTTTTGATACATATTGTTTCATAAAAACATGCTATTTGTTTTGATAGCGAGAATTAATTATTAAATTAATTAATGTAACTTATATGGTTTGAATTTTTTAAAATAGACATCATTTTTTAATTCGTAATATCAAATATATCTTAGGGTGACGTTTTGGTATTTTTCTGAAAAGCTTCAATTTTTGATGAATAGTGAAACCACTAAGTGGTACATAAAAAACTGATTTTTCGTTTAAATGAAATTTTACTACCTCTGTGTTTTGAATTTAAAAAATCCGACATACAAGGTTTTCATTAGGAAGTAAAATGTGGTTCAATGGGATTAAAATAATTTTTTGGTGAATAGTAATTTTTAAGTTTTTAAGCGCGATTAGAGGTAATTAGTGTAGTTTAAGGTAAAAATAATGTTTTAATCATATTAAATGACCTAGAAACATGTCCTACACTTATTGGATTTGTCATGGACGACCATGAAAATCCATGGGTAGACTTGGGGACCCCAATGGAGCCATTTTCGTAGGAAAATGACATTAATAACTTTTTATTTAAAGTTAAAATAAAAATGTCACAAACATGAGTTGTTTTACTCAAACAATTATTAAATTGGGGTTATACAAGTTATATTTTTTACTATAAATATTCATTAGAAAGATAAACAGATTTACCACATCATGATATTTTTTTTGTAATTTTTAGACATTAAATAAAGTAAATTATTTATGACACCATGATGATGCAGCGATTATCTCATTATTTAACAATTTAAATAAAATGAAAATATAATGTAAACTCTAAGACCTACACATGTAAAAAACCTATTGGATGGGTGGATTTAGAACTATTATCACCTTATACTCTAAATATATAATTATGGGACCTTTTAAATACGAAAGTCATTTTATAATAAAGTAACCTTTTATAACTTTCCAAGAGTGCCCCTCCTCTCCTCTTATAAAAGGCCCCCACCTCTACCACCTTACCCACACCTATCAAGCCTTTGGCTCAGCAAAAACCTGCCCATTTTGTCTCCCCACATACCTATATTACTCCTAGAAGCCTCAATTTGGGCAGAAGTCTTCCCAAGGAAGCCTTTGAGCTCAAATCAAAAAGAGTTACCCGATTTTAAGGTAATGTCTTCACTTGCGTTCTTTTGTTTTATTTTGCTTCTCCAACCCCTTAAACTCTTTTTATTCATTTATTTTGTAACAAATACAGTATCTTAAATAAACTAGGATGTTGTTATAATAAGGATTCTAGATACACTTACACACACCTACATCTAATGGTTAAAGAACATACTGTTTCTGTGGATGACAAATTTGTGCCTCACGAAATGATGATTGTTCAACACTCATATAACACCTTCAAAATTGGACATTAAGATGTCACTATATTTATATATGATATATAATTTGTTTATGTTTTACTTAAGCTTATGTATTTTTCATTTATGGCATTCCTTTATGGTTTCCATTATGGGTAAACGCGATATCATCATTTTAGGAAGTGGGGACTATCGCCCCCTCAAAGTGATTTGATTCGTTAATGCCATATGTGGGAAGTATAAAGGATGGAGTTAATGATATTATATATTATATTATACTGTAATTATAATATACCTTTATATCATTATGATTCCATTGCACATAATATGAAATAGAAATGAATGTAGCGTTCATGCATACGTATGGCTTACCGTCTCAATAATGGATATATAAATGCATATATATAATGGATATATATGATATATATGATATCTACATCATGAGTATAACTCTGGATATAATGGATACATGAACAACTTGTAATTATAAAGAGCTTATTTTTGACTCAAGTACCAATGATCTTTAAAACGACTGTTATTAACTTAAATAATTACATAGTGTTCATGACCTAGTAATAAGTGATATAAAAGGAATAATGAACTTGAAAAAGGTTATTAGGAAAGTAGAAATTAAATCATGTTTATTATTCAGGAGGATAAAGAACGATCGAGTCAAGTCAGACCCAAGGTATGGGACTTCGTCTCAATCTCCTTTCATTGAGGCATATTTTGTTTTATACACAACTTTTTTTATACGGTGTATAAACTCCTTTGACTTTTACGTTTATTCAAAAAGAATCTTTTTTATATGAAGCATTTACTAAACGATAAAAGGGAATGTTTTTTTTGTCGTACTTATGCAGCGACAATGACTTCTCCGCCGCCGTGACCATTACTTGAGTTTCGGCTACCTCTACAAGCCGTAACTTTTTTTGAATGAAAAATAAATACCATATTTTACTTTTCTTTTATTTTGGTATGGAAAATAGTTTTCATAAAGTTTTTATATCAATGTGTTGTATTGATATCTTGTGATTGAAAAGTGGAAATGTTATGTTTCCTTTATGCATGTTTTATGTGATACGATTATGTTATGGATCTTGGGCCACTACCACAAAAACAGTTTTTCGCAGCGCCCCCTCTTTATCAGCGCTTGTTCAGTAGCGCTGATAAAGGGGGGGCCTTTATGAGCGCTTTTTTTAAAAGCGCTGATAAAGGGTCGTCTTCAAAAAAAATTAAAAATATATTATTATATTAATATATAAATATAGTTATATTGTTATATAAATATAATATATAATTTTTAAATATATTTTAGATAAGTATAAATGTACATTTACACTTATTATACTTAATATATAAATATATAAGATATTTAGTGAAAATGGCTTCTTAAAAAATTAAAAAAATATTTTTAATTAATAATTTGATAATCATTATGGAGTAATAGTCATTTACTAACAATTTGAGGATTAAAAAAATTAAAAAAATTAAAAAAAGATCCAAAATATGTTGAAAACGCAACTCAAACTTCAAACGGCCATAACCTTTGATCCGGGTGTCCGTTTGAGCTCTACCACATATCAAATCAAAGCCTGCGATGAGCTCTACATCGCTATAGCTAGGGACAACCCCGGTCAAGTGTTGTTCGAGGCCAAAAGAGGCCCAGAAGGCCTCCAAAACTGAGTTTTTTGTCGGGGTACCCAAATTTTTTAACATTTTGTGGATTTTCAGCCTCGTTTAAGGGGGTATTAGTGGATTTTTTTTGGTGGGGACTGAATTTATTCCAAGTTATTACATTTATATTGATATTATGTATTTGAAATTTTATCCTTTTTGATAATGCACTACTATTTATAATCAAATATATAACTATATGTACAATTTGTTTTATATTCATACCTAAAAATTTAATTATAAATATAAATAATAAAATATATTTACATATAAAATATATTAGCTTTATCTAAATAATAACTAACATCCATTTTATTTAAAATACAAATATATGAATATTTATATACCTATATATTAATCTAACTATATATATATATATTAATTTAACTATATATATATATATATTAATCTAACTATATATATATATATTAATCTAATAACTATATATATATTAATATAACTACATATATATATTAGTATTACTATAAGTATATATATTAATACCACTATATATATTAATATAAATATATATATATATTCATATAACTATATATATATATATTCATATAACTATATATATGTTAATAAAACTATATATATATATTAATATAAATATATATTACTATACGAATAAATATAACTATATATATATATATAGATATATATCAATATAACTATATATATATATTAATATTACTATATATATATATATTAATATAACTATATATATATATATATATTATAATATAACTATATATATATATATTATAATATAACTTTATATATATATTATAATCTAATAACTATATATATATTAATATAAATATATATTACTATACGAATAAATATAACTAAATATATATATATATATGTAGATATCATTAATTGGAAGACACATCAAAATAGAGTAGTGGTAAAGGCTTAGGCGCGCATGGGGGAGGTCTCGAGTTCAAATCCTATGGGAGGCAGGGGCGCGTGCACATGGGGGAATATAGCAGAAAGCGCTATTAAAGGGTGAAGGGGGTGCGTGCGGTGCTGTACAGGGGAAGAAAAGCACTGTAAAATGGGGGGCTCAAGCGCTATAAAAGCCCACCCGATTCGTAGTATTTTTTAATTTTTTTTTAATTTTTTTTAACTTTTATCAATGCTTTTTAAAAAGCACTGATAAAATGGTCCTTTATCGGTGCTAAAATGAAAGTGCTGATAAAGGGGACCCCCCCTTTATCTATGCTGGCTTTATCAGCACTTTTTCTAGCGCTGATAAAGGCCATTTTTAGCGCTGATAAAGGCCGTGTTTGTAGTAGTGGGCACTGTTATGAAGACGGGTGGTTCCGTGATAAACAAAGGGCGGGTGAGACCGATATAGCTCTCCAATGCATTGGGTAACACGAAGGTGTTAAACGTTAAGGTATCTCTGAAGAGATTTAGGGAATATACTGTGATGGGTATTCCAAACGTAACCAAGAGGGTTAATCCTTCCGTAATAATGTTATGAATGCCTCAAGTTACCTTTATGTCTTATGATTTCTATGATTTATTCATGATTTTATGAGGTATGTTAACGTGCTTATGTTTTATGAGTAAATTATGATTTCATACATGGACTAAAGTTATCATTTCGTACTTTTATATCCCTTACTGAGATTTTTATGCTCATCCCAAGTTTTTGAAATATTTTTCACAGGTCAAGGGAAAGGTACATGATGCGATGATATTGTCAAGGAAGTGTCAAGAAAGAATCCATGTTTTATTTGAAATATGATTCCGTTGATGGCAAAAATGAGTACTATCTTTTATGTAACCACTTTATTTAAATGTGGAATGTAATGTATGTTTTATGATCTAATTCTCTAAAACTATAAACCTGAAAAGATCCTCAACGTGTATTCTTGAAATAACTCAAGATTAAGTAATGTTTAAGGCTGGGGCCTTATAGTTGGTATCAAAGGACAGTTTAGATAACTTTAGGAGTTAGAATTCAATTAAATGATTATCCAAAAATATTTTTTTTAATGGTCAAATTGAAATGATATAGCATTTGAAGATTACCATGTTGCTTCATTTAAGACATGTTTTTTCAGAATGGTTTTCCACAGAGGAAATAGGGAAGCAGTGCTAGGAAGGCATACAGAAGGAAATAACCTTCCGAATCAGCATCCTGAGATGGTCGGAATTAGAACTGAACAGTTTGTTGCAGTAATGGTGTAGTTGACTCAAGAGATAAATGGTGGTTGTATCCATGCACGAGATCAACCAGATCAACCGCAGAGGAACATGTCAGTGGTGGAACATTTCATGAGGTAACATCCCCCATCATTCAGAGGATCATCTGACCCCGTGCTAGCTGAAGGGTGGATTAAATCACTGGAGAAGATTTTCGATGTCATGGGGTGTTCAGAAAATCAAAAGGTTAGTCTTGCTATTTACCGCTTGGAGGGTGAAGCATATCAGTGGTGGTCGATGGTTAAAAATATCAGGGACGCTGATGAGATTGATGCTCTCGACTGGGATGAATTCATAGGTATCTTTTTTGAGAAGTATTTTCCTAAGGATATTCGACTTAGGATGGAAAAACAATTCGTGGAATTGAGGCAAGATGGAGAATCAGTGGCTGCCTATGAAGAAAGGTTCACTCGATTGGAAAGGTATGCTCCAAATTTTATCCGAGACCTTGATAGTAAAATCAATCATTTTTACTCAAGATTAAAGCCAAAATATCAAAGGGATTTAGCTTCTCGCGAGTTCAAGAGTTATGAAAATCATGTTCGATGTGCTGAGAAGGTGGAGATGGAGTTTGTCGATGATCAAGTGTTCTATAACAACCAGAAGAAGAAGAGAACAAGGTGGCAGGAGAAAGGAAAGAATTATTCAAAAAGGTCTGATGGTAAGAAATATAAGTTTCCAGTTTGTGATAAATGTGGTAAAAGGCATGCTGGGGAATGTCTTCTGAATTCTGGAAAGTGCTTTTGATGTGGTAAGATGGGACATAAGGCTCATGATTTCATTGAAAAAGATCAGGGTGATGGTAAGACCAAATTTTATTTACAGTTAGTGAAATGTATTAAGTGGAATGAGATGGGTCACTATGAAAATGAGTGTCTGACAAAGAGCTCGAGTTATAGGAAGTAGTTAGACTACAAGCAAAAAGGGGTGGTGAAATCCTTTGTAACTACTTCAGAAGATTTCGGGCAATCAAATGAAGTTGTATCAGGTTCTTTTTTTGTTTTTTCAAATTATGCCAGTGTGTTGTTTGATTCGGGGTCTACACATTTTTTCATCTCTGAAAACATTTCTAGTAAAATGGTAATACCATCTCAAGAAATGACTCCTGAAATTATGGTAAAAACACCTAGGGGAAATGTTGAGGCAAAAAAAATTTATAAGAATCTTCCTATCCTTATCTGTGGAAATAACCTAGTTGTAAACCTTATTGTTTTACCTCTAGTAGAGTTTGATGTTATCCTGGGTATGGATTGGCTCTCTATTTACCATGATAAGATTGACTGTAGAGCTAAAGAAGTTTCTTTCCAAAAAGACTTTCAGTCTGTGTACAAGAATGAACCCTTACTGTTGATAATATATCAAGAGGCTGAGAAACTTGTAAAAGATGGAAATGAATGTTACCTTGCACATATTGTTGAAAACAAGGGAACTGTTCAGATTAATGATGTGCCAGCGGTAAATGAGTGTCCTGATATTTTTCCTGATGAGTTGCCTGGAATAATACCAGATCGGGAAGTTGAGTTTACTGTTGACTTAGTTCCTGATGCTAATCCAATTTCAAAACCCCCTTATCGAATGGCTCAATTTGAACTTTTAGAGTTGAAGGAGAATTCACAAGATTTATTAGAGAAAGATTTCATTCGACCTAGAACATCACCATGGGGTGCTCCTATTTTATTTGTTAAAAAGAAAGATGGTTCTATGAGACTTTTCATTGATTATAGGGCCTTGAATAACATCACTGTTAAGAACAAATATCCATTGCCTCATATCGATGATTTTTTTGATCAGCTCCACGGAGCTCAGTATTTTTCAAAGATTGACATGAGATCGGGGTACCATCAGTTGAAGGTAAAGGAAGCAAATATTCCATAGACCGCTTTTCGTACAAGATATGGCCATTATGAATTTGTAGTAATGCCTTTTGGGCTAACCAATTCACCTGCTTTATTCATGGACTTAATGAATAGAATTTTCCATGAGTTCTTGGATAAGTTTGTGGTTGTTTTCATTGATGATATTTTGGCTTTTTTCTAAAAGTAAAGAGGAGCATGAAAGTAATTTAAGGGTTATTTTTCAAACCTTAAAGAAAAGAAATTGTATGGGAAATTCAGCAAGTGTGAGTTTTGGTTGCAACAAATTTCTTTCCTTGGTCATATTGTTTCTAAAGATGGGATAACTGTTGATCCTACAAAAACAAAGGTTGTTGAAGAATGGCCAAGACCCACAAATGTAACTGAGATTCGTAGCTTCCTTGGTTTGGCAGGCTATTACCGAACGTTTGTTATAAATTTTTCACGGTTATCTAGTCTAATGACTAAGCTAACTCGGAAGGGTGTTAAGTTTATCTGGACAGGAGAATGTGAAGATTGTTTTCAGGAACAGAATAGAAGATTGGTGAATGATCCAGTTTTGGCACTACCTTCCAAGAATGGGAAGTTTGTTATCTATAGCGATGCTTCATTGAAAGGACATGGTTGCGTCCTAATGCAGAATGATCAGGTAATTGCTTATGCTTCACGTCAGTTGAAAACTCATGAGGTAAATTACCGTACACATGATTTGGAATTAGCTGCTGTTGTTTTCTCTTTAAAAATTTAGAGGCATCATTTGTATGGAGTAAAGTGTGAAATATATACCAATCACAAATTTTGAATGTATATATTCACTCAGAAATAATTGAACATGAGACATAGGATATGGTTAGAATTAATCAAGGATTATGATTGTACAATTCATTACCATCCGGGGAAAGAAAATAAAGTGGCAGATGCTTTGAGTCGAAAAAGTAATGCTTCATTAATGATGTTACATTTGGGACGCGATCCTTTGGTTAAGGATTTGATTAAATTTGGCATAGAATTTGTTGGTGCAGGATGTTCTTCTATTTTGTTTCAGGTATTAGTGAAATCTTCTCTATCAGACAGAATTAAGCAAGCATAGAAGCAAGACAACGAGTTGCAGAAAAAGGTATAGATGGTTCAGAAGGGTATGTTTCTTGAATTCAACATTGATAATGATTTTGTTTTGAGATTTGGGAAGAGATTATGGGTGCCTTCTGATTCACAGTTGAAGAGAGAGTTGTTATGTGAAGCTCATAGTTCTCCGTTTTTAGTTCATCCAGGCAGTACTAAGATGTATAGAGATCTTCGAGCGTATTACTGGTTGGACGGAATGAAAAGGGATATTGCTGATTTTACTGTGAAGTGTTTGACTTGTCAACAGGTTAAAGCAGAGCGGTAGTTACCAAAAGGGATGCTTCAGCCTTTACCAGTACCAGAATGGAAATGGGAGAATATATCCATGGATTTCATTGTGGGATTGCCGAATACACCTTGAGGTAATAATGCAATCTGAGTTATTTTTGATCGCTTGACTAAATCTGCTCATTTCCTTGCTATACGAGATAATTTTTCCCTAGATCAACTTTCCCGTTTGTATCTTAAAGAGATAGTCAGGTTACATGGAGTTCCTTTCTCCATTGTATCTGACCGTGATCTCAGGTTTACTTCTAACTTTTGGAAGGGCCTTCAGAAGTCGTTGGGTACTGAATTAAATTTTAGTATAGCTTTTAATCCTCAATTAGATGGGAAGTCAGAAAGAACGATTCATACTTTAGAGGATATGCTACGTGCTTGTTCGATGGATTATCAGGTAAGTTGAGACCAACATCTTTCTTTGGTTGAGTTTTCTTATAATAACAGTTTTCATTCGAGTATACAGATGGCTCCATTTGAGGCATTATATGGTAAACTATGTCAAACTCCAGCTTTTTGGGATGAAGTGGGTGAAAGGAAGCTGATGGGACCAGAATTGGTAGAAGAGATGGCAGAAAAAGTTTAGTTGATTCAGAAACACATGAGAACATCACAGAGCAGGCACAAGAGTTATGCGGATAACCGGAGGAAGGATCTATCTTTCGAGGTAGGTGATCATGTTTTTCTCAAAGTTTCACCATGGAAAAGTGTGATGCGAGTCGGTAAGAAAGGAAAAATGAGTCCAAGGTTCATTGGACCATATGAAATTCTAGAGAGAGTTGGATCAGTTGCTTACCGAGTGGCTTTAACTCTAAGTTTATCTCAGGTACACAATGTTTTTCATGTTTCGATGTTGAGAAAGTATATGCCAGATCCATCTCATGTATTAAGCCCAGAGGTAGTTTAGTTGGAGGAGAATCTCTCTTATGAAGAACAACTAGTCCAGATTCTTGACCATAGAGAGCAAGTGTTGCGGAATAAGGTAATTCACCAGGTAAAGGTTTTTTTTGAAAAACCCGTATGGTTGAAGAGGCGACATGGGAATCTGAAAATGCTATAAGGGAGAAATACCCCCACTTATTTTGATAAGTGAATAAAATTGCGAGGATACAATTCCCAAAAGGGGGGAAGGATGTAACATCCCAGGTAAATAATGAATAATTTTTTTTCATATTTATTAATATTTACGAATTAAATATTGATTTTACTTTAATGGGGTTTCTATGTTCGATAGCATACCCGATACGCAACAAAGAGTTTCTTTGAAATCTTACGTTGCACAATAGTAATAAAATAATACTTTTTTAAATGGTAGTTAACACATAGACATTGTATTGGAAGGAATGAATACAAATAACTAAAAAATGATTATATATGTTTGTTACATGTTTTTACATTTATCCAATAAAGGATAAAGGCTTAAAATATGAAAAAAATTCAATTTTTGGCATATATTCACTAAAGGTCCATTTATCACCTTTTGATGGAGAACGGTCATTAAAAATAGTTTTGGTCACTGTTATACAATCTATTGGTCCAAATAAAATTCTTCTTTAGAATCGGGACATCAAAATTTACTCTGTGTAAATTTTTGGTATTTTTCCGATAAAGTTCATTTTTTAATGAATAGTGGAAAATGTTGTATTTTAATTCAAAACCTCTTTTTAGTCTAATTTATTTATATGACGAGATTATCTTTTGAATTTGTTTTAAAGTGAAATTAGAATATATTTTTACCATTTAATCCAATAGTGGTCGTTGGAATTAATTTCACCTTGAAATTGGACTTAAACTAGTGTCAATCTTTTGATACATATTGTTTCATAAAAACACGCTATTTGTTTTGACAGCGGGAATTAATTATTAAATTAATTAATGTAACTTATATGTTCTGAAATTTTTAAAATATACATCATTTTGGAATTCTGAATATCAAATATAGCTTAGGGTGATGTTTTGGTATTTTTCCGAAAAGCTTCAATTTTTGATGAATAGTGAAACCACTAAGTGGTACTTAAAAAACGGATTTTTTGTTTAAATGAAATTTTACCACCTCCGTGTTTTGAATTTCAAAAATCCGACATACATGGTTGTCATTAGAAAGTACAATGTGGTTCAATGGGATTAAAATAAGTTTTTGGTGAATAGTAACTTTTAAGTTTTTAATCGCGATTATAGGTAATTAGTGTAGTTTATGGTAAAAATAATGTTTTAATAATATGAAATGACCTAGAAACATGTCCTACCCTTATTGGATGTGTCATGGATGACCAGGAAAATCCATGGGCCGACTTGGGGACCCCATGGAGCCACTTTGGTAGGAAAATGACATTAATAACTTTTTATTTAAAGTTAAAATAAAAATGTCACAAACATGAGTTGTTTTACTAAAACAATTTTTAAATGGGGTTATACAAGTTATATTTTTGACTATAAATATTTATTAGAAAGATAAAAATATTTCCTACATCATGATATTTTTATATAATTTTTAGACATTAAATAAATTAAATTATTTATGACACCATGATGATGCAACAATTACCTCATTATTTAACGATTTAAATAAAATGAAAAGATAATGTCAAATATAAGACTTAAACATGTCAAAAACCTATTGGATGGGTTTATTTGGAACTCTTATCACATTATCTTCAAAATATATAATTTTGGGAGCTTTTAATTCTGAAAATAATTTTATAATAAAGTAACCTTTTATAACTTTCCAAGAGTGACCCTCCTCTCCTCTTATAAAAGGCCCCCACCTCTACCACCTTACCCACACATATCAAGCCTCTGGCTTAGCCAACCCCTACCCATTTTGTCTCCCCACATCCCTGTCTTACTCTTAGTAGCCTCACTTTGGGCATAATTCTTCCCAAGGAATCCTTTGAGCTCAAATCAAAAAGAGTTACCCGATTTTAAGGTAATGTCTTCACTTGCGTTCTTTTGTTTTATTTTTCTTCTCCAACCCCATAAAATATTTTTATTCATTTATTTTGTAACAAATACAGTATCTTAAATATACATAGATGTTGTTATATGAAGTATTCAAGCTACACTTACACACACCTACATCTAATGGTTAAAGAACATACTGTTTCTCTGGATGGCGAATTTCTCACTCACAAAACGATGATTGTTCAACACTCATATAACACCTCCAAAGGTGGCCATTAAGATGTCACTATATTTATATATTATATATAATATGTTTATGTTTTACTTAAGCTTCTGTATTTTTCATTTATGTCATACGTTTATGGTTTCCATTATGGGTAAACGCGATATCATCATTTTAGGAAGTGCGGACTACCGCCCCCTCAAAGTGATTTGATTTGTTAATGCCATATGTGGGACGTATAAAGGATGGAGTTAATGATATTATATATGATATTATACTGAAATTATAATATACCTTCATATCATTATGATTCAATTCCATATAATACAAAATAGAAATGAAAGTAGCGTTCATGCGTACGTACGACTTACCGTCTCCATGAACAATGCATTTCATTTCTTACCTCTAAATGTTATGTAATATTATAAATGCATTTATATACTGGATATATATGATATATATGATATCTACATCAGGATTATAACTCTGGATATAATGGATACATGAACAACTTGTAATTATAAAGAGATTATTTTTGACTCAAGTACCAATGATCGTTAAAACGACTGTTATTAACTTAAATAATTACATAGTGTTCATGACATGCTAATAAGTGATATAAAAGGAATAATGAACTTGAGAAAGGTTCTTATGCATGTAGAAATTAAATCATGTTTATTATTCAGGAGGTTAAAGAACGATCGAGTCAAGTCGGACCCGAGGTATGGGACTTCGTCTCAATCTCCTTTTATTAAGGCATATTTTGTTTTA
Organism: Viscum album; assembly: GCA_963277665.1. Classification (NCBI taxonomy): domain Eukaryota; kingdom Viridiplantae; phylum Streptophyta; class Magnoliopsida; order Santalales; family Viscaceae; genus Viscum; species Viscum album. The sequence continues at coordinate 269,425,567 of OY728151.1, read as the reverse complement.
TACACAACTTTCATCTATACGTTGTATAAGCCCCTTTGTCTTTTACGTTTATTCAAAAGGAATATTTTTTATATGAAGCTTTTACTAAATGACAAAAGGGAATTATTTTTTTGTCATACGTATGCGGCGACAAAGACTTCTCCGCCGCCGTGACCATTATTTGAGTTTCGGCTTCCTCTACAATCCATAACTTTTTTTGAATGAAAAATAAATACCATGTTTTAATTTTCTTTTATTTTGGTATTGAAAATGGTTTTCATAACGTTTTTGTATCAATGTGTTGTATTGATATCATGTGATTGAAAAGTGGAAATGTTATGTTTCCCATATGCATGTTTTATGTGATACGATTATGTTATGGTTCTTAGGCATTGTTATGAAGATGGGTAGTTCCGTGATAAAATAAGGGCGGGTGAGCCTGATATATCTCTCCAATGCATTGGGTAACGTGAAGGAGTTAAACGTTAAGGTTTATCCGAAGAGATTTATGGAATATACTGTGATGGGTATTCCAAACGTAACCAAGAGGGTTACTACCTACGTAAAAATGTTATGAATGACTCAAGTTACCTTTATGTATTATGATTTCTATGATTTATTAATGATTTGATGAGGTATGTTAACATGCTTATGTTTTATGAGTAAAGTATGATTTCATAGATGGACTAAAGTTTTCATTTTGTACTTTTATATCACTTACTGAGATTTAAATGCTCATCCCATGTTTTTGAAATGTTTTTCAAAGGTCAAGGGAAAGGTACATGATGTGATGATACTGTCAAGGAAGTGTCAAGAAACAATCCATGTTTTATTTGAAATATGATTTCGTTGATGGAAAAAATGAGTACTATCTTTTATGTAACCACTTTATTTAAATGTGGAATGTAATGCATGTTTTGTGATATAATTCTCTAAAACTCTAAACCTGAAAAGATCCTCAACGTGTATTCTTGAAATAACTCAAGATTAAGTAATGTTTAAGGCTGGGGACTTATATAAGCTGTGCTGAGAAGCACCTGTGTACCCAGTTCCCTCTAAAAACTATGCCAAAAACGAGACATAAAATGGGCGTCCCTATCTGAAACGATAGAACGAGGTACCCTATGAAGACGTACTAACTCTCAGATATACAACTTCCCAAACTCGTCAACACCAAAGGTCTCCTTGATTGGAAAAAAGTGAGCTACCTTCGTAAGTCTGTCCACAACAACCCATACGACATCATTGCCTCAAGGTGACCTCAACAAACTGGTCATGAAGTCCATTGCGACATCATCCCATTTCTACTTCGGAATGGGTATCTGTTGTAACAGTCTGGTTGACCTATGATGCTATGCCTTCACCTGCTAACAGGTGGAACATCTCATAATAAATCCAGCTACCTCTATTTTCATACCTGGCCACCAATACCGACGTCTCATGTCAAGATACATTTTGGTAACTCCAGGATGCACTGCCCAAGCTGAAGCATGAAATTCCCGCATCAACTCCTCGCGTATATCCTCTGGATCCCACACTCGTCCATGGATACGCAGTACCTCATCATCACCTATCGTCCAACCAGGAGGAGGGTCCTCACTTGCCACCGACTCCTGTAGAACTAGGCCTTCTGAATCTGATAGCTATCTCATCCTCACTCTATCCAGGAGGGTAGAAGTCACAACTAAGGATGGAAGATAGGTTCGCCCCTGACTATCGTGAACCTCCAAATGCATATCAGAGAACAAAGACATAAGCTACCACTCATCACTGGCCTCCTGCACTGCATGTAGCTGAGTCCTCCTACTCAGTGCATCAGCTACTGCATTACCTTTACCAGGTGTATAGGCAAGCTCAAAGTTGAAGGACTGAAGGTATTCAATCCACCTTCACTGTCTGTAATTCATGTCACACTGGGTAAAGATGTATTTAAGACTTTTGTGTTCTGAAAACACCAGAAAATGTTCTCCCAAGAGATAATGTCTCCAACAATGTAACACATGAACAACTGCAGCCAACTCGAGATCATGCGTAGGGTAATTCCTCTCATTTGGCCTCAACTACCGAGACCTGTATGCAACTACTCAATCACCCTGCATCAACACTGCTCCCAACCCAATACCTGATGCATCAGAGTAAACTGTATAGATCTTCCCATGCTCTGGAAGTAGCAGGACTAATGCTGATGTCAACCTTCCCTTCATCTCCTGAAAGGATATCTCGCAAGCTTCTGACCAAATGAACTTCATACCCTTCTTAGTCAAACCCATTAATTGTACTGCTAAGTGGGAGAAGTCCTATATAAAGTTCCTTTAGTAACCATCCAACCCCAAGAAACTCCGTATTTCAAACACGTTCTTAGGCTGCTCCCAAGAAACTACTGCTCTCACTTTCTCTAGGTCTACCGCAACTCCTACCTCTGAGATAATATGACCCAGGAATTAAATTTGGTCCATCAAAAAGTGTCACTTTGAGAGCTTAGCATATAACTGATGCTCTCTCACTGAACTTAGTACTATCTCAAGATAGGTGGTATGATCACGTTGAGTGTGATAGTACACCAAGATATCGTCCATGAAGACTACCAAAAAAGAATACAGATATGGGATGAACACACTATTCATCAGAGCCATGAAAACTGATGGCGCGTTTTTGAGTCTGAACGGCATGACCAAGTACTCGTATAGGCCATATCTGCTCCGAAAGGTTGTAAGCGGTATGTCTGATGGTATAACGCACAACTGATGATATCTGGATCTCAAGTCAATCTTCGATAACACTCGTGCTCCTCGAAGATGATCAAAAAGATCATCAATTCTTGGTAAGGGATATCGGTTCTTAACCGTCAACTGGTTTAGTTCCCGATAATCCACACAGAGTCTGAGGGTACCATCTGCCTTCTTAGCGAAGAGGAAAGGCCAACCCCAGGGAGAAATACAGGGTCAGATGAAACCCTTGGCTTGTAACTCCTCTAGCTGCCTCTTGAGATCCTGAAATTATGGTTTAGCCATCCTATAAGGAGGAATGGACATCAGTGTCGCTCCTGGCACAAGCTCAATAGAGAAATCCACCTCTCACTCCAGAGGTAGACCTGAAAAGTCATCCGGTAAGACAACCCTGAAACAATTAACCACTGTAAATCCCGTGGCAAATGTTCCCGTCGCAAATATTCGCGTCGCAAATATTCCTGTCGCAAATATTCCCGTCGCAAATACAAAAAAAAAATAATTAATACAAATCGTATAATATTATATAAAAATAATAATATTATTAATAATATAAAAAAATTATATTATTATAATATAAATAAAATAATATATAAAATATAATTATGAAATATTAATATAAAATAATAATAATAGGAATATAAATAATATAATATAATATAATAATACTAATATTAATAATATAAAAAATTAATATAATATTATTATTATTAAATTCTGTATATAATAATAATAGTAATATTAATAATATAAATAAATTATATTATTATAATATTAATAATAAAAAATATAGATAATATAACTATGAAATATTAATATCAAAAAATAATAATAATAGTACTAATATTATTAATATAAAAAATTAATATAATAATATTATTATTAAAATAAACATACATATTTATTAAAAAATAATATTAATAATATTAATATTAATAAAATTATAAAATGTTAAACTTCTCAATATTAACAATAAATATAAAATATTAAAAGTAATATTACTAAAATAAGCAGACATTAAAAATAATAGTAATATGTAATAAAATATTAAAAAAAATAAAAACAAATTAAATCATTCAATATTCGTACCAATATGAAAGAGGAATTGTAAATAGTTAATATGACAATAAACTACGAACTCAAATGTTTATTACATCTAAAAAATCACTGGGGGGTGGATAATCTGGAGGACCTGGAGGATGTGGTGGAAAAAACTACAAACCTAAACTATGATTCAGACGATGCATATACTCCATCTGCTCCTGATGTTGCTCCTCATATCGAGGTCTCTCCTCATCCTGCTGCTAACACATCTGCTCCTGCCATCGACGCATCTCCTCATCGTGCTGCTGACACATCTGCTTTTGCCCCTGATGCAAATCCTCTATAAGCTGACTCTGAGCACACAACTGCTCCTGATAATGTGAGGCAGAAGATAATGTCTCTCCATGAGCTCCTCTCGATCTGGACGCCAACATCGCAACAGTACCATAATAAGCTGCAGGAGTCAAATGAGAGCCGATACTAACTACTCGGCCCTTTTCGAATCCATACTCTGTCGCCTGCGTCCATGTCGTCTCATCAAAATGGTGGGCACTAGTCTGATCACCCGTATCGTCTTGACTCTCAGCCTGTGTCTGAGAGGTTGCGGCCTCATATGAATCCTTAATATTCAATTAGAAATTTAAATAATGAAAATATTATATGTATTTAATTTTCAAACTGAAAAGAAAATAATACTGACCACAATCTGACGCTGGCGGTCACCTCTAATCTCTCTAGTAGTTGTGTCAGTGTACATCCTCCGATAAACATCGTACGTCGTAATACCGGGATGCTAGGCTTCCTATATGAATATAAAATAAATTTTTTATATTTAAAGTTGTATAAAATATTTAAAAAAAGTACTTACCAGACGCTCTCTACGCGCACTAAATGTACGACTACCGGCTCGATGCATCACCTCTTGTCTCCCCCGATTTTGTCGACCCAATGCAGATCTCCTCTGAAACCCACCACCCAACCAGTGTGTACATAATCCATAGCAAACGTGAGATGAAATGTAATTTGGTCGGTCGGCTCTATAGGACTCATAAAATTCTGTCACTCCGGCTTTCTTCAAAGTCGTCTTTCTCAAATTATGCAAAAACTGACGGAAACGGTCACGCATAGACACCACCCATGCCGCGTGGATAGTGTCACGCATGCTCTTGTCGATGAGATACCATAAACCCTGATATAAAGTTATTAATGAATTAAATTTCAAAATAAATAATATTTAATTACGTACCATCCAATGATCGAACATGGCGACCTGCACATCAGCGGGAATCTGAACCCATGTGAGCCAGGGCTGAGAAAAATAATTGCGCAAGATAGCGCTCCCCTGTCCAATAGCTATATGCGTAAAACTTTGAAAAAAACATATAATAAAACAATTATAATATTAATAAATTATAATTAAAGATAACTAAAATACACAGGTTACTATACCCCCGCGTGTGTGCATCGAATCCAAGAGGTGGACGTCGCTCCGGGATAGGATCTGGAATCATCAGTCTGGCAAGACCACGCCCCCTCCCAGTGCTCCCTGTAGTGCCAACAGCCTGAGGGTCAGATGACTCAAGAACCTCATCATCCACAGGTAGATCAGCCTCCAGCAACTAACGAAACATTTCCGAGTCCATCTGAAACATGAAATGATTATTATTAGAAAACAATTGAAAATAAATATTATGTATAGATATATATTTGTTATGATTCTATCCAGCATTTTACTGTGTCAATGTTCATCTTCATCATCATCTTCATAGTTTTCAATGTCAATGTCTTCATCTTCCTCATCAACATCATCAATTTCCATATTAGTTTCACTTTCATCATCTCATATCATTTCAAATTCAGTTGTAACATCATTGACAACATCATCACCATCAACCCTTAACTATGGGGTATCATCCTCGATATTCATGTCCCTTTTTGAAAATGATGTGTTTTGAGGAGTGTCCTGAAAAATTTAATTTCCTTGCACTTCAGTGGAACCACATTCATTTTGAGTAAGCTGATTTTCTCGAGATTTAACTTTTATTATACTCCACCAATCATCCAACTCTTTTGCAGTAGCACAATATTTTGCATAATAAATTTTATGTCCCTGATGAGCCAATAAAAATGGTTCATTTACTGCAAGAAGACTTTTATGTTTAATATAAACAATTACATGAGTCGGATGAATACACAAGCCTCTCTCACTATCCATCCATCGACATTTAAACATTGTTACATAATTCTGTCTCAAATAAAACAGTTCAATAATTTCTTCAAGCATGCCGTAAAAGTAAACTTCAATATCTCTATGATGTGATCCCTTAAAAAAAAACCACAATTCATTGTTTTCTTTGATTCCCCATAAGCACCTGTATGAAAGCGATAACCATTCACCACATATGCATAATAATTTCTTCAAGCATGCCGTAAAATTAAACTTCATCCTTGATTTCTATTTGTTTAACGGATGACCCTACAACATCAATTACTAAATTCTGAAACCGTGATGGATCCAAAATCAAATTATTAGTATCTTCTCTGGAACTGCGTTCACCATGTTGATACCAAAAAATATAATCTGATTGAAAACCATAACGCAAGAGATGTTTCCCAACGATGTCAAATGTCTCAAACGTTCTCAGAGCATATTTTTTACAAGGACACATAATTGTCCCTTCTGAAACAAATTCCGGGTTTGATGATGCAAATGATAAGAAAGCTTCAACACCATCAACATATACAGGATTTAAACTAGAACCGTTTGGATTTCTTCACTGATTTATCCAAGCACGATCATCTAATAATGATTGATGTTGATTTACTTGTTCCATATTCATATATATGTTTCTACAAAATTTAAAACCATTACTGTTGTTAAATAATTTGATATAAGAAAAACAATATCCTAAAAATAGAAGATACATAATTACAATTATTTCTTAGTAATTACCAATAATTATAGGTGACACAGTTAGTTTGTAATCATCCCCACTAATTATTATTAATTTAGTAATACTTAGCAATACTTGGAAAAATAAAATATGCTTGAATAATGAAATAAATTTTTTTAATCATCGTTGTGAAGATTATATTACTAATTATTCTGATTTTTCCGATGACTCATCTCTTTTTAACTTTCTGCCGACTGAAATCAGTTTGAAAAACTTTCTCTGACATACGTTCGAGCACATTTTTCATACTGATTTCAGTGGGAGAAAGTAGAAAATATATGAGACGTTGAACAAAAGGTAGCCGCCAATTCGATGGAAATTGTTCCAATTTATAACCATGTACTTGAATTTATTTTATTTTTGATTAATTATTATTAATTATTACTAATTATTACAAAGCTCAATATTTCTAACAGATTTTTCTCTATTCTTATCATGTTCTAATCTTAAAGAGTCGTCAATTTTCAGGTCATGCCCAATAAAAAGTTTTCATCAACCTTGTCCAATTTAAACTCTGTAATTGTCCATACATGGTTGATCACCTCACAAGTAGTGTTGCAATAGGACGACACAATTAATGAGAAAGACATGAATTGGGTTGTCCTATTGCAACGCTACATGCGAGGTGATCAACCAAGCAAGAACAATTATAGAGTTTACATTGGACACGGTTGACGCAAACTTTTTATTGGGCATGCCCTGAAAATTGGCGACCCATTAGGATTTGAACATGTTAAGAATAAAGAAAAACTTGTTGAAAATATTGACAATTGTAATATTTTATAAATTTTATATAATTTTAATAATATTAATATTTTTTTTATAAATATTAAACATATAATAATAAAATAATTATATTATCATTATTATTTAATTATTAATATTAGAGTAATATAATATTTTATATTATGTTACTATTTATGTTACTATTTATGTTACTAATTATATTACTAATTATGTTACTAATTAGAAATGCGAAGATATGCATATAGGTCGGGTGGTTAATCAATCATTGAATAGAAAAACAAACGTAATTGACAACTCATCTACCTCAATTTTCTTTTCATTTGTGTGTTGAGGCTTGACATGAAACTTCTTCCTCCACATGTAACATATTCTTTTACTATCAAGCCTCAACAAAAAAATGAAAATAAAATTGAGGTAGATGAGTGGTCAATCACGCTTGCTAAATTTCCTAATTCTTTTTAAGTCTTTCCTAATTGTTTTAAGTCTTTCCTAATTATTTTTAATTTTTTCCTAATTATCTTTAATTGTTTCCTAATTATTTTTAATTGTTTCTTAATTATTTCTAATTGTTTCTTAATTATTGTTAATTGTTTTCATAATTCTTCCTAATTCTGATAATTGTTTCCTAATTATTAGAATTGTTTCCTAATTATTATAATTGTTTCCTAATTATTATAATTGTTTCCTAATTATTATAATCGTTTCCTAATTATTATAATTGTTTCCTAATTATTATAATTGTTTACTAATTATTATAATTATTTCCTAATTAAATCTAATTGTTTTCTAATTAAATATAATTGTTTTCTAATTAAATATAATTGTTTCGTAATTAAATCTAATTGTTTCCTAATTAAATCTAATTGTTTCCTAATTAAATCTAATTGTTTTTTAATTAAATATAATTGTTTCCTAATTAAATCTAATTGTTTCCTAATTAAATCTAATTGTTTCCTAGTGAATCTAATTATTTCCTAATTAAATCTAATTGTTTCCTAATTATTTTAATTTTTCATAATTATTTTAATTGTTTCCTAATTATTTCTAATCAGTTAAATCTAATTATTTCCTAATTATATGATAATTATATTAATTAAATCTAATTAAATCTTATCATTTCCTAATTATATGATTATTATATATTTATTTCTAATTATTACCAAAACATCCTCTGGGAGTGTTGAACCAGGAGTGCAGTAAGGCCCATTGTCGTGTACCAAGTTACCCCGAGTCAAGCTCGAAACACCTTGTCAGAGTTCTCACTCCTAGGTACATCTGTGCCAGTGCCGCCTCTACTTGTTAGTATCCAGACAAGGATTATTTGGTACAACCACTTAATATAATTAAACTACATAGCTACTAAACATTCTATTAAAAAAAATTAAAATTAACAATTAAAAATTAAAATTTACAATTAAAAATAATTTAACAATTAAAAATAATTTAAAAAATAAAAAAAATATAAATACCTTCGATATTTTGAAGTAGTGTGCGTCTTCTAACTCCTTCTCTCTGCTTCTCAAAAGAAAAAATGAAAACAAAAAAAAGTTTCTACACTGAACTGAATGTTAGAGAGAGAGGGGAAGAAAGACCTGAATGTTATTGAAAAAAACAGGTGGGGTGTATATATAAGTTATATTAGTTGCGATGGTCATATATGTGATGGTATCCCTTCGAAAATACTAGGTATTGCGATGGGATACCGTCGCAAATACCTTCCCCCGCATTAATTATGGGTAGTAGTTAAAAGGTTTTTTGCGACCGGCCCGTCGCAAATAGCTTCCTGCCGACACACCATTAGCGACGGATGGATATCCCCGTCGCAAATTCCTATTTATCACCGCCATTATTGGCGACGAGCCCTATCACAAATACCTTCACCCGCATTAATTACAGGTGGTGGGTGAAAGGGTTTTTGTGACGGGCCCGTCGCAAATATCTGCCTGCCGACACACCATTAGCGAAGAGCGGATATCCCCATCGCAAATTCTGATTTACCGCCACCGGTATTTGCGACGAGTCCCGTCGCAAATACCACCCGGTGATTATATTTTTGTGACCTTACAATTTACCCATCACAAATAGTATTTACCACCGCCGGGTAGTTGCGACGGGTCGAAGGCGACCGTCGCAAATAGGCTTTACCGCGACCGGTACTGGCGACGGGACCCGTCGCAAATAACACCAGGTGAATAATTGTTTGCGATGAGACAATTGTCCCGTCTCAAATACTATTTACCACCACCGGGTACTTGCGACGGGTAGCCTTCTACCCGTTGCAAATAGTCTTCCCACGTTTTGGCACACAAAACGCGCCATTGCAATCGCGAAGGGAATATATTCCCGTCGAAAATACACTTTTCATTGGAGTTTTTGCGACGGGAATAAAGCCCGTCTCAAATACCCCGTCACAATAAGCGTTTTTTCCCATAGTGCAGTATCAAAAAGTAAAGAAGATAAAAAATAAGCAACTAGAATAGTACCTATGACAGTGGAAGTTCCAAGATCCTGCTTCTGTTGGGTCTGTTGCACTGCATATGTATGCCCAATGCTGCGACCCTACGATATAGCCTAGCAACCCAGAGCTGACCCGCCCTTCTGTCTCTACGATTCTGATGTCTGGCTACCACATCCACGACCACCACCTCGGCCTGAACGTCCTGATGTATTCTAATTTTCTAACTGGTGAGAAGCTGTTGGCCCTGCACCTGCATGCAGTGTCTGCACAGAACCCCTCTCACTAGTCACTGGGGGAAACTCCTTGCAAAAACACTAAATATGACCCATCTTGCTACAAGATCAGCACTCCACTGAGTCATGTGGACATTGAGGTCTCTTGTTCCCCACCTTACCACACTGGTAGCACATTATTTGGACACCTGAAAAATTCTTCTGGCTAGTACTGCCACCGTGAGAGAAATACATCTACCACTTCCTCTTGCCGGTAGAGATAGTACCAGATACCGATGCCGAACCACCCTAGTCTGCACCACTAGCTTACCGCAGGTTCTGCTCAGTACTCAATGCCTAGTTCACAATAGCATACACTATAGGCAACGTGAAAACATTCACCAGTGCTCAGATGTCATATCGAAGACCATCCTCAAAGCGTCTAACCCTCAACAGCTCATCACCAACAAGAAAAGGTGGAAAACACTGTAGCTCGGTGAAGTGGGTATAATAGTCCATCACTGACATGGAGCTCTGCTGTAGATTCATGAACTCTCGAGCTCGATCTTCCCATAGTGTCTCCAGAAAGAAAAAGTCATAGAATAATTCCTGAAAATCTTCCTACGCCATGTCTCGGTGATGCTCAGTCTGGGTGGTAACATCCCACCATATCTTGGTGGAATCACGCAACATATAAGTAGCGAGCTTGGCTCTCCTCCCAGGAGGCATCTCTAGATGCTTGAATATCATCTGCATAGAACCCAACCATGACTCCGCAGCCTGTGGTCTGCCATCCCATGAAAATATAGGTGGATGCTGCTGCTAGAGTATGCATTTCTTCACTACCATTGATGTGGCAACCAAAATTGCTCCCTGGAAGGTCTGCATGAACCCCATGAAGCCTTCACAGAACTGCGCATCCGTGCCTGCATCTGGTATAATAGCTGACACCGCATCTGGAACTGTTGGAGGATTAATAGGTAGCCCATGGCCAACCATGTCTAGAGTATAATCTTCGCCACTCTCTTGGTGAATAGCTTGTGGTCATCTCGGTGGCATGAGTCTACATGGTCAAACACACACCTTAGTTTAATTTACAGTCGAGGTTTCTTTTTTCCGGTTAAGAGTGCCAATGAAAAGAAAAAAAACCATAAGAACTGGAAAAAAGATACTACACTGCATGTATAAAGTCTACACAACATGTACCCTTAAGCCCTTACATGGCCGTGTTCTGATGCCGGCCTGGGCATGTCTCAACCCCAGGTACACGGTGTGTTACACCCGCACATGGTGTGTACACCACCCCGTCTCCCTAGCCACACGGCCAAGTCCACATGGTCTCTCATCAGTCAAGACTACATGGAATGTCCCACAGGTACACGACATGTACTATATGAGCTCCACCGACCCATGTTGTTCGAGACAAGGCCAGATTCATGGCTCACACTACAAGACATGTTCCATATGGACACGATGTGTACGAGAAAGGATAACACTGAGCCATGTTGCTAGATACACAGCCGAATTCCAAGATTACACTACATGGTGTGTTTATAACTGACACGGCGTGTATCACATAAGGTTTCTCCATCCGCGTTGTTAGTTACATGGCAGACACAGGGTCAAGCTGACACGACATGTACAACCGGTACACGGCGTGTTCCCACAAGAACTTCCCTATCCCGTGTTTTTTCCCACACGACCTAGGATAGGGTTAGAGACTAGACGGCATGTACATAAGGTACATGGAGTGTACTATTTTTTTCATTACTTCCCGATCAGAAGAGTACATGGATTGTAGTCAGAACTACACGGTGTGTATTTTGGGTTTTTCCAGACAGTAATCCTCAGAAACTACTCTAGAGCCCCTTTTTCTTTAATTTCAAGTGTTGGTATGCCAATTTCTATTCCGTGGGGGGCCATACTCCCCGCAAACAAAAGTTTATCACCCAAAATTAAACATTATAGTACAAAACACAACAAAAAGGTTGGATCACGATCCACTAAATTCCAGTCCAAGAGAGCCCATACTTCTGAGGAACCAAAGTTTAGAATCCATAAACCCAACCGTAACATGTTCCAATACCCTATCAATAGTAGGAGTATCTATCAAGGTAACTATCACAAAAACATGAATTTCTATCACAACATATATCACAACAACTTGCAATTTCAATTGTACCTACATGGCATAGAAACTATGCATGACATGCGATTCTAACATGTGCCTAAATGATGCATGAGATAGAATACCCTCCTCTCATCGGGTTTCAACTAAATAGAACCCATGTATAAAATATAAATAGCACACCACAAGTGCGTCACCCAACGGTGAAAATCAAATCAACTGTAAAATTGAAAAACCACAAAAATTTCAAGTAAACTAGGTAGATTGACTCTTCCCTGTACATAGGTTAGCTACTCCCAGGCACAACTTATTACCAAGTACCAATTCAATTATATCCCTGGATATAGGATCCAAATAGTAAGTTAAGAAGAAAAGAAACACCTCTGATACCACTTTGTAATGTCCCGGATGCAGGTGCCACACAATGGGTGCCCCGAACCCAGTTGGTCACATGACCTCAAGCGCATTTACCCAAATGCCAGAGGATTCCGACTAGAAACGAGGGCCGAGGACTGATAGTGGGGAAACTATTCCATCATTTGTCAAAGTGTAGCACAGCGGAAATAAATATAAACATACAAAAGCAGAAGTAGTAAACAATATAGACCTAAAATGGACAATGGAACTAAAGTAAAAGATAACCACCAGTCATATATATGATGATGCAATATGTCAATAATTCTATGAAAGCAGCCAAAATAGGATACACTACAAACTAATACAATACACCACAAGTTACAAGTACAACAAAACAAAAACCAAAACAGAGCAACATGAACTCAGTAGTATCACAAACCTAAGCTCGGTCCCATGCTCTCCTACACCTCTGCAACAATCATGTACTTATGTAGGGACCCCTTCCCTTATCGACACCTACAACAATATAATTTTTTTGTTCCCAAGACATGACCCAAATAGGGTGTGAGAAATAAATCCCAATAGGCAACCACCAAAGGCCCATGCCCAACTGTCAGTGAAAATGCGCAACAACAGTGTGCAATAATGAAGTGCAGTAAACTATGAAGTACTCAAAAGTAACCATTCCTACTAGTTACATTACCATTTTAATATTTAATTAACAATTCAATATAATTGAATTATGAGTTTCCCGAGACTCGGCCTCGACCAAAAATCTCCCATACCAGTGCCACAATAAAAACCACAACAGGATATCTAACAAGTAAAAGATGATAATAATACCAAACCTGTGCTTTATCTTGGTAGGTAAAACATAAGAAGTCACCACAGTGAATATTCAAAGTAAACATTGTCCTCATACATGAAAATCTATACCATCAGGAAAACAGAAATGAAACCCTCAGGTGACTGCTCTTTGGTATAACTAATATTTCCCTTAGGTATACGAGATGTCTCCCTCCAACATAGAAGCTATTTCCCTCAGGCATGGGAAATATTGCCCTCAGGCTAAATAAAACCTTTCCCTCTGGATAATCAAAGCCTTTCCCTCATGCTAAACAGAACCTTGCCCTTAGGCTAATCAGAAGAACACCAAGTAACCAAGATGAGCCAAATTTATAAGTAAGCGATTTATATATATTTCCTCTCAATAAAACTCAAAACATGCAATAATCACGGCGTACCCATGGGTATCCTGGCCAAATGGTTAAACAAGAGAAACGCACCCTCGGGGTGGCCCTGGATCACTGAAATGACCCCAACAGCAGTTTATACATATTCATTAAATTATCTATGTAATTCTAAGTATCTTAATAGTCAAGGCCTCAGCCATACGACACCCCGAACATGGGCGCGTGGCACAACTGTACACAAAATCAACACAATAGTTGGAATTAAACACAACACCACCTACCTCAATCTCCTCTGATCGATATACGTGAAAGGCGCCTTCCAAAACAACCAAGTACAACGTAGATATGAGATCAATGATTACTAGTTCAAACCTAAATAACTTACCTTAGGGAAAGAATTGGAAGGAAATATTCAAGAAGAGGTAATACCTTACCTACATAGTTCAAACGAGATCGATGGTGGAAGAATCAGAGTCTCGGTGAGCGATCCGGAGCATCTCCAAGTCTCGAACTCCTCTCCCGCAGCTCCTAGTGACTTCTCTGCCTCCTCTGCCAAATGAGGAGGGTACTGTCTGTTTTTAACGAAAAAACATAACTACACAACGTGTACTCTTAAGTACACGACATATAATTTCTTTTTAACTTTTCACTATAGGCTACTCTCCACCGCCTTACTCTTCATCTATCGAATAATTACATGGCATGTATTACTAAGTACACGGTGTGTGCCATCGTTCCTTTGGTGTCTACTTCCACCACCTTACTATTCACGTGCCGACTGATTACACGACATGTATTACTAATTACATAGTGTGTAGTTAGTTTTTACACCCTTAATCGCTGACAAGCCTACCCGCCCGACATTCTCTTCCCACACGGCCAATGTACATGACCTGTGTGAAAAAGTACACGGCTTGTACCCATAAATTTGGGATTTTTCTCACATTTTCCTTGTCTTCTCAAAAACACTTAAGGAAAAAGGAAAAGAAGAAACCCGCACCTTAAGAATAAGAACCGGGTTCTTACACATTCTTATATATAGTTTACTGTCTCCATGAGTACGGTAATTATTTTTCATATCTATACATTTTAAAAATGATAACATATATATAAACGGTATATATTAAATTTATATATTTATTAAAATGGATTATATTATGAAACCATGATCATGGTATAAGGAACAAAAATATCTAAGCAAAACATACATGAAAACAAACAAGTTAATGCCCAAAAAAGTGATTTAAAAAAAGAATTATTAATAAACGGATGAAAAAAATTTATATGTAAACAATAAATACATTGATATATATGAGTATATTTATTTAATAGAATTATATTAAATATATATATATTATATTGTATGGTCAGTCATATATTATGGAATTTGGACCTATGGTATGGTTTTATTTTACAATCACATCTTTATTCAAGAATGTTTATCTTTAAGTCTCTTGAGGGGGGATTATTTTATATTTCTATCCGAACCCCAATACATTTTCTTCTAATATTGTTATTTTTGTACAAAACAATTTTTCCTTTCATTTTCGTTACATTAAGAGCTAATTATTATGAAATAATGTGGTTATGGAAAACATATATTTTTTATACTATGTTGTGATTATTTTTTATTCATGTTCATATTGTGTAAAAAATGTATAAAATTATATTTTTTTAATATTTTGAAATGATTTATGATAGAAATTATTACACATGGATGAGTTTTTGATTTAAAAAAGAGAATATTCTTTTCAATTTTTGAAAGAGGCTGTTTTTACTTTTTACCAAAACTGTGAATGAAATATTTATTTTAACATACATAGATTGGAAAAAATTTCCCGCCATTAGAAATACTAAATTCAATAAAGCATACATTATATGTTTTAAAGTCTCTTTTCAGTGATATTTTTTCCAAGATATTTGATAATATTTAAATTTTAAATATATAATTTTAAAGTAATAATGTTATTTCCCTAAAAAAATTCATCTTAACATTTCGAATTTTATTCATTTAAGAGAACTACCATTGTTGAATATTATTATTTACTGAGGAAACAAGACAACGATACCATCCCCCATTTTTCTCTAGATTATTTATTATTAGTTTGAATAGTTAAAGTATTGATATTCAATATTATAGTTCATCTATTACATACAGAAATTGAATTCTAATGGATGTTAATTATGGTATATAGTTTATTCATATGATTGATGAATTAGACATATAAATTGATGGGTGAATCCTAGATTACATAACCCCTTATTTAATTTTAGGGCCTCATGAGACAATACAGGTTGGGTATTTATCTAATGCCTTACCCATTTATGTATATGACATTCCAAGAGGCCTCAACTATATGTTTAATATGTCTAACATTATGAATTCGATCATTATTAAATATGTAATTTATTTTCATGTTATTACATAATAGTTATGATATTCATGGATAAGTTTCGCACTCATGTGATAATTTATATGTCATTATTTAAACATCATTTAGTCATATCATATTACTCATGCATTATAATTCCATGTAATCTACTATCGTATGAATACATGTACTGAGAAGTTGAGTGTACCATATTCTTTTGATTCATTTTACCAGGATTCTCGGATGTTTATTATCATAAATATTAATGTATATTCTAGAGGTAATAATTACGTTTCTCAGAGAATATTATATATTTTTTGTTGTATGTTATCAAATGTAATGTAATATTTTAGTATGTATATAGTTTTTAAAGAATACCAAATTTTTTTATCAATATGAATGTGATTTCTTGTATATAGTATAAATGTTATTAAGTGACCACTAAATCTAATCTATTAGTTCTGGGGTCTTCATATTTGGGATTAGAGTATGATTAGAATAAGCCATGGGATCTAGATTTAGGAAAAAATGAATTATGTCATATAACCATATGATTGACTAATATAAAATTTCTATGTATAGGATAACATCTTACTGATTTGGTATGGTAGATGTAATGTGGTTTTACATGATATATACCTTCCTATATTCTACAAGTGTAAGTGTTTTGAAAAAAAGTGACTCATGTTATAATAACTTTTAAAAGAGTTGTTTGAGTATATCTCAACCATAATTCTTTTAAATGGTGAGTGTACCCATACTGTGCACTCAATTTTACATTTCCAAGGGATATACATGTGTAAATTTACATTTTCATCAGAAAATATGATTAATTATATAAATATTACTTTATGATATGAGAATATTCATAGAGAAAAAAAGTTTCTGATTCTAAGATTAGTTATTTGTAAATTTAAAATTTATGTTACGTATTTTACTCTTTTAAAAATTAGAAATTATGAATCATAATATAATGATATAATCTAGTGCATGTCATTATTTATAAATATCACTATGAAGATGGAATAGAAAAGGTATCATTTCAAAAAATATGTACTCGGATATCCCTCTTGGGAATGATAATGATGTTGTTGCTAGAGTTGGAATTGACCAAATTATAACTATATTTGGGTATCTAATATGGGTTATGAATAATATCCATTCCTGTATGGAGAAGCCTATAGATCAATAAAATTTTGTAAAATTGATATATTGTTTCATATTAAGATAGCCCCTATCATTTAATTGATCCAAAAAATTCATTTGTTACTAAATAATGAATTAGTTTACTGGAAAATATATTTGTCAATTTTGGATGAAATGAAAGGTATAATATTTTTATAGATGTTTATCATATAATGGGGGATATATATCAATTTTTCTCATAGTTTCAAAAAACTATGGATGGGGAGGAAATATAGAGCATAGAGTATAAGGATTTTAACATACATTTCCTAGAAAAATATTTTCCATGTGAATAATTATTTCATATTGAGAGAATATTTTGATGTCTAAGATAAAATAATGGAAAATATTTTCTATGTATCAAGATTACTTTAAAATGATATAAAGGAATGGTTTTTAGTGTGTAGATAATACAAAGTTTTATATGTGTATTTTATTTATGGGATTAAACAAATTCATCAAATGTAACTAATCTACAGAAAATTCGTCATATGGTTATACAGTTTCGTGTTAAATCCAAATTGATAAATAATTGTTCAATTATTATGTTATTAATGTAATTTAAGAGATTTAGAGGATTTTGTTGAAAAAATAGAAAAGTGGAAGAATAAGAAAGGGATTTTTACAACATGTGACACTTATGGAAGGTAGTACCTTGGTACATGATTAAAAGGAAAATAATTTTTATTCAAGTGCAGAGAAAAAGGACATCATGCTAGTGAATTCCTAGGTAAGAGAGAATACATAAATATATTATGAATTTAATGTATGGAGATAAAGATATAATCCAACCAATTCACCAAACATTAATGGAACATACTAGAAAAGAAGTTAATGGGAGAAGTCCAATATTATGAAATTACTATAGAAAAAGTGCATGTTACTAGTTTTATACAGATATATAAAAATATCATCCACTAATTGATTGAAAATATATTACTTTATTTTGGTTTCAAACACTCATTTTTAACAAAGGAATTTTCATTGGGTATTTAATCACTGCCTCATTTATTAGATATTGATTTGGTGATGAAATCACTTAATGATATGATGAATAAATCTCAAGAATAAAAGTCCTATCTGCTAGAGGATTGTGGAAATTTTCTTTCTAAGAATATTATTATTATTACTCTAGTTTAATTTGTTTTAATTTTGGGTATGTATTTGCTCTCTATGTACAGTTCCCATGTCAATTTGACGAGTAAGGGATGTTAAAATTTATATTCTAAATCATCCATCAATGTTATATAAGTGTGCGGATGAACCTGAGTACCCAATGATAATTACTTCCTTCATATTATTTTTTCTAAATTTAATGAGGGATATGTATCCCAAATTTTTGTGGAGAATATCTAGATTGAAAATGTTCCTATTGTTCAAGAATTTAAATAATTATATTCATGGTAATTTTACCACATTCTTCTAAATCATGATGTTGTTTTTTTCAATATAACTCCTACATGGTGTTATGCCTATTTGAAAGGCTCCATATAAATTTCCCTGATTAAGTTTACAGAATTGAAGAAGTAATTTATGAGGAATCTACAGAAGGGACACATTGGACCCAATGAATCACTATGGGGTGCATATTTTCTTTTTATTATGTTGTAAGATTGATCTATGAAAACTGAAATTGATAACTGGGAACATAAAAAAATACAAATCATGAATAAATAACCTATAATCAATATTGATGTTTTTTAATAAATTATGATGAGATATATAAGTTTCCATGGTTTATCTTCGATCTGGATATTATCATCTAAGGATAAAGAGGGAGGATATACCCAATATAGCCTTCTGTGTGAGTTATGGGAATTAATAATGTATATGAATGCCATTTGGACTGACAAATGTACTTCATATCTTCATATATTTAATGGATATCATATTTATACATTACCTAGATCTTTTTTTGTAGTCATTTTAAATAATATTCTTATATATTTGATGATAATGGATGATAATTGAGTATATTTGAGACTTTTTTAGAAGACCCTAAGGAAGGATATGTTGAATGATAAATTTATCAAGTTTGAATTATGGATTTAGAATGTTTCATTATTGTGACATATAGTATCAAATAATTCTATATCAGTGGATCCTTTAATGATAAAAATTAATAAAAATTTTCCGAGACCAACCATGATAACCAAAATCCAATGATTTCTTAGGATGGTTTGATACAACTTATACTTTGTGAGAGATTTCTCATGATTTTATAATCCAATAACCATATTAACATGGAGGGATATTAATTTCTTTTATAAATATGAATGTGAATATTATTTCAAGGAAATAATTATATGGATTTATAGTGCCACTATGCTTATAATACCCTACAATGTAAAAGGATTTGTTATCTAATGTTACTTATCAAGGGATTGAGATATGTCTTCATGAAATTTTACATGGTAATAAAATATTCCTTTATCTAAATAAATTATCATCAGAAATATTAACCAACTCATTATTTAGAGTTTGTAGAGAAAATTGTTTCGTTGAATATATAGTGGCATTATAATTGTGGTTAATGGTGTGATATATATACTGAATATAAAATATTAATGTTTCTATTTAAATTGAAAGAGTTGAATATGGGTCAAAGAAGATGGTTGGAGTTGATCACAAATTGTGATTTCTCAATATATTACCACACTAGGATGAAAAATAAGGTATATGATACTCTGTGTAAAAAATACCACTCTATTTTCACATGACGAGGATTAAATGAAGTCAAATTTTAATTTATTTACAAATTATGGATCTAGAAATCATTGGGAAATGGGAAATATTTTATCTTTCTCATATTAGTATTCAACCATCCATTAATTAAATAATTACAAAGGCATGTAAGGAAGATTTTGAATTAATGAAAAAGATGAGTTTTCATGAATTCAATAATGATCCTACTAGAATAACAAGTTTCGTGAACCATGTATCTATTCCATCAATACTATAGTTGAATAAGGTTTTTTTTGTTGATGATCATATTTTATGATTACCTACAAATAAAATATATACAGAGATGTATAGAGATATATAAAAGTATTTATGGTAGGATAAAATGAAAATTCGTATGGGAGAGTATATGACCCAATGCATAATATGTTATCAAGATATTGATAATATAAATATGTATAAGTATAAATTACAAAAATTACCCATAAAAAAAATAAAAAACTAAGAAATAAAAGGTATGCCATCATCGAACTCCCAAAAATATATTATAGAAACATTCCAAAATGGGTTATAGTTGATTGTACCATGAAAACTGAGCATTATATTTCCATATGATAATATTTATCACTTGATTAATGAACTTGGTTTTACACTATGTAAGATGTAATATTTCATGGAGTACAACTCTTAATATTATAGTATTGGGATATAAGGATTACCTTGAATGTTTGGGGAATATTTTATAGTAGCTTGATATAGAGATGAGTTTTAGTATTATTTATTATCCTCATAAATATTTTCAGCCTAGTAGGACAATTTAAACACCACATGACATGTTGATATATTTTTCAATGTATTTTAAATGTTTTCATGATTAAGGTTTTCTTTTGGTAGAATGTTCTAATGAAAATAAGTTTCACTAGAGTATTACGATGGTTCCTTATGAAAAACTATAAGGAATGAAGATCAGAAATAAAATTTGTTTGAATAATGTTGGAAAAATAAATATATTTTGTCCTTATCTAGATGATGAAATAGAAGAAAAGGTTAGAGGTATTCAACAACAAATATGGGAAGCTCAAAGTCGAAATTTTGTTTTGGTGACAATTGTTAGTGACTTTATGATATTAATGTTAGTGGGATGGTATTTTTTTGAATTTCTTCCTATAATAAGTTAATGAGATTATAAAATAAGATAATGTATATCCCTAGGTATATATTCCCCTTTATTATTCGTTATTTTATGGGAATGTTATCTTATCACTTGGTGTTTGAAGAAAATTTATCTCATGGGGAATTTGATTCTTGATCCATAATGTGTAATGACATAATAGGATATAAAACTAGATAATGTTATTTATTAAGAGGAATAATAATAATATATTCAAGATTATTGAGTGAATCTTCTATGAAACAATACCACTCATGTTGTCAATGTTTTATGGTGAAGCCATAAATTTGATAATACTTTATGGGAACCCAAGGATGTGATGAGGTATAATAAAAACCAATGGTTTGTATTAAAGTTATTGAATTAAAATGGTGAAATTCAATTTTAAGGTAGTATAGTATAACACCATGATATTTTATTATTATTTTTCATTATAGAAATTTAATTTAATTTATAAAATATGATACACACAAACATATTTCTAAATTAATAATATTGTTATATATTACTATATGCCTTCCAGAAAATTAAAGATGTGAATAGTAAGAAACACTAATTAAAATGGGTGTTTATTAATTTAAATATATTGAACAGTAATCACTCATATTTTTAGTTTTTATCTGGTTTTAAAATACTTATTTCCTCAAAAATAGTTTTTTTTCTTTTTGTTAAAAAATTTAAAAATAATTTTGATGCCATATTTGGAAAATTAATTCGAAAAATTGATCATAATTTTGGAAATCATAATAAAAATATTATATTTGGGTTATTTTTTGATAGTTTTCAATAATGAATTATTTTTCAATTAATAGTGAAAAAAACTATTTTTTATTTAAACTTGTATTTTTTGTTTCAAGAATATAGAACATGAATATTTTAAAAAAATGGATTTAAATTTAAATTTTTTATTTATATTATAAATTATTTTGTTAATGTAATTTTAATTAATTTTATGTTCATGTTACTATAAAATCCTTTTATACTTATGAAAACAATATTTTCTCTAAAATCATTTTTTCGTGCTCTATTTTGAGTTCAATTTAAAATTAAATTCTACTACTTTTTTAAATTGAATAAGATAAAATGAATTCCAATTTTTAAACATGTTTGTAAATTTTTTTAATGTGGAAATATTTATTTTTCTATATGAAATAATAAAAAAACATTTTCACCACGACTGAGGATAAAACAGGTTTACAATGGGTTAAAATCAATGGACAAGGGTCATTATTCCAATGAAACATCAATAAATCTTTTTTTTTGAATATTTAGACCTCATCATGTCTCAACATAGATAGTATATCCATTTAGAATAATTTTTCTTGGGAATAAATATATTATATATTAATATTTAATGAAACACTTAGTGTCTCCTCTCCCTTATAAAATGACAACCCTCCCCGATCATTTTTATAGAAAATTATTCCATTTAAGTCAACCAAAACATGAAAAAATATATCCCAAAAATCCTTATACATGTTATAGTTGTTATGGTATTCACAAAATAACAATGATAGATTTGTTAAGAGGATATTTATAAGATTTCTTTCCAAGAATAGAAAATCCCCTCAATCGACCACTTTTTTATGTATTTTTTTACATCCAGTAAATTTTTTTTGTATTTATACAAATATTATAATGTAGTTTCTTAATTATAAATAAATATTATTATTTTTATGATATAAAAATTATCATGACTATTTTTATTTAAATATGATGTGAAGTATTTCTTGTACGTACATGTAGATTACCACCACCACATAGCGATACAACTTATTTTCCCTAACAATATTTACTAGAAGGTTATTATGGTGGCATTAATATATATATATATATATATATGATATTTATGAAAAATTATTTTTTTGAATTATAATATCATATCTAATTTCTTACCTTCCCATTCATTGGAAAATGATTACGTTGCTCACAAGTACATATGTTGTACCAACTACTCTAAGGTATATGATTTGTATTTCATTTATAATTTTCATAGATTATTATAAGGATATATCTTATAAATATATTATTTGTATTGTATAATAAATTTTTTATAAATGTGAATTATAATGTAACATTATTTTGTTTCATCAATAGAAAAGTGAAAACAATGGTAATGTGTATGTACGACCTAATTTCATTTTGATTTTTAAAATTCATTTTTTAAAGAACCCTTTTAGTATTGTTTTATATATAAAAATAATGAATATATTTTATATTTACATCATGATTAACATTGTTGAGATGATGTAATTCTAATCAATGTATAAGGAAAATAAATATTGATTGATGATTTTAACAAATAATTGATAATAAATTATTGTTAAAAGGTTATAATTAAATAAAATATAGTAGTAAATATATAAAAAATGATATAGAATTTATATAACAACCCTATAATTACTATATGTGTTGGTTTAACACATATGAAGTAAGTCAGCCCTAACAAAATTGTTTATTTTACAAACTCATCATTTTTCGGTATTGATTACATTTAAGTCTCCATAGGGGGAGTTATTTAATATTTATATCTTAAAACTAATAAATTTTATTCTATTCATGTTATTTCTATATATTTAATGTTTTCATTTAATTTTCCTCTATTGTGTACTCAATATACTTAGAATATATTTAAATGCAATCTTACATTATTTTTCTACTCTGTCCTTCTAATCCATGTCTATATTGTCGTTGATATTATTTAAGGATTTTTTTACTATTATAAAATCATTTATTGAAAAATATTATACAAATTTTTTTTAGTGTTGGTTTAAATGAGTCTTCTTTAAATTTTTATAATGAAGTACATTTATTTTTTAATGAATATTTAATTTAAATATTTGATATAAATTATAATACGTGAATGTAATTTCCCTTTTTTTATAACTAGCCAATGATTTGAATCTTCCATTATATCATTATAAGATTCCTATAAAATGTATCTTTTTCCTTAATATTTCGGATTTATTTAGATTTTAAATAATTAATTTCAATGTTAAAATGATATTATCCCCAAACAAATTTCATATGATCTTGTTAATGTAATTTTATCTATATCAATATCTTTTGTCAAATATTGTGATTTACAAAGGATATACTCTAATTATTCCACCTACTATACTTATATAGAGTCGTTATGATTTGTTTGAATGGGGAATGTATTGGCATTCCAAATTTTAGTTCGTTAAATATTTAATTGAATTTATTTTCATATAATTTTGATAATGTTTTATTGTTTATTCATATTATCTAGGAATTGGACATATCAAGTGACTGGTTGGGCCTAAAATTACATATCCAATTGATTCATTTGTAAGTATCTTGAGATGGAACTGGTTTATAATTTGGATAATGAATTACCCATTTATATAGATGTGTTGAAACAATGAATCTACGGTATGTTTAAGGTCACTAGAAATATACATTCCATATTTATAAAATCCATTATTAATGTACCTGTGATTAATTCAATACTTATGATATCCATTGCTATGTTTTAAACCCATTTGATTGTTGGAGTTTGTTCCCCAGAACTAACTACATTGTAATTTGGTTTACTATAATATTTAAAGAAGTGAGTATTAATTTTAATATATTATCATATAAATATTTCTATTATACATAAGATTAATGGGATAATGTCATAGAGTAGAAATCACATTAACAAGGTCATAGTAGTTCCCTGATATGATGAGAAACCTAAAATTATATGATGATATCCGTAAAAAATTCTATGGTTGAATAACATACTATTATAGGAAACCTATTATATAGATCATCATGTGCAAGTACTCATAAGTGGATGAGGAATATTCTGTTAATGTAATCACTTGGAAATTTCCAATACATGATATTATGATAGGGGACTCGGTAGTTGGAATTACAAATGTTTGGTTTCCATAAGATATTCCTTTTTTTGAGTATGTGTAATGGTTTGTATAATTTTTGATTATAATTAATGAATGTAATGAATCATTAACATTGAATTATTTTCTAATCCATGATGATAATAGTTCAAGGTGAAGTTGGATATATTGGGTACATCATGAATGAGATGTGGTTAATTAATAAGTTAATGATGGTTTATTCCCATCAATATTTATAGAATTTGAAATCTCATCCCTTTGATTAAAATATAATTGTGACATTAAATTCTATCACTATGATGTAACGAAATATATTTCAAATGGTCAAAAGAAAGAAGTAACAACCATATATATTTAATAAATAGATGTGAAGCCTTGTTGATTTGATATTGAGACAAAGAGATTATATTACACAATGAACATTCATATGTGGTTGTAAACTTTATGACATTAATTTCTTCCACTTGGGGGCCTTGACCCATTGCTTGATAGAAATAATGAACAGTAGTCAGGACCGCCTTGAAAAAATTTTAAATTCTAGTATATGGGAAAAAAGAAGTTAGTTTCATGATCTACATCAAATTAATTTTTAATTTAATCATTTAAAATAAAATTATTCACATTAATGTGGGAAAATATTATTCAATTTTTTTATTTGTATTGTTCTCTAGGTATGAAAATATTATTTATTAATTGAATAGAAATTTTCATTCATTACATTACTATTTAATAAATATTTATTCATTG
This sequence comes from Viscum album, assembly GCA_963277665.1. Taxonomy (NCBI): domain Eukaryota; kingdom Viridiplantae; phylum Streptophyta; class Magnoliopsida; order Santalales; family Viscaceae; genus Viscum; species Viscum album. The sequence continues at coordinate 269,399,746 of OY728151.1, read as the reverse complement.
GATTGTGAATAAAATATTCATTTATGTAAATAAAATATTTATTTTGGAATTTAATGTATGTTCCAGAGTTCAAGAAGACTATGATCACATCTTGTGATAAAATTAATGTATATTCTGGAAAAATAATATTTTTCATTTCACGATTTAGTGAAAATCGTAAAATGATAATAATAATAATAATAATAAATTATGTAATGAGTTTATTAATGATTATAATATTATTTCAGTACCAACACTCTAACAATTAACATTTTTAAATAAATCTTATATCTATAAAAAGATACAAATGTAAATTATGTGGGGTTAATATATAAATTATAAGGGGTTCACACAATAGACTTCTCTTTTAAACACATCCCCTAATCTTCTCAGGAATGGGAACAACTACTTCATGCCTAAAAAATACTAGAGTGATCATGTAAAGAAACTCAAAATAATTGATTCTCTACCCTTGTACCCAAAAATCAATTATCATTGTTTAGATATTATAAGAGAATATGTGGATCTCATCTATAAGGATTCTAAACATGGATCCTCCAAAACTAATGAAGGACATCTTGAAGGATTTTTTGGATGGTTAACAACATCTTAATTGATGAAAAGATCTGTTGACTATGTATTCATTTATTCCAATAAAAAAACAATTTAAAAATAAAATATAAAAAATAATTTCTTGGGTTATTAGGAAACATGAAATTTAATTTAATATTAATTTAATGCTAACCGAAGGCCCTTCTATTTCACTCTCACCCCACAAGTTATATTAGACTAGACATATTTTAATATTTTAATATTTTATTGTATTATTGATAAATAACCATAATATGGGTTTTATTTTAATTTTCATATTAATTTTTATTTAAACCAATTAGAATTAACATGTATTCATAATTTTATCATCTTCATTAATGATTCACAATTTAATAATTTCAAGAACAAATGAATAATTATCTAAGATTCTATCTGAATTTATTAAGGAATCTGGTTAGATAACATGGAATTACATGAAGTTTATATTGAGTACATGTCTTGTACCCAAATGAACTCCACCTGGATGTATTGTGGAATATAGGAAACAACTTTTAAAATTACACATAGCAAATTTATTTTACACAACATGCATAAATTTATAACCTAGAACACTATGTGTCCAACTACATGGTGTCTAGTTGGAGTACACTCTATGTAGTCAATAAACGTTAGTGGTGAAATTAACTCCACCTACGTGGTTATTAGAAATTTTCAAGAAGAGTGAGATAGATAACCTTACAAAATAGTGTTATACACTTTGTTTTTGCAATGTAAACATAATTTAGTTCATCATTTCCCACATCAAAAATACATTTTCATCCATTTAGTGACTTATGTGGACACATGGAATACAAGATACACTCTATTTATCTCGATTATAAAATTAATGTTGTCACAAATGAATCACACATTGAGTTATTATATGAGTTTCATGGACACATTACAACCATAATAAACTATGTGTAAAAACCCTATTAACACTATGTTGTCCAAATGATAATGATGACCAAAGACCCCGACATGTTTCCAGGTTACACATAAACCGCGGTACATAGTGTGTAACTCATAAGTACGTGTTTTATAGCCTCCTAATAAATGAGATAATTAAATTATCTTAAATTTGACATTGAATTATTAAAAAAATATTCTATTTATTGGAATTCATTATGTGTTTGATAAATTTAATAATAGATGTAAATAATTTTATATTATTAATTGGCGCTTTATAATAAATATATAGTTATTAATTTTTCTTTTTATTTACCATGAATTATATTATGGATGGGTATCTCAAGATGAATTCAATTGTTAATTAAGATGAAAAATAAATAAAGAATTTATTTATTAATTAATTAATACAAGAACATTTTTCATAATATTAAATAATGAATAAAAATTATTGTTAACTGGTTTATATATTCACATTTTTACATTTTTTTACCATTCATGAGATTGAAAAATACATATGTATTCCTGAGATGTTATATTTATATTTATTAATGGGTTTGAAATTATTTAATATTAAATTACATTTTATATAATGTGTGTCATCCCTCCATCCGTTCTTATATAGAACATTCATGTTCATGGTTATTTATTTATTCCCTATTAACCAAATTCATTCATTCCCCTATCCTATGTGTGAGTTATAAATAAATGTAATTGATAGAGTTTACCAAGGTGTGTGGGGGAAAATTCAATATAAAACCACTATAATTCCACCTTATGTGATATAATAGTGTATATGTTGAATTATATAACCCAAGTGAAGACCATCTTAAGGGATTTACCCCTAGGACAAAGGATGATTTATTTTCTCCTCTATAAATATATTATCAGATATTCTAATGATTATATTATTAATTAATTAATCATATATTATGGATTATTAATCTTATGAATGAAATTTCAGTATCACATATATAAATTATTAAATGTCCCTGGAAGGGATTTAAGTAATTGGATTATGACGTAAATTTCTATCCAATATTTTAATTGATTTAGTTATATAATTATTAAATTAATAATTTATGTAAATGATTAAGTAAGAAATAATTTATGCATAATAAATAGAACCCCTCAAGTTAATATTATCTCGTCAATATTTCCACCATATAAATTAATTTGAACCCATTTTTTATGCGTTACTTTATCCCCCATCAGGGGAAATATTAATTATCATGAGGTATTCCATAATATATTATTTGAATTAACCAAATCTATTTTCACAGTAATGGAATTTATCCATCCAATACAAATTTGGAAGCAAGTGTTGAGATAATACATGTTAGGGTTTCTAGATTATGGAGTTCACTCAATGAATCAATGATATATAAGTCTATAGTTAGGAAGGCCAAATTCCTAAAAAAATTCTTGAAATTTTTTTGGACACATTATATATTAGAAGAAAGGAAAATATAGTTCATTGTCATAAGAATGTTAGAGAATCCAGACATTCAATGTTTAATATTGAGGGACATTTCTGCTCGATAAAATATTAAGGGAATTAATATATATAATCATTATTATATATCATATAAATTGTAATAATTTAATGTATTCATAATATATTTCACTTATTATAGAAAATGAAATGAAAATCAATGAAAATTGGGTAATCATTACTTAACTCATGGAATTCCCTTAGAAATAAACATTTCTAGATATGTACCATTTTTATGTGATGTATTATTATTAGAAAGTTTATATCTTGCGTTTGATCCCATATTCCAATTGTTCTACACCAGATGGAGAGTGAATGTGAAAATGATTTCAATCATAGAATTTTGAGGATGCTTATTATGACTATTGTATTCTATATTCAACTATTTTGGGATAGATAATGTTAAAACATAAAGATATGGATGATTACACAATAATATCACATCACATTTCTCTTGAGAAAGTGAAGAAATTATTGAATTAAATAACATTGTCAATGAACTATATTAGTGTAAATTAGAAGAAGTAAATGAAGATACAGATCACTCTTTCAAAATGATGGGGTATATTGATTATTTAGAGAAATTTGGCTTCCCCTTAGATAAGAAATTGCCCAAAAATCCTATATTATTATCCTTATCAACATGGTTATCCTTATTTATAAAAGAAATAATAATCAAAATGGATAAATAGCTCAAGAAAATTTTGTAAATTCCATACAAATAGGAAAAGAATTGGTTGATACCTGATTCTCCACCCTTTATGGTAATAATTATGGAAGATAATGTTGAAGTTACCATATCAAGTCTAAATCTAAAAGATCCATTATTGGATATTATAAATCAACTAAAGATTAATATGAATAAAAATGAATTGGTTTTTATTTTATTCTCATGAATAAATAATGGACACCAGAAAAGAAATTATAACTAATTAAAGAAGAAAGTATTTTTATAAACTTTAGTTATATTCTTGAAGTTTCTATTTTTCTATTGTCTATTAAATGAAATATGTAACGTCCCAAACCTCGGAGCTACTAAACTGGTGCCCCAAGCCCTGTAGTTATATGACCTCAAGCATGCCTCCCCATGAACTAAAGGTTTCTAACTAGAAGCTAGGGTCCAAGAGGTCATGTGGGGAGACTATACCATAAATAAAAAAGTAAGACACAGTATATAATAACATAAATAGTGGAAATAAAAACGAAAAATCCATAACTTTCATAATAACCAAATCCCAAACTGGGTACAATAATAACAAGGTTAAATATTCCACGTCGTGATACAGTTTCAATTCATCAAAACCCAAAAGAAATAAAATATTAGAATCCCCAAAATGGTCCATAATCCAAGCCTATAACCTCAACCAAACATGCCCCATGTCCAACTCATCTCCCTAGTATAGGTACATTGCCCTTATCCTGACCTGTAAGCCTGAAATCTTCTTGTGTACCCATCGGCGGCCTGAGTAGGGTGTGAGTATATCTCAGTAGTCCACCACCGACAATGTCTATAATATATACAGCAAGGTAGATAGTGCATGAAAATGATAATAGAGGAAAAATAAAGGTAAACGGTTCAATAAGTCATTCTAAACTATGTTCATTTTATTTATACTACCAATGAATTCTGGTTCACTACTCAAGTATTTCATTATTCAATATCCCCTTTTTATTTGTTAAATAGATTAGGAATATTCAATGTTCTCAAGCATATAGAAATAAAATCAAGCCCTATCTCACTAGGAATCACATTATAACAATCTCATATTCCTCACCTCGAAGCCTCTGTCTGGGTGGAATGCAACCGTTGGGGGAATAGAACTATGTACCCTTCCCTAACCTATGCATTTAGGGGAGGATCTAGAACCTTGGTCCAACTCGACCCATGAGCATAGAACCTCAAGTCAATACCCCACTCAGCCAAGCCATGTACACATGCTTATTTATCATTCACCACAAAACACCATAGCACAAAAGCATAACCAACATCGTTTACAATCATCACGATAATCTCTATAAATGAGAAATTTCATTTTTTCCACAATCCAATAGCACTTTCATTATTCATAATGCTTAATCCCTTTATCCTCATTCCCATTTTCCATGCCTATCTAACCAGTCATATTCATGTATAATGCTAATCCCTAAAATTTTCCCATTTATCCATTTAACACTTTTTCATGCCAACCAAGCAACTCCTTAGGTAATTAACCAAAATAGGTGTATTATTAGACATGAATTTTATTTCATTTAAGCATATTAACATATTCATCAAGGGATCTATGTTCTTGCACAACGACCTGTACTTACTTAGCTAATTATATATCTGGGAAATATCGACACGCCTCTCGGGTGGCCCTAATTTGGTCGAGTCATTCTCTTTGCATCCCATGGGGATCAAGTGGGGTTAAATTATCCATTTAAAAACCACTAATTCACATCACGTAAAATGCACCAAGAACCCTTGAAAAGAGATAAAGAAAAAAACCCTACAAGAAAAAATATACACAAAACCCAAGGGATAAAATTTGTAGACCACCTACCATGAATCCACTAGCGAATGCACTCCCAACCAAATCCTTATATCCTGATTCAATATCTCTTTGACGCCTCAACCGAGATCACATTGAAAAAGAAGGAGTTGAGAGTTTCATATGGAAATCACCCAAAATACAATCCAAAACTATAAAAGAGAGACGAGGAGAAGATTAGACTCACCCGAATCTTCGATTTGCATCCAACGTCACTCTAAACAGCCAAGAATCAAAGGATATTGATCCTTGGGAGATCTTGGTCCCTTTGGTTCGTTCCTAGGGTTGAAATAGAGGAGGAGAAAGAAAAATCACAACTGGGTTATAAAATCATGGAGTGGAAATTTTGTAAATTTTTAAAGGTTTCTTGGCTGCACAGTTTACCTGAATGGTTTTCCAAACTGTGCACAAACCGTGAGGATGCTTCTCTCCCAAAGATCCCACTCTCTTAACATATCAATACGATTTTACAAACTGTGTGCAAATCGTGCGGAGGCTACTGTCCGAAAATATTTCTCTTGTTCGGTTTACTTGGGCTAACAGCACGGTTAGCACTAACTGTGTACAGACCGTGCAACTAGCTCAAAAAACTCATTCCCCCCTTTTATGTGCCTCAAAACCCCATTAAACCCCGATCCTCCTCATAGACTTTAAAGATCACTTAATTATCTTAAATAAGGGCCAAAATTGAAATTTAAGTGAAACATACATTATGAAGAAATATTAGATATAAAAACCTCCCCACCTTATAACGTCTTGTCCCCGAACCGCTCTTCCCTAATCTGCTCTTCCTAAGCATCATTGAGTTTCTAAAGAAAAGAGATCGGGCCACTAGACCTGCATGTCAGATTCATTCTCCCATGTTTCCTCCTGAACGTTTCCATGTTTGCACATATCACGAACCAGGGGCACAACCCTACCCCACAAAACATTTTCTCCATGATCTACAATATGAACTGGGAGCTCTTCAAAGGAAGAATTAGCTTCAAGTTCTACATCCTCAGCATTTATCACATGAGATGCATCAGGGTGATACTGTCGGAGTTGTGAAACATGAAAAAATTCATGCAGCCCACTATACCACTGTGGGAGAGCCAACTAGTAAGCCACCGGTCTGATTCTCTCTACCATCTCAAATGGTCCAACATATCTAGTCCCCAACATTCCCTGCTTCCGAATTTGATGGTGACCCAACCTTGGAAACACCTGAAGAAACACACTATAACTCACCACGAACTCAAGAGGTCTGCAACGCTGATCTGCGTATGACTTCTTCCTACTCTGAGCTATTTCAATACACTTTTCAATCTAAAAACCTTCTCTAACGTCTCTTCCAGAAGACTCATCCTTAATAGCTCAGACTCTCTGGTCTCTAACCAACACAATGGTGATCAAAATGGTCTCCCATAAAGTGCCTCAAAAGGTGACATCTGAACTGTAGCATGAAAACTGTTGTTATAATAAAAATAAACAAGCGAAAATTTATTTTACCAGGAACCATAAAATTCTAGAACCCATACTCTCAAAATGTCTTCTAATACCTAAATTGTACACTACAACTTACCATCAGTCTGTGGGTGGAAGGCCGTACTCAGAAACACCCGGGTACCAAGTGCCTTCTGTAGCCCCTTCTAAAAGCATGAGGTGAAATGCAGAACATGATATGCAAAAATGTTTTTCGACATACCATGAAACTATACTATTTCATGAACATACAACTCCCACAACTGGTCGACCAATAGGTATCCTAAATTGGCAAGAAATGGGAAACATTGGTCAGCCAATCTACCACAACCCAAATGGCATAATTCTTCTAAGGCGTCCTTTGAAGACCCACTAAGAAGTCTATAATGACGTCATTCTAATTCAACTATGGAATAGACAATGACTGCAACAACACACCTGGGCCCTGATGTTCAGCCTTCACCTGCTGACAGGTAAGGCATCGCACCACAAAACTCGTGAATTCCTTCTTCATTACCGGCCACCAAAACTGCATATGTAAATCGTGATACATCTTAGTCAACCTCAGATGCACTTCCCACTTTCAGGCATGGAACTCACACATCAACTCTTCCCGTACATCTGCCGGCACCACAACATGACCATTAACATAAGAAACTCCATCAGTGCCGAAGGTCAAACTAGAAGGTGACTCTCCACCATTAAGACATTATTTCCTAGACAGACACTCCAGATCTACCAACTGACTCTCTTTAACTCAGATCAAAACCACAGACTCAATTGCTATAGATGTAACAGTCATCTACCTATTCTCCACATGTACCTCCAAATTCATCTATGCAAACAAGGTTATCATCACCCACTCTGAACAGGATTGTTGAACTACTTGATTTTGAGTCTTCCAGCTAAGAGAATTAGTGACCCTATTTCCTTTTCCCATTGTGTAAAACAATTCAAAATCAAAAGACTAAAAGTACTCCACCCACTGTCACTATCAAATATTCAAATCCCACTAAGATAAGACGTATTTGGGAATTTTATGGTCGGTAAACAACGTAATGGGTTCTCCTAACCATTAATGTCTCCAACACTTTAAGGCCGGAACAACCGCAGCTAGCTCCAGGTAATGAGTAGGATAATTTATTTCTTGTGGCCTCAATATTATCAACCCATAAGCTACAACCAGATCATCCTACATCAACACTACCCCAAGTCCAACACTAGATGCATCACATAACAAGGTATACTTCTTACCTGATTCGGGTAAGATCAAAATTGGTGCGGTGGCCAACCGCTTCTTCAACTTCTGGAAAACACTCTAAAAATCCTCTGAACAAATAATATTTACCCCCTTCATGGTTAGTATTGTGAGTTGCATTTCCAAATGATAGAAATCTCTAATAAACCCTTGGTAATAACCAGCCAAACCCAAAAAATCTAAATATCAAAGATGTTCTTGGGATATTCCAAAGACATCATAGCCTATAACTTTTCTGGATCCACTGACACGCCTGACTCAAATATGATATGTCCCAAAAAGTGAACCACATGAATCCAAAACTGACATTTTGATAGATTAGCATAAAGCCCATGCTCCCTTAGTATACTCAAGATGATGTACATATTTTAGGCATGATTGTCATGAGTTCTAGAGTACACCAAGATGTTATCAATGAAAAAAAACAAAAAACTGATCTATTTATGGGTGGAATATCAGGTTTATCAAGGCCATGAACATCGCTGGAGCATTGGTCAAACCAAACGACATTACTAGGAATTTATACAACCCGTACCTGCTTCAGAAATCCATCAAGGGTATTTCAGAAGGTCTCACCCTCAAATTATGGTATCCAAATATCAAATCAATATTGGAAAACATTGAGGCACCTTGAAGATGATCAAACAGATCATCAATTCTAGGAATAGGGTATTGGTTCTTAACTGTCTTCTGGTTCAACTTCCTTTAATCGACACATAGTCTTAGTGATCCATCATCCTTTTTATCAAACAACACGGGAGATCCCCAAGGTGATGTACTTGGATGTACAAACCCCTAATTCTCCAATTCCCTTTACTGAACCTTTAGTTCTTGGATCTCTACTGGATCCATTCGGTACGGTGGAATGGAAACTGGCTCCACTCCATGCAACAATTCGATCATAAACTCAACATATCTCTCAGGTGGTAACCCTGAGAAGTCCTCATGAAACACGTACTGAAATTGGTCCACAAAAAAAGTGAAGACTGACTATCCTTCCTCCACATCATCTATTATAAGGCATGCCTCTTGGGCTGTGAGCTCCCTCACCAGATGTTGTAGTGGTCCTGCATGGATCGCTCGAGTATTCCACTCACCACGAAGGACATAAGTTCCCCCATAGAGAGATGTGAATGTTACCCGACATCGGTAGTAGTTGATATGGGCTTGATATAACACCAACCAATCCATTCCCAAGATTAGGTCAAAACCTAATATATCTTGGACAAACAAATCCCATAGAAAAAGATACCCACCAATATCCATAGCACAACCCTTACAATGCCTGATGTCCCCGACTCACACTCCTAGCAGAGTATCAAGCGACATTACCCCACATTAAGTATCTATGGTTAAGCCCAACACAACTACAAACTAAGCATAAATAAATGAATGAGTAGCACCTGTATCAAATAAAGCACTAGAAAATGTGGAAGATACAAGAATCGTACCTCAAATAGTAGATGGTCCTGCCTCAGCACCCTCAGGTGTAACCTAAACTACATGGAGATGACCTTCCCCTTTACCCTGGGCTCCAGCCTAAGTACCATGCACTGCACTACTCTGTTGGTAAGGGTGATCTCGCCTCGAAGTCCCACATCCACTACCTGTACCAGTACGGCCCATGGAGCTCCAACTGACTTCCTGATACAGGGTAACCGACCCCCTTCCTACACTCGAAAACCGCCTATGATCGCCACCATTACCTGAATGATGTAGTTTCCTTAAGAATCTCAGCACGTGACATAGCTTGCTACACGCTCGGCACTCAACTGTAGGGCGGGGACACTGGTCACGCTTGTGCCCCGGCCAGCCACACTGAAAAAAGATGTCCTGGTCACCCCCTGAGATGTTGACCCCCTCTTTTGACTATTATGCATGCTTCCACCCTGCTGAAAGGTTCCAAAGTGGAGATTCCTACTATAAGAATCCACACCACTTTCTCACCCATCCAGTGCCACAAGTTCATTACCTGAAGCACCCTTTAGGTTTACTTCTGATATAAGGGCATGATCCACCACTTCAAAAAATATTTTTAGTCGAAATATATTCACCTAAGATCTGATATCATGTATCAACCCATCATGGAAGCGTTTCACCACGGCTACCGCATCTCCCGTCAACGTCAGAATGAAGCATCTCAAATCGTTGAAATGGATAGAATATTCCATCACCGACATTGTCCCTTGAGTCAACCTCATAAAATATGAAGCCTTCTCCTACCACAAGGTTTCTGGATAGAAATTCTCAGGAAAAATCTCTTGAAAATCTTTCCACAACATCCCCTCATCCTGCTCTATCTGAACCATAATCTCCCACCAACACTTTTCTTGGACCCTCAGCATATATGCCGCTAACTTGACTCCTTTCTCAAGAGGAGTCTCTAGATGGACGAGAATAGTTAGATACACTCAATCTAGAACTATGCTGCTTCTGGACCACCCTATCTGATGATGGTTAGAGGGTTCTGCAACTAAAACTCCCTAGTCAGCTCAAACATGCTCGGTGCAACCTTCCCTGGGTCTTGTTCCATCATCTGTATAAAATGACAAATGTTCTCGAGGAACTGATCTTCCCTATCACCATGGATCACCATGTTCTCTTTCTCCACTACTGGATGATCATTTTTGTAAATGTCCTCAGGTCGTACAACCGACACATGTCTTTGAGGTGTCATTTCTCTACAATGCCAAACACGATCTTTAGAACACAACCATCATGATTTTATGAGAAGTAAGGGATATAGATAGGCTTTTCACTTCTAATAACCAACCTTGTTTGTATACACTACCCAAAAGAGTCTACTCGTGATTAGGTCACTACCCTCGTATATCTCCCTAAGTCCATGTTCAACACGTTATCTAATTATCATGGTTACAAGCCTTATATTGTACTCCCATTCGAACCATTTTCATATTCCAATTTACCCCTAAAAAAATATTCCACTTTTACTTCCTTATCAAAATAAATTTTCTAATTACTACTATATATTTTCACTTCCCCATTTTAAACATTCATACTATCTTATTAGGTACAATTCATTACTTTTAAAAGAACACATGCATCCTAACATTTACATTACACACACCAATCCCATGTGTGTGCCTATCATGATGCATGTCACATTCCAACATAAGTTCCTAGAATGATACATGAATGCACAACCTCGTACCATTCTGACCATGAGAGAAATATCACAAAACTGTCAAATCACACAAAAAGTGCATCACCCAATGGTGAAATATCATCAAATGTAACAACACACAACATGAACAAAAACCCCTTCCCAGGGTGACTTGGGTTTTCCCTCATACATGGGTTAGCTATTCCTAAGAACAAGCTCATTACCATGGCCCAAAACATTTCTAATATCTTGTATACCATCCCCAACTAGTAAGAAAGATAAAATAACTCCTTTGACAAAACTTTGTAACACCCTTGACTTGAGATCTATTAAAATGGTGCCCCGATCTGGGTAGTTACAGGACCTCAAGAGTGCCTCCCCATATGCTAGAGGTTTCCGATAACTAGTGAGGGTCCAATAGGTCACATAGGGAGACTATAACCTCAATACCAAAGTAAGGCACAATAGATAATAACTTAAATAGCGGAAACATAAGAGAAAAATCCATAACATGCATAATAACCAAATCCCAAACTAGGTACAATCATAACAATGTTAAATATGCCATGTCGTGCTACAATGTCAAGTGATTAAAACACAAAATAAATAAAATAGTAGAGTCCCAAAAATGCTCTGGACCCCATGATTAGAACCTCACCTAAACATGTCCCATGTCCAACTCATCTCCCTAGCGTAGGTCCCTTTCCCTTGTCTCGACCTGCAAGCATGAAATCTACGCGGGTACCCACCGACGGCCTGAGCAAGGTGTGAGTATAACTCAGTAGGCCCCCCCCAATGGTGTCTAAAAAATATCCAATAAGGTAGATAGTGCATAAAAATGATAATAATGTAAAAATAAAGACAAACAGTTCAATAGATCATTCTAAACTATGTACATTTTATTTATACTACCAATGAATTCAGGTTTACTAGTCAGACATTTCATTATTCAATATCCCTTTTTTATGTGTTCAAGGGATTAGTCATATTCAATGTTTTCAAGAATATAGAAATACAATCAAGCCCTATCTCACTAGGAATTACGTTATAAAAATCTAAAAATCCTCACCTCGAATCCTCAGTCTGGGTGGAATGCAACCGTTAGGGGAATAGAACTTCATCCCCTTCCCTAACTCATTTTTTTGGGGAGGATTTAGAACCTTGGTCCAACTTGACCCGTGGGCGTAGAACCTCAAGTCAATACACCACTCATCCAAGACATGTTCACATGCTTATTTATCATTCACCCAAAAACACCATATTACAACAACATAACCACAATTATTTACAATCATCATGATAATCTCAATAAATGGGAAATTACATTTTTTCCTCAATCTATTAGAAATTTCATTAAAATATTACTTAACCCCTTTAGACCCATTTCCATTTTCCATGCCTATCTCACTAAACATATTCATGTATAAATATAATCCCTATAATTTTCCCATTTATCCATTTAAACCTTTTTCGTGCCAACCAAAACACCCCTTAGGAAATTACCCAACCTAGAAGTATTACTAGACACCAATTTCATTTCCATTAATCATATTAACATATTCATCAATAGATCCACATTCTTTCACAATGACCTACACTTACATAGCTAACTCTATGTCTGGGAAATATCGGCACGCCCCTCGGGTGACCCTAATTTTGTCGATTCATTCTCCTTGCATCCCATGGGGGTCAAGTGGGGATAAATTATCCATTTAGACACCAATACGTTACATCATATCAAAGGCACCAAGTGCCCTTGAAAAATGATCAAGAACAAAAACCCTACATGCACAAATCTACGCAAAACCCAAGGGATATAATTTGTAGACCACCTATCTTGAATACATTGGTGAAAACACTCCCAACCAAAGTGTTAGATCCTGATTCAACACCCCTTTGAAGAATCAGCCTAGATCTCATAGAAAAAGAGCGAGTTGAGAGATTTGGATGGAAATCACCCAAAATACAAGACCTAAACCATAAAAGAGAGAGGAGGAGAAGATTAGACTCACCTGAATCTTCGATTCGCATCCAACAACACTACAAACTGCCATGAATCGAAGAAGATTTATCCTTGAGAGATCTTGTTCCCTTTGGTTCATTCCTAGGGTTTCAATATAGGAGGAGAAGGAAAATCCTGAGTGGGTCATAAAATCCCGAAGTGGCAATTTTGTAAATTTTAAATGTTTTTAGGCCGCAAGGTTTACCCGCACGGTTTTCAAAATCGTGTGCAAACCATGTGGATTCTTCTATCCCAAAGATCCCCCTTGCACTAGTTATCCACACGGTTTGAAAAACCATGCGCAAACCTTGCGGACTCTACTATATGAAAATCTTACTCTTACATGGTTTACTTGGGTTGTTTGCACGGTTAGCACTGACTATGCGCAGACTGTGCGACTAGCCCAGAAAACTCATTTCCCCCCATTTTTTGTGTCCCAAACCCCCAGAAAAACCCCGAGCCTCCTCAAGGACTTTGTAGAGCACTTAATTAACTCAAATAAGGACAAAAAATGAAACATAAGTGAAATACACCTTACGTAGAAATCCAAGATCTTACAAAATATACTTTCAACATGAATGAATTTAAATACAAAAAAATAGAAACAATTGAAATGCGATAGAGTGAACACAAAAAGAGACCAAAAAGAGGGATTCCCATATTATCCAATGGGATATAACTATTTATAATTACCAGATTGGATTGATTGTTGTTTTTAGTAAGTGTGATAAATTTTTATATCTCAATGTCCATATTTACACATGCATATTTTATTTTCCATTTTTGGAATAAATGTTTTCATGGTACGTAGACATTAAATTAACATATTGGTAACACTTTAATAAAAAATATCAATTGTAATGAATGATAAATATAAAAAGTTAATCCTATTATGAGATTTTGTAAAGATAATTGTTTTTTAAATAAAACAAAATGTAGTTGAAACCTTTGTACCCATAATACTGTTTTAGTATTAATTGAGCTATGAATATGGATATACAAACAAACTACTTATAATGTTTTAGATCAAGAATCATTTATAAATTAAGGTATGTAAATAAAATTTTGAGTTATTTAAACAAATCCATGTGACCTATACTGACCCTATCCTTTAACATATATTATTATGTAATATAAATAGTAATTATCCATCAAATAAACACAAATGATCGACACTTTATGTGTATTTGGAAGACTATGAACATGATTAGAAAACGTGAAACCTGAATAAAACCTTATTTTATTAATACCCAAAAAATATACTAACATTATTCAATATCTTACACCATCATAGGATAACATGGAAAATACATAAAAAAGGGATTAGATAAAAATCCAAAAAGGGAATAAAAATTAGAATGAAGCATAACACATGAGTTAAAAGGAATAACAAGAAAAAAATAATAGGCAAGGATCCAGAATAAACGTATGGATTCATAGAACATATGACATGGATTATTCTTATCACATAATGTAACACCCTGACCCCAGTTACCTAGAGTCAGTTCATTATTACATATCATTGGCATGATCACAAAGGATCAAGTCTCGAAAGACCGATTAGTTTAGTAGTATTAGAAACACTAGATATATTCATAAGTCTTACATTACATCATAAAGTAAAAAACTACAAAAAAATATTGTCTTAATATCCCCTCATACTATCCCTACAGGTCATTCATAAATTACTTCTTCACATCCTGGGAAAAATAAAACATTGAAAGGGGTGAGCTCAGATGCTCATTAAGGATAACAATATATTAGAATCTTTCATAGATAATCATAAACACTTAAAGAAATTTATAACTAAAACAAAAGCCTTTTAAACTTGAACTTCAGCATAATATGAAAAAGATAAAATGAAATAATGAAATTTACTTATTCACATGGATATTATACTAGTTGAACAATCACATGCAATATCAATAACCACTTTCATAATTATGGAATGCATAATTCCAGACTATCATAACGACATAGCCAAGGCCTCGTGCCAAGATTACAAATAAGATTTTGTCAAGGCCTTGTGCCAAGACACTAGTTTGTCTCATGAGACCTACCGATGCATCGAGGAGCTATAGCGGGCTCCACCCATCACTTAATAAGTCCAATGTATTCATCATATGAAAAGTTGTAAACATAACATAAAAATTCATATTAAAACTAGAATACAAAATGTCAATACTTTATCCACAAATGATGAATGGTATAAAAATAGCACATCCACAGTCAAACATAACTCATTCGATACAATATGTAAGATTGTATTGTATCATAATAACCTCAATCGAGAATGATGAAGGATATTTACATACATGAAAATAATCATCAAAACAATTAGAGTGAAATATCCCCCTTTTTCTTAAAATCATTTAAAAGTCACAATATTTGTCAAGAATCAATTTAAAATAGATTTTAGAATCAAAGTGTCCCATACCACTTTGAAACTTTTAAAAGGAATTTTGATTTGAAAACTTTAATGTCCATATAAATAAATCTTTAAAACCATTTTTCAAACATGGACATTAATGAGAATGATTTAGAATAATCAATCTTTAAAACATTTTAAAATGTCATTTTAGTTAGAGTTCCTAACCAAAAGAGAGACACTTGAATAAAAATAATTGAGGAAATAAAAACATTTTAATATCATCAGAATAAAGGGATTCATGATATATTATGTCAAAGTACATTATATACACCATATAAAAGTGATTTGGTGTATAACAATAAAGGAGCCTCAATGGAATGTAAATTGAGATGAAATCTATCATAAAGGTCATATCCTTAGGTTGAGGATAAATAAAAGACATAATTATGGGTGAAAAATATAAATAAACTCAATATTATTGGATATTCAATGTAAAAAAATCAAAGGAAATTCACACATATTCTTGTAAAAACAACACCAATGAATTGGATGTTTAACTCAACAAATCGAGATTGAGTAAAAATTACTCTTATCAAGTTCAAACCGATGACTTGAGAATTTATCAATGGAGTGATTATGTATATAAAAAGTACATCCATATAAAGAGGAGTGGAAATTATGACATAATCAAATGAATAGTGATTCCACACATAATCTTGGAGTAAAATAATAAATGAAGTATGCGTAAAGCTGAATGAGTGGAAATTGAAATTTCAAATTCCCTTATTGATTTGGTAACATACAAAACATACAGCCATAAAGAAGGATAATAAAATGATGATGTAAATATACATGAATTAAAGTATATTACACAATCAATACAAACATGGGAAGTACACACACCACATGTAATAAATAAGTGGCGAACAATGTAATTCTCACGGAATTAAAAGTGAGATAAGAAACCCCTTACTTTGTACTTTTTCCTTGGTCGAAGGTAGGTTAACCTCATGTATAATGGTCAAATAATTTTTATTTAATTATACAATAATCATTTACATTAATATGATATCATATATGATCTTTTAACATTGATTTGTTAATAATATCTTATTATTACCATCATTTCGGGTGTTAACTTACTCGTTTTCCTTTATATTATTTGTTACGTAAGCCATGTTTGTTATGGACAGGTTGTATCTTATTCATATCCAGAATTATATCAAGTCCTTAAAATTTATTTTTAAATCATCAAATGATAATTATACATGAATGGATACGATGGAGTATGAATCTCATCGCTTTCGTGGAGACGATAGTCCGTATGTACGCATGAGCGAAAATATCATTCTTTTGATGTTAAAATAATATATAATTGGATGGTATATCATATAGAAAGAATAATTATAATATTATATTTATTATTGACATGAATTACACATCATTATTATACCCATCCAAATAATAATTTATTGAATGACAATTACACCACGGCGTGGAGACGGTAAGCCGTACGTACGCACGTATGGTGACATGTCATTCAAAGGATGGATAGATTACTGAATATGGTTGTACAATATTTATAAGAACATCAAAGTATATATAATATAGTGGAGTTATTATTTTATAATTGTAATAACAAAGAATGAAGAAGTGGAATAAGAAAGGAACTTGAAAAAGGGTGGTGAAATCATTACCTCTTCTTCGGGTTCTTCCTTTTGATTTGATAAAAAGGGCTCTTAGGTTGGCTTTCTGACTGAAGGAACGACTCTAGGATGAAGTGAGGGAAGTTTAGAGTGTATTTGGGCAGATTTTGGCCGAGCCAAATGGCTTTGAACTTGTTAATTAATGAGAAGGGGGAGTGCCCTTTTACAAGAGGGGTGAGGGGCACCTTTGGAAAAGCTAGAAATATTATTTTATAATAAATTATTATTCGGTTTATAATGGCTCCAAACTGGATTATTTAAATGTTATGGTGGGTATAGGTCTAAAAACCGCTCAAACAATATAATTTATAATGGTTTGGGTTACTATATTAACCTTATCTTTAAGTATTAACTCTTAGTTAATTAGTTTCACTTTTACAATGTCTCTTGGTATTTTTATATTATATGGTTAATAAACTTACTATATACATACAAGTTACCCCAAAGTGGTCCATTAAGGATAAAAATATCTTGATATAAGTCTCTTGGCCGAACCTTAGATTTTTAGGAATTTAATATCAATTAATAATATAATATTTGTTTTAAAAACACTTTTATGTCAATTTTGACACTATTCAATAATTGATTTTTGTGAAACTCATAACAGAATGATTACTTCAAACAAAGCTAATTAAATCAATCCCAATATGTCATATTAACCTATAAAATTATTTTAATGCAATAAAAGTCTCCAATTATATTTATTTGGGTATTTATAATATCAATTATTTTAATTTTCCACTATTATGGTAATTACTGCATCATCATTGTGTCACAAATAAATTAAATTATTTAATGTCTAAAAATTATAAATAAAATACCATTATGTAGGAAATATTTTTATATTTCTAATGAATATTTATAATCGAAAATCCAAAATATATAACCCTATGTAAAAAATGTTTTTCTCTAAGATATATGCTTATGTCAATTTTGTATTTATTTTAACTTAATTAATATAATGTGACATTATCACTTACAAGTGGCTCCATGGGGTCCGAAAATCGACCCAAATATGCCCATTGTCGGAAATGTATCCACCAATAAGGTTAGAACACGTTTTAGGGTAATTTGGTATTATTATAATATTATTTGTTAACCCTTATTTACCTGATTTACCCTTAACCATGGTAAATAAAATATTTACCGAAGTAATTATTCAAAATGTATAAAAATAAAAGTTACCTATTTACAAAATATGATCATCCTAATTCCAAATATGGAATCCATTTTTCCAAATTCAAAACACAGAAGTGGCAGAAATTAATTTAAAATTAATTTCCGTTGTTAAAACAAAAAGCGCGTTTTTAAGAGATAATAATTATCAAAAGATTGCCACTTGTTTATGTCCGGTTTAATTGTAAAATTATGTACAATGACCCAAATTGCATTTAATAGTAAAAATATATTCTATATATACTTTAAAACCACTCAAATTCATAATTTATCAATATAAATTATTTTGATTAAAAAAGTTGTTTTTAATTAAAATTTTGTAATTTTCACTATTCCTTAAAATATAAATGTTATCCGAAAAGTTCCAAAATTTCACCCTAGGCTAAATTTGATATTCCGAATCCAAAAATTAAGTCCATTTTGAGAGACAAAATTTATAAAATTTAAAAAAGTAGGTATTACTATTCATAACGGCTAGTTTGATTGGTTGTGGTGTGTGTTAGAACTCGAAGTTGCGTACAACACACGCTACTGTATAATTCAAAGGAATGTGTACCGGGGAAGATTGGGATGTTTTATTGTAAATTTGTGATATCCCCATTCTAAAAAGAAAATTTATTTAGTCAAATTGAATATATTAAAGTTTAAAATATTGGATTTAAAAGGGGTTCACTATTAAAAGTTGGTAAAAGTGCAATACTGAAAATGAATTTGTTCTTAAATTATGTCAAAGAAACTCATAATATGGATTCTAAAATTATAAGGATTATATAAAGATTAAAATTTAGTTAATAATATTCATAACCTCTTTTGAACGGCTTGTTTGGTAAGTCATGGTGTGCTTGAACTCGGTGTTGCGTGTAGTGCAAGTTAGTGAATTATTTTGAAGAAATAACACACTATGAAATCTTGGGGTGTTACACATAATCATATGAATGTTATAATAACAAATAGTCTGACATAGTCACGACTAAAGGATAATTTCCATGACTATATGATTGGTGGATATAGTTCCATAATGGAAAACGTTTACTCCCTAATCCCATAAATAACTTCTCATGAGAATAGAAATTACCCAATTTATTGAATCACTATCAATGATGAATAATTATTACTAATTCATTATTGTTTAGTCATATTATAGAATAATAATATATCCTAATTAATTATGTCCATCTAAATTGTAAATAAGAAAGGGAATGGATATATGGCATTAGAAATGTCCCTCTTTAGTGAGGTTTTAGGGAAAAGATTAGAGTCTTTAAAGGGGATAAATGGAGAATTGTTTGAATTATACTAGAAATTAAATAATGTATTTTTTTATTATCAATTGAGAGAATTTATGAAGATATTTCTGGATGTAATGTTATTATGGTGTGTACTTGAAAATGCGTTAGAAATTGAGAAGTTCACGTTAATCGTACTTTCATATTGTGGGTAATTGAGAAGGGATCCTCCTATAACATGTATTTACACATGAAGTAAGGATTAATTAATATATATAGATAAATTTAAACCACATAAAAAAGATCTAAGAGAATTATATAAGAATAACGAAGAATTACATTTGGGAAATTAGAGAGAAAGTGTATCCTAAAAAAA
This sequence comes from Viscum album, assembly GCA_963277665.1. NCBI lineage: Eukaryota > Viridiplantae > Streptophyta > Magnoliopsida > Santalales > Viscaceae > Viscum > Viscum album. Next base: position 269,379,538 of record OY728151.1, on the reverse strand, counting down.
ATAAATGTTAGAAGCGATCCATTAACTTATGTATGAATCTGTTTTTCAATTAAACATGATGTCCAATGTAATAAACTTTTATCCATTATCTACTATATTTAATACCATTTACATGTATATTTTATTTATTATGTTTCTATTAAGATCATTTATTTTTATTTTGATAGTTTATAATGTTCAATTTCATTATTTAGGTAGTGTTTGATTCATGGTTTGATGGTTGGTTCCCCTACTTATAAATAAAAGAGTTATCTTATAATGGAATATAAAACATATAAGTAGAATAAATTTGTATTAATATAAATATTTAAATTTAAATTTTCCCATATATGATTTTGTTTTCAGATATGAGGATGAATCATATGATAAATCGTTAATGAAAAATATATAGATTAATTTGGACATTTTTATGACCATCATGAACTAGTATCAATTTAGTTGATATTATGATTATAAATTTGTTAAAGAATAATAAATATGTTATAAAATACACATTATAATCTAATTTATCAATAATAATAATCGTTTTATGACTTTCCATAAAGACACTAATGGAAAACCAAAAATCGCAATCCACAATGGTGGTGAATTGACAAATCACTGATAATGATTTTGTTTTAGGATAAATGGAGAATATAAGATATATGATGATGGATATTACTCTAACATAATAAAATTTAGTATATATATGATACTGGAGTATCATGTATCTTTTTATTGTGGGTTAGGATATGGTAGAAGAAATAACCATTTAAAAATAGAATGATTGAGGATTTAATCTCTTGAATGTCGTCTCCTCGATAACCTCCTTAAGGAACATGGGTTTAGTGTCTATTTGAGACAAAAAAATAAGGATATGTGGAAGAATATTTCCTAGGGAATTTGGAGAAATATTAGAAAGATAAAGATCTGAAAATGTGTGAGGATAAGTGGTGGTGAAGTGTGGTATTTATAATGGGAGGATTTAAGTGTTTTTATTTATTATTTTCATTATATTATTCTTCTCAATAAATACTATAAATAGATTTTATTATTGTCAATATATATAGTAAATATAGATTTTCAGTTTAACTATTTAATTTTTACGTCAACAATGACTAAGAAATCCATGTATTTGTTATAAAAGGTTAAATACCGTGAATTACCGTATTTCACTACTCACCAAAATTTCATATATTTTAGAAAAATTTAAATAAAACACCCTTACCATTTTTATATGATTATATTTCAAAAAATAGACTCTAATTTATGGAAATTATTTTCTAAAGATGAGAAATTGTATTTTTAAATAAAATCATCATTTATTTGTAAAATACCAATATTAATATTATAATATATTTTATATCTGAATGATTTTTTATGATATCATAATATTGTATATTTATTATAATAAAACATAATATTAATTTTAAAATTCATTCTTTTAAAATAATTTATTTTTAAAATAAATTACACATTATAAAATTGAAAATAAAATATTTACCTTTTACAAAGATTCATAAACATTATTAATCATTTTTAAAATTTATATTTACTTGTATTATCCTATAACTATATAATATTATCATTTATATGATATATAAATGTTATTATAAACTTTCATATGTGATGTTATTAATCTAATGATGATATTTCTATTCTTAACTGTCAGATTACAATTCTTAACTGTCAAATTACTATTCCAACGGTGCAGATACTATTCCAACAGTTAGATTTATAGCAGTCATATGGGATTTATACATCTCACAAATATCTCATATTATATTCATTCATTATTAAATTATAATCTATGACATTTATATATATATATACATTCATTTTTATAATGAATATTTTATTATTAATGTAATGTTTTATTTCTACAGCTTTTTTTATTGAGCGCGATGATTCTGGTGGATCGCGTAGATCCAAATTTTCCTATTTTGATTATGTTATTTTTTTATTGTATATATATATATTTAATTAATTATTATGTATTTTTTTTCTAAATAATTTATCATTATCAATTTATGAGAATAAATTTTTTTTTTCAGTTTCTCTATGTGACATTTGTGATTTATTCTTTCATAAAATGAATATAAAAAAGTATATTTCCTTAATAAAATTCTGCATGGTTACATTATTCTCACCTTGTGAAATTTCTCCCCCAAAATTTTATTTTATTTACTAATTTGAATGTAGGTTTTTGTACTTCTCCTTAATCACTTCCTCTGATTCCCATGTCTCTTATTCATAATTATAGATCCTCTATAGTACTCTCACATGGTGAGTATTCTTATGGTGTAAAAATTTATATATACATTCCAAATATTCACTTAGAACTCCTCATAACATAGATCATTTTTAGTTGTACCATGTTTTAATTCAATACAAATGACGCATTAGTTGTGTATTTCTTGAATAGGGATACATGGAATACCTTATATACTTGAGATATAGATTGTGTAAGTTCCAGTTGATAGGAAACGTTTCTAACTAGATAATGAATATCAAAGAGGCCAATGTATCTGGGACATAAAATTATATTCTTCCCAAATATCATGACTCCCCACCATGGATATATGGTTAGGAATACCATTTTTCAGACATTAATTTCTAATTCTTGTCAATGATTATCCGCATAGATCTTATATTGACGTTGGGCTTCCTTGATGTGCTCCGTAATGTTTTTCACCTTTCCTTTTATTCCTTTGACTATTTTACATCCCATAAGTTTACAGTGACCAAATTTATCCTAGAATGAGGGTGTTCTACATCTCTTCCCATAAAGGGATTTATATAGAACCATTTTGATGTTTAGTGGAATTTATTGTTGTAAGGGAACACATTCAGAAAATGATATTCTTAACATATTCCTTTGATGTACATTGACCTTGGTATCAACATATCATCCAATGCATGATTTTTCCACTCAGAATAACCATATGTTTGAGGATGATATGATGTAATGATGTTCTGATTAGGGTTTAGAGAATATTGGAGATTATTCCAAAACATTGACCATAATCTCAGATCATGATAAAATACAATAGATAATGGAATTTCATAGAGACTCACCAATTTTTTATTATATATCCATGAATTTTGATAGAGTGAGAATTTATCTCTAATTTTTTTTAAAATGAGAAGTCTTTTTAATACGTTCCATAATAACTCTTATTGCATTATTTCCTCGGGATGTGATCATAATTACAATGATAATGTCTACGGTGATGTTTTCATATTTCAATATTGGTATGGGTAATAGATTAATCATCCCCATAAACTTTTTTATTTCTTTTATCATATACTAAAATTCTAGGTACATTAATGTATAGTTTGACATCTACTAATTCATATTGACCCACCAAAAATCCCCTTAGAGATCTCAAAACATCTTTGTGATCCTTAGGTGAATACATATGTTCATGTTATGTGCATCATTCAAAATATACCACTTTACATAATGACATTATGGTACACATTGTTGTGACACAAATCTTATAACTCCCTCCTCATCAATTTTGGACTTTTATATTTCCCCATTTATGAATGATTCCATATTCTTCTAAATTCGAAATAATCTCTTTAAGAATACTTTATATTCTATAAAAGGTATGGTCAAGAAATAAATTGAGAAAGAAATGGTGATATTTACTTAATTATGATTCCCTGGTCCTCCCTTTTCAAGTCTAAGAAGATTGGGTCCTTTACAATTCTCATCATTGATAATGTTGCAACATTCATTCTTTTTAGAGAATCTTCCACCTTATTTTAGTTAACATGATGGTAGAGTAATGAAAAATAATAATCCTCAATGATCCATTACTATATTATTTGGTTAATATTATGATCCTTCAATGTGAATATATATTTTGGGATCTTATGAGAATTATATATCTCACAATTCACCCCATAGACATTATGTTTCTATATCTTCAATAAGAATATCAATGTATCCAACTCAGGATCAGGTATGGGATTTTTTTTCATATTTACATTATTCTCCCTTAAGGTGTAGGCTTTCACTTTTTCATTTTTAATCAGTACACACCATAATAACTTCATTTATGCATCATTTTATATCAAAAAAGGCTCCCTAATTGTGGGTAGTGTCAGTAATAGTGCAGTGATATGCCTCTTTTTCAACACATTGAATCAATCTTCACAGTCAATAGTTCAAATAATTATTAATCATCTCTTTGTTTTCTAGGATACATGGTTTGAAAATCAGTTGTTGTTACTCACTTACCATTGGTAATACCTATATAGACAAAGGAACTAATGGATCTACATTATAAATATTGTGTTGGGATACTCTTCGATTTTAATTTATTTATAAGGGTCCACTGATATCCCTTTGTTGGTGATAACATTTCCTATGAATGATACTTCCTACATCCATAAATCCCAGTTACTATACATTCCATATAGTTTATCCCATCATAATTTTCATAACATAGTATTTAAATGCTCTTCATAATCCTCTTTTAAAATGGAGAATATTAGAATATAATCTATAAATACTACCACAAATTTGATGAGGTAATCCATAAATAACCTATTATTTAAATCCTTGAAAACTTCTAGAGAATTATTGAGTATTCAGGGAATTACAATGAACTCATAGTTTCTATACCTCATTTAAATGTATTTTTTGTAAATTTCTTCCATATTCATCTTTAAATAGTGATATCCCAAGCTAAAGTCTACCTTAGGGAAATACATAGACCGGTGTAGTTGATTGAATGAGTTATCTATCAATATAAGTGGATACTTGTTGATTATTTTGATTTGGTTGATATCATATTAATCAACGAAGTGGCATAGTGATCCATCTTTATTTTTGATAAAGAGGAATGGCACACCCCATTGTAAAGCAATCAGGCATATCAAACCCTTATATAGATTCTCTTGTAAATTATTCTTCAGTTCATTTATCTAAATGGTTGAAATTCTATAAGGAATATTTGATATGGGTAGATATCTTGATATAGGTTTAATTTACAACTCAACCTATAAGTTATGATGAAAACTGGGAAAATCCGCCGGGAACACATCAGAATAGTGCTTCACAATGGGCATGAAATTGACCATGATCCTCTCCATTGTCTCAATAATTTGATCTAGATATTCATTTTCATAGGGAAATAATATCCACAATTAATATTGTTATTCTGAAGGAGAATCATCATCCTCCATACACAAAATTAGAGGATTCTTCATGATGTGAAGAGTGATATCACTTTACATAATGTTTATGATGTATTTCTATAAAGATATCCAATCCATACCCAATATATCATCAAACACCACTAAAGGAAGTAATATATCATTTTTTGGGAGGTTAAATCTAAAAAAATGTCCATGTAGGAATTATAAATATTAGATTAAATGTTTACTCGATTTATTTTTCTCATAGATGACTCAAACTACATATTTATAGATAATTATTAAATAGTTCTACTAAAAATTAATGATTGGAAGAATGTATAGAAATAGAATAAAAAAGTATGTTTTATATTCATGAATGGATAATTAGCATACATTTCACTATATAATTTTTAGGATCCACCTCTCCAGTAGTTAAAAAATATTCCCTTACTTTCTACCATGAAGGTTGTAGTCACTGACTATGTCCAACAAACCTTGGATTGGGGAATTGGATAACATAATTAAAAAGTTACATTCAGTTGAAACACTATACAAATGATATATTATAGATTTTATCCATCCACTCTTCATTCATATTTTTAGGATTTTTTATATCCCTTTGGATATTATTTTCTTTATGGACGTATTTTCACATTTTAAGAGTCTCATTTTATCATTATATAGATCCCAAGATGCTTTATCCCACACATATGAAACGAGTAATGATAAATTTTCTATCATACACGGGATTTACTTATAGAAACTCCCATATTAAACGCCATTTTCTTCTTTTTATCGCTATTCCCATGAGATATATAAGAGTCTCCAATCTAAAACTCATCCGTAAGGTCATAATGAACAATATCTTAATATTTGTCAAAGTATAAAATTGCCAAATATTTTTGAATACCTCGATTTATTCAACTAAATATGTGATTCACCATGATTTAAATGTTCATGAAAACGCCTGAGGTGTATTATGAAATCATTGTGATATTTTCCACATATGTTTTGATAGAGTTATCTTTATTTTTATTAAGTACGAGAATATCACTTTCCATCAATAGATAGAGAGTTCAGTGAAAATATTTATAGAAAAATATTTTCTTGAATCCTCCCCAATCCATGGAATAAATTTTCTATGTATAAATTGTTTCCTGATCAATTTCCACCACAAATCAACTTCCACATCTAAACTATAGACCTATGAAAAAATATTATTTTTTTATGAGAATAAGAGAAAATAGAAAGTGAATTTAATAATTTAAATCCATGATTTCATAATGAGTTGATTGGGAGGATTCATTAAATATTGGTATAATTTTTTCCATAAATAATTAGAAAACAACATTCTGATTATTAAAATAAGGAGGGCGTAACACATTATTCATGCTATTATTCATATCTTGATCCAGATAGGCCATTACATTCATAAAGATATAATATCCAATTCTCATAATTATGGGAATATAATTAGATAATTCATCGTATTTCTTATCACATTAGTTGTTGTAATGGGTTCTCATTTTTCACACTATTAACTAGAAAATAAAAAATAAAAATAGGATTATTTATTACTTAGATAATGATCTTTTAAAAATGGAACTATGAAAATAGAGGGATAAACTTATAAATGAAAACTATATCCTAATTTATAATTCATTAAGATTCAAACTAGTTTATCCCAAGTGAATGAATTATCCATAGGGTTCTTACCAATGTTTAATACTTTTAATTCCCAAAAATATATAGTCTATATCCTGATTCCAACTTCAGAGACCCTATCCTTATACAAATATTATTAAATGATTTAGAGCATAATTATACATCAAATAAAAACAAAGGAGGGAAGAGTCCAGTATCTTTGGAAGTCTAGTTACATGATTAAAAATTTGAAAATAATATTAAATATTTTTTTATTCATCTTGATTATATGATCCTAACTTCATTTGAGATTTAACACCTACATAGGATGTCTTGGGGAATACATATTCAAATAAGTTGATCTAAGAATCCTAGTTATGGAATAAACATTGGAATGTATCATAACACATGAGCTAAAAGACATAACATGATAACATTAAAGGAATCAATCATGAATAAACATACAGAATAATAGATCATAGGACATGGAATCATATTATCTAGGAATCATAAGAATTTTATATCAACATAAATCATGAAATAATCATTGATAGGATAACTTCCAATACTATATCACATGGTTTACTGAGTCCCTTAATGGATTAGGTTTACTTCCAAATCCCATATATATAATCTCATGAGACCAAAAATTACACGATTCATTAGAGATATATGGATGTTTACCCATCATAACATGTTCATTCACGTGTGTTACACTTGAAGAATCAAATATAAGTGATAAACATATTGACTGCCCCTAAAAAGAAATGGGTATCATAATCATACCATAATGTGTAATATTGGGGTGTATAAAAATGGTATAAATGAAAAAAGGGATTTAAATCATTTGAGTACATTCATAAGTTAAAATTAATGATGTCTAACATGATAAGAAATAATAAAGAGAGTTGTATGGTAACAATATAAATGTCCCACTTAGGTGTGATTATCAGGAAAAGAATAATGTATTTCTAAAAGGGGATAAAGGAATAAGTGATTGAATAAAACCATAAATGAGATAAGATATTTTATGATGAAGAATTAAATTATTTTATATAAATATTGTTTAATTAAAAAAATTATGGAGTTTACTTGAAAATGGGTAAGAAATGGAGAACGTACCTTTAATCAGGTGTTCTTATCGAGAGGAATTGAGATGGAAAGCTCTAAAAACATGTATTTACCCTTAAAGAGAGAATGGATTGAGATATCTTCATATAATTGAATCATATACATGGATTTTATGATATTTATATAATAATAATTAATAAATACATTAGTTTAATTACTGAGAAAGCACAACCTGAATGAAAAATGTAGGATTCGGGAGATCTCTTACAATAGGTACGAATGTGTTCATCACATTAATTAAATTTTCAGAAAATAAAATTATGTAAATTAATTAATTAATTCAACTCGTCTTCTGCACATATGTTTCTTATTATATTTTTATTTCATTCATTTATGGCCATTTTGATGGGTTATAATGTTCAATTTCATTATTCTGAGAGTGTTCATTACATGTTTTTATTTTTGGTTCCCATTAGTATAATTATAAGAGTTAATGAAAAATGGATCAAAAATTATAGATTTTGAATAAAATAGAATTAATATACTTATATAAATTTAAATTATCCCATATATTATTTTTTTATATGAGGATTTTTCATTTTATAAACCATTAAAGAAAATTGTTTGTTTTTTTATGATAGTTTTTACGACCGTCATGAACTAGTACATATTAATTTAATATTAATTTTATATATTGGTTCGAAAACATGAAATAATCTATAATTTACATTTTATGATCCAATTTAACAATAATAATGGTTTATGAATAGCCTTAATAGTTGTAATGGAAAATGAAAAAACATCACCCACGAAGGTGGTGAAAAAACATAAGATGGAGGAGAATTTAATTTTTAGGATAAAAGGATAATAAAAGAAATTTTCTGATGAATATTATATTATAAAAAAAATATGATTATAAAAATGATACTACAATTATCATGTCTCTTTGTATTGGGGTTGAGGGTGTGGACAAGGTAGAACAATAACGAAAATTAAAAGAGAAAGACTATTGATTTTACCTCTTAAAGGTCATTCAAATGAGAACCTCTATAAGGCACATGGGGTTGGTGTTTCAGTTAGAGTAGAAACACATATATATGGGAAAGAGTATTGGAATGAGAATGGGTATTAATATTATCAATCTAGAAAGCATTGAAGATATGAGGATAAAGGGTGTTGTGGGGTGGTATTTATAAGGGGAGGAGTAGGGTGTTTTGATTATTATATTCATTAATTTCTATTTTTTTGCCTAATATTATCAATAGTGTGTATCCATATGACTATATACAATAATTATTTCATGTGATATTGAAATAATGGGTTATTATATCATTCGTGACTCAAAAATCCATGTATTTATCTTGTAATGTTAAATACTATATATTACCATATTTCACTTTTCAAAAAAATTCAATAGGTTTAGAAAAATCAAAAATATTCTACATGACCATTTATTGATGTGTATAATTCCAAAATAGATATTGTTTTATGAAAATATTTTTGTCGATATTTTTTAAATAAAATCCTTATTTATTTGAAAAATATCAAATTTTATACTGCAATTAGTTTTATAACCCTTTGGAAAATTATTTATGGAAGCATAAATTTATATAATCATTAAAACTGAAACTTATATAAATTTATGAAGTTATATTTTTAAATTAATTTATGAAAATTAATTTTCATGTAAATATTTATATTAATTATAAAATTGAATATAAAATAATTTAATTTAAAAAATGCGAAAACATAATTTTTTATTTTAAAAAAATTTATTTACTTGTACCATGATATAAATATGTAATATTTTCATTTATAATATATCTAATTTTTATTTTACACTATTGTAGGTGGTTTTATTATTCTAAAAGCCAAATTACTATTCTTAATAATAAGATTACTATTCCTAACAAATAAATTACTATTCCAATAGACATGTTACCATTATAATGATCAAATTTATAACGATCATATGATTTTAATTAATCCTATAACTACATCTTAATAAATTAGATATTAACTCACTTATATATTATCTCATTTATATATATATATATATATATATTTTCATCTTTATAATGAATATTTTAGTATTAATTTTATGTTTTATTTCTTTAGTTTTTTCACGAGTGGGGTAGTTCTGGTTGATCAAGTAGATAAATATATTTCTACTATTATAATCTTATTTTCTATTTTATTATCCTGCTATAATATTCGGAATTATTATGGGTTTATTTTCAGAATAATGTACCATAATTCATTTATGAGAAGAATATTTTTTTAGATTCACTTGGTGATGGTATTTATTTATACACACTTGAAAAAATTACAGGAAAGGAAATTCCAATGATAAAATTATTGGATGTTACAATATCTATTTTAATGTTAAATGTACCTTCATATACATTTAGAGGTTACATTAAGAAATTTTAGAATTTATTAGTGAATTAATTGAGTGAACATGGTAACAATTGTTGAATCTTGGAGTTAGATTTGAATAAAACAACTTACCCATTTAATAATCGGTCATACATGTGAATAGAACATTACCCAATAATTACATTAACTTTTATAATTCAATTTCATGGCAATAGTAAAAGGAACATATATGGTGAGTTGTATATTTATATTTGAATATATTCTATAAATCATTGAATGACATGTTTTCCAAATTAATTAATACAACAAACCATATGCTAACCATTTTTTAATGGATATCATAGCAATTTCCATATGTTAAGAATTGATTAGGAGACTACCAAAAGTGTTTTTTGAGAACTATTTGCTAATAGAAGGACTTAGAAAAAAATGAACATTAAAAAAGTAAGCTGAATTTGAATTAATGATCATATTCGGACTATGGATATTAACCATTAGTCAAGATTGACTATATTTCCGTAAAGTAATCCTATTTATTTTAGGATAGTGGGATCGGAAATAACATCTATGGTATATATCTTAGGAGGAATATGATTTGACATATGAATACATACTACCACTAATTTAAGTAGTGTGAGTAGTTTTATTAACCCATAATGTGTAGAAATATATTTTACCAAATAACTAGTTTATATTCATCACAATGGGTGATATATATATTTTATTCTTTGAGGATAAATATTCCTCTAAAGATGCAGTAAATGTTAATATTTTTATGGTTGATAAGTATGTATAAATTCATATAATGGGAAACATGTACCAATTTTCAATGACTATTTTTTAATTTTATAAATATTTGATATTTATATAATGTATTCATATGAAAATGGACATGGATGGTAAATGAGGGTGCCAATATAGATTTATATATTATTGAATGTTGTAGTCTACAAAAAACATGTTCACCAATCATCATGAATAATATCATATTCTATTTTACATGTCAATGAATATCTACATGATCATCATATTGGGCTATTTATTTTCAAGGCCACCACATTTAGGGTAATACTAATGGAAGATACCAATTTGACGTGACCAAAACGAGACCCTATGGTATGTGTATACTACAAATAACTAAATGGTTATATGAAATAAATAAATTACAATAAAATATATGGATTACATAAATTTATTTTGGAATAAATCTAACATATCATTTGAAGTATATTTATTTGGAAATGAGTGAATAAAATGTGTGTCTAACTGGTTATTGGGAGAATAATAAATTTTGAAGAAACATTTTATGATAACATAAGAAAGAAATTGTCGTGTCTTAACTGTTTATTGTGTCTAAAGAATAAAATTTCTCAATGTTTGAAATAAAGTAGAAACCATGTTATGGGAACATGATATATATATTATATATATTAATTTAATAAATCTACTCATAGTACATATTTTATCATAGTATTTATAAATATATGTTGAATGAATTCATGATCGAATTGTGGTTTGTGTATAATCCACCCAATATAACATACATGGGCACATGAAGAGATTATATAATCTATAATAATTACACAATAATAAGTTATATGAATTCATATAATGTTCAATTATATATAAAAATATTTTATATTAACTATGGATATTGAATAATATGTGAAAATTAAATATTTCGAACATAATTTCTATGAATTTCAAATAGAACTATATGAAAATAGTTAGAAAAGAAACAGTAGATGATTTCATGGTGTCTATAGATTTTAGAATATTAATAATCAAGTTTATTGATCACTTGTCTACATTTAGTTCAATTTGATTTATTGTTATAGATTGTAATATACAAGAAAAACATATTACAACATTTGGTTTTGATATGTACAGTATCTGAATACATTGAAGATTTATATATATCTTAAGAGGTGGTCTTAGAATGATCATATTATAATTTTTGGTTAATCTAAAAGAAATAAAATTATCATTTTATCATAATATTTAACATAGAATTTAGTTAGGATGTTAAGATTCTAACATGGAAACAATAGGTGGACACATTGTTATACCACTACTTGATGGATTTTCTAAATATAGTAATATTCAAGTAAAAATATTTTCTATATAGACATTTGGAATTGAAAATCCTATCCCTAGAAATATGGTAGGCCAATTAATTATACCCATAAATAGAATAAAAATGTTTTTCATGTGAGTACTAACCAGAAACAAGTAGTATGATTTATTGCAACATGTTTTTTTGGAATTGGATACATAGAACCAAATACATTATACATTAGATTACAAAATTATTCAATGGAGTGAATATTAATATATTAACTGTATCACATAATGATTGTGCATCTTCATAACATTGACGTGATAATGTCTTAAAGTATCTATTTCATTGATAAAGCAATTGTAGTTCCCTTCTTTAGTGGGAACAAAGAAATTCAATAAAGATATTCATAATAATTGTTCTATGGTAGGATATAATACAATGATTGGAAACATATGTCCTGACCCGTCCCCCGGGGCCCGTGCCGTGACTACCCCAAGCCCGTCTTTCATAGGCCAAGGGCTGGGGACTAGAACCAAAGGCGTAAATCCCTAAATTGGGAAGGCATTGCCTTTAAATCTTGAAAACGCACACAAAATAGAACGATCTGGAAGAAAAACACTAAGTAAAGCTGTATACAAAGAGCGATGAAAGTAGAGGGGCTGAAATACAAGACCAACAGGAAAAATACAAGTACAACTAAAAAGGGAAAAATAACTGAATGGTGAAGAGAAGCTCCTGGATCATCCACCAAGGATCCTACCTGAAGGGTAGGTATATATAGCCTCCTCATCACTCCCCTTCTGTCGGTCTCTTCGGCATTCCGACATGTCGTATGGTCCACCTCCGGGTACCGTCTAATTCTGGTACACTCAGCCTCGGTCAGCACTGTCCATCGTCTGCATCCATCACAATGAGGTGCTGGCATAGCTCATGCAGGGGTGAGTATAAAGATACTTAGTAGGGACCCCGAGACCCAGAAGGTCTCACAAAATCCAACAAGGATAAACCACAAAGTATGAAATCAACAGATAACCCCACTTAGGTATATGCCCATACATATACCTATGTTATCAAGTGATCCATCTCAATCATGAGGTAAACACAAATTTTACTGACTCATCTCAAACCAGGATTTTTATTATTGAAACCACAGCTGCAGGAGAACTCCTACTCAATTGAGTACAGTGGGCCTGTCGTGACACCAAGGCGCTTCCGACTAACATTGTACTGCTGAGGTACTCCTACTTTCGAGTACCGTGGGTCTGCCGCGCTCACACAGAGGCGCTCCCCACCGTGGGTATGCCGCGTCACCTAGGTGTTCCCCCTGGTAGCCTGCTGAGGTACTCCTCCTATCAAGTACCGTGGATTTTCCGTGACACCCAGGACCTCCCCACTGCGGGTCTCCTACGACACCATGGCGGTCCCCGCGGGGCTAGTAGAGTCACTCTGAGTCAAAACGGTCAATAGTTGTCAAGTCTCAGCCAGCTACTAGGTCTCCGCACTCTGCTCGCTCGTCACCAGAAAGATCCACTCCACGATCTACTAGTCGATACTTCAATGGTCACAAAGTACCAAAAAGAAGTATCTCAAAGGTCAGCCACATCATAGGGGTCTCAACGCAACAGACGACGCGTCAATCGGACGCCCGGTCTGCGAGTTATTAGCCTTTTAGTCTCGGGGGCCCGGTTGGATTTGTGTACAATCCAACCTGACCATATCTCAACTATACCCCAAACTTTAGAGGGGTATACTCAAAGGGACCTTCACACTCTAAGAAAACCAGCGCCACTGACGGTTCTTCAAACGGTTATCTGGTGCCAAAATATTGCCAAAGAAGGTAAAGGGTCAGTAGTGGGTCCGGGTCCGATCCGACCCGGTCAGACCGACTCGGTCCGACCCAGTCTGGGCTGACCCGGTCTGGGTCAACTTGTGCTGACCTGATGGGTCTGTCCTGGCCTGTTGGATTTGGCCCGGCCCGCTGGGTCCATCCCAGCAGCCCGTGAGGGGGGTCCGGCCCAGGCATGGGGCTGGTTTGGCTCGGAGAGCCGAGAGGGCGTGGCCTAACGCGGCTCGGCCCCAAGGGCGCTGTTTGACCCGGTTCAGACTAGGCATCGTGAGGGGGGCCGGGATGCTGGCTTGGCCGGGAGGCTGTGAGGGGGCCGGGATGCCAGCTCAAGTGGGTGGCCGTGAGGGACTCGGGACTCTGGCTTAGCTGGTAGGCCGTAATGGGGCTGGGACGCCGACTCGGTCGGGTGGCCGCGAGGGATCCAGGATACTGGCTCGGCCGGGAGGCCGTGAGGGGGCCACGGATTCCGGCAAGCGGTCTGGTTTAGGGAGGTGCACGGGGCGTGCTCAGAGGCCGGCAAGCGGGCCGATGGCGTTCGGTCGGGCCAGGTGTGGCTAGGCAGGCCATTGGCCAAGAGGTGGCTGGGCAGGCCAGTATGGTGTGGCTTGGGCCAGTGCGGGCCGACGGTGTTCGGCCTGGAGCACCGGAGTACTGCGGGGGCAGCGCGGTTCGCGGAGGCCATGGGTAGCGTGACCTTTGTCGTCACGACCTTTGTCATCGCTGCCTTTGTCATTACATCGCCTCATCGCTGTGCCGGAGTTCATCATAAACAAGATCAGCGGAGGGTTCGGGCCATATTGGTTTGGTCCGCACCCTTTGCGTTTAGGGTGGTGTCAAATGGGTCATCAAAGAATAAAAAAGATGAAAAACTATTGTTTTACAACCACGCATCGATTACTTTCCAATACGAAGAAAAGAAAAGTAATGTTACACAAAATAAACCCCCTATCTTTAATTGTCAGTCGTCGACATTGAAGTCGCGGGAAGAAGACAAAGGAGTTCGTCGTTCATTGCATCCACTGCACGCTTCCAATCCCATGTTGTGTCGGCTGTGGAAGATGCTCCTCATCGGTTGGTATCTAGGGAAGAAGTCAAAGAAGGATCGTCGCCGATGTTCTTTGTTGGAAGAACACGTTCTTCATTCTTCGTTCTTCATTGGGTGAATTCTAATCCTCCCAAGCTCTCCTCTTCCCAAACTTCCACCCAAATTCCAAAGATGTGCCAAAAAATATATTAGAGTATCTATTAATTCGTTGGAAAAAATTCAAAAAGAATGAATTAATTACCTGGATCCACCTCATTAATGTGAAGGGTTGGCACTAATTAATTAGGGGAGCTGACACAATTGAATTAAAGGGAAGGTCAAGAGGCTCTCCCACATTAATGAGGGAGAGTTGAGAGGTTTTACTCTCCTCTATCAATAGGGGGGTTAAGCCCCGTGTGGTCCCCACGTCATAACCTCTCATGGGAGGTTATGTTTGGGTGGGACCCACCACCATAATCTTTCATGGGAGGTTAAGGTGTGGTGGTCTCACCTCCAACTTCCATGAGGAGGTTTTAACCACCAATCAACCACATGGAGGCTCAAATAAAATAAAGTGATTCTCACTTTTTTTATTACTTTCCATGAAGACCCAAAAACTAACTTCCATTCTCGACTCACTACCATTGAAGTTAAAGTCTTCTTAAGTGAATACCGGTACTGCGAGTTCAATGATTCTCTCAGATTTCAATTCCGAGCACTGGTTTAAAAGTTATAAATACCTGCTCGTACGTTTACTGAACTTACCTGAACAAAACGTCATAAAATGATTCTGGGCCCACCGGGACTCAGAATCATGTGCCGTCAATTTTCATGGACTCGTAAAATGCCAATGTATTTAAAAAAAATTTCCCATGGAAATTCATGGTCTTTACAACATAGTATATAGATCAAAATTTTAAATTAATGAAAAGTAGATGAGGCTTATTCTCATTAATTTTTCAGATATTATATTGAAATATGGGAGATTATGAGAATAGAATCGCCATTAGAAATTCCGCATGTTTTCGTTTCGTCATATAATCATATCTATTAGTATGAGTAACGTTCCTTAGGATTTCATATTATACTTAATTCTTTTTATGAATCTTTGATTTATATTTATTTTCTAAACCATTGTGATAAATGTTTATGGATAAGTTGGATAGGTTGGGTGTGTCATGAATGAAATGTTTTTTGTTTATAATTTTGTGAATGATATGTCCCCTGCATCTTTATAAGTATAGATATCTTAGAACATTGACTAAAATATAACATTATCATTATATTTTAAGGCCATTGTGGAATGATTTTTATTTTATAGAGTCAAAGAAATACGAATCAAGCATGTTAGTTAATGAAAAATATGTTCAACCTATTTTATTATATATTAAGTCAAAATAATTATATTACACATTTATTGTTCGTATGTAGTTGATGATGTTGAAGCATTAAGATCTATCTCTTGATTTATTTAACCCATTTATAGACAACAACATCGGACATTAGTGAAATTGTATTAATTCCAACGAAAATGGAACCTACAGGGTCCTACATTAAGATCATTTGTAGACCCTAAATAAATTCAATTTCTGAAATTATTTAATTTAATATTATTCTCATGGATGTGAAGTAATTTTATTCATGTTTTACTGATCACTAATTTTTTCAACCTAATACATTATTATATATTCATTAAATAAATAATTTATTTAATTACTTAAAAAATTCATAAATCTATATTCGTTTGATAGTGGATTAAAATATTTATTATATTTATTTAATATTTAAAAATTTTTTATTCACTGGATTATTATTAAAATATTTATTTATGTGAGTCCTATATTTTTTAGATATTCAATAAATGATGAGGAGTTCAAGAAGAACAAGATCACATTGGGAGAAAAAACATTAACTTATATGTTTATGAAATAATATTTCATGTTATGTGAGTTAGTGAACATCCAAAAATATTAATAATTTTATTTTTATTATATGGAAATTTTTTATTAATTATTATAACATTAGTTTCAATTCATTGCATAATTAAAAAATATTTTAACTAAAACTCCAGATCTATAAATATATCATCATGTCCATTTTATAGGTTTGAACAAGAATAATTTAGCATTTCACAAAATAATACATCTATCTCAAACATCTCCTCTCATCATTTAAAGAATCATATGAACTCATTTATTCATGAATGATTGTAGAGTGATCAAGTAGAGAATTGAAATAAAATTTATTTTACGTGCCAGAACATGAAAACCAATAGGTTTTGATCAAAGATCAAAGGAGAACATGTGGATCTCCACTAGAGGGATTCTATACATGGATCCTCCTAGTACAATAAAGCCAATTGAAAAAAGGGATTTTGGATGATCAATAACATATTTATCAGTAAAACATTTTCTTTCCATGTATTCATTTCTTTTGATCATAAGTAAATAAATTATTAATTTAATTTGAAATAACCATTATAATGATTTAAGGTAACATAAAATTTAAATAATATTTAATTTAACATCCACTAAATCCCTATACACAATACTCAAAACTAATAGTGATTATTCATATTTCATTATTAGATCATTATTTATTTCATCCATACTATTCATGAATATTTATTCCTTTTTATCTTTTTTAAATGTATACTCTATATGAGCATTTGAGCTCATCTATTTCCTATTTTTCATTTCCCCAGGAAATTAGGAAATGTATTATGATTGAGTTTTAAAAACCATATAGAGGTAATAATGATGTTCTCCATTAAAATAATATGATTAATTTTATATTTTTAAATTTAATTTTACATTTAAGTATGTATATAGTTTTCCATGACAACTAAATAATACAGTCCTTTGGGATGGGATGACATGTATATTTTATATATATAATAATCTAGCCATCTACTCTGGGCTACTAGGATGGAGTCTTTATAGTCTGCATTGTATGATATTAGTTATATGAATTATTTGATGATTTTGAATCACTTACATATAATTAATAATTCATTTAACCTATAATTGATTCCTTTGTATGTGTTCTCTTATGTGGAATCAAAGCTCTTGGTTTATTAGGTTTTCTTTAACAAAGTAACTATGAAGAGATTTGTGAATGATTTCAATGATATAGAATAACAAAAAATAATTTTCTCACTAGAAACTTAGGTTATACTATATGTTTTCGAATATAATGTGAGAGTTATGTTTGTAACTACGATAATAGTAATATTAAACTATTCGATCCATTGTTACATGATCGCTTTTTTATTATGATAATGAGGTAAAATTCCCACTATCTTTAGGTTATTAGATATACGGTCATACATGATGTGAGTAAAATCAAAAAATAATTTGAAATTCATGATTGATGAACTATATGAATTAAAAAACTTATGTTATTAAATAAGACCCATCAAAATAATTTTTTTGAAAAAATAGGTGTAGAAAGGTAACATACTTTACATATTAATATAATGATACTATAAAAATTTATTCATGGGATATTTATTTGAATTATGAGTGAAATACCATTGAAAATAATTATAAATAGTAACTTATAATTGTATTAGATAATTTTATAAGAAATGCGTTTGATCAAATAAAAATAATTAATACACGAGGGCTAGTGAAGAGTCAACATATACATAATACCTATAGATAAATGGGGTATTTAGAAATTTATTTGGTTAACATGGGAATAATTTATTTATCAAGGATTGATTATATAAAAGCGATATAAAAAATTGAATAGTTTAACTTGTTATATATTTTTTACTGGTTTTGAGTGTTAGAAAAATCATGTTATGAAAAAATGGTTATCAAGATGAGATAAAAAATTTAAAATTTAATGTAAACACTGTATTCATGAATGGAGTACTCAAATTATATGATTTTATTTTAAATAATTAAAATAATTAATTTCAATATTTTTATATCCATGTTTTTATATTGAATAATATATTATATGTACTATATAGTAATAAGGATACTATAAGAAACTATTCATGGGATAATTATATAAATTAATAGTTAAATCTAATTTAAAATAATGATAAACAGTAACTTATAATCGTAGTAGATAATGTTAAAAGGAAAGTATTTTATCAAATAAAAAGAATTAATACATGGGGGATATTAAGGAGACCACATGGACATAATTCCTTTGGATAAATGGGGTATTTATAAATTTATTTGATTAAAATAGGAATAATTTATTTATCAGTATTTATTATATAATAGGGATATAGAAAATTGAATAGTTTAACTTGTAGGATATTTTTTAAGGGTTTCATGTGTCAAAAAATCATGTTATTGAAACAATGGTTATCAAAATGATAATTTTTTTAAAAATTAATGCAAAGACTATATTAATGAATGAATTACTCAAATTATATGATTTTATTTTGAATAATTAGGATAATTAATTTCAATATTTTGATATCAATGTTTTTCAGGGAATTGAATTTTGGGTGTGCCTTAGTTGTAGAGGTGGCTCATGATTCTAAATCATTCTTGGGTTCAAATCAAGGTGGGAGAGAATTTTTGCTGGTAGGCGGTGAGCAGACATGATAGAGGTAGGCAATGATGTAGGCATAAATCACACAGATGGTGACACATGATTGAGATAGGAAGATGGCATCGTAGGCATGATTCATGCATGATGCTGCTCTTAGTCCACGACTCAGGTTACAGGTCGTTGGTACATGTAATAGGATTCATTCCCACTGGTCATTCGGGCCATGCATTAAATAAATAAGGATTGATAGTTAGACTATCCCTTGGGGGGGGGGGGGCTATGGCCTACCTTTGCGGATGGTGTTTGTGGTATGTGTATGTGTTTAATGTAATTTTACCCCAAACACCTTATATATATATGTACTCAAGAAATCTCATCATTCATGCTCATATATATTTGAAACTTTCATGGTGAAGATAAAGTTTCATAGAGGTAGTGTGACCTCCAATTTATATTTTAATATTATAAATTAAAAAGTTTTAAATATAATTTTTTTGTTGGTTATATTATATTTGGAAGAATAAGGTTTGAATCTTTTTATCCAGCTATAAATATATTTCGATTTAAAATTTAGATATCCATAACTGGAGAACATATATATTCATGTATGTAATGTAAAACTATAATTTAGTTTTATATTTTTCTCATATAATAATTATGATAATTAAATAATAAATATATTTTTCTTGTGAGGTAATGACCATTTTAAAAACTGTATCATCAGTGGAAAGAAATATTGAAAAAATAAAGAAATATTTTTGTTGCATCCAATAATTTATTAAAGGATAACAAATGTTTTCGTCTATATGAGAGAAACAAAATAAGAAATTCTATATTTAATATTGTTATAATAATTTATGTAGAGTAATATAAAGAAGTAATTCATTATATATTTGAAAATTAAAATGATGCATGTAAAAGGAACTACTAAATATTTTTTAATGAACTATTGATAAAAAATGTTATTGATTTTGAAAGAGGTTCCCTAGATATAAAATCTATATGTATAGGATATTTTTATAATATAAATATTTTTTGGTTTATTAATGGATAATTATAAATGTAATTCACTAAATAATGTATATATAGAGTGTATTAAGATACAAATTATAATAATAAATAACTTTTATCATGAAATGTTTGGATGATCATGGTGAAAGAAGAAAAAATAAATAGCAGTTTTTTCCCAAAAATATAGTTATATTTATCATAAAATGAATCTTCTAAAACACTCAAGTATAAATAAAATTTATATTTGATAAAAATTTATCAAATGGATTGTGGAACAATAGGTGTTATATGGTAAACATAATCGAGAAACTAAGGAATTAAATAATTCTTTTATAAATCCATTGTTAATTATAGTATTTTAAACACATATGATGATCCATGGTGTTTATCAATTTTAATTAACACTAAGAGTATTTTATTAATCCCCTATCTCGATAAGATTAAATTTATTTAAGTGGTTTTTAATATATATTAATGTAATCAATTATATTAATAAAATTATAATTTTTATTAAAAAACATTGGTGATAATATTTCAATGGTTTATACTTAATGTACAATTCAATACAGAATATAGTTCTACAAATTACTTTAAATTTTATGATTGAAGATTAAAAATAATTATTCTATTATTTCTAACATAAATTATAAATTACATAGTTTCTAAAGGTAGTGATAAATATTCATGATCAATTTACATGAAAAATTGTTTATATAAATCTTATAAAATTCCATTTATATATATATTTCAAATATAAACAAATGTTTAAAAATAAATTTCAATTGTTTTTGTTCAACTGGAGTCCTGGAAGGAGGTGGTAATTTGTGGGATCAAAATGATTTTGTAAATATGGGCTATATAGTTTTTTTTGCAGGAAAAAAGTTGGACGTAGAGATAAATGTAATTTCCACTGACCTATCTCTATGAAGGCATTACAATATCAACATAATGGAGGTGGTGTCAGACTCCATATTTTTTGGTTTATCTTCTCCATATTAAGGGATATTTCCCATGATATTTCATTTACCTGATCATAAAGTGAAAATACCTCATTCATCAAAGTATAATTTTAGGCCACACTAGGAGAGAATGAAAATCTTCCTTATACATGATAGAAAGAAAAGTTGTTCCAAATGAAGGTATCATATTTTACATTCGTAATATTTGTCTTCAAAACTAATGATATATTATTTTAAATTATGTTTCCTTAGGTCTCTCTCACATTCTACAATAATAGTTTTTTTCTTTCATGTACTATTTCCTTTGTAGCTGGCTCTCTTGAATAAAATAAAACTAAAATTTTGAGTGGTTCTAATAGGAATTAATCTGATTTTTAGAATTATATGTGATATAAAAAACAATAAATTATCCATATGGATTAGTCTATAGGAACTATTAATTGGTAATATTTTTAAGTGTGTGCATTTTATGTATCATCTACATTAGTATTATGTATAAATTAGTGTAAGGTTCATTTATGTACTCATTATCTAATCTATGTAATATTGAACTAAAACAATGTAATGTTATGTATACTATTAGGTTTATTTATAATAATGATAATAATTTTTATGTATGATATCTATATGTATCATTCTATCTTTATAAATAATCAACATTGTGAAAAAATGAGTTTTTTGATTAAATAATTATTATATTTCAGAATTGAGAATTACATAAAAAATTAGAAGATTTTTTTTATGAAGTGATATTTATATCACATGATTCCCTACCCAATATGATTGTATATAAACCATAATATAAAACATAAATGATTGAGATCTAATCCATGATTGATCTATGAAAATTTGAGAAACAATATGGTGATGAGTTGACTTCCACATCTCAATACGTGATTCCACTTCTCAATAAATGCACGCATGATATAAAACATTGAATAATTTTATATCATGTATTTTTTAGGAACATGATGTTTTAATATTCAAAAAATAATGACTAAAATTAGTATTATTTTGATATTTAAATTATAATTTAATATAGATTCAATATAGTATTAATGATAAATACATATGGAATGTGTAAACTATTATAACATGTGAGTTCACTGCTGCTTCTAATGGGAAAGAGAGCTTGAAACATTCATGTTTGGAAACTATATTAAAAATATTATTTTGTTTTGAAAATATATATTTAGAAAATGAAAATATATTGTGATATAATATTTATATATCTAATGAATAAATTCCTATTTTTTTAGTGTAGATAAATTCTTACAGTATGATATATCCCTTTGTTGAATCGAGACAATGGAATTTAGAGCAGGGAGACATTCAATATAGAAGAGACATGTTATTCCTATGTAATCAAAGGGTCGGGGAGAGTAATATTTGGTAAAATATTATCACTAAAATCAATATATAAATCTATATTATATATATGTAATAGGTATAAAATTATTAGAGAATATTACATGGGTATACCAATTTATCCTACCTATTATTGGTGAAATATAATTATCATATGTCATAGAAAACACTGATAGTAGAATAAGAAATTTATTATATAAGATCATAACTTATATAACATTTTTTTCTCCAATCATAACTTTTCATTATAAAATAATAGACCTTTGCTGTGGTAGGAAGGCTAAAATCCATGGTTGTTACCACTATTCCATATAGTGGAAGTATCTGTGATTTTGGGGACTAAACAATCATGATAAGGAGTAGGTTATTCTATATAAATGATGTAAAACTTAAATTTTTTCTTTATCTATATTATAATTTATTTTTTAGAGCATGATGGAATATTTTTATTGGATTAGGTCCCTAAAAAGGAAAACTGGATTAGATGAAAATTATGAATTCATAAAAAAGGTTCCTAGGTAACACACCTCCCTTCAGAAACCAACCCAAATTCTATGGTCACAAGACACTTGATCTAGGACCAACATATCCCAATGGGTGTTCCCAATCCCCATGGTATGGTGATTAGGAAAAAAATCATACAAGATAAAATGGGGAATTAATTTCATACATAACAGTGGAAGATAAAGATATATATCAGTATGATAAACACTCTTCATGGTGTTCATACCTGAAACCAAAAATTTATATAAAAAACCCAAATAATAAATCATTAACCTAAACAAAAATATCTAAGGAAACAAAAACATCCCAATGGATAAATCAATCCAATCCCTGAGGGGAGAATAACCCTCACCTCCTCCAAGAGGTGCTTTACATTTTCTTAGACCTAGAAAATGAAAGACTACAACTGCCCAAAGGAATAGGTAGTGTCTATGGTTAAAATCCAAGTAGGGCCACAATGTGTTCCCCATAATATTATTCTACAGTAATAAAATAAATAATGCTTCCAATGTTAATCAAAATAAGCATGGCATCAAAATTGAAAATTGAAAAAGAATGCTTTTCCTTTAAAATTGAGGAAAAAATTTCAAACATTGGCTTAAAAAACATTATATAATATCATTTATAAAAATAACCAAGACTGGGTATATTAGTTTCACATTCAATGGAATATAAATAAAAATAATCAATGGATACACCATGCTCATCTACCCTGAGGTATAATAGTTTCTTGTTGTAATATCCTATCTTGTCTCTTATTAGTGATCATGGAATACGTATACACACATCCCCTATGACCATACTGAATAGGAATAAAAAATATTATATAATGAATATGATCTTCCTATCAAGATTTTTTTTAGTGTTGTCATCCTTAATCTATTGCAAGGGATTTACCACCCTAGAATCCTTGTCAAAAATGACTGACTAACCACCCAAGATCACTTTTGATCAATCATTCAATAAATAATTGAAAACCTATCCCAAAAAAAATCAAAAAAATTAATTAAATTTAATAAATTCTCATTTCAATATGCCAAATCAATTTGAAACAAAAAAAATTGGTTTTCATTTTTTCAATTATTTTAAAAACAATCCCAATCATTGGTTTTAATAAACTCTATTTAAGAATTTTTTTTCTAAAAATGAATTCACAAAATCCATAAATTTCAAACTACACCAAAATTAATAATTCCATCTAAATTAGTGATTTTTCTCAGTTTTCTATACCAATTCTATTCTAATTCCAATTGTCACAGAAATGGGTTTCATAATTAAATCGAAATAAATTAAATAAATTTAATAAATTCAATGTTTAATTATATGGTGCAACATATATAGAACAACTTACCTTTAATCACATAGGGAATGCAACACAACTCCTATAATATGATTTCACAATGATGAAAAATTACCAAATATATCTAAAAAATCCAAGAATGAAGATTTAAACAAAAAATGTTCAGATCCATTGAACAAATAATGATCTAATAATCCTTATTAATGAATCAAATAGATATATGGAGATATGGAATGGGGGAATAATCCCTTACCATTGAAGGATGGGAAAATATTCTCTAGGATTCTATCTAGCATGGAATAATTTTAAACATGCCAATTTGGTTCATGAGAGACCCCAGAATTTGGTAATTTTAGATACCAAGATTTAGAGTTTAGTGTTAGTCCAAGTGGGGGTTCATGGAATTTTAAAATAATTTATCATAATAAAAATGATTGCATATAAAATTATCTAGGTAAAAATATAGTATTTATAAAATCATTCACCCTAAATATATTCCCCCATAATGGGGTGCATGGTTTCTATTATGTGGGTGAACTGTATTTCAAACTATACACCAACTGTGAAAGGTCCGACTACCTAGGGTTGCATGGTTTTCATTAGGTGGCCACACGGTTTGGGATAACCATGCACCAACCCTACAATGCCCAAATGTTTTTCAAAATATTCGAAATTTTCTCCCAAAACCTCCTGAGAAAAACTTCATCTAATGATTCATAAAAAAGGAGGGTGGATGAGTACCTTAAAATAGTTAATATAATGTTATAATCACACAATCATAAAAACTTATTTTTCCCTGAATGTCTGCCAAGAAGGTTCCATATTAAAATTGACATCACTTCTCTCTCACCAGTTCCTCTCTCCCCAAAATCTCATGACTATCAAAATTTTAATTCCATAACATTGGACGAAATTTATCATCCTCACATGAATTACCTTTGTATCAGAAAAAAGTATCTTGAATTTATGCTTAGTTATTGAGAAATCAGGCCCAACATACAAATCATTCTAGCTCAAAACATGATATGGATTAGAATGATACATTTTTTGCTGAGATTTAAGGAACTAATTATGTATTAACCTTAACATTTCATGTCGTTCAAAAAGTTATGCTACATTCCCCAAATTCTCAACAACCTCAAAAGATCCCATAAAATGAGTAGAAACCTCCACTTTCTCCCAAGATGACAACGACCTAAATTAGATGAAACATTTAGAAACACCAGTTTAGCAACTAAAAATCAAAATGGTCTATGATGATGATCAGCATAAGATTTTTATCACCTCTATGTCATAAAAATTCTTCAATGAATCAATAGAATCTCAGTTGTCATATATTGGACCATGATTAGTCAACCCAAGGCACATTAAATGATCTCTGATTGAGATAATGAAGATTAAAAAGGAAATCCATAAAAGGCCTCAAAAGGATCCATTCTTATTGTTGAATAGAAAACTATTATTGTAAGTAAACTCAATCAGTCCCAAATGGACTTCCTACGTTCTAGAAAATCATGGATATAATAATGAAAAATATACTCAATAATATGTATATAACTATTTATCTAGACATCCTTCTATGGAAGATGTAGCGTAATCAAATGAATCAAATATTCCTCTACCTTCGGGATACCTCTCCAAATAAGAGATGTAAAATGGGGATCCAAGTTAGAGACTAATGAAGATGGAACTATGTGAAAACAAATAATCTCTCTAAAATAGATTTTCATTATGTCCTCAATTTTTCCACAAATGGTTATAATCTGATCCAATTTGGTCAGCCTAACGTTCATAACACATATGTCATTATTTATTCCATGGCTAGGTGGAAACCCTACCACATATTCTGTTAGAATTTTCATCCCACTTCCAAGTCATCACTCGATCTGGCTAAAGAAAACTCGATGGCTTGTGATGGTCATCCATGAAATGTTGGAAAGTATAGAAGTGTAAAATAATGCTGATAATGTCTTATCTCATACGTGGAAACTCGAATCGTCACCACATAACATAAAACATATTTTTTGTTCCTAGGTTTATATCCTACTGGGATGTATGTAAATCAACCACCACAACATTCCATAAAAATAATGGAATAAATAATATATTCCATGGAAATAAGGAACTCCCCATGGAGAATGACCACTCAAAAATGTTCTCACCACTAAAATGAGAGTATATTATGCTATATAATTCATTATAAAGATATTATTCATGAATAACCATGTCATAAAGAGTAGAGGTCACTTGAACACTGACCATAAAATCCTAGGCCCCTATTTAATGACATCCAATATGAAATTGTAATGACACAAATAATAAATTTCTTCTATTCTAATGATTATTTTTTTGTATATGCCATAAATTTATGTCTTAATGAATCTACAATGACATTAAATTTTCCATGGTATGAGTGATGTCGAAAAACAAATGACTACAGGTACTCCACACAATGCTTTTGGTAGAGATTAAAATCCTTTTGAGGGAATATATAACACAATCTCTTTTGTTCATAATACATTTTAATGATTTCTATGAAAAAGTAATTCCTCCAACACTTATGTGTGTGAATCACATCTACATGATCATGTTAGTGAATCATATAATTATTATATTGTATCATATGCTACTTAGTGCCATAGAAAAACACGTGATGACCATACATATGAATGCAACCCAAACCCCAAATATGATGAATCTTATACTACCATACAATGCTTCCCAACCTCTGTATGAGTCAACACTGATGTAGAAGTCAAATGAAATTTCATATCAAAAAAATAAATCTGAAATTTATTATCCCATGAAAGCATTACTTCTTTATGAGTGAGAGAAGTCATTAGAGAAGGAAACTTCTAGAAATAATTTACAGACTAGTAATAATATCTAGGTAATCCGAAGAATCTATGAATCTTTAAAAC
The DNA here is from genome assembly GCA_963277665.1 of Viscum album. NCBI lineage: Eukaryota > Viridiplantae > Streptophyta > Magnoliopsida > Santalales > Viscaceae > Viscum > Viscum album. Next base: position 269,351,795 of record OY728151.1, on the reverse strand, counting down.
ATTATGTTGTTTCTACCATGACATAAAAAAATTCACCTTCAATGGAACAATTGACATTTTATGTTCTGAGGAAACATGTTTCAATAACATCACATAAAAATCAATAAATAACATTTTGGCGGCTTGGCAAAAATTCGGTGATTTCTCAACAGTTTTATAACTTCTATTAGATGAAACACATGATACTCCTCCAATATAGAGTAAAATAGGATGTCATCCTCAAATACCACCATGAAAATTTGAAGAGACTCATGGAATATCATTTTCATCAAATCCAAAATGAATATAATAGAATTGGTTAGAAAACAATTCATGAAAAAATACTCAAAATGGTCATACCTACACCGAAAGAAGGATTGTTTTGAATTTAATGTTATTTTATTCTCAATTAGTGATAACAATATCATTGATAAATCCAAAATAACCACTTATCCCTTTTCTACTAGTAAAATGGATAATAAATGTAGAGACCCGTATCTTGACGTACATGGACATTACATTACATTTGTGGAATACTTAGTACATAACAAAAACACACACACAAGGACCGTAATAGTTTAGTGTCTTTGGAAACTCGGAATATAATCTTCTAATCGTGGTGAAAGATCTTCAACATCTCCCATAAAGATCTTTTTTTTATACCTAAAACCTTTCTTTATATCCTAGGGAGAAGAAAACATAAAAGGGTGAGCTCAAATGCTCAGTAAGGGTAAACAAAAGAAATACCAATCACATCATATACATAAGCACATAACTTTTGGAAATCTTAACCTGTAAAAGAGATCATAATTTCATAACATGGGGTAAATCATGGAAGTGAAATGTAATCACAATAATCATAAAATAAAACATGAAACTTTGTGGCATTCACACATAATCATAGAGAATCATTTCTTGTTAGTCAAGACTCAGTGCGAAGACAATCTTAGTGGACAAAGTCCCTTTCTGAATCGAGTAACCCTCGTTTCAGTCCTGTTTCACTGAACCGGTATAACCTACCATTCCAGCCATGTCTATCTCATGAGATATAAAATCTTTACCCAATGCATTGGAGGAAGATATAGGTCCCATCCATCTTATAATGGATCCTTTCTTATGTGTGCCACATAATCATAAATCATACATCATCGCATAACACATGTAACAAAAATGGGATTCTTGAAAAATCATGACATCATAAAACAAACCATATAAGGTAAATGACTTAATAAAAATAATCCCTCACAACAAAATCAAATCAATGTAATAATAGGGATAAAAACCGAACCCTATATTATCTTAGATGGAAAATAATTTTGATAAAACACTTGAACTCCATTCTTGAGGAAAATATCCTTTATTCTTCAAAAAACATTTTTCCTTTCATAATATGTCATACAACTTTAAAATAAAATAAGTTGATTAAAAATAAACTTGAAAACTTGTAAAGGAAGCTTCTTGGAAATAATGTTTAAAAAATACATTCATGCCGTATAAGTTAAAAAAAACATTCTTCGTACTTTTGCCGGAAAAGTCAAAAAGTACCTCGTACGAAAAACGACAAAAGATTCCTTTCATTTCTTTTACTAAAAACCCACCAAAGGGTAAAAATGGATTTAAACAATTGTAGGTGGATGGAAATAATATTACATATTGAGTAAACATGGATGTGGATGATAAAATACACCCCAGTAAATACTTATGAATAAACAATCTCGGATAAAAATGAGATTGTGATATTTCCCTTACCTTAGGTCCGATTTTCTTCGTATGTGTCCGAACCTCCTGTATAATGATTTAAATAATGTCATTGACTTATTATAGAATCATATTTATTGTTATGATATCATATATGGTTCACTTATGACATTATATTACCCGTTCTTTTGTAAATTCCATGTTAAAGAAGCGTTTTGGGTAAAATCGTTTCATTTATCGTAGGTGTTTTGACTTGTTGTTCTTGACATTATTATTACTTATATCATGATTTACTTACTTCCAGAATATAAAATTTGATTTATATATCATATATATTCAGTATATATATATAATAGATAGATAAAATGAAAAACACCGTTCATGGAGACAGTAGTCCGTACGTACGCATGAACGCTGTTTTCCATTCCTTATTGTCTTGAAATGGAAGTAAGTAGATGACATACATATATATATATATATACATAATCCAGTAGCTTTATAATGTCATATATTTCATTATTATTTCTTATATATACTTTATAATCATTCTTAAATGGTTAACATGGAGAATGAATCTAATCGCGTCGTGGAGACGGTAGTCCGTACGTACGCACGAGCGATGATATCATTTTCATAAATATTGAATTGAATCGGAGTGGATTATAAAATATATCAGAATCAATATGATGTTGTAATAACTATTTATAGTTATTCTTTACACCATTATACCCATCCATGTAAGGTGGTGGTGGAAAATAGATTACACCACGGCGTGGAGACGGTATTCCGTACGTACGCACGCGCAGTGATTTCTTTTTCCGTAGGATGGATAGATGGTGAAATAGGGTTGTTTCATACTTATAATAACATATCAGTATATGAGTGATACTGATGTTATTACTTCATAATGAAACAACCTAAGAAGAAGAAGTGGAAGAAGAAATAAAGATGAAAGAATTGGTAACGGTAATTACCTCTTCTTTGAAGCGCCTCTTTGAGACCTCCTCTTAGGGCACTAAAATTGGTCTTTGAGGAAGACCAGAACCTCTAGGATGTTTCTAGGGAAGTGGAGAAGAGATTTTGCCAAGGGTTGGCCGAACTTGAGTGCTCAAATTGGTGTGAGGAGGAGGGGGAGGAGGTGCCCTTTTATAAGGGAGGAGAGGGGCACCTTATGAATATCTCAAAATATTATTTTATATTAAATTCAAAATCGGTTTATAATGGCTCGAAAGGGTCTTATTTCTAAGATAAGGTGGGGATGGGTCGAAATCCTATCAACCAATAAGATTTAGACAAGTTTAGGGTATTATTTTAACCTTATCAATTAGATTTAACTCTAAGTTAAATAATTTAACTTTTACCATGTCTTTTTGTTTTCTTTCACTATATGGTTAATAAACATACTATAACATGCCAAACGAACCCCAAATTGTTTATAATTAATATATATATCCTTATCTAAGTCATTTTGCAGAACCTTAGATTTTTAGGAATAAAATAACAATTAATAATATAATATTTGATTTAAAAACTATTTTGTGTCAATTTTGACACTATTTGATATATGATTTTTGTGAAAGTCATAACAGAATTATATGTTCGAACCAAGTTGATTAAATCAACATTAATATATCATAGTAACCTAGAAAATTAGTGGAATTCATAAAAAGTCTTAAATTACATTTATTTTGGTATTTATATTTTCAATTATTTCAATATTTCATTAATAAGATAATTACTGCATCATCTTTGTGTCATAAATAAATTAAATTATTTGATGTCTAAAAATTACAAATAAAATACCATCATGTAGGAAATCTTTTTATATTTCTAATGAATATTTACAATCGAATTTATCTTATGTATAACCCCATATTATAAATGATTTACTTATTAAACTTTGATTTTAACTATTTTAACCCTTCTTTAAATAAATTAATAATAAATGTCCTAATCTAATCCAAGTGGACCTAAATGGTCATATTTTATTCCTAAGTTTGTTTTTGGTCGAATTACACTTGTCCAATAGAATTAGGACATGTGTTAGGGTAATATTAATATCATATTTACCCTTAGTTACCCAATTTACTAATAACCGCGGTAAAAAAAGTAAAAAGTTACTATTCACCAAAAAATTATTTTCATCTCATTGAACCACATTTTAGTCCTTGATATTAACCGTGTCTCTCGGATTTTCGAAATTCCATTCACAGAAGCGGTAAAATTAAGTTTTATGCAAAATTCAGTTTTTAACCTACCACTTAGTGGTTTCACTATTCATCAAAAATTGAAAGTTTTCAGAAAAATACCAAAATTTCACCCTAGGCTAATTTCGATATTCTGAGTCCAAAAATGAAGTCCATTTTGAAAAATAAAATATATAAAATTTCAAAAAGTGATTATTACTATTCATAACGGCTAGTTTTAATAGCATATCATTGTTTAGTGAAACTCGGTATTGCGTATTACACACGCTATCGAGGAAGGTCGTGATTGCGTGTAATGCAAGGCAAGTCAAGGATGCGTGTTGTGCAAGCTCCTTTTGGTGTAGCGTACAACACAAGACTTTAATAAAATTAAAAAGAATATTTTTTTATAAAATCTTGGGCTGTTACATTCTACCCCCCTTAAAATGAATTTCACCCTCGAAATTCGTCGGGGTTATAAATGGTTTACTATTGGAAAGTTTCTTTAATAGAAACCCACATCGTAAAAAGGAATATCAAAACCAATCTTTAAAAACAAAAGTATGAAACGTATCGGTTACCCAAATAAACTAATCATTGGGTTTCCACATAGGTGAAAATATGGATATGGAAGAGAAATCTAACCATCATGTTCTGATGGAGAGTGGTAGAGAACATGGCTATGGAAAAGCCAGTAATCACAAAGCCATAAATTTGTGACGATCTAGGGTACCATCTGATTCATCAGATATAAGGGCACTAGGACAACATTTTTGGTTTTCAAGATCATTTCCCTAAAGTTGAAGAATTTGAATTAGAATAAATACTTACTTTATTTTGGTACAATCTCACTATTGTTCGTGCCTTGAACAATTTCCACTTCATCTCTTATATAAATGAAGTTGAATTTGTTATTCGTGAAGTGTTATCAGATCATGTGATAGAATGACGGGTCATTCCATCTGTCTCGAACAAAAGGTTAGCAAAAATTATATACATAAGTCGATCTATAGTGATATTAATCATATATGGTTCCTAAAATGGACTTATACTTCATATATCATACTGCTTAATATAATAAAACTAGTTTCTTCTAAACAGGGACTTCCTGTAGGTCAGTGGCAGGCGATAAAGGCCAGTCACACTTCGGTTGTGGGTTCGATTCCCACAGCCTTGTCCGAAGCGATGGGCTATCGCCCGTCCTGCAGGTTGTCCTTTTTCCAAAACTATATAACATCCCATCAATAATATCGAAAAAACAAACAATACTAACTTATGTCCAACATAATCCATTCCAATCTTTTAGGCTTATCCATAATACTACAGTCGACTCTCATAATATAGTGAAAATGATTACCAGAGATTTAACACCATCATCGATCCCCATATATCATAAGATATATTTTGTTGGTCACATTCCAAACATTCAAAGTCCTTAATCGTGTATTCTCTTGAATACCTTAGTGAAAACATGAATGCAGTTAAATGTTAACACTTTTCACATACCGAAATCCTCAAAATTCTATATACTCAAACCATGATATCACTTAGTCCTTATATCAATCATGAGCTCATGAATACTATCAAACATTTAATTTTCTCCTTATCCCTTCATTATGCGCATATCATCTACATTCCAAAAATATCTGAATAACCTTTCATGGATACTGGTAACATTAATCATACACTTTCAAAACACAAGGAAAGACAACAGTGTAACAATCCATAGATGTCTCTTTATTCCATAGTAGCATGAGATTACTTATACAAAATTACACATGATAAACATGTAATCATTCCACTACATTCTCAAACCATTGACCGAGCTTCAAAAAAAAAAAATTTCATCTCACATATCATTTGTAGTCTCTTCATCATCATCCACATAAATACTACCCATAAGACCATACTGATTCTCTTCATGAGTCTTTCCCTTAGGGAATTTGTTTTCATAATGCCCATACATTCCACATTTAAAACACTTAACCATTTTTGATGTCGTAGCAATACCATTATCCTCATCCATGGTGTTAACCGACCCTTTTCCTTTACACTTACTTGCTTTGTGTCCTTCTTTTCCACACCCAAAGAATCTTCCAGTTCCCTTGAAACATTCTCCTTGATGCCTCTTCCCACATGGTTTACATGAGGGAAATTGAACTTTCTTTCCTCTATGATCATCATGAAACTCCATCTTTCTCTTATTAGCTGAGTCAGGAAACTTACCAAATTTTACTTTATTGATCATATTATGAGATTGCTGATTCGGCATAATAATGATTTTTGGACTTCCAAATCCCATTTCATTTGGTTTCTCATGAAGAATATCATTCCATTGTCCATTATATCCTCCATTATCATGAATCATCTTGTTTCCAGCCATTTTCTAAAACCCAAAAAGAATAGTGTGAGAGGAAAAATAATGCTAGGGAAAACAACATAGTAAAGGGGGAGTACCCTTAATATCTAACATCTTAGGTTAAATTATAAGATCGGTATCGTAGTTCTAGGATTATATCCTATACGTATACGTATCCTTAGGGACATCCCTAGACATACCTTAGAAATATCTCTAGGGATCTCACTAATGTTTTCGCATCCTAGTTTCCAAAGGATGACTAAACCTTTCCTCTGGTACCAACTGTAGAGACCCGTATCTTGACGTACATGGACATTACATTACATTTTCGGAATACTTAGTACATAACAAAAACACACACACAAGGACCGTAATAGTTTAGTGTCTTTGGAAACTCGGAATATAATCTTCTAATCATGGTGAAAGATCTTCAACATCTCCCATAAAGATCTTTTTTTTTAATACCTAAAACCTTTATTTATATCCTGGGGAGAAGAAAACATAAAAGGGTGAGCTCAAATGATCAGTAAGGGTAAACAAAAGAAATATCAATCACATCATATACATAAGCACATAACTTTTGGAAATCTTAACCTGCAAAAGAGATCATAATTTCATAACATGGGGTAAATCATGGCAGTGAAATGTAATCACAATAATCATAACATAAAACATGAAACTTTGTGGCATTCACACATAATCATAGAGAATCATTTCTTGTTAGTCAAGACTCATTGCCAAGACTATCTTAGTGGACAAAGTCCCTTTCTGAATCGAGTAACCCTCATTTCAGTCCTGTTTCACTGAACCAGTATAACCTACCATTCCAGCCATGTCTATCTCATGAGATATAAAATCTTTACCCAATGCATTGGAGGGAGATATAGGTCCCACCCATCTTATAATGAATCCTTTCTTATGTGTGCCACATAATCATAAATCATACATCATCGCATAACACATGTAACAAAAATGGGATTCTTGAAACATCATGACATCATAAAACAAACCATATAAGGTAAATGACTTAATAAAAATAATCCCTCACAACATAATCAAATCAATGTAATAATAGGGATAAAAACAGAACCCTATATTATCTTAGATGGAAAATAATTTTGATAAAACACTTGAACTCCATTCTTGAGGAAAATATCCTTTCTTCTTCAAAAAACATTTTTCCTTTCATAATATGTCATACAACTTTAAAATAAAAGAATTTGATTAAAAATAAACTTGAAAACTTGTAAAGGAAGCTTCTTGGAAATAATGTTTAAAAAATCCATTCATGCCGTATAAGTTAAAAAAACATTCTTCGTACTTTTGCCGGAAAAGTCAAAAAGTACCTCATACGAAAAACGACAAAAGATTTCTTTCATTTCATTTACTAAAAACCCACCGAAGGGTAAAAATGGATTTAAACAATTTTAGGTTGATGGAAATAATATTACATATTGAGTAAACATGGATGTGGATGATAAAATACACCCCAGTAAATACTTATGAATAAACAATCTCAGATAAAAATGAGATTGTGATATTTCCCTTACCTTAGGTCCGATTTGCTTCGTATGTGTCCGAACCTCCTGTATAATGATTTAAATAATGTCATTGACTTATTATATAATCATATTCATTGTTATGATATCATATATGGTTCACTTATGACATTATATTAGCCGTTCTTTTGTAAATTCCATGTTAAAGAAGCGTTTTGGGTAAAATCGTTTCATTTATCGTAGGTGTTTTGACTTGTTGTTCTTGACATTATTATTACTTATATCATGATTTACTTACTTCCAGAATATAAAATTTGATTTATATATCATATATATTCAGTATATATATATATATAATAGATAGATAAAATGAAAAACACCATTCATGGAGACGGTAGTCCGTACGTACGCATGAACGCTGTTTTTCATTCCTTATTGTCTTGAAATGGAAGTAAGTAGATGACATATATATATATATATATATATATATAAATAATCCAGTAGCTTTATAATGTATTATATTTCATTATTATTTCATATATATACTTTATAATCATTCTTAAATGGTTAACATGGAGAATGAATCTCATCGCGTCGTGGAGACGGTAGTCCGTACGTACGCACGAGCGATGATATCATTTTCATAAATATTGAATTGAATCGGAGTGGATTATACAATATATCAGAATCAATATGATGTTGTAATAACTATGTATAGTTATTCTTTACACCATTATACCCATCCATGTAAGGTGGTGGTGGAAAATAGATTACACCACGGCATGGAGACGGTATTCCGTACGTACGCACGCGCAATGATTTCTTTTTCCGTAGGATGGATAGATGGTGAAATAGGGTTTTTTCATACTTATAATAACATATCAGTATATGAGTGATACTGATGTTATTACTTCATAATGAAACAACCTAAGAAGAAGAAGTGGAAGAAGAAATAAAGATGAAAGAATTGGTAACGGTAATTACCTCTTCTTTGAAGCGCCTCTTTGAGACCTCCTCTTAGGGCACTAAAATTGGTCTTTGAGGAAGACAAAAACCTCTAGGAGGTTTCTAGGGAAGTGGAGAAGAGATTTTGGCAGGGGTTGGCCGAGCTTGAGTGCTCAAATTGGTGTGAGGAGGAGGGGGAGGAGGTGCCCTTTTATAAGGGAGGAGAGGGGCACCTTAGGAATATCTCAAAATATTATTTTATATTAAAGTCAAAATCGGTTTATAATGGATCCAAAGGGTCTTATTTCGAAGATACGGTGGGGATGGGTCGAAATCCTATCAACCAATAAGATTTAGACAAGTTTAGGGTATTATTTTAACCTTATCAATTATATTTAACTCTAAGTTAAATAATTTAACTTTTACCATGTCTTTTTGTTTTCTTTCACTATATGGTTAATAAATTTACTATAACATGCCAAAAGAACCCCAAATTGTTTATTATTAATATATATATCCTTATCTAAGTCATTTGGCCGAACCTTAGATTTTTAGGAATAAAATAACAATTAATAATATAATATTTGATTTAAAACTGTTTTGTGTCAATTTTGACACTATTTGATATATGATTTTTGTGAAAGTCATAACAAAATTATATGTTCGAACCAAGTTGATTAAATCAACATTAATATATCATAGTAAACTAGAAAATTAGTGGAATTCATAAAAAGTCTTAAATTACATTTATTTGGGTATTTATATTATCAATTATGTCAATATTTCATTAATAAGATAATTACTGCATCATCTTTGTGTCATAAATAAATTAAATTATTTGATGTCTAAAAATTACAAATAAAATACCATCATGTAGGAAATATTTTTAGATTTCTAATTAATATTTACAATCTAATTTATCTTATGTATAACCCCATATTATAAATGATTTACTTATTAAACTTTGATTTTAACTATTTTAACCCTTCTTTAAATAAATTAATAATAAATGTCCTAATCTAATCCAAGTGGACCTAAATGGTCATATTTTATTCCTAAGTTTGTTTTTGGTCGAATTACACTTGTCCAATAGAATTAGGACATGTGTTAGGGTAATATTAATATCATATTTACCCTTAGTTACCCAATTTACTATTAACCGCGGTAAAAAAAGTAAAAAGTTACTATTCACCAAAAAATTATTTTCATCTCATTGAACCACATTTTAGTCCTTGATATTAACCGTGTCTCTCGGATTTTCTAAATTCCATTCACAGAAGCGGTAAAATTAAGTTTTATGCAAAATTCAGTTTTTAACCTACCACTTAGTGGTTTCACTATTCATCAAAAATTGAAAGTTTTCAGAAAAATACCAAAATTTCACCCTAGGCTAATTTCGATATTCTGAGTCCAAAAATGAAGTCCATTTTGAAAAACAAAATTTATAAAATTTCAAAAAGTGATTATTACTATTCATAACGGTTAGTTTTAATAGCATATCATTGTTTAGTGAAACTCGGTATTGCATATTACACACGCTATCGAGGAAGGTCGTGATTGCGTGTAATGCAAGGCAAGTCAAGGATGCGTGTTGTGCAAGCTCCTTTTGGTGTAGCATACAACACAAGACTTTAATAAAATTAAAAAGAATATTTTTTTATAAAATCTTGGGCTGTTACAATAAAGACATCATAACATATACTTTTTATTTACCATAACATGATTAATTTTTAGTCAACATATAAATGATGTGTTACATTATCATTCTTAGCTCAGAAAACATGAACTGACTTAGGATACACACTAGGGAGGATAAATCCTCTAATTAAAATATTATCTAAACGAGTCTTCAAATTTTTCATTTTAGCTAGTTTAATGAAGTATGAATGAATTGAATCTAGTTGAATACAATGTACCCAATCAATAGAAAAATATACCTCCCTTACTAGTAGAAAACAAGAGATGTCAGATGGAAATGTTTTTGGAAACTCGATGAAAAATGGAAGTATAACATTAATTCATGATTCCCACTCCAGATCAAAACAAAACCCTGATATCACATTCCCCATCTGTAGAAAATAAACTCTCTCTATACTAATCCTTAGGTCCCATTCCCACTGAAAGTCATTGAACACCCCATCAGACGTAGAAAATGGGACCTATCAAAGATGACAATCATTTTGGTATTTATTTTAAACTATCAAATCCATCCCAAAAATTTAATCAAGTGTTTCCATGTAGATAACCATAAAATATTATTTAATATTGAAATCACATAATGAGAAAATGAAATTAAGACAATGATGTAACTTATCTCTCTTAAATCTTATTGTTGTGGTAATATCCATTAGATAAGTTACATGTACCATAAGAATATTTAGTGGGTTCACAATATGAGTTGATATGAATGAATAATTAATACTTGTATCAAATCGATCAATCAATGAAGATGATTCTATAGTGATGATACCTCACACAGTCATTGGACCCATATTTGATTCATCTAGAGACTCTTCCACAACATGAAGTATCTTGGTTTAAATGTCAGTGGCTAGAAACCCATTGATCATAAAGCATATAATTTAACTATAGTACATTTAGGTGCTAATGAGAATATTCCATGAAATAGGGTAGAAAACATATAAAATTATTTCTAAATGTGTTCTGAATATCCAAATTAACCACATATCACAGGAACCTCATTGCAATCCCATTTTAAATTCCCAAACATTCCACAAAAGAAAAATGTCAAAGGGACTCTATCTTGAACTATGTGTGTTCTAGGATAACCTGTTGTCGAGACCCACCATGAGACTAACCATTCTTACTATTACCTTATTGGTAACTCACTGAACTACTACTAAGATAAAAAGGTACTCTTCTCAACCATAACATACAATCCAGATCAAGTTTTACCATCAACACCCTATCCAACATTACAACATAAAAGGAGAGCAATGGAAAGAAAACTTGTAAGATAATATCATATCAAAGTCCTATATCAAGACTCTGTGTATTCATATTATCATTTGACGCAGTATATGTTTCAAACTATTGAAGCTCCAAAAATAGATTTTCATATTCAGCTACAGTCCTATCATACTGCTCCTATCTGAAAAAAACCATAATCATACCCTAAAAATAGAATCTGGGTATAACTGGCTAGTGGAAAGAACATTAAACCCCATATACTCTAAAACCTCATGCTTCTACACTATCACCATCGAGTCCAACCATATCTATCTTGGTTACACCATCTTGTGGTGGTACATTTCACCAATATTGATATTGGAATCTCCAAGAACACAAAAATAATCTCTATCCTACATAACCAATCCTCATTCTATTGATTATTATTATATCCTTTTAAATATTCTGGATTTTGGTGAAGGTATAATGGATTGAATAATATGGGTTTTACCCCTTTGAGAATCTATAAGTGGAATCTTTATAGGAAAGGGTGATGTTTCCAGTCGAGATCTTGGAAGAAATGTAAATAACCAAGACATGATTTTGGTCCGTGAGAGTATTCAATCACTATAGACCATCAATATCTTCTTCCAGGATCCTATCCATATTTCTTCTCGAATGAATAGTGATACATGATATCATAAAAAGAACATTTAATACAACATATGATTACTCTGGTCAATACTCAAAAAATTGATATAGGGTAATTAATCCCACTAAATTAGAAAAACATATTTGGATTTATACCCATCAAAATCTAGAGTAGGGACAAGGCTAGAAATTATCCTCGATATTTCCTTACCATACCACGCATAATTACAAAAGGAAAATTACAATGAGCGTTGGCTAGGGAATCAGTCAAAAAAACATCCTTTATTTACAATATGTCAAACTACATATAGATATAATGGAATGATCCAAAACATGTACCTTTAATACCACTTTTTCATGAACTATACCGAATACCCTTGTACCCTAATACATTACCTAGTAGAGAAATATCCTTATAGGTGTTCATGATCCCCACAGGTTGGAGACTCGCACCAGGTATCATATAAGAGAATTATGGGGATTTAATTTCCAAAAAAAATAATAAAATAATGGGATATATAATTATTCTCAAAACTGATCAAGAAGATGGTACCAAAAACCAAAGAGATATATACGAAACTCAAATTGTACATCGTTAATGTACTCAAAAATAGATAATACAGACTCAAATACCAAATGTACACATCAATACAATTCCTATGGGTTCAGTGACATCCAACTCCCCCATGAGGCACCATACATTTTCTCAGAACTAGAAAAAGAAAATATACAGGCACCTGAAAGAAAAGGTTTGGTGTGAGCTAAAAATAATAATAGGGTCTCAAAAAGTTCTCCCTAATAATATTCCTCAATAATAACCAAATCAAGATTTCTATTTTATTCAAAATAGTTATTAGGGAAAATTTGAATATTTTAAAAAACATGATAATCATTTCAAATTATGTAATATATTTTATACATTAGATTTGATAAATATTTATGTAAGGTAGTTTAATAAATCACTAGGCATTATTTAAGTGGTTTTATAATTAATGGAATATATTTTGATAAAATCACACTAAAAAAATTGTCATATTCTCTACGTTACAATCGTTTTGAGTTATATGATCCACATAAGTCACATATAAGAGACCATGGAATATGTATACAAAATGCTCTTAGTCTCATGCTGAATATCAGTCATCAATATTACATTAGGAATATGATCATCCTAAAAAAAAATTCCTACTATTTTCATCATCAGTCTATTACTAGGGAATTTAAACCATAGCGTAATTGTCCCAGATAACTAACTACCTACATAGGATCACATGTTCCCAATTAGTTAAATAATATTAGGAATTGAATCTGAGTCCAAATCAAAACATAATTTATAATTCAATTTCCCAATTTCTCATCTCAATTTGACAAAAAATTTAAAAACCAAACAAGGGTTTTTCATCATTTCACTCCCTTTCAAATAAATATAGTATTGGTTTTGTGTCAAATACATTAAATCCATTTTTTCATAATTAATTCACAAAATCCATCAATTTCAAAGTATAAAATGATCTCCAATTCCACCGTAATTGTGAATTTTCTCTAATATAAATACCAATTAAATTATAATACCAATTCAAATTGAATTTGATTTTCATAATTCAATCATAATATATTCAATATATTAAATATATTCTATGTAAAATTATATGGAAATACTCAAACAGATTCACCTCCCTCTAATCACAGAGATCATGAAACATAACCCTCAAAATGGGATTTGACAAAGATAAATGTTTACAAAAGAGTTTTCTAAAAACATCCTATAATAAATATTCCAAAAAATATATTATATCCATTGATAACATGATGATCTATCAAACAATATAGAGGAATAAAAGATAGATAATTGGAGGAGGAATAAGGGAAAATCACTTAATATAGAGGGACCAAATGAGAACCTTAATTATTCAATCCGTATAGTACAATTTGTGGAGGATCCATAAGTGGTTCTTGAGATCTCAAAAAACCAAGGATTTTGATATATCACAAGTTAGGGTCGATCGAGAGTATAAATGGGGTTTTGGGTAAATTTAAAATAATTTTTTCGAACTAAAATTACCATGTCAACAATTAGCAGGCTAGGGCCGCATGGATAGATAAACAATGTTCCCTAATAATGCAACACTATAATGGGTTGCACAGTTTCTACTTATTGGAAAAACATCATTTAACCAATATTCCAACCATTAATACCCTGCACTGCCAAGGTTTTTATGGTTTTCACTGGTTGGGTGCCTAGTTTGGGAAAACCATGTGCCAAATTTTCATAGCCATGAATGTTTTCAAAAAATACACCATTCAATGTGAAACAATCTGAGACAAAAACCAATAAATGCATGACAACAATGAGGGTAGAGGCGTACCTAGAATCCAGTAACATTTTGTTTCCCCCATCCGCCACATACACACAGAAACTATTAATTCGGATCTGGGTCATCAAAAATCGTATAATTTAAAAATAATTTTCAATTCAAAGATATATCTACTTTTTCCCTATGTAAAATTTAATGACATAAACACCATGGCAGTTCCTACTATTTAATAAAACAACTACCTTATTTAGAGGAACAAGTTTATTTCCTACCATTAACTCATAGCCCAAAATGTATGGTATGATTCTGAAATTGGTATTATAAACACTCTTTAGATATAAATAATTAATCTTTCATGCATAAATATCCGATATTTTTATATTAATATGAAATAAATTTTATAAATACACAGCCAAGGACCCAATATTTATGTGTATTTAGATACTAGAAATTCAATAATCATAATTTATAAATTATATTATGCATATTTCACAATGATCTTATCACAAATTAATCCCCTTAGTCATACCATACCAACACCATTCTTCATAACCTATGGAGGAAAACACAAAAAAGGGTGAGCTCAAATGATCATCAAGGTAGAAAATATGAGATAAATTATATGATCATGTAAAATAATAATATAAGTATAAGGTTATGTGATCATCAATATAACATGTTATGTTCATACCAATCCTCTTTTATATCATAAAAATGGTTCATGGGATAAAACGTTATCATTTATGAAAACATGACACACAATAATGAGAAATAATTATAAATTAATCATGAAGCATAAGATCATGTCATAATGTTCAGGTATTATAATATATATTGAAAAAAATAACTATGTAAAGGTTAACTATGATGACTATTTACATAATGGATCTAGAATCATTTCAAATTTCACATTACAGATCAGGATGCACCTACATTCCCTTGTAGACTAAGAGTCACCTTCTCCCGATAGTGGATCAGGACTCAACATTTTCTCCTAATGGATCAGGAGGAACCAATTTCCCATAGTGTATTAGGATGAACTTATTTCCCATTGTGGGTTTGGATACACCTTTTTCCCATAGTGGATTATGTCTCAATTATTTCCCATAGTGGATCATGAACATTTACATTTTTACATTTTTATATAATGAAATATAAATCATTACCCAATGCATTAAAAAGAGATATTGGTCCCACAAAATTTATAATAAAAATAATAAATATGTATTCCACAAGTTCATAAAACATTCATCATATCTTATCCCATGAAACGAAATGGGTTTCATAAATATATTATCATAACATAATAAATGGAAAAGAAATAATTTTCAAAAAAATTTCAACATTTCATCATAGAATAAGGCATTCAAAATTGAGCGAGTTTCATAAGAATTTTGTCATGGTTAAAATCATGGAATAGAAATGGGTATCATAAAATTAATTCATCCATATAAATTTAATAGTATTTTAATATGAAAAAAGTATCGCATCAATGTCAGGGTTCTGTAAAGTTGTTCAATACAAAAACATCAACTTTGAATGGATTTATACAATCCCATAGAAAAGAACCCAAAGTATTAAAGGCTAGACATGGAATTTCCTAGCTAAATTTAGATGCTAGAGAATACAGAAATTTATTTACTTCATGATAAGTGTGAGACATAAAAACTTGACCTTTAATGACATTAATGTATTTATGGATCTGGTAAGTAATGGAATAGAGGGTAATACATTTTCCATAGTGGTAGTTAAAGATAATAGTAGACATAGATTTAATGTCATCCAAAATAATTTAGAGGGAGGAGTATATATTAATCTTTTAATACATGGAATGTCCCTCTACCATGAGAGAATCACTGCCACAACCATGGAAGTGGAAGAACTGCATAACCACCAAAACACATTGATTCATGATAAAATTTTTTTCATCAAAATATAAGAATTTATTAACTATTTACATAACCCATTAAGTTAAAGAATCATAATGGTATCCTTTTATCATATCCCCAATAAATAATAGCTTTTATTAATGAATGTCACCTTATATTGAAAATGATTCTCAATGATTATATGGAACATTTTTGGAGGAAAATATTGTTTCTATATTGTAAAACCAATTTTGATACATAAACTATTTTCTTAATCTTCTAATTTGAATAAAACATTGGAACCATATAATGAACACTTCAAAAATAGTTTAAAATATTTATTGAGGAAAATATCATTTCAAAATTTATTTTTTTAAAACACAAAATATTTTTGAAAATCTATTTCATTGAATCTATACTCTAAATCCTATAATTAAATATTCAACTAATATAATTGTCATGATGGATGAAAATTTTCTTCATGTTGTACATGTTAAAATAATGATTAATTTATAATTTTCATTAAATGAAAAAATGAAATTGTTTTAGAAATTAATTTAATATTCCCTTCAAAACAATTTTTTAAAATTTATTCATGGGTAAAGGATTCGTTAATAAATTATTTAGAGAATTAAAAAAAACAAAATAGATTTTGAAAAAATGAATTTTGATGAAACATTGTTTTTGACCATGGAGATAAATAATGGGGGATTTATATTAAAAAATTTCTAAATCATTTCAAGTTCCAAGAGAGAAAAAATAGTAACATTACATGAAAAGGATCATGGAGAACTAAGGTAGGAGAAAATAAATTATGTTTAAGATATAAATATAAATTAATCCCCCATAGTACATGTAAACCAAAATGATCCAACATAAACATGATATTGTGAAATAAACCATCGCCACTTTGTTAACATCTAAATCGTAGTTCCCATAATAGAAATAAGCATTAAATGAAATACTATTTTCCATGATGATAATGAAATTAATGATATAACATATAAAAGGGGTAGAATATACATTAAAAAATAATAAATGGTGAATAAAGAATATGTCTCATTGATGTAACTGTTATATGAGAATGTTTTACCTTTTGTCCTGAATTCCTTCACACATGTTTGATCATCCTTCACAAAAAAGATCCTCCTTTGTATCTCTTGTGAAGAACCATAGTATTGGAACATCGGGAGGAAAACTATCTATAGAACATGGATAAGGATGTTTGGGATGTATTGTTTCATTTTTTCCAATCTATATGGATTTATAGGTGTGATAATGTGAAAGGTTTTAGTGTACTTTTATATGTGTGGGAAAGGAACCCACTTGAAAAATACTTGGAAATTTCTCATAAGAGTCCAAAATAATAATGTCCTTCCAATAAAAAAAGTTATAAATTAAAATAAATTAGAACATAAATAAGGATTATATTGTAATATGGGTATCTAATAATAATTATATATGTGTTATAGTCATTTTAATCCTTATCATAATAGTTTAACCGCTTGGTAAACCAATTTTTTCCTTAACAATATCAATTATTTTTTATTGTTTATTAATATAAATTGTGGTAAAAAATTATGTTGAATGTATTACGTAATGTAAATAATTTTTATTCCAAAATAGGAATCTATTTGCCCAAATTAAATTCATGGAATTAGAATATTTTAATTTAAAATTACACCTCTAGACGAGATGAATAGTAGTTTTGAAAATAGATTTTTTTTTTAAATTTTTAAAAATATTTTAATCAATTTTCTATATAAAATTTAGAGAAATCACCTAAAATGGACTAATAGATATATTATTAAAATACTTTCACCTTTAAAACATATTAAAATATGAATATTTTTTAAAATGAATTAAAATAAATGAAAATTCATAATAAAAACCAGTATTTATCACTATTTATTGAGAAAATTATCTTCCATAAACTTCAAGAAAACTGACAGATAATATTGAAATGAGGATTTAAAACATGAATTTTATTTTTTCAAATAATGTTTCTAATTGTGGAAAAATTTAATTTAAAATAAGTATACAAAATGAGAAAAATTATTTTTAGAAAAACAATGTTTTAAACATAAAAATTTATCACTTAATATATCTAGTACAGAATAAAAATAAAACAAATTTTCAATATTTGATTTAATATTATATATATATTTCATTAAAATAATTTAATGAAACTTATTTGTTTAATTTATTGAAGTTCAACATGTTTGTGTACAATTTTTTTTTCCACATGAAAAATTCCTACATTTTAAAATAGTTTCAACATTTTTGTATAATTAATCAGTTAGATAATAATTAATTTAATATACATGTTTTGGCCATATGTTTTCATAACATTGTTAATCCTTTTCATAGGCACTATTTCATATTAAATGTGATAAATATCTTATAAAATAATGATATTTTAATAGTATGTCATGTTTTATATATACATAGTGTAGAATGTAACGAAACCTAAACACAATGTTATGTGTAATTCAAGATAAAAATTGTTTTATACATTATAAAAAATATAGAAAATATTAAATTTATTTGAATGAAAATATTTCTTAAAATATAAAGGTGTTATGAAAGGTAATCCCTATTTCATTCAATATTGATAGAAAATTGAATGTGTATGGAAAGGCACAAAATTCTATTTTTATTTCTCTATAGAAAAAAATATAGACCATGGATAAGGATATTCAAACCAAAAAGTCAATATTGTGAAAAATTAAAGAGAATAATAATATATAAATGTTATGTAAAACAAGTTTATTTAGTAGAGGATTATACATTAATATATATATGGATGGATTATGATGAGAGTATTGAAGAATTTTTAACAAGATTCAATAATATTTTGACTAATATCATGGGGTTTGGTGAGAAGCTTGATGGATCAACAATTGTAAAATGGATTATGAGGTATTTTATACATATATATGATCCCAAAATTTATTACATGGAAGATTGTGTGATTTTTTATTCAATGTGACTCACAATATTATCATTTCTTATAAAATAAAAAATTACCCACCTTTTTATAAGAAGGAAATGGTGAAATTTATTATTAGGTCAAGGGAATATAAAAATCTAATGATTGGGGTGAGGGAATTAAAAAATAACCATTTTTCTTTTAATGAAATTTAGTAATATAATTATGATAGTAGTGTAAAAACAACCAATATGGTATCATAACTATATTTTCATCAGTCATTTTATAAAATAAAATATTCTCAAAGATGAAGGATGAAGAATCTAAATTAGATGTGTAAAGTGAGAAATACTATAAATATATTTTATGTCATGATAATATGAAATATAACTGGTACAAATTAAGAAGTTTGATGTGTATAAAAGAGAATGTTAACTCATAAATAATCTTTTTAGATGATAATGTTAATTTTAATTCTCATGTGCATACATTATTTGAATGATCTAATGTTGTTAGTGATTTGAAACATGAACGATATAATGTAGAAGATGAAAGGTGAACTGGGATATCATCTTGAGAAGATTTAAAACTTAAGAAATATATAAAAATGATCCCAAAATTTAAACTCTATGTAGATCAAGTCAAGCAGTAATTGATGTATACTGAATTTCTTATCATTGATAAGATCAATAGGAAGAATCTATGAGATGTTTAGTTGGATAACATGTTAAGATATATTGAAGAAATATTTTTTGCATAAGTGGAATAATATAAAGACTTATCCTTATCATACATAAATAATACATCTTAAAAAAGTAATATATTTTAAATAACAAATAATCCATGGTTAAAAATTTTAGTCTACTTCCCTAGGAATCATGGAAATAAAAATAACTGTTTAATAACGGTTCTATATCATATACTAATTAGTTCCTCATAACTAGAAAAATTCTTATAAATATCACACATAATACCAATAATTGTAACTTATGGAAGGGTAATATAAGAATGGATGATATTATAGAATTGGTAAAAATAGAAAATAGAGATATAACATGTCACATAAAAAAAAGAGTTTATGGGTTTGAGAACATGAACATAACATTTAAACACCATTACCTGCATATCAATGATATTAAAAATGAGTCCTAGAATAATTCATTATATTTCATAATATATTAATCATAAAGTAATCAAAATAAAAAATATTTGGGATTATAAACTTGGAATAAGGAATATATTTATTTAATACATATAAAATTATAATATTTTTAAAAACTATAAATAGAATCAAGCTCACTCAATTTTTAAGGACATTAAATCCATCCCTTGCATAATCATACATACATATATTAAGTTCCACGAATAAAATTGTTAACATGATTTTTTTTTCACACATAACATATCATTACCCAATGTATTGGAGGGAGACACATATCCTAGTTTGATATAATGGGACCAATATACTTTGTTATAATGTTACCACCATTCCTGGTTATAATATAACAACCATACTATATTATAATGTAACCACCGATATATTTTATAATATTAAAACTGTCACATTATAAAAAATATATAAATTTTCAACAAGATCATGAAACATTCATTATACCAAATCCCTAAAAAATTAATGTATTTGATAAACATTTCATCAAATCATCACCCCTAGAAAAGGATTGGTTGTCACATACATCTCACAATCATAATTACTATATAATTGAAAATCTATATATGATTATTTAAAATGTTTATTTTTCATGAGGTAAAAAAAATTCATTTCATGTCATAGACGATAGAAAAATGATTCTTTCCATGTTTTTGATTAAAAACCCAAATGGTCATTTTTTTCAAAATGACATGAATAATCTTTTAAAAAAATTAATATGGATAAAAAAGGATAACACGAATTTATGAAATTATTTGGGAACATAAAACATTCATTAAACCTTTTTTAGAAAATTTTTATATTGAAGAATAATGGTATTTGAATAAAGAGTGAAATAAATCCATTTTCATTATTATTATTATTATGATATAATTATTTCATAAATAGAAAAAAATTAAGGGAAAACATGTATTCTTAATAAATAACCATAGGTTAATAATATTCTATATGTTACTAATAAAAAAATCATAATATTTAATCAATCAAATGGAAGTCATAAAATATATTGATAAACAATTAGATTATAACATCAAACCCTTCCAACATATGTAACATTTGAATAATTAGCGCATTTAACAAATATAATCAGATGAAAAAACAAATATCATAAATACAAAGAGATTAGTTATATACAATTTCAAATGGAAATTATATACACTAAAAAATTAATATGAGTTCATTACATAACATATGTCTCAAAGAAGAAATCTTTGGACAAAAATACCTTACCATAAGTATCAACATCTATCATGTACATTATAAACACATATATAATAAATATAAGTTTAATATAAATCTATTATATAATGATAATAATTTTCATCATACCATATATTGTTACATATGGCCTTTAAATTAATATTTATTAATAATTCTTTATTAGAGTCAAGTTTCATATTCTATGTACTTCATTTATCTTGTATGTTTTGGTTTTTTAATTTTGGTACCTATATTTTTATCATGGTTAAATAATAATCCCAATTATAAACAAGGTATAAATATCATATATATTCACTATATACATATTTAAAAAATCTATAAAATATTGATAATGAAAATGAATTACATTATTCATGGAGATGGTAGGTCGTATATATGTGTGAATATTGTTTCCATTTTATCAATGGATGAAATAAAGTAAAGTAAAATAATAAATTATCCATAAATAATCAGTTTCTTATCATATATATCACATATTTTCATCAAAACTTTCCTTTTTTTACTTATAATATATATGTGAAGAATAAATCACATTACTTTGCAATGTGGAAGACCATCGTACACATGAGTGACATTATCATATTCTCATGGAATAGAATATAGGAAGGTATATATGATATTATAATTCCATAATAATAATGACATCATAAATATAATACATAAACATTAAATAAATCACTCTATCGAACTATGATAGGTGGTAGAAAATGAATAACTTCTATTCACAAGACGGTAATCCCCCATACACATGATTGACACCTTCTTATATAATTTGATTGAAGTGGACATATATGTAGGAAATTATTTTTTTAAAAAATATTTATTTATATGGTAGATTTTTTATTGTACTTTAATAGGTGATGAATAATTGATGTAGGTGGGAGAAGAAATAAGAACAAACCAAAGTTAAATTTTTATTATTCTTTAGAGAACCTCTCTAGGTTTATACCTAAAGCCTTCATAGGAGGGGTTAATAATCAAAATAAAACCTATATTATGTTATAAGTGAAATTTGTAATGTATTTGGTTATTTTTATTTGGATCCAAATAGTTTTCTACGTGTAAATAGGTTAGGAGATAAGCTGTCCTTTTATAAGCGGGGGAGAGGACACACAAAGAATTTATAAAAAAAAGGTTTACACACGTTTTTTACTTGACACAATGATAAAAAAATAATCATTAATGAAAACTGGATGTGATAGTTTCAATTTATTTCCATAAAATTGTAGCTTCACAAGTTTCAATGTCATTTTACTACCTATCTTTTTAGTTTAACCCCTAGTAAACTCGTTTTAACCATAGTTGTGATAATTGATTTTTTATGTTTTACTATAAACTATGGTAAAAAACATTATGAGTTAATTATATATTATTAATTATATTGATACAAAATAAGGAAACCATTTTTCAAAATTCCATTTAAATGAGTAAAAAATACAATTTAACGTTAAACCAAAAGAAGTGATGGAAAATTTTATATGCGAAGAGAAAATCTTCATAAGTATAAAATATGAATATATAAAAATTAAATTTAAAATTAATTCCCAGGAAACAAATTGTATAAAACATAATATTATTGATCTAATTTTATTTTTAAAACCTTTTTAAAGAAATATTTAATCTTATAAATATTTTCATCAAAATGGAACATTTCAATAAAAACTGAATTTTTTTTCACTATATATCAAAAAATTAATCATTTAGAAATATCAAAAAAAATTCAACCTAAGATAATTTTGAAATTTTAATTAAAAAAATTACTTTGATTTTGAAAATTATATGCTTTAATGTGTAAAAAGATAAAATTTAAAATAAGTTCATAAATAGTAATGGAAAATGGTTTTTAGGAAAATATATTTTTTCAAAGAAAGATAATATTAAATTAACTTTATGGAAAGTAATTTTAATTATAATAATTTAAATTACTTTAAGTATATATATAATCTATAAATATAATTTATATTATTCCTCATTTGTAGTTTTTTTTAAATTAAAATCTGAAAACATTATTCACTAAAAAATAGATTTTTGGAAAATTGTGTGTTCAATTTTAAAAAAGATTTATAAAAAAATCATGAAAATTGATGATCCAAAAGAAATTTATATTTTTATTATTAGTCATGTGTATCATATTTCACTTTATTATAAAATTAAATATAAAATAGGACTTTAAATTTCAATCATTAATGAATGGAAATGATAGTATTTACAACACTATATTTTCACATACAACCCTATCTTTACATAAAATTATGAAAATTTATCTCTATGATAATTTTAATATTCTATTTCATGAATTTATATAACTTTTATAAAAAATATTAACAACATTTTTTAGAAACTAGTTATTTAATCTATCCACCAAATTAATTATTTTTTTTCAATGAAATTTATTTTTGAATTATAAAATGACATTTATTGAACACTGTGTACATATTTCATAAGAGTTAGTGAATTGATTTTTATTTATTTGGAATCACACACATATATAAATATATATTAATTTGGTTTAATCAATTTTTTTCCTCTAACACATGTTATCGGTGAAATTAAATTTATTTGAAAAAAAATCATCAAATCTAGGGTTTTAAATTTATACCCCCATAAACAAAATTAAATCCTTGAAATATGGAATATGTATCAGTGATAAAGTATTTGTAATTTGAAAATTTCATTTCTACTACTCACATAATAAATTGGTTAATAGAAAATACTATTAACAGAGAAAATTTATATTTCAGGTCATCTAGAATGATCTGTAACTTGGACACAAAATTTGAAAACATTATTGTGAAGTGAAGATATAAACATAGAAGAAATGTACCTTCCATGGATCATTAGTTATAATAATTTAAATGATAATATGAATAATAATGACAAAAAATCATAAATATATGATGAACTAAATAACCACTAATTCTTCCGAAATCGAGCTAAATGTACAACATCTTTATTTCAAAATCCTTTTCTTTATATTGAGAAATTTTATCTAGAAGGAATATGTACGTAATTTATTTACATTTATTAAGTAAAATATCCTCCATTGGTTTTGATTTGATCAAATTACACTTCATATATTACTCTAATAAATGATGTAGATTTTTAATGATCAAACGACCAATGGATCAAAAGCTGCATAAAATAATGATAAGTCATTCAATTAATATATAGTTACATTTAACACCCTCGGATTTTAAAAGAAAAAATTATATTTGACAGCCTAATGGGCACAGAAAAATGATTTTATATTTTGTTACATGCAACCCTTTGTTTGTCTTGGGTAACATGTAACATCGAGATTTATTAATTTAATGGAATATTCAATAAGCAACACTAAACATAAATGTCCAGTGATATATATTTCTTTTAGAACCTAGACATTAAATTGATGGGTATGATTAGTATGAACTAAATTATGAAATATATATATTTATATATATAAATATATCCCTAAATATAATGTATTGATAAATTTTCATTAAATTTTCAATAATTTTTTAATAAAATTATTTTATTCTTCAAATAAATTTTTTCATCAAAAATGTTTTTTATTTTTTCATTGAAGAAAAATATTATAGATTTTTGGGAATATTTAGATATTATATTTGATAAAATTATGTACATTTTCAGAATCAGAATATTAAAATTAACTTGGGGTAATTTTTTTATTTTTAAATGAAATATTTATTTATATGAATAGTGAAAAGCATAATTTTTTGTAAAACGTATTTTCTTTTCAATAAATTAATTAATTAAAAATTAAAAATCTTTTTCGAATTATTTTTGAAGAAAACTATGTATTATAATTTAACATTTAATGTATATAATTTCATTTCAATATTTTTTTTTATTTTTTCATATATGTTTTTTATTAGGTTCAAAAAGAAGGTTTTCTAAAAACAATTACAAAATGCATTATCGTTTTTCATTATTATTATTTAAAATAATCCATAATGGGGAATATATTAAAATAAATGTAGATATTATATATCATCAAATATTAATTGGGTTTTATATAACCAAAATTATGTGTCATTGTGTAAATATATAATCATCTTTTTTCAAAAAAAAATACACAGATGAAAAACCTATTGTCTCACCGCATCTATATGATTAATACTAATTTAAAATCATCCAATTCCGTGATTTGATATTGGAAAAGTGTATTACATATTTGGAAGGAAAATAATTTATAATTTCTACTTTGGTCATCATAAATTTTATCCATAATTATTATAGAAAACATCTCAAATGAATTACAGTGGTTAAGGTAAAAAAAGAGATTTTCAAGGGATTTATCATTAAAAATAAGCGACAAGAATGACCTAGAATCTTGTTCAAACCTTATTTTATAGAAATATGTAGACCATTATTATAACATAAAAGGTAAATAAAGAATATGACATTTTCATATTTATCCATATTTGTGAATAAAATATTAATATTACTTTAAAGGGAACGCTATGCTCGATGGCGTACCCAATACACAACAACGAGTTTCTTTGAAATCTTACGTTGCACTCTAATAATAAAATAATATTATTTTAAATATTAGTTAACTCCTAGCCGTTTTAATGGTGGGAATGAATGGAACTAACTAAAAAATTATTATATATGTTTGTCAAATATTTTTACTTTTATCCAATAAATGTTATAGGCTTAAAATGCAAATGAATCCAATTTTAAGCATAAATCTTCTAATATTCTTTAAATGGTTGATTAACCGCCTTTTGATGGAGAAACATTTTTAAATATACTTTTGAAAATTTTATATGTTGTATTTTACAAAATGAAATCCTTCTTTAGAATCTGGAAATCAAAATTTACTTTGTGTAAATTTTTGTTATTTTTCCGATAAAGATCATTTTTTGTAAAAATGTTGCATTTTAATTCAAAACCTCTTTTTAATATGATTTATTTATATGGATAGATTATATTTTTAATTAAGATTAAAGTTTATTAAGAATATATTTTTACCATTTAATCCAATGGTGGTCATTGGAATTAATTTTACTTTGAAATTGTACTTACACTAGTGGCAATCTTTTAATAGATATTTTTTCTTAAAAAGACGCTATTTGTTTTGAAAGCAGTAATTAATTATTAAAATAATTAATGAAAATTATATGTTTTGAATTTTGTAAAATAGGCATCATTTTTTAATTCGGAATATCAAATATAGCTTAGGGTGAATTTTTCGTATTTTTCTGAAAAACTTCAATTTTTGATGAATAGTGAAACCACTAAGTGGTAGTTAAAGAAACTGATTTTTTGTTTAAATGAAACTTTACCACTTTTGTGATTTGATTTTCAAAAATCCATCATATATGGTTGTCATTATCTAGTAATATGTGGTTCAATGATATTAAAATAATTTTTTTGGTGAATAGTAACTTTTAAGTTTTATTAATCGCGATTAAAGGTAATTAGTGTAATTTAAGGTAACGATAATGTTATAATAATATGAAATGACCTTGACACATGTCCTACCCTTATTTGATGAGTCATGGAAGACCAAGAAAATTCATGGGTCAACTTGGGCATTCCATGGAGCCACTTTGGTTGGAAAATGACATTAATAACTTTTTATTTAAAGTTAAAATTAAAATGTCACAAACATGTATTGTTTTATTAAACCAATTTTTAAATGGGGTTATACAAGTCATATTTTTTACTATAAATATTAATTATAAATATAAAATTATTTACTACATCATGATATTTTTTTTATAATTTTTAGACATTAAATATATTTATTTATTTATGACACCGTGATGATGCAGTGATTACCTCATAAATGAATAATTTAAAGAAAATGAGAAGATAGGGTAAAATGTAAGTCTTACACCTGTCAAAAACCTATTGGATTAGTTTATTTCGAAACCTTATCCCCTTACCCTCGAAATATATCCTTTTGAGACCTTTAAAATCTGAAAATCATTTAATAATAAAGTAATATTTTATAACAATCCAAGAGTGGCCCTCCTCTTCTCTTATAAAAGTCGCCCACCTCTACCACCTTACCCACACCTCTAAAGCCTTTGGATCGGCTAAAACCTTCCCATTTCTTCTCTCCACATCACTCTATTCATCATTGAAGCCTCACCTTTGGAAGAATGCTCTTGAAGAAACCCTTTTGGTTTAAACCAAGAGGAGTTACCCGATTTAATGGTAATGTCTTCACTTGTGTTCTTTTGTTTTATTTTGCTTCTCCAAAACCGTAAACTATTTTTATTCATTTATTTTGTAACAAAACCAGTATCTTAATTATACTAGGATGTTTTTATGTGAAGTATTAGAGCTACACTTACACACAACTCTGTTTAATGGTTAAAGAACATACTGTTTCTGTGGATGGTCAATTACAGCCTCACGAAACGATGATTGTTCAATCTTCTCTTAACACCTTTCATGGAGGAAATTATGACGTCACTATATTTTATATATAATATATATGGTATTTATGTTTTCTATATGCTTCTGTATTTTATATTTAAAACATACCTTTATGCTTTGCATGTTGTGCAAATACGATAATTTTATACGAGGAAGTGTGGACTACCGCCCCCTCAAGTGATGTTACTCGTTCATGCAATACATGGAATGTATAAAGAATGAAATTAATGAACATATGTGACCTATAAAAAATATATATTACACTGGAATTATAATATATATATATATCTCTCAATTATTTTTAATTCCATTAATATGAAAAGAAATGAAAGTAGTGTTCATGCGTACGTACAACCTATCGTCTCCATGAATGGTGAATTTCATTTATTTTTGTCTCCAAATGTTATGGAATAGTATAAAATGAATATTTACTAGATATATATATGATATTTAAATCATTAATACTATTATGGAGATGATTTACTTATAACTACATGGACAATCATTTTCAAACAAGTTCATTTATGACTCATGTACCAAACATCGACAAAAACGTCTGATATAAACTCACATTATTAACCAATTATTATAACATTATAATATGTAATATGATCTGAATAATAATCTTTAAAGGAGGACCATAATAAATTATAAATTGAAATTTTTTTGTTATTCAGGAATATAAAGAAACGAACAAGACAAGTCGGACTTGAGGTAAGGGATCCTACCTCTCTCTTTCTTTTTAAGTACTCTCCTTTATGTCATCTCTTTTAATCTCATATTTCTTGTGTTTGGGGATGTTATTTTATATTCCTAATTCTGTAAATTTTATTTTCATATTATTATAGACCCTATTTGATCCCATAAATCCATTTTTGGAAGTTTTAAGTGGCGTCGTTAGGCCGACGAGTTTTCGTAAGGGATTTTTAATATCACTTTTATTCCCGTGGGATTTATTCTACATTTGCCACCATTTCCATTGAGTGGTGTATGTACTGCCCATTATCCTACTCTCTGTGTAATATACTTTTTTTATGAGTATTTACCTCAATGTTTTATAGTCCTTCTTTCAAGGGGTGTACGTTTCGAAAGTTACCCAAGTCGGTAAGGGAACCTTCCACCCTCTTCTTTTTAGAAGACTTCTTTTGTTAGGTCTTTTAATTTACATCTTTTTATATTGGGATATATTCTTATATATCATTATTGATTTAAATTTTTTGTCCAAGTGATGAGATAACATTTTCTCTCTCATCAACTAATTTTATGAATTTTAAAGTGACGCCGTTAGGCTGTCAAATTTTACCAAGGGAACTTCTTAACCCAATTTCAATTTCTTTGGGTTCAACATGTAGTTATTGAATATGTCATCCTTTGAATATGTGTTAATGAACATTGATTGTTTTATAATTAATATCCACTTATATTGGGTTTATTTATATTTTTC
This sequence comes from Viscum album, assembly GCA_963277665.1. NCBI lineage: Eukaryota > Viridiplantae > Streptophyta > Magnoliopsida > Santalales > Viscaceae > Viscum > Viscum album. Next base: position 269,322,224 of record OY728151.1, on the reverse strand, counting down.
ACACATAATTATGAGATTGATTTATCCTTAATTTAAGGATACCTTCTTTATAAGGGATTTCATCTCATTTTACATTTCCATTGAGACTTCATTGTTGTTATGCACAAATACACTATTATATGGTGTATATACTGTCCTTTGGGATATTATAGCATTAATATATTTATTCTCATGATATTATAAAGTTCTAATTAAATGTTATTCCTCAATTATTGTATTCAAGTGTCTCTCATTTTTTTAAAACCCCTTTAACTAAAATATCGTTCTAAATGTTTTAATGATTTATTCTTATAAATATTTCTCATTAATATCCTTGTTTTCAAAAAAAAATTAAGTATTTATTTATATGGATATTAATGGTTTAAAATTTTAAAATCTTAAAAGTGGTATGGGACACATTGATTCAAATATCTCTTTATTGAATGTTTTAAATGGCTTTGAAAATGGTTTTTTGAATGGATTCATTATTTCAATATCTTAAAATGTTCTGTTATTATTACAATGTGGGAGTGTTATCTTTCCTTTATGCTTAAGTTATGTTCTATGATTATGTTATGGTTCTTGGGCATTGTTTATGAAGACGGGTGGTTTCGTGATAAACTAAGGGCGGGTGAGCCGCGTATAGCTCTCCAATGTATTGGGTAATGCGAAGGGGTTAAACGTTAAGGTTTCTCCAAGGAGATTTAGGTAATATACTGTGATGGGTATTCCAAACGTAACCATGAGTGTTACTACATATGTAAGAATGTTATGAATGCCTCAAGTTACCTTTATGTATTATGATTTGTATGATTTATTCATGATTTCATGAGGTGTGTTAAATTGCTTATGTTTTATGAGTAAAGTATGATTTCATTGATTCTTATGTATACATGAACTAATGTTTTCTTTCTGTATTGTTATAACACTTACTGAGCTTTTTATGCTCATCCCAAGTTTTTTGAAAGGTTTTTCACAAGACATAAAGATGAATAAGGTCAAGGATGGGATCAAGAAAATGTCAGCCTGTCTAAAACAAGGAACTAGACATGACTCTTGTGTTCAAGAGTTTTTATTTTGTGAAAAAAATGGAAGCTGAGTAGATGTGTCTACTTTGTAATCATTGGGATATAATAGTTATGTCTTAATTCTCTAATACTCTAAACATGAAAATATCCTCAATGTGAATTATTCATTTATTTCAATAATAAGTAATGTTTAAGGATGTGTCCTTATAGTTGGTATCAAAGGTCGGTTTTGATAACTTTAGAGGTTAGGTTATTATTTAAGCATAAGTGACATTACCATAATGGCTAGGATTTCAGAAAGATTCATAGTTTTTAGATAAAGTGAATGAGTAAGTATATCTTAGTGTTTATCTTCCTCATTAGTACATGATGATTTTGTTGATATACTCACACTGACATTTTTTGTTTTAGTAAATGGATGGATCTTGCAGGCACCAAAGTGACAATGGGTTTGAAGGAAACTGTGGTGGTTCTTTGATTAAGAGACATGATGAAATGGGGGATTCAATGAGAAATCTCATGGTTATTCTAAACCAACTATCAGGAGTCATGATCAACCACTTGAACCTTGGTGAGTTCTCTAATGCATCTTGTACGAGAGAACTAACTCGACGTGGAAGTTCAGGTAATAATTATAAAGGTAATATTTAGGGTTTATATGATCCTTACTTTTGAGGTAATTATGGGTTACTATATGTTATGATGGAATATGAATGACATGAGATAAACTTGAGGTTAAATTATGTTATTTTTATTTTTTAAGATTTTATCACTTTTTGGGGAATTTTATAAGAATTATGTTGTTCTGGAAAAAGGACAACACGTAGACCATGTGATAACCTGTCACGTCTGATGAAGCTATGGGAATCGAACCCACAACCAAAGTGCGACTGGTATTTATCACCTACCACTGGAGTACGTGGAGTCCCTGGTCAGTTTGACTAATTCTTTTTAGTTATATGATCTTATGAATCTAGAATAAGTTCATTTTGGGTTATCTATGAAAATTATTAACATATAATGAAGGATATGTGATTAGGTTAATTACTTTTCAGTATGGGACTTTAAGAGTAACTGATGTTATTTGGAGATAAATGTTAAGGATTTTCTTGGAAGACTATGTGATTAAATCCTTCAGATATTTGGGTTTCAGTCTTAGTTTTGATTACTTTGAAGAATTTTATGGATAGATGTTTATTGAATGGTATTCGTTGAACATTGGGTATTTTTTGAAAAATTTTGGAGATTAAGAATAGATTTTTTTTATAAAGGATTATCTTTTTGGGTATTATATGATCTCATACTAACATTTTTGGTTTTAGTTTTGGTTAAGGTCTAAAGGCATGGGAAGTATACTGTTCTCTTTTGTGGATTAGGTGATTCTCTAGAAGTTGATTATAGCTCTCTTAATGGGAACAAGTAATCCTAAATACTCGTATTTTGGAGAAAATATGAGTTCATGTAAGAAATCTAGTAAAAGTTGAAAGTCAACATGACATGTAAGTATGTTTCCTTATGTTTTAGATAATCTCATAACCCAATTCCTCAATGAAAAGTAACTTAAAACAAAAATGTTGTCTGTTAATGTTTCCTACTGGGGAATCAAATACCGTTTAACCCATCACAAGTTTGTGATTTTCTTGTGGTTAAATTTCCCCTAACCATGTTTTCTATCACTATCCATCATCAAATTACCCTTTGTTTTCTACTCCATGTCCATGTTTTCCTACATGGAATCCTAGTATGGGTTAACTCGGGTGACCTTTGTACTTCTCTTTCATTATTTTAAAGTGATAGTTTTACTGACTCTTGTTTCGATGTGGGATTTTCAATGAAGTTTCCAAGACCAATTTTAAAATTGCGAGGACACAATTCCCAAAAGGGGGGAAGGATGTAACGCCCCAGGTAAATAAAGAATATGACATTTTCATATTTATCCATATTTGTGAATAAAATATTAATATTACTTTAAAGGGAACGCTACGCTCGATGGCGTACCCAATACGCAACAATGAGTTTCTTTGAAATCTTACATTGCACTCTAATAATAAAATAATATTATTTTAAATGGTAGTTAATGCCTAGCCATTGTAATGGTAGGAATGAACAAAACTAACTATAAAATTATTATATTTGCTTGTAAAATATTTTTACTTTTAACCAATAAATGTTAGAGGATTAAAATGAAAATGAACCAAATATTAAGCATAAATCTTCTAATATTCATTAAAAGGACGATTAACCTCCTTATGATGGAGAACCCTTTTTAAATATAATTTTTAAAATTTTATATGTTGTTTTTGACAAAATAAAATCCTTCTTTAGAATCTGGACATAAAAATTTACTTTGTGTAAATTTTTGTTATTTTTCCGATAAAGGTCATTTTTGTGAAAATTTTTCATTTTAATTTAAAACCACTTTTTAATATGAATTATTTATATGGATAGATTATATTTTTAATTTATATTAAAGTGTATTTAGAATATTTTTTTACCATTTAATCAAATGTTGGTCATTGTAATTAATTTCACTTGGAAATTGGACTTAAACTAGTGTCAATCATTTAATACATATTGTTTCTTAAAAACACGCTATTTGTTTGACAGCGGGAATTAATTATTAAATTAATTAAAACAACTTATATGTTTTTAATTTTGTAAAATAGACATCATTTTTAAATTTGGAATATCAAATATATCTTAGGGTGAATTTTTGGTATTTTTCTGAAAAACTTCAATTTTTGATGAATAGTGAAACCACTAAGTGGTAGTTAATGAAACCGATTTTTCGTTTAAATGATACTTTACCACTTCTGTGATTTGAATTTCAAAAATCCTACATATATGGTTTTAATTAGGATGTAAAATGCGGTTCAATGAGATTAAAATATTTTTTTGGTAAACAGTAACTTTTAAGTTTTATTAATCGTGATTAAAGGTAATTACTGTAATTTAAGGTAAAGATAATGTTATAATAATATAAAATGACCTTGACACATGTACTAACATTATTGGATGAGTCATGGACGACCAAGAAAATCCATGGGTCAACTTGGGGACCCCATGGAGCCACTTTGGTTGGAAAATGTCATTAATAACTTTTTATTTAAAGTTAAAATTAAAATGTCACAAACATGCATTGTTTTACTAATTTTTTTTTAAATGGGGTTATACAAGTCATATTTTTGATTATAAATATTAATTATAAATCTAAAAATATTCCCTACATAATTATATTTGTTTTATAATTTTTAGACATTAAATAAATTTATTTATTTATGACACCGTGATGATGCAGTGATTACCTCATAAATGAACGATTTAAATAAAATGAGAAGATAGGGTAAACTCTAAGTCTTAGACTTTTCAAAAACCTATTGGATGGGTTGATTCAGAAACCTTATCACCTTAGACTCTAAATATATCCTTTTTAGACCTTTAAAATCAGAAATCAATTTATAATAAAGTAATATTTTATAACTTTCCAAGAGTGGCCCTCCTCTTCTCTTATAAAAGGCCCCCACCTATACCACCTTACCCACACCATTCAAGACTTTGTCTTGGCCAAACCCTGCCCATTTCATCTCTCCAAATCCATATATTAATCATTGAAGACCCACCTTTGGAAAAATGCTCTTGAAGAAACCCTTTTGGTTCAAACCAAGAGGAGTTACCCGATTTAAAGATAATGTCTTCACTTGTGTTCTTTTGTTTTATTTTGCTTCTCCAAACCCCTAAACACTTTTTGTTCATTTATTTTTTTTAAAAAAACCAGTATATTAAATATACTATGATGTTTTTATGTGAAGGATTCTAGATACACTTACACACACCTCCGTCTAATGGTTAAAGATCATACTGTTTCTGTGGATGGCGAATTACTGCCTTACGAAACGATGATTGTTCAATCTTCTCTTAACACATTTCATGGTGTCCATTATGATGTCACTATATTTTATATATGATATATATGGTATTTATGTTTTCCATATGCTTCTGTATTTTATATTTAAAACATTCCTGTATGCTTTGCATGTTGTGAAAATTCGATAATTTCATACGAGGAAGTGTGGACTACCGCCCCTCAAGTGATGTGACACGTTCATGCAACACATGGAATGTATAAAGAATGAAATTAATGAAAATATGTGACCTATAAAACATATATATTATACTGGAATTATAATATATATATATCTCAATTATTTTTAATTCCATTAATATGATAAGAAATGAAAGTAGCGTTCATGCGTACATACGGCCTACCGTCTCCATGAACGGTGCATTTCATTTATTTTTTATCTCCAAATGTTACGGAATGGTATAAAATAAATTTTTACTTGATATATATGATATTTAAATCAGTAATACTATTCTGGAGATGATTTACTTATAACTACATGGACAATTATTTTCAAACAAGTTCGTTTTTGACTCATGTACCAAACATCAACAAAAACGTCTGATATGAACTCACATTCTTAACCAATTATTATAACATTATAATATGTGATATGAACTGAATAATAATATTTAAAGGAGGACCTTATGCAATTAAAAATTGAAAAAAGTTTATTATTCAGGAATATAGAGAAACTAACAAGACTAGTCGGACGTGAGGTAAGGGATCCTACCTCTCTCTTTCCTTTTAAGTACTCTCCTTTATGTCATCTCTTTTAATCTCATATTTCTTGTGTGTGGGGATGTTATATTATATTCCTAATTCTGTACATTTTATGTTCATATTATTATATACCCTATTTGATCTCATAAACCCATTTTTGGATGTTTTAAGTGGCGTCGTTAGGCCGGTGAGTTTTCGTAAGGGATTTTTCATCTCACTTTTATTCCCGTGGGATTTATGCTACATTTTCCACCATTTCCTTTTAGTGGTGTATGTACTGCCAATTAACCTACTCTTTGTATAATATAAATTCATTTATGATTATTTACATCAATTTTTTATAGTTCTTCTTTTATGGGGTGTATGTTTCGAAAGTTACCCATGTCGTTAAGGGAACCTTTCACCCTCATCTTTTTAAAAGACTTATTTTGTTAGGTCTTTTAATTTACATATTTTTATGTTTGGATAAGTTATTCTATATCCTTATTGATTTAAATTTTATGTCCAAGTAATGAGATACCATTTTATCTCTCATCAACTAATTTTATGAATTTTAAAGTGACATTGTTAGGCTGTCGAATTTTACGAAGGGAACTTCTTAACGCAATTTCAATTTCTTTGGGTTCAACATGTAGTTATTGAATATGTCATCCTTTGAATATGTGTGAATGAAATATTATTTTTTTACACTTAATATCCACTTATATTGGGTGTATTTATATTTTTCACACATAATTATGAGATTTATTTAACCTTAATTTAAGGATACCTTCTTTATAAGGGATTTCATCTCATTTTATATTTCTATTGATACTTCATTGTTGTTATGCACCAATCCACTATTATATGGTGTATATACTGTCCTTTGGAATATTATATCATGAATAACTTTATTCTCATGATATTATAATGTTCTGATTAAATGTTATTCCTCAATTATTGTATTCAAGTGTCTCTAATTTTGTTAAAACCCCTTTAACTAAAATATCGTTTTAAATGTTTTAATGATTTATTCTTATAAATATTTCTCATTAATATCCATGTTTTAAACATGATTTTAAGGATTTATTTATATGGATATTAATGGTTTAAAATTTTAAATGCTTCAAAGTGGTATGGGACACTTTGATTCAAAAATCTCTTTAGTGAATGTTTTAAATGGTTTTGAAAATGGTTTTTTTGAAAGGATTCATTATTTCAATATCTTAAAAATGTTATATTGTTATTGCAATGTGGGAATGTTATCTTTCCTTTATTCCTAAGTTATGTGTTATGATTATGTTATTGGTCTTGGGCATTGTTTATAAAGATGGGTGGTTCTGTGATAAACTAAGGGAGGGTGAGCCCGATATAGCTCTCCAATACATTGGGTAACACGAAGGGGTTAAACGTTAAGGTTTATCTGAAGAGATTTAGGGAATATAGTGTGATGGGTATTCCAAACGTAACCATGAGGGTTACTCCATATGTAATAATGTTATGAATGCCTCAAGTTACCTTTATGTCTTATGATTTCTATGATTTATTCATAATTTCATGAGGTATGTTAAATTGATTATGTTTTATGAGTAAAGTATGATTTTAGTGATTCTTATGTATACATGGATTAATGTTTTCTCTCAGTATTGTTATAACACTTACTGAGCTTTTTATGCTCATCCCAATATTTTTTGAAATGTTTTTCACATGACATAAAGATGAATAGGGTCAAGTATGGGATCAAAGAAATGTCAGGCTGTCTAAAACAAGGAACTAGACATGACTCTTGTGTACACGAGTTTTTATTTTGTGAAAAAAATGGAAGCTGAGTAGATGTGTCTACTTTGTAATCATTGAGATGTAATAGTTATGTCCTAATTCTATAAAACTCTAAACCTGAAAAAGATCCTCAATGTGAATTATTAATTTAATTCAATAATAATTAATGTTTAAGGTTGGGTCCTTATAATAATGACCTTAGGATATATGTTCATGTGTTTTTGGGACCCTAGTCCATGAAATTGGCTTATAAAATACATTATATAAACAAAAAGAAAAAAATGAAGCCTTTTCCCTTTTAATTTATATGAAGCCTTTAGATCGAAAAAAATATGGTCTATTATATAATATTTGTTGAAATATAAATAAATTTATTTATCATGATAATTTATATTTAATGTTTATATATGAAATAATTACATAAAATTATTAGGAAATGCCAACATAGTAATAATTCAGTTAATAATCAACAAAAATAAATGATATTAAAATATTAAAATTTTAATAAATTTAATGAATTATACCATCCATAAAAAATTTATTGAACCAAAATTTTATAAATAAACTCCACATAAGATATAAATAAATTTCTTATAATGTATTATGGATATAGAAAACATATGCACTAATTTTTTTATTCAATCCTATAGGCTTTAAAAGACAGTTAATAACCATTAAAATTGATAATATTGAAATTGTATTATGATCACATAATTATTATAAATAATTTGTTTATATATATTCAATTGATATAGAAAATTCAATTTATAGCCACAAACTATGGGACTGTACCCTATGAATCCAATTAATCGGAGCTTCTGAGGGAGATAACATCACTGGTCATTAATCTTTACCAATCCCAATCTAATATCTAAAAACTTATACATGTAAATACCCTGAAATTCTATGGAGATTTTTTTTCTTCTTAAATTCATGAGAATTTTACGAGTCTGCAGTTTCTGACGGTGCTTGATTCCGAGGCCCGGTGTGCCAGGAATCAAATTCTGAAGTTTTGTTCGGGTACGTTTAGTAAATGTGCGAGCAAGATTTTATATATTTTGATCCGGTGCTCAGAATTTAAATATGAAGGCACCATTGAACTCGCAGTGCCCATATTCTATTAAGGATACCTTCTCCGCAGTTACATTCTAACGAGAAAAGAAGTTAATTTTTGGGGTTTCTAAATTAAATTAAATAAAGTTGAGTGTAAATTATTTTTATTTTTGTGGTGGTTTAATCCTCCAAGTGAAGGCTAGTGGTGGGGGCCACGACACCCTAACCTCCCATGAGAGGTTATGGTGGTGGGGCCTACCTGCACAAAACCTCCCTTGGAATGATATTATTAGGTGGGGCCCCACGAGCTTAAACCCCCTTTAACCCCCATTTATGTGGTGGAAAACTTTGAACTTCCGCCTTTTTTTAATGTGCCAAATCCCTCACAATTAATTAATTAAGCCCTTGAAATTAATTAATTGAATACTTTTGAAATTCATGCCAACCATTGAAATAAGTGATAATCTATTATTTTATTTTTGTTTGGCATAATTTTGTTTGGGATAATTAGGAAGAGGAGGAGTTCTTGGAGAACGAAATTTTCCAACGAAGAACACCCACTTTCCACCAAAGAATAAAGAACACCATCATTGATCTTTGACCAAGCCAAAAGAGAAGGGGCCACAAGTGAAGAATGCCAATGATTCTTCTTCTTCAGACGCTTCCAACGTCAATGAATCAACGCTGCCTTTTTCCGCGACTTCATCAACGTTCATCGAAACGAGGTAGGGGTTTGAGTTTTACCCTCAGTTATTCATTGTTCAAATTGTGGATTGAGAATTGACTTGTGTTATCATCATAAAATGGAGGGTGCGGGCCACATGAACATGGCCCGACCGACCCTCCGTTTATTTTCTCTTGATGGCGACGGAGGCGACGCAGCGACGCGCCGGAGAAACGGGCTGCGTCCAACGGGCTGCAACGATATTCATGGCGACTAGCAACGAGCCAGCCATGAGAAAAACTGACGGCTCAAGGGTCGCTGGGTCACCGGAGGGGAGGGGCGCCGTCGTGCCGCATAGAAGATCGGGTCGCGGCCAAGCGGGTCACGGCGGTGCCGGAGGGGCATGGTGTCGTCGCACCGCGCCGAAGGAAGAAGCACCGTCCACGAAAGCCGCGACGGTTGGATGGAATGGGGGCGACACCGTCGCACCGCTCCAGGGAGGAGCCGCATCCAAAGGCCACAACGGACGGAGGAGGGCGGCCGGCTGAGCCGGCTACCAGCAGTGCCCCACAAGGCGAGACCCTTTGGGTCCCCCGACACTATGAACCGGCGCTTAGCGGCGGTTCCTTCGGAAGCCGGGGGGCATGGAACCCCCTCCCCCCTGTGGCGTGGCCCACCTGGCCATGCAGGCCAACCAGCTAGGCCACGTGGGCTGGCCTGCTAGGCCACTAAGGCCTGCCGGCTAGGCCACGCGGGCCAGCCACCAGCCACGCGGGCTAGCCAGCCGACAGGGCCGGCCACAACCGGGCAGCCCTATGCCGGGCCATCCAAGGCCGGGCCGCCCCTAGGACGACCACCTTTGGCCGGGCATCCCATGGTCGGGCTGCCTCGGGCAGGGCCGCTCTCGGGCTGGGCCACCATTTGGGTCGGGCCGTGCCCTCGGCTCAGGCTATTTCCCTGGAACAAGTTAGAACCATGGACCGTATCAGACCTCGGAATAGATCGGGTCTAGCCGGGTCGGTCCGACTGAGTCAGATCTATAAGGACCCGACCTTAAACATTACATAATATTGAATTAAATGAATAATTCACATTGAGGATCTTTTCAGGTTTAGAGTTTTAGGGAAATAGGAAATAACTATTACATATCAAAATATTACAAAGTAGGCACTTCTGCCTAGAATCCACATTTTTTCATAAAATAAAAACCCTTGAAAAAAAGTCATGTCTAATTCCATGTTAAAGAGATCATAGATTTACCTTGATCCCATCCCTGACCCTATTCATCTTTAAGTCCTGTGAAAAACATTTCAAAACTTGGGATAAGCATAAAAGGCTCAGTAAGGGTTATAAAATAGTGAATGAAAACATTTGTTCATAAATACATACAAAACATGAACTCTTTTAGTTACCTCATGAAATCATATGATTTATGAAAGACACATAGAAATCATAAATCATAAAGGTAACTTGCGGCATCCATACCATACTTACATTGTAGCTATCATAGCTACATAGGGACTTACTTTGGAACACCCATCACAGTATATTCCCTAAATCTTGTAGGAGAAACATTCACATTTACCTCCGTCACGTTACCCAATGCATTGGAGAGCTATCTCAGGCTCACCCACCCTAGGTTTATCACGGAACCACCCGTATACGTAAATAATGCCCAAGAACCATAACATGATTTTAACTCATAACATAAGAATAAAGGAAAGATAACATTTCCACATTGAAATAATAAAATATAATTTCATGATATTGAATTAATAAATCCATTCTCTAAATCATTTTCAATACCAAAATACGTAAAAAGAGTATTTTGTATTTATTTTTCCTTTTAAAAACATTCCTGCTAGTTATGGAATCCAATGATCGAATAATACTCGCTGCGGCGGAAAGGTCGTTGTCACCGCTTAGATTAAAGAAAAATTATTTTTTGTCATTTCGTAAAACACTTTGTAGAGAAAATATTCATTTTGAATAGAATTAAAAGTCAAAGGGTTTTATACATCGTATAAAAGAAAACTAAAAATGCCTCAATGAAAGGAGATTGAGACGAAGTCCCTTACCTCATGTCCAACTTGACCCGTTCCTTCTTTAATCTCTTGAATAATATAATAAAGTTAATTTATACTTGTTTAAGAACCTTTTTCAAGTTTATTATTCCTTTTATATCACTTATTACCATGTTATAATCATTATGTAATCATTTAAGTTAATTACGTTCATTTTGTCGATATTTGGTACTTGAGTCAAAAATGGACTTCTTATAATTACATGTTGTTCATGTGGTAAAAGGTTCATTATATCCACAATGATATTCATGATTTGGGTATCATATCTTTCATATATATCTATTATGTACATGTATTTATAATAGTACATAACATTTGGAGGTACGAAATGAAATGCACCGTTCATGGAGACGGTAAGCCGTACGTACGTAAGAATGCTACTTTCATTTCTATTTCTTATTTTAATGGAATTAAAACATAATTATACATAGTTATATTATAATTACAGTATAATATCATATATAATATCATTAACCATATCCTTTATACATCCCACATAGGGCATTAACGAGTCACATCACTTTGAGGGGGCGGTAGTCCGCAGTTCCTCAAATGAGATTATCGTATTTAACCACCTTGAAAACCATAAAGGTTTGATATAATTGGGAAGTAAAGAATCATAAAGAAATCATAAAAATAATATATATCATTTATAAATACAGTTCCATCATAATGGCCACCATGAGAGGCGGTAAGATGTAATTGAACAATCATCGTTTGGTGAGGCGTTAGTTTTCCATCCACAGAAACATTATGTTCTTCATCCATTAGATGGAGGTGTGTGTAAGTGTAGTTCGAATAATTACCATACAAACATTCTAGTATATTGAGTATACTTTTTTTGTTACAAAAGAGAGGAAATAAAAAGAGTTTAGGGGTTGGAGATGCAAAATAAAAGAAAACAATTTAAGAGAAACTGTTACCTTAAATTTGGGTAACTCACTTTGGTTTGAACCAAAGTACTTCTTGAAGTGCCTTCATCATAAAGTAAGGATTCTATGAGGAGGCGAGGGATGTAGGGAGATTAATTGGGCAGAGTTTGGACGAGCCAAATGGTTTGAGAGGTGAGAGGAATTTCATAGAAGTGGTCTCTTGTTATAAGGGAGAGGAGGAGCTCTTTAGGAAAGGGTGAAAATATTATTTTATAATATATTTATATTCGGTTTCTAATGGTCCAAAAATCATTCTGGTCTAAGATAATATGACTCATAATCGAAATAAAATCATCCCATAATAATTGTCCATGTTTTGGATAATAGTTTAATCATTATAATCTTATTTAATTAAATCATTTATTAATGAGGTAAAAACTGCATCATTATTGTGTCATAAATTATTTTAATTTATTTGATGTCTAAAAATTATAAAAAACTTCCATGATGTCGGAAATATTTTTATCTTTCCAATGAATATTTATAGTCAAAAATAGGACTTATATAACACCATATAAAATTAATTACTAAACGATTTTTGTTAATGTTACTTTTGTCTTAACATTAAATTAATTAATCTAAATTGTCATTATCACTCCCAAGAGGCTCAATGGGGTCCAAAAATCGACCCAAAGATGCCCATGGTCGGAAATGACTCATACAATATTATTATGACACGTTTAAGGGTAATTTTATATTATTATATTATTATTTCTTTACCCTTATTTACCTGATTTACGCTTTAACCACGATAAATAAAATATTTAGTGAAGTAAATATTTAAAAGGTCTAAAAATACAAGTTACCTATTTACACAATTTGAACCTCCTGATTCCAAATATGGAATCCATTTCTCCAAATTCAAAACACAGAAGTGGCAGAATCTAATTTAAAATTACTTCTTGCTGTCAAAACAAAAGGCGTGTTTTTAAGAAATATTAACTATCAAAAGATTGGCAGTTTATTGTATACAACTTAAAAAGGGAAATTGATTCTAAAGACCAAAATTAGATTAAATGGTAAAAATATAATCTATTTACACTTTAAAACCAATTAAAAGGATAATCTAACCATATAAATAAATTAGATTAAAACATAGTTTTGAATTAAAATACAATATTTTCACTATTCCTTAAAAAAATGAACTTTATCATAAAAATACCAAAAAATTATCCAAAGTAAATTATGATGTCCTAATTATAAAGAAGGATTTTATTTGGTCATATAGAATGTATTAAAGTGACCAAAACTATATTTAAAAATGGTTCGCCATTAAAAGGTGGTAAATCGGCCTTTTAATGTAAATTATGCTTAAAATTAGATTCGTTCATATATTAAGCCACGAATGTTTATTGGATAAATATAAATGCATGTATAATTATATTATAGTTAGTTTTGTTCATTCCCACCAATACAATGGCTAGGAGATAACTACCATTTAAAATAATAATATTATATTATTAGTGTGCAATGTAGGATTCCAAAGAAACCCGTTGTTGCGTATCAGGTACGCTATCGAACATAGCATCCACTTTAAGATAAAATTAATATTTAATTCAAAAATACTAATAAATATGAAATTTTTTTGTTCCTCATTTACATAGGATGTTACAGGATCGGTCCCTAACCCGTTTGGACAGTTTACACCTTTTCGCCCTCTTTTTGGGCTATAAGTGTCTGAACGACAAACCGTCTGCGGAAACGGAAGGCTTAGAGTAGGAAGGTTATTTTGGAATACCCCACTAGAGGTTTGGACTTAGTTGGGGTATGGCCGGGTTGATTTGAACCTAAAAACCAACCAGGCCTTCTGAAACGGAAATGCCAATAACTCACAGACCGAGCGTCCGATTGATGCACAATCTTTCATGTTGGGTTCCTTATGATGAGATGGAACTACAAGATACATCAAATCGAGACTTTGTGGTAGTTGATGTATCAACACTTGGCTTAAGTAGTGGACCCTCCCGGAATTGAGCGTGCTGTGTACGGGAACCCTATGGCTAACTGTGACTAAGATGATAGGATCCTCCGTGGGTTCAATAGTGAAGAGACTGGACCTGTATCCTCCGTGAGTTCGACAGTGACGAGACTGGACCTGGATCCTCCATGGGTTCGACAGTGAAAAGACTGGACCTGGATCCTCTGTGGGTTCAACAATGATGACTTTTGTACCGAGATCCCACATAGGATCGACTGCTTCGGCTGACTACTATTTTCGGTTTCTATGGATATCTGTCATTCGACAGTGAAATATGATGCAATGGCTACAACTAATCACCTCTTACTCCCTTTTAAGTTGTGTATACCTGGTGTGAGCTGAGTCATTACATTCATGTTTAACTCATGTTTGAGATGTGTACTCTTGATGACTTAGGTATATGTATGGGCATATACCTAAGTAAGGGTGGATGTTTCTTCATGTATATTTCTTCGTGGATGTTTCTTTATGGTTGTTTCTTCGTGGATTAGAACCCACGTGGATTTCTTCTGTGTGTTGCACCTATGGAGTACATGTTGTGTCGAACATACTTTTTGGAGTGTTTCTACACTTGTAGAACGGAATGTGTTGGGCTCAAGAGTTGGATCCGGTCTGTGATTGGTAACATAGGCATATGTTTGGGAATATACCTAAGTAGGGATGGTTGATACATCGTGATTGTATCTTACTACAGTGGTTTATCCATAGTGGATTTTGGGAGAGCTTCGGGGGTCTCGGGGTCCCCTACTGAGTATTGTTATACTCACCCCTGAACGGGCTTCACACGCACCTTGTTGTGTTCTGTACAGACGAAGATCAACAGTGATTGATGCTGAGGGTGATGGACGAGAGGCTACTCGGAGCTGGAGTAGATGAGATGTACCTCAGGGACGAGTTGACCGAGATCTATGCCTACCCTTCAGGTAGGATAACCGGGCGGATGATCCAGGAGCCGTTTTTAACTTTTTACTTGTACTTGTACTTGTCTATACATTGGTTTTGTATAATGGCCCACTTACATTCAGCACATCTTTATTTTCTATGTTATTACTTATTTCATCTACTGCTTCTATTTAGACTATTTGTGTTATGGGTTTAAAGGCAATTCCTTCCCTTTTATCGAGAATTATCCTTTGGTGTTAGTTGCCAGCCCGTGGCCTATGGAAGGGGGGCTTGGGGTAGTCACGACACAGAACCTGAGGATGGGTCTTGACAAATTGGTATTAGAGGAGTCGGTTCTACCGCATAACTTGGACTCTGATTCATTTAACAACAATAGTTTTAAGTGCTTTGGGTGTGGTTATCAGTTCAAGGAAATCAGTGTTGGTGTGGTGACCGACGTATCCATACAGAAGGACTCTGACTTCTGATTTCTGACTCAGTGCATGAAAACAGTGATTGCATGTGTGTTTCTTTTGAGAAGTTTTCTTTGTGATTATTTTGAGTCAGCTCAGCAGGTATACTTTTGATCGTGGAACACCTGTTTCTTTTCAGGATGTCTTCACTTAGTCAGTCATTGTGGGTTCTGAGTGGAGAACGCGATGGTAGACCACCGAGCGACGAGACCCCGATGCAGGGCCCCATCACAGGGGAGGCCCCAACGGTACCACTACCTTCTAGTCTGCTGTTTCCACCAGCCCCAACAGTAGAGGGTGCACGCCGCTTGAGCTCGTTGCACGAGTTCCTGTGACAGAGGCCTCTGAGGTTTCGAGGTGAGACAAATTTTTAGACGGCTGGGTACTGGCTGGAGTTTGTAGCATGCGTTTTCTCACACAGTTGGGACACCCGCTGACTTGATGGTGCACTTAGATTTTAGTCTCTTTCAAGGAGCAACTGAGAGGTGATGGAGCCTAATTCTCCTATTTTACGATGACACGACCCTCACCTGGGGAAAATTCGAGGGTCTTTTCAGGGCGGAGTTTGTACCAGCGACTCTACGCTCTGTGCATGCTCAAGAGCTACTACTCTTGCCACAGGGCTTTCCGACAATATCCAAGTCATCTGTAGCAGGAAGTAGGCAGATGGCACGGGGGGCACAAGTGGGTTATATGTACTTTTAGATGAACGCAAGATGTGGTATCAGGGGTGCGGGGCAGCCGAGGCTGAGGGAGCTTTGAACGGATAATGTTCTGTTATTCTAGTAGGGAATGGGGTCACAGAGAGTGTGAATGTCCGACACCCTACACAGTTGATCAATAGGCATTAGAGGAGCCACTGAGATAGAGGTACTGACAGGGGCATGAGCATCAGCCGAGCGGTGGACGAGGCAGTGGAGAAGGTCCTTCTGCGGATGTTGGTCAGATTCATCGAGCACAACTACCACCACCCCTAGACGGTTCTCCTCAAGCTCTGAAAGAAGGTGGACAAGAGGCAGACTAGCTCCAGGCATAGAGGCGTTTGTTCATGGTGCTTCTAGATTCATTGATTTCATTGTTTGTGGTTGCTTTTTGTCTTTGTACTTTGAGTTGCAGTAATAAAAGACACTTGTTCTTGTGTTGTTTGCTTTCCTACCTTTTTGTGTTATTGATACTGAGAGGTTCTAGTTAAAACTGTTGACTTGAACCTCACATTCTATATTCTGCTGGAGGAGACCCAGTGACCACACACTGATGCTGACAGTGTGACTCAACCCTTGGAGGTGAGAGTAATGGTTGGAGCTCTTAGTAGTAGCGTCGTGGCTTTAAGACGTCGTCCATGGGATGAATTAGTACCTTTCATGTCAAGATTTACTGTATTAGGAAAAGGATGTGGTTCATCTAGGGGATGAGAAAAGATTTCTCTTTTTGGTAAAGGAGAAATCATAGCTGTTCTGGTAGGACATAGGCGAAGAAGGGTGTAATCGAGTTCTTTTCATTTGGCTAGTCTCACCCAAAGTTCGTTGATCGAACGGTTTACAGTTTACTCTAATATCAATAGTCTTAGGTTTTTTTTCTCATAGAAGGACCTAGACCTGAGACAATGACGTTGTCTTGAGTTCCTACAGGTTTATGACATCAAGATAGTCTATACTTCTGGAAATAGGAATGATGTAGCAAATGCTCTCTGTAGTAGATCAGGCATGCAGCTGCTAGGAGAGGCGACAAAGCAGCTTTCCGCATTGCAGATATCCTTTGTGGATAGAGATGGAGCAGCCTTTCTATAGTCTCTCACAGTCACTCCTATACTTCTTCATCGAGTTAGGGATGCACAACATGGGGATGTTTACTGTGAGACGCGACGTGTTCAGATATCCACAGGGCATGCACCTGATGGATTTTATGTAGGTGGGGAGCACGCCATTCTCTTCAGAGGACGTACCATGGTACTAGTTTCATTTCAAGAGGAAGTGTTGAGGGACTTACACACATCTCCTTTAGCAGTACATCCAAGAGCGGCGAAAATGTATCAGGACCTCTAACGACAGCACTGGTGGCCATGTATGACGAAGGCAATAGCAGAGTTTGTCTCACGATGCCTCACATGTCAGCTAGTGAAGGCGGAGCACCAAGTTCCTGCATGATTATTTCATCCCTTAGAGGTCCCATAGTAGAAGTGGGATGGGATATCCATAGATTTCATGATGGGACATCCATGTACATCCAGAGGACACGAATCTATTGGGTGTTTGTTGACCGACTCACCAAGTCGGCCCACTTCCTACTACTTAGAGAGCAGGGTTTAGTAGAGAGCCTGAGAAGCCTCTACATAAATAAGATTGTATGGACTCATGGTATTCCATCGATGATCGTCTTCGATCAAGATGCTCGTTTTACTTCCTGACTACAGAAGCGGTTGAAGGAGGTTTTTAGGACGCAACTTCACTTGAGAACTGCCTTCCATTCTCAGACGGATGTTCAGACTAAGAGGATCATTCAAACTCTTGAGGACATGCTCCGTGCATGTGTCCTCGAGTTTGGTCGTAGCTGGGAGGATCAATTACCCTAGTAGAGTCTGCGTATAACAACAGCTACCACTCCACCATCAGGATGACACCTTTCGAGGCACTATACGATCGACCTTGCAGATCACCTCTGTGACGGACTGACCCAGGAGAGTCAGCACTTGTATGACCAGAGATAGTGCAGGCTACAAAGGAGAAGGTGCAGATCATCCAGGAGCGGATGAAGACTACATAAAGATGGAATTGGTCCTATGATGATAAGAGACGGAGACTAATGGAGTTCAAGGATGGTGACCACATCTTTCTATAGGTCTCACCTCGACGAGGTCTGCGGAGATTTTGCCAAGGCGGCAAGTTATCTCCACGATTCATCGGACAATTCTAGGTCCTCAGCAGAGTAGATGAGGTGGCTTACCGCCTGTCTCTTCCACCTCAGTTGCACCAGGTGTAGGACGTCATCCATGTACTTCAACTTAGGAGATTCATGCATGACCCGTCCCACATCATCGACCACGGGGAGATTGACACTGATGACATGGAAACTTTTATGGAGGTTCCTGTGGAGATTGAGGATTGACAAGAGGGGGTCCTACGTGGATGATTGATACCTCTGGTTGACATTCGTTGGTAGAACGGGAACCTCCAGGAGAGCACATAGGAGCGGGAGGCTCAGATGCATGCTCAGTACCCCCATTTGTTTCTTAAGTGTGAGTTGTAGCTTATGAGGACGTAAAACCCTAAGGTGTGGAGAATGTAAAGAACCAGAAATTACATGTATTTTTTTTCTTATATTTATGGGAATTTTATGAGTCCGCAGTTTCAGACGATGCTTGATGCTGAGGCCCGGTGTTCTCGCAATCAAGTTATGATGTTTTTTTGGGTACGTTCAGTAAACATGCGAGTGAGATTTTATATCTTTTGAACCGATGCTTGGAATTGAAATCAGAGGGCACCGTTGAACTCGCAGTGCCAGTATTCACTTAAAGATACCTTCACCGCAGTTGCGTTCTAATGATAATGGAAGTAAATTTTTGGGGTTTCTAAATTAAATTAAATAAAAATGAGTGTATCGTAATTTTATTTTGGTGGCGGTTAAATCCTCCAAGTGGAGGTTGGTGGTGGGGGCCATGACACCCAAACCTCCCATGAGAGGTTATGGTGATGGGGCCCACCTTCACATAACCTCCCTTGGGAGGATATTATTAGGTGGGGCCCCACGAGCATAAACCCCATTTAACCCCCCATTTATGTGGTGGAACCCTTTGAACTTCCCCCATTTTTTTAATGTGCCAACTCCCTCATAATTAATTAATTTAGCCCATGCAATTAATTAATTGAATCCTTTTGAAATTAATTCCAACCATTGAAATAAGTGATAACCTATTATTTTATTTTTTGTTGGAATAATTTTGGTTAGTATAATTAGGGAGAGGAGGAGTTCTTGGAGAACGACATTTTCCAACGAAGAACACCCACTTTCCACCGAAGAACGACGAACACTGTCTTCAATCTTTGACCAAGCCAAAAGAGAAGGGGGCCGCCCGTGAAGAACCCCAATGAAGCTTCTTCCTTGGATGCTTCCGACGTCAACGAATCGATGCTGCCTTTTTTCGTGACTTTTTCAACATTCATTGAAACAAGGTTGGGGTTTGAGTTTTACTCTCAGTTCTTCATTGTTCAAATTGTAGATTGAGAATTTCCTTGTGTTATCATCATAACACGGAGGGTGAGGGCCGCATGAACACGACCCGACCCCCCCCGTTATTTTATCTTATTTTGATGGAAACAGAGACGACATAGCGGCGTGCCGGAGAAATGGGCCACAGCCAACGGGCCGCAGCGATACGCATGGCGACCGGGCCACAGCCAACGGGCCGCAGCGATACGCATGGCGACCTGAAATGAGCTGCCCGCGAGAAGAACCGGTGGCGCAAGGGCCACCAGGTCACCGTAGGAGTGTAGTGCCGTCGCACCGCACCAAAGATCAGGTTGAGGCCAAGCGGTCCGCGACGGTGATGGAGGGGCGTGGTGTCGTTGCACCAAACCGAAGGAAGAATCCGCGCCCACGAAGGCCGCGGAGGTCAGACGGAATGGGCGTGGCGCCGTCGCGGGGCGCCAGGGAGAAGCCCCGGCCAAAGTCCGCAGAGGATAGAGGAGGGATACCGGATGAGCCGGCTAGCAACGGCGCTCCACAAGGCAGGAACCTTTGTGTTCCACGACACTCCAAACTGGTGCTTAAAGGCGGTTCCTTCAGAAGCCGGGGGGCGCAGCACCCCCCCCCCCGCGGCGTGGCCTGCCAGGCCACGCGGGCCGGCCAATCCACGTGGGCCGACCACTGGCCACACGGGCCATCCAACTAATCGGGCTACCCCCGACAAGGTTGTCGACAGCTGGGACGCCCTCAGCCAAGCCGCCCCTAGGTCGGGACTCCATCGGCAAGGCCGCACACGGCTGGGCCACCCACTACTGGGCCGCTCTCGGGTCGGGCCGCCTGTCGGGCCGGGCCGCCTCTTCAGACCTGGTCATCCCATCGGCTAAGGCTGTTTCCTCGGACCGAGTGGAACCAGAGACTGGGTTGGACCCCAGAATAGACAGGGTCAGGCCGGGTCGGTCCGGCTGAGTTAGATCGGACCCGAACCCATTTGGCCAGTTTACACCTTTTCGCCCTCTTTTTGGGCTACGGGTGTCCGAATGACGAACCGTCTACAGCGACGGAAGGATTAGAGCAGGAAGGTTCTTTTGGCATAACCCACTAGATGGTTGGATGCAGATGTGGTACGGCCAGGTTGGTTTGAACCTAAAAACCAACCGGGCCCCTGGAACAGAAATGCCAATTACTCACAGACCTGGCATCCGATTGACACACCATCTATCACGTTGGGTTACGTATGATGAGACGGAACTACATGATACATCAAATAGAGACATTGTGGTAGTTCATGTATCAAAACTTAGATTGAGGAGCAGAGCCTCCCAGAATCGAGCGTGCTGTGTACGAGAAACCTATGGATGACTGCGACTGAGATGATAGGATCCTCTGTGGGTTCGACAATGATGAGACTGGACCTCGATCCTCAGTGGGTTCGACAGTGACGAGAATGGACCTGGATCCTCTTTGTGTTCTATAGTGATGAGACTGGACCCGGATCCTCCGTGGGTTCGACAGTGACGAGACTGGACCTGGATCCTCTGTGGGTTCGACAAGGATGACTTTTGTACCGAGATCGCACGCAGGATCGACTGCTTCGACAGACAGCTGTTTTAGGTTTCTACGGATATCTACTATTCGATAGTGAAAGATGATTTAGTGGTTACAAATAATCATCTATTACCCTCTTTTAAGTTGTGTATACCTTGTGTGAGCTGATTCATTACCTTCATGTTTACCTCATGTTCGAGATGTGTACTCTTGACGACTTAGGTATATGTAGGGGCATATACCTAAGTAAAGGTGGATGTTTCATCATTGATGTTTCTTCATGGATGTTTCTTCATGGATGTATCTTCAAGGTTGTCTCTTCGTAGATGATAAGCCCATGTGGCTTTCTTCTATGAACATTACCTACGGAGTACACATTGTGTTGAACATACCTTGTGGAGTGTTTCTACAGTTTTGGAACAGAATGTGTTGGGCTCAAGAGTTGGAGCTGGTCTGTGATTGGTAACTTAGGTATATGTATGAGAATATACCTAAGTAGGGATTATTGATACTTTGTGATTGTATCTTACTACTCTAGTTTATCCTTAGTAGATTCTGGGAGACCTTCGGGGGTATCAGGGTCACCTACTAAGTATTGTTATACTCACCCCTGCATGGGCTTCGCCCTCACCTTGTTGTGTTCTGTGCAGACAATGGTCAGCAGTGATCGAGGATGAGGGTGATGGATGGGAGGATGCTTGGATCTGGACTAGACGGGACATACCTCAGGGATGATTTGACTGTGATCTGTGCCTACCCTTCAGGTAGGATTCCCGAGCCGACGATCCAGGAGCGGTTTTTCCCTTTTTTACGTATACTTGTACTTGTTGATTAGTTGGGTTTGTATACTGGCCCACTTACTTTCAGTACATCATTCTTTTTTATGTTGGTACTTACTGCTTCTACTTATTGTGTTTAGATTGTGTGTGTTACATGTTTAAAGGCAATGCCTTCCCTTTTATTGGGAATTCGCCTTTGGTGCTAGTCGCCAGCCCCAGGACTATGGAATGCGGGCTTGGGGTATTCACAACACGAGCCCCGAGAACGGTTCGTGACAATACATAAAAAAACCGTTTATAGGATATGTTCGAGCTCATCGAGATCACAGATCAAACCATGTACACTAAACCACACCATGAACATCTAACCATCAGGCACCTTAAAATTATGGTGTTTTCCACTGTATGAATAGGATATGTATCAAGACCATAATAATATGAATATGTATGTAGTATTTTTTAATTGAATAATGTTTATATTTTATTCTTATCATTACATTATATATTATTTTTAGTTTTATACAATTAAACACAAATTTTATTTTAAGTAATATTCATGTTTATTATGATGGTTATTTTTTATGAATTAGTGTATTTTTAAAATATATTATATTTTAATAAAATAATTTTACAAAATAATTTTTATCAAATATAAATAATCATATTTATAAATTCAATCATAATTTTTACTTGGGATCGAAAACTGTTATCTTCAGAAAAATACTCATCATTTATAAATTTATGATGATTCTTATTATAAAATTTAAAACACACATATTTAATTTTTTTATTAAATTAATATTTTTTTAATTTTAATGTATATGTTATCCACTAATGAATTTTTCATAATTTTTTGAGATA
This sequence comes from Viscum album, assembly GCA_963277665.1. Taxonomy (NCBI): domain Eukaryota; kingdom Viridiplantae; phylum Streptophyta; class Magnoliopsida; order Santalales; family Viscaceae; genus Viscum; species Viscum album. The sequence goes on along the minus strand of OY728151.1, from coordinate 269,299,405 downwards.
ATGTAATTTTTGGGTAAAACTTAAGTAATGTATAAATACATAGTGTGTATTATGATGAAATCAATTACCAAAAAGGGATTTAATAAATACTATATATGGTATCCTCAACCAAATATATGTTTAACATTAATATAATCTCATTTTATGTTTATTTAATTAATTTTATAGTGTTATAATGAATCCTCCAAAACCTATAATATATTTTATGAATTTAAAATCATTTTCTTAAGAGTTTAACTTATTTCCAAATCAACATAGTCATTATTTTATTATGTTATTACCTTGGACATATAAAATAATGAAAAACACATACAGTTGGTAGAATCCATTTTTAGAAACTATAAGATGTTTTTTTGTTATATTATTTTATAGAATTCAAAACCTATGTTTCAGAAATAATAATAAATTCCTCAAAAATTCCCTATGTAAACGGATATAGAACCACTTATAGATTGACTAAAAACATTCTAGATTGTATTTACTCAACCCTATCCTCTCTATAGACCTCTGGAGGTGCACCCAAGATCTTAGGAACCTCCTCCCAAACATTTGCAGACACACTCACAAGGTAAGGGAACCTCCCTTTCTCCTATATATTAATGTTTAATTATTATCTTATGCCTTAAAATAAGAATTACTAACATTGTGATATGTCTTTCCATGTCTATATTTTATACCATTTTATTAAAAAATTATGAGATACCCCTTTCCCTCTCATTATAAGATTTTATGAAATTTTAAGTGACGCTGTTATGATGTTGAAATTTTACCATGATTTTCAATGCCAAAAAAATTGTATAGTGAATACCATACCCATTTACTATCAATTATATTCACCATTATATAAATATAAATTAATTAATTAGGAAATACATGTATTGATTCCACACTCCTTTCTCATGTAATAAAATAGGATAATAAATGATTCTTTGTTATACGATCTATGTGGCACACTTAAGAATGAGAATGAAATGAAGGTGATAGGTTCTCTTGGGATTATATAGCACTCCAATGTATTGGGTATTGAGTAGTCTAATGAGATATCATATTAGGATAGAGAGTAAACACAATTTATTTATTTGAATTTTAATTAATTTTTTCTGGGTAGATAACCTTGACTGATTCTTATGTATAATGTTTTAAGTTATTTCCACATTTCCCATGATACCTTTTAGATTATCATGTTATATCATGTCTCATTGTTAATTTTTTTTGACTATTACTGCTTTTATTCCCCATAGATAGGTATATTTTCTAACATTTATTATTCTCTTCATGTTATTGCATAGTTATTTCCTTATTGGCCTTTATAACTCACCCCATTCCTATGTATGTCCCAAGGTCATCCAATGCAGTTTTATGTTTGTTGGAATATTATGATCATGATATGTTTGTTTTGAATAATGGTGTTATCTTTCCAATTTTATGTTTTTATGTAATGTACCTAATTCACAAAGACACTAGGATTAATTATCTTATGGGGTGTATTTTGTGTTATATTATCTAATAAATCATGAATTAATGTGTAACAAAGATCAAGGTTTCTGTAGATTGAATTTGAGAAAAGTTGTAGTTATTTTGTGATTAGGATTAGAAAACTATAGTGAAGTACTTAGGGATAATACTATGTATTAGAAAACATACCTAATTATTTTTATGTATATAGTAAGTGTTTTATCAATAAAATTCATTCCTGTCAGGGTATTACAAGTTGATATGGATTTGGAACATATATACATAGGGGTGAAACCCGAAAACAAAACACTGAGAAAGACTCCTCTAAGATATGGAGAATAATAATGGGCCTTGTATCACACCAGGTTTGAAACTCCCAGGGGATATGATTTATTAAATTCATAATCTAATTAAGAACCATTATTAAGGGAACAAAAAATACCCATAATATTATATGTTAGGAAATAGATCATTCATAACATATATTGAAGCCTATAAATATATAAGTTATGGAAATAAATGTATCTTATAATTTATATGTTTAATGAAATTGGATTCTCATTCATTGGTTTAATAGTTTTAAAATAATCATCCCTAAATTGAATATTATTCTAGAAAATGGTCAGAAATAGGTGGAATTGGGTAAATAATCAATACGATGGGAAATGTAATGATTACGCCAACATGTTTCCCAACTTGTTTCGAGTTGGAATTATTTAAATTATGATGATAATATCCCAACTAACATAGATTCAAAATAGAAAAAAAGATTTGGAAGAGAACCCAAAATACCCCTAATAAATAGCATGCTATAATTGAGTTTGTCATGCGAAAAAGGCCTCCAACATTCAATGGATCATTGATCCTTTAATAATGGAACTGTGAATCAAATCCATTGGTAACATCTTATCCATCCTTCAATGATCTGAATAAGGGAATATTATACTAGATTTTCATCATATAGATGGATAATCTGATCAGTGGTGGACATTGATCATGAATATGAATCTTGAGGAAGAGATTGAAGGGATGGAATGACAGAATTCTAGAAATTGTTTTGATAATTATTTTCCTCAAACTCTCCATCGTGAAAAGAAAAGGGATTTCCATACCATCAGGAAAAATTACAGTGAATCTATTAGGGTGTATGAGAAAAAATTCACAACATATGCATGATATGGCTTAATTTTTTTAATTACCACTGAATGAAAGGATGAACACTTATTTGGTGTGATAAAAACAAGTATACAAAAATCGTGGGTGATCTGAGATGTTGATAGATAGGAGGAAATTCTTTAATGTACTATGACATTCGAAATGGATATTAGTGAATCTATATGGTATCACAGGGATAAGAAGAATAAATTCTAGTTTTATTATAGTGGTATGATGGGGAACTATAACATTTCTATGATATTTTAACATCCTACTTGAAAAAGGTGAGGAATGATACAACCCAAAAATTGTATAAGAGGGACAAGGAACGACTTTAGGTGTGGGAAGGAAGGAAACCATTCTAGAAATTTCTGATAGGAGATACCCACTAATGAAATAGAAGAAAATAATAATCCCATAAACCCTTAGGGAATTTCTCATTGCGTCAAATTCAATGAACCAAGAAATATTTCAAACTAATGCCCTAAGCCAAGGGTGATTGGATAAAACCAAAAACCCCCATAAAATCAAATGAATTTTTTAATCACAACCACTAATATGGATCTCTATAACAAAGTTGCATATGTACACTAATTATTTATTCAATAATAGTGAGCATACATTTTGATTCTAGTTCTATTAATTCCATAATTTCATGAAATTCTAGTATAAATATCAAATACCACCGAAAAGAATGTAAATAGAGATGACGGTGAAACCAAAAAATAGGGAACTTATTGAATAACAAGTATATGACTCCTCACATATCATGATTTGTGGTATAAAATTACAAGAAAATATTCTCATACTCTCTTGGGTGAAATTTGATGAATTTATTGGTATATATTGACTTTCCCCATATTGAGAAAATATAAATTGCTTTGAGGTGTAAATCACTCTCTATATCATGAATCATCCTCTAATTCTTTACAAATGTAAAGAGATGGATGAATTTTCTTTTTCACCAACATCTCAAGTATGTATAATTTTTCCCCATGAAAAATCATATCTAGATTAAATGGTTGATTCTATTGAAGGGAGCATCCTTGAATACATTCCCACTATGGTGGAATACACAGATGTGTTTCCTAAAAAATTTATTAGTCTTCTTCTTTATAGGGAGGTTGAATTATTAATAGTTCTTATACATGGGGTGATTCTATTTTTTTATATTCTATATACAATGGATGATTTTAAAAATGGTGATATTAATAAACATGTAAAATTGAATTGATAGAAATGGTTCATACACCCATGTTCTTCACTATGGGGTTCTCTAATCCTCTTTGTTAAGACGAGGTATGGGTCAATGCACCTTTCCATTGATTTTATTTATCACAATAAGATAATGATAAGGAATAATTATCCACTATTATAGATTTATATTTTATTTTATGAGCTACATAGATCTAAAAACTACTCCTAGGTGTACCGAATGTCGAGATATTACAATGTTAGGGTGAAGAAGTATGATATCACCAAGTACTCATTTCATACATGGTAAATTCACTATGAGTTCATAATAATTCCATTCCGACTCCTTAATGCTCTTGAAATCATCATGAACATTATGAATAGAGTATTTGGAGATTTACTCAACAAATCTCTGGTAATATTTATAGTTGATATTCTAAAGTAATCTAAAATAGATGAAGGGAAGATGGATAATATGAAAATTGTGATAGAAACCATATGATAGGAGAAGAATTATGAAAAGTAACACAAATTTGAGTTTTGGTTGAAGTAAGTCTCATTCATGAGGATTTTCAACACATGACATGAGATATAAATGTACCCTTCAAAGAAAGAAGAAATTGAAGGATATGTGAGGCCAACATCTATGATGGATATCCATAATTTCCATGGATTATAAGGGTACTATCATCGATTTGTGAGAAATTTATCACAATTTAAAAACACTCTAACCATGCTAAATAAAAAGGGATTTATATCTAATTATATTGATTAAGGTGAAGAGAGAATAAAATATTTTAAAATAATTCTCATCAAAGAACCATTACACACACATCACACTAGTGGAGAACTTCTCATGGTATTATTTGATGCTTTGAAAAGGTATTGAGTTGTGTGTTAATGAAAAATTTCAAAGTGATATCCTATTATTCATGGGAGTTGAAGGTTCATCAGTATAACTACCAAACACATGATTTGGAGTTGGCTATAGTGATAATCACCTTGAAAATATGGGGAATTATCTCATTATAAAGATTAAATATATATAGATCACAAAAGCCTCAAATATATATTCACACAGAAATAGATGAATACACACGAGTGAAGATGGTTAGAACTGATCATAGACTATGAACGAAAAATCCAATACCATCCTGGGAAATTGAATATATTGTTAGAATCTCTAAGTAGAAAGGATTGATCAATTATATCATTGATCAGAAATTAGAAGGATCTGATCATTAGGTATTTTAAAAGTATGAACATGGTAATCGTAATGGAAGGAACATCATTAATCTTTTCAAAAATGATTAATGCATTATCCCTTATTCAGAAGATGTAAGATACTTAATGAGATGACGTAGAAAATCACAAGAAAGTGGAAAATTTAGGAAAATTAAAATCCTCATAGTTGAATGTTTATTAAGGAGTTGTAGGATATGGGTCAATACTATATATACCATCAAATCCTTAATTAAATAAAAGAATGTTGGATTATTCACATAGCTCACCCTTCTCTTTCCATCCTAGAAACCCAATGATTTATCAAGATATATATGAAAACCATTTGTGGGAAAATATGAAGAAGGTGATATATGATATACATCGAGATGTATTGTATTTCGTCAAATGAAATATGAAAGTTTTAGACCGAGGCTGATTATGTAACCATTACACATACCTACATGGAAATAAGATAAAAACACCATGAAAACTATCACTAGTCTTCTGTAGACATCAACATATAATAATGATATCTAGGATATGGTAGATTCTCTTATAGTGACTACACACTTCATTTTGATTTGATCATATTTCTCAATCGATCAACTTATATTGATATAAGTTATAGAAGTGGTGAGGATTAATGGAACACCACTATCAATTATATCTGATTGAGATCCATTATTTACATATATGTTTTGAAAGATTATACAACACACTCTACATAATGATTTTAACCTCATCATATATTATAACCCTCAAACATATGGAACATTTGGGAGTACTATCCAAACACTCAAAGAAATATTTAGAGAATGATCAAATGACTTCAAAAAAGGATGAGATCCAAATATTCTGGTGTTCATGTTCTTATACAATAATTATTTCCAATTAATAAACCAAATTGATCCATATGAATCCCTTTCTGGGAAGTGGTTAAAAACATGTGTATGATGGGATTATATTAGGGAATGAAAAAACTATGTATTTAAATTTTCTAGGAAATGGTGGAATGGAAAAAACCATTCAACATCACATCATGGAAACTTAGAGTCTGAAACAGAACTTCGAGGAAAATAATTGATTTAACTTACAAATTGAAGTTGGAAACATGATATTCCAATTAATATATTCATGAGATAAATTCATCAATTTTTTTAATAAGTTAAATATTAGTCCAAGATAAATCGACCCCTTTTAGATACTTTATTAAATCATAGCGGTGTATCATCTACTAGTACTCCAACCCAACCTATCTCAAGTACGTGATGTATTACCTATATCCATTTTCAGGATGTGCATTCCAAACCACTCACATATACTCAATCCAAAGGTTATAGCATTGGATAATGACCTATCCAATGAGGAGTAGTTATTAAAGATCGTAGAATATAGAGACAAAGTTCTATAGAATAATAAAATGCACATGTTCAAAGGGAGACAGAGAAAACAAATGTTTGAATAAGAAATGAGGGTACTAGGGTAAGTGATGAAATATAATTACCCTCATCTATTTTTGTGTGGGGAATAAAAATTTAAAGGTATAAATTTATTAAGAGAGTATGATTGTAATGACCCAAACATATAAAAAAATAATTCCCTTTATATTTAAATAAATTTCTTTTTATAAATTCTGGTTATTAAAAACACATGTAGTTATTTTTTTTCATTATATACTTTTAGATTTAAAATGAAATATAATAATAATTACTATTTATAATACATTTATTTAATTATGATCACCTGATTAATATAAATACATGGTTTTTATAAATCCAATTGACACAAAAAAATGATGTGATAACCTCAACCTATATAATTGAACCCTATAAACCATTTGGTAGAGATTATGATGGAGGAAACATCATTGGTATTTTCCCTATAAACATTCTCCAATCTGAGAAACAACAACATAATCATGAGAGATACCATTTACACGATAATTTCAATCTCATCAAGATCATGACCCGAACCACGTACGTAAAGCCACCCCATGAAAGTATCACTATCACACACCATATTCTTAAGGAATATTCAACTATAATAAAGAGATAAGTGTCAAGAAAATAATAATATAAATATGAATAATTTATTTTTCTACATAATATTTTTTATATTTATTTCTTATCGTTACTTTATAAATGATTTTGATTTTTATACATTTAGAAAATATTATTTTTAATTAGTATAAAATTTCAATTAAGAAGTTTATTTAGATGAAATAATGTATTTTTGAAATAAATAATATTTTAATAAAACATTATTAATAAATATTTTTTATCAAATATAAATGATCATATAATTATTATGAAGTAAAACTTAATTTTTATACGGGATTGGAAACTATTATTGTCAAAAAACCCATATTTTCTCAATATTTATTGTTCTATATTTTAAAATTGATAAAACACATATTTCGGAAATTATTTTTAGAAAATGAATATTATTTTTGGACTTATCGTGCTAAAATTATCCAATGGTAAATCTTTCAGAATTTTATAAGACAGTCAAATTTTCGGCTATAAATTTAATACCGTATAAATATATGGTGTGTATGAAGTCATCATAATGACCCAAAAGTGATGTAATAAATACAATAAATGGTATCCAACACCATATATATGTCTTCCTTTTAAAATAATTTTATTTCATATTTTTTTGATTCATTTTATAAAGTCATTATAAATCTTAAAAGAACTGTAATATATTTTAAGGATTTAAAATATTTCTTTTATAGTATGAATCACTTATACATTATAAAAGTTATTATTTAATTAATTTCATCCATTAATATTATAAAATAATGAAGAATAATCTAAATTTTTATAAAACCATGTGAAAAACCATTGTTTGATTTTTGGTTTTATTTATATTATTATATAGTTTCAGAAAACTATGTTTGAGAAATAATAAATAATTCACCACGGATTATATATATAAAGGCCCCAAATATAACATAGATCTTAACTAAAAATATTTTTAGCATGTGATTATTGTTCCCTCCCTCACTATATTCCTCTCAATGTTTACAGTAGATCCCAAGTATCTCCTCATAATCATTTGGAGTCATACACTCAAGGTAAGAGATCCTCCCATTATCCACTTTATTAAAGATTACTTATTATCTTATTCCTTCCATTTCCAAATGATAAAATTTTTATATAAATTTATATATTGGTATTAATATCAATTTCATTTAAAATTAATTATATACCGCTTTCCTTATTATCTTCCCATTTTCTGCAATTTTTAGTGACATCGTTATCCTAATGATATTTCACTGTGATTTTCCATGCCCAAAAATTCTATAGTGAATACCACACCATTTTAATATCACTGATGATAACATTAGTATTCATAAAATTATTTTAATTGGGTCATAAATTAATTTATCCAACACTCTTTAATGGGACTGGTAGTGAACCTGATTCATTTATGGAACATTTTCCATCAGGATGACTTCACAATTATCCGTAAAATATCTTTATGATACATTGTTTTATGATGTCACCACACTTACAATGTTTCCTTAATGATTTTAATTCTATATCATCTCTCATTATTAATTATTATTATTCTTAGACCATTTATTCCACGTTGATATTCTTATTATATAAAATTTATTATTCTCTTCATTTAAATCCCCGTTCATTCTCTTGTTGGGCTTTATAACTCACCAATTTCTTATCAAAGTCCCTAGATTATCCCATACAGTTTTAAATTTATTTTAATTTTATGATCATGTTATGAAATTTTCCAATAAATATATTTTTTTCTTGTTTTATATTGTTATGTTATATATAAAATTTCTAAAGACACTATCCTTCTTGATCTTTTAAGTTGTATTGTATGTAATCTTATGTAATAAATATTGAATTAATATGAAATTAAGAGTAGGGCTTTCATAAAATTGAAAATGAATATATCACGTTTCACATTTTTGAACATCATATATTAAAATTCTATATTTTTCAAAATTTTTTTAATTTCAAATTAAATAAATAATGTAAAAATTGTCATTATTTATATTTTATAAAAAATGATAATTTTTTAAATGATTTAAAATTATGAAAAAAATATCTTATAAGAACTGATCTTTTATAATTAAAATATTTACCCCTAAATATTTATAATATTATTATCTCTGTAAGGGTTATATAATTTTTTGACATGTTATATGTGCTTTTGTTAAAATTAATTTCCAATACAGATAATATTATTATTTTCTAATTTTGATATCATATTTAGAATTTAGGGGTCTAAATTTTCTAACAATTCTCACCATAATTTAGTATTAATGGATAAATTAAATCATAATGAAAACTAGTCACCATAATGATAACCCAAAATGAGAAAATAAGGAAACATGTGAGTTACGGGAAAAAATGATTATCACATGTGTTTCCTTTTTTTGAGGTTTTTATCTGCCATATCATCCCTCATCCACTTTTAATGATCAGTTTTGGATCCAATTTATGTAACTTTGACAAAAAAATATTAAATACTTTTAAATATTCACAAGAATTACACTCCTCCTCAACTATAAAAGGAAATTACTCAACTCATGTGTTTGCAGTACTAAGTCAATTTTGATTTTTGTGGCCTTGATAGAATAACGTCTCCACTTAACTAATCTCATACAATAAGCCATTATTTGGGAATAATTAAAACTAGGGGTGAACATTGGTAAAATATGAACGAATTTTCTTGTGTATGAAGAAGATAAAAAACAAACTTGACAAATTAGACTCTTGGTAAGTGTTTTCTCATCTTACTTATATTTTATTGAGAGATATTCCATATTCATCACTTATTTTTATTGTTTTCTGTATACAATACCCATAAATGTATTTTAAGACTATATTATATAAATTTATTTATATTTTAATATACATATGTGGATATCACTTCCATGGGGTATACCGTTTCAATGTTACCAAAGAGGTAATTGATTTTTTTCTCTACTTTCCTTTATTGGGATGTTATTTATGTATTAAACCTATATAATATAATGTCATATACATAATTTAATTTTTAAATTTAATATCATGAATGTAATTATTTTCCTGATAATCTATGATACATTTAAGGTTACAATTTCATGGGTCTTACAATTCAATTACACCAAAGTGGTATGAGTTTCATGTTATAATCTATTCATTTATCAAGATTATATGTGAATAAGTATACAATGTTGAAATATTATGATATATGTAGAAATAATTATTAGAAAATTTAATCTCATCATTTTATGTAATTCAAATGTATTTTCCCATTCACCTTCCTCTCTTTGTGTGCTCAAGAGTTCTAAATAATGTTTTTTAAATCAACATTTTATCAAAAACGTATTTTCTTCCTAAATATTTTATCTAAATATTTTTTTTAAAAATCAATTGTGTTATTCATGTTTGAAAGGATATTTTCTCAATATATGATTGAAATTATTTTAAATCTTCATTTATATGTTTCCATTTATAATTTCAAATAATATTATTTTAAAACTATTTTATGTTTTAGAATTTTATTTTAAAAATGATAAAGATATTTTCCTGAAGATTATTTCAATTGATCTATTAATGGTATTTACAATCATCAACTTTAGCCTCCCTTTTTGTTACACATTCTCTATTGGTGGTATTATTTATTCATAACATATTCATTATTTATCTAGTTAAATAATATTTATTTTAAAGATATTGTTATAGAACACATTTTTTGTTAGGTTTAATGAAGATTGAAAGAGATTAAAATGAAAAGAATATCATTTACAAGGGTTAATCAGGTTATTCAAAATTGATGACTATTTAAATATGTTTTATGATGTTGTGAAATCTATATAAAAATTATTTGTTTTGTTTTTCATGGGAATTATAGCTTAATATGGCAGTAGAATAGATAACACCGGGTAAGCCCATTATAGCCTAGAAATGGGGTGGACCAGATAGTGCTGGGTAATCCAGTTATATCATAAATATGGGGTGGAACATATTTCACTAGGTAATCTTGTTAATGATTAAACATGGTTTGTCCAAGATATCATTGGATGATCACATTATTGATTAAATGATTGGTTCTCCCACATATAGCTCCAAAGCATTGGGTAATGATTATATTAGAAGTCTTCTATATGATAAAATTAAAAATGTTTTGAAAGGGTTTTATAAAAATGATACTCCAGGTTCTCAAAGGGGTTATATTTTCTTTTTAGGGGTTTATAATGTTTATGATGATCGAGATTGATATCACATGGCACAATATTAGTGGTTCTAATGCCTCTTTAATTTTTCACGTATTCAAATTTAATGATCCAGGTATTAATTGGTATAATTCCATTAATGATTCACTCATCCAATCTGATTATTTCATTATACCTCTATTCATTTCATATTCTCATTTATGGCATTCGATTTCTAATTCTTATATATGCACTTACAAGGAATTTTCGCTCACCTGTATTATTTAACCTTTTCCCCATGTTTTATAGAATTATGTCTATAATTATTGTCTATAAGGGATTATATATTAATGATGATGAAGTATTAATGATTAAATTGAATGATGGGTTAAGTGGGAGAAGTTATCATTTTCTGTCAGGTAAAATATTTTTATAGGTAATTTTATTAATTATTTAAGACTCTAAACCTAAAGGTCCTTGAGATTGTAAGTGAAAAAAATTTTCCTTTTAATTACTCAAGGTTTAGATGAAAATATTGACACAAAATTTTCAACATTAAAACATGAAATGTAAAGTTCATTATTTTATCATAGGATCTGGGAAAACGAGCCTTGGGATGTTATAGTTGGTATCAATGTTCAATTTAGATAATATTGATGATTAGGATATTCTCATCCGAGGTAATATTAAGAGTTCTGGATTTCATAATTGGCCTATAAAATTAAGGATGATCATTAGTTTAATGTGATATACAACCAATTTTGGTTTTAAGGGATGATATCTTAATGTTACTAATGAAATTTTTTGAGGGTTTATATTAGGTTGGTGTATTTGTAACCCCTATTATCAACATTAAGTTTTCTTTTGGGAGGAATTATTTTTTAGTGTGTAAAGATAAAAGGAAAACTCAATGGTTGGGTGAAAAATTGTCACAAACAACATGGTTGTGGAGAATTATCCCACAACCGAAGGTTTAAAAGGGATTATCAACTGGAACTGGCATATGTGTTATGTCCTGAATTAGGTACCACTTAGAGGTTTGTGAAAATGGTGCACCACATGGACTCATGTCTTCCTACCTGTATGTGAAGAGTTTCAAAATAGTAGCGAGGGAATATAGTGTCATAGTTCAGAGACAATGACCTCTAGTCTAATTGGAGAAAAACTGAAATATATTAGCTGAATAACAGTGGAATAAGTATAATAAATAAACAAATTTAGTTTAATAAGATAAGGATAAACAAGAATCAATAATAGTAAACTCAAATTATGAATAGTATAGTACACAAATAATAATTTTATAATTCCATGCCTATAAAAATAAGGAAAATAGGTATACAAGTAATTGAGAAGTATATAAAATACGTGATATATAAAATAAATATTAATATGTATAAATCTATATATTCATAATGAGCTCCTACTCGGGCATCCTATACCAAGATCCCTCCTAATGAAACAAATAAAACAGGGTGTCTAATACAAGATGCTTTCCTTTTTACAGAAACATGATCATATAATATTCCAAGGTTCCAACGATGTCCTGAATAGGGTATGGGATAAATATTTTATGGCCTCACCAAAAATTTCTATATAAGAAATTCTATGATTTTTTTTACTATTTCCATGTATATAATAAAGTAAACCAAAAAAATAATGAACCATATTTCCTTTATCCTCAGCTGGTAATGACTTTATACATTATATAATTTAAATAATTCATTTATGATAATCTAATATAGATATATCTTATGACAGTTTCATAAATAATAAAATAGATCATAATAATAATAAAATAGGACCCAAGGTAAAACCAAGGCATTCACGAACTCATGGGTTAGCCCACTCATAATAATAGATCATTCAATCAAGAAAAAGAAAAAGGAGAATGAGTGAAATCCATGGAGAAAACCCAAGGCATTCCAATATAATAGAGTATAACAGAGTCCTGGTAGATTTTTTATAGTAGTCACAAGATATGAATGACTGTACCTAATGCGATGAATCTATGGTGCCACATTTTTAAAGACATCAAGCTTGATCCAAGGTGTATATCAAAGACATCATATCATATGGATATATAGTGAAGGGATACTATGGAATCATGATGGGAATATGTGAGCAGAAAAGGACCTTGTTAAAAAGTGTGTAACTCCCTTTGAAACCAACTCTTTGAATAATAATTTTTTCTTCTAAGTGAATTAAGAATTCCCTTAGGAATCCATGGACATCTCATGTTTGAACACTCATGTAAAGGTTAAAATGATTATATAAAATAAAAACCTTATACGTATATCATTATTTAACTTATCCATGTCGTACCAATTTTATATAATAATTCAATATTTTCATTCTATTATCATTCATCCTCATTATAGGTATATCAAGGACATGAAACCATTAGTCAATTAAATTAGTTAGTAATTAATTGGTTCATTCCATTCAATTTCAATATTCATGATAAAGTGATGATAGATATGAATCCAATTTCCATACAATTTCATAAATCTAATCCATGTGACATATATATATATAAACATTCAATTTATCCATTAATTGTTTTTATTAATATGTAACACATACCTTATAAGGGTCAAGTGGTTATATTATTCAATATACATGTTCATTACATTTTAAATTCACAATTAATTTTAATTAATAAAAGACACACCATTTATAGAATCAAGAAAACACACCCAATTAGTGAATCCTATAATTATTCCAAATATTATAAGGTAATACACAAGATATCACCATATGACTGGTGGAAACATGTAATAATATGGTCACAACTTTTAACTGAAGAAAATTAATAGAATGTATAACTAGTTATCGAGAAATAGGGAATATGATACCAATGGAATAGTACCTTTGAGGTAATTTAAACTGAGAGGATACCATCCATAATATTTTTGTGATCTCAAAAATCTCGACATAATTAGGTGACATCTTCCCCTACCTCGGTATTTGTCTATTACAATGTATGGGTGATACCAGTAAGAAAACATGATCCATGGACATGAAATACAAAGGTCTTCAATAGTGATCAAAATAATATTTTTTCATAGTATAAGAAAAATAAATACTGTTCCTAATCAATTTATCCTTCCCCCGACTATCATACATGAAAAATGACCTTGTATAACTACCTCTCCAACCTCTAGCAAGCATAGAGGGGAATGAAATGGACTTCAATGTAATCCCTCATAAAGATCCATCAAAATCATAACCTAACATCTATAATTATAGGTGAACTCAAAGAGAGGTATATTATTCTACTAGGAACCCCTGAAATCCAGGACACATGTTTGAAGAATTTCTTCTTACACATGTATCTTCCATTTTGATTTTCCATTGGTATGAGGGAGAAAATTTGTGATAAGAATAAACTATTTACACATATCTCTCTATTACCCCTATCGAATCCTCTATGTGGAAATAGTATCCCTATATAAAATTATATAATGAGGGACTCATGTATCCATATGATCTCATGGAAATTCATTTTTTACTTTCTCATAACTGATATAGTCACCCAATTTTAAGGAAGTGGGATACCATAGTCATCCTATTCGTGAGAACCTAGAATATCTCTCTACCTTGAGGTGACCTCGGTAATCAGAATAAATATTAATTGTGACTTAATTACATCTCCATTATTATCCCAAAAATGGATATAACATAACAATAGTTTATTTGTTCTCCACCTTCACCTTCAGAAAGGTGAATAAAAAAACATGTGATAAAACCTAAAATGTAATGTTTCATTTGAGTCAAGCAATACTCTAGACATATATCATGATAAATATTAGAGATTCCTAGAAGAACTATTGAGAAAAATTAGACTCTCAAATTATATCATCTCTAATATTTTTAAAAACCTAGACACACCCATGTATATATAGTATATCATCTCCATAAAGAGACCAATCCAGAGGCGATTACTCACCAAAAATACATTTCTCAAGGACTAACCCCTTAAGGTCTAAAAAAAATTATGTTATTTACCCAATCCATATGTGAATATGTAATATGTATGGAATTAATAAAAGTACACTAATGACTCTCATGAAACACAATATAAATCTTAGAAAAGAGGTCAATCAATTTCCATTCATCATTGACTTCCTTTATGTCATGTACCTTAGATTACTGTCTCAACACATCTGCTATCCCATTTCCCTTTCTAGGAATATATGCAAAATCAAAGTCAAAATAATGATGGTATTAAACCCGTATTACCTATCTCATATTCATGTCACTCTATATAAAAAATTATTTAATTCCAATTTAGTCAATATACACTATAATGTGATAAAAACATCAGACAACATCTCCAGTAAAATAAGGCATGGTCAACCACTTCTAAATCAAGGCAGTGTATTGGGTAGTTATGCTCATGAGGAATCTACTTTAGATAAACATACACAATAAATATATCCACTTTCATATACAAATCACCTAAAAAATCCTTGGTTACTTACAAAAAACTATATTTCCACTACTATGCTCTAGAATAATCAAAATTGTTTCAAACGTAAGTATTCCATTATTCTCTAAAATTTCTTTCTTGATTTTTTCACACTACAAGAACATTAAAATAATGATAGTAAGAATTATATGAGGTGAATAAATTAATGGTATGGGTTGTATAAATTTCATGTAATATTATGCAATCCCCATGAAACATAATAAATTAAAAATTATCTTTGGTTGCTCTAAATAAACCATATAAATAACTTTAACTAGGTCAATGAATATTCTAGATTTCAAGAAATATAAACCAATAAATGAAACTTTTTGATTGATGAGTGGAACTAATCATTCAAATCATATTTTTGGTTCCCCATTATTCTTATTAAATAGCTCTTAATTTGACAAGCTTAGTCTATGTGAGTATGAAAATACACCAAGATTTAATCTTAAAAAACCAAGAAAATAGAATCTAGATATGGTTCAAAAATCATATTCTTCAAGGTTACGAAAAATGTGGGCATGTTTGTAATAATTAATGACATAATGAGGTAACCATATAAACTGTATCATTTAAATAATTCCATGTGTGTAATATTTAACGGTCTGACTCAGAACGTACGGTATCCCTGTCGTAGGTCGATATTTAATATAACTGTATCTTATCACACCTAGTCGATGAGACCATATATTAGAGGAAGTGGATACCATTTCTTAACAATAATCATGTTAAACTATTTTAAATCCCTGTATAGACTAAGGGTATCGTCCCCTTTCTTGAAGAAATGTATGGAGGAACCCCAAGAAGAAGTAATGGGTCACATAAAACCCTTTTATTCTAAATCATCCAACTATCACTTGTGCACGTAGAGCTCAATATCTGCCATTATACCTGGATGAACTGATACAAGAGCTTCTCTTGGTAAAAGATTAGTCATAAAATCTACCTCTCTCATGGGAGATAATCCAAAAAAATTCCAGTAAAGTCATAACTGAAATAATATAATACTATAGGAAATTCAATTTGATGCAAGGCATTCTCCTCCATATAGAGGGTATAAATCTAGATTTTCACTCAACCAATCTCATCTTTTTCTGGTATAGCTCTACTAATCTAGATATTCCACTCACAGTATTGGAGATAACTGATTCCATCTAGTGATGTAAACAAAAACATACATCAATATAATCCCACATATTCATGATATGGAACCATCCATT
Source organism: Viscum album (assembly GCA_963277665.1). Classification (NCBI taxonomy): domain Eukaryota; kingdom Viridiplantae; phylum Streptophyta; class Magnoliopsida; order Santalales; family Viscaceae; genus Viscum; species Viscum album. The sequence goes on along the minus strand of OY728151.1, from coordinate 269,282,508 downwards.
CCATTCTAATAATGATATAAAATCCTTTAATCTCATGTATTAAGAGGTACTGTAATAATGGAAAACTACCGACACTAAGGAAATAATCCTTGAATTTGCGTACACTATCTGACTATACACCTAATAGTGTGTCCAGGGTCATCACCCCACAAAAGTACCTAATTTTAAGCCCATGTCCTTACAATGTCAACAGATAGATAATGGAGCGAGATTAAACAATATACAAAAAATAAGATACAACATTGGATTCTAGTAGACAAGTACCTCCTACTAGATACATTCTTGGACTATGGTCCTCATGTATCGGTTTTAAGGAATGTAACTATCTGGATCTATTACCATATTCTACAACTGGACTAATCAAAGAAGGTATTCTTTGTTTTCAGTGATAATAATACGTATGGATACTATGACCTTAACATCCTCCCCCCATCATGGTTGGTTGGTGATACTCTAACACCCATCCCGACATAGTGCATATGATATTACTCTGGAAGGTTGAACTAGTGTGAATCCTCTCCCTCTCAAAGAAGTTAAAATAGTCATGCGGAATCTCTAAAGATGATTAATATATATGCTACCATGGAATTCAAGAGGTTTTCTATCACACCCAGGCTACAATTCCCCTATCATAAAAAAATGACATTTAATGGACCATCTCGTGTGGATACTAAAGCTGCCACTACCATAAAGGGAAAACCCAAGGCTATACTTCCTTCTACCATAATAACTACTACCCTTACTCGACACTAAAACACTACTTTATACTATCATCTTCCATAAGTTTGAGATAGAGGATAATACCTGATTAGTGATATCATATTATGTATATAGGTTAATGAAATCGACCATTGATCAGATGGAATATTTACTCTCTTTTACAAACCATCTCTCTCTTGACAACTCACCACTATACAGATATAGTTCAATGGAATGCAAATTATTAAAAGGATTTGAATAGTCCATGAATTAACAAAATACCCTTCTCTAGGTGCATGATCTCTCCCGCATGGTCATCTCTCAGCATCTAAGGGAGAATTTAATCATAGTATGATGTTTGAATGTTTTCCCAACTCATTCGATGATTATGACCATCCTATGTCATCATGTCCCACCAATGCATAGAGTAATCTCCAAATAAATAATTTAAATCTTCAACCCTCGAATATGGAGGCATATCCAATTTTTTTAATAGAGAAATAATTTCCTCTCTCTAAGGCTTAGTAAACTATTTACTATCATCCCCAAAAAAATCATAGGATACATCTATTAGAACTCACGATTGATATAAGACAATATAGATATTGAATGTGGACATGTATCTATATAAATTATTTTATGTGAGAAACTCTCTTAAACTTGAGTGTTAGTTCTATGTTATAGAATAATAGGTAGTTCCAAATATAGTACTACTAGAAGGATCATAGGTTGCTCAAGGAAAACAACATATTGAGCGAGATTATTTCTAGCCTCCTGGTGAAACACTAGTCAAGTCATGGTGGCATATCTTATAAAATTACATTAACACACCAAATAATAGTTTGAATGTAGAATGAAACACTATAAAAAAGAATATCTAACGTAAAAGGTCAAAATAATCAATGTATACTACCCCCAACTATCCTCTTAGAATTCTATGGTATTCGTATGATTTCTAATTTACTTCATAGTGGTTCATGTTTATGGTGGGCCAACTACAATTCAAGGAATTAAAACTCATTCAATATTAGTTTGCCTCCTCATTTACTGGAAACCATTTCATTTTGGAAGATAAAATTTCAATTTAAAGTTTATATTTTATATATTAATATAAAACATTGTTAGAATAAATGAATATATATTACTAGATAAAGAAGGCATAATAAAATTATAAAAGAAAGAAAACCTCATTTAATTTCTAATTATCAATCATAAGTTCAGTTAAATAATGAAATGGGTAAATGTATGATTGATTGACTACTTTAATTACCCTGTCTAATTCATAAGGGCCCATACACCTTGTAATTTATATTTTTAATCATGTGATCACACCTAATATGCACCTCATATAACCAGATGTACAAAGATGACATGGGTATAAAAAATCTATTTAAATTATACCTTCAAGTTACACAAGAAAACACTATTTACATTTATACTAACACATTATATAACCACTTACCTAACCCTACACATAGTGTTATTAGTATAGTAATATATAAACACTTTCTTACTCCACAATAACTGTAAAAAGAAAAAATGAAATTAGAAAAATACTTATATGTGGAATTAAATATGCATGGAATGTGATTTCTATGTTCCTATAAAAATGAATGAAACAAATCTTCTTACCATACCAATCATAGGTAAAATCTCTATAAATCATATCAAAGACCACATTTTTTTATTTTTCACCAAATGGTGACAGGATATGAACATCAACAAATTAATAATAAAACACCATTTTCCTACTACATGAAACATGGTATTTACACCAAACATGGATTAACTACTCCCAAGAAAGGTTCATGACCATGTTCCAAAATGTTACTAATATCATCTCTATATTCCAAAACAATAAGACAAAATAAAATAAATCCCACTAATACCACATTTTGGCATCCCAAACTAGGTTCCCAAAAATGGTTCCTAGAGTTAGTGATCCACATGGCCTTAAGAACACATCCACGTATACTAAAGGCTACTGACTAATATCAATGGCCAAGAGTGTGATAGTGGGTAGACTACACCCTTTGTTTATAGTGCACCACAATAGAGACATATTAGATGAATAACACTAGAATTAGTAAAATAAATAAACAAAACTGGTAGTGGAAGATAAGATAAACATCCATCAATAATAGTCAACACAAAAAATGAACAATATAGTATTCAATGAATGATGATGTGATTAATTATCTCTACAAATAAGTAAAATAGTCATTCTAGGTAGTAGGAATTAATTACAATTCAAGATATACAAAATAAAACAAGATACTAAGATATATTTAACCATCGCAATCTCTTTCTAAATAATCTACTAATAAGATCCACCTTGAATCCCGAACGAAATTTAGGTTTCCAAAGTGCGACACATCCCCTTTCTATACCTATCATTTTATAATCTTATCAGGAACCAATCAAGGACTAGATTGGGTGAGAATCTCAATAGTCCACCAGAAATGGTTTCTTTAAAATCGATATTGTCAATATAAATTGTACAATATGTATCTATATAATAAATTAAATAAATGACAAAATATTACTCATATTTTCTTTAGTGTCCACTGGTAATTTCTATATACATGGGTCATTTAATTATCTCATATATGATTATATTATTTAGATAAGTCTATTAAAATTTTCATCAATATCGAAATAGATCATAATTATAATGAAAGGGGATCCAAGGGGAAACCAAGGAATAAATTACCTAATAAGTCATCCAACTCATAGTAATATCTCACGTATTCTGTGAATAAAAAATTTGTCCTAGTGTAATACAATGGGGAAAACCCTATATATTCCACTAAAAAATAGTAAAACTGAGTCCATTGTGGTTGTCCATAGTAATCTCAGGAAAATGATGACTGTTCCCAGTAGGGTGTATTTATGGAATCACATGTCTGAAGTCATCATGATAGATCCAAGTTGTTTATCCAAGTAATCATAATATTTACATACATAGTAAAGGGTTCTTACAACATCATGCTGAGAATCGTTGAGTATAAATGGAAGATGTTCCAAGGTGTGTTTATGCCTTGGAAATAGTCTCCTTGAGTTAGAATGGAAACCCTTATGTTCTTATTGAATTACTTTGGAATGTCATGGATAGAATAAGCATGACCGATCCTATTTAATAAAAAAGGTAACTATAAAATAATAACCTTGTACATATATCATTATTTAATCAATTCATGTAATTACCATTCCATTTAATAAGTATTTAGTTTTATTCCATTACCATTCTTCAGCATGACATGGTAAATGAAGAAATGAAACCATTTATCAATTAAATTTATTAATAATTTGTTAGTTATTTATATTCCCATTAAATAATCATGAAAAGGTAATGATGGACATGAAACCAATTACTGCAAAACTTCATTAAAATAGGCCAAGTGATATATATATATATATATCTGTGTGTGAGTATAGTTTTACTATTAAAATTCATTTATTATATTATAATATATAGCATAAAAGGACCATGTGATGATTTAATACAATATTTATATTGCATCCATTATCAATTCATAATTCATTTTAATAAAAAGATGTCATACCATTTACAGGGTAAATCCATCACACCTGCATGTTGTCTCAAATAATTATAACAAGAATGATAATGGAATAATGTGTAAATCACCGTAATATTGGTTGAAAATGTTTTAAGCACAAACACCAATTATATGAATATAATGTAAAAGTAGGGATATATAATTTCAGAATAATGAATATAACCAATGAATATGAATTTATGGGGATGTGCCTGATGAAATATGCATGGTCGCATCGATGATAATTTATAAATCACAAAGAATTTAGGTAAAAGTCATTGGCCACCAACCCTGAGCTTATAACACACTCTACAACCATTATCCGTCCTTATTTTGGCATGGATCGAATAAAAGTAGAAGAATGTATCAAAACCATAAATGTAAATCATATAAGCCTGCTTTAAAATATTCATGTTGATATAAATTACAAATTCTAATGGTGTAAGCTGAAAATATACATACTCGCATGCATCCAATGAGATGAATGAAGATCGAATCAGATTCCATATTAGAGCTTTATCAAATAACCACATTTGATATGTTTGGGTTTTAACAAGGTATAATAAATGTGTTTGTATCTACTCGAGTATTAAATATAATGATGGGGATGAGTGTTAAATAATTTAAGTGTATTTTTTCATTTTACCCGAAATCTGGGGGTTGAAAAATTAGGCCACGTGGTTGGCCAAAAAAGGCACCAATTGTGTGCCATTAACTTCCCATGGAGGGGACTCATATGGTTTGGCTAAATTGATAGAAAAAATATGCACCAACTATGATTAGCTCAATAACTCAGAAGGTTACTTGCACGTTTTAGTCACATGACTTAAGAACCCATACACCAAATGTTCCATTTGGATTTGATAAAAATTATAGACATTTGTAATGGGCATGTATCCTTCGAAAAATGGTTAGGTAAGACCTTGTGCCAAACATTTCCCTCTGAAATTCCACTTCATGGTTATGAGACATCATGTGGCATGCACTACACAGATTATATAAACTTGGTGTTGTTGTTCTTTCTTCCACCATCCAATATTATAAGTTGAAAAAATCTATAGAAAACCCCTAATATTCTTGGATCTCAGTTGTCATTTAAAATAGGACCATGATAAATAATTACACTAAAATTTAATGGACTTGTACCGTATTGAACCACCATGTTCAAACACAACATAATTTCCTGTTTGGTATGAAAATTTTATACGTTATGATTAATTATATTATGTAAACAAATGTAATTTTAATTGAGGAATAATGGGAGAGTTATATTGAATGAATATATTATAAAAAATCATCTAATACTTGGGTTTCAAACTTAGTTAATAATCTTTAAAAAATATTTAAGGATGGTTATTTGTCAGATGACTTAGTTATACAATTTTTTATTATTATTTTATTTAAAGGATTAATGTATCATATGAATGTTTATTTATATTGGAATTTATCTTACCATTTTCTAACTATTTTGGTTTTAGTTACTTTATAATGATAATTGGAATTTTTTTAACCCCCTACATGGTTATTTATTATTTAAAATTTTATTTTTGTTCTTTATGAATTTAGAACTCATCATGAATAATAATTATTTGGAAAAAAATGTGAGATTATAGAGGAGTTTTATTAAAGTCTAAATGGATAGTAATCGTGTAAGATTATTTACAAATTCTATTAGTCTTGAAGGTATGTGAATTACTTAACTCTAAGAAAAGGATATTGACATTAAAATATTATCCTAGTACCTTAATTTATAATGATCCAATAGAATTTTCAGTCAATAAAAATTTATTTTATTTTGAACCTTATGTTTCTATTGACCATTTATTTCCCTGGGATCAATGACCATAATCAGAATCTTTAATTATATTTTATTTTCCTCTATTCCATCATATGTTCTCGAATTTGGAAACCATGTTATTTCTTCTCCCACATAACCTTTTTACATTCCCTTACCAGTTATTATGAGGATTTTTATTAAACCATTTAATTATGTGGGTTTATAGAAAAGGTATTTTCAAATGTTAATACATGGATTACTAATATAAATATCAAATTTCAAAAATGAAATTTATTATAGGGGGAGGACATAATACCCAATGAATTTAAAAGATGAAAATTATATTTGATAACACAAAGGACGTAAATAAGTTTTTTTATCTTTTGTTACACAAAAAATTATGTTTATCTTCCATTACACACAAGCCTGATATTTTTTTTAATGGTGCCTTCAACGCGCAACACCGAACTTAAACAACCTTTGATATATATTATCGTTAAAACAAATCCATTAAATTTTATTGATTGAATAGTAACAAGTATATTATGATATATATATGTATTTATCAATCAATATAAATTATTGATAAATTTTTAGTAAATAATCAATCATTTTTTAGTAAAGTGATTCTCCCTTCAAACATATGTATTCATCAAAATTGTTTTTTATTTATTTTAATGAAAATAAAATAGTATAATGATTTTTTTTGATATTTTTGAAAATGTATATGATAAAATACACTTAAATTTATTAATCAAAATATTATAATTTACTTTTGGTGAAACTTTGGATTTATTCGGAAAAAATTGTTTTTTAGTTAATAGTGAAAAATATTTTTTTTTGTAAAATGTCTTTTATTTTCAATTAAATGATTCATATTAAAGTATAAATGGGTTTTGATTTTTTTTTTCGAGTAACATATTTATAATTTATTATTATTTAAAGAAATTATTTACTTTTTAATCTACTATAATTTTGTTTTTTGTATAATTTTTGTGTAATAAAATAGGGTTTTTTCAATTTTTTTTCAAATTATAAATTATTCTCTTTTTTAGTTATTTAAAATAATACCTAGTGGAAAATGTTTTAAATGAAATTTATATATTTTAATCTAGTAAATATTAAATTATTTTCATAGAATAATTAATATTCTTAATTATAATAATATAGAACCATTTTTTCAAAAAAAAAAAACAATTGTTCTTAAAAACCTGTTGTCATACATCATCAACGAGACTATAATTAAATTAAAATTTTCCACATAGGTGAATTGAGTTTTGAAAAATAGATTATGTATTTTAAATCAACATAGCTTATAATTTCTAATAATTATATATTAAAGTTTGATCACATTGGATTGTGAAAATATCTAAAGTCAATCAAAGTGATTGAGGTAAAAAAACATGTTTACTAAGGGATTACAAATTTAAATATATTTGAAAAAATGAACAAAAAACATGTAAAAAAGCATTTTACTAGAAATTTTATACCCTTATGAACATATGATATTATTTATGAGTTTTTTGAAACTATTCCATGAGTATGTTCCATATAATAATTTAATTAATAAAAATGGAATGAATAATCCAATTTTCCTTTGCATTTCTACAATGTCTTGGGATATGGAAAGGAAGAAAATTTTATGTTATACATATTATATTGAAATATTTTTTTTATTTTTTTCATGATAAATGATATATAATTTTTTTATTAAATAATTACTTCACATTCTTATGAATTAACAATGTAGTAATTACATAGTTAACAATTATAAAAAATAAATGACACTAGAAATATTAAAAGTGAATTAAGATGAATAAATTATTGACTTAAATTAATTTAGATGAATAAAATATCACGTTACACTAGTTTTATATAAATATATTATAATTCAAATTTCTTTTTGATATTTTAAAATTTAATGTAATTAAATAATGTCAAAATCGATATTAATGTTATTTTATAATAAATAATATTTTACTAAATTATTAAAAAGTTCTAAAAAAACTATCACTATTCATGTGATTTTAAAATTATAATAAATATCATATTTAATACATTCCTTGGTAATTGATATTTTATAATGAACATAATTACCAATAAATAGTAAAAAAAATTATTGTAAGGTTTTGTATAAAGCCTTGTTTTTGCGCATTACATTCATTTCCATTAAAATTATTTTCCGACATACGTGGGATTTGTAATTTATAATTTGGATTTATTATTTATAATAAGTCAGTATAAATTTTAAAATAATTACAAAAATGTTTTAATCGCAATGGATCAATTACTTAGTGTATTTATCTAGTTACCTTAATGACTAACCAAAATGGGAAAACAAGGAAACACAATAGTTATAGAAAAAAATTGTTTAAAATATGTGTTTTATATTGTGGTGGATGTTTTTTGACCATATAATCCCTACCCAAATTTAATAATCATTTTTTTAAAATAGGTCCTCCCAATAGTTAATTTATATGAGTATTTACATGAATTTCACTGCTCCTCGACTATAAATTGGAACTCACTCACATCACTTCAACAAACCTAAAAATCTATTTGTCTCATCCATACTATTTCCAAATCACATATCCACATCCATACACTAATCATAGAATCATTAAATTGTTAGTAATTACATCTAGTTAAGGACATTTCATAAAACTAAAAGGATTTACCTGAATAAGAGAAAGATAAAGAACAAGCGAGACATATCAGATTCAATGTAAGGGGTTTTCGAATGTCATATTTATTTCACTGAGATTCATACCATATTAAACACTTATTTATTTATTATGTGTATATATTACAAATTAATTTACTTTATGATTCCATAACCTAAATATATGTGGTTTTACATATATATTTTTATTATATCTCCTTATAAAGGTGTTTACATTTTCATTTCTACCAATGCAGTAAGAGTTCTTGTCTCATCTTTCCTTCATTGAGATGTTTGTTAAGTTATACATAGATATTATTTTATGAGGTTTTTATACTTACCATTTTACATATAATATCATTAATATCATTATTTTCATGATATTTTATGTCTCATTTAGTATTATTCATTCATGGTTCCTACGATTCAATGTTACCAAGGTGGTAAGAGTTTTAGGTTAGAATCTCATCATTTGATGGGATTGTTTTTTGATCTAAATCAAATGAATTATCATGAAATTTATTCTCATCTATTTATTTAATGAGAATAAATGTTTTCTCAATATTTCCATATCATTATGTACTCATGAGTTCAATAGTTTTTTTAAAAACAATTTATTTTTCAATCAAAATATCATTTCTTCTAATAACAAGTTTAAAAAAATAAATTAAAAAGTTACATATATTTTATTTTCAAATTCCAAAGGATTTTTCCTCAATAAAAGTTTTATTTTTATTTTAAACTTCATTTATTTTTTTCAAGTTCATTTTCATATAATAGTTTTTTAAAAATGTTTTATATTTTAAAACAAGATCTTCAAAAGAAAAAAAGATATTTTCATAATGGTTTTTTAATTATGTTTTAACGGTATTCTCAAACATCAATTTCCACAATAAATGTCATTTATTACCCTATAATAAAGATAATTGTTTTTGATAACATCCTTGTTCATTATCTATATATTTAATTATTATTTTAAAGAGTTTATAGTGGAACATGATTCTATTCCATGAGTTAATAATATTTAAAAGACATTAACATGAAACTGAATTTTTCTATATGTTAATCATATTATGATATAATAATTATTGTTTCTATATGTTTTATTATGATGTTAAATATCTATTTAATTTGTTCATATTGTGGTTCTTTTACATTGCAACTTAATCATGGGGTGCCCAAGATAGAGCCGTGTAAGACTATTATATATTAAACATGATATGGCATTGATAGAACTATGTAGTCCTGTTAAATATTAATCATATATTGGACCAAATAGAACTAGTAAATAAAATTATATCATAAACAATGGGGTGTACAAAATATTGTTGGACGTGCCCATTATATCTTATACAATTGGTGTACCCAAATAGCACTCAAGTGTATTAAATAATGATATCATTTGATTTCATCCATATGAATATTCCAATTTATAAGGGTTTGATATTGTTTTATGAAAATTATTCTCCATGTTAACAAAAAGGATTGAAATTAATTTTTATGAGTTTATAATGGTTCTCATGATTGAGATAGATATCATGTGGATCATAATTATTTAATCTGATGACTCTTGACTTTAACATACTTTCATGTTTTATGATCCATGTATTGATGGGTATGAGTTATTTTCTTATTATATTATGCACTATGAGTATGTCATCACCCACCTATGCATGTCTAATTATAAATGATGATAATCAGTTTCTAATTATTATCTTTTACATAAAAATTTTTTGATCTCACCCTTATTACATTTCCTTTTATAATAGTTTTTATGAATGATATTTAACAAGTAATGATTGGATGATATTTTATATAGATGATGACGAATTAATGTGAAAATGAAAATCTGGGTTATGTGGGAGAAGTTAACATTTAAATTCATCTGAATTAATTTTTTAGAAGTTTTTTATAATTCTATAAAACTCTAATACTAAAATTCCCTTGTGGTTGTAAGTGATCCAATTTTTACTTTTCATTTTTTATGATTTAGATAAAAAATTTGGGTGACAATTATCGATCTCAAAGATGGAAATGTAATGTTTCTAATTTCAGGAAAGGAGCCTGGTGTTTGGGTCCTAGGGTGTTATATTACTATCAAAAACTAAATTATTAACACTTTTTATCAAACACAAAAAAATATTCATTTGGAAAAATAATAAATTAATCTAAAAAAACTCATAAAAAGATAAAACTAAACCATTATATAAATATTTTACCTTAATACACCTACAAAATTTAAAATTTATAGTGAAGTTATTCAATTTCCTAAATCAACCTTAATATTTTTCCATAAAATATAATAAAGTAACTCCTTGTTGTCACATATTAAATGTGAATGTATATTTTTCATTTTTTTTTCTGAAACATGGTGACATCAATAATTACCAAAAAATGTCGATGAAAACAATAATTCTTCCTCATTCCTTAAATAAAACCACATATTATTGAATATATCCCAAAAATCCAATAATTTTGTAAACTCTATCAATGAAAATTGAAACAATATTCTGAACATATCATTAATCAATCAAAGGTAAATCAATAATATAAAGTAATAACCATTATCTAAACATTAGAAACATATTAAGTGTTATCTTATCATAGTCATGTGTTTTCATAAAATAACTCATTATTAAACAAAATTTAAAGGTTAATAAGACCATTAAACATTTCTTTGAAAATCCTTACTAAAAAATGAGGAATAATCCATTAATGTTCCATGATTATATTAACCAAAAAACCACTATTAAAAATTAATCTTAAATTATTTATATTAATACAATTACATAAACTAATAAATCATTCCAATTTCATCATATGCTAGTAACCATGGCTCGTCATCTTATTTTGTAACACTTATTTCATACAATGTTTCATTTTTAGTCACTTAATCATCATAAATATAAACATTCCTCATACAAACATTCAGATTCCCTTCATGATATTCCCTACAAGAAAATCAATTTTTATAATGTCGATAAATTCCACATTTATAATATTTGACATTAAATTATATTTTTCGGTTAAAATTACTATCATCCAATGCATTAATTGAAATTATTATTTTTCCAATACAATTAAATTATTTTTATCTAGTTTTTTAGACACCCAGACACCTTCCCATTCATATAATATAACCATTTTGGTTGTTTCCACATTCTCAAGACATAGTAAAATGAGTCTTCTTACCTCTATGGTCTCTACCTCATGAGATCTAAGTAATATATATCCTTATCTTCTTTGGTGATTTCAAGAGTCGGTTATAGTGAATGTTTTGAATCATACATCATCAAAACTGATTAGGTATAATCACAGTTTCTTTCACTCTAGCTACCAACCAGTTTGGTTTCTCATCATGAAAATTTATATCACATTCGATTTTGACATTGTTTCTTCTATTTCCCACTATTAAAAAGAATAAAAAATCACAGTACGAGTAACTATATTCATAATGGAAAATACAATAATCTAGAAAATATTTTATAGGATTGTAACCAACTTTTTCATCAATGAAACCTTAGGCATATCCTAGGTTATCCATGATTGTATTTAATTTAAATACATAAAAATTAGTCACAAAGTAGTTGTGGATTAACCAATGTGTGTCATTGGGAGTGTCAAACCTGGTATACAATAAGGTATGTTTTTGTGTACCAAGTAATGCTCAAATCAATACTGACATTACTTTTTTAGAGATATTACTCCTTAGTACATCTATTCAAGAACCATGTCCAATTGTAGTGTCCATATAAGGATTTATTGTTTTCTAATACCTACAATATCACACAAAACAAAACATTATGACGTTATCATATACATTGGAACATACTAAGGGTTCACAATATATTCTTTTTCATCCATGCATCTAAATATTTACTAAACCATTCTATGATACCATTTAGAGAGACACAATCCCATTATAAATTAATATAACATCATAATACATAAATATTCACTATATAAAATAATTACCAATTAAGAAATCATTTCGGTCTTGTGCTGTAGGAAACATGGAAACATAAACAACTAGTTAATATTAGTTCTATATCATATTCAACGTAGTTCCTCATAACTAATACCATTTTTGGACATATCACATGTAACACCTATCATCATATCCTGGTGAAAAGAAACATATGAAGAATTTCTATATATTCTTTGTAAGGGTATGCATGAGAGATTAAAATGATCACAAACGAATTAAATAAGTATAATTGTATGATAAAATGATATTAACATTTTCAAAACCATACCATTGATATCATAGATCATAAAAATGATTCATGTAACAAATCATGGAATTTTATAAGACATTATTGATTATGAAATCAAATTAAAAAATACACGAGAGCATAACCTTGGCATAATTCATTGACTTGTAGACTACACAAAATCTTAAAACATTGTGAAAATGTAAAAATATTAATAGGTTTAGCAATTTAATTAAAGACATGAAATATATACCTCCCATAATCCTACATACATGAAATATGGTTAATGAATATGTTTTTTATCATGAAATCAGGTTCACATATAACATATCATTACAAAATTCATTGGAGGGAAATATAGATACCAACCTACCTTTATTATAATGTGTCCATTATCCTTAGTTAAAATATAAAAAAAATAATTGGTTAAAATATAACCATAATCCCTTGTTATATCATTACTAACATCCTTTTTTATAATGTATCAACTATCATATAACGAAAAAAATACAAATGTGTGCCACAAGATATAAAATAATTCATAATTACAGAATCATTAAATAGAATTTTTTTTCACAAATATTTCATCATTTCATAAACTATGGAAATGGAATGGATTTATTAAAAATGTAATCATTATTATCATTAAACATTAATGTAATGAATAATAATTTATTCATTTCATAATATCACTAGTAAAAGAAAATTAATATCAAATGATTTCATCTTTGATGGAAAATGATTTCGAAATATCACATGGAATATTTCTTAAGAAATATACCCATTCCACTTTGAAAAAAAAAACACAATAAATATTGATACCCTTTATTAATTTTTTAAATATTTTTCATTAAAAATAACATTGAAAACATATAAATGTTCCTACAAATCATTGACTCCTGATAGAGATATGAGATTGTGTGCATGTTATACACATTAAAAAAATATTCCATTTAATTGTTTTTAAAAATACAAATGGGAATGGTTTCGAAAATAAAATGAAGATTAATTTTAAAAAGTTTTTTATAAAAAAAAAATATGGTAAAAATTAATTTAAAATAATATTGGAATATTATGAAATTATTGAAATTATTTTTCATAGACATAAATATGGAACAATTTTTTTATGGTCAAAGTGCTAAATAAATATGTTTTTATTATTTTGTTTGTGATCATGAGTAAATAAAGATAATAAAATTAAGGGAAAACTTGTATTCTAATAAATAAATAGAGAAAAAATTTAATTATTTTATTTCAAAAGAAATCGTAATATTTAATCATCGAATGATTAATCCTAAACAATACCAATAAACATGATGTTTGTAGTATCAAACCATCACTACTTTGGTAATTTGTCAATATAAAGACAATTTAGATAATAAAATCATATGAAACATTAAATATAATTAATATAGGATATACATGATATAAATTTTCAATAGTAAAGTATATATAAACCCAATATTTTAAGAAATAAACACTATGTTTAAAAGCATACATTACACGCCACAACGAGCATAAATGAAAAACTAAATAATATTATTCAAACTTTATCATACCATTCAATTATAATGGTTGGTATTAAAGTGATTAACTGAATTATTAAAAACTGGTTTACACATGTATATAAAATAATTTATTTAATAAATTAATTATAAATGAAAATAGATCAGTTTTTTCCAATAAATTGAAAGGTTTTTTTGGAAAACTATTTAAATGTGCACAATTTTTTTATACCAAAAAATAAAAAAATAACTATTTATGGATTATATTAATTAAATTTTAATATAACTTGTTCAATATAATTTTTAACATTCCTCTTATGTGTTTTATATAAATGATATATGAAAAAAAACCAATTTTACGTTTTAAACAATTGTTTTTCAAAAATATAGTTTTAACACATTTTAATGGATACTTATATAAATACTATTTTCTACACATTAATAAATAATATTTTCAAAAATAATATTCTTATTTTAATTAATACTATTAATATATGTGTTTGGATATTTTTTTAATGTTTTTGATAATTTTGTTTATTTTTATGAGTAACGAAAAATACTTAATTTTAATTAAAAATGTAATTTTTATAAAAATAATTGATAGTGTTAAATTATATTTTTATTGGAAATAATGTATAAACAGATATATTTTATATAACTTAATCCAATTTATTTCATTTAAATTGATTTCATATTCAATTTGGATATAAAAAAATTTCTATATTTTAAACGTTTTACCTTGAAAGCCTTTTTTATCCCTAGGAAATCGATTAATTTTCATTTAATATTAGACATTTATGTTTTTTGAATTTGTAAAAATATATTGCATATCTAAAATAAACATTTAAGATTCATTATATATGCCACTTTTTTTAAAGAGATATATATTTTCGTTGATAATTTTTATTACCACTTTAAGGGTAAATAAAGTAATTATGGGTAAAAATAATTTTGTAAATATTATAAAATTACACTAAAAAATTTCATAATTTTATGGGATGAGATATTACAGTCCAGAATAATAATTTGGAAGATTTTATGACCTCTTAGACCCACTTGTAGGACATTAATCACATTATAGTTTTTTTAATGAAAAGTCAAAGTTGTCATACATTTGTTTTAAAAATAAGAAAATCATTAATATTGGTATATTTAAAAGCTATATTCTTATATAAATAGTTAATGTAAATTGAATTTTTTATATTAACCAAATAAATTTATTTTAAATTTTTATTAATGAACTAGTAACCTTAATGAATTAGACAACGATGATGCAATAATTGTTTAGTTAAAAGAAAATATATAATAAATGATATTAAAAATATTAAAATAAATACAATTTTTGATAATTTATGACATAAACTAATTTAATAGTTAAATTTATATGTTATATATTTTTTATAATAATTGGATCTAATTTAATATTTTTATGAAATATTTAAAAAGTCAAGTAATGAACAGTATGTGAAATTGACATTAATGATATTTTAATATAAATAATATTTTATTAAATGAAATAAATTTTAAAAATATTTAAAATTCATAAAAAATTATTGGAATATGGTATGAAATTTCATCCAAAATCCATTTATTTTTCTTTTAATTTTATTGTGACTATATTAACCCATAGAGAGTAAAATTTCATGTTTTGAAACTAAAATTTAAAGGGGACAAAAAGGGTGAACGAAACAATATAATGATTAAAATAATAATCAAAACATGTCTAAATTTAATAGTATAATTTTTTGTAGAACCATAATCATCATATATTATTTATACATCAGTTTGGATCAATTTATATTAGAAAATTAATTTATACTAATTTAATATTTTGAATAATTCCAAAAGAACCCCTCCCTTATCTTATAAAAGGAATCCTATTCTCCTCTTATATTAACAGTTAAAAACTTAATACATTTTGGAATTACCATCCCAATTACCTTAATAGAATAAATAAACACATTATATTACTATCAATTTATGTGAAACACCATCCTTAGTCGTCTTAAGTTGTTAAGAATTGGATATTATCAGATGAAAATGTATCATTTTTAATCAGGAATTTCTATTTTATTTATTCTTTGACTTCCTTAAACCTTATTTAACAATGGAAAAATAATATATATAGTATCTTAAATATACATAATGTTTATTATGTTAATATCATCACCTAAATACACCTCAAATTCTTTGAAATAGGAAAATAATTAATTAGTTGTGTGTAAGGCGGTCTTCCACATCACGAATATATAAAATTTATTTTCCTTCACCATAAATCAAGAGTCATTGTAATGATTGAATGAATATTTCTATATGATATTCATGAAATAATTTTCATTATGATATATTATTATATCATTTACATTCTTACCTTTCATGAACATACAAATGATAATGTTGTTTGTGCGTACGACTGACCTATCACCTCCATGAAGCGGTGTGATTCATTTTTTATCACCACATCACATGGATGATATATATATATATATATATATATTTAAATTATTAATATGACATTAATTATATTATTTTCATTATTTTGAGATAAAATTATACTTAAATTCTTTCCATATTGATCATTGAAGAATGAAAATGTTACATATGCGTACGTATGGCCTACCATCTCCATGATTGTAACATAAGTCATTTATCATTACCTTACATAGTGGAATTATTTAAAAGTATAACTGATTAGTAAATATTATAATATTTTCCCTAATATTTTTATGTAGTTGATGGACTAATGACAGAATTTACTATTTATATCATAACAAATTTATTTTGGACTCAAGAACCAATATTCGTAAAAATATCCTACATGAACTTAAATAATTAAGTAATTTTCATAACATGATAATGAGTGATATAAAAGGAATAATAAAAACTTAAAAGGATCTAAATAAATTAAATAACTAACATATATTTTTCATTCAGGATGATATATATTGTACTTACTGTATTAGACTCATGGTAAGGGATTTCATCTCAATTTCATTCCATTAAAGAAATTCTTGATGTTATGCATATTTATTCTATTATAATGTGTATATTCATAGCATTGGAAAATATAAATCTATATTATACCTATTATAATTTTATTTAATATATATATATATTATAGTAAATTATTGATATAGTTTATGATTCTAGTGTTTCTGAAGTGATAAGGGTCTTTTTAGTCAAACAAACCTCTTTTTAAATTGAGATTTGAAATTTTTTATTCAAGTTATGGTTCATCAAAATTATAATAGACGTGTAAAAACATATAGTTCTATGAGACCTTGTAATATATTAAATGTTTTGTTCTTATAGAATTTTCTCCAATGTTTGGGGTAATGACTATATTCTCTATATAATTATATTTGAAGTTGCTTGTATGAAAATTACAATCTATAAGGTTTTTCTAAGGGTTCTATAAATGTTTAATAATGGTTCTGTGTGATAATGTCTCAAGTTATGAACAAAATTTTTCTATTTTTACTGTTGAGTTTATTTGGAAATCATTTTTTTTTCAAATGATATTATAAATTATCTCCTAAAATGAATGAAATTTATTTTTTTGGGTAAAATGTTTTTATTTCAATAAATGTGTTTATCATGGATTATCATGTTTTTTTATTGAACTAATGGTTTCGATTATTTTATGTCCCTTATTGAGATTTTTTTCTCTTACTAGGTTTTAAAATGTCTATTCACATGATTTATGGGGGAGAATGGAAACTGATGAGGGAAAGATGAAACTGGGGAATATATTTCCAGAAAAGAAAACAAGTTTTATTTTAAAACAATTTCTTTTGGATAAAAATTGGATATTGCACTCTTTTAATATAAGGGTTTAAATTTTAAGAGGTTATAATAATACACAAATAATATAAACTAAAAATATAAATGAATGTGATTTGTATAACAACAACACTAGAATAATTTATCATTAAGGTTGGGTTATTATTATTGGTTTGAAAGGATGGTTTAGAAAAATTTATATATCAAGATGTCTTCAAGTGAGGTAATCATAAGTGTTTGGGATACACTAATAGGTTTATACATATAAGGTTAATCATAATTTTTCTGTCTCAAGGAACCCATTTAAGGATTAATGTTATTAAATTTTATGGTTTAAAATTATAGTTTTGGATACATTCTTTGTCAAGGTAATTTTTGGTTATTAAATTTTAGAATGAAAAATGAATGTTCTGAGATAACCATTGAGGTTAAAACATATTAAGGTAATTTTATATTATGTATCTAACTTTCTTGATAATTTTATATGGAATATAATAATTCATTTTTAGGAAAATAAATCCCCATGGGATGGGTGAGAACCCATCACATATGCAAGGCCATGATAATTGAACCCACAACCCAATAGAGACACAGGTGCATTGCCTACCACTAGCCTATGTTATGTACAAGTTAGTATACATTATATTTTTAGTTAAAAAATTTTATTTTTGAATAATATATTAATTTTTGGTAAATATTACTTATCAAATAGATAACCTTGGGATTGGAAAATGATTCAGTGATTAAGTGATTAATGTAATTTTTGAAGATGTTTAATATTTTGGGAATCCTAAAAGATTAAGGTAAATATAATTCTATGTGATTTTTTTGTGGAGAAGTGGTTTAATTATATTTTAAATCATATATTTTTTTTTTCTATATATGGTGATTCTTTTTATTTATATAAATGGTTTTCATGTATTAGATATTATGAAATTTTGGTAAGTACATTTTTGGTATACAAGATTAAGATAGATTGAGGTTATTTTGAGATACTTGTAAAAATTTATCATGAAAAAATATGTTATAAAATAATTATGATTTTTGGGTTACAATTTTAGTCTATAATGTTTTTGAGGAATTTATGGGTAGCTATTTGTTGAATGATATATGTTGAAAATTGGGTGTAACTATTGAATTTTAGAGAATGAAGTATTTTTACATCCAATATTGTTTTATTATTTTTGGGAGTTAACTTATCATATCCTAATAAATTATTTTGGATAATTTTTTATGCTATGATAAACAAATATATAATCTTTTTTGTATGATTTGGTTCTCTAGATGATGATTCTTGAGCTCCAGGCCTGAAAAATTCATCATGAATAGTCAAAAATTAGATAAATATATGATTTTGAGTGGGAAATTGACTAAACAATGATAATATACATATAAAGTAATTTTATATCCTTGTTATCATAGTCTAGGTAATTAAATAATTACTCAAATAAATAAATATTATTTTGAATAAAATATTATAACCACTTACTTTTCATACTCATAAAACAAGGACTATTTAACCCATTATAGATATATGGTTATGTGATTTTTAACTTCAAAAAGATTATGTTATCTATCACTCTCCATCAGAACTTTATAGTTAGTTATTTTCATCCATATACATGATTCCTCTCTTGGAACCCTACTATTTTTTATCTTTGGTGACCTTTGTACTTTCCTTTTATTCATTTAATGTGTATGTTTCACTAATACTTTTTCGATGTGTGTTTTTATTAAATATTGTTTTGATTAGTTTAATCTCAGTAATGCTGAAAAAATTCAAATTGCGAGGAATCAATTTATTAATGGTGGGGGGGAGAATATAATATTCCAATATTTTAATACTGGAACAAAATGTTCAATAATGTACATGATATGCCACATCGAGCTTGAAAGAACACCTAAATATTATTATTTAAATGTTATTTTAATAACATAGTCATTAAAATGTTGGGTATGAACATGAAAAACTAAATAATGGAAACATGGTTTAAACATTAATATATAATTATTTATTTTACTGATTAATTATAAATGAAAATAAAATCCTTCATAAAATAAAAGGAAATATTTTTTCTAAAAAATTATCTAAATGTACACAACTGTGTTTTATACCACTAAATAAAAATCTCTTTTTTTGGATTACGGTAATGAAATTTATATATAATATATTAATTTTAAATTTGAACTTTCATATTATGTCATTTTTGAACATGATATCAGAACAAATATAATTTTACGCATAAAAGAAAAATATTCTTAAGAATGATGTTTCCCCCCATTTTATAGATGATTTTTTTAAATGTAGATTATGATAAATTTATAAATTATATTTTAAATTTTTTTTCTTATTTGAAAATGGGAAAGAAAAATTTATTTTTGTTGAATAGTTGCTATTTCTCCTACAATTTGTATTATAAAATAAATATTGAAAAAATACAAAATTTTAATAGAACAAAACATATTTTTCTAAATAATATAAAGTGTAAAATTATATATTGGATTTTTATTAATGTATAATTAGAAGAATTTTTTATAAATTAATATTACATAGGTCATTTGAATAAATTTTATATTGAATTTAGATATAAAAACATTTCAATATTTTAAATGTTTTCACATTAATATCATTTTTTCTCACCTCATCAATGGGTTTAGATTAATATTAATTTTTACTAGTTATATAGTTAGGATTTTGAAATTTGATTCCATATTTTTAATCATAGTTTATAAATTTACAAAATATACCCCTTTTATTACGGGATAATCTAAATAGTAACATTGGTACTCTTTATTCCCATTAATATTGGTAATTCTTGTATGAAAGGGTAAAAATAATATTCTAATTATTATACAAATACCCTAAAACTTGTCCTAATTTAATATTATGAATTATATTGTACAAAAAAATCATTTAGTAGATTTCAGGACCTCTTGGATCCACATGGATGACTTTAACTCTTTTATAACATTCTATTTTAATGAAATTCCATAGATGTCATGATTATGTTTTAATAACTATACCATTTTTAATATAGCATTATCTAAATGATATATCCATATGAAATTAGTATTTTTAATGATGAAATTTCTATCTTTATCATGGAATCTTATAATTTATTTTTTAGAATTAAATGATCACCTTAATAGTTTACAAAATGATGAATCATCAACTGTATAAATAACAGAAAGGAAAAAAATGGTATTATAAATATAAAAATAAATATAATTCATGATAATAAATGTAATAGAATAATTTTATATATCACATTTACATGGTTATTTTGTGTTATAATAATGGGTTCGAATTTATATTTTCTTATGGTATTTTTAAAAAGTCTAGTAATGAATAGTTTATAAATTTATATTGATGTTATTTTAAAATAAATAAATTTTATTAAATGAAATGAATATTATAAAATCAAAAATTTGGTAAAATTATTTATATAAGGATTTTTTTCCCAAAATAATCCGTTGATGGTTCTTTTGGAATTTTATTATAAATATATTATCCTTTAGAAAGTGAAACACCAAGGTTTTACATTAAGAGTTAAAAGGGTTAAAAAAGGGTTAATAAAAATGGATAAGGATTGGAAAAACTATTAAAATAAATTATTTTTTATCCATTTGAAAGAGTATTGCAATTTATATTAACTTAATATTTTGAATAATTCTAAGAGTGCCCCCCTTATATTATAAAGGAAAACATCTTATTCTATTCTCTTCAACCATAAAAAAATATTTGATTAATATAAAATATCTGAAAATACATTCCTATAAACTCTCCTAACATTATAGATATATTATTTTATGCATAACCCCATTGTTAGTGGTCTTAAGTTTTTATAAAAGTAGGTTGTTTGAAGAAAAGGTATCATTTTTAATCAGGTATTTTTTATTTCTTCTATAACATCAGTCAATATTCTTTAAATATTATGAATAATAAATCAGGTATCCAAAGTATAATTATATTGTATTATGTTAATATAATCACCTTAATCCATCTCCACTTCCATTAAATTGTAAATGAAATAATAATTTGTGTGTTTGGAAGAGTAACACCTCCCGAATTGACATAATTCATTTTCCATCACCACATCTCTTGACCAATTTAAATAGTGGAATTAAATATTATATATGATATTAAGGAATTATTTTTCGATATAAAATAATTTTACATCATTTACATACTTACCTTTCATAATTATAAAATTGACAACGTTGTTCATTCGTATGTGTAAATTATCACATCCACGAAGCGATGTGAGTTATTTTTCATTGCCACATCACATGGATGATATATATAATTATATTTAAATTATTAATATTTTTTTATTTATATTATAATAATTCATGAATTATAATATTATTCATTCCATATCTCTATAATAATTCTTGAAAAAATAAAATGATACTCATGCATATGTACGACCTATCATCTCCATAACTATAACATAGTTCATTTTTCATGACAATACGTAATAGTTTTATTTAAATTTATAATTCATGGACAAAAATAATATTCATTTAATTAATATTGTTTTGAATATTATAGAGTGATAAACACTTTAAATATTAACATCATACCAATGTCCTTTGTACTCAAGTACAAAATATTATCCAAATGCCCGACATGAACTTAAATAATTATATAATTATTATAACATGATATTAGATAATATAAAAATAATAGAAACATAAAAAAATTCCCATGAAATTAAATAATTATCCATTGTTTTATATTTATGATTATATGGATTATACCCGACAAGTCGGACTCAAGGTAAGGGATTTCGTCTCAATTTTCTTTCATTGAGGAAATTCTTCATGTTATACACCTTTAATAATTTATATGGTGTATCTATGGAAACTTTGAAATTTTTAATCAATAATGCACCAATCGCCATTATATTCACTTTATTTTTTTTAAATTCATTCTATAATGGGGATTATGATTCTTGTTTTTCTGAAGTTATAAGGGGATTTTCTTTGAAACAAATTCAATTATTATTGTGATTTAAGAAATGTTTTATTCATGTTTTGGTTTGTTAACATTATATTTCATGGGAGTGCCTAGATATCACTAGGTGAACCTATTATAGGTTAAATTAGTGGTGTGACTAGATATTTCTTCAATAAATTGGGTAACTATTATATTTTATAGAAAATTACATTGGAAGTTGTCCATATGGTTATTAAAATATATAAAGGTATAATATGGTTATCCCATAATCATAATATAATATAATAATATATATAATGTAAAGAACTGGAAATTTCAAGGAAATCGTTTTCTTAATTTTTTGGAATTTTAGGAGTGCGGTTTCTGACGACAGTTGATTCTAAGGCCCTGTGTGCCCAGAATCAATTTCTAATGTTTTGTTCAGGTATGTTCAGTAAACATATGTGTGAGTTTTTCTATCATTTGAACTGGTTCTCGGAATTGAAATCGGAGGACACCGATGAACTCGTAGCGCCGATATTCGCTTAAGTGGACCTTTGCCGCAGTTGCGTTTTATGCAGGTTGAGAGTTAATATTTTGGGATTTAGAATAAAATAAATAAAATTAGTAGTACACAATTTTATTTATGCATGTTAGTTATTTCCTCCCAAGGGGAGTTATAGGTGGGGCCCACACCCACATAACCTCCCATGAGATGGTATTTGTGAGGTGGGGCCTACACATGCCCTAAACCTTTCATCTCCCCATAACTCCCCTTAACCCCATTAACACCCCCTTTAATTAATTTTATAACTCCTCTCTTTCAAATTTTTAAACTCTCCACCTCCCTCTCATTTAGTTTTCCAACACAATTAATTAATATCCTTATTAATTAATTGGCACATCTCCTCTTTTGAATTATTTTGATTTTCATGGAATTTATTTAAAGTTGGAGAAGTCTATTATAATATTTTCATAGCTAATATTTTTGGTGGGGGAACCTCTAGAGAAATAGAAGAGCTTCGTTCTTTAATGAAGAACACTGTCCTTCCAATGAAGAACCACCGAAGAATGAAGATCGTCTCCTTCTATCATCGGCCAAGCCAAAGGAGAATGAGCCACCCACACGGAACGCCGACGACACACCATCCTCGTCTCCTTCTTCCCCAACGTCAACGAGTTGACACCATCTCCCCACGATGCCATCATCCGTGATGCCCGACTACCGAAAACCTTATTACGAGGTAGTGGGATATTTTATAATTTTATATATGTTACTTATACCCTCGATCATGAAAATATATTTTTTGGGTGATTGTTTAAACCACTAATGCAGTGGGTATGGGCTAACGAACATGTCCGGACCCACCTCCAACTTGTTCGTGATGCGAAATTTGTTGGGCGATGGATGAACGGAAGGGAAACATTGATTTGAGGCCGTCTCAGTGTAAAACAATACCGGAGAGGACCGCATGCACATATGGGAGGCAAAACGGACCACCGGGATGAGTCTGGTGGCCTGTGGAAAATCGCGGTGGCGCCAGCGACTGGAGGGGGTGTCCAGAAACGGCCGTGGTGGCGGTGGAGCAGAACCCCCATCTTTCAGGATCTAGGGAGGCCGGGCAGTGCCAGCCTGGCATCACTATTACAAAGACCGCCCCCCCCCCCCGCTCGGCAAGCTTGGCCGAGCCGCGGGCGGCCTCCGGGCCGGACCGCTTGGGCGCGGGCCGGTACGCCTGCCGCACGGGCCGGTACGCCTACCGCGCGGGCCGAGCCGCCCTCACGCGGGCCGGGCCTCAGCCGCCGGTCTGGGCTGCACCCTACCGAGCCGGAGCTGGACCCGGGTCGGGTCGACCTAGTTCGGGCCAACCCAGGGTGGGTTGGGCCGGGTCGGACCAGGCCCAGACCCCCCTCTTCAGACCATTTTCGGTAAATTGCCCATAACTTGAGGTACGATCCTCCGATCAATGCACTGTCAGTTTTGTAGGATTCCTCGGATCATGAAGGTAGATTAGGTATATTAAAATTAAGGTTTTGGCGAAGTGTATGTATGGCCGGGTTGGTACGAACCCGAAACCAACCGGGCCTTCGGAGCGGAAACGCTTATTACCTAAGGACCAGACATCTGATTGACGTGATGTAAACTTCGTTGGTTTTATTTTGATGATATGGTTCTTTTGGAATAATACACTCGAGGTTTGGACACAGTTGGAGTATGGTCGGGTTGGTTTTAGCTTAATAACCAATCGGGCCCCTGGAATGAAAAAGTCAATAACTCACAGACAGAGCGTTCGATGGACGCGCCGTCTGTTGCATTGGGACCCCTATGTCGTGGCGGTACTTTGAGATACTTCTTAGTGGTACATCATGACACTTGGAGTATCGACTAGTAGCTCATGGAGCAGATCCTCCTAGAGAGGAGCATACAGAGTGCGAAGACCTAGTAGCTGGCTGAGACCTAATGACTGCATATCTGATTCGTTTCGGAGTGACTTGACTAGCCTAGTGGGGAGAACTACTGTGTGAGGTGGCATACCCATGACGGAAGAATGCTACATTATGAGGTAGCAGACCCGTGGTACTCGACAAAAGGAGTGCCTCTATAGGCTATCAGGGGGAGCGCTACTATGTGAGGCAGCAGACCCATGGCGAGGAGCGTTACTGTGTGAGGCGGCAGACCCACGGTACACGACCGAAAGAGTACCTCAGCCGTCTAAGGTTAGTGAGTAGCACCTCGGAGTCATGACATGAGTATTGTGCTTGACAGAGGAAGAGTTCTCTAGCAGCCGTGGTTTCAACATCACGAATAAAATCATGGTTTGAGCTGAGTTAATGACCTTTGCGTTTTCCTCATGATTGAGATGGGTTATTTGATAACCTAGGTATATGTATGGGAATATACCAAATCAATGGTTATCCGTTGAAATCATAATTTTTGGATTATCTTCGTTGAATTTTGTGAGACCTTGAGGGTCTTGGGGTCCCTACTGAGAATCGTTATCCTCACCCCTGCACGAGCTACGCCCGCACCTCGTTGTGTTGGATGCAGACGACGGGCAACGCTGACGGGGGGTGAGAATGCTAGGACTAGACGGTACCCGGAGGTGGACCACTTAGAGTGACGACACATGGAGCAGACTGATAGATGTGGAGTGTTGAGGAGGACATCTATACCTACCCTACAGCTAGGAACCCGGAGGACGATCCAAGAGCTGCTTTCACCATTCAGCTGTTTGTATTCTTCATTTGTAATTTCTTCAGTTGTAGCTATACCTTTTTGTTTGGATTGTATTTCCATCCCCTTGGTACTTTCAGAACACATGTTATACTAATTTACTTAGTGTTTTCTTCCTCTTGTTCTCTTGTAGTGTGTGTTTCGTTTTATAAAGTCAATACCTTCCCAGTTTTAGAGAATTACGCCTTTGGTGCTAGTTTCCATCCCCTGGCCTATGGAAGGCGGGCTTGGGGTAGTCACGATGCGGGCCCCAGGGGACAGGTCATGAGTGATTGCGTCCTCTTGTTCTCTGGTAGTGTGTGTTACATTTTTTAAAGGCAATTCCTTACTAGTTTTAGGGAATTACGCCTTTGGTGCTAGTCGCCAGCCCCTGGCCTATGGAAGGTGGGCTTGGGGTAGTCACGATGCGGGCCCCGGGGGACGGGTCATGGCATATAATATTAGATTTATTAATTTATCATGAAATAAAAATATGTTTAATTAGAAGAATAAATAAACATTGATGATTTGGTAAAAATGATTACCCCTTTTTCACCGTACATCCTTTGTATATCTTTTTAAGGGATATACATTTGGTGTTTTTGGAAGACCAGGATCTCCATAACAAGGATATGTATTTTTGGAAGATAAATGTGTGTTCTCTGGTTGATATAGAAGGATCAATGGGGTGTGAATAAGTTAGGGAGAAGGTCCTCTTTTATAATTGAGGCATCAAACTCTTTTGGAATGTCTCCAAATATTAAATTAAAACAAAATAATTTATAATTTCAAATAGATCCAAAGTATTTATTTAAAAAATAAGATGGGGATGGGTCAAAATCATCCAATAATTTTTTTTGAAAATTTTAGTTTATATTTATCTCTTTATCGTTTGGTTTTAAACCTTTATTATGCCATGTAGCTCTTAACATAACAACATGGACTTTTACTAATCAAGAGTCAATATTGTTACTATAAAATGAAAAAACAAAAACTTTTAAATCACAGAAAATTTTTTAGACATTATCTAAATCATATTTATTAATGTTATATTTTTATAAATTGTATATCATTTAATAAAATATTACTTATTTTAATTTTACATTAATGTAAATTTTGACAATATTCATTACACTGACTTTTAAAAAAATTAATAAAAAAATATATCTTAGAACCAACTATTTAACACATCACGAACACGTAAATTGTATCTATAAAATTCTATTATGAAATTAATTTTCTATAATTATATTAATTTTAATATTTTTATAGTCATTTATAAGATATTTCCAATAATTAAAGAATTGATTCCCCATCATTTTTATGATTTTAAAATTAAAATTGATTTCCAAAAAATTAAAGAAAATGACCATATTGAATATTGACATATTATTTTTCAAATTACTATTTATACTCAAATATATGTTCTAAAGTAATCCCATATTAAAAATATGATACTTATTAAATACATGAGTATCACGTATTTGACTTATCTTAAAATAAAAAATAATAAAGGTATTGAAGTCATCCTAGTGGCTCAAATAGACCATAAAATCTGCCTAAAATCATTTTAGTAGACAATAAATCATCGAATAAAATTATTAGAATTGTACGGTTAATTTTTTATTATTTATAATATTATTTTTTACCTTAATTTCCTGATTTACCCTTAACTATAGAAATTAAAATTACTAAAGATATTATTAATATTGTCAAAAAAATAAAGGACATATGTAATAAATTTGGAAATTAGGATTAAAAATAAGGAATAATTTTTTTAAAGACAATACACATTATTGTA
This sequence comes from Viscum album, assembly GCA_963277665.1. Taxonomy (NCBI): domain Eukaryota; kingdom Viridiplantae; phylum Streptophyta; class Magnoliopsida; order Santalales; family Viscaceae; genus Viscum; species Viscum album. The sequence goes on along the minus strand of OY728151.1, from coordinate 269,254,351 downwards.
TAATGTTAATTGAAAATTAATCTTAGGGACTGAATGAGAAAACATGGTTTTAAAGGGAAAACATTCAATAGATTAAAATGTATTTATATTCAAATTCATTATTATATTTATTACAATAACATAAATTGGATTAAAAAACATAAAATGGATCTAATTTTACTTTAAAAAAATTTAAAAGTATTATTTCAATATATAAATTATTTTAATAAAAGTCTGTTTTTAATTGAAATCAAGTATTTTTCATAAATAATTAAAATATAAAACTTATCAGACAATACCAAGAATTCAATAAATATAAATTTTGAAATTATTTTTATATAATAATTTTATTTTGTGAAATATAATTAATAAAAGGGTCAAAATAAGTTTTATAAACAAGTCTTCCTTGAAAAGTTGGTAAAACTACCTTTTAAAAAATACAACATTTTATGCTTAAAATAGGATTTATTATTATCTTAAGCCAATCAAAAATATTTTATAAATTAAAAAATATTTAATTAATTAAATATACATTTCAACAATATCTTTCACCAATATTAATTTATTATAAGAAAACATCATTCCGATAAGAAAACCATTTTTTTCATAAAAAATATATATATTAAATTTGTTTTTTATTTTCATTTATAATTAATTTTTAATAAAATAATTCATTATATATACATTCATAAACCATATAGTCATTATTCGGTTAATCCTATGCATAACATATATTCAAATTGATATGTTATATTGGAAAAATTTAAATAATAATATTTAGTTGTTCGTTTAAGCTTGACGTGGCATATCGTATATGCTATCAAACATAGTGCTTCCTTTTAAAAATCATGTTGATACATTATCCACCCATTAATAAATTTGGTACTTGTAATTTTAACATGGTCTTGTTAACGAAGGATTTAATTCTCAAAATAACTTTATTTAAATCCCAAATCTGAATAAGATATTATAAAACATCCACTCTAAATAGAAGAAATGTAAGTATAAATTTCACCTGAGATAACAAATACTAGGGTTCCATTGAGGAAATCCATGATATCAATGAGAACATATATAAAATGTTTTTATGGTCAGTTATAGAGAACATGGTCATTAAAATTAAACCATCATAATAAGAAAAATTGTGGATCAATTCAAAGACCTTTTATTTCTCTAAAATAAAAGTAAACAGATAATGTTTTGTTACAAAATATTTTCCCTATAGTTGAGGAACTATTTTACTATTAATATAATAACATTAGATAAAAACCTACATTAATATTTTACATTTCTTAAGAATAATATGATACTTTTTTTATGTATCAATCATTTTTCATTTCTTTTCATACTGTTGGAGATGGATATTCAAGATGAATTTTTATGCTTTAAGAATAAATCATAAGGTCCCAAAGTAATTTAAATTATCCTATAAATGATTACTAAAATAAAAATGTTTATAAAATGGTATAAAATAAATCATACCTTCATTTTAACAAATAATATAATATTCTCACCATAATATATTCAATCTATAAGATTTATCCAATCTAAAACTGCCCATGTTCAATAACAAAAGATTTAAAAATAATATCACTAATTTAATAAAATAAAAATATCCTTAAATATTACCCAAAAAACATAATATATCTCTTTTTTTCACATTATAAAAATATTAATACCATAATAACCTATAATCCATTTTGAATGATAGATACTTCCTAGTGTAAAATCTTATGTTGTTGAATATATAACTCAAACCAAAAAATCCATTAATTCCAGAATAACATAAACCCTCAAATCACTATCCACTTTCATAATCAATATTATTATCCCATTAAATTTTATTTATTGTTATGTGATCATAATAAACATATTTTTGGTTATTGTTCTTAAGTCATGTGGTTTTGAAAAAGGAAACTTACAACAAATTCACGTTTCTTGATTACTCATTCTATTAATCACCTATAAAAAATTCCTCAAAAAAGAAGTACTAAATTATAATCCTTATATATCTCATGATTCCTTTAACAAAAAAATTATTGTTAAAATAATATAATAATAGAATTAAAAAATTCAAACAAAGGCATACTCTTTATTCCATATCATCAGTAGTTGTAGGTTAAGCTTCACCATGATCCATTATCCACTTTTTTGGTATATTGATTCGAAACATGAGACATTGACATGATTAGTGTCTATCCATATTATAGTTGAATAATTTTACTTTGTACCCCTTTTTATTACACATCAAATCACAAGAATATTTCCCTTTCTCAACACAATTTTTTGAAAACTCCTATTTTTTAGAATGTACCATGGTGCATATTTCTGCAATTATAACATACAAGAAAATACTTATTTCATTTATCCATAATTTTAACTAGTATAATCTTATTATAATTCATCAATCTGAATATATAATACATATATAATTCATTCTCTATCTCAGTAGTATATTATAATATATCCTCATATGATGAGGTTGTTTGAGAGACTATTTCCCTTTGATATATTGAAATAAAACCATCAAAGAAACTATTATTTTTTACTCATTGTATTATTTTCATTGATGTAGTTCCAATTTGTTTTACTATGATCCATTTATAATGTATTAAATATATTAGATTAGTTCATAAACATATGAAACATACTGTATAATCTTATAACAATTGAATATCATATCTTAAATTGAAAATTTAGGTATAAATAATCTCCAAATTGTAATAATGGTTTGTTTGGGAATATTTATAACTTCTTTCATAGGGTCTCCTTTTGAAATATATGTTTCCATAAATATAGTTATTAAGGTTTTTAATATGCTTCCTTTTATTAAAAATATGTAGACCCCGACCCCATTATCCCAGATTTGAAGGTTACTTTTTTAAATTGGCATATTATACAAGGAATTTTATTATGAAGGACCAAACATTTTTATATTTTAAGAAAACTAGATATATACTTTATACATACATTATAATTGGATTTATAAATATAACATAATTATTAATTAATGAACATGAGTATTCTCTAAGAATATCGTTTCTTGTCAATCATAATATACATGTTGGAATAATGTGAAAAATAAAAGATAACACCAGGTGAGATTAGATGCTCAATATCTATAAGCATACAAAAAAATATCATGAAAGAATAATCATAAACATTAAGTAAAGGCTAATAACTGAATCACTATCCATTTAAAAATAATCTTTAGTATAATATGGAAATGATAAATGATTATAAAATAATCCCAGAAAAATAATCACATGGATATTGCACTAATCGAATAATCACATGGAATATAATAGGACCTCACCTACCACTTACTAGTTTGTCTCATATGACCTAATGATGTATCTAGGGGAAATAAGAGGAGCTTTCATATCACTTAATAATTATAATTCATTCCTCACACGAAAGGGGAAAACCAAAAAAAAAACATAATCATTCATTTGAAATAAAATATGATAATAAATGAGAGTATTATAACTGTAAACCATGTATGGTATCAAAATATCACATAGACATTAAAAATGAAGATAAAAAATTCAATAAAATCTTGTAGATGGAATCTTCTATGATCAAAGTCAATTAATAAATATATTCAACAAAGGGTTTTGACAGATAATAAAATACACTAATAAAATCAATTATATGTTTAGAGAAATATCAATTTTTACATTGATATAATTTATTTAAAATTTCATCTAATTATAATAGAAAATTTTTATTCGAAATGATCCTTGAAAACATGTAATGGAATATTCAAATCACAAAGGAATCATGGCATCAATTAATTATTCTCATTCCAAAAAATTTAAATTAATTCTTACTGAATATGTTTCAAAAAAATTCATAAAGTACCTTATTTGGGAAATAAAAAATGGCTTATTTCACATTTTTTCTGTTAAAATTCAAAAATTGGTAGTGAAAAGGATTTAAAAATACATCTGATAAATATAAAATCCTTTTAGAAATTTTTTTCTAAAGCATTTACATAGAAGAAAAATATTCCTCAACATAAACAATATCGATTAATGATGAGATTGTGAAATAAACCCTCACCTTAAGTTTATTTCCCCACATACATTTAGAAAACAATTATATAGTTGTTTTAAGAATATTATTAGCATATACCAAAATAATAATAATATTTAAGATATTATATATGCACCTATTATAAAATTTTACCACTCGTTTAGTAATAATATTTTATTCATTTCACATTTTCTGGAATTAATTTCCTTGTTTTCTAATGATTATTTTGGATTGAAGGTTTGGATTCTCATGAATAGGATATATATTGAACATCTCTAGAATATTAATAGTATTTTAAATACCATATCTAATAATTAAATATAATTTTGGAAAAATCTATATTGTTGATCATAGATAATGAATCACATCACTTCATTGAGATGGTACGTCGTACATACCAATGAGTGGTTATATAATTTCTATATGGTTGAAAGGGCAATGAAGTGTATGGTTAATTAATTTTAAAGAATATATATCATTTCATAATTAGTTAATATATATATATATATCCCTTATTCCCATTATTACTACAATCCTAATAAAATGGTGTTTAAAAATAGATTACACCACAGTGTGGAGATGACAAGTTTTATGTATGCACGTGTGGTGATTTTTCATAGGATGGATAAAAGGTGTAATAATGATAATATAGTTTTTATTCCATTTATATTATATAATTTTAAATATATAAAACATAATATAATTACAAATCAATGATTAGTCATTTTAGTGTCTTGAGAAAATTATAATTAAACATTAATTTTACACAACAAAACATAAAAATTATTAAATTACATTTTCTATAGATTCATTGTGAACATATAATTATTATTAGTAAAAGTAATAACCTGAAAATATACATTAGTGAAAGGGGTGAGATAAAATCCCTATAAGTTGATAATTTAGAACATACATCAAAATAATGTCAGTAAGCATAATCATTATGATCATACCATCAGCATAATATCATTATGAATATAATAGTTGGTATAATTTGATAATAGAATGAAATATGGAAATTCATAAATATAAATCATCATTTTATAGTGGTAAAATACAACACATATTTCTTAACTAAGTTAGAATCATGTTTACGCATAACATATATGTATAAATATGACATCATTATTGTGAAAAATACTGGAATTATGTTCACATATATTTCAAATTATCTCATGAGATTCAACACAATATACAATTAATTTTATTTTTATATTATTCTTTTCCCACCCATAACATCTTTAAATTTATATATTCATTCATTCCATATAAGACATATAACAATCCTAGTAATAAAATAACCCATTGAAAAGAATGGGTTTAATAATAATTTCATGAAGAATACCTTCATGAAAAAATAGGGATCCCAAATGAAAAATGGAAAAACATTATTCATATAAGAATCATTCATATTTAATGAATAAGAAAATATCTCAATGGAGTGAAGATTTGTTTTGGAAAGAAGAGTTGTTTTGAAAAAATATTTATATATTTAATTAAAAAGTATTTGAAAACATGTATATCCATGAAAATAAAAATGAGTGAAAATAAAATTATATTTATTCAATATTAAATTATTATCAATAATGAAATTTGTGAGAAATAGAGAAAACCTAATGAAATGGAGATGTCTTTGAGAATCCCCTTACATTAATACGTAAATAATTCCTTTTCTTTTTTACCACCTGAATAATAAAAATATGTTTATCAAAAAATTGATCCATAATTTAATTATTTCAATTTTTATAAATATTTATCAATTATAATCATCAGGTTATATATCATAATTTTATCTGGGATTAAAACGATGTGTTTTGATGTCAGATTTTTCTTAAAAATTCCATATTTTCCATTAATTTCTCTATTTCGTTAAATATAAAAAATAAATTAATATAATTAATTATAGAAGAATTTAATAAATATAATTAAATAATTATATTTTATATTTATTTCACATTATCCATCCACGAATTTTGTCATAAGAATTATTTTGGCAATGTCACAGTAGGTGGTTAATCGACCTTTAACGAGATATTGTCCAATGGGTGAGAAAGGGAAGTATGACACTCATATTTTGCATAAATATGATAATTATAGAAGGTTAAAATCATTAAAAAAAATTTATTTTTCTTTATTATCAACTTTTTAGTATATTTTTTTGAATGTAATAGTGTAAAAAAATAGAAGAAGAAAGGAGGGACCCATTAGTAGATACATACTCTCTCTTTAGTGTAGCATCCCCGATACGACTTTATATATCTATAGTGATTGGATTTAGATTTCTCAAAAATGACCCCATAGATTCTGAGAAGATTATGTGGTTGGATTTGGTATTATCTTTTTATTTTGAATCGATGGAAGGAGTGGTTTTCCATGGTTAGGGATAGGGGTATTTATAATTGAAGAGAGAGGAAATTCTAGAATAAATATTGAATAAAATAATATACAAAAGGTAAAACATGTAATATTTATGTCATAATCATATAAATCATATATGAATCTAATATAATGAGTTTAATCCTTTGAATATGAATTATAATTTGAAGATATTAATTTATTAAAATGGTAAATAACTAGAATGAAAATTTGATATTTCAATTAATCACTTTTGACATTCGATTTTTGGAAAGGTCTTTTTAGGTTTGGAAATTTACTTAATTTCATTTTAATGAACCACCTATGAATCTAAATAAATAATTTAAAACCAAATGTTCTATAAAGGATTATTTCGCCATTACATCATGAATGATTTAATTTTAGATAATTCAGTTATATAAAATCTCTACTTTTACTATTCACCTCAAAATTGTTGTATTCTAGAAAAGTTTGAAGAAATAAGCATTGGATAATTTAAAAATTATTATTTAAAAAATGATATTAATTTCGTAAAAATAAGTTTTTGAAAATATTAATTATAATTTTTAATATAAAAATAATAATTTTTATAAAATAATTAAAAATATTGTTTATTAAAAATATGATTATATTTTTGTTGAATTTCTTAATCACGATATTTTTTAATTATAAAAAAATATATTATTACCAAAGCTCACATTACTATAACAATGGTGAAATTACTGCCTATATATTCAACTCTATTAATTCACACAATTTTCAAATCAATTCCTCTTAGGGATCTGTATTTACCCAATTTTTCTTAGTTTACTAAATATTCCTTCTAATTCCCTTTAGGGTTCTCATTGGGGGAAATTATTTTTGTAGATTGGAGAGATAAATATTTTCCCATTTAAGATTTTCTATTTTCTCCCAGTAGTAATGATTTTTATTCGAATTTATTTCATTTCTGATTATTCTAATAGTATCTTATAATAAAGAACAATTTACTATTGTTTTCTCTATATTTTTTATTTGTAAAATATTTTATAATATAATACAACACGAATTTATTCATGAATTTGTTTACTAAAAACTATGGGTCCTTACACCCTTCCCCCATTATAAATTTCATCCCTTAAATTTCAAATCATATTCTTAGTTGATAATAGGTTTGGTTACTTCTGTTTCATTGTTTCTTCTAGTTCCCAAGTAACCTTTAAATTCTTAGGGGACCCCACAACAATTTGGAAAGGTTATTTTTTTGTTACAAAGAACATTGTCTCGAAAGTTAAATTTTTCACATGATTCTATTCATATTATTTGTCATTTTGTGGTTGTATATCTTCCAAATTCAGTAAATCAGATGGATGAGGTATATACATCATTAAAAAGACATGTGGAACCCATCATAAACAAAAAACATACTTGGTGGAAGTGAAAGTACATAGTCCAATTCTCATATGAAATCATGGATATCAAAATAGGACAATGTTCCTTGTTCAATGCTTCTATTTCTTTCCAAACTGCATGATTCTCTTCCTTGGTGATATTCGAAGGAAGACTTTGTCTCTAATATCGATCTCCACTCCCCTTTAATGGCTGTCAGTATTGTTATTTTTTCAACAATGAGTTGATTTTATATATTTTAGGATGTCTTCAACCTTCTCTATCCTCACACATACAAGGATATGCCCATGTGTCTTTCATTCACCAAGTCTATCCAAACATGCTAATGTTCTACATCCCTTCCCATATAGAGCTTTATATAGATAAATTTTAATTCTTGAGTAGTAGTTATTGTTATATGTAAATTCAACCATTTGGAAATGATGATACCTCTATCCATAAAATTACATTGATCTGGATATTATCATGACCACATGTGTCTAGATAGTCATTTCATATTGAACATCTGTTTTAGAGTGATAGGACACGAGGAAATTCAATTCAATACTCAAACTAGATTAAATATTTCCCCATAATTTTTTGATGACCCACAGATCGCAATCAAGTATGATATAAAGTGGTACCCCATGTTGCGTCGCCACTTCTATCACATATATATTCGCACTTTGTTCAAAATATATATCTACCCAAATAGTGATAAAGTGGTATGTCTTGGTTAGTCAATCCACCACAACCCATATCTCATTTTTTACTTTTGGATGTTTTCAAGAGACTAGTCATGTGGGTATAGGAAATGGTTACTTTATCCCATTATATTTTTTTAATTATACATTAATTTTTTGACATACCAAACACCCTGAGACATACTAAATAATCGTTATCATGTTGTCCCACCGGAAATTTACTCAAGGAGTGTGATACATCTAGTATTAATGGTGAATTATGATAAATGTTCATTATCTAATACATCCTTTTAAATAAAATTTGATGAAGGAAGACAAATCATTTTTCCAATCTAAGTCACATCATCATCATTGATATGGAACTATTATAACTTCACTTCATTAAAAACTATCTCCTACTTTCATACCACTATATTATCCCTTTATGTCTCCTTGAAATTCTATTCGATATATGTTTGTGTAATAATTTGGGAACGGTAGTATTTATTCGCTACCATTATGATTTCCATATCTATCCTTTTGATATACATAAATATAGAGTTTCTATCAATCTGATTTATGGATATTATAGTTCGACCTTTTCTACTAAGAGTATCTTATACATTTATATCCTTTCTAAGATGGTACTGAATTGGGAAATCAATGTCTAAGGTTTTCTCTAACCATCTACTTTGATTATTGATGATCTATTTCTATTTGAATATATACTTTATACTTTTATGATCAGTATATATATCACACATCTCACCATATAAATTCTTGAGCCAAACATCTATAATGATGATTACTACTACTAAATCCAGGTCAAGATTCAAGTATATCTGCTCCTTGTTCTATAATTTTCATGAGGTATATTCTATAAGTTTATCATTTTTCATGAGTACACATGCAATGAATTTCTTTTATGGAACACATTATATCACAAAACCTTACAAATTTTTTTTGATTACATGTGCAATGACTAGCCTCTTCATGATCTATATAAATCATTCCTCACAATTTTTTGTCTAGAAATACTTTACCCGTTTACGTGATACCGTAGTTAGTGGGATAGTAAATCCTAATAAACTTCCCAAAAAACAATGATAGTACCCAACCAATCCAAGATAACTTTTTATTTCCACTACACTAGTGGGAATGTGTCATTCCTTGATTGACTTTTTTATGGTTCCATAAAAATTCCCTCATAGAGATCAGATGCCCCTATAATACAACATTATCTATCCAAAATTTACATTTATGGAACATATTGTACATTTTCTATTTTGTTAATTTCTCCAGAAAGGTCCTTATATTATATTCATATTCCTCTTTACTCTTGGACTAAATGAAAATATTGTTGATAAACACTACTAAAAAATTTACTGGTAGTCTCTACAGGCTATATTCATCACCTCGAGGAAGATTATGAGAGCATTGGTATATCTGATGCGAATCACTATGAACTCATAGTTCCCATAACTTGAATAGAATGAATTTTTCTAAATATAATTATTCTCACCATTAGTTGATGATATCATGAACAAAAATCCACCTCTAAGAAGTATTGATCTTTTCATTGATGATTAAACAAGTCATAAATTTATTGAAGAGGATAATTTTTCGAAATACAGATATTTTTTATCTCTCATTTATCGAGAAATGGCTTCATTGATCCATTCATCATCTTTAAAAGGAGTACTAGTGCACACCATGCTGATGCATTAGGTCATACGAACCCTTATTGAAATTTTCTTTACAAGTACTTTTTAACACTTTCAGACCAATCAGGGCTGTTTAGAATTTTTGAGATACAAGTATCACCAATTATTAGCTCTATTGATAACTCTACCTCATGATATGGGGTGGTCCGTGTATCTCTTTGATAAATATATTAACGCTTTACCTAAAAATGAAATTTTTCTCTAGGTTGACACATTCCTTTTACTCATCCATATAAGCACGGATTTCTTATTTAAAGTGTATCAATACCCAACCATTAAAGGATTTTCTAAATGAGGTTCGTGATCATACATGAATTATTATAGGATCATTGGGTGGTTCAAAATATGAAAAGATATTTCCTTTTACCAATAGTTGATAAGTTATCTATATAATGAGATCCAATACATTCCTAAAATAGAATTGAATTCTACTGATGGAATTATTACGAGATTCACATGATGGATCATCCCATATACACAAATAAGAGAATAATACAACAATATAAATGAAATTATTACCCCATTATATTTTTTATGAATATATCAACATCAAGGCAATGGGGATTTTATTATATAGTTCTATTAAAAATTCATTATATAATGTAAATCATAGAAGTAAAATCAAATAATACATTTTACATTATTTTTAGAATTGGATGTTTACCTTTTAAGTATTTTTTTCATGATCCACATCAGCTGTAGTAATGGAAAATTATTCCCCATTATCTTGTAGAATTTTTGGTATCTGATGATGATTATGCTCAAAGACATGATGTTTAGTGCACTTGCATATGCAGTTCCCTTAATCCTTAAAATTTAATCATTGAACCATATGTGGTTCATTATGAGCATCACATTTTCCACTATTGTATTTTATGATTTCTACTTATATCTTTAACATTGATGAGCTTAGGGGACATCTTTCCTACACATAAAGCATTTCTGCATCCCTTTGAGACATTTACCTTGATGATTCTTCCAACATTTTTGACATGTGGGTAGTTGGATCCCATTTCCACCTTTTTCAATTGAACCACCATCTTAAAACTCCATCATTCACTTCTTTTCTCCATGACCGTGGGTCTATTCTCTGAATTCTATCTCTACTATGTGAGCACATCGAACCACTCCGTCATGATTTCAATAGTCTCTCATTTGTAGATACTTTTGATGGTGAGGTTTTAAAATACAAAATAATCTATCTATATTTCTATAATTGTTGATAAAAAATCCGAGGCATTGTTTTTTCATTTCTTTGTTTCCCTCATAATACATGTACATTTAACATTACATTTTTTTGTATCTATGAATTAACTCTCCATCTTTATTCGAATAGTATGAGATAAATATTTGATTAAAAATATTTTCTTATAGTCTTCCCACACTATATCTTCTATTTCATACATTTTCATATTATTCTTTACAAATTCCCACCATTGATTAGTTTCTCCATCTAAATGATAAACTGAAAAATTCAGAATATCCTTATTAGAAAAATGGATGATGGAAAATAACTTCTCCATTGAGTTAACCCACTCTATTGTGGTAGGTGAATTCTAATCTCCACTAAACATAGGTGGTCATTTCCTCATAAATAACTCAATGTCTTGTTGTTAATTATTGGGTGAAGGTTGTATTTCCTCATGATTATTGTAATTATTCACAACATGAGATAGCTGGGTAAGCACCACCATTGTGTTTTGATATTTAAGTCCCATGGAAATGGAGTTTTCATTAAAACAATTGTTTCATAGTCCCTAAAATGGGTAGTTGGACTAGTTTCCCTTGGTTTCCACAATTTTCTAAAATTGAAAAGCTTTGGACAAAATGTACGCATAAAAATAGGAACAACTATTCTTTTGCACAATTAATTATAAAATAATGTCTGATGGGATACCTATGATAATATTTTTTTTACAAATATTATTCGATGTTTATATATAATTAGTTTTATCCAATATGTTTTCACTAATTGTTTTAATAAAAATTCCCAAAAACAGTAATCCATGCTCCAATACGAACTATAGAGAGCCTATATTTTCATTAAGGAACATTAAATTATTTTAGTGATAAAAATCATTAATTCATTACAAAATTAGGATAAAATAGTTTTCCATCATGGAAAATTAGTCATATATATAAAATTTCATAATAAAAAATAAAAATTATTTAATTAATTCAACTCTAGCTTATTATTTGCCCTTTAATTATTGCTAGTACATATAATCACATCTGGATATATATCCATGAACTTGGGGTGGTAAAATCCCATAAACTGGATAAATAATAACTTGAATCAATATGAAGTGTGTGAGAATAATCGTCATCTTCATACCATAAGAATAATATCATAATCATAACCATGATAGGAATAATTATATAATTTAATAGAATGTGGAAATCCAAAAAAATGAATCATAAAGTCTATATAGTCAAATACCTCATATAATTGTGAAGAACGCTATCACCCTGTTCATATATAACAAATGTGAATTATTATAACATCATCATTTGGAAAATATATATAATAACTTTCAAGAATGTTTCACATTACCTTCTGAGATACATCACATTACTAAATAAACTAGAGGGATATATATTTCTGAACCCAGTCGACACATTATAACATTAACATATTCATGCATTCTTCAAAGAATGTATAACGATTTTTCTCATAAAATAACCCATCGAAAGGAATGAGTATCATAATAATTTCATAAAACATACTTTCATGAATAAACATTGGGATTTCCATATGAAATAGAAAGAAAATAGAAATAGATTAATTTTTATTAATCATGATTTAAGAAGAAACAATATCAAGTGAGTCAAGATGTGTTTTGGAAAGAAGAGTACATTTGGAAAAATCGTTATATTTTTCATAAAACTATGATGAAAAAATGTATATCCTCAAAAATAAAAGGTAAGAATAATGAAATTATAATTTACAAAAATTAAATGAATATCCATACTGAATTTTTTAATTAAGAGTGAAAACTGATAGAAATTGAGTAGGGTTTTAGAATACCCTTACTTTAATTCCCGCTTAATTTTTTCAGTTTTTATCCTCATAAATAATGAAAATAATTTTATTGAATCACTGATCCAGAAGTGGATTATATCCATTTATAAAATTATTTATCAATTATAATCATTGTATTATAATTATTAATTTTTGTTGATATAATTGAAGTGGTTGATTTCAGGTTTTTATTAAATATTTCATGTTTTCCCTAGATTTCTTTATTTTGTCCAATATAATTCATAAATTAGTATAATTAAATCTAGATACATAGAATAAATGTAATAACCTATTTATATATTATATTTAATTCATACTGTCCAACCATGATATTGGTTATAATTATTGAATTGGAAATGTGTCTATTGATGGTTAACTGACCATTAAAGGGACGTTGTCGAAAGGGTGGGAAAGGGAAGGTTGAAATTTATATTTTTCATAAAAACGATAAATAAAGAAGGATGAAATTAATAATATTAATTTAAAAAATTTATAATCAGTTTGTTAGTATATTGTTTTTAATATAAGAGGCTAAAATGACAAAATATAATAACAAAAGAGGTAATAGTTAATAGAAACTCACTATCTCCTCATTGTATCTTCTCTTGTATGACACTATAACCCTATGGTGATTTGTGTTGGAAAACCCTAAAATGTAAATATTTATTATAAGAGGCTTAATATGGAGGATTTGGGTTGACATTAGGCTTTATAATGAGTGAGATGTGTTGTTTCTCAAGATAACGGAAAGGGGTTTTATATATTTGAGGAGAGGGATATTTTTAGAATAAAATATGGAATAAAATAATACACTAAATGAAAACATAATAATAGTGATTTTTAACAATATAAAAAATATTTTAATATAATATAATTATTATAATACATTAAATCCCCTTTATAATTCATTTACATTAATTTTTTCAAAAGGAAAGTGGAATAAAATAAAAATTATTATTTTAAGAAATCTCCTTTTACATTAGGATGTGAAAATATCATTTTCGAATTTGAAATTAACATTATTTTATTTTGATGAACCATTTATGAAAATTAATATACCATGGTTAAAAAGAATGTTTTATAAACGATTATTTAACAATTAGATGATAAATTATGTAATTTAAGATACACAAATAATATGAAATACTGTAGTTTTCCTATTTCCCGGAAAATTGAAGTATTTTATAAATTTACCAAAAAATAAACCTTAGATAATTTTGATGCTATGAATTAAAAAATCATATTCATTATATAAAAATAACTTTGTAAAGTAGGTAATTTTAATTTTTAATATAAAATGGTTTTTAAAAAATACTTTAAAAGAAAGTTTATTAACAATATTCTTAAATTTTATTTCAATTTTTTAAGCCTGAAAATTATTTTTTTGGAATTATAAAATTAAAATTAAAATATCTCAATCATGATAAATGTTATTTTTATAATAATTTATTATTGTCGGTAAAATTACTATTCAAAAAGTCATATTACTATTCCCAATGATCATGTTAATATTCCAAATGATCACATTACTATTCCAATGTTCCCGCTACAACCTATATATTGTACTATATTCATTAACTAAATATTAAACTCAATTCCTCCCAAGATTATATATTTATATAATTTTTCTTGGATTACAAATAATTTTCTTCTTATATTTTGTTTTTGAATTTGGGGTGACGATTCTTTAAGATTTGGGTGTTCCATATTTTCTCATTTTAGCTTTTTTTGTCTTTTTTTTTGCAGTGGAACTATTTTTAATTTTTATGTGTTTTATTTAATATTAATTTAAATATATATCATAATGAAAAAATTAGTTTTTTATTTTTATATATTTTTTAAGTTTATAATATAATAAAATGTAATACAACATATATTCTTTCAGAAAACAAATTTTTAAATAAACATTGGGTTATTATATGGAATATAGTTGTCTCATCTTCATAATAACAACTTATCAGATATATGATACAAGATTTAATTATTTTACATTGAAAAAAAATTAATAAGACATTGAGGAAGAAATTAACATGTATGAGTTGGTAAAAATTATTACCACTTTTCGATTGACTTCCTTTAGATGTCGCCTCAATGGATATCAGGTTGGTCTTATTAGAAATTTAGAACCCCCAAAAAACGAATAAGTTCATTGGGAAGAGAAATTTATATGGTTTAGTTGATATATGAGGATCATCATGGTGTATATAAGTGAGCTAGGTGGTGACATTTTATAAATGAGGTGAAGGGAACTTTTTAAGACCCACAAAATATAAATTAATATAAATTAATTTTTAATTTGAAATTGCTCCATTGAGAGTTATTTTGAAGCTAAGATGATTATGGGTCAAAATACTCTCATATAATAATTTTTATTCAAATTTATTTCACATTCTTACCCTTATATATTGGTTACAACCCTTCTTTAATTCCATTATCTTTTACCAAGATGATAAGGTGTTTTACTCTTTGAGAGTCAATATTATTACAATAAAATGGAAAAATAAAAATAATTGAATCATGGAAAACTCTTCCAACCAAATTTCAATCATTGGTCATATTTTTATATTTTTATAAATTTTATATCATTTAATAAAATATTAATAATTTTAATAAAACATTAACGTCAATTTCATAACTATTCAATACATTGAATTTAAAAAAAATCAGTAAAAAACATATTAGAAAGTTTTTTTTAAAAAAATATCTCTAAAATGAAAATACTTATCATAAAAATTTGTGTATTACATTAATTACCAAAAATTGTATTTATTTTAATATTTATATAATCATTTATTTCATATTTAAATTAATTAAATATTTATTTCATCATCATTTTGTAAGACTTTAAGAATATTATTTATTTAAGACAAATAGTAAATAAACCACAATTATAAATAAAACCATTTAATATTTTATATTACTATTTATATTAAATGTTATGTTCTGAGATTCTAAATATTAAAAATATAATATTTTTAAAAACATTATTATGACCTATTTT
The DNA here is from genome assembly GCA_963277665.1 of Viscum album. Taxonomy (NCBI): domain Eukaryota; kingdom Viridiplantae; phylum Streptophyta; class Magnoliopsida; order Santalales; family Viscaceae; genus Viscum; species Viscum album. The sequence continues at coordinate 269,238,181 of OY728151.1, read as the reverse complement.
TGATTTATTAAAATATACTACTATAAAATGTATAATTTAATCAAATTGTCTCCAAAAGGCCATAAAAATTAACCAAGGACGATTTTGGTACAAAATCACTCATACAATAATATTATGATAATTTTTAGAGTATTTTTATAATATTTATAATATTAGTTTTACCCTTAATTACCCGATTGACCCTTAATGGTGGTAATAAAAATGAATAAAGTTACTATTCACATTGTCCCAAAATAAAAATGATCAATTTTTTAAATTCTAAAATTATGATTACAAATATGGAATCCATTTTTTATAAATCAAAACATATAAATGGATAAAATTAAATTTAAATGAATCCACCTATTGGAAGGAGAAAACTTGATTTTAATGTGAAAATGTTCAAAAGATTGAAATGTTTATATAAGAAAATTCAGTGTTAAATTTATTCCGAGGAATTAAATTTTTTTAAATGTTATTAATTTGATCTAATTATACTTCAAAACTAATAAAATATATAATTCAAACTCATATATTATTCATAAATAAGCATTTTCCAATTAAAATGAATCAATTTTCACTATTCTTCAACATATAACACATATTGGAAAAAAATAAAAAATTCAACCAATGTAAATTTGGATATTAAAATTTAAAATAATAACATTATTTTTTAAAATATAATTATTTAATGAGACAAAAAGTATTTTTAAAACAAGTACTCCATTAAATGGTGGTAAAAATGCTATTTAAAAAAATATTCAACTCATTATGCCTAAAATTTAATTTATTAGTATCAAAATGATATAAAAAATAAAAAATTAACATTATTATTGACTTAATAAAAAATATATTTCATTAATAGTGATCAATTCTGATAAAATTTCATTCTGGTTATAAAGATATTTTTCATAAAAAAACTGGTCCTTTATACTGAATTAGTTTTCTTTTCATTTATAAAAAACTGGTAATCAAAGAATTAATTTTATAAAACGGTGTAAACCATATATTCATAATTATTTTAATCCTTTTCGTAACCTCTATTCAAACTTATAGGTTATAATAGTTAGTATTAAATAATAATATTCAGTTGTTTGATTAATCTTGATGTGATGTATCTTGTATGATATTGAAAAATATTGATTCCTTTTAAGAACTCTATATGTTACACCATTATAAATAAAATTATACAGTATTCGTTTTATAGTTTGTTAACTAAATAACCACAAATTTAAAGACAAAAACTAAAAACTTTTAAAAAATGTATTAAACATGATAATACATGAAATAAATGAAACATTAATAATAAAAGAACATGAAAAAGAAGTTGGAATCAAGTAAATTATTAATATAATTTTTTAAAATAGGATTTGAGAGTAAATATTATGTGATTTAGGACTTAAGGTACAAATATTATTAAATAATATTCCATTCAATGAGTTATGTTCTATCTTATTTAACTATGTTTTCCTATTGTTATGTTAATTACAAACAATGATATCTTTATGTATTATATACAACTGACATATTTGTATTTAAATTTCATTAAAAATATATTTTATTTCATATATTTAATCATCACATATAATATTCTTGTAATAATTTGTCATAATTTATCTTCCTTGTGACATTATTCATATTCACCACGTCTTTTAATTTTTTTTTGTATATACTACACAATAATTTATTTAATAATTATTTTTATAAGATTTAAGGTAGTTATTAATATATTTAATTCTCACTCTATCAAACTATTTTGATTCAAATGTTATGAAATTTACAGGGTTTTATTTTCCAATATCACATTCTAATCTAGATTGTTTATGATTAATATTCTATTAGAAGATATTTTTGATTATTTAAAAATAAAACCCCACTTACCTTCATTGCTTGTTAATATTTTTTTGGATTTACATTTATTTCTACCATTTCAACCATCATTAGACCCAATTAAATTGATAGGTTTTTTGTAAGTGGAGAAAACCTTCTCTATTATATTAGTCCGAATATACTTATCATTACATTAATTATTTCATAATGTAAATATATATTCTCCTATTTTTTTAAAAAAATTAACGAATGGAATATCTTATCAATGTTTTGCACACTTGTAATTTTTCCATTGAGTTACAAGATAATGGTTTTAGATGAACTATTTTATTACATCATCAACATGTAAAATTTCCCAAAATTTCTTCAATTTTATTTATAAATTTATATTTATATTCATTCATAGTTTTTAAAATTAATTTATATTCCCTTTGATCAATAAATTATTTTGTTTTAAAAAAATTTATAAAAAATATACTGGATATATCTTATAAGATTTCAAGATGATTTCATAATGTTTATATAAAAGTTTATTTCAACCATTTCAACATATTTTAATTTTTTTATTCTTCATTATGTGTATTCTATAATGATACCGATGAGCTTATCTCAAATAATACCTTATGATAATTATTTTATATGTTTTCATGAAATTAATTTCATACCAATTAATGAAGTTTGATATAATATAATCATGAATGTTTTCATGTTCATATGAAACCCATATTTTGGTTTTATCTTCCTATAATCGTTGATGTTGTTATATCCATTTAAATTACTATTTATAACATTATCCAATGTGATAAAAAAATTGGGAGTAAACCTACCCTGAAAATGAAATATTTCTAATAAAGGAAATGTTATTCTGTTGTGTCCTTTCTATGAAATAGGTAATAAATTATATCCCATTATCATAAAAGTCAAGGGTTATCAGAGAAACCCAATCCCTTATGGATTGTTTCCACTATGTGATTATTTTAGTTAAAATGAGCCACAACATAAGTAATGATATTATATATTGATGTTAGTGTGACATTATAATTTTATAAAATATGAAAATATTTTTTTCTCATGACTTTTGATTATTGAATCTTGTTTCTATACTAATATTACTCATGTATTTTGATATTCAAGAAGCATTTGTCTAGAAATCAATAATTATGGTCTGTTTTATTTTTACTGTATTTATTTGGATTTGTTAATGAAACATAAATATGTTATATAATATACCTTTCTATATTATTCAAAATATTAATCATAAATGATTATTATTTATGTTTAACATTACATAGTTTTTGAGATTATCAATTCATCTGTTTCTATGGATCGGTTTACAATGATGATGATGATTATTTGTTGTGTCTAAAAGGGTAACATGTAGGGAGAATTTTGAAGTATATTTTAAAAACAATTTTAAATATTTTTATACGAGGTTTTAGTATTATTATGTTTAATATTATTCATAAATTCAATGTCATAGGAACCCTTATAATGTATTATCAGAATGTATTTTGGGTTAGATAATTATATTTTCAAAAATAAATATTAGGTTTTTTAATATTATATTATTGAATTATAGATAAAACTTTTTGTTTGTATTTTACTTTATTTTTAGCAAATTATGTTTGATTGGGACAATGTGTTAGTCAATTTATAGAATATTGGTGGGGTGGTATAGATAACCATAGGTATATAATTTATATTTGATGATAGGGTAATTAAATTAATTATGGAACAATATGGTTACATTTTAAAAAAAACACGACTAATGAAATTATTGACTGGTATATGATTTTATTTGATGATTATTTTCAATATTTTATGAAAAATGGAAGACCAAATTTGGTGTTTCTAAAAATATGTTTTAAAAATACTATTTAATTAAGAAATATTTATGGGGATTTTGTTGATTTTTTATATTTGATATGTTTTGGATAAGTTTATTATTGAGATTAATGTAATTTCTGTTTTTATTTAACTAATATTAGATATTATATGAAGAGTATTTAAAAGATAAATCATAATATAGTTTAGATGGAACCATTTCGAATGGTTAAAATAATTATTTTTTTGGTTGAATTATTTGATGATTTATTTTTTAAAAGAAAAAATCCTTCAATGGTTCATTTTATTGTTATTGGGATGTTTTTTTTGTTCACAATGGCAGTTGATAACTTTCTAGCATGATTGCTATCAATAAAAATGTTTTTATGGTGTTATAGTTTCCCTTTATTTGAAATAATTGGACTCAGCATTGGGATTTTGGGTTTTTGAAAAGTAATGATTTCCATATACTTTAATTGATGAAGAAACAATTTCTTACGAGGAAATGCAATGGAAAATCAGAAAATGTATGTTTTCAATATAGAAGGTGAACTATGTAAACCAAATAAGAATTATGTGGAAATGAAAATAAGGAACATTGATTATATAATCTCATTATTTGAGAACCAATGAAACAATATATCTATATTTTTTGGGGCAACTTGATTTCAGTGGATGTCATCTCAGCCTCTAAGAAGCACATCACAGTGATGGCAGGTCATAACAACTCAACGGGTTTCTTCCCATTTGGTTCTTTGAAGCATGATCCTATAATGAGATACTAGTTGTGGAATAATCTTGAATATTTTGATTCAGTCAAATCACCATGGGATGTAGGCAGTGAGTTTAATGTTATTTTTATTCCTTTAGAGACAAAGGGAGGGGGCATGTCCATTGGAGGGATACGCAAGACTTCTACACTTTCATGGCTCATAATGTTTTAATATACTTTTTTTTTCATTGGAGATAAATTCACATGGGGTAAAATCCAAAAATGCATCCACTGCATGTGGTGTAGGATAGATCAATTCATGGCCAATATGAATGCCATAAATACTTTACGTGGCACTATTTTCTCTCATTTAGTGAGAGAATTTTCTGAACACTCCCCTCAGTTGGTGAAGCTAGAGTCTGGAAAGGATGTGAATAAAACCATTTTATATTCCAAGATATGGACATACAATCCAAATTATAAATCAATTTTTTAGGCAACCTAGTGTAAACTTATTCATGTGTCATCTTGAATTACAAATCACAAAAGATAAGGGAATTTAATGGAGACCTCTAGATTTTGAATAAAAATTTCCATTCCCAGTTCTAAGAACATGAAATAGTTAAAAATGAGATTGATGATGTTGAGGCTATAATAGAAACATGTTGGGATGATAACTTATTCAATAGTATGGATGACCTGAAAAAATTATTTATCTGATATAATTTTGGATTAGGAAAGAAAAACCTAGGCGAGTTCCCTGAAAATATTGCTAAAGGATGGTGATCGAAACACAACATTATTTAATTTGTATATCATTTAGAAAACATGATGTTCCCCCCTAACATTCACAAGGAAGATGGATCATTCATCAATAACATCAATGGTGTGTGAGGTATAGTGTAAAATCATTTTAAGAACCTACATTTAGGTTTTAACCCAGTAATGTAGGAGGGCTACACTCAAGTCCAATCTAATTTAAGAAATGTTATTCCTAATGTGGTGTCTCCTGCTCTAAACTTGTAACGTGAGAGGGTCCTTGAAGAAGGGTGAAATTTATAATGTTGTGTCTTCTCTCAACAAAGAATTATCCCAATGCCCTGATGCCTTCCCGGGGTCCTTTTATGTGGCTTCTTGGGACCTTGATAAGAGTGAGTTGGGCGGGATTATCATGTATTTCATTCATAATGGGATTTTCCATGGGTGTCTTGTGAAAAAACCCTTGTTCTCATTCCAACGGTGAATGATTCATCATCTATCAAAAACTATAGGCCTATCAGTATGTGAAATTTCCACTACAAGGTGATGTCTAACGCAATCATCAGAAGTCTTTCTTCTCATATTTAAGAGTGGATATGTAAAGAACAACACTGGTTTGTTAGAGGAAGGTCTCCTCAGGCAGTAATAACTCCAGCTCAAGATATTATTGGGGATATCAAAATAAAGACTTCTGGATCAAATTTTGAAATTATAATTGATATGGAAAGATATTTTGACATGATCGAATGGGGGTTCATCCAGAGAGTGATTTATTTCATGGGATTTTCTCAATGGTTTATTGATTTTTCAATTAGGTGTTTCGGTTATTCTTGGATTTTTGTGAGCTTCTTGGAAAAATTATGTTGTTTCTTCAAATATATGAAGGTTCATATACATGTAGATACTCTTTCTCAAAAAATTTTCATTTTGTCTCTAGAATCATCAAGAAAAGATTTTTCCAAATGAATCAATAATATAATCATTATCCCTTTTAGATGCAGATGCAATTTCAATGGAATTTTTCATATTATATTCCCTTATGATATTCATATCATTACCAATGACATTAAGTGTTATATTTGTGACCATTCAAATTCCATTGATGAATATTTCAAGTGGAGTGGTCAGTGCCTCAACTATGAGAAACAATTCTTATATATTTCGTCTCGCTATTCTGAGAGTTGGGGAAGGAAAATTGAAGATATGTCAAGAATCAAATAGAATGATTTTCCCATAGAGTATATGGGTTCCCAGTTTTCCCAAGAGATATTAGTATACAAAACATTGATAATATGGTTTCAAAAATCATGGTTCATATCAATAATTGGAAGAAAATGACATTTTCTTTCAGGGGCACATTATATTGATTAATTTTGTTCATAATTTGATCATGATGCATGTACTTTCTTCTCTCACAATCCTAAAGGTGGTGGATAAATTATTTTGAGAAAATCATTGTTTCATTTATTTGGGATGCATACATGGAGGTTCATCATCACATGGATTTTTGGGATATAATGTATAAGTAGGTGGAGTTAGGAATCATTATCGCGAGGATTATGGTCGATAACATGTTCATCATTCATGAAAAATTAGTGTGGGAGGTCATGGAAGGTAGTTCTGTGTGGGGTAGGATTATTGATGGTAAATATGAAGATGTATTTGATAAAAAAATTGAATCATTCCATTACATGGAAATCACTGCTCAGACATCTACTAGAGATCACACACATGTTTATGAGGATTTTTGGGTGTGGTGATATTGCCTATTTTTATCATAATTTGGTGGGCATAACCCACAGTTTCCCATGCTGTCATATACCTAATATTTATTTCACCCATGATCATACCAAATCGAGGATTCTACACTCTACCCTTGACTAGCACCAACTTTATATCTTCATCTACATCAAACTGTCATCAAATCCGGATAAACATGTGTAATCCAGTTCATCCTCTGGGATCTTCTATGCCAAAGAGTATTGCCTGTCCCATTAACCCAGTTCTTGATGGGATGTGGATCAGCATCTTTGGTGTAACATGATACTCATCAAATTCAATTTCCTTTTATAGCGTATCTAGAAACAATAAATTATGATGGATGACATAATAAGGCATAAAGGTATCTACATGGTTTCCAAATTCTCCAATTACCTCAGTGCCCTCAAAGAATTAGTTGGACCTCTTTTATTTGAAGGCCACAATGCTTAGGATGTCTGTAGTGGGTTTGGTGAATTAATGGATTTGGATCCTCAAAAAGAAATGGTGACATATTTTTTAATTTATGGTTTTAGGGGGTAGTGATTAATAGTGAGGTGAGTCATACGAGGGCCGTGATCATTGTGGATTCATTTTGGACTATCTATAATTATCCTCATAATGCTTAGATGGATGGCATTAGAAGATATTTCTTGGGACTGTAAGTTCATTTTATGTGTTCCATGGTTGATATATGGGTTTTTGTTGAATACCATAAAAAAATTCATATCAATGAAGATGCTTTTGAATGGTAGGGGATCCATGTTTTCTACCTAGGTAGTTTCTATACCTGAAAAATGGATTTGGTGGTTTCCCACATGATGTAGTTTTAAATTAAATAATTATGGTTACTGCAATATTAAAATTAAGATACGGTGTGTCACTATTCAAGAAAAAAGGGTCTTAGTTGGTATTTCCATATGTGTGTTTTTGGACTAGGTGTATCCCTTATTGCTAAGGATAAGTCTCTTCTCAAAGTTTTGGATATTTTACATTCATGAATCATTTATCCAAAGAAGAATGAAGTTGATTCTTAAATCAATTACAACTCTATTTATGGATGAAATGACCCTTCCTAGTATCTTAATTATGAAATTAGAATATTGATAAATACATTGGGCAAGTCAAATTGAACCAAACTTGGTTCTAAGGGAGTTCTTTTCTTGCTTTTCATTCTTATATGGGTGACCAAAGAAACCCCTTAATTATTTATTAAAATATGGATTCCCATCCCCATGAATGTGACTATATTGTGTAGGAAGATTCCCTTGGTCTTCACAATTTCAGACCACCATTATTTACTAATTTCATTATTTAACATTATTAATAAAATTAACCACTTTGACCATGAGATATGATCCTCATTAGAATAATTCAGCTATGTTAAATGTGGTTTGTGAAGGAGAAATTGTGTGAAGGAGGTAGTTTTTTATGAATGGTCATTGAATGGGTTTTCATGGCCCTATTGATCCTAATGTAAAATGGTTCTTAAGAGAAGGTCATCTTCAATGGTAATGTTTTATAGAATTCATAGTCATCTAACAATGAACTATAGCTATGCGATTCAATGGTTTTCAAAAAAAGTCTAATTGTAGCTTGTGAATGAGAAGAAACCAGTCATGAAAGGTTTTTAACCAAGGAAATCGCCACGCGATGAAGAGTATTTCATCTATAGGGTGGGAATGGAAATCATGGAAAACTCACATGTGAAATAATTTATAGGTGTTTTAGAACAACTGAATATGTATATGAAAGAGATGTGAGAAAACATAAATTAAGAGGGAAGTTATCTTTTGAGTTGTGATTTATTGTAAAGCAGGAAGGATAGTGATTCTACTCCAAACATTGTAATATAAGTTTTATTTCATCGTATTTGAACATTGGTATATCTGCTTGGTATGCTCCTTGTATATAGCCTAATGTAGGTGAACAAAGTAAAATTTCCATTTCTCATTAATTATTTCATTTCTATTCATACATTGATTTGGGAAAGGAGGATAACTATTTTTGTTTAAAGATGAAATAATACCTTAATAGGAAAGTTATTATATTATTTTATACCATGACTCAATAATCCCATATTCTGGTATGGATGTATTTACGACATCAATGCATGGTATATTGACTACTGTGGTTAGTGGTGATATATTTGAAGAAAAATCCAGAAAATTGGATGTCAATACTAGAGAAATAACTACATTATGTGGAGAATTTTCCAATGTAATCTACACAAATGTGATGTCATGTAATATAATGCATTCAATGTGGAAAAAATGGTAACTATAAATGAAATAAATTCCAATTACAGTGAAGAAACATTATATTATCTATGGAAAAGTTATGAGGATATGCGAATAAACCCCAATGAGTCTTTAGGGGAATTATCTGTCTAGGTAAATGTTTATGTGGAAGAAATTTGTGGCCCTGAATAAAATCATGGAGGTGTAATGACCATTAAGTTCATCTTGGTAATACTACTACCTCATTTTAAACTGAATGTCTCTGTTTGGAAAGATAATGATATAATGGAGTTGACCTTGGATATATTTTATAATACTCTTATAAAAGATGAGACGAGAAATGATGATATAGATTCTGGGGAAAAAGTTATGTCCAATGAATTTGATTAAAATTCCATTGAATATATGACTATTGAAGATTGTAAGGAACAAAATGAGATATTTGAGGTCAGACGATTCATTTCTTTATATATGAAAATATGAAAAGTATTTTGTTGATGGAAAATTCCACTTGTATTCTTTCGATATGGAAATTATAGACATCATTCTTCAAGGATCACCAATATATTTCAAGATAATGAAGACTATGATGTCAAAATTCCCATAAATAAGTATTCATCCCAAGTGAAAGTTAAAAAAATTAATTGAAATTCCTATAAAATTAAGAATCTCATTTCACAAGAAAATTATGTCTCAGGAAAATATATAGATAAAGTGATAGAGAAATGTATGGATCATAGTAAAAATGATGTGGTGAAATTTTTTGGTAGATCCCAGAAAAGGGATGAATGAAAAATGATGAAGAACATGTTAAATGAATATTTGATCTTCAAAATGAATTAGAAGATTCTCATGAGAAGATAGATATATGGAGAACCAAAATGAAAATATCCGACAGAGTGTTTAATAATTTTAAACTCAATATTTAGTAGCATAATGATGAAATGTATAATATAATTGATAAATTGAAAATATCATGTAATAAATTCAAGAAAAACTAGAAATTTTTTTGAGTACATGATCAATTTTTGTGAACATGAAATAGTGATTGATGGTTTGTCTAATATATAAATTGATCAAATTAAACATGTGAAATAACATGAAGATTTATTTTTCTATTTTTGAGTCGAATTAGATGATTTGGTGAGAATCCATACTCTTAATATGAAATTTATAAAAGTCGATCACTGATGAGAAATAAAATATGTATGTGGAGAAAAATAGTCTAATAAGATAGAAGAATAGTGAAACCCAATTAACAAAGACTATACATGGCTGGATCTCAAGAACCCACTAAGGGGATGAAAACTGATTTCCATGAAAATAAAAAACAGAAGACACATATAACTAATGAATGAACCTGTATTATAATAGGTTATAGGTATATGCCTTATATCAGTTGTTATTATTGTTGACAGATGGGAAATTTTAAAAATGTATATTGTAAATCCAAAAGGAACTAAAAACATTCTTAACAAAGGATGAAACATAGTGTTCCATATTTTGTAAACGATTTTGAGGGTCACTATTTCTAGTGTAGAGGATTCAGATAAATTTCTAGATATTTCTCATCAATAAGTTAGAGGAATGTTTTGAAGAAGACAAAACATGGTGTAAGTGGAAGGTTAATTCATCATCGAATGTGGAAATAATGGAAAATTAATTTTTATAACAATAAGATAATTTTTTTAATAACACACCGAGGATGATCATGATTATCAATCCACAATGTCTACAAATTCATTGATTTATATTTAAATGTAATTATATTTCCATTCACTAGTTACAGATATTACTCATAACAAATTATATTGTGTTGTTATAAGGTTCCTTGGTTGTGGATGCACATCCCATATGGTAGAAAATAAGGATCTTGTAACATGCCTCAAATTTTATAAGGTAGGTGTTTTAAAATTTTTAAATAATGAATTGTTGAGGATTTTTTCCTTGGGAAAATAAAAATTTAGGGAAAAGTATATGAGATGTTATGATTTCATCATTATTCAAAGTCTCAGTCAGCACATACTAAAAGTTCATCAATTATGTGACTCAGGTCATGATATATGCTTTACTAAGAATTTGTGTATCATCAAGGGAAAATATGTTATGGTTATTTTATATGTAAACTTCATAATTGGGAATCCATACCTTGTGATTGAATAAGAGGACTTCTGATTTCAATCTATAGAGGATAAAAATAGGTTGTGTAATAAATTTTATATAAATGTACACCAACCATAATTAGAATATATTGTCAAAGGTGATGGACATTGAGATCAACCAAAGATATCATGTGTTCATACTCACACATGTGATACAAGTAAACAATTGAACACTAATAGAAGTAAGTAAAAACAAATCCAATAAGATTCCATGAATTGGTTCATGAATATGTGTGTGGGAATTTCACAAAAATATCCATTGAAGGAATGAGGTATTATATTCTTTTCATTGATTATTTAAATAGGAGGGAATGAGAATTTTTCATTTTCAACAATTATTACATGTTCAATTTCTTAAAAAAAATATAAGGGTATATAAATGTATTATTGTGCAAAGTATTATGACTTTCCATACTAATAATGGTATGAAATTCAAAAATATCAATGTTGATTTTTATCTCAAGAAAAACGGGCGATGGAATCATGTACCAGAAGATAGAACTCACTAAAAAAATGTATTTGTCGATAAAAGAAATATGATTATAAAAAATATATCTATAATAGTGCATACTAAAAATGACTTTATAGATAACTTCTGGAAGGAATATGTTTTGATATCAGCACACATATCAAATAGGTAACTATTTTGACTAAAAGAAGAAATGAATCCATAATAGTTTTTTTATCGATGGAAATGAACATTGAAATATATTAAAATATTAATTTGTTTTGTTTTACTCACAATTAAGATAAATATATTAAATTTTAATCATAAGAAGAATATTGGATATTATAATGATATTGTGGATAAATTAGAGAATACAATTTTTTCAACAAGAGGCTCAGAAAAGTGAATGGAGGAAATGATGTCACTATAGTTGAGAATGAACATAATATTCTATAATAGAGTGAATGGTTTATTGATAAAAGTGATGAGGAGTTATGAAAATTAGGCTTATTAGAAGTAGAAAATATTGATTAAAAATAAGATACTAATGATAATAATATGGATGTAGAATCTATATCTGCAAGAAAGATGATGAGTAGAGATGGAATTGATAAATAAAAAATTGTTGGTGATCAAAAATTACAATTCAAACATAAATAATTAAGTCTTTAGAGTAGGAATTCATACTATCTTAGGTAGAGACTAAATATTATGATGAAAAATCTTATTATGATACCACGGTTTAGGTTTTGAATGAAGAGCTTGACCATATAGAGAAGAATATGAAATGGAATATTTTTTAAGGTATGATGATATGAATGTCATCCAAACCAAATGGGTGTTCTAAAAAACTACATGATGATGGATTTTTAATTCTGAAAAAGTATATATAGTGGGAAAAGAATAATCCCAGATTTAGGGAATGGAAATTAATGATACATTTTCACCCCTTAAAAAGCTTAAGAATATTCTCATATTTTTAGTTTTATTAGTATAATGGAAATTCACAGTTATATAGATGGATGTCATGTATGCTTTTCTAAATGGGGTTCTAGAAGATTAAGTGTATCATAAGCAGTCGTATGGGTTTCAAATGCATGAAAATGAGAATATAGTTTTTTAGATGAGAAATTCACTTTATGGGTTGAAACAAGCACTAAGAGCTTGGTATTCAAGATGAGATTTGTTTCTGGAAAAGAGCAATTTTCATCGAGGTGGTGTTTCTTAAAATTTCAATGTCAAAAATAAAATTATTCAAAAGATTTTGGTAATTTTTTATATTTATGATGTAATATTTGGGGCATCAGGAAAAGAGTAGAGAAAACATTTAGTAGAATTCATAAAAATTGTGTTATAAATGTCAAGAATTTGTCAAATGACATTTTTATTATTATTTTACATATGATATATTGAAAGAATGAAACAATAATTTCCCAAATCTAAATACTACAAGGAGGATCTATTAATATATGAAATGAATAATTCGAATTATAAACAACTCATGTAGCTTCCTAGGTGAACCTATCATGATATAGTAAATGAAATGCAATTAATATGGTAGAATAAAGTCTGCTCATTGGTAGTCTATTTTATTTTTCAATGAAAAGACCTGATATTGTTTCTTTTCCACATGATATGAATAACAATATCAATGAAATCCAAAATAAAGCCACAAAATGATGTAAAAAAATAAGGCATTGGTATATGAAACGAATATCAAATTTATATTTTTTGTATAATTACAACACCCTTCAAGAGTTACTGTACTATACATATGTATATTATGATGGTTTATAAGATTATAGAATATCAAAATTAAGTGTTTTATTCTATCTTGATCATTTTTTATTTTTTATCTAATAAAAAATCAATATTTCAGTGGTTTGAGAACTCTAGAAGATGAATATATTGTGTCTACTCAATCTTGTACACTGTTCTTATAGATGAAGCATTATCTTGATGATATGTGAGTCAAATTGACGCCTCTGATCGGAATTGATTGTGATAATTTGTGTTCTATAAATCTAATAAAAAATTATGTTCATCACTCAAAAATGAAGAAAATTGAAATCTATGGTCAAATTATCAAGTGGGAGGTAGACCATGGGCCTGTGATGTTGGAGTATATGCCTAAGGAAGAAAAGGTTTAGACATTCTTACCAAGTAATTACCTAAAATTGTGTGTAAATGATATCAAATGGCTCTTAGATTACAGTTAACTCCCCACACATAAGAATTGTGGATGTGCGACCCCTCTCCCTAGGGTATGGTGTTTTCCCTTATGTTCTTATATTTTGATTACATTGTTTTATCCCTAAATGATTGAACTTTTCTTTCATTTATAATGGGGGAGAAATTATCTTGATCAAGATTCGGGGAGAAATAGTAATGTGTAACAACTTCGTAAGGGGAGTGTTAATTACAATGATATTTGAGATTTTTTAAATCTAATGATGCTAATGATGATTGATGAATGCTTATAAATATAAAAATATAGGGATCATGATGAAATAAGCTGACTGGTGTTGGAATTAAGTGTTTCATTAATGAAATTTTCATGCTACTCTTTTTTTCCCATTGAGAATAAATTCGATGGGACTAGAGTGTGTGTTGACTGAATCATTAATCACTATGAAGAATCGCATGAAGTAAATTTGGAAAAAATGTTCAATTAATTTTGATGTGTTGTAAACAAGCCCAATGGGTTTATTTTCGGACAGAAATCACTCATGTTGTCATTTTAGTGTTTTGGGGGTTTTTTACAATTATGGTTGAAAAAATTCTAGCATGACTGTTATTGTAATAAATGTTTTGAAGGGCTCATAGTGTTCTATTGTTTACTAAAATTTTTCTCCTAAAAATAATCATTATGTTTTATAGAAAAGGAAGAGTATTTTCACAATAGAATTGGAGATCCTAAAAATAGGTATATATAACTATGAAGAAAAAATGTAAAATTAAGTTTTTTAGAATAGTATCTTCCACATCCAAAGCAAATATGATGTGTGTAGAAACCCAAAGAAGGGAAGTCGATTATGGAAGGTGGTTATTTAAGGGGATCAACAACAATATTTTCATATTCAGATGAAGGTGGTAAATGGAGGCCACTACAAATGGGTTTTCTCTATGAAAACAACATATTTAAATTCATCTTTCTTAAAAGAAATCTAATTACAGGGAGAAATAATTGAATAATATGATATGCGAACCCCATATCACAAATTACTAAGCCGAAAAAGATATTATGGTAATTATGATTAGATAATTTTCTTGGATTTTTTACCTACATAAATGACCTTAATCACGTCATTAAAAATTGAATTTAATTACATTTGATCATATATGGAAGAATTCTGCCAAGTCTATTGTGGTTCTGGAAATAGGAATTGTTAAACTGAGGTTGTCTGCATAGAATTTTCACCATAGGGGTTTTGGGGAATTCTATCTCCCAAAGGAAAATGTCCAACAATGGGAATTCTATATCTTAACTGATGTATTTCCTCAAAGAAGAGGTGGATCAAAAATTACATTCATTACATGGTGGAAGGGTGTTCACAAGGGTTTTGAAACAGTTTGTGATAGAGAAAGAAACTCACAAATTTCTATCGGGATGGAAATCCCCATGTGTAAAAGTAAATTTCATCTAAAAGATGAAATATAGACATCATTTCACACTGACTTTTCTTAAATATTATGAGAATTTGTAGAATGACAAAAATAATATCTGATTGGGAAGTCGGAAGACATCAGTTGAGAAAGTAGTGATATTTCAAATTGAGATTGGCTGTAGACTATGAGGGACTTGGAGTCTCTTATGAACATTATAAAAGAAAATTTATTTAGTGGAATCGGTAAATATGAACATTAATTTGTTATTTTCATTATATATATCATTGTGAGGGTCAGCTAATAAAAAATTATATATCTCATTAATTTTTGGTTTTATTTCATACATTAATACAGGAAACGGATATAAGAGAGTGGTGTTTATCGAAAAAAAATAACCAAAAGTGGTTGGTTTTTTAATATTTCAAACCTTGATGTACCCCTACTCAAGTGGTATTTATCCTTGTTGGAGTCACATTTTTAATAGGATGGTATCTTATAAATTTTTTGGTATTGAATTTTCACAAAAATACTATTTTGGTTTTTCGTAAATGAATCGAAATAAGAGGAATGAAATTCCATGAAATAAATTATACATTCACAAAAAATGATATTAAGTGGATCTCATTATACATTTAAAATTTATTGGTGTTATTCATTTTTTCAATATTCATCTTGTGAATTTACTATTTTAAATATGAAGTGATTAAGTTAAGGAGAATGATAAAAATATATATTGAAAGGATAAATTTTTTTTATGAAAATAAATTATGTAATGTATGTGTATTTTATCATATTATATACATTTTTGGTAAAGGAATTCCTTATAAAAATGATAATAAATCTATCAATGAGTGTGTGGGAATTTTTTTAGACTATCGTGATACACCTTTTAAAACTAATTCTAAGTTTGAGTTTTATTAATATATAAGTATAGATTAAGTAATATTAGAAAAAAAATATTTTTTTAATTAATTTATAAAAAACTATATATGATATTATTCTAATGGTATGATAATATCTCAAAACACCTTTTTCATGGTGAGGGAATGGGACAAAAAAGTGACACACCCTTCCTCATTCAAGATTATGAGAGATGATGACCCTCGAGTCCCACCTCCAATAGGCCCTAGGGTGGATACTAGCACCAATTGTATAAAATCTCGCAAAAATGGATGAAATTACCCTTTTAATGAAAACTTGATTGATAGATAATACAGTAAATGTTCCAAACAACAACAGAAATTTATATAGAGGGAACTAAAATCCCATATTCATGATTTAAACATAAACTATGACAAAATTACGAAGAATGCACTAAAGAAAGGTTCCAAAATAAAGACTAAGAAACAAACATCAACTATCCTGAAGCCCGAGCTTGTAAATCCCTTCATTGTTCATAAAGTCCTCCTAGAAACCTGAAAACATTTCCTAAAATATAGGGTGAGTATACAAGTATACCCACTAAGAAGACTAAAACCACCCATGCACATGTGGGGGAACATACTAATGCAACTGTGAGATAATAATAGAACCTCAATGAACCTACGAAGGAGTAATAACTATCCCAGCCTCACTAAGGCACACTCACAAAATAATGAAATTTATGTAAAGTAGTAGTATATGATCATTGACATTTGGTTACCCTACACCACTTTCCCACTAGTTATATGTTCCTCCCTAATGGATAATGTCATTACGCTATTTCTCTTCAAAAATATAGTACCACTACCACAATATCCCACACACACCTTGGAAACAAACCAGAAATATCCCACTCGTAGACACTGGGGTCACAACAACCACACCTTTCACCTCAAAACACATGTGCCTCATCCCGAAGACACCTGGGAAACAAACATTTCCTGCAAACACCTAGGCCTTTCACCCACAACACAATCTACCCAAAGGATATTAGGCTATATTAAACCTCAAGACAATAGATCCTACCTGGATATTCTCGAGCGATAAGAATCAGAAAAGGGTGAGAGGAATAATGTCAGTAACTAGCAATCAATCCTCCCACTAGGTTACTATGAAAGACACCCTAAATCATCAAATAGGGGTGTTCTAAAAATAGTGCTCAACATGGTTGGGGTGTGTATTGAAAATCACAAGGAACTAAATGTTTATACATATTGGTAAACAAACTCTCACCCTAATATTTGGGGTTGAAAACAAGCAACCAGCCCACACAAACCACATTTGCTGTTATTCATACATGCTCGTATCATCACGAATGATGGTCACTTTCGTAAGAGTAATTACACCCCCAGAAAACCCATTTAACCAGTTTTAATCCATCATTTATCAAGTATTCAATTATTCATTCCTTCCCTACTCGGGGAACTAACAATAACTACATCTAAAACCATCTTCAGAAAGCTAAAGGCTACTAGACACTTCCATGGAAAAGAATGAAGTAGAGACCAAGGTATAGAAATCCATTTTAACACCCATTCATAAAATCAATAGGGAATAACCAACCTATAGTACCACTTCACACCCCCTTTTTCCTAAACACTCATTCAACCACTGGCAACTGTCATTTTTCAATGTCATCCCACTCAATCATCCTCTCAAAACTGAGAACAGAGGCCCCACTGCACAACAACACCACAACAATCACGCCCATAACCATGAATTCATTACACAACATAGTACTTCAACCCTACTACCCAACCACTTCCTAGAAGTGGTCCCACAACACAATAGGTCCATCCATTCCACAATCAATCAAACCCTATTCCTGAGTTCCCAACCACTCCTCCTATACCACCGAAAACAAAAATCCCACAACAAAACACTACCAAATAGAATCCTTAGTACACAAACATTCCATCCCTAAAACACAAGGTCATTACCTCGGTCTACCCCTAGTACCCGTTACAAGGTTACCAACCGAAATTCACACCCCCAAAGTACAAAACCCAACCAAACACTTCACACAACTACACCATTAATCCATGAATATTATGATTTAACAAGAGGGGTTATTTAAATACTCATTAAATAATATGGGTGATCAAAGAACAATTTTGATCACAAAATATCCATTTATTTAACCAAGTATATGTGATTAAGAATGTTTCATGTTACAAACATTTATCAATGCATCCAATAAATTACAGAACACAACCACTGCACAAACAAAGACCTCCAACAACCATGAATTTTAGAATTCTTTATAGCCCATATAATTAAAAAAAAGTTTTATGGATAATAAATATAACCTCAAATGTAACAAAATCACTTCTATTCCATTATTTTGCTAACCCCTATTATCTATTGATCATCATATTCCCTTCCCCTCATTTATTACATATTAAGGAAAAAGATTCATCCATTCTTGATGATGAAAAATTTCTACACCCAGCACACATGATAGAAAAATAATTATAGGTAGAAGAATCCCTACTTAAAACAACATAAAACCAATGCTCCCCTTTACGCCAAAACCGAGGGTCGTACGAGCAGTTGAAAAAATATAAGGAAAAACTCTAAGGAAATATTAATTGATGGATATGTCACAAAACACGAGTCCATGTGAAGGTAAGGCTCTAAGCGCACCAAGAGGGATTTAAAACACACTAGGTTGGGGTGATACCATATTTTGAAGATCTAGATCCTATATTAAAGGAAGAACAGTTTCAAAAGTCATTAACGTGGGATCATGGTCAAGATCATGCTGTTTTTATATCTCAAAGTCCCTAGAGGGTTGGGATATTAAATAAATACTTAATATAATTTGAAACACCCAAAAAATTCAAAAAAAGGATATAAACTTGGTTCAAATCAAATATAATTTTATAGGGGTGAAACTGAAAAAACTGAGAGAAACTTCGAAAAAACTAAAAATTTGGAATTGGGTGAGCCACCGTTTGGTGTGACACTGTCACGGTGCCACCATTTCGATGTGAATCCATTATGGTGCCACAATTTTGGTGTTCCACCATTAGGGTTCTACCATCTCAGGGTTCCATCATCCTGGTGACACTATTTTGGTGAAACCATTTGGTGAAATTGAATTTTTGGAAATATCTTAGAACAAACCACTACACCCACCAAGAACACCAAAATCCCTGAATTTTCACAAAGGAATAGACTGGGGAAGTCAAGTTCATTACATAATATACGTATCATACAATTTGTATCCCAAATAATTTAAAACTATACTAAAAAATAGGGGTCCGAACAAACACCCATAAGATACATATCATGGATAAACCCCCTATATTGTTCAAAAATTGGAGGGAAAACCTATACCTCCATGAACCCTTCACCAACCACTATTTAACCAAACAACAACACAAACACCAAAGTTCACACTATCCAGAAACATTGATAAGGGAGCTCCTTCTTCAATTTTAGGATACTACCCTCTTTGTGCGACACTGATTTCTTGCATTGGTTCAATCACATCTACATCAATGTGTATTGATTAGAGATCAGGTCTTCCCCTCCCTATAGTCGGAACTTTTCTCACACATTCAGAAAATAGGGAAAAAATCATCTCAAATAAAATGAGGCCTTTTATTTCATCATAAGCATAGAACAAAAAAAAGAGAATAACTCAGAACAACTTCAGGTACTGGGCACACATCAGTGCCTCTTGATCCCAAGTACTCTCCTTGAGGCCACCATGCCTCTATAACACACAAAAAAAATGATTTTTCCTTAAAAGAAACACCTTATAATTTAGATCCTCAATTCATACCAGTCTCTACATGAATTTCATGTTATCTTTGAAATCTGACTCCACCCAGTCAATGATGTGGGAGTCATCGTGTAGACACTGATAGAGTTGAGAGACATAAAAGATGTCATGGATCCTCACCAACCATGGTGGAAACTCTTTCTTATATTCAACCTCACCAAATCATACCAACACCTCCAAAGGTCCGATAAACCTGGGAGAATGATTGCTCCCATTACCAAACCCATACCACCCACATCGAGGGGAAACATTCAAGAATACATGGAATCCATCCTCGAACTTCAAAGGCCTCCTCCTATGACCGGTATATGACTTCTATCAGTCCTGTGCTGACTTCATATTCTCACAGACAAAAGAAACCTTCTCTTCCTTACTTTAAACAACATCTAGACCAAGAATAGCTACCTCACCAACTTCTATCCAAAATTAGGGTGAATGACATGTCCTCATGTATAGGGCTTCGAACTGAGATGCACTATTGGAAGATTTATTTCTTTTGTTGTAATAAAACTCTACCAAGGGTAAAGGTACCACCCAAGACCCACTAAAGTATATAACACATGCCCCTAACATGTCGAACATCAATTGGATTGTCCTCTCTATCTATAAATCTACATGAGGGTGGAAATTAGTTTTGAGGGATAACTGAGTGCTAAAGGCATGCTACAATCACCTCTAGACTCACAACGTAAAACCTATATCCTGATATGAGACAATGGATCATGGAAATCCATGTAGGGAACCAATTCATCCACATACCACTATGTTAAGGCATCTATTTCACTCAAGTCATTGATCTCTATGAAGTGATCAAATTTCTTCAACCAATCTACTACCACCAAAAGGGAATCACATCGTCCCTTTGTCCTAAATAATCTTGTTACTAAATCCATCGAGATGTAATACCTCTTCCCCTTGGGAATATCTAAGGGCAACAAGAGACCCCTAGGCACACAGTGTGCTGTCTTCACCTACTAACACACTAGGAACCATGCCACAAACTCCCCCACTGCCCGCTTCCACCAGGCCACCAATACTGTTACCTCAAGCCTCAATACATTTTATAATCTCCTAGATGCACTGCTTGATGTGAGATATGGAACTGAAAGAAAAAGCACTCATAAATTTCCACTGGTATAAAAAAATTCCCACGAAACTACATCTGATTCATACTATCCTCCGACCATCCCTCCGGATCATCACACTGACATCAAGATCACGCATCACTTAAATCTCTGAGTCTTACCACCGAGACTCCTCTATATACACCACCATGGAAGACTACACAATCATCTGAAATAAATATCCTCTACCACCATCCACTCTCACATCCAACCACAATGTGGCCAACTAATCCATTTCCTTCCATGCGTATGTGGATTTCTGAATTGCCTCCTTCTGTGAGTTCCTACATAAGACAGTAGCCACCATGTTCCCCTTTCCTAAGGTGAATGATATCTTGAAGTCATAGGCTTGGAGAAAACTCATTCCACCTTCACTACTATAAGTTCATGTTTCACTTGGTGATGATATACCTCAATCTCTTGTGATCCAAGATGACCACTAATTACTCCCTAATGAGGCAATGTCACCAAAACATCAACGTGAATATGACTGCTAAAATTGCTAAATCATGGGTGGAATAGTTATGTTCATGTGGACGTAACATCCTAAACTCATAATAGATCACTCCCTACTTCCGCAAAAACATACATCACAAGAATAGACTAGAAGCATCATATAACACGTAGAATGTCACACATTAATCTTTAAACTAAAGTACTTGATCACTGGCAAGATTCCACTTCAGGTAGTTGAAAACTACCTGATAGTTCTCCCTCTACATGAATGATTGGTATTTTATGTTTAAAGCTGTCAACGAAGCAACAAATTGAGAGAAGTTGGGTACGAACCTCAGGTAACAACCTTCTAGACCCATGAAGATATGAACCTCTTCCATGTTCTTGGGTGCTTCCTAAGAAACAATCACCTCTACCTTTGATGGCTCTAATTCTATTAGTTTCCATGACACCAAATTTCTATGGAAGTTCTCATGTCATGTCCAGAACTTGCACTTGGACAAACTCACATAGAGCGGGTGGTGCTGGAGGAACTCCAAGACTGTCATGAGGTGCTTAGAATTATCCTCTTCTAACACTCAGTAAATCTCTAATATCATTGATGAATACAACATCCAAATAGATAAAGAATATGTGGAATATAGTGTTCATGAGTCCCATGAACACGACTGGTGCATTGGTAACACCCAAGGGATTGACCACAACGTCAATGTGCACTTACCTTCACATGAAAGAAGTATTTTGGGTTTCACCCTCCTTCACCCTAAATTGGTGATATCTAGACCATAGATTGATCATTGAGAAATAACATTCCACCATTAACGGGTCAAAAATATAATCTACTCTTAGGATAGGGTAATAGTTTAATACTCTTACCTGGTTCAGTCTCTGGTATTCTACACACAACCTCAGGCCATAGTCTACCTTCTTCGTGAACAAGACAAGAGCACCCCACGGTGACACACTAGTCTATATAAAACCCTTTTCTCATCATGTATTCAACCAAAATATTCAACTCCCATAACTCATACGGCGCCATCCGATATGGAGAAATCGAAATCAAATGAGTACCAGGTTGTAAGGCTATTCTGAACTCAATGTCATGTCAAGGGGGGTAGAGTCAGAACCTATTCAGGGAAAAAATTCAAGAAATACCCAAAAAGTCACAAAACCTCCACCATATCAGCACCCATATATCCCTCTGAAAACTTGTATCACACAAAAAGAAGAGGCTCCACACATCTGCTACCCTCCATATGACTGCACCCACCAAAATAAGCTACACCCTGGCTATCCAAATCCAGAATCACAACTCTCCTTAAGAAGAGGTCACTAACGTCATTCATAGAGAACAAAAAATAGATTCTCAGGATGACAACATATGACTACATATATAGTAGAATAATATCCACCACCACCACCCCAGACTGATATGGCCCTGACAATAGTCTACACCCCCAGAAAATATCAAATAGACTAGTCTGACCTATAACTCGCGTGCTCAACACCAGGTGCATGGAGAGTGTCTCTTTATGTATTCCCAAGGAAAGGGCTAGACTGGGTGAAACAAAGGAGTGAAAATCTCCTTAATCAAACAAAGAACACACAAGACTACTAAAAATATTGATCTTACAATGAAAAACCTTCATCCCCACTAGAACTATTGCATGTGTAGTGTGAAACTTCCCACACTCAACTCATATACCCCTCTACTATTGACCACCTACCCTACCATGCCCTAGATGAGGTCCTTGAGGAACACCCTGAGGTTGACCTCCCCCAGCACCATCTACCCTCTAAGGAGCATGATCCCCCTACACCAGCTGCTAGAAATGTCTGAACAGAAACTACTACATCTGAGGTGGGCGCTGAACCTTCCCAACCTCACCATACTAAGCTCAAACTATAAACTAGCTCCGATGATGATCATGGAATGCAATGACAAAGCACCATGGGAATGACCCCATGGATAAAGGGACTATACCAGGGGGTCTGAACTGGAATTACTGAGGCCTACTTACCACTAGTCAAAACCCGGATGGCCTTGATACTAGTGTCCTACTACTGACTCCCTTCCCCTTCGATGAACTTGGTTGGCTTCCCTATTGCGGTACTCCTATTTATGAGTGCATCCCCTACAAAAATTCAACATTCTTCTAAACTTCTACGTATGTTGTTAGGGAAAATGGAGTGATATAATACTGAACAGAAGTTCACACAACCTCATCCAAACATCTCGCTCGTGACACCTCATCTGATAAGATATCCCTATAAAATCTTAAGATATCCCTGAACATGATCCCCAATTACCTAACCAACATACTCCCCTCATGTATGGAGTGAAGCTCCTTCCCCTTATCAATATTCATCATCAATGAAATAGTTTCTGATCTAAGCTCCTTCTCAATGTCATCCCATGAGACATCGGTCTCCATCCTCTCCCCTAGGTAAAGTTTCAACCATTGACGACCCGATCCTCCCATCTAGATCACTTCTAGAAGAACCCAATACTCCCTTAGAGCATGGATCATGGTAATAGCTATTGTCATATCCTCTAGCTAGCCCTCTATCCATAATTCTAAATATTGACTTCATATTTTCCTAGGGTCTAACCCAGGAAATCATGAAGGGTCTTTTTCCACAAGTCATATTCCTCCTCCCGATCGGCCCTCCACTGATCAACCATGTTAGCATGTTGGGCCTCAACTACTCGTACAACATGTGGACAATGTACGAGTTCAATAGTTGAAAAGGTAAATAGATAAATCCTAAGCCCTGGTAATTTAAAATCTTATTATAGATTTAATTTAACACATTATTTAAAATAAAATCTCAAATCACCCAAGAAAAATAAGAACACAAGTCATTATGATGCATGTACGTTTAATTGGGCATCTACTTAGTGATCAGTGTAGACTTACATTGTCATTTGTTAGGACTAGAGTCATTATATTGGGTCACGAGGGGCCCTAAAATCCCGTGACCTAGCCGGTCTTACCTAGCATATTTCATGCACCAAGATTGACTAACACCATTACCCTACCACCCCATACATTCCTCACTATTCCTATCTCTATAATCTATCCTATCTCTCAACCATCAACTCTGATACCATTATTCCATGACTTTCCTTCTTTAAGATGAGGGAAGGGACAACAAGGTGTCACACCCTTCTTTCTTCATGATGAAGGATAGATGATGTCTTCCGAGTCCCGATTTTGATATGACACAGAGTGATGACTAGAACCAAGGGTATAGAATCTCAAAAAATATGGAAGGTATTACCCTTTTTAATGAAAACAGGATCTGGAGATAAGATAGTAAAAGTCCCAATGAACACCAAACATTTATATAGAAGGAACCAAAATCCAAACCATGCATGATTTAAGTGTAAATTGCAAAAAAAGTACAACCAAAGAACCTAATAAAGGTACCAAAAGAAAAAAAGTATATAGAAATTAAAAACTATCTTGATTCCTGAGCTAGTAAAGTCCCTCACGATTCTCAAATTACTCTTGGAAACCTGAAAAGATGTTCCACAAACATAGGGTGAGTATTCAAGTATACCTAGTATGAAAAATAAATCCACCTATGAACAAGTGGGGGAACATACTAATGCCCTTGTGAGAGAAAAGTAGAACCTCAAAGCACTTAAAAAGGAGTACTAATCATCCCATCCTCACAAGGTCACACTCACCAAATCACGCAAGTCAAGTAATGTATTAGTATAAGAACATTGAAATTTGGGTACCCAGAACCACTTTCCCACTGGTTATTTGCTCCTCCCAAATAGATAACATCTGGATTCTACTACTTGTCCCAAATTTCATCCCACTGCCGCAATTTCCCACACACACCTGGGCCAGAAACCCCACATATCCTGCTTGCTGACACATGGGTCTCAAAAACCACAACTCTTTCCCATAAACACATGAGCCTCATCCTGAGGACACTAGGGAAAAAATACGGGTCCGCAAACACTTAGGCATATAACCCACACCACAACCTTCCCAATGTATCTTGGCCTATTGTAAACATCAATCCATTATGTCCTTCCTGGATACACACAAGTGGTTTGAACTGGAAGAGGGTATGTGGAAGAATGTCAGTAACTATCCATCCATCCTCCCACATGGATATTGGGAAAGACTCCCTCCCCCATGAAATGGGGATCTTCGGAACATAGTTCTCAACATAGGTGGGGTGCGTATTAAAAATCACAAGGAACTACAAGTTTATACATATATGTAAACAAACACTTAGCCCGACCTAT
The DNA here is from genome assembly GCA_963277665.1 of Viscum album. NCBI lineage: Eukaryota > Viridiplantae > Streptophyta > Magnoliopsida > Santalales > Viscaceae > Viscum > Viscum album. Next base: position 269,212,293 of record OY728151.1, on the reverse strand, counting down.
GTGTTTCCAGTCAAGCAACCTACTCAAACAAACCACTATTGCTGCTACCTCTACATTCATGTATCACCACAAATGACAATCACTTATATAATTGGATGTATATTAATAGAAAATACATTTAACCAATTTTTATCCACATTTTATCAAGTATTGATTTATTCATTCCATCCCTAACTGAGATACAAACTAGCACAACATCTAAAACCACATTAAAACAGCTAAAGGCCACAGAAGACTACCAAGGAAAAAAAGAAAATATAGACCAAGGCAAGGAAATCCATTTTGACTCCAATTAATAAAAACAAAAGAGAAAAACCCAACCTACAGTCCCACGTGACACCCCCTTTTTCATAGACACCCAATGAACCACTGCAAACTATTATTCATTAACGTTAGCCCGCTAAATCATCCTATCACAACTAAAAATGAAAACCCTGATCTACAAAAACTCCACATCCAACACTCACATAAACATGAAGGCACTACAAAACCCAATCTGGAATCCACATTTCCCAACCACTACCTAGAAGCAGTCCCACTACACAACAATTGGCCTATTATAAAATAAATCAAACCCTTTACAAGAGTTCCCATCCACACCTCTGGTATAATCCCATACACAAAGCCCATAACAAAACACCACTAATCATCAACCCCACTTCACAAATCGGCTACCCCCAAACACAAGGAAATTATCGGTATCCACCCCTAGTACCCATAACAAGGTTACTAGTAGCACCATCACAACCCCCCCTCCACAAAGTACAAAACTAAACCAAACACATCAGACAACCACACCATTAATCAAATAATATATAGATTTAGAAAGAGTGGTTCTATAATTCAACTTTAAATAATAGAGGTGATCACATAACGTGTTTGATTCGTGGGAATCCATTTATATAACAAATTCTACAAGATTAAAAATATTTCATGTTACAACCATTTATAAAAGCATCACAATAAAATACAGAACACCACTAGTGCACAAGAAAAGGCCACCAATGACCATGATTTTCACGAGTTCTTACAACCCATAAAATTTGAAACAAATTTTACGGATACCAAATAAAATAGTGTATGTAACATCATCATTACACTATTGTTATTTCATTAACTCAGGTTATCTTTTGATTATCATATTCACTTCCCCTAGTTTACTAATTTTTATGGAAAAGGATTAATATTTTCTTTATCAAGAATTGTTAGTACACCCACCGCACATGATACAAAAATAAATAGAGGCATAGCAATCCTTACATGAAACAATAGGTGACCAAAACACCTCATTTCAACAAAACAAAGGGCCTCGTGAGCAGCATGAGAACTCCAGGGAAAACCCTATGGAAAGATCGACCAATGGCTACATCACAACATACAACTCCATGGGAAGGGAAGTATCTAGGTGCATCAAGAAGGAATTGAGACACATTGGGATGGGAAGATCCCAACATTGAAGAGTTGAATCCAATATTAAAGGATAAATGACTTCATAAGTCATTAACGTGGTATCATGGTGCACATCATGCGGTTGGAATATCCCAATGTCCCCAAAGTGTTAGGAAATTAATAATATAATTAATTTCCCTTCAAAATCCCTTAAATATTCCCACATAAGGATTTAAACTTGGGTTTCATCAAATTAAATGTTAGATGGAAAAAACTCGAAAAACTGGGAAGAACTGCAAATTTGGAAAAGGGTAATCTACCATTTGGTGTGCCACCATTTTGGTGTGCCACTATCATGGTGGCCACTATTATGGTCTAACCATTTTAGTGTTCCATCATTACTATGTCACTATTTTGGTGTTCCTCTATTACAATGACATTGTTTCCGCATGCCACCATTTCTGTGTGCCACAATTACAGTGCCACCATCTTAGTGTGCCACCATTATGGTGCCACCGTTTTTATGAAACGTTTTGTAAAACAGGATTTTCGGAAACCTCCCAAAAAAACCACTACGACCACCAAGAAAACAACAAACACTGGATCCACACAATGGAATGGCTTGGGAAAATTTGGGTCACTATAGATACACACATATTGGAAACTAATGGGTAAATTATGTAGACATAATTTCATTTGGGGGCATTGTAGATCATGTTAATCCATGTATTTTTAATAATATATCACTTTAATGGTTTATTAATATTCATTATTGTGTAATTTATATTTACCTTATGTATATATATTTTAATATATCATGTCTAATATGATATTATATAATCAATTAGATACTAATTATAGATTTAAAATTATTATGTTTTCTACATCTCATAAAGGATTTTTTATATAAAGGCAATATAAATTTCCTTACCATAATTTCATATCATACTATTTTGAAAGAATTAATTAACTATTATGTATGTTATAAATGGATATTCAGGTTTATTGTATATATTATTGAGGAATTTTTATTATAATATTATAAATTATTTTATGAAGGCATGACTCAAGTGTATTCATTATCATTTGGACTCAAAATATTTTTCATTCTAAATAAAATTTTCCAATGTATTATATATTTTTATTTAAAAGGGAATTTATAAATTATGGAAATTGAATTTTATTAAAAGTAATTTTTTATCATAATTTAATAATTATCTTATGGTGACTTTTCTGATTTTTTTTGAAGAAGTCGTTTTGTTATAGTAAAGAATATAGTATTTAAAAATACAGTAAACTTTTTGAGGCCATAGTGATAGAAATTTGAAAAAAAATATTTTGAGATCACTGTAACATGTATAAAAATATTTTATAATTATAATATAATAAATTATTAACCTATTAATAACATTTATTTTTAATATAATTATAAATATTCAAACAATTATTATTGTCAATGCATTGTAAGCATAATAGTGGTGACATATTTTTTTTGTATTTTTGATAATATTTAAAATTTGATAAGGATATAATATACATAATATATATATATATATATATTATTAATAATAATTGATTTTTATGTATATTGATGAATTTTAGACATATATAACATGTTCAATATCCAAACATTTTCCCCATACAGGCATAAGGAATGAATGGTGACAATTAGTTATATTACCAAATATTAACAATGATATAAATTGAAAAAATTGATATTATGAATATTATTAGATAATTAGATTTTTTGGATATTAAATTAAATTTATTCTTTAAATTTATTTTAATTTTATTTAATTTCAATGTTATCCAAAATTTGTATGCCATTTCGATGCATCAATTGTTCAAACATGAGAAAACAAAAATTAAATACTCCTATAGTTTTTTTGAAAATATAATATCAGTTCAAAATATTCTTATAAAATTATTATATTAAAAAAATTGATAGTTAATAAATTTTTAAAATATTTAAAGATGATTTTTCAATAGATACATATATGTTTTATGTCAAATTATGATAATATATTGAAAAATTGACTTTAATGGTCATTTAATAATAAATAAGAAATATATATTGATAAAATATCTTGATATATTTTAATGTGTTTATATTTATGGGTAATTGTTAATTAAATATTCTATTTTATATTTACTAAGATTTATTTATATTATAATATTATTTTTGACCCATAATGACTGAATATTCAAGATAATTCTATCAATGTTTTTCTATAAAATGGGACTTAGTCTATTGATCCTTAAAAAATAAACATAGTGTTTTTATATCCATATAATTCCAAAATTACACTCTGAACATCCCTTTAGACATATTTAAGGACATGGGATTTCCAAATCCTATTTCTTTAACGGATTTTGACTTAATCTTGAGGATATGATTTGATGAGAAAATTAAGGGTATCTAAGACAATGTTTCCATGTTTAATTATGATTATTTATAAAAAATTATTTTATAACGTATATTAATTTCATCCATGATTAAATTATTATTTAATTTTCATATTTTTTCCTTAAATGATTATATTTTCTCCATTATCTCTCACTGACCACTTTTCATATATCATTACTACATCAAAATATATGATTTTCAAAAGTCATTTTTATTCATTTACATTCTCCAATTAATATTATCAATAAAAAGTATCATATGTTAATGTAATCCTAAGATATTATATTATATATAATATATAATTTTTTATAAATTAAAATTTCATTTTTTTAATTTCTTTTTAAAATTCATTGAATGATACCACTCATTATGGTGGAATTATTTTATTAATGTAAATGATGATGTCTTTGTAAATAACTATGTTTTATATGTATTATTAAAAAATAATTTCATGATTTATTATAAATAAAATATCCAATTTATTTCATGATCATGTTTTTATATTTATAAAATATTTGACAAAACAAAAAAATTAAAATAAATAATTATACTAATATTTTTTCAAAATACAACCTTGTTGAGAAATATTCTCTGAATGGAATATATTTCTGAACCTATTGAAATTAAATTATTCAATATTGATATAGAGATAATAAATTAATACTTGAGGATATTATTGATCCATTTTATAATAAAAATTGACGATTATAGTTATACAACAACAATATTCATGATTGTTAACAAAACAACCTAAAAATAGTGGATATGAACATTACAAATTTAATTAATGTACAAAACATTATAATATATGAAAAAATGAATAAAATTAATTGAATGAATATAATAAAGGTTATGTAAAATTCTATAATTAATTTCTTTTCATTATTTATGTTTTTAAAGGATGTACATGATGACTCGAGACAGGAGGTAAGGGGATTATTAACTGAAAATATATTAACTAAGACATATAATTTCATCATTTACTGTGTTATTATATAATTATTTTCAATATAACCTATTATTATTTTATATGAAATTTATTCATGTTCTATTTGTTCCTGCATTTCATTCAAATATATTTTCTTGATAAATTATTACTTCCCTTGTTAAAATATTAGTGAGGGATTTTCAAATCAATATCTCATCATCAAGTTATGATTTATATTACTAAATATTTTCATATATGTACAATATATAATAAAAATAAGGTATATTATTATTAATATAATGAAATTAATATTAATTAGTACTAAATTTCATGGTCCCTCTTTAAAAATCTTCAGATTCAAAATTTATGGTAGTTTTAATGGATTTTTCCAATCTCACCTTGAAATAGTGGCTGTTTTTGTTTAAATTCCCATTTCAAAAATATTTTCAACAAACCGAAACTATTCGTCTATAACTTAATTTATGTTCATTACATGTCATATTTACATTTTACCACCCATTTAATCATAATTAATTCAAATAGATCTTTCTAATTTGATTTAACCCTAACTCTTATTTTTTGTCATAAATTTTCCTTTCATGTTCACATTATTTTCTTAAGTGTTATATTCTATATTTAAATGGTTTGTTAAATCCAATTTATATTATCATTGATTTTTAGGTGACCAAAGGATTAACTTTTTAACATTTTACACAATATTCTTTATCTATTTCCATTGATAACCTTTTTCAATATTTTAAAAAAATTTTTATTTATGTCTTAAAGATTAACACAATTAGCAGCTATCAAATCTAGTTTTTTTAATTAATATTCCTTCACAATATATAAAATTTTTTCAATTTAATATAAATTATATTAGTTTTTCAAATTATTTTTATTTATAATATTTTTTATAAATATTTTAATGGATATGTTTTCTTATATTTAAGAAAATTTCATACTATTGTCATAAAAGTGTTTTTATTTTATTTCAACATAATTTAATGTTTCATATGAATCACTGGGGATAATATATAGCGATACAATCCACATTTATTCTATATAAAGCTAATCACAATTACTTATTTATGTTTTCAGGAAATCAATTTGTTTAAGTGGGTTAATTAAGTAAAAATAGCGTTATTTTAGTTTTGAAGATTATATTACAAATATATATATATCAATTTTTAATGTGGTTATTGTATATTAAATAGAACATCAACGAAGATGGTAAATAAATATCTCATGAGATGATATTCACTGGGTAGTGATCCCAAAATCTTAGTGTCATTTGTTAATTAAGTGATGTGTGTGTCCATTATATCCTTCAAAAATAGTGGGTAAATACTTTTATATCCCGAGATAGAATATTAGGGATGGGGGAGAAAACCCGATACAATTTTAGAATCTATCGACTATGTGATGATTTTTTTTGTGATCATTGACCTAAGGAATTTTTTTATTAATATTTTTTGACACTAATATGTTCTAGAATGTACATATTTCAAGTAATCATTACTTCTATTTAATTGATATGTTTTTCAAACGGATTTTACTCTTTTAAATTATTCTTATAATTTATTATCAACACTAATGAATTATTGTTTATAATTTTTAGTTATTATTTTATTACATTGGGTTATTTCACCATGTTTAATATCATGTTACTACACTATCATCAAATTCTCAAATATTATTTCAGATTTTCATCGATTATGCTTACCAATACTAGAAGTTTGATCTCTCTATTTAAAAGGTTTATATTCCCTCTATGATGATTAATATTATTATATATGATATTAATTTTTGGGTATCATGTGTGAATAACATTACTCTTTATATTTTCAATTAGTTTAATGTTCATTGTTTGATGTTTTAGTCTTAATGGAAGCCAGTTTTTGAAAATATTATTTTGGGTTAGGGAAAAAATATAAATTTTTTGGGTTTTGATAAGTTTGGGTTATGATTAATTCTATAAAACTATAAATATAAAATATATTGGAATTATATAAAATGAAATATTGGCTACAAATGAGGCCAATATATAGTTATAATGGATTCTTATCTTTGTATCATCTTAATTGTATTTCATATTATTTAACCTAATACATGTGGAAAAACTAATGTGTCATCAAATTGGTTTTATCACAAAGTGGTCAATAGGATTAGCCCTTGAAACTGGTAAGAGACCATCGTGATATTATAGAGACACTGAGTACTTAGTGGAACATTGTTTAGTTTAATTAATTTTGGGAATAAGTTAACTTCATTAAAATCAAATAGCTTGTAAAAGGTCTTCTAGAAAAGAGACATTATAGAGGGAGATGATAAGCCCCCTCATACCTCCTTCCATTCCCATTATTTACCATCATTAGATTAAATATTGATGAATTTATACAAAATTTTGAGGATTTATTTACTTTCTTTTTCTCCTCCCCATTCCTCAACATTTCCTCAGATGATTTTAAAAAATAATAATATAAATTTTCATGTGATTTCCCTAGATAATGTTGGAATTAAAGCATAAAAAAATTTATTTTATATGTATCCATTATAGGGGTAAATGAGATGAAAAATATGGTATATTGATCATCATTTTATTGAATATGAGTCTCTAAATGACTTAACATATGTGTTTCATAAATAAGTTTTTTTAATTAATGGTTAACTGAGTTATAAAAATTGGAACATTTGAACACTGTATAATTGAGAAAATTCCATGAAATATACACAAGCCATAGGATTTGATTTAGGAATTACTATGATACTCAGAAAATTTATTAGTTTAAAAAAATTATAAAAAATAATTGTGCAATTTTATAACATTTATTAATTTATTTTTTATAATGATATTATATTATTGAGATTGAGGACTAGTGGGTTAAACATGGATAATTATGGAACATTGTTTTATATTGGTAGTTTATGTTATGTTCTATACCATTTTATTTATTTTTCATTGTGATATTTTAGTTTACGTAAGATCATAAAAAAACTCCTATTAGAATTAATTGATTTTACATTTATATGAAGAAATATAGATGATCCACATAGTATGTTATAAATTTTTTATTGATCTTCCTTTGAAATTAGTTTCACTATCTGAATCAGTTTAAGTTGTATTGTTTATGTAAAGTCAATGTGGAATCAATGGATTGTTTTTATCCTTAACAGATTAATCGTATTACATAAGGTGGTCATTTGTAAAGGATTTTATATTAAAACATGATAATGTTTCATTATTGTACATTCAATTGGTTTCTTTTATAAACTTATACAATTTGGTTACCATCATGTGGCAGGTTAAATCATTTATATATGGTTATAATGAGAGGCCTTATCACTTATAATATGATCATAGATAAAAATATACTAAGGATATAATTTTGTGTCACCTATATGAAGATCAATTCACCATAGGGGTTATATGTTGGAATAGATCAACCACATTATTGTAGGATAATTCATCCCCAGAGAAGATTTTTTCTTGTTTCTTTGTTTTTATCTAACTAATATATAACTTTGAAAAATTTCTCTTATGGATTTACCTTTCAAGATCCCAACATATTATTCTATAAAATGTCGATGTTATATTATTATTAATATGGAATGGGAATGATGAATTTTTTATTCAGGTTTGTATCATCTCATAGATTAATACCATGAGTTGTGAGTTCTTATTTTTATTATATAGATTCAATTTATGTGTGGGATAATATTTGATTTATTTAATTATGATTATAACTATCTATTTAGTGTCTTGATAATAGTATGTTAGTTCTTTATAGACAATTTGTTATATGTGTTGTTAATCAAGAATTTTTTATATTTATTGTAAATTGATTGTTATTAGTTTTTCTTGAAGTGAAATTACACTTACCTCAAGTAGGAAATGATGTTTATTCATAAAAATGTATTATAAGGATGTTATTACATGTCATATGAATAAATGTATTCCAATAATTTCAAGATCGTGTTGGGATGGGTAAACATAATAGAATCAATGAATCCAAATTATATATCCATGAAAACTTTATCCAGAGATATATTAGATTCGTGGTTTAAAAAATTACTTATAATATCAATGACCTATAAAATATTAACATATATAGAGAAACATTAGGTAAGATGACTCTATTCTAACATTGTATCAATTTCTAAAATCAAAGACTACCATATCTAATGACGACAAGGATGTTTGGAATCTATGAAACATACTATTATATGAATATAATAATAGATAAAATATCATGAGTAACTTTTAATTAATATACATTATTATATAAATTTATCACAAGTCTATATCTTTACAAACACTATATTATGATAATTTGGAAGAGAATACTTTGTGGAATACTTGTATCAAATGGTTCTATGTGATTATACCCTAGCATGATATAGTCTGAATTGGTGAAATCTATATTGACCTAATAAGAAAAGGATATAACCAACCATTTTTCATACTAAATAATAAAATAACATGTGATTCAATTATATTATTTATCATATACTCACACCAGCTGAAGTGGGTTAGGTCTATCATAATAGAATCTTCATTTCCAGACAATGCCTATTTTTTTCATATGATTTTCATTACAAATATAATTATCTAGAAAATATTATGCATTATATATAATTGACCAAATCAAGGGATTTTTTTATTCATAGAGAGATTCATTGTGGAACATTATACATGCTCTTTAGAGGATATTCATATTTTATATTTGTATTCATGTTTGTGAATGTTCCCCAATATTTGTGTTTAGCTAGTGTTTCATTCAAATGTGTGAGGAGAGTTTCAATTTTATATAAGGACTTATAGAAGTTTTTATTTATTTATCATTAATTTTTTTTCTAAATTTTAATAATGTAAGTCATCATCCCTTTTGGTTAACCTCTTTAAGAATTATGAAAACAATAATATGACATGGGAAAAGTTTATTATAGTAGGATTTATAAAACTTTATTGTAGTAGGATTATATAAAAAATTCCATGATCCCTATTGTATTATATATTTTTAATTGTTTATATTATATTATATTATTTTTTTTATATTGGGGTTATATCCTCTTTAATATATGTTACCATATTACTACCACTTTTTTGATAACATCTAAAATATGATATGTTTTTCCAATGTTATGGGGGGATCACGCTTAGGAAACATTGGTATGTTCTGTGTAAGGAAATCAATAAGATAAATAAATACCCTTATTAGATGTGAACATATAATTTGTTGAATTATATGTAATTATTTTACTAGTTTAATCATTAAATGAAATTTCAATTTTTGAATTAATATCATGGGTATTTGGAGAAACCCATTTTTACCTAGAGTTGGAATTGTAGATTTTTAATATTTTTATTATAGTAGAAATATTTTTTCATAAATTATTATATTTATGAGTTACATTTAATTACTCTACTTGTGGACCGATATAAGATGTTAAACACATAAATGTAACTTAAAATTCCTATTAGTTCAATGAAATTGGAATACAAGTTTGTGATCAAAAAAATAAATTCCAATGACTGGTTTCATTTAAATAAAATTCAGCAATAATTGTTTTTTATTCATGAGATCATTATTGGAAATATACAAATACACTATACCTCACTAGGATAAACTTTTAGATACTGATCAATTTATTTTGGCACATTCATGAAATGTGTATTGATGTGGACAGGAAAAAAACTCATAATATATGCCTAACGATATTTTCATATGAATAAAACCAAATATTGATACTTTTTTTACATATATTTTCTTCATGATTTCTATTGTTGAATCATGGGATTCTCTTCAAACGTTATCACATATATGAACTATTTATAATATATATATGTTTTGGAATCCATGTGATGTTGAGGTTCAACTCAAAATAGTGTGAATTGTGAGTGTCAAAATTATATTGAGAAGTATATATTTTTTCAACATTATATGGGTTGCAACATGTGAGTAATTTAGTTGATTTTTAGTATATATCCATTGATTCCATTTCATCACTGAATAATCTATAGCTTCTTCACATGATTTGAATGATACATGGGTGATGTGTAGTTAAATAAATTATATAGGAATTAGGATTGCATAACATATTAATATGAATAAATGTAAAAAAAATTATTTATGAAACAAGTGATTAACATTCATTGAATTCATCTTTATATTATTAGGAATGTGAGATAAGGAATGATAGTTTCCAACTCAGGATGGGATGTGAAAATTTTTATATTTTTATTATATGAGTGTGCATAACTTGATAATGTGGTAATTCGATTTATTGTTAAAATATTCAATTTCCATGACAACATAGAATTAATTTGTGCCATATTATATAGTATATTTTTTTAATTATACAACATTTATTATTATCAAGTCATGGAAAAAATATAGAAATGTCAGAGACATATTTTCATGATGAAAAATTCAGTAACGGGGTTAACATTCTTTTTACTACATAATGTTATTTCTTATGTAGAATATACTCAAGGGATAATCATGAATGTAATGAATAGTGATAAGTCTATGAATGATATATAACATTTTTTATATGTGAAACAATTATTGATACTTTATTATATAGCCAAGGGTTCTATGGGATAATGTTAAGATAAAAGAATAATCTCAATGGGATATGACTTGTATCATTGAAATTATCATATGTCAAAGTAGAATGATCAATGAATTATATGGATCTTCAATAAATTGACCTGATTTTATTTATTATTGATGTTTGGAAATGGTGTCACATCCATAAAGGTGATGGGAAGTTAATAAAAATTAAGGCAATCCATATAGGGTCTACTGAGTCGCTATATATAGGAATATAACATATTTATAGCATTAAATAATTATTTTTAACCTAAGGTCTGACATGAATATTTATATTCAAATAAAATATATGATATTTGGAAAGAGTAGTGAAACTCATTTTGGGTTCATTATAACATATAAATATATTCATATATTGGGTTACTAATTTATAAAGATATTGCCTCATGAGTGATATTAATCTTGAATTTATAGAATATAGTAATTAAAATGCTTGATAAATAATGATAAGTGTAATACTATATTGGATAAAATATATTTGATTTCTAAATGACTTTTACCCTTGTTTTATGAGAATCATGGGGGATATTGAAGGAGTTGTTCATGAAATACATTAACTAGGATTTAGGTTGGTTTTTGATCTATATTTGGTTAAATATAGAGATAAATACATGTATGGGGAGAAATGCCAGTATTTTGAAATTGTAATTAAATTTTTAAGAAAAGATAATGTGTTTGATAATCTACAGATATAAAATTTGGCAATTATACCATGTATTGAGTGGGAAACCATAAATTAATGTTTTTGAAGTCTAGAAAGTTACAAGGTGGAAATTTATGTTCATGTAGGTATTATATAAACTAGTTACTTAAACCATAAGATATTTTAATATATTATTATGTTTTTATGTCCTCTATCTGATTAAATCATAAAAAAAGAACCATATATTATTTTTAACTCAATCATTATGATGTAAATAATTTATATGAAGTTAATATTATTATGTATTTATATGTAAATTTGAAAGGTGATTATGTATAATGAATTATAAATCAAGTTAAACATGTCATTTAATGGATAGTTATTATGAATGATCAATGAAATCATTACATTTTAGATAATGATTTTTAAATTACCAGTTATGATTATTGAATTACTTGATGTTTTATAATATCAAAATATAATGGTGGATGTCAGATCTATTTGATTAATGATGATAATGGGAGTTATTTGAAGATAATCTTGAATGAAAATACATATTATGATGGGGATCTTATAATAAATTATTCCATTACATGTTAATAAAACTATATGATAAAGATTCCAATGAAGTTGAATCGATGTGGAACAAGATATTTTGAAATAAAACATTATGGGGTTAATTTATAAAATATTGTTAGGTAAAATAGTTGTATTTTATGAGGAAGGGACTTTAAAAAATACAATAATTTCAAGTTATTTAAATTTTAAAAAGAATAATATTTATGTGTATTTTTAAAGATGTACCTAGATGTACATTCATATTATACACGTTATCTTGTAAAATAACATGTGACAATGTCCACAAATTTGACCACTATTGGATGGTGGCTATGTGTCATGCACCTGGTAATCAATTGGGAAGTTTTTATAGGGACTATAGGAACAAGATGGCGCTCAATTTTATTTAAAATGGGGTAAAAGGTAAATTCCATTTAAATAAATTATATACCCCTCAAGGATCCTCTAAACTAGATGATTGGTAGAAGAAGTATCCATAATCCATCCCATATACATCACATTTACATATTTTCTATAATATATGTAAATATGGGGTTATTTTCATGAGAATTTAAATATTAAAAATATTTTTTCTAATATTTTCTTGAGAATTATATTGACTTCTGGTGTATCATTTCATATTTTTATTATTTAATCACACTATTCAGATACTATTTTCAATATTATGTGGATTTAAAAAAATAGAAACTATTGTCTCTTGGATTAATTAATCACATTGACGTGATATAGACCCATAGAGAAGAATCATAAGATGAATAAGCTACAATTAATTTATAATACCACTTATTTTTGGTAGTACCGGTTATTATAACACCCTAGGATTTTAAAAGAGAAACATCATATTCAATAGACTATATGAAACATGAAACCATCAAATGAAGTTAATGTAACAACCATATACTTATATATATATTTTACCTAAATTAATTCTCTTCAATATATTGTGCTGCATTTAACTGTACGTTTAAACAAAACATGATTCTCTATTTAATTATTATTATTTAAACAAGACCATTATAACATAGATGATAAATTAGAAGGTATTAATAATAATTAAAAATTATAAAAATTATATGGTTTAAAAATGTTTTAAATAAAAAATATAAATAAATAAATAAATAAATAAATATATATATTAGTAATGAAAAAATAATCATTTGAATTTAAAAAGAATGTTTTATAAAAAAATTTTCATTTCTAAAAGGTAGTTCAGCCGTGCTTTATACAAATAATATATACTTAAATTTAAAAAAATTATAAATTTATTTAAAAATAATAATTAAGTAACTATATCAAAATTATCATCATGTGAATATTTTGGATTTTCCTAAAAAAATTCATTTTGTGACAAATAGTGAAAAATATTGAATTTGAATTTAAAACTAACTTTTCATATAAATTATTTATTATGTTAAATTTCATTTTAAATTACTTTTAAACTAAGAGAATTAATTATATTATGATTAAACACATTTATTTCTTTACAGTAAGTATATTTTTTACTTTTGATAATAATGACATCTATACATATGAAAATTTTCTCATTGGAAACTTTCTTCTTCATAATGTCTACATATATATTTATAAATTGGATTCTTATACTTCTGTGAATTTTATTTTGAATGTTGGATACAATATTTTGAATAAAAAAATTTATATTATCTAATAAGGTAGAAATAATTTTGTACCATAATGGATAGTGAAAAAAGAAAAAAAATCATCATGGTTGATGTAGTAATGTGCTTATCAAGGGTTAAACTAAGAGGAAAACAGTTAAAATGACCAACCAACAATCTAAAATATTATTGTATGGATATATATACACAATATAAAATCAAAAAATATAACTGATGGCAATTTTGAGTATAGTTTGATGTGAATGACTATCATTTTCTATTTTTATTGTCAATTTCCATGTAACATCCAAGAGGCTTCCCTTTCACCACTTAAAAAGGGAACCCACCACTTCAATTATTCACAAATATGAAACCATTTGTCTCAACCAACCCATAAAAAATCACTCCAAATCAGCCCTAAAATTATTATTATTATTATTGTTTGTAAATAAGACTATCCCAGGTGTCCAAAAGATAATATCTAATGGAGGATTCTCTTTGATAAGGAAATTTCCTTTCAAATCCCATTTTTATATGTTTTCCCTACTAAATGTTTTTATTAATACTTTAAATATAATTAAAATATTATTTAAAATATAATAATATTTTGTAATGTTAATTGAATTATATTTATCCATCTCATCTTCTATCAAATGTGAATCGAAATCATGGATAATTTTTACGATGGACTAACGCCTTGTGAAAAAGGGAGAAAATTTTCCATGAACACATTTCATAGATTGATATAATGATGGATTTCCCATAGTTATATGATATTTACGGTATCATTATACTTCAAAAATTGTAATTTTATGTATTCATTTTTATATTTCATTCCATTTCAAATACGGTAATGTTACTATTCTGTACCTAAGACTACCGCCATGTGAATGGACCATATTTTAATGTCACAAAAAATTACTTGGAATGTAATAAAGATAATATTATTGAATATATATTATATATATGATATTATATTTATTTTAAAAATTAATATATCTCCCAATTCACTACTATTTCACTCATTAAGGGAATTAGATCGACGATCATGCGGATGTATGAGCATCAATCTCCCCAAAGAGATGTGATTCATTTTTCATGTACAATATTTACAAATAGTTATAATTTTTGTAGAAATTAAATATTATATTTATAAATTTATTGTACTTTTTTTGAGATAAATATATATATCCTATGAACTAGAACCATAACATTCATGAAAAAATCAATGTGATAAGAAAAGGAAATTAACACCTTTAAAAATTAAAATAATGTGATATTATTAACATGACATGGCTAAAATGTTATAAAAGAATAATATATGATAATATAATTATTAATATGGTTATATATATTAATAACATTATTAAATAATTATATAGGAGGTACATGCACTTATGATGGAAATCGAACCCAATGTAAGGGATTTATGTCTAACTTTTTCTTCTGTAATACAAATTCCCTATTCACCATTTATTTCCTTGATATTGTGTATATACTACACAATTGATATTTTATATAATGAATATATTTATATTCATGTTATTTAATGATTCATTTGATTTAACTTATTTTATGGGGAAAATGATTTGTATGTTATTAAAGTGTAAATAGTTTAATTTACAAACTCATCCGCATTCGAGTTTTTTTATGTTTACATCACCCATGGGGAGAATTATTTTAAATTTAAATTATAAAATAAATAAATTTTCTTCTTAAATGGCCATCAATGAATTTTTTTCATGTAATATTTCCTTATTTACACTATTTAGAACTTAAAATGATTGGAAACCGTTTTTTAACGAAATGAAATTATATTTCCCTCTTCGGTCTGAAATACATTTTCATTAAAACTCATGTCTTTTTAAAATAATTTCAAAAAAAATTTCAACAAATTTTTAATATAGTAATAAATTAATTTTAACCCCTTTTTCATTTTACAAATCCTTTTCCATGTAATCTTCATGTCAAATAAAATATTTTTATTGTATTTCTACATAGTTTTAAAACACCATAACCGGAATACTAAATTCTCACCCTATGATTAAAGTATATTTTTCATAGGTTTATAAAAATTTAATTATGATGAATTTTTCCTTGGAAGATAGAACACATGAATATTTTTTGTTTATTTATTTTTTATTTTGAATGGGTTTGTTGAAATTGTAAGGTATGTATCTATTTATGTAAACACAAGACAAAAAAATTATAGAATGTATTAAATGTTGTGTATTTGTTTATTCCTTATATACATGAATACAAAAAACAATTATACACGCTGAATCCAGAAGCATTGGTTCTTGGATTCACAGTTAGTATCATAACAATATTCTAGAAAAATTTAGATATTAGATGTTTTTGATAGATTATATAAATTTAACAGTTATTATTTTTCTAACTCCTATGTTTCAGAATAATAAATTTTTAGTGACTAATGAACGAATTGTGTGGATGAAATTATTCAAATGGGGAATAATATAACATCCCATTAAATTCCAATAGTTTCTTTTAATTAGTTTTTTTTATAATTATTATTTTTAATAAAAACTATGAAGAATCTAATTTTTCTGTAATGAAAATATGTTTTTATCTCAATTGTAAAATTTTATTTTGTATTTTAAGAGAGATTATCACATATCATAAATGAAAATATATGAATATGTTCCTAAAATAGATTTACTTTTTAAATAATTCAAAATTCATTATTTAAAATTATTTTTATTATTATAAAATTTTGATATATTAATATTTTGCAAGAAAAACTATTTTTATATAAAGGATATTATATATATAAATGGAATTTTATTTACAATTATAGGTATAATAAGATAATTTGATTATTTTTCATTTTCTTACTAATATTTATCTATGATAAATAATATTATCCCGAAATATTATTACATTATGTTAAATTTTTTTCAATAAATAATTTATTTCAATTATTATATATTATTACTCGATATGTTTTAATATAATTATTTTTAATATATTATTAACTTATTTTGTTTATAAGACCTTTTTATAAATTATTTTTTTTTAATTTAATCAAAACAATGGTTTATAATTTTAAATGGTTAAAATTTTCATAAATTAATTAAAGGTAATAATAATAATAATAAAGGTTAAACCATTTTTTTAATAAAATGATTATTATTATTTTTAATATATAATATTATCTAAATATTTGAAATAATAATTGTATTACTATAAATAAAAAACAAATTGTATATATATATTAAAAAAATCTCAAATAATTATAAATAAAAATGATTAAATGTTCTAAAAACTTATTTATTTTAGTGTTAAAAATAATATGATATAAAAATAGAGATAAAAAAAGAAATGAGTTGAATAAATAAACATAAGAAAAAGATGCATAAATAATATAGAAATGAATCCAAAAAATTTCATGAAAAACATAAATGTATATGGAATGATGATTGGATATAAATTATGAGAAAAAAGATAAGTTAAAAAAAGAAAAATGTAGTCACTTTTTGCAAGTTGTTCTCCCACTTTTTTTAAATTTCCAATACCTATATGTATGAATCATAATATATATATATAATAATGGAAGGAATATTTTTTTGAAATTATATGGATGAAACCCCAATTAAACATTCTTCTTCCCCTCAAAGCTTTAAAACTAATATTTATGTGACTCATTTATGTAAACCACTCTCTGTACATTCATTCTTTCTTGAGGATTGCGCTATATTTTACAGCCTTCTGTATTCTTCTAGTGTGTCCAAGCCTCGAGCAGAAGGGATGTGGTATCATTTCTTTGACGTAAGGGTTTATTTTTATTCTATCAATTTTTGATTGATTTACATTGATATAAATATATATTTTGCGTGTTGGACTATTTAGATCGAACTATGAATATTTATTTGTTTGTAAATTTCATAATTTAACCTAATGTTTGAAATTTAATTTTAAACCAATCATTTTACATTTATACACTATATGGGATAAAAATCATAAGTCAATTTATGTCTTATCTTAGAATATTATAATTTTTTTTCAATCTATCCATTCATGTGAGATTTATAGATATAGATATATATATATATATACATATATTCATAAGTTATTATAGTGAAAAAATTATTTTAAATTTATTTTCGAAAAAATAAATTTATGTTTAAGATTTGATAGGGGATTTTCTATTTTAAATTTAATATTTTAAAAATATAATCTCTATGAGAGTATTTTTTTTTGTTTATCATTTTATTTAAATCATATAATTTAAAATGGAAATTTTTATTATTTTATATGATATTTCTAAATAAAAAATTATTTCATGTGTAATAAAATTATCTTCTCATTCATGTGTACCACTTATAATTTAGATATGGCCATAATCTATGTTATCATCAACATTCCATGCATTTTTATTCAAGAATTAATTTTTTATTATGGATATATATTTATGGCTTTTAAACAATAACCGTTGGTTATAAGAATCGATTTCTCCCCAATATGATTTCAAAAATTCTCAAAATAATTTTCATTCCTTGTTAAGAAGTATTTAATATTGTTTTCTTTTAATGAAAAATAATTTATTTATGTATTATCTTGAGTCATTTTTATGTTATTATCATGAAATGGATGACCATTAAAAAGTTTTCATTAAATTGGAACTTGAGTATTGAATGCTAAATTATCTTATGTAGAGTAAACTTGTGAAACTAATAGAATGGTGTCCCATATGAGATATGAATATGTGGCCTTATTCTTTCTTCGGTTCCCTCTGAGTATGATAATTAACCTATAGTAATTGTTATTATTTAATGATGAAAAATAAATAATCATTTTGAAAATATTATAACATTGGAAATTTAACTATTTCAAAATACTATAACCTATTATATTACAATGTTTTGTGGAAAAATTTTAAAGTATTAATGTTATAAAATTAAATATTTTAATATTATTTCTAAATGGTTTTAAAAACCCTTACAAGTAATATTAAATGCGTACCCCATTTTATAAATTAATTTTTCACAGGTTTGGTAGAATCTTATTATGAGGTTTCATTCATTGAGGAGGCAGCGTGTTGGAATACTTTTTTTATTTATATTTTATTTTTATGATAATGTAAAAATTGTAATGTGTTTATATATTTCTGAAACAAATACAACATAAAGGATATATGATTGTATTAAATGTTGGGTATTTTTTAGTTTCTTTTCTAAAAATAATAAACAACTTATATATATCTGATGAACCCATAATAACAGGTTTATGTCTTCCCAATGAACTCTAAAATATTGTGTTGGGATTGACATGATTTTCACCTGGTGCATGACAATGTTCCTTACGATAGACATTATTTGACACACCAATGTGATATGCACAAGATAATTCATGTTTTCAATAAAAATCAATATTAAGCATTTTAAAACTATGATATCCTAAAGGAATCCATTATTTTTATTATAGGATTACTTATGCATAATGATTTAAAATTATGTGAATTGTTTCACTATATTTGATAATATAAATTATTTTTTATAATTTTATGGTCAAATATTGTGTAGTCCAGTGTTTAAAAATGGTTCAATGTGGAAGGAATGAGAACTATTTTAATGAACTCAATCAAATGAGTAAGAATGGTCATTTCTATGATGGTATTAAAGAAATGTTACAAAGGGAATTATTCTCACAAACCTTACCATCATATGAGTTTATTTTTTCATGTGCTTTCAAATAAAGATAAATAATTGGTTGTGTCTTATGACATTGAAATGAAGCAAAAGAATAAGAGGATGGAAGAGAAAAATATTTTTAAAGGGAAGGAATAAAAGAATGATTTTTATACATGTGATACATTTTGAAGGGAATACCTTGGTAAATGATTAATAGGAAAACAAGTTTGCTTCAAATTTGGATAAAAGGGAAACCACCATCATGATTTCAAGGGAATGAAAGTGTATTGAAATTTGAAATTATTCTATTATAAAAAAGGGAATCTACAAAAATGAATTCCCCAATCATCAAGGGAATATATCATAGAATTAACGAAGAGATCCGAGCTATACAAATTTATCGATATAATATAAGTGGAATGAATAATTTTATTGTGTATTTATATCAAAGAAATATATTGGAAATTTATTTAGTTTATGATATTATCATTATATGAATCATGTAATGTATATATATTTCATTACAGTATAGTTTCCTAATTTATTTGTGAGAATATATTGAATTTTACAGAATACCAAGAAACGTAATTCATTGAAAATATGAAACTCTTGTAAAATAAATTATAAATGGATGATAACCTTAATATTTTCACAATTATAAGATAATAGGAATATTTCTTTTGGGATAGTGATTATGAAAATTAATTTCGTTAGAGCATTGATGGTTTATGTCATCATTGATGGGGTTTACTGCATGTATTGATTATGTTATATATTCAACACATACATATTCTATTTTATAGAAGCATTAGTGTTTTCATTACGGTTTTACAGGGATCAAGGAATTCATATATTTTCAATCTGATAATATGATCTTCTTTATATTTATTGTGGAATATAATGTCAACTTATTGACATTCATTTTCAATTCAGTCTTTAAAATTTTTTCAAATCATTTAGGGTGACTTTTTGTGGAATGGAATAAGTTTAACATTTTATGCTATTGGTTATCTTTTTATATGTATTTAATTAATTCTAATATAGTATTAATATCTTTTTGAACTTTTATGCTTATTAGGATGCGTTAAATGGTAATTTTAGTACTTCAGGAATAAAAAATTTATATTGTATATTCATTTATTTTCTTAGTAAATGAAGTGGGAATTAATTTAATAATAAATAAAAGAATAATTTTTTTTTCTATTTAATAGAAATATATCATGTTACAATATGTTAATATGTTTTTATTTAAAAAAATCATTGAATTCCTATTATTTAAGAAAAGCTATTAAAACAAAAATTATATCTTAGTACCTTCATTTTTTTGAATCAAAAGTTCCCTTAACTAATTAAAAATTTATGTATTTGTGGTTGATATCCTTCACTAGATCTCCCAATTTCATTTGACCACTTTCTCTCTCACTATCCCTTAACCCTCGAGTGTAATTATTTACTTCCATGTCCTAGTTTTCATTTCCCACAAATTTTCTCAAACATCGAAACTTACTAATTTTTATTTTAAATTCTCTTCATACATCCATTTATATCTTATAAAGATAATTTTTTAACCCCATTTTTGATATAAATTAGGAAAAGTTTCTATTTTCTAATATCAAAAACTTGATTAATGTGATCAAGCTTAAATTGCAAAGAGAGAAATAATTTAAGGGGGTACAATGTATCTTCTTGATATTTTGAAAGAGGAATATCTTAGTAGATAGAATATATGACATGAAAACCCAATCAAAGAAGAGAATATAACACCCCATGAACTTATGATATATTTAATTTAAAATTAATTCGATCTCCTATATAGCTTGTGATGAACACATAACTAAGGAAAAACAAAACTTGATACTCTATTAAAAGTATATTATTTATAAATTACTATTATAACATATTTTTTAAATTGGTGTGTATGAATATTTATGACTACATTATTAAAATTATAAGATTTAAACATTTATAAAATAAACTAAATTGATATGTAATTATCAGAAATAATATAATAATCATTTAAAAGTAAATTAAATGTTTTCTAAGAAACTGTATTTCTCTAAAAGGTGTTTATATATTTCTTTAAACAGAAGATTTATTATTAATTTTTTTTACCAATTTTATAAATTATTATTTTAAAAATCAGACTTTAATTTTCAAATAATAAAAAATTCTTTCGGTGAATTTCTTAAAAAAATTTTATTTTTAAATTTTTTTAATATTTAAAATAATGACTTTTATTTATGAACTCTTATTTTATTAAATAATTTATAATGATAAATTATATTATTAATATTATATATAATACTTTTTTATTTCAATGAAATTAATTTCATATAATATTTTGACATTAAACAATGTATACTTTTGAGAATTTTCCCATTATACAAACTCTTTTCCATCATGATTACATTTATACTTTTATATTGAACTCATGTATTTTTTTAATTGAATTTTAAAAAATGTATTCCATATTTGGATTTATAAAAATATTAATTATATAATAAAATCAATTTATATTTTTCAACTAAATAATTGTGAAAATAGTAAAAAATAATTTACAACAGTTATGGTAAAAAAGGGATTACTTAGGTTTAAACAATGATGATGAGGGTTAAAATGACCTACCAAATTGTAATAACCGTATTTTATATCCATATTTCTACCCAATACTATCCCAAATTATAAAATACTGTCATATTTTATCTTTTATACATGTGTATGAATATATCATTTTGATTAATTTGTAAAATTTTAATGTAAATTTCAATAGGGTTCTCATTCCCAGCTAATAAAAGGGAACTCCCTCCATTATATTATTCACAAATATCAAGACTTTTTCCCTAAAAACCTTCAAAAATATGTCAGAAAAACCATAATACATTATCTTGAGCTTCTTTTCCTCCCAAAATAGAAAACCTAGGGTCTTTAAGGGGAGTTGTGAAGGGGGTTCCCTTATAAAATGTAATTGTCTTAATAATGATCTTTCGTTTTATTTCTTCTCTTTCCACTGTAAATTATATATAAAAAAAATATACTAAAACATTTATATTCTATATACAGATATATTATTATTTAGTTTGACTAATATTTACCCATATCCACTCCAATAAAATGGGAAACGAAATCATCGATCATGTGTAAAATGGACAATTACCCCATGAATAAATGTGGTTCATTTTCAAAAAAATAATAATTAAGCAATGGATATAATGGTTGATTTACCAAATCAATATGAAATTTATGGTATTATTATTTCCTATACAATAATATTTCTTTTTTGTATGGTCAACTAGTGCCTCATGAACTTATCTGATTCTTTTATCACTTACACATTTCATTTAATTAAATGAATATAAAATTAATTCATATATATTTCAAATAAATGAGATTATTTTGATTTATTAAAATAAATATTTCACCAACTTTCTTTCCATTTTACTAACTAAGTTAATGGTGTTTTCGGTCATTCATATGTATGGCCTACCATCTGCACGAATTGATGCGATTCATTTCTCATGTTCAACTTTCATTAATTTTTTTTAAAATTGAATTTAAAAATTAAAAATTATATTTATAAAATTATTATAATTTTGTATTTGATATATATATCATATTCACAGGACCTGTAACATTCCTGATATAAAGCGCATGAGAAAACCAGGAAATTAACACTTGAAACAATGAAAATAAAAAAATATTATTAATAAATGGTTTGTAAATGTTATAATATGATCATATATGATATTATAAATATGATTTTAGTTAAGGTATAAATAAAAAACATTCTTGAAATCATTACATAAAAGGTACACATATATACAATGTAAATCATACTTAGCGTAATGGGTTTCTCATTTCACTTTTACTTGTGCAAGACATCTGCCAAATTCACCAACTATTTCCATTATACATTATTTATAATTCCCTATTGATATGTTATATGATAAATCTATTTTTCAATATGATATGTAATGTTTT
The DNA here is from genome assembly GCA_963277665.1 of Viscum album. Taxonomy (NCBI): domain Eukaryota; kingdom Viridiplantae; phylum Streptophyta; class Magnoliopsida; order Santalales; family Viscaceae; genus Viscum; species Viscum album. The sequence continues at coordinate 269,188,485 of OY728151.1, read as the reverse complement.
ATATTATTTAATTTCTTTTATGTGCCTTATAATATAGATGTTACCAAAGTGGAAAGAATTTATTTCACAATCTCATAATTATTGGGGATTAACTATGATTATATATCCCATTAAAGATATAATTAATGTTTACATATTAAAATAAATATATTTTCATATGTTGTGTTTATTCATGAATTTTATAAAATAATAGAACCATTTTAAAACTCTTTTGGAACTTAAAACAATTGAAAATGTTTTTAAGGAAATCAGACCTTATTTTTATATTTAGTGGGAAATAAATTTTCCTCAAACATAATGTCTTCTAAAAATTATTTCAGTTATTTAAACCCATTATAAATAATATATTAATTAAATTCATACCCATTTAAACTTTTTACAATAAAAAATTAAAATAAATCATCAATTCATTTTCTATAAGATGCATTTTGGGATTTTACTGAAAATATGAAATGAATCATTATTTTTAAGGTGTATGGTATGAATTAATTTAACTCATTCATGAAAAATCAATGTTTTAAAACTTATTTTAAAATATTTCAACAATATTTTCAAATAAATTATTTTCAAAAAAATTTGTGAACTTTTTTTTCAATGTGTGACTTTCAAAATGAAAATGTTATTTTCCTTAGGAATGTTTTAAGGATATTTTTTATTGTATTTATATTGATCAACATAATCACAATTTAATTTTAATTATTCACCACTTTGAATATGTTGAAAAAATAAAATATTATTATTTCTCCGTACTTTTTAAGATTATCTTTTTTTGGTATGTTTTATAATGATATGATTCATATTCTATATAATTTTAATGATTATACTTATTTACTGGAGAAATTGTTAACTTTTAATAATATATTATTTAATAAAAATGTTAATGTCTATTAAGTTTGATCACTTTTATATGAGGAATGATTTAAAAAATGGTTTTGATGGATGGGACCCAGTTATATATATCCCCTCTATGCGTCTATAGGTATTAGGAGACAAACTAGGTTGGGTTTTTATAGATCCCTTAACCATTTATTTGGATGTATTGGACTAAGTCCCCACCAATATAATTTATATTTATGGAATTTATAATTTCATCATTAAAAAATAATTTATTGAAATTCAATGCAATTACTTTGTTACATTAAATACCCATAGTTATATTTTCAACCATATGTGATTATTTAGGTTTCATTATTTGATCATCCTTTCTTTCTGCCATATAATGATCTTATTATAGATTAAATTCCAAGTGTTTTGGTTATATACCATTCCATATTGATAATTACATAGTTATTCATAGATTAAAACATAAAAATATACTTACTGAGAAACTAATATCACAACATTATCATGTTTTATTTTCTACAGGGTACACAGATTTGTTTTCTGATTAACATTCTATAAATTACTCAGGCAAATCAAGATGTTTTCAAAAGAAATACATTGTGTATTTTATGATTAAAAATTTAATATTTATTCATTTATTTATCTATTTCAAAATTATTCTAAATGATTAATTAATTTATTATATGATTCCTTGTATCTTATCCCAATTTAATAAGGAGAAAACAAGCTCCGAGTTACTGGGGATTAGGTCACCATAGTTAACATCATATAAATTTACTAGCAAATATTGGAACTAAATTTTGAAAAAATATATTAGGGAACACAAACATATGATATACATTGAGGAAATGTATTGAAGAACATCAAAATGTTTTATTAATTAATCTATTTTTTTCTATAAATACATCCATTCACAGATACTATTTGTTTATATGGTTATGGAATATATGTACCTAGTGATAATAACTATGATAAGGGCACATTGGGATTAACCCGATCATCACCAGCTGCATGACAATGAGCCTTACCATGAAGCTAGTTTGACACCCCCATGGGATTTGTTTAGGATAATTCTTGTTTTATGTAGAAACAATTATGATGGATTTGAAAAAAAAGATATCTATAATGAACCCTTATATATGATTTTGATATTATATATTCATTAATTTTACAATTTTTGATAATTGACTCACCAGTTTTAGTAATATACATTTTTTTCATAATTTAATGGTCTATTCTAGTTTATTCAATTTTATAGAAGTAGCTCATAGTGGAAGAAATGGGAACTACATCGATTCACAAAATCTAATGATTAATAATGATCATTTTGTTGGTAGGACGAGGTTAATATTTCAAATGGTAACAGTTTTCCAAAAACATTCATGATATGAGGATATAATATCATGTTCTATCAAGACAATTGAAATAAATCTATAATCCCTATGACTTTATTGGGATGAAATAGAAGAGGATGAAATATAACAAAAGGCTGAGAAATTGATGACATGTAATAATTATTTTCAATAATTTAATACTTATGGAAGGAAACACCATGGTATATTCATAAATGGAAATGGTGTATTCATCAAGATAGGAGAAAGCAGTCACTGTAATCAATAGTGGATGGTCCTGAATGAATCTTCCAATACAAAATTCATACCCTTAAAGGATAAGGATAATAAAAAAAATTAATTCCCAAATCATCTAGGGAATACACCTTATAATATCTTAATGGATCAATATCAATCTTATGCTATTGGTACAACTAAAATAGAATGATTAATTTTATTGTTTATTTGAATCGATGTAGTGTGTTGTAATTTGTTTAACTCATGATAATACATTTAGTTCACTCATTAAAGATATGAGGATTATAATGATGTACCATTTCATAATATATATTAAATAATTTTATGAATGGTATCAATGAAAATGAAAAAAGATTTCATGTCAAGTTTTTCCACTTGGAAAATACCATATTAAGGAGGGGGTAGTGCATAATATTTTCTTAATGTGGAGATAATAATGATATATTTATGGGATAATGTTGGTGAAAATGATTTTTTAGAGGATTGAATGGTTATTTCATCTTTTTGAGTTATTACAATATGAATATATTTATGGAATACAGTAAAAAATGTGATATTTTTTTAGAAAAAGTTATGTTATAATTAATTTTTTATTATGATAATGGTATTCTTATATTTTTAATGTTACAATAAGAACTGAATTATAATTTATATGGAATATAATGTTTATTAAGTGACCTTAATATTAAATTTAGTTAGAAATAGTTTCATATGAGCTTTAAAGATATGTATATATTCAACGGAATATGTTAAAATTTGGGTGAAATTAGATAACATAATATAACTATTTTGGTTATAGTGAAGACAATTTTAATTACTTGTTACTCTTTTATTGATTATATGATCCCTTAAATGCTAGTTTTAGAGTTTCAAGGAAAAAAATTCACCTTGGATATTGATTTCATGCAATAAGAAATAAAGTTGTTGTTGATCACATAATAATAAATGGATGAAATTGTTTCCATGATATAAAAAGATATAATGTAAGTATATTTTTAAATTTTCTCAATTTACATAGTAAATTATTCTTAAAGTGTTGGAAATAATCATGTAATATAATTATTATCCTAGTACCTTCATTTTTTAAAAATCAAATGGTCCCTCAACTCATCAAAAATTTAGATTTTTTGTCATCTCCCTTCTCTGACCAATAACATTCTTGTGATCGATGACATCTATCACTCTATATTAATTTGTGGGTATTATTATTCCCTTCCATGTCTATTTTTTTAATTTCCCAAAATTATTACACTTCTTGAAAACTAATTAATGTGTCATTCTAAATGACCATTAAACTTACATTTCTCACATATAAGAATAATGTTTTAATAACCATCTTACGAAGTAGACTCCCAATTAATTTATTTTAAAATACCAAACACATTATTATAGATATAGTGATTAAACTATGATGACATATATTATTTAGGGGGGGGGGGGGTAGAATGTAGCTCCATGTTATTTTAATAGAGTTTCATCATATTTAATACCATATACGAAACAAAAAACATTAATAGAAGAGAATTTAACAAAATTAATAATTATGATATATTTATTATTAAATAAATTCAATCTCTTCAATATATTTCAATGCATCCAACACTAGGTTTAAACAAAGCCTGATATTCTATTAAATTATTATTATCAAAACGTAACCATTATAACCAAATCAATAATTGGTGGGTATTAGTAGTAATAATTAAATTATAGAGAATATATTATTTATAAATATAAAAAATACATTAAAAGGATATATATTTATCATAAATAAAATATAAGTCATCCTATGGTCAAAGAAATTTTTTCTGATCAATAATATTTTTTCTAAAAGGATGTTTTATCACAATTTTCAAAAATATTTTATAAATATTTTTTTACCAATTTTAAAAATAATATTTGAAAAAATAAAAATAAAATTTTAAGTCATTATGTTAAAATTTTCTTAGTGTAAATTTTTGGGTTTTTCTAGAATGTTTCATTTTTCAATGAATAATGAAGAATATTTATTTTTAATTGAAAAATACATTTCCATTTAGATTATGTATGATGTTAAAATATATTTTTAATTGGTTTTAATGTAATAGTAGTCATAATACATTAAAATTTAAATAATTTATGAAATTTGAATCACTTTTGTAACTAATTTTTATATTAAAAGATTCAATATTTATGATAATTTTCTATTTGTGAACCCAATTTTCCATTTCAACTATAAGTGTAAATTTAAAATTCATTATGCTCATTTTTGATTGAAATTAGTAATTATGGATTCCATATTTTGATTATGAAAATTTTATATTATATAAATAATCCGACATAATATTTTTCTTTAGTGAGTAGTGAAAATAGTAAAAATGTTATTATAATGTGAAATGCACAAATGGGTTTACTAGGGGATTAAACTAAAAGTATAAGGGTTAAAAAAAGAAAAAAATTCTCCAATTTTTGAAAAAATATTTACACCGTAACAATTAAAATAAGAAAACTGAGGCTATTTGGAAGATTTTGTAAAATTAATGACTTTATCATTTTTAATTCATTTGGGAAATTTTAATGTAATTTCCAATAGGGCTATAATTCTGCAATTATAAAAGTTACTCCCTCCCTTCAATTATTCAAATCCAAAAATCCCATTTTTATATAAAAAATACTTCAAAAGTATCTCCCAAAAATCCTAATACATATTCTTGATCTTTTTCCCTCTCAAAATACAAACCCGATTGTCCTTAATTGGGGATCTAAAGGTGGCTTCTCATAGAGAAGGTAATAACCCTATAAAATCTATTTCATTTTATGTATTATTTTTTCACCATATATTATGTATTATAAAATAAAGTATAATAACAACAATATATAAAATATAAATTGATGTTAGTAAATTTATGTTATAATATCTATCCATATCCACTTCCATAAAATGGGGAATGAAATAATTGAACTTGTGTATGGTGGGCTACCTATATGTGAATTGATGTAGTTTTTCTTTCAATGAACACCATTCATGGGGGGATATAATGATGGTTTAACATGATAAATTTAGGATATTATTATATTTACTTAATTTTAGTATCTTATATAACATTATATATTCAATTCTTTTTCAAATATGATGATGTCACTCGTGAGTTCAGAAGACTACCACCTCACAAAGTGATATAATTAGATTTTAAATATAGGATTTTTATGGAATTTAATATGGTTAAAATTATGGATTATATATTATATATATGATATAATAATAATTATTCAAAATTATTATATCACCCAATTCCGTAAAATTTTACTCGTTAAGGGAATGATATCATCATTTTTATATACGTCCAACCTATCGTCTCTATGAAGTGTTGTAACTCATTTTCCATATATAAAATTAATAAAGGTTCAAAAAATTATAAACTTAGTAAATGTTATATATATAGTTATTATTATCATATTTATGATATATATATATATATATATAGATCCTATGACTAATTACTTGAAAATCCTTAAAAAACATGAATTGGAATACAAGACAATTAACAACAGAATCAATGAAAATAATGAAATAATATAAAAAACTGGTAGTAAAATGTCATAAAAGGATCATATATGACATTATAAATATAATTATTTTTCATAATAATTAATAAAATTCTTAAACTCTTATATTGTAGGTATGATCAAATATGTCGAAAATTAGACCTATGGTTGGGGTTTATCATTTCAATATTACATTGGCGAGAAATATTCGATATTAATGACATATTTACTTTGTGTTGGGTATATAATACTCATTTGATATTTTATATCATGAATAAAATTATATTTTTTGAATTTATATTTTAATTTTATTTTATATCATTTACGGGGTTTATGATTAATATGTTACCAAAGTGGTTAGGGTTTACGCCACAATATCATCATTATTTGAGGTTATTTATGTAATAATATACCATGAAGAATTTAATTTAATATTTTATCATAAAATAGATATATTTTCTTATTATATGGTTATAAGTTATAATTTTCATGTGATAGTACCATTTTTACACTCATTGTTACTTAATATTATTGACAAAATGTATTAATGTAAATCCGACATTTTTTCTATCTTTGGTCAGGAATCATTGTTCTTTAACACAAATGGATTCTAAAATTTTTCTCCAATATTGGTTTATACTTTTAAAAATTATTTATTGAATGTCTTTTTACCTATTTATAATTTTTCTAAAATTTTATACAATGAATTTTTTGGTAATTTTCAAAAAAAATCCCATTTGGATTTTACGAATAATATGATTTAAATATCACTTTTTAACATATATAAATTGAAAATAATTTTCCAAATATGGTAACCCTTAGTGATTTAAAACAAATTTTAGTTTATTTAAAGTTAATTTTTAGTTATAAGTTATTTTAAATTTATTTTTGAATTTTTTAAAGGGTATTTTTCAATAATAAAACGATATTTTCCATGAAAAATGATTTTAAAGATATTTTTATTGTATTTATATTAATAAACAATATAAAAAAAATCTTATAATTATTATAAAATTGGGATATGATGTAATGAGTCCATCATTGTCGCATCTCCAAGGTTTTATGACCAGTTTGATAGGGAATGTAGTTGTTTGATACCATTCATATAACTCAAGATGGTTAATGATTATGTTTATTAATTAAGTTAATTTATAAAATTTCATATGAAATTTTTTAAAAAAAAATGATTATATTGATTATGTTTAACAAATTATACATAGTATGTAATGGGTGGGACCTAATTACATATAGCTACTCGATGCATCAGTATGTCTAATGAGTAAAAATAACTTTTGTTTTTTATTAGACCTTTCCCATTTATTTAGATCTATTGGGAAAATGCTTCATTTTATGTTTTAGTTGTCTATGCTATTGAATTCCATAATCAAGAATTATTTTATTGACATTCCATGTGATTTTCTATTAGTTATAATATCCACGATTTTGTTTTCAAGATCATGTGATTATTTATATGGCCTTACATAATTATCATTTATTCCTTCCATATTATATACATGTTATTGTTGAAATGAAACATGATTTAGTTATTTAACTCTCAATTATATCATCCCTTTTTTATTAATAGAATACGTTTTACACTTACCCTCACTGAGAATTTTACTTCACCAAATTATTGTGTTTTATTTTCCATTGTACAAGTGGTTGTGATTTGTGATTGATAAGAAAGAATATGCTAGTGGGTATAATGGTGTTCTCAATGAAAATAATATTTCTATTTTTTGTTTTAATATGTAATAAAAATTTATGTATGAATATTTTTACTAATATTATTAAACAATTCATTCTTTCAGTATTTGATTCTTTATATCGTATTCCAACGTAAGAAAGTAGTCATTGGATTTAGGTTACACTGGTTAGATTCACTATAGTTATTTTATGAATTATATTTCATTGTATATGTGATGGCATGTAGTTTTAGTCTAATCAAGTGTTATTTAAATATTTTCCAAATTATGGGTTTGAGAATTATATAAATAATTCTACATGAATTTTTGAAGATATAATTTATGGTCATCATGTATTTCATTCAAATGAAATTCACTCTACAAAAATGTTTAGGTGGTGATATTATGATAAATTGAGAAAGGAACCTGAATAGGGTGCATGTATATAATAGTTGAATCATGTGTCATATATAGGTATTATTTAATATTATGACATGTAATATATATAATATATGATATGTGTGACATATGTAATAGTTCAATTATATAAAATGAATTAAAATTTTAACCACATGGGGTATCCTTCAAAATTGTGAAAGGGATATTATCATAGGGTTGTTAATGTAAATTAAATTATTAATGCGTATTTATATGAATTTAATAATAGTTGGTGAGTTACTAATTAATTGGTTTTACATTGGGGATAATGTGTTTTAATTGTTTAAATTAATTACTAAAGGCTAAGAAAAAAATTCTGGGGCAATTGTGTGGTGATCACTGGTAAATGGTACAAACCTAATGTGATCTCACACACTATCATGAAACACTATGCATGGGTGAATTAATTTATAACCTACCATCCAAATTCTATACTTAAACCTACTAATAGTAGAAATTTTTTAGGAACCCAAATCATTAATTTCTCATTCACATAAGAATCCATCATAATTTACACCCTACAGGTGGAATATCATGGAATCCACTCATATGAATAAAACATATAATATCCCTATATATTGGATAAAATATTCATCTATATGTTACACTAATATAGTGGGGGTTTAAAAATTAAATTTTAATGTATATATATAATAATATAAATATAAATAAGAACTCAATACACAATGATGTTAGTACAAATAAATAAGGGTTATTTTACTTGGGAGTGCATAGTAAACCGATAATTTTTATTAAAATATAATTCTCAATATTCAACTCAATGATGTGAATAAGACATATCAAGTTGCACCCTCCATTTTAAATTGATGATACCCCACCCTAAGAGATATTTGTTTTGATAAAAATCTGTATCAAGTCACCTTGGAGCCTTCTTCATTGAACATAAAATTCAAAGTAAATATACAATGTTTGAAGGAATTATATTATAAATTTATAGAAAATGAATGTATATAGAAAATGAATTCAGTTTTAGTGGATTCAAATAAACCACACATGGATTTCAATTTAACAACCAATGAATTCCTAGAATATAGTGATAGATAAATTTACTATAGAGGAACTCAATGAACCTATTCTGCTCCCATAAAAAACAATAATGTTGGTTCTCAATTTGTAGAGGGATTAAAACATTATAGTTTGTGAAGACATAGGCACAAAAAATAATACTAGTAAATGAAATAAACATATAGTTAATAATTTATTTATATTTTACAGTAACCCAAAAACCAACATTAAAAACCATGAATGGTTTTATCCATATGTAAATATTGAAATTCCATCCTTAATAATTATTATCTAATTGATTATTTGACTGTTTTATGGGAATATTTCAATACATAAGTAGCATTTACATATGCATTGTTCTATGTAGTGTCTATTTATTCTTATTCCTTACATTTATTAGATGAAATTAATTAATATCACAGAGTATATAAAAATTTATTCATTATATAATTATTTAAAGTTTAATCCAATATTAAAATCCCCCTATATTGGTTGTGTTACCTTATTTTTAATTCAAGTAAAACATTTAACATTCCATTAGATCAAAATTTATGGTGTTCTTTCACATTGGAAAAGGCTTTCGAAAGGTAAAATTTATTAATTTTTATTTTTCATATTCACATTTTTTAACTAAAACCTCAGTTTATTATGATCCACTAATATGGATGTGGCTCTAAAATATACTAAATATCATCATGGCGCATCCTAATATTTTTTGTCGTGAATTTTTTTTCTATTCCATCGCATTCCATTATTGAAAGGCATCTATATCCTTCACTCTGAAAAAATTGTTCCCTAAAAAAATTTCATATAGAAAATATAATTCATCCCAAATCATGAATAAAATATTGACAAACAATAATCATCATCATCATAAATGACCAATAAGATGAATTCCATTGAAAAATTTCATATTTTGGGTCATGGGTATAAATTAATTTCATAAAAATAAACATTTCCTCTCTTATTTATATGGATATATATATATATATATTCACACATTATACCAAAATTATGTGATGAAGTATCACCCTAGGACAATTATGTTAAAAATTTTATTCACCTTTGAAAAATAAATATGTTTTTCATCATTTAAGATATCGGGGAAAAAGCCATTATAAATCTAACTTTTCAAAAATAAATATATATGAATCATACATATCATGAAAATCCAAAATTTAGACACATCGTATAATATAGAAACAATTTAAATAATATATTAATGTTAGAAAATTTTACTATAGAACGAAATAATTAGATAAAATTTTTGCTAATAAAATTCTAAAATTACTTTTTCAAAAAATAAAAAATTAAAAAACAATATTCTTTCATGATTAAATAATTTTTTAAATGAATAAAAATAGATAATAATCCGGAATTAGTATATTTTCAAATTTAATCTTAAAATATTCCTAAAACCTAAAAATATAAAAATTACACTTAAATAACAAATGTAGGGTTATAAAACATTGAATTACATAATAATTTTTTTTGAAAATATGTCCTTAACATACCACATAATTTAAGAATTTAACTCTCAGGAAATCATCTAAATTATGATCAAAACATACTCCCTGGGGAATCAATTTAAAAATCACTCAATTATCATACCAAAAGAAATGTCAATACTCTTACATGTATATAAACTCCCAAACTCTAATACTAATCATAAAACATAAATAATTTATCTATTATTCCCCATGGGAACATATATACACCTCTTCATAAATGTATCTCTTCTCACTCAAGGATCATAATTTTGATCTTTTATAATTCCAAAGAAAAAGCTTGTTCACTATTGTCGTTCTATATTCCTAGTATCATAATGTCACATGGTCTTAAATGGGTCAATAATAATGTACTTTACAGGGGTTGTTCTGAGGCATAGGGTTGGAAGTATTTTCATGTAACTATGTCATACAAAAAATGAGCGGTCTTTAGAAATAAATTCACATAAATTCATTGAAAATTCTTTAATTAAGGATAATATAATTCTCAATCTATATGAAATGGTTCACCATTAAAATATATAGTTTTTCTCTTATATATTCCACACAAGTATATTTTATAATAAATATTATTATTCATCTCTATTTAATCATTAAATTATTTATATTTCCACAATTTTAAATAAAGAATTTTATGTAATACTTATTTCGGAATGATGGGAAACATTTGAATCTATATAATAATGATGAACTTCAAACCCTATTTTGAATTTTATTTTTGGAAAATTAAAATCATTATAACTTTAGTACTAGCTCTAAAAAAGAACCAAAAATATGGTACACATTTCTATTTTAGAAAAAAAATGATTCATCAAGGCTAGCATATAATAGCACAAATCCCCCAATACACGAGATCCCAAATAAAAAATCATTTAGATTTTAGAAAATTATTGAAATGCATTGATTTTTGGTAATTTGGAATCCTAAAATAATGTTTCCTAAATACTAGGTTATCAATATAGGATATTTTTCATGGTAGATAAAAACTATAGTCCAATAAAAAAAAGGCCTATATAAATAGTGTATTAATTATATATGTCATAATCATGAACTTTAACACCATTGAAAAATAAAATATTAAATGTTATATATCTATAAACATCACTAAATGATCTCATTAAAAATAGAATGTAATGATTATGTTAATTTTTTTAACTCTTATATTTGGAAAGACGTTAATTTTCGATAGTACTAAAACACATGAGATTCAAAATTAATCGAGCATTCATAGATGAAATTATTGGAAGTTATTGAAGAATAATCTATATCAAGATTGTTCTAAATCTGAATATATTCAAAATAAAAAATTTCCAAAAATTCCAAGATGGATTGAGTTTTAAAAAATATTTAATTAATATATTGATCCTAAAAAAACTATAAATAATAATTCTAATAAATAACTTGATGAATTTTAGATAATAATATTTTCCAAAAATTAAAAATAGAAATGGAAGCACACAAAAACTCATAGAAACATAAAAACCTCCACCAGAAATGACTATTATGACAAAAATAATTTCAATATGATTAATATTTATTTATATGGACATCAAATCCAATAAGAAAAAAAGAAAAAAACCATGTTTATTTTTAAATTCATTCCCAGGAGTTATTATTCAAAATAATACCACTTTCATATGAATTTTTTTTTGGAAAATTATAATTACTTTTTAAAAATAAAAAAATAGATGACACTAGAAGATAAGGGAAAAAGATGATTTTTTTTTTGCAAAAATGATATTGAAGTATTTTATACTATCCATAGAAAGAAAGTTTCCAAAATATATCCCATGTATAAATCATTATGAGTTTTTTCTAAGACAAACAACAACATTTAGCTTTTCCTTGTGTCTATGAGTATACACCGAGAATGGTCACCCCAAAAGTTTGTAAAACTGAAACATAACCTAAAATTGAGTGGTTCTAAGTGATGAAATGGGAGAGGGTATAATAATAAGTGGTTCCCCTATCTTATTTTCCCAGATAAGTGATGTCGACTAGTGGATAAGATATTATGATATGATGTGGCATCCCATTTTAGTTATGTTTCTATAATTGACTATATAATGATGTCTAGTTTTACACAACAAGTCTAATATTAATATGTTTACAACACAATAGGATCCAATATTCTATACATAGAATATTCAACCTCTTCAACTATTTATAATAATTTTATTAATACCATAAAAAGTTTATTTGTAGATCATATATCTATTAGTAAAAATAAACATCTACAACAAATTTTAATTTTAATTTTTAATAATTTTAATTACCAAAACATAATTTTACGAATGGATATATCTATTGATATGTATATTAGTTTATTAGGGATACAATTAAATTAAAACACACACACCACACACATAGGCCTGAAAGGAAGACTATAGCCCCGTCAAGGTATAACCCACCCATTAACTTTTATTTATTTAGTACATGGCCCGAAGACCTAGTGGATATGAAGACCATTACATAGGCCAAAGGACCACGAAAGAGATACAAGATATAGTGTCTATTCATGCATTCCTCAAACAACCTGAGTCATGAATTGTGTCATTACCTTCCCAAGCCAAGCATGATTCCTATGTCACTGGTTGTATTTAGAAAGTTTTTCCCACCAAGTCTGATATAGGATTACGGGGAGCCTTTACCACTTGGGAATGCCCCCCAACTGCAATATATCTACTGATACTATAAACTCAATACCAACAAGTATATTATAAACAGTATTATCTTTTTATCTACATAATAATACCTACAGTTGTTTTAATAACTAATAAATACATTATTATTAATAACTGTTACCAATAATTATTTTATCATTTATAAAAACTATTATAATAAAGAAGTCAATAAAAAAAATATTTTTATTAATAACCAATCAAGGGAATCATAACTACATATATATATTATCATTTTTACACCAGATCCAATATTAATGTTTAGGTTTTATTTACATTACTTTAATAATTGATTTTAATTTTCAATTTTTTTAAGATGAAAATGATATATATTTCAATGTTGTTTACTTAATAAAAATTTCAATGTTTTTATATGAAACTAATTTAAATAATTATTAAATTTTATATATTATAATATATATTTTTTATAAACTATATATACTTTAAAATTTCTTTAAATATTTATAATTAGAAAAAAAATTAAATATAATTAATATAAATTTAAAAAAATATTTAAATTTAATATCATGTGATTTTAAATATTAAATTTATAGATCCCTATTTTATAAATTGTAATTACCCTGACCCCAACTTCATCTCCAAGGGGCTACCTACATTATAAGGGATTGATTCATCTCTTCCCTCCATAAATCTTCCTAAAATAGTTAATTTCTCAAATACATCAAGGGTATTCGATGGAAATATATCGATGGATCCTTGAGAATGTTCGACCTATGGTTTCATCAATCTTGATATATTTGTTTTCATGTTGGTGGGAGTATTATATTTTATTTTGAGGCATATATGGTTGTTTTGAGTTTATTTTGGTGTTTTTAGTGGATAATTTCACAATGTTGAATCTTGGAGATGCCTCTTTGGTTCATGGTTTTTCTTGACAGTTGTTTTGTTACCTAATGACAACAGATCATGTTGAACTAAATTGTTAGGATTCATCGATCTAACATATGTTCTCTAGTGATCATCAGTACATTTTATTATTATAAATATTTCATGTGTGATATTTTTTTTCACACATGATACTGGTGGTTCTATGGGGTTGATGATCATTGTGTCAAATTAGTGTCCAAATATGCCATATTATTATGAGTCAGTGAGCTGCTAGTCCTTTTGATATTTCTTAGGAGGGTAACAACTTCACATTTTATTAATTATTTTTTCTCAAAGAGGCTTGTTTAACTATAGTATGGTAATTATTGTTCATTTATTTATGATGTGGAAATCATGATTTTTTTTTCAATAGTTGATAATTTGGGATATTAGTGATCAAGTGGAATGAAATGTGCACTAATATTTGGTTTTTTCTTTTATGAGGTCATACAATGACTTCTAATAGTTTGGTTTTTCTATTTTGTATGCTCTCGACTAAACCAAAAATTTCCCTTTTCGGAAAAATGATGAAAATATAAATAGAGACCATTAGTTGTTCTCCCTCATGGGAATTTCAATTATATCCCCTATAATTGATTCTTTATTTATATCATTATTTGAACATCATCTTCCTTCGTTGAAATCATTCGACAATAATCTTAATGATTTTTAAGGTTACCATCCTCATATAAAGGTGGTCATGCTTAAATCAATTTTACCATATAACTTCATCATTAGTGTGTATCGTGTCACAATCTTAAAATTCTCATGGGCCCTTATATTTACATGTCTTTAGATATATGTTCAACTTTTTCATAATGCCAGACCACAATATTATAGTTGGTTGGGTGTTCTTGGAGGGACCCCCTTTTCCATTACAAAACCAATTAATGATATAACTCTAGTGTAATCCATTTATGAAATGTTTTTTTTATCACCATATTCCATCAATAAATCATAAAATTGTTCCTTAAATTTTCAACTAAGTGAATATTCCACCTCCATATCATATTTCTGTTTGTTTGAGTGTTTTGTCATAGTTGTTCCTAATAATGTCAAGTACACATTATTTCAATGTATTTTTATTTTTATATTATTATTGGAATGTCATTAATAACATATAAAAGTCTTCTATTCCCACACATTTCTAATATTTTATTTTTTATTATTTTGTATTGAATATTAATTTCATGAAAAAATAATACCATTATTTTTTTATTTTTTCTAGATATTATTCCACATGCCTAATTAAAATGACATTTTTATCATGTTTATAATTAATGAATGATTATCGGTATTATCATTAGTGTTGTGTTTCAGGGCCTTTGATATGACATATTGATGTTCTGGATGTTTTTATTTCATTTTAACATTAAGAATACATCCTACATACATACGGTGTTTCTTTTATTTCCTATTAATATTTTACTTTTTATGTAGTTTTAAAATAACTTTTTCATTAAATATTTGTCTTTATGTGACTAAACTAGATATACGGTGCCAAAAATATAATATAAAGAAAAGTTCCCATCTTATGTGGGTTTAATTCTTAATTTTAGATATATAAATGTTATATATGTTCACAATAATGACCCAATTTGAACTCTAATATTTTGTGGGTAAATCTTAGGCCTTTTATTGGAATATTAGATTCACTGTTGAATATATATAAATTCCTATGTAACAACTCACAATACTTTCATTTGTGTCTTGGTGGAATCTTCTTTTTCATAAATTTCATACTAATGGAACAATATAGTCTTTATTAATTTTACTTTTTAACAGCTAATTTTAACTATTATATATGAAATTGGAAAACATTGAAAAATAATGTCTAAATCCATGATTTTAAAACTTACATATTTTCTATGTTGAAATGACGAAGATCATGAATATCACCTATCAATTACTAACTTCATTAAATCAACTATAGTATGGGATAAATAATGGATATCATCAAATGTTATAATTGTAAATATGTCATTGAATGGGTGTGGATTTCATAGGCGATGGATTTTCAAAACTATATTTTATAATTGTTACGTGCACTTTATAAAATTTTTCCATATCGTATATTATCAAAACTTTTCAAGAACTTAAATTTGAATAATTATTCATATTTATCTAATTATTTGAGTATAAATTTATTAGTATCATTTAATATTTTTGTATTTGAATATTTTCATTAAATTTTAAATGGAAATTTTTACTTTCTGTATAATGATTGATTTCTATTTTTCTATTCTTATGTTCTAAAAATGAAATAAATATTTTATTCCATATTCACCTAAAAAATTTTAATTTAAAGGTTTAATATTTATATTTCATTTCCAATGATCTTCCATTTATTTCAAGTTGTTTTCCAACAGTATCCACAGAGTTTCTACTACCATTGATCTATAAAATGAGGTTAATGATCTTGATTTTGTAGAGAAATTAATTTTCTAGTATCATATAGAAAAGTATAATTTTTTAAAATATAATTCATAAGATCATCCTTTGAAGTGGTTAGTAATGTTTTAAATTCATTAGATCATTCATTTCTTTATTATTCATAGAATATATTTCATTAAATTCTTCTAATTCATAATGTTATGTCTACAAACATATTACTTTGTTTTCTCAAATATAGTTATGGTTATACTTCCAAAAATTTCATAATAAGGAGATTAATTAAATTTAATATCTTAACACATTAATTACAACAAATAAAATAAAAAATAAAATATATGTTTTGCGATATGTAACACACATTTTATTTATGTAATGTTCCTTAAGAAGTCATGTTATGTTTTAAGGATATTTTTTATTGAATATCTTGAATCATTTAGTTTTGTTAATGTAAATTTATTTATGGTAATAAATATAAAATTTAAATCAAGGAACATAATAAATTGTTTCTTCCTATGAGTTATTAGTGTCTAAATGATGTTATAAAGTCAAAATTTTAAATTCAAGAAAATTGGAAACTAAGATATGGTGGTTAATTTATTTTACTGTGAAGAAAAAACGGCTTTTAGAGTACATTAATATATTGTATCCTCAACCTTTCGATTGTATGGATGATATTTTTAAATATTTTAGAGTTGTTGAGATAATTACACTATGTTTATACATTCTAATTCCTTGTTCAGAAGAAAAATATTGATATTTTTATTTCAGATCACAATGTTTTCACATTCAAATTCCATTTTCAGTGAATATATATATATATGTGTGTCTGTGTCTGTGTGTGTGTGTGTGTGTGTGTTTTATATAAGATCAAAAAATGTCTGGGTTTGATTTTTTTAGTTTGATTAAAATTGTCGACATAGTTATTAGTTTATGTGTTTGGATTCACATTTAATATTTGGGGTACAGATTAATAGTTTCAAGAGTAAATAAAAATTAATAATTTTTTCTGGTTTATGGTAAATGAATGCGTAGATATTTTTTTATTTTTTGATTCTTGGATGGTAATATTTTCAGTTGGATATCCAGTTTGAATTTTCCATGTGTAAATAACCAATGAATTTTATGATGAATTTTGATAGTTTCATCTATTAATTTGTTATATATGTTTGGAATATGTTTTGGCTGCATATTAAATTCATTTATTAAAATAGAAATTAAATTTTTCAGAAAATAAATGATTGTATTTCAGGTTTTTAAGGGGTTTGGTGTCCATTTACATGATGGATTGATGATAAATGTGTTATTTTATCCATTGGTTGGTTTATTGATTATGGTATGTTTCATTAACTCATTGGTATGTTTCTATTTGGATGAATTTACTCTATTAAAAATGTATTATTCACTATTTTTATATTTACATTATTATTCACTAAAATATTTAATGGGGTGTGTTATTTGAATGGAATGGTATGTTCATACTAAAGGTGGAATTCTTCCCTCTATATTGAATTTAATATGATATTTTATAGTTGTTTATAACCTTTTTGGCCTGGACAAGACCATTCGGGTAGGGAAGGGTCTTATGGGCGTACAACATGAAAATAGGCCTTATCATGAACCATCCACTTTTATTAGGTTGAGTAAAAATCCATCGAAACATGACTCGAAATGACCCTGTTGGTGGAATCCTATAATGAAGAGTGTCTCATTCATTTAGGACATTCCATAATTACTGTGAGAATTGTTTTTCTTATGAAAAATCTAAATATTCAAAATTTTCTTTAGAAGATGATAAATTTTTAGATATATTCAAATTGGTATGTCATATTGACATCAAATCAATGCAATTATCGTATAAAATAGTATCATTGTGGTGGAAATTTAGGGACGGTTTGGTTAATTAAGAACTAATGAACTTATTAATGGACAAACTTATCTTGAGGTGTATATATTGGGAATCATTCATTCATTTTCACACATCTTACATACATCAGTATTCCTGATTTCAATATTATTTTTTTCATTCATGTTATTTGGAATTTTTTTTCACCTAAAAATTATATTAGAGAGATTGTTATTTTTGATATGTTATGGTTTTTATAAGGTGAATACACATCTAACTGGTATAAATTAACATTATTTTTATTCTATGAATTTTTGTAAATTATTATTCTAGTGTAAATTGTAAGAATTAAACCTTTTTTATTAGTTCCATCGGAAATCAGCCTAATTATAGCTAGAATCCATTTTTTTCTAACTAAATCATGTTAACTCATGTCATCTCATGTAAACCTATCCTATTATATAGTAACTCACCTTCATGAATAGATTCCATCGTGTCTCAATCAACCCATATTCAAATAAAGGGTGTCATGTTATGTGACATATGAAAATATCAAACATGTTACCATAAGGATTAACTATTCAATGAAAAGAGGTGGATGAATTTTCCATTGAAGATATTATTCATCTATATCCTTTTAATGTGGATCTTTTCCATTTATAAAGTATATTTTTGTGAACTGTAATCATTATATTACTGAGGCATACTTCACTGATATCCGATACATGCATGAAACCAGTATGTTCCACATTTAGTTAAAATTTTAATTTTGTAGGCTCGTCATATCGTTCTTCAGAGATGCAATAGAAAGTTGAATATTATAGAAGATCACATTTTAAGAAAAAAAATCAAGACATAGATTATCATTGGATATATCTATATTATTCCATTTTCAATCAGGACCCAGTCAGAAGGATACATCACTTATTTTCAATATATGTTAGGAATAAAGATATCTATAGGAAGATAATGTGATATTAATGTAATAGTTAACCTCTCCATATAATTTCTATCTATTCATAGTTAAGAGGAAATGATATTTAAATATTGTAATGTGTTTGGGATCCTAATGAAATATTTTTAGAGAATCTAGCCCATGATTTGTACCATTTATACTACTAATACTTGATATTCCAACAATGATAATGAAGAAAGATAAATATATACAGTTCATTTTTATAAATTAATTCATTTTCATTTTGGTTTTATTTCATTTATATATTATCCACTAATTTATGGTTGTGTTATTTTATTATGTGTGGTGTAGGTATTGAAGATGAATGGTGTGGAATAGTAGTGATTCGACATTCCTCACTAGTACTAGATCTGTATTTATTTGTTTCTTATAATAGACTGCATGGCGGTGATGAAACATATTATTGGAATTAGGCTATCTCGAAAAAATAATTTTCTACAATTTTGAAAAAAATATTGGTGAAAGGGGATTGTGACATGCCCTTTTCATATGGATGGGTTGGGTGGCATCAATAGATCTTGGATTTTTTGTCATTTTATGTTATTTTAATGTATTCTGAAAATTCAACAATGATTTGATTCATTTTGTATTATATTTCACAATTAATTTAATTACGAATTTTTAATATTTTATATTTTTGTTTAATAATTATTATAGGTTAATTATAAATTCTTTATCAAAAATTATAAAATTAAAATTTACTAAAAATAAATATTTATCATTTCTTTCAAATGTATGTTATATATATAGATATTATATATTAGAAATAATATTAGAAATATCAAAACTGCTCATTTGAATTTATTGATAAACACTTTAACTAAAATATATAGTATCTATTTGTATTATTATAATTTCAACACAACTATTTTATATATCGTAATATTATTCAGTGAAAGACTTTATTATGATGGTTTATTAATAGAGATATATATACTGATATGATGCTCTATTGACCAAAAATTCATATTTACTAAGTTATGTGAAATTTTTAGAAAACCAAAAATATTATTTAGTATCATATTCTTCTATTTCTAGCAGTAATGGTTCTTAATTTTTAATAAATATATAAGTGACATAATCATATAAATTAGGTTTAGTATAATAAAAATTATTAAATTATCCAATATTGTAATTCCCTATGATTTTAGTATAATGATAATAAAATATAATGTTAAAACTAATAATCTCATTTTATAAACATTATACATTAACCGGATTTGAACTTATATTAATTATAAATTTGATGTGGAAGTAAAGACAACACATTAAAATTTTATTTGAAAAGAGAAAAGTTTTAAGAGGGACATCACAAGGGGTTTTTACAAATGGAGGGTATGTATATCACCATGTTCATCCTCTTCAACCGAAACAGAACTAAAAATTGTGGTCAAAAAGGACCATCTTGAATAGGAAACCAAAATCGCTCTCTTGGAGAGTGCAACAACAACCTAATTGTTCAACCAATTAGCATGTCTCACATCATGGAAGATATGATCTACATGTTGAACGCAATCAATACAAGATGAAAACATTCTCTATGGGACATTACTTGAATGAGATTAAATAATTTCCACTATCGTTCTTGATTTATAATCCATCCATAGAGACCACCAACCATGATAGAAAGAATACCTAATCCTTCTGATCATACCACCCAATTTATCCTCAATTAAATATCCATTAAAATTTAATAGTAAAAAATCCATTAAAGGGAGACCTATTAGTGCGGAAGACATTTCCATAACCTAAGGTTCTAGGTTCACCTAAATCCTCCACATACACATTAACTTTCGACCACCTTGGGATCAGAGAAAAAAACCTAATAGAAATGGGCACCAATGTATTATTTATGCTTCCACAAACACAACAATTCCTTAAGATAACTAGGTTAGAAAATGAATTTTTCATTGATCTAGTCATAATTATCGTGGTAATAATTATTTACCTATAAATTTCAAAAATTCTTGTATGTGTAGAGAGAACCTGACTATTAAAATAAAGCATACTACTTTCCATCCAATTGTGTGTGATAAAAAATTCATCAATATTCAATTGAAGTTCCTAGAACTTCTCACTATATGAATCCATATTGATGGAGATCATTAACTCCTCAAAATTATATAACCAAGCTTGAAGCTTAAAACAACATGTATGTAATCTCATAAACATCATGTAACACTATAGTAGAAAATTAAAATACTCAAATATTCCTCATGTTACATATAGATATGACATGCATGAGAAAAGATTGACCCTAAATTCTAAATTAGCCTGTACAGTTGTGGCTACTACCTCTAGATCATACAGATTAAGAGAAACATTGTTATAGAAAGGAATCTATTCTTAAATCTCGTCATCCACATAAAAATAGTGATCTAAAAATCACAATATTTCATATAGAATTCTCGGGTATTGAATTTACAATTCATATTTGGTGTCCAGATAATAATATTTTGATCAGTATATTGATATCCTCAAAACTCTATTCTAGGCTGAAGTGGAATACGTTCCCATGAATTAACTTTAAAAAATAAATCAAAAATTAAAAAATATTTAATGGATT
This sequence comes from Viscum album, assembly GCA_963277665.1. Lineage (NCBI taxonomy): Eukaryota > Viridiplantae > Streptophyta > Magnoliopsida > Santalales > Viscaceae > Viscum > Viscum album. The sequence goes on along the minus strand of OY728151.1, from coordinate 269,166,526 downwards.
GAATAATATCAGTAACTTCATTGGTTTTCCATGAGACCCATCGAGTACTGTATCAGTTTTAAGATGATTGGTTACAAACCATCACTTTGAGAATTGAATTATATCATGATATGATTTCATGATATAGGTCCTGACATCCAAGGGAATATACATATAATAACCATTCTTCATTTTAGTGAAAAATGAACTAGAAAAAAAATCCAAGCATGTGTCATTGGAGGCTAGAAGGTTTTCAGTGATGTTTTTAAGAAATTTCTCATTAAAGTGTATATGTTATTCTATTATTATCCCTCTCATATCCACTAGTTTGACACATTTATCAATTAAACTATAAAAATATTATTACATGAAGTATACTAGTCTTGAAAAAACATTAATTATAATCTTCAACTCATTAATTAGAGTACTAGGATATCTGTAGAAGGAGAAAGAATAAAAAACATTGAGGTTACCACCGAGTTGACCAGAACATTTCTTCCTAATTATTAAATATATTTTCCATTCTATGTTTCCATTTGATATATTATTCTAGAGTAAATATTCCCTATTAAACACATTCTTTCATTACCTAAAAATGGGTACACCATTGAAGTTAAAGGGGAGGGACCCTCTCTTAACACAAATATCAATATCCACTATGTTTTTTTAGATAACAAAACTCCTTATCCCAACAACACAAAGAATTTATTCGATCAAATAACATGTATAACAACTAGTTCATTATTAATAAAAATGAATTAAGGTAATAGTTATTTTTATACATCTATAAAAAATAATGGAATTTAATCAGCATATAAGAGCTCTGAGGGTGAATAGAGTCCTCTTTCAACCGTTATTTTCAAATAGAGTCCATCATGGGAAAGATAATTTTGATATCAAATTGAAAAATATTCATCCACAGTAAGGATAATCCCATAGTGTGGATCCCCTTTCTATACACCATTGGACCCCAAAAATAATACATTATGAAATCCCTTAACAATTATAGAGAGCCCAGTACTATTGAGGTTTGTATTGAAAAAATGATAAATTTAGGGTCAAACCCATGCATTCTCAGAATATCAAAAATATACTTCCATTTTATTGTGTCATAATCTACATAGACATCAATTTTAAGAGCCAAATTACCATCCAAAAACTTTTTTCCTCCTGACGTTAAAACATTCAGATAATGTATAAATGAAGTTATGGACATTCCGTCCAAGAACAAAAAAAAACTATTTTATAGTATTAAATCCCTTAGTAATATCTTGAAAAATAACATTTATAATCTTGTTGATCACTTTGGGGTTTAATTTCCAATGGAAACATGTCTAAATTATTTAATATCCATTGTGTGATCCTTGTTTGGAATTAAAATAATGATGTTGGAATTCACTATATATAGAATAATAGCAAGATCAAATAATTATCATACAACATTAATGACCTTAGAGTGAACAAGGTCCTAGTTAAAGATGAATATTTTATTGGTTAATCTATCTTGTCCTGCAAAACAACCAATATTAAGATAAAAGGGGGATGCCTTAATTCCTCCTTCATTGGGTGCTTCAAGAATCCTCTTATTAAAAAAATCATTGATTCTAGGAAAAATGTTATTGATTATTTTTTGACTATTTACATTCCCTTAGTCCATATATTTTCAACAAAAATAACTTATAAAAATATTGGATACTTAATTTTTATAATAAAAAAAATTACAATTTATATCAAGGGAAGTGATACCACTTATGTCCTTCTTCTCCCTAGGAATACAATGAACCAATTTTGAATTTATTTCTCCCTCCTTTAGCCACCTAATGTTAGATTCGTTTTAGGAAATATTTTCATAACCTTAAAGAAGATCATCATGTTGGGAGAGGACTTTCATCTCATACCAAGAGGAAACCTCTTGTCTATAATTGATACCTTCACACTAGGTTTGATGCTTTTTAGTGACCATAATATCAAAAACAATTTAGTGAAGGAAATTTTTCTCCCCACTTTTTTCCATGACAGATCATTTTTTATTTTAGTAAAAAAAATATGTAACGAGATGACATGAAACTTTTCATTACATGAATCCTTATATTCTTTCCCTACAACCTAGCACAACACGACAATCCTTATTGAAAATGAATGGTAAACACGATAATCCTGATTTATTGATATAGATGTAAATTAGAAGCGGATTTGCATAAGAGTGTATATTGGGTAGAGTGAGACATGATATGTCAATATTATGATTCATTTTATCCACTTATAGGAAACATTTATCATGTTTTATGGGGTTTCATTCCTAAGGGGTTTTACTAGTCCACGTATAATTATTTCCAACTATACGAATTTTAATGATTACACACTTATCAATTAATGAAGTTAATTCATATGATATTGGCCTACAAAAAATAATTATATATTTTATCATGTTATTAAAATATCATTTATGTATCTTGTTTTTTAAAATTTTATCAACAACACTCAGTCATATACATAATCCCTCATTAGGGAAACACCTAAGGAATTTATATGACACATAAAATTTTTAAGGAACTCTATCTAGGTATTCCTTATCTATAGGTCAACTAGGTTATCTACATGTATGGGTTGATTGAAACTAATCAGTATTGAAAATACCACACTATATGTAGATTGAATTATAGAGTTTTGGTAATCAAATATTAGCATGTACAAACTCAGGATACATGATAACAATTTTGGCTTCTATGTTCTTCATCATCACACAACTATTTTTTGATAATCAATAAATTATATAAATACAAAGATATATGTACATATTTATAGGTGTAAGGATCTCAATGACATGTTTGGTCTCACGAAATAAATTATTAACTATAAATAATTGTTTGATATCCTAATTCTTATATCCATCAGCTAAAATAAAATCAATATTTAATGGAGTTGTGTGGATCTATACGGTGTATCTAATCATCTTATACAAGAATATAAGGGTCTCATTCCCATAGATATGTATATATATATTAACATAATTTGATGATATATAGTGCGTTCTTAGTGCTCAAGAGAGAGAATTAAAATATGTTTACCTATTTTGAAATTTTGTATGATTTTTTTGGACCTATAAGAGAAGCATAGAACCCAATTAATAAAAGAGTGAAACTATTCCCACAAACATAACATTAAAAGATAATTCATTAATGATATATATTTTTTTATATATAATATTTTTAGATTTTCCTATAAAAGGTCCATTACCCCTCTAGTGTTCATCAAATAAGATATACCTAAGACATAGTCACTAAAGAAGCACTAATATTTTCCCTTATTACAGATAATAAAATATTATCGATAGTATTAACTAAGGACCCCTTAATTCACAATAATTTATGTAAAATGTATTATAATTTTTTTTTATTTTTAAAATTTACCTGATGGGACATTTTTTTGAATTGAGTTACTTTAAAAATTAAATCTTATTTTGATGGTAGTTTAAGGATTTATTAATTTTTGAAATTATTTTTAAACAAAAACATTTTGGAAATAAAACAATTTTTATTTTTTTTTAACAAAACACTGTTTGATTTTAATTAGTTACAATGATATTTTAATGGATTCAATTTAAAAAGAAACATTTTATGTATAAGGAAAATGACAATGTTAATGTATCCAAAACCATATTTCGTACGAGAAAATATTTTAGAATTTATATTTTAAAAGGATTTTAGAAATTATTCTATTATAGATTCTAGAAAACAAAACTACATTCATTTAATATATTTTTAAAAATATTTTTTTTTTCAATAGTTGGTTTTCACAGCTGATATTTAATTTGTTTTTATAATTTAATTTAAATTTTTTTTCATGGATGTCATTGATGAAAAAATTATCATACTAATTTTGATAAAAAATTCATGTTAATATAGAAAATTTTATGTGTACATCATCGGAAAAAGGTATTGTATTTTAATGCTAACAAGTGTGTGTTTTGTTTAGAATGTGTATGAATGTTTCTTGGAGTTTCAATAGAACCTGGTGTTAGTGTTGGTGGTACATGGATATTACACTGAAAATCCCCAAATTATGACATAATTTATCTACATTGAACAATCAATGATGACGTTTTAGGTCAGAAAAACATTTACCACAGAACCCCATTTTTCTACTGTAAAATATATATTCATGGTCATTTTACAAAAGGTAGTGTATTTATTAACATACCAAAATTTTGTAATATTTACAAAGTAAAAAATTGATTTATGAGGTAATCCCCTCATGAAATATATGTTTTATTGTAAACTCATATCAATCCCTCCATGATTGAATATGATGAATCCCCCTCACACACAAGGAATCCTTCCTAGTGATTTTGTGTTATCTTTACCCTTATATATCACATCATTCGGCATTCGATCCCCATCTCAGTTATGTTTCTCCTTCACCAGTGAGAGATTCCATTGTTATTATTAATTTATCGTATCTAAACAATAGAATTGGGTTTCATTTATGGGGTATATTGATCAGGTGTTTATGTTTATTTGATCTATTTCAGAACATCTTTGTGATCTTTTTCTAGAGGATGTTCTTCACATTGGATGTGGAATAACATGTTCATTTTTGGGGGATCTGATGTACATGGATTTTACATGTATTTTTGTAATTTTCTAACTTAGTTTTAATTAATTAGTTTAACCTTTCTTATATTTTTAGTTTATTGTTGTAGTTTTGTAGTAGTTTAGATATTTTTATAATTTTTAGTTAATTTATATACTTATATTAGTAATTTATTTTTTTATTAGTCATATTGATTTTATATATTATATTTAAACTATATTATTATTATTATTTTAACTAATTTTGTTTTAGTTTATTTTATTAATTTTTATTAGTATATATATATTTTAATACTCTATTTGTATTTTATTTTATTTCATTATTTTTATTGTATTAATAAAATAGTTTTTATTAGTTTATTATTATATTTAATAGTAGAATTATTTTTTATTACATGTGAAATAATATATTATTTATTATTATTATTATTTAACTTAATTATATGATTTGTTTTTTTAATTTGAATTTAACTTTATTTAGTAATTTAATTTTTTAACTTCCCCCCTAACTACCCACGCCTACGCCCCTCCCTTGACCTTTTCTCCCATTTTTTTTCTCAAACTATCCTCTCTCCCACATCACCCCTCTAACCCCTCTCATCTAATCTCTCCAACCCCCACACCTCCCCTTTTTTTCACTCCCTCTACCCCCTGCCCCCCCTTATCTCCCCCAGCACCCCGCATCTCACCCACCGACCCCCCTTATCTCCCCCAGTAGCCCCTGCCACCCTATACACTCTCCACTACCCCCACCCACTCCCCTCTCCCCTTAGACCCCTGCTCTCTAAATCCCAGTCACCCAACCCATTCCCCCCTTCCCCCCTTATCTCCCTAGCACCCAGCCCCCTCCCCCGGTTCCCCCCACTCACCCGACAACCCCAGTCGCCCCATCTCTCACCCCTAACCCGGACTCTCCATTCCATAACCAGTGCCCTCTCCCCTTACTAGATCCCCTCACACATTGGCCCTCTTTACCCCAGGTCCCACCTACCTCTAACTCCCCCTTACCACTTCAGCGCACACCAAGTAGCTGCAGGCTATCCTCGATCCAATGTTGCAGAAATCCACCCTCGACTTCAACATACATCATCATCGACATGCGTGGTGGTTCAAACACATCATCGAAATTCGATTTGGTTTCTGGAGATTCACGTTGCACGAAGAGAGTGAGCACAGATCAGATCATATTTTCAGTGGCGCGGTAGTTTGATTCGGGTGTGGCGTCAGCGACTGCATGGAGCAGAGCGATGATTATTATTTGGAGATTGTTGACGACATCTCGTGGTGACCATAGCAACGAAACGAGCACGATGATATATTCTATTCATTATTTTATGTTTCGTGTCGTGGCGATGGAAGGATATTTCATTTGTGTTGGAGTTGTGATGAAAGTGACAGTAATTTCATGTCTTTAATTTATTTCTATGTTTTATTACCTTTTGAATTAATTTTAATTGGATGTTTATTTAATTAATTGTATCTATATTTAAATTAATTGTCATTTGGTCTCTACACACATGATTTGGTGCCCATTAGTGTTATACCTAATAATTAATCATGAACAGGAGTTCATCAGAGAATTGATTTATCCAGAATTCGATCAAGCGCGTGAGCGAATTCTGAATAAATAAATATATTAATTGAAAAATTAATAATTTGTGTGTGATCTTATTCAAACATGTGTGAGTGATACTAAATAAGTGATCTCATGTGAGCGAACCCGATGCAGGTAGATACTTTGACTTTGTGAGAAACAAGTCATCGTATTTCACCATGTGATTTAAGTGCTATAATGATGCTCAAATTATACTTCAGGAGAGAGAATGAAATAACAGATAATTTGTGTGAACATTAGAATATTGTCTTACATCAGAGAATGAGATCAAATTTTATATTGATTAAATTTGGAATCGGTTATAATTCAATAAATAAATATTCAAATGTGGGAATTAAATAAATGACATTGCATGCACTTGAACTAGTGCAACAACTCTGACACTTCCATCTCTGCCAGTTTCTTTCATAGCTTGGTTCACTTAGATAATTTTAGTCAATTTATATTGTCATTTTTGTAATAGTCATTTAATTTTTATAACTTAGTTATTAATCACACAATTAAATCTTATCTCCATGAACATTCCTCCAAGATGACATTTATAGTGTCTACTCACATTCTCTCTATGGTTTGACCATGCTCACCACTTTTATAGTAGTTAGTAGGATAATAAATATTGAAAATTTGCACGTGTTGCGACACATGTTCTAAATTTCTAGCAATGTTTCCGGGGGGAATATTTGCATTAGGAGTTCCTTCAAAAGAGTGATTTGGGTCAAAAAAACCAAACCAACAAAAAAACAGTTTACTACTCTGGGAATTATTCATTGCAGCAATATTTCAAGACACCCAGATGGTCAGAATGACGTGGGCCACACCACACAGTTACAACCAGTTCCCACCCTACCCACCAACATTGCAAGGTGTGATATATAATGATTCACCGAACATCTTCTCTCCAGGTAATCCTTCTTATTTTAATGATTATCATTCAAGTCCATGTTATGATATGTATTCTACTGCTAGTCCTTATCCACCATTTGATCATTTTCAAAGTCAATGCATTCCTGAAAATCTAGAACTTAATAATTCATGTCAAACAAATGATTCAATAATTGAGCACATGTTGCAATCTGCTATCACTGAGACAAATAATATTTTTTTAACTTCAATATGAACATAATGCAATGTTACTTTCTTCAACAAAAGATTTATATAATCAAAAAAAAGTTTTATAAAATTCAACGAAAGATTTAGAAAATAAAATGAAAAATTTAGGAAATAAAATGACTCAACTTGTTAAACTTTTCACCTCACTACCACTTGAAGATCCAATTCAGAACAATCTCTTTGAGGAATGTGAAGTAGAGGTTCCATTTGAACAACATTCATGTATTGATTCTGAAAATGAGATTGATCCACATTCTATTCATCCAAGTGATGACTCCTATCCATCAGAATTTAATTCTTCAAATCTAATCACATTTTAAGAATATGAGAACTTAGTTTTCCACCATGTTGAACATAACAATCCCTAAAAAAAATGTGATTTCATGTCCTTCTCTGAGTTCACAACCCAGTCATCGCAAAGTGAAAAAGGACACATTCAATGTCTATCAAATTTCACCTTTTCAGGATGAAGAGGACATTGAACTAAGGTTATTTTTTACCATGATAGATTCAGAATTGAACCAATAGAGAATGGATTTCCACACTCAAGAGGACATCACTTCAAATAAAATCAAATAACCTCTTTCTAAAAATCCTTGTGAGTCCAAATTTTTTTCTAAAATATAGACATATGAAACTTTTTTATTATCGGAGAATGAATCGACATTGGTGGTAGAGAGCACTCATAATTTTATAGAAACAATAGAATATTGGGATTTCGTGGAGGATCCTGATTTCATGGTGAAAAATATGTGAACAGAAAAATATGATGAGGGAGGTATTGAAGAAAATTTTGAAAATGATGTCATTCTTGACACAATGGAGTCATGTGCTCCAATTGAGCTCACCTTTCTTGCTTCATGCATCAAGCATGAATTGAGTTGGAAACTAGTAGATTTTCTTGTGTTAGTAGTTGGCTGTGAAAACGAATTGGGATACATCATCAACTCAGATACTGCATTCAAGGATTTGATAGATACAAGTCGACCACTGAAGGAGTCCAGTAAAGGCATCCTTTCACCTGTGCACATTCAAAGATGTAATCTTATTAATCTTTCTGTTGATGGAATTTTCCAAAAATTCAATTATTCGACGAGTCTTTCTTCAGGAAAGGTATATTCATTCCCTTGTGAGTTGGCCTATTTTCATTTCATTCCACACATCCATTCTTCTAAAAATATTCTGTTGAGATTTTGTGCAGCTTACAGGATAAAATCATCTTCAACAAATGGATTCCACACTCTTACTGAAAAAGAAGAAGATGCATGGTTTGCATTTCTGTTTGATCCTGGTGGAGTTTAAACAACATCTCGCATAATACGATGTAAAATCATCACTCAATGGGAGTCAACCCATAATTTTTGTTTTTATTTTCACTACATTTAATTTTATTTAATTTATTTTTATTTAAAAATAAAATAAAATAAAAAGGCATGCAATTACCGAAATATGTTTTCTCCTAGATCTGTAGTGTATTTAAATTCACCATAAATATATTTATCATCCACATTATTTTCATTATGGTGTGAATTCTTTGATATGATTCTATTATGTGTTGTCAATGTGTAGGTTTTACAGGTATACCACTTCTAGAGCTTCATTGGATACAAAAAGCCTCTCCGCTTCTATCTGCACTTACATAGGGATGTGTTTTATTCTTTCCATATTTTATTATTCCAAAAACACCATGCAAGCTAACAAAAAAAAAACAATAAAATTTTGAAAAAAAACTAACATTCTTGTCATTGATGAACCCACATGAAATCCACTATATTTTTTGTCGCAACACAGTCGGGAACATTCCAGTTGTGTCCCTAGGCAGTTTGAGCGCCTGATTCTTGTTTGGAATTCTATGATCCCTAATCTCTTGACTTAGATGATTTCTAATATTATTTCATGCTTTGAAAATGTTTTAAAAAACTTTTATATTTTTGAGAAACTTATTTTCACTCATGCTCATCTATGTTGTCCAACATTATATTTCCATACCCGTGAGGACTCTGAGACATTTTAAAATATCTCTTATTTATCTTTTTCTTGATGGAAATCTCAACTATGTTATGTTTTCTAGAACATTCCATGCTTTTCCAGCAAAGCGATAATAGTTTTGATTGTTTCACTAAAATGACTGAGGCATCTGTTTGATATTTTAGCCCTGTTGACCCACTGATCCACCCATACATTTTCTCCATCATATAACCCTTAGATTCCAGGAAGAAGCCTATTAGGATGAGTCCATAGCTGATACCCTTCCCTATCCATTTCATGAAATTTTTCATGATAATTTTAAATCTAAGTGTGGGGGATAGATTTACTCATGGAGAGGGTTCTTTGAGGGGTAGTGAGTCATTTGATGCACATGGATTGAAATTATCTCATCCTGATCATTTGAGTTATTTTTCACAGTAGCCACATTCATTATATATATTTTGATATATGAATATAGAATCCTTTTGGTTCTAACAATGAGTACATTGGTGCTCATTACGTGTTAACCCTTGAAATTGGGGATACCTATAAAGTGATGATTCATTACTCCAGGAGCTATAAATTTTTCTTGTATGACCTACTTTCATTGAGATGTTACAGAGTATACACTACTTGTGTACCATTCATTGGGATTATTGTCTGACATTTATTTCATGGGGTTTTGGAATTGATACTCACTAGTTTTTTCTACGCATCTTATATGAGTGAGTTGTGACTATAAAAAGAGTGAAATATTGGATTATCATATGCTTGGGGACAAATAGTGATTTAAGTGTGGCGGAGTAAGAGTTTGAGGGAGACATTTGGATTGACATTTATCATGCATTTATTTCATGATTCAACCCTCCTTTTTTCCCCAAAAAACTGTCACAATTTTTTTATGACCCACCGTTCCACAACCTCAGAGAAATTTGAATCTCATGTAAATTCCTTGATATTGGTGCATTATTTTAATTTCCACTAGTAGAGATGTGAAATTCATGGAAACCCTATGGTAAGCATGCATGTGTATGAGAATTGAGCATGTCTTTGATCAAATATTTTTGAGAGATGAGAGTGATGGCAAGGTAGGTCACATGATAAATGAGTGCACGTACTTGTTTTAAAAGGAATTAATGTGAAATAAATATGGTTCTTCAACATTGAAGTTTTAAATTAAGCATGATATTTTATGAGTAAAAGAGATAGAAAAATTATGAAATTGTAATTTTGATGTTTTGATTTGTCTACGGCCACTTGTGTTTTCATTCTGATTGTTTTTCCCAGGAGTAAAAAAATTTAAGTGTGGGGGATTTGATGTACATGGATTTCAAATGTATTTTTGTAATTTTCTATCTTAGTTTTAATTAATTAGATTAACCATTTTTATATTTTAAGTTCATTTTATCGTTTTGTAGTAGTTTAGATATTTTTTATAATTTTTTGTTAATTTATATACTTATATTAGTAATTTATTATCTTTATTAGTTATATTAATTTTATATATTATATTTAAACTCTATTATTATTATTAGTTTCACTAATTTTAGTTTAGTTTATTTTATTAATTTTTATTAGTATGTTTATATTTTAATTCTCTATTTGTATTTTATTTTATTTCATTATTTTTATAGTATCAATAACATATATTTTTTATTAGTTTATTATTATATTTAATAGTAGAAGTATATTTAATTACATGTGAAATAATATATTATTTATTATTATTATTATTATTTAACTTAATTAGATGATTAGTTTTTTTAATTTGAATTTAACTTTTGTTATATTTTTTAACTTCCCCCTAACTACCCACACCTACCCCACATATCTTGACCATTTATCCCCCTTTTTTCTCAACCTATACTCTCTCCCACGCCACCCCTCAACCCCCTCCCATCTTCTCTCTCCAGTCCCCACACCTCCCCTATTTTTTCACTCCCTCTACCCCATGCCCCCCTTATCTCCCCCAACACCCCGCATCTCACCGGCCGACCCCCTTTATCTCCCCTACCAGCTCCCACCGCCCCATCCTCCCTCCACTAACCCACCCGCTCCCGTCTCCCCTCAGACCCCTTCTCTCCAAATCCCAACCGCCCAACCCATTCCCCCCTGCCCCCTTAACTCCCCAGCACCCCGCCTCCTCCCTCGGTTCGCCCCGCTCACCTAGCATCCCCTGTCGCCCCATATCTCACCGCCTAACCCGGCCTACCCATTCCACAACCTGCCACCCTCTCCCCTTCCTAGAGCCCCTAACCTGCCAGCCCTGTCTAACCCTGGTCCTTCCTACCACCAACGCCCCCTTACCACTTCAGCGCCCACCAAGAAGCGGCATGATCTCTTTGATGTGATGCAGTGAAAATCCACCCTTGACTTCAACATACAACATCATCGATGTGCATGGTGGTTCGGACACATCATCGACATTCGATTTGGTTTCCATATATTCTCGTCACACAGCACGAGCGAGTGCAGATCAGATCATATTTTCAGCGGCGCGGTGGTTTGATTCGCGTGTGGTGTCAACGACTACACCGAGCAGGGCGATGATTATTGTTTTGCGATCATTGACGGCATCTCGCGGTGACCATAGAAATGACACGAGCACATTGATATCTTATATTCATTATTTTATGTGTCGTGTTGTTGCGATGGAAGACTAATTCATTTGTGTCAGAGTTGTGACAAAAGTGACGGTAATTTCATGTCTTTAATTTATTCCTATGTTTCATTGCCTTCTGAATTAATTTCAATTGTATTTTTATTTAATTAATTGTATCCGAATTTAAATTAATTTTCATTTGGGCTTTTCACACATGCTTTGGTGCCCATTCATGTGATACCTAATAAGTAATCATGAATGGGAGTTCATCAGAGAATTTATTTATCTGGAATTCGATCAAGCACGCGAGCGAATTCTGAATAAATAAATATATTAATTGAAAAATTAATATTATTTGTGTGCACTTCTTGAAACTTGTGTGAGTGATACTGAATAAGTGATCTCATGTGAGCGAACCCGACGTAGGTAGATACTTTGACTTTTTGAGAAATGGTTCTTCATATTTCACCAAGTGATTCAAGTGATATAATGACGCGCATATTATTCTTTAGGATATAGAACAAAATGACGGATAATTTGTGTAAACATTAGAATACTTTCTAAGATAAGATAAAGAGACCAGATTGTATTTTGATTAAATTTGGAAACGGTGATAATTGAATAAATAAATATTCAAATGTGGGAATTAAATAATTTCCATTGCATGCACTTTAATGGATTTCACAACTTTGACACTTCCATCTCTACTAGTTTCTTTCATATCTTAGTTCACTTAGATAATTTTCGTCAATTTAAATAGTCATTTTTAAAATTGTCCTTTAATTTTTAGAACTTTATTGTTAATCACATAATTAAATATCATCTGCCTGAAAATTCCTCCAAGTGGAAATTTCAAGTGTCTACTCACATTCTCTCTGTGGTTCGACCCAGATCATCACTTCTACAGTAGTTGGTAGGATAATAAATATTTCGAATTTTCACGTGTTGCGACGCATGTGCCAACATAAATATTCCAATTTGCATTCCTTATAGTGGATGTGGATATTGTATCCTTGTTTGTGTATCCAATTGTGAGTTTTGTGGATATATCTATTGTTTATGTTGGTTAAACATTGAAATTATTGGTTTTATAAGTCATTCATTTTAAATAACTGGCATTATTAATTGATTTTAGAATGTAAAAATTTTTCTATAAAAAATTTTTCTCCTATTTTTGTAAAAGGAAAATGTATTTTCAAATCATTATAGAATAGTTTGTGTGAAATTGTTTTACAACATTGGTTTTTAGGATATTATTTAGAAAATTTAGCACATGAGATTCCTTGGGTACTTAGAAATAATGATTTCAGATTAGGACTTATCTATTGATGCAATCTGTGGGTTCATTCATGTAGTGTTCCTATACTCCCCACAATATTTTTGATAGGGACATATTATCCAGTGTTGGTGGGATAACTTTTCTAGGGTCTTCCTTTACTGTATAGATTCGATTTATAAGTCTGGGTCCTTAATGAGTTATATTTTCTATGATGGGGTATGATTGATAATTCTTGGATGGCCCATAATTATTGTTTGGGTGACTTACCTATGCTTTGGGTTTTCCTATTTTTTTTGTTATTTACATGATGTGATAAATGTGATTTGCATTGAAATACTTTTATCTAGTCGATTGTAGAATTCTGAAAAATGGGGTTTATTTACAGTGATTTTGATATAACTATTATTTAATTGATAAACATGTCTTCTTTTATTTAATTATGTGCATATTTGGTTTTTTGTTAATTGAATTTATATGGAATGCCTAGGATGGATCATATTATGCCTATTTAGAGGACACTATGGACATCCCTTTTCAAGAGTAGAGACGTTGCATTATCTTTTGATGTAGGGAAAGGAAATGCACTTTAATAATGTGGTGAGGTTTCTATCATCTAGGCTTAGGTAGCTATTGGTTAGTAGGCAGGGTGTTTCCCACTTGAAACATTGATTTTTTGGATGTGGGTTTAGTAGTCATTTCTAGTTGTTTAGACATGTACCTTTTGATTTATTATATTTTTTATGTTTATATTACTTCTATCATTTACATTATATGATGGAATATATTTATTTTAGTTTTAAATTAACTATTTTAATTCATTATATATATATATTGTATCGTCTTGAGTTTTTAAATGAGAAAATTAAGTTTGATTTGTATTCCATATGAAAAAAATGATCCTTAATAAACAATAAATATTTAAATATAATAGTTTTTACCTATAAATTATATTTTAATATTTATATATGATTAACTAAATTGATATATATATATATATATATAAATTCCAAACTCAAAATTTAAATATATATATTCTTAGTAATTATTCACAAAATTTCTACTAATTTCATTTTATTAATAAAAAATAAGATGTATTAAAAATGATTATTGATACATTTATTGAATAATACTATAATTGATTTCAAGAAAATTTATAAATATTATTTGATAAAATAGATTACATTTTTGGAACAATCATAATTAATATTTTCAAATAAGTTCCAATAAATATTTAGGAAATATGAATAGTAATTATAGTAGATACTTTTACCACTGTAAAAGATAAATAAGATAATTAAGGGATAAAAATATATAACAAGCACTATAAACAATGTAACCCAAATATTGTGATTTTTTATAATTTCAATATAATATTTATTATATTTTTTTGTTTATTTATACATAATTAATAATTTATTCTAATAAAAATTATAGTTTGATATGATAAAAATGGTTTTTTGTGTAATATAAAATTCCAATTATGAAAATCATTTTTGATGAATTAAAAAATATTCAAAATGAATTATATTCTAATAAAATAGTTAAATTAAATAAATTTTATTAATTATGAAATAATATATTTTATGAATTCAAATTTAATTTTTATAAGTGTTTTAAAATAATTATTGTCAATGAAACCAACATCTCTTAATAAATGTCATTTTTTGTTTTAAAAGTAAAAATTAACACATATTAAGAATAATTTTATATAAAATTTATTATTTTTGAAATCAACACATAGAAATTATCCAATTTAGGATTTTTTATTATTTTATAAAAAAACCAAATTTTTAGGTAAAAAATAAATATGGTATAAGTATATGGTGTGTTTTATGACAACATAATGACCTAAAAGTGATGCTATAAATGCTATAAAATGTATCCAAGACAAAATAAGTGTTTCCCCTTAAAATTAATTTAAAATTTATGTAATTCAATTTATTATTTAAATCTGTTATGAATACTTGACAACCAGTATTATATTTTTAATGTTTTAAAATTATTTCTCTATGAACATGTCTCACTTCTACATCACCAAGGGTAATTTTTAAATTATTTCAGCCATTTTTAATATAAAATAATTAAACCACTCCTCTTTGAATGAAAATATGTTAAAATTCAATGGGAATACTTTTAGTTTTGACTAATCTATGGAATTGAGTTTAGAACATGTGATTGTGGAAAAAATAAAGAACTCCCCTCTCTATTCCATTGTAAACGCACACAATATCTCATTCATCTTCACTAAAAATGGTTTATATACTTAACCTACACTCACCTATCCATATTATTTCCAAGGCTCTTCCAATATATCATTAAACTCCACCAAATCAATTGGATCCACTATCTCAAGGAATGTGACCTCTATCTATTCTTTTACATTCACTGAAAATTTTTATAGTTATCCTTTTGAATATAAATTTCTAATGATTTCATGACATTATAAATATCAATATACTTTTAAATTTATTTTCTTATAATGATAGCTCATTTAGCCCCACACATTATCCTTATTACCTACTTTATTACAATGAAATAATTTGGTATGGGGCCTCTCTCTCTCTTTTCCATTTTTTAAACTATATTTGTATTTATCCTTTTTAATTTCTTTTTGTTATTTTATTCAAGAATTTTTAAAGCCAAATTATGAGAAACAATATTTTATTAATATGTTATCAAATTTATCCCCTAAGATTTTATCCATTACCTATGCCATTACTATGCCTAAATTTGTTAGCATACCATTCTTTCTTCTTTTAAATTAAAACAACTGTTTTGTAATTAGGCTTTAGAATCTGAATTAGTTATATTATCATGAATTTACAATCATTAATTTAATCTGATGTTAAAATTATATTAATGATAAATCATTTATCCCCTCGGATTTTTCTGTCAACTAAGTAGTTACTATACATAATGTTTTTTAAGAGATCATTTCCTTCCCCTATTTGTTTTAGAATAGTATTCATTTTAAGCCTTTTATTATCAATTCCTAATAATTGTATATGTTTTTCCATAGTCCTAATATTATCCATATCATTTACTAATGATTATAGAGCCATTTAAATCTCATAAAATCAGTTTTTTAATTTGTATGTAATGTCCTTCTACTGTCGATGATTAATTGTGATTTTCCTTCCATAACATTGTATTGTGCATAATATTGTTAGTTCACCTCAACGTTATTCACCTAGAAATTAGTATAAGTATTATATTGGTGAAATGCATGTATTTATTACACATTCCATTATCATGTAATTAAGTGTTATGATTTATGATCCTTTGTGGAATGATATATGTGGCACACTTATGCATGTACAGGATATAAAAGTGATGAGTGTGCCAAGAATTATATAAAACTCTAATGGATTGGGAAATGTTTTAGTCTCACTAGACACCATAAAATGAATTATGGAGTGAGCCTAATCAATCATAGTACCTTTTCAACCATTTTTTTTGATGTTTTGGAGGTTTTCATTGACTTATGTTTGTGATGATATTTTTAAATTTTTTGCCACATTTCCCATGTTGAATATATGTTATCATGATATATCATGCTTTATTGATCATGTTTATCATTCTCACCCCTCTTATGTTACACTAAAATTACTATTTTATAACTTGTAAAACATTATTCATTTAATGATTTATTTGAATCCCATTACATAGATTTATTTCATACCACTTTCTTATATAGGTCTCCAGGTTATCCCATTCATTTTAATAACAATGGGAACCAATGAAAATTATATGGGTGTATCAATATTGTTGATGTGCCCCTGTATTATGTTATAAACGTTTTTACATAATTACCCAAATACACTAGATTATCAATCTTCTTGGTTTTATTTGTTGTATTCTTATGTAATAAATCATGAAGTAATGTATAATAAATATTAGGGTTATGAGAGATTATATGGGAGGAATGTCTAGTTATATTTGGGGTAAGTATTATAAAAATATAGGGAAATCCATCTATATAATACAAAGAATATTAAAACAACATTATCATTTACTAATGTATAAAGTAGGCGATTTCCATGAAAATAAATCTTTTTATAGATACTACATGAGGATGCGTCTCTATCATATATTTACCTAAGGATAAATACCAAAAACAACATATAGAGATAGGCATGATCTATAACTAGTGAATAAAATATTCCTTGATACACACTTGTCTAGAATTTCCAAAGTGGTATAAATTGGTAAATTAAAAATCTCATCATAAAAAAGTATTATCCAAAATAAAATTCAATAAGAATATATTTTATGGAATAGATCATTGATAAAATAGATTAAATCCCTGAAATTTATAAGTTAAGTAAATATATTTAATTTTAAAATTTTCTCTTTATTTTTATTTTTTTACCGATTATGTGTTTAATTATTTAAAATTAATAATCCATAATTTTCCTTTTATTCTATTAAATGAATATATATAGGAAAAAGATAGTCAACAACCGATGTGATGGGAAATGTGATCAATATCAAAATTAGATGAAAACAATTATGCTAGATTAAGAAATAAATATTGTGATTTTTCCAAAACAGCTATAAGAAAATAACTATTATCAATTGGAACATATTCTAATTTCCAAAGACATCAAATAAAATGAGGATGAAATATTATTGGAATTATCAAATGTTGGTGATAAAGTAAAGAAGATTAAATTTTAAATTATTAAAACTTGGGAAGGTGGTTCCAAGGGAAATGTCCTAAAGGAACTGGAATGCGTTTTATTTGTAGAAAAAATATGGAATAATTTAGCATGTTTCCGTAAAAATGTACTTTATGATTGAAGGGAAAAAATGCATCCTACATAACCATTAATTTTTCAATGTCTTATGTGTGGATAATATGGTAATTATCCATGTAAATTATATCTTCCATGGATCCAATCATTGACTATAGAAGGACATATTCTTTGTAAATCATTGAATTCTTTGTAATGAAGTGTTTATGTATTAGTATTTGTGAATTTTGTTGTAGAATAAATATATAAATTATATTCTATATATAATAATATTAAAACATTTATGTTTTGTTCAACTATTGTTTTGACATATTGATTTGAAACATATGATGATTTCTACTGATAAACTATAAATGTGATTTAGTGATAAAGTGGTATTTTAGAAAACAAAAGATTTAGTCATTGATAACCCTTGATATGTGATTGATGTTGGGAAAAAACTAATGTTTATTATAATGATTTTAATTTTTCTAGTATTATGTTTAATGTAATTGATTATACTATTGATAATTTATGAGATATATGTTAAGAAATATTATGGATATGTAAGAAACACATTACATAATCAAATATTTTTTATTTTTTTGTTATTAATTATATTTCGGTATATCTTTTATTGGGCAGAGGAATATATTACATTTAGGTTTAACATAAAAAATTATTTTAGAGTAATTCATTATGTATTTTTATGTGTTAGCTGTATAGTATGAATGAACCATTGAGGTTTAAAAAATATACAATGTCGAGGATATTGGAGTTATTTGGGACATATGTGTATTTATTAATGGAATTATTTATATTGAACCATTAAAATTGTTTGTTCAATTATTGAGATTAACGTTGTATGGTTTCTTATTTTTTAATAGTATCTTAATTTATGAAATTCGTTTTAGACATAGTAAAGATATGAAGAATAGCTTGTTATTCTTTAGTGGATTATTTCATCCATTATAATCTTATTCTAGTGCTTGATGAATAATGAATTAATCTTCATTACTCATCCTATGGTGAAAAAGATGATATTATATTGAAATCGATTAAAGGAAAAAATTATAATTTACAAAAGAGTATATTTACTTATGTTTATTGTCTAGAGGGTAAAGTAATTCCATAACTCTAAGAAAAAAATCATAAAAAATTGTAATATTATGATAATTTTGAATTAATTTATTTTCATTTCACCCATAATAGATTAATGGTTTTGTGGTAATTGAATTTTTTTCCAACGCTGATGATTATCTCTCTCTAATAGTTCTTGGGTTTTATTTTTTACTTATATGCTATATTTTCACTTCCCACTAATGTTCTCATACTTAAAATCCTAGATATATGATAACCTTTGTACATAAATTTCTATCTTTTCAAGTGTAAATTTTACTATCCATTTTTAATAATGTGGGTTTTAAATAATGATATTTTTGTGTACCAAAATATAGCTTACCATGATCATGTTAAATTTGTTAGGAAACAATGTTATAATGTGGGGAAAATGTAATTCCATATGTTTTTAAAAGAGAAAATATGTTTGATAGTGTATGTGGTATGAAATAGTAATCCCAAACAGACAATGACTATTTAAACGTGACCTTCTTCACCTATCTATTGTACATGAGGATATAAATATTATTAATTATATTATGATATATATATATATATTTAAGAATAAATAAAAAAATAAAAAAATAAATATTTATATATATCATGATTCATAGTAAATAAAACCTAATGTATTTGTATTGTTGTGTTATTTATCGAATTTATTTCCTCAAAAATGATTTTATATTTATTTTAGTGCATAATAATAAAAATAATTTATAGTAATTATCAAAATTTTATCTGATAAAATATATTCCATATTTGGAGTAATCATAATAATATTATGTAATATTTTAAACTTATTTTTGTATTATATTAATACCTATAATATTAAATACTTATTTCAATAGTAAAAGAAAAAAAGGTTAAATAAGGGTAAAAATAACAGTGTAATTAATAAAAACAATGTTAACCTAATTTTATGAATATTAATTTGTTCATTTCCAGATAATAGTGATTATATTTTTTTTCTCATTAATAAATAATTAAGAAATGATTTTGATAAAAATATTTTTTTAATAAAATTAACCAAAAGTTGATATTTTTTCTATTAAGAAATATAATTTTAGAATTTACTTGTGATGAATTCACGAGGTTTAAAAATAATATAACTTTAGTAGAATAATTATATTAATGAAATATTTTTCATTATGAAAATAACATTTTTAATAAGTCAAAAGTAATAATTATAAGGGTTAAAAGAATGTTATTGTGAGAAAACTATCATTTTCAATAAAAGTTATTTTTTTATTTAAAATTAAAATGTGTAAGTATATGATATGTACTATAATAGCATAATGAAAAATAGGTGATTTAATAATTGATGTAAAATTTATCTATGACCAAATATATGTTTCCCATTTAAAAAAATGTGTCAGAAAAAATATTTTATAATTTATATGAAACCTTTATGAATTCTGCACAATTTATATTATATGTTTATGGTATTAAAAAAATTTCATTAGGATCATTACTAAATCCCACATCACCAATGGATATATTTTATGAATATTGACCCTTGAACAGATAAAATAATTAAAATCCCTCTCTCTTGGTTGAAATAATAGGAAAACCCAATGATAACAATTATGATTTTGTTTGTTTTTTTCGATAGAGTCTCAAACTTATGTTTGGGAAATAATAATGAACTGCGTCATATTTTATTATATAAACACATAAACACTCCATTTACTATTCACTTAAAAACCATTGGGCACATATTTATTTTAACCTCATCTCTCTATAGCCCTTCCATGGTTCCCCTGATCTCTCAAGAATATCCTCCCATTATTTTTGAATCACCCTCTCATGGTAAGGGACCCCTCTATATTATTTTCCATTCACAAACTGTATTTTTTTGTATCCTTTTGAATCTCAATTTTCTTATCTTTTTTTGAATTTATAAATTTCACTTTAAATTCCCATTTATTTTCTTATAATTATACATCATTTATCCTCTCTCATTATGTCTATTAAATAAGCCGTTATTATGTCAAAAATTATAAGGGAGCTAACTCCCCTTATCAATTCACAAACCCTCTGTGTGTTTATCAAATTGAATATAAATTTTTTATATTTTAATGAAATTTAATATTTCACTTTTTTATACAATTTATGTTATTATAATGAGATATCATTTAACCCTACTCATTATTGCGAGTAACTAATCCATTACTGTACCAAAATTCTGTAAGGGACCTTTCCCTCTTCCTGTCAATTCAAGTACCTTGTTTTTAATTATGATTTTGATAAACAGTTATTTATATTATCATGAATATAAAAACACAACATTACAATACACATGATAATATTTTAATTGATTATCACTTATCCCCTCTCATTGTGACATTTGTTGAAGTCGTTAATATAATGATATTTTATAATAGATCATTTCCTTCTCAAAATTATTAATGCACCTTCATAATTTAATTATTTTAATTTCCAATTAATATTGTTAGTATATGTTTCTAAAAATCCAAATTACGTTACATTTGATATAGAAATATTGATAGTCCCATATCACTATCATTATATCATTTTATGAATCTTTACATACAATGCTTATGCTACCAAAATTTCATTGCAACATTTCCAAGACAAATCATTTTATTGTGAAAACCATCACAATTTCCACTCAAGGGTATTCACTTATACGTACCGATAATTTTTTTTTGGGAATTACATGTATTTATTTCAAATTACAGTATCATAAAATTAAATATGATTATATATGATCCTATGTTGAATGATCTACGTGACACAATAATGCATATAAATGATATAAACGCAACATGTGCACCTAGAATTATATATAGCTCAAATGAATTTGGTAATTTTTTAGTGTCGTGATATATCATGTTAGATATTATGGGGTGATTGTAATCCATCACATGAATTTTTCTCCATGTTATGATTCCTTGGTGGTTATCGTCGACCTATGTTTAAGTTGTCAGGTTTAATATTATTTCCACGTTTCTCATGTTTCCATTATGTTTTAATGCTATATAATTACCTATTATTCAGGTATATTATTATCAAACCTTTTATATTATATTTAAATTCCTATTGTTTTTTTTCATTCCCTTACTAGTATTTATAGCTCACCCTAAATTATATATTTCCCAAGATTATAAGATGATGTTTTAAGAATAATGGAAGAATATGATCATGTTATAGAATATATAAATAATGTTGATGTACCCAATGTTTTATGATTATATATAATGCACTTAATTTACAAAATACACTAGACTCCTTAGTTTTCATGGATCTATTATGTGTATCATTATGAAATAATTCATGAATTTCTATGTTAAAAATACTAGGATTTTCAAATATATTCCATGTATATTGTTTCAGGTCATTAAAATAATTCCTTCCACTTGTTCATTGATTCCCATGAAATTTTCACTAGATCATGGGGATTGGGAATTTTTTTTGGCTATGTGGAGGATCAGGACGGGGAAAAAATTATTAAGGGTAATCCGTGTACATTTCTAAAAAAATGTATCAAATAGAAGTTATACTAAGTCTTAGGAATACTGATAGATAAAAGATATGATTATCATAACCTGAGAGGTATTTTTTATTGATTTTTTGACCAGATCATTTTAGGATTATTGTCAACATACAATTGATATTTCATATGAGTTTCTATTGTGTTTTGTTATTATATTAATCAATGTTTTCTCTTAGGTTTTATATTGTTTAAACTGATATTATTATATTTTTTAATCATTTTTATTTTTTCAAAATGTATTATGATTCCATAGAGATTACATACATGGGTTATATGGGACAATGAAACATAATGTTCTCTTTAAAGGAATTATACACTATTTTATTATATGAAAGTGGCCATAGTGTGGGTAGTTCATATCATGGGCTATAATGTACCATGAATTTTGGAACAAGTTGTAGAGGTGAATCTAAGAGTAGGATGTAACATCCCAGGTAAATAAAGAATATGACATTTTAATATTTATTAATATTTTAAAAATAATTATTAAATTTATTTTAATAGGGATGATATGTTCGATGGCTTACCTGATACGCAACAACATGTTTCTTTGAAATCATACGCTGTACACTAATAATATAATATTATTATTTCAAATGGTAGTTAACGCGTATTCTTTGTATTGGAGGGAATGAATATAACTAACTGCAATATGATTATACATGTTTGTTAAATGTTCTTACTTTTAATAGTTAGTGGATTAAAATGTGAATGAATCTAATTTTAAGCATAAATACTCTAAAAGGTCGATTTACTGCCTTTTAATGGAGAAACCTATTTAAATATTGTTTGGTCACTTTCATATGTTCCATTATAAAAAATAAAATTCTCTTTTAAATCAGGACATCAAAATTTAATTTGGGTAAATTTTTGATATTTTTTCTAATAAAATTATTATTTTTATGAATAGTGGAAAATATTGTATTTAAATTCAAAATTTCCTTTTAATATAATTTATTTATATGGATAGATAATATTTTTAATTGGTTTCAATGTTTAATAATAATATATTTTTACAATTTAATCCAATGTTGGTCATCGAAATTAATTTTACTTTGAAATTGGACATAAAAAAGTATCATTCTTTTGATAGTTATTATTTCTTAAAAACACGCAATTTGTTTTGATAATGGAGATTAATTTTAAAATAACTAATGAAAATTTTCTATTTTTAATTTGGTAAAATATTCATCATTTTATAATTTGGAATATAAAATATAGCTTAGGCGGAATTTTTTGTGTTTTTCTGAAAAACATCAAATTTTGATGAATAGTGAAACCACTAAGTAGTAGTTAAAAACTGAAATTTTCATTTAAATAAAATTTTACCTCTTCTGTGAATTGAATTTCGAAAATCCTACATACATGGTTGTTATTAGTAAGTAAAATTTTGTTTAATAAGATGAAACTAATTTTTGGTGAATAGTAACTTTTGTCTTTTATTTACCGCGATTAAAGGTATATAAGGTAATTCAAGGTAAAAATAATATCATAATAATAACAAATTACATTAACACTTTTCATAACCATATTGGATGAGTCATGGCTTACCATGGACATCTTTGGGTTTATTTTGGGACTCCATAGATCTATTTAAGAGTGAAAATGACACTTTATTTTAATTAATTTAATTTAAAGACAAAAATGACATAATGAAATATCTTTTAGTAAATTAATTTTTAAATAAATTTATATAAGTTATCGTTTTGACTATAAATATTCATTGAAAATATAAAATTATTTCCTACATCATGGTATTTTTTTATAATTTTTAGACACAAATAAATTAAATTATTTATGACACCAAAATGATGCAGTATTTACCTCATTAATAAATGATTTAAATAAATAATATTATAAATATTAAAATAACTTCCAAAACCTATCCAATTCTTATTGGTTGAATTTATTTCGACCATTATTCATATTACATTCTACTTTAATTAAATTTGTACCTATAGAGACCGAAAATCATTATATAATAAAATAATATTTTCACTCTTTCCTAAAGAGCCCCTCCCCCGTTATAAAAAGCTTTCACATATAACTCATTTGGAAACACCTCTCAATGCCCTTGTATCGTCCAAAACCAGCCCAAATAATCCTTCAAGATCCCTCTATTCCACCTAGAAGTCTTACCTTAGGTAGAAGGCACTTCAAGAAGTCCTTTTGGTTCAAACCAAAGAGTGTTACCCAAATTAAAGGTAATAGTTTCTCTTAACTTCTTTTCTTTTATTTTACTTCTCCAACACCTAAACTCTTTTTATTACTTTCTTTCATAACAACACCAATATCCTCAATATACTAGGATTTTGTTATGATAAGGATTCAAAGTAACTTACACACACCTCCATCTAATAGGTAAAGAAGATACGGTTTATGTGGATGGAAAACTAACGCCTCACGAAGTGATGATTGTTCAATTATCTCCTACCGCCACTCATGGTGGCTATTAAGATGGAACTATATTTATATATGATATATATTATGTTTATTGTTTCTGTATACTTTGTTATTTTTCATTTATAGCATACCTTTATGGTTTCCATATTGGGTAAACACGATAATTTCATTTGAGAAAGTGCGGACTACCGCCCCGTCAATGTGATATGACACGTTAATGCCATATGTGGGACACATAAATGATAGAGTTAATGATATTATATTAAATATTATACTGGAATGATAATATAACTATTTATAATTATCTTTTAATTTCATAAAAGTGCAAAATAGAAATGAAAGTAGCGTTTATGTGTACATATAGATTACCGTCTCCATGAATGGTGCATTTCATTTCTTATCTCAAAATGTTACGTACTGTTATAAATATATATATATAATGTATATATAAGATATATATTTAATCTAAATAATTAATATCATTCTGTAGATAATGGAATTTTGACCACATGGACAAATTGTAATTATAACAAGTTCATTTTTACTCAAATTCCGAACATCGAGAAAATGTCTAATATGAATAAAAATAGTTAAATAATTGTTATAGAAACGTAATAAGTGATATAAAATGAATAATAAAAATGAAAAAATTTCTTAGGGAAGTATGAATTAACATAGGTTTATTATTCAGGAAGAACGCGGAACATACGAGTCAAGTTGGATACGAGGTAAGAGATTTCCTATCTCAATTTTAATTCCATGAGATTTCCATTGTTCACCACTTATTTATTTCATGTGGTGAATTATGTACTGACATTTGATATATATTATAATTATTCTTTTTATATTCATTGTATTCTGTGATTCATTTGGTGGTTATTAAATTTTGGTCATATGACTCGATTGATTACAACGAAGTAATTGTTTTTCATCTGACTATTTATTCACGTGAGATTCATGCTATATGGGCCACTATTTACTTTTTTTTTGGTTTATGTACTGTCCATTATTGTATTAATTGTTTAGTATACTATAATTTTTGGGTATTTAAATCTTCATTTAATTATCCATCTTTCCTGTGGTGTATCTTTTGTATGTTACCCAATCTATAAGGGAACCTTTCACCTTCCTCTTTTTAAAATACTTCTTTTTGTTATATATTTTAATTTACATCTTCTTATTTTGGTAAATGTTATTATATATCCTTATTGATGTAAATTCTATTTCCAAGTGATGAGATACCATTTTTATCTCATCAACTCATTTTTTGAATTTAAATGTGACGCCGTTGGGCTGTCGAATGTTTGCAAGGGAACCTCTTAACCCAATTTCAATTCATTGGGTTAAACTAGTACTTCTTAAATAAGTCATCCTATGAATATGTGTGAATGACCTCTGATTGTTTTAAACATAATATCCACTTTTATTGGGTGTCTTTATATTTTTCACACATAAATATCTAATTGATTTATCCTTAATCTAAGGATACCATTTTTATAAAGAATTTCGTCTAAATTTATATTCCCTCGAGATTTCATTATTGTTATGCACCAATTCAATCTTATATAGTATATATAATATCCATTGGCATATTATATCATGAATCCCTTTATTCACATGATATTATAAAGTTCTGATTAAATGTTATTCCTCGATTATTTGTATTCAAGAGTCTCACATTTTGTTAAAAACTCTTTAACTAAAATATCGTTTTAAATGTTTTAAAGATTTATTATTATAAATCTTTATCATTAATGTAAATGTTTTGAAAATGGTTTTGATTATTTATTTATATGGAAATTAATGATTTAAAATTATTAATAGTTTTAAAGTGGTATGGGACACTTTGATTCAAAAATCTATTTTCTAAATCTTTTAAATTGTATTGAAAATGGTTTGATAAATCATTGTTTATTTCAATATTTTGAATTGATATATTGTGATTGGAATGTGGAAATGTTATCTTTAATTTATACTTGTGTTATGTGTTATGATGATGTTATTTTTATTGGGAATTATTTACGTATACAGGTGGTTCTGTGATAAACATAGGGCGGGTGAGCACGAGATAGCTCTCCAATGAATTGGGTAATGTGACAGAGGTAAACGTTAATGTTTCTCCTATGAGATTTAGGGAATATACTGTGATGGGTATTCCAAATGTGACCCCTTTTGTAGCTGTGATAACTAAAATGTATGTATGTTATGAATTCCATAAGTTACCTTTATGATTTATGATTTCTTTATGTTATTCATAAATCTTATGATTTCATGAGGTATGTTATGATTGAAAAGTATGGTTTCATTTTATTGTATTTATTGATGGGATAATGTTTTAATTCCTTATTTTATAATATTTACTAAGATTTTTTGCTCATACCATGCTTTGAATTTTTTTTCACAGGACATAAAGATGAATAGGGTCATGGATGAGATCAAGGAAAAGTCATACTGTCTGAAACATGAAGCTAGACATGTCTCTTTTTTCAAGAGTGTTTACTTTGTGAAAAAATGGATACTGAGTAGTAGTGTGTACATGTAATCTTCAAGTTGTTATGCAATAGTTATGGCCTAATTCTCTAAAACTCTAAACCTGAAAAGATCCTCAATGTAAATTATTTACATAGTATAAGATTATGTAATGTTTAAGGTCAAGTCCTTATAGTTGGTATCAAATTTAGGTTTAGATAACTTTAAAGGTTAGGGTGTTATTTAATCATAAGTGACATAACAATAATGGTTATCATATTGGAATGAATCATAGTTTTTTAGATAAAGTGAATGAGTTTAAGATTACATGAATAAGTCTATATTAGTATTTACCCTCCCCAGAAGATATTATATGATGATTTTAATAATATAATCACACAGACCTTTTTGGTTTTAGTAAATGACTGGATCTAGCAGGAACCAAAGTAACAGTGGATGGGAAGAAAACTTTGATGGTTTTTTGAATTAGAAACTAAATGAAATGAGAGTTGAAATGATAACTCTTGTGGTTATTCTCAACCAACTATCTAGAGTCATGATTGACAACCTGAACCTTGGTGATTTTTATAAGGCATCGTATATGCGAGAAACAAATCCCTACAGAAGTTCATGTAATAATCATAATAGTAAGTATGCTAAAAAATCCATGTGTTAAGGATGTGGAAAGAAACACCTAAGAAAATTCTTAAGAGGGACATGAAGATTCTATATATGTTGGAATGAAGGTCATAAAGCAAGAACCTGCCATTAAAAAAGGAATCATTCAGTTAACTCTAGGAAATGGAAAGTATTTCTTTCTGAGGGATCAGTTGAATGTTTTAAATGTGGTGTGCATGGTCATTATACAAACAGATGTCCTATGAAGAAGGTTTGGGAATGGGATCACTAGGATCATATAAATATATGTTTACCAATACCTAATTCCATTCCAATTGAGGATGAAGAAACTGACAATGTCCAATGAAAGGTATGTATTATTTCTTGACATATGTTTTGACATTATTTAATCTTAGGATATGATTAATGATTTTGTTTGTAGGAATGTAGTATTTCAGAATATGTTGGAAATGAGTGGTTAATGGATCATCAAGAATGTTTAATGAGTAAGAAGTCAACATATATGGGATTCAAGATTTATGATAGATTTTAGGATATTAAAATGATTAAATTTATTAAGGCTCTTTTGATGATTGGATTACATTAGATGAATTTTCATAGTATATGTAAACATGAAGTTTGATATATAAAAATTTTATTCAAGGAATAATTATATTCTCTTTTGTGGATATAGTTATAATGAACCATTTGGGTTTATACGATCCTTGAATTTGAGGCAATTATAGGTTAATACATTTTGGGATGAAAAAATAAATGTTACTAGATAACCTTTGTGGTTATAATATGTTATGGTTATTTTTGATGAACTTATCTCTTTTTTGGAATGTTATAAAAATATATAGTTTTTGAAAAAGGACAACACACAGACCGCATGACAACCAGTCACGTCGGACGACGCTGCGGGAATCGAACCCACATCCGAAGTATGATTGGGATTTATCACCTACCACAGGACTATGTGAAGTCCCTGGTTAGTATGGCTAATTATTTTTAGTTAGATGATCTTAGGAATCAAGAATAATATTATTTTGGGTTATCTGAGGAAATTGTTAACCTATCATGGAGAATATGTGATTATGTTAATTACTTTTCAATATGAGACTTTACGACTAACTGATGTTATTTGGAGAGAATGGTTAAGATTTACCTTGGAATAATATATGATTATATACTTCTGAGATTTGTATTTCAATCTTAGTTTGGATTACTTTGATGAATTCTATGTACAGATTTTTATTGAATGGTCTTTGTTGATCTTTGAGTTTTGTTTGACAATTTTGGAGATTAAGAGTAGTTTTTATTTTTGTAAAGGATTATCCTTTTGGGTATTATCTAATATCGCACTAACCATTTTGGTTTTGTTTAAGGTCTAAAGACATGGGAATTATATAGTTCATCTTTTGTGGATTATTTTATTCCCTCCAAGTAGATTATAGAGCTTTTAATGTGAACAAGTCATACTGAATACTCATCACTTGAAGAAAATATGAGTTTGTGTTAGAAATCTAGTAAAGGATGAAAGTCTATATGACATGTAAGTATGTTTTCTTGTGATTTTAGTTGACCTCATAAATAAATCCCTCAACTTTATAAAAAATAAATTAAAACAAAAACATTGACTTGTAACTTTTCCTACTAGGGAATCAAGGACCGTTGAACCCATCACATGTTTGTGATTTTTCGGTGGTTAACTTTCTCCTAATCATGTTTTCAATCACTCTCCATCAGAACCAGACCATTGGTTCTCACTTTTATATCCATGATTTTCTACACAGAATCTTAGTATGGGTTATCTTGGGTGACTTTTGTACTTCTCTTCCTGTATTTTAAAGTTATAGTTTTATTGACTCTTTTTCTGATATGAGACTTTCAATGTTTTTTCCAAGCCCAATTTTAAAATTATGAGGACACAATTACCAAAAGGGGGAAGGATGTAACATCCTAGTTAAATAAAGAATATGAAATTTTCATATTTATTAATATTTTTAAAATAATTATTAATTTTACTTTAAAGGGGATGCTATGTTCGATGGCTTACTCGACACGCAACAACATGTTTCTTTAAAATATTACGATGCACACTAATAATATAATATTATTATTTTAAATGGTAGTTAACGCCTAGATGTTGTATTGGAGGTAATTAATATAACTAACTACAATATGATTATACATGTTTGTTAAATATTTTTACATTTAAAAGTTAGTGGATTAAAATGTGAATGAATCTAATTTTAAGCATAAATACTCTCAAAGGTCGATTTACCGACTTTTAATGGAGAACCATCTTTAAATCTTGTTTTGGTCAATTTTATATGTTCCATTTGTCAAAATAAAAATTTTCATTAAATTGGGACATCAAAATTTACTTTAGGTAAATTTATGTTATCTTTTCTAATAAAATTCTTTTTTTATGAATAGTGAAAAATACTATGTTTTAATTCAAAAGTTCCTTTTAATATAATTTATTTATATGGTTAAGTTTTATTTTTAATAGGTCTTAATGTGTAATAAAAATATATTTTTACCATTTTATCCGATGTTGTTCATTAGAATTAATTTCACTTTGAAATTGGACATAAAAGTATCAATCTTTTGATAGTTATTGTTTTATAAAAACACGCTATTTGTTTTGATAACTGGAATTAATTATAAATTAATTAATGAAACTTCTATGTTTTAAATTTGGTAAAATAGACATCATTTTTGAATTCCGAATATCAAATATTTATTAGGATTAATTTTTGGTGTTTTTCTGAAAAACATCAATTTTCTATGAATAGTGAAACCACAATGTAGTAGTTAAAAACTGAAATTTTCATTTAAATGAAATTTCACCTCTTCTGTGAATTGAATTTAGAAAATCTGACATACATGGTTGTTATTAGTAACAAAAATGTGGTTCAATAAGATGAAAATTATTTTTGTTGAATAGTAATTTTTGACTATTATTTACCGTGGTTAAAGGTAAATAAGGTAATTCAAGGTAAAAAGAATTTCATAATAATACAAAATTTTCTTCACACTTGTCCTAACATTATTGGATGAGTCATAGACAACCATGAGCATCTTTGGGTCGTTTTTTGGACCCCATGGATCCACTTAAGTGTGATAATGACACTTTACTTTAATTAATTTAATGTAAATACCAAAATGACATAATCAAACGTTTTTAGTAAAGTAATATTTACATAAGGTTATATTAGTTATCTTATAAACTATAAATATTCATTGGAAAGAAAAAATTATTTCCTACATCATGGTAGTTTTTTTTAAAAAAATTAGACATCAAATAAATTAAATTATTTATGACACAAAAAATGAAGTAGTTTAACCTCTTTAATAAATGATTTAAATAAATAAGATTATAAATATTAAAATAACATCCAAAACCTATCCAATTTTTATCAGATGAATTTATATCGACCATGAGTCATCTTAAGTTCTACTTTAATAAGTTTTTGACCTTTATAAACCGAAAATAATTATATAATAATATAAAAGTTTCACACTTTCCTAAAGAGGTCCTCCTCCCCCTTACACAAATCCTTCACTTATAACTCATTCCACACACCTCTCAAGACCCTTGGTTTGTCCAAACCCTGACCAAATAATGTCTCAAGATACCTCTCTTCCACCTAGAAGCCTTACCTTAGGCATAAGGCAATTCAATAAGTCATTTGGTTCAAACAAAAGGGAGTTACCCAAATTAAAGGTAATGCATTCACTTAGATTCTTTTCTATTATTTTACTTCCCCAACAACTAAAATCATCTTCTTCCTGTCTATTATAACTACCCCAGTATCATAAATATACTAGGATGTTGTTATGAGATGTATTTTAACTACACTTACACACACCTCTATCTAATGGGTAAAGAACATACTATTTCTTGTAGATGGAAAACTAACTCCTCACGAAGCGATGATTGTTCAATTATCTCCTACCGACGCTCATGGTGGACATTAAGATGGAAATTTATTTATATACCATATATATTATGTTTAGTTTTATTATACTTCTGTACTTTTCATTTATAGCATACCATTATGGTTTCCATAGTGGGTAAACGCGATAATTTCATTTGAGGCAGTGCAGACTATTGCCCCCTCAAAGTGATATGACTCGTTAATACTATATGTGGGACATATAAAGGATATGTTTAATGATATTATATATGATATTATACTGGATCTATAATATACCTTGGTATCATTATGTTTTAATTTCATTAAAGTACAAAATAGAAATGAAAGTCGCGTTCATGCGTACGTAAAACTCAATGAACGGTGCATTTCATTTCTTATCTCCAAATTTTATGTACTATTATAAATAAATATATATATATACTGGATATATAATATATATATGATATCTAAATCATTAATATCATTATGGATATAATGGAATTTTGACCAAATGGGAAAATTGTATTTATAACTAGTTCATTTTTTACTCAAATTCCGAACATCAAGAAAATGTCCGATATGAACTCAAATAATTAACTAATTGCTATAGCAAGGTAATAAGAGATATAAAAGGAATAATAAATATGAAAAATGTTCTTAATTAAGTATAAGTTAATATAATTTTCTTATTCAGGAACAACCCGGAACATACGAGTCAGGTAGGACACGAGGTAAGGGATTTCTTATCTCAGTTTTAATTCCATGAGATTTCCATTGTTCACCACTTATTTATTGCATGTGGTGAATTGTGTACATCCATTTGATATATATTATCATGATTATTTTTATATTAATTTTATTCTGAGATACATTTTGTGGTTATTAACTTTTGGTCATACAACTCGACTGATTACTACGAAGTAAGGGTTTTTCATCTAACTTTTTATTCCATTGAGATTAATGCTATATTGGAAACTATTTACTTTTTTTGTGGAATATATACATTAAATGATTGTATTAATTGTGTAATATACTATAATATTTGGGTTTTTACATCTTAATTGAATGATCCTTCTTTCATGTGGTGTATCTTTCGTATGTTACCCAATCTGTAAGGGAACCTTTCACTCACTTCTTTTTAAAAGACTTATTTTTGTTTTGACTTTAAATCTACATATTATTATGATGGGATATGTTCTTATATAACCTTATTGATGTAAATTTGATGTCCAAGTGATGAGATACCGTTTTTATCTCATCAAATCATTTTCTGAATTTTAATGTGACGCTGTTAGGCTGTCGCATTTTTGCAAGGGAACTTCTTAACCAAATTTCCTATAAATGTCTGTGAATGGCCTCTGATTGTTTTACCCTTAATATCCAATTATATTGGGTGTATTTATATTTTTCACACATTATTATGTAATTGATTTATCCTTAATCTAAGGATACCATTTTTATAAGGAATTTCGTCTCCATTTACATTCCATTGAGATTTCATTGTTGTTATGCCCCAATTCACTCTTATATGGTGTCTATACCATCCTTTAAAATATTATAACATGAATCCCATTATTCACATGATATTATAAATTTCTTATTAAATGTTATTCCTCAATTATTTTTATTCAAGATTCACTCATTTTGATAAAGACTATTTAACAAAAATAAAATTTTAAATGTTTTAAAGATTTATTATTCTAAATCTTTATCTTTAATGTCCATGATTTAAAAATGATTTTGATTATTTATTTATATTTAAATAAATTATTTAAAATTATAAAAATCATCAAAGTGGTTTGGGACACTTTTATTCAAAAATCTATTTATTAAATATTTTAAATTGTTTTGAAAATGGTTTGATAAAGCATTGTTTATTTAAATATCATGAATTGATATATTGTGATTGGAATGTGGAAATGTTATAATTCATTTATGCTTGTGTTATGTGTTATGATTATGTTATGGTTATTGGGAATTATTAACGTATATGGGTGGTTCTGTGATATACATAGGGCGGGTGACCCCGGGATATCTCTCCAATTCATTGGGTAAGATGACAGAGGTAAACGTTAATGTTTCTCCTAAGAGATTTAGGGAATATTCTATGATGGTTAATCCAAATGTGACCCCCTATATAGCTGTGATAGCTACAATTTAAGTATGTTATGAATTCCATAAGTTACCTTTATGATTTATTATTTCTTTATGTTATTCATAACTCTTATGATTTCATGAGGTATGTTATTATTAAAAATTATGGTTTAATTTATTTGTATTTATTAATGGGATAATGTTTTCATTCTTTATTTTATAATCCTTATTGAGATTTGTTTTCTCATCCCATGCTTTGAAATGTTTTTCACAGGACATAAAGATGAATAGGGTCACGAATGAGATCAAGGAAAAGTCATGATGTCTAAGACATGGAACTAGACATGTCTCTTATTTTTAAAGAGTTTTTACTTTATGAAAAAAATGGATATTGAGTAGTAGTGTGTACATGTAATATTCAAGTTGTTATGTAATAGTTATGGCCTAATTCTCTAAAAATATAAACATAAAAGGATCCTCAAAGTAAATTCTTGACGTAATTCAAGATTATGTCACATTTAAGGTCGAGTCCTTATATATGAGGTCTCAAAGATTGATCATGTGAGATTATATGTGAGAAATCCATGTCTTTCATTGTTAAAAATAAACCCTCGGACATAGAGTACTCTCTATAAAATATTTATTTTATTATCATCTTCAGAGACATTCCTGGGGAAATCAAGGTGATGTGATCAATGTTTCGACTCAAGGTACCGAGTAAGAAGTTGTATGATTCCATGGTACATGTGGATTGAAACCTAGGATTGTATTTGAAGTGTTTTAGTAGTATCCTCTTTTAGAAGTTATTCATAGAGTCTTTGATAATAGTAAACTATAGGATGTTTCTCTCTTGGCATAATGGAGAGTTCTTGGTGTCTTGGCAAACCAATTAGTTTATAGAGGTAGTACATTTTTCTATGGTTATAGTATATAATGATTAGTTGAAGGATAAGTAATAATTAATGTTTTAGTGACTAGACGAATAATTTCATGTGTTTATATGGATATAATAGAAGAGAAGTAAGTGATGTAAATTTTTCGCAATAATTTCCCTTCCCTTCCACATAGAAGTGGTTTTAGTGGTGTACTCGGGAAGAAGAATAATTTTCATGATAATAACAGAAGTTGTGGAGGTGGTTATTAGTGGAGGGACCCCTCTATACCATTAGTTGTATCTACCAATGTTACCCTAATATTTTCTTATAGTGGAAAGGTAAGGAAAACCAAGCATACATGTCATGTACCCTTGAACATATGAAATGATTATGGTAGTTACATCAATCTAAATAGTTTTTTATAGGCCATGTCTATAACTCCGTAATATTATTGACATCAGATCACATGGAAAATGTGGAAAATATAATTCTTTAGTGTCTATTAAATCAATATATAGGCTGTAGGAGTAAATATCTATCCCATTGATGATGATGCTTCAACGGAGGTTTTAAAGGGACCAATGACATTGAGTGTTTCCCTTTTTTGAATCTCATATAAGATCTGATTAACTAAATACTGGTGACTCACATTTAGTAATATAATCCCATTTTTTATATGATAACTATCCAATAGAGCTCATTTACATCGTTAAAGTGATGAAGAAACCTCTTAGAAATAGGATGGTGGAGGGGTATCCATTTTTGTTTTGTTATCTATTGATAGCTAATGGTGAGTGAGTTGGATATTTTCATGTTCTCATACCGAATTTATTGGATGTCATCATTGAGATGGATTAGATTTTTGTCACCATAATAATATTTAATTATATCATAAACATGTTTTTTATCATCTTCTGAAGGTAGATATCATGTGTTTATAGAAGAGTGGGAGTAGAGGTCTTCTCATGTAGTAACTTCCCGCCCCGAGAATATAATTGTGTTGTCTATCATTTTAGTTGAGCTTGATGAAATTGTTTCTTCTATTGACCATCCGATAGTTGTTCCAGATATTTCATATGTATTTTTATTTTAATTTTATAGAATTCCTTGATAAATGGAAGTATATTTTTTTATCAATATATTATCAATAATGTTTTTTATCTTGATTAAATCCTATCATGTGAACCATATGAGTTGAAATATGTCATTGTTCAATTGCATTTTCTAGAATAGAATTTTTTTACACTCCGTTGTTTGACCACAAAAATACAATATTCCCATTCTCATTAATTTTGAATTTTAACATTATTCATGTGTAGAAAATAAATTGCAGAACTAGGATATTATTATGAAAATGTACTTTTTTCACATGTGTATTATTTATTTTATTAGTAAAATGGGGTTATATGGATTTAGAAAATAGATCTTCTAGTCATATTTTAATCAGCGTCGAGTTTGGCATTCTAATATTTAAAATACTAATTTCCGGATTATATATAGAGAATACGAATATCACATGATGAATTTTTGATTAACTAACACTCTTGAAGTTTTTATTTCATTGATGAACTAGATATTCTATCATTACCACAATCGTAGTTTCATTTTTCTTGTGGAAAACATCTTGGTTTATTCTATAATTAAATTTTATATTGATGAAAAGATGAATTTGATTTTAGAAATCTTAAGGATTCATTGGATTTTTGGGTAGTTATTAAAATGAAATTCATTGATTCAAGAAGTGACATTCCTTAATAATTTTATTTCTTAGAATGGACTATAACATTATCCTAAGATTTTATAGGCTATCTATTAATTATAAGAGCCACGAATCATTTTCATTATTAGAATATTCTTAGGTCTCACTAGTTACTATTAGCAATTCTTGAAGGACTTATTAAAATTGTAATAACCCTTGACCTCACCTACAACGAATTGGGTGAAGTTCACATTAGATGAAAAAGATCACATTTTGTTTAATGTGTTGAAATGGATTCTAACATAAAATCATATTCCGATATAATATTAACATAGTAAGGGGTATAAGGATTACTAAGACAATTATTGTGTTGGTATGGGTTGGTTAATTTTACAAGATGAACATGTTGATGCTTATAGATCTTGCTATCTGTATCTGAATGGGATGAATCACCGCAATCATGATTTGGAGATTATTGTAGTTATGTATCTTATTGTGTGTTTGAGACACTTTCATTATAGGGAGAGGATTATGACCATTTATAATCATAATATTCTATGATATATATTCTCTTAGATGGTCATGAATCATAGTAAGAGATGATGCATGGAATACCTATATAAGTTTGGATTCAATGTTGCCTAAACCCATGGGATGAGGAATGTCAATTCATATGTATTCAAACAAAATGTTACTCCAAATGATGTTTTGGAATTAATGGTAGAGTGGAAACTGGTTAGTATATTAACTCAGTAGTATCTCAATTTGTAATAAGCTGGTTTAGTTAGGTTTCTATAAAATTATCATTTATCATCATCTCTCACATAGTCTATTATGCAGGGTTAGTAGCATGATGATTTGTTCAGTGGAATATGGAGAACATTTTATGGTGGGGAGACCATTTCATGTTGGTTTCTCCATTTTTTGGTCATTTTACACATTTGAGAATGGTTTATCATCCAAGAATATTTCAGGAATTTATTCATTCATGATTTTCTTATCTCATCATGGGATAATCACCATTCCTTGAGGATTATTTTTTATGACATGAGAAAACATTTTTGGAGGATGAGTATGCAGTGCAATAATGCTAAATTTGTGTCACACTGTTATACATTTCTATAGTAAAAGACAAATAACCTGAAGCCTTGTAGTATTTTCTAGTTTCATATTCTCCCCCCTTGGAAATGGGACGAGGTGTTTAAAAACATTGTTGTGGGTTTTTCAAGGACACCAAAAATGAATAATGCTATCTGTATTGTGGTTGATCAGATAAAAAAATTCATATTTAATTATTATAATATAAATCTATAAAGTTGAATATTTGGGTATGTTGTATATTAAAGAGATCATAAATTAAAATGGGGTTCCCTATACAATTATTTTCGATAGGGATATCAGATTCCCCTCTAACTTATAAAGATTATTCGAGAACAGATGGGGACTTATGATCAGTTGAGAATGACATATTATCCATTGATGGACGATCATACAGAGAAGGCTGTTCAAATTTAATATGATATGATTTTTCTTACATATGTGATATTTTTTGGATCATTAGAAATTATTCATATATAGGTTGAGTTTCTCTATAATAACATCTATTAATTTTTCATTTCAATAGTTCTCATTCATCCATTTTATGGTTTCCCATGCTGGTAACCTATTTATGGGGAAGAGGAGGGGGATTAATCTATCTATAGACTAAGTCATGTTCCTGAGATATTATTGATGAGTCAGGAAATATCTTGGCATCAAATTTTAATTCATTTTTTTACTGAAAATATATTCACATCATCAATTTCATTCCATGGATTTTTCTATTTGGGAGTGAATTTTCTTGAATGTTTCTTATCAGTGGTGTCACCATCATCTTGTAATATAGGGAAGGATATCTCTGTGGTAAATTGAACTATTTGAGGTTACATATTATGTTGGGCATACTGTGTATTAGTTATAATATACATATCAGTTGATAGGAATCCATGATTTTTACATATATTAGTATAATGAATTTCATGATGATCCCTCTCATGTTATGAGTTGGGAAGAAATCGAGTTGGATAGGTATGTTTCAGTTTTCGAGAAAAAAGTGAGGGTCATTGATTCTTAGGTGAAGTACATTGGTGTTATTTAAATTTCATTTGTTATAGTGTTATACTTACATGTATTAGATTCTCATGATACATGAGAATTTTAAATGCGAGTGATGGAGTGGTGGCCTAACCATTTTGGGATCACCCTTCCTATCCATGACTTCCTAGGGATAAAATTTTGAAAGTGTGGATATTTTATCATCTTAAATAAAAGGTTTCTTTTCAATGGTTATGATATTGTATCTTGGGTTAAGAGGGCATAAGATTTTTTGGTGCCTCTATAGAACCTTTTTTTAGTTATATCAGTAGAGATAAATTTCATCATAACTCTATGATTTATGATGTTAATTCCCTATTGCGAATAATCCATGAAAATATATTATGACATAAATTATTTTACATTGTAAACCATATTTTAATTAATAAAACCCTTTCAAAAGTTTAATTAACCAAATGTAATGTGTTTTTAGTGTATATGAATTTCTTGAGATTTATGCTGTAAACCCTTCTTTTATGGAATAAACCCCCTATCCATAGTTGGTTTTACTCTCCACTATAATAACCCCATCCTTCATTCAGAATTAATACTATCCCATTAAATATTTGTATCCTTTTAGGTTATTTTATGTTAGCATCACTCATCTATGTTTTTTTATTTAGTAATTGATCCATGTCTCAGTTGTAGTGATCTTTCTCAGGTGTTTGTGGTTGTTCGACTTCATTATTTCCCTTATTGTGGAAAAAAGGTTTTATGTTTTCAATGATTTTTTTTCATTAGATATTTCATTTTTTTATCCTTCATATATCCATCATAAAATATTCTTTTAGAGGTTATTCTTCATGTGGGATATGGTTTGGACCATGCTTTTTTTAAGGAATCACTTTTTCTTTTCCCTTTTGATGGTCTTATATCATGTCACCTAGTGTGTGTGGTTGAGTTTTAGGTATGTGGTTTTGTAACTAGACTATGTAGTATTAAAATAGAAAACCCAAGTTATATATATATTTTTTATCAAAATGAATTGTCATGATTCATTTGTTTGTGTTTCTATATACGGTTTTTCATGATTCGATGGTTTTCCACTTGTTTTGTTAAAATAAAATTCATTTTTAAAAAATTATAAAATAGAAGGTATAAAATGATTATAAAATCATGGGTTGATGAGATACCATAGAATAGAACATTTTAGATACTACATAAGACTGAGCTCTATGATGGAAACTTCAATCTCTAGCTCTCTGGAGTCTCTATAACAGAACGATCTCTATCACTAGTTCCTTTTACAACACCCAAATATAGGTGGGGATTTGATAT
This sequence comes from Viscum album, assembly GCA_963277665.1. Classification (NCBI taxonomy): domain Eukaryota; kingdom Viridiplantae; phylum Streptophyta; class Magnoliopsida; order Santalales; family Viscaceae; genus Viscum; species Viscum album. Next base: position 269,126,511 of record OY728151.1, on the reverse strand, counting down.
AGCAATACACTATCCTAGATCACTCTGCAAAGTACTTTCCCATCCTTCCATTATTGGAATTATTGATCATGGGCCATGGAATATGAGTATTGTGTATCGTCGTTGAACCTCATTGTGTACTCAACCACTCTCATCCCTCCCTACAAAATATTAAGAATCTGAACTGACAAAAAGCATGAGGGGTTGTACTTCTCACGTAATAGTTTTTGGAATTCAGTCCATACGTGTTCTGATTCATTGTGCATCTACATAAAAAGGATCATCTAGTGCCGAAATCCACCATGGAAATGTATTGCTTCCAATGAAACCACATGATCCATCGGTTTCACAAAAATCCGGAAGATACAAACCACTATCACTATAAAATCTTCTACCACCTAAGGATCTTTTTCACTGTTGAAACTCATTGGCATATGGTGCAGGAACTAACATAGTTTTCTAATCCTTCATGCATCCTCAGAATAATCTGCTGGAATGATATTTTTCTTGATAGGTGGAGGTGCTTCTAGCTACCCACGTGGAAGAAGGGGATCATGGGATGTACCCTGAATTGAGGCATCATTTCTCCTCAGAGCATCATCATGATCCATATCTAGTATCTAAGTTAAATATCATCTCGTATAAATCCTACAATCAATCAAGATGTACTGTGGTTAAATTATAATATATATATATATATATATATAACAATAATTGGAAGTTGACTCTTGATGTAATGTCAAAGAATCAATCCAATATGATGCACGTACCATGAAAACCTTCAACTAATGTCTTGGTATACCTAGTAGACAAGTCAGTAGTAAAGGTCCTAGTAAATGGATACATCAGACGTACACACCATAACCATACACCATGTCCTGAAAGCCACAGTTGACACAATTTCACCATGTTTCTATAATCCAATCCAAATCCTCATAAAGGGACTACTCCAAACACCATTCCAAGGATCAAATGACCCTCAGACAAATCTGTCATGACCCAACCCAATCAAGGTCTCAAGATGAAACTATTCCATACCCACCTCCATAGGCCAAGGGGTGGTGACCAGTGAGTAGGGGATATCTATCATGGGGAGAAATTATTCTATGTTCCTGTATGTATACACACACAACCATATCAATTCATAAGTTCATAGTAAAAGAGTAAACGATGTAACTCTTCTAAAAAGTAAAACATGAATGCCAAACCTCAATGGTGTACAAATGTGTGATAGTAGGAAGGGGAAATTAAGTGGAAAAATTAATTCCCAACCATAAATATGACCCAAAATAAAAAAAATCCTAGACATGTAAACATGTATGAGATACAGTTTCCTATATCCCAAGCTACGACCGTTGTATATAGTTTAAAGTAACATGTATCCCTAATCTCTTCTTAATTCACTGTAGACCTATTTATCATATGCATAATAGATGACCCATGTGGTAATATCCCTCTTAATATGATTATATTCAATCCTTATTGTATTCCCCATAATCTGGGGTGAGTAGTAAGAGATATAATGGGAATAAAAAGACATTAGATTCCAGACACAATCAAAGAGAATTCCTCAACATAGAAAAAATATTTGAAGTGACATTATCCAATAATAAGGTCTACAACACCATGAGTAAATGAACTAATCATCTAGTCTTCAAAACCTATATATGGATAGTCGAGTCATCCAATAACAAGAAGATAATCGTGGAATGCACGCTGAATACCCGATGCATCATCAACTCCCATTGAAATATAGAAACCAAATCTGTGGTATGGATAAAAAATAACCAATAAATAAATAAACATATATATATATATATATATATATATATATATTATCATTCAAATAATCCCAAATGAGAAATTCTGGGTATCTCTTTACCATAACTCATCCAGAAAAAGAGTATCCAAAAGTCACAAACAACCCTCAACAATGCACATCATATCATGCGTCTACCGAGAAGTAACCATCCAAGTGATACCATGTATGGTCACTATGTCACATTGTCAGTGGGCCACAAAATCAATATATTTCACCCATGCCTAGGTACAATATGAGAGATCCAGCCTAATGTCCATTGAGGTCCCACATTCTATCTATAGTAGAGGGTAACACTCGATAATCATCGAGAAATAAACTGCCTAGCTATACTATGTGGTCAAATTGGTATTAATCAATGACTGAATTTCCAAAATCTGATGGAGTGTCAACTCAATTATCGTCGAGTAATCTAGTGACCAACTATATAAGAATATCAACTTGGTATTCATCGAATACATTACTACCAAGATCTACTAGGGGTTAACTCTCCAGTTGTTGAGGAATCCATTTCCCTAATCTACAGGAGGGTCAACTTAGTAATATCCGGGGATGCTACATGATCAATGCAATCATTGAGCATTGGATAAACAAGAACATTGACAAAAAAAATTCACATCACATTTAAAAAAGTCACAAACAAGGGAATGATCACATTCTAAGCTGAATTTTTTTTTGGATAGGCTACTCGTTTTCCAATATCTGAGTTCAAGAGAAGGATATACAGAACCTAGAATATTACTAAAAAACCATGGATTTTATAAAAACTATGGGGACCTATAAGTCATGTTTTTCCACTCTGATGACTTGAAATACCCCTTACAAATAAATGGATTCCTATCAGTGTAGCAGTACACACTACATAGGTGGAATACATGGTGTGTCCAAGATAACATGTACCGAGTTGAATCCTTCGGGTTGTGTGTGTTTACATCAGTACACAATGTGTTACATCACATGGGGTGTCACCCATGTGGGTTTTCCATACCCATGTACCCCCACACATATTCCTACTCATGTGGTCCCTCACATAGCTTATCAAGATGGAGATGATGTATAAAATTTGACAGAGGGATACCATATGTGTCATTCTTATTATCTCCTAAAACCCATGCTACCACACTAAAGGTGATATATGCCTTGTGTACATCCCTATACATAGAATTTAGTTTGGTTTTTCTGGGAAATATTGATCCATAATCCAGACATTGAATTAGGTTGTTCCACCATAGATCCCACCACCAATCCTCCTGAAACATATAGATCTATCCTGGATCATGGTTTCCGACCATTGTTCACCTAAAATTATATTTTTCTTTCTCATAGAGAGGTTCATCACACATCCCACATGCTTCAGTTCTCTATCCCTTTGATAATCTATCCTCTAATTATTGAAAACAACATTATTTCCTAAGAAACATCCAACATATAACCTTATTTTATTGATCGAAGCCGCATTTGTCAATACTTCTTAATTTCGGTACATTGAGTGGGCTCATTATTGCCTGTAAATGTTGAATTGGGACATAGGGGGCCTACTAGTTATTAAAATAAAGAAAATTTTGGAGAATGTGACCATAAATATTTTTACCATTTATTTATAAGAGTCCTTGGCCAATAATCAAGAATAAAGATATCTGGGTTAGAAACCATCACAATTACTCAATTTAAAACGAAATGTAATCACATTTTTATGAAACAGTTGGAACGGATCCATGAAAAGTGATTGACCTTCTCCATATTCTTAATAAAAAGGGTGTAAATCACCAACTAAAAATTTATATATAGATATTTTTTATTCCTTTATAAACATTATCTATACTGATTGAGGGAATTGGTTTCATTCACTACATCCTGATATACTCTGATCTAGAATTTTTTCAGCGTCTGAGCTGAATCACTAAGAAGGTGGAAGGATAAGCTATAAAATATCCCATGGTTTATATGGGTAACTATATAAGATTTATAATAGTGGTATTATTATAGGCTTTTCATTTTCATTAAAATGAATGAATAAATGGATTTAATAATTAATTAATCCAGTGAATGTAGTACCAATGACAAAGCAATCTGAATTTGCCAAGTCAACTGAATTTAAGTGTCACCTAAGGTAAACAATACATTCCAGACTCAACCGTGAACATAGATTTATAGTCCATGATTAAATTTTAGAGTTATCGCATTTAATTTAAGAACCATTCATTATTAATATAAAATAAATTTAATATTTTTTTAAAATTAATTTTGGAAACAATGTGCTTTGGAATTGTGTGTTATGTATGCTCCTTTATCTTCAATATATATATATATATATCAACGTCTTAAACGAGAATGACTGGGTCTATAAAATGTTCTCCTAAAAAACAGCTTTCCCATGAGACTTTTATTGAAGCCTTCATTGGATAACAGTTTAAAACATCAATGTTTTATATGAAGTTAGATAGAGAAATATATTAAGACCTGAGATTGTAGAGGAGATAGAAGATGTGGTTAGATTCATCTAACCACCCATATTGGCATATTAGTGTTGATAAAAAATTGTGTTGATAAAGTTGTAGCGATCAAAATATTCATGACCGTGACAATGTATTCCTATAAATATATACAGGGAAAAAGATTATTATATTTGGATAACAAGGAAATTTGATCCTGATATATATAATTTTCCTTAAATTCTTGATACATTAGGATAAGAGGTTATCATTTGAAACATTCACCAAATCTCTCTCCAGTTCTCGATGTGTAACAAAAATCACCCATACAGAAGTACATATATTAAACTTCAGAAAAACAAAACATAGATTGGGTATTTCAAATGAAATTTACCAATTTTAAGGATAAAATTATAGTGTTTTTTGATAATATAGTGAATGTGATACGAAACTATACCACTCACCTGGTCAATGTTTTATGAGTAAATCGTAAATTAGATTAAGATATATGGTAACTCGAGGATGTAATGTCGAATATGCATCATCATTTTTTTGTATTTGAATGTCATAATTTAAAGGTATGAATTATTATAATGGTAAAATAATCAAATAAAATTATATTTTATGATATATTTTACTATTTTTTTATTTCATTGATTTCGTTATTGAAATGGAAGAATTAGTTTAAATGAACAATTTTATACTATTATAATATTACTATTTAATGTGTTATTTATAGTTTTGTAATGTGATATGCGGGTATGAATAGGTATAAATAATTATTATTTACATATTTAAAAATTAAATTAATTGGTTATCAAATGGTTAGAAATGAAAATATTATTTGAAGTAATGTTTAGATATTTTTTATGAAAAATGGTTTTATGTGAAGTTATTATAAAATGAATTTCATCTGAATTTAACAAACTTAATTGATAAAAAAATATAATTTTACAAATAAAAAATATTCAATATTGTATTGGTGTATTGTTTTTTTGGAATATATTGACCATTCAATGGAAAATGAGAATAATGATTGTTGTAAAACTATATATTATCTAAATATAAAAATTCTAAATTTTCACAAATTTTATCTAAATTAAATATAATTATTGATTATTTTTATATAATCTAGTTAATTACATTCTAATCATCATTATAGTTTATTTTTTTATAATATCATTTTTAATTTTAAAAACACTTATTTTTTTAAAACAAAATATAAGGTTTACACATTTATAGTAAAACTTATTTCTACAAAATATAATTATTTAATAATTATAATTTGATTATATTTTTTTATTTATAAGTTTTAATTTTTATAAATATAACACATTTACTTTTAGTATTTTCGAATTGTTCCCTTAGTAAATGTTTTTCTCAATTGAAAAGGGTAAAAGAGGTAGAAATTGTTACATCATTAGGATAATGCATTAAATTTTAAATAACACATTATTTTATAATAATAAATTAGTGTAGTTAGTCGATTTTCATCCATGATTCCAAAATAAGTCCACTTGGTTCTATTTTACTTTGATTTTGATCTTTATATTATTTTAAGTTTAAGATAAATACAAAATGTCACTCTCCTGACAGTAGTATCTATAATATTGTATAATAAGGATATAAATAGGTTAAGTTAATCTCTTTTTCTTTGTAAAATATGAATTTTTATTTGACGTCATAATTTATATCTATTTTTTATTGATTGAATTAATACATATATAGATTATATTAATGTCAATAAAAATCAACAGTTCTAAAAATGACTTGTGAGATATTTTAAAATAAAAAATATTTTCTGAAATTATTTAATAATCTTAAAATTCATATAAATTTTCCATTGAATGTAATATGATTTAATTTATAATTGATAGTACATTCAGGGGTCACATTCATTTTTTATGGTAATATTTATGACACATAATGAGGAAAAAACATTAATATTGTGGTAATTGTCAAAAGGGGTTGGGGTGTAAAACAAAAAGATAAGTGTAAAAACATAACATAAGAATGTAAAGATATTACTCCATAATTGGATTTCAAATAAAACTAATTCTATTCTCATATAAATAAATTTTGTGCCACTATTCAATGACTATTTATTTAAATTAATTTAATACTTTAACTACTTCCAATATTGTCCCTCCCCTCGTGTATAAAAGGTAACCTCTTCTCCTATATTAACAGTCTGTCTAAAAATTTATGACATAAAATACCGACTATAATACATTTTTTATCCTCCATAACCATGTCCTAGATAATTGGGTAATTCCAAAAGAGCATCCATTCATGTCATAAGGGGCAATCCAAACACTCTTTATCAATGAAATGTCAAAACTCTTAACTCTATACTTTCATTTTTATTAATTTTTATAACTCACATAAATATATGTTATACTTTTTAAAATAATTAATTCATTATAATAAATATATATATATATATGATTATAATAATTTAACATCCATTAACTAACTCATCTATGTTATGTGTTTAACAAAAAATTCATTTGTGGATATGTGGGGACTACTACATCTATGAATTGATCTTTTTTGTTTCTCATAACCACTACCCATTTATGGTTATAATGATGTAATTTTGAAATATATGTGATATATACTATATTATTCTGATTCTTGAGTGGTGACTTTTTATTTATGTTTATTTGGTTCTATCAAAAGAATAATGAAACCATCAATCCTGCGTACATATGGACTACCATTTCAACATAGTATTGTACATAATTTTTCTTCACCATATTATATGAATTACAATAAAATTGAATATGATGATTATATATGAAGAACATTAAATGGATAAAATTAAATATAATATTACACCAGGATCAAAGAACAATGATCGGGACATCTGAACCAAAACATGCATGAGAAATTAATTATTTATCACATGAATTAAGGATTTTAATAAATAATTTTTAATACATGGGAGATAAAATTGTGTTTGTAAAATATATATTATATTATATATATAATCATGGTTCCTCAATTTTGGTATAATAAATTTGTAGTTATTATATTGGAATTTTAAACATGTATGAAGTAAGAAAACACTTGATGTAGTCGATTTATATTTCAATCACATTTTAATCCGACTTATTTAAGGTTAAATTTAAAATCATGAAATTATATTAAAATTATATTATATATTATATTTAATTTTATAATCCTTAGTTACCTATGAAATTTATTTATTTTAGTAAAAATATCCACATAAATACTATAAAATGAATCATTAAATGTTTTTATGAACATAAGGTCATGTTTCTCTACTTTCGATCGGGAAACCTTTCTTTTTCTTTTCTATGACTAATAAAATGCTATAAATGATGAGTTTTAATAATAAAAAATAATTTTTTAAACTAACTTTTACCCATGTTTTACATTATATAAATTTTTTCATTGGAATATTACTTTTCTTAAATGATGTACTCTTGAATTTATACCAAAAATGTTAAAAAAATCATTGTTTTAATTTACACAACATGATTTATATTTCAATTTATCATGACCACTAAATTTATTTTAACCTTTTTTTAAAATCATCAATGGTTATTTTAAAATATTTTTTTACTAAAAATCCATTCAATAATTTTATTTTAAATAAAAAAATTCAGAATCAAAATGATATTTTCCTTAAGAAGTTTTATAATGATACATTAACGGAATACTCACATTTAACAAAATATTTATATGTTAATATTGATTTAGTAGGTATATGATATAATTATAACATTCTTATTATTTCAAATCACGTATACTGACTATGATGCAATGAATTTTATATATCATAGTTTTTTTCCAAGGGTTATGTTATGATGAAATGATGAAATATTGGTAAAACCAATTTCATTTCAATGAGTTATGTTACCATGATATGATGAATGTTTTTTTTGATCTTGTGGAAATAATATGTATGGTTCTCATTATATGACATGTGTGAATGGAAATATATATAATATAATAAAATTGGGTAATATTTTATATATCATAAAATAATTATAGAAAATGTGTTGATATTCTCAATCCACAATAAGAAACATATTGGGATTCTTAATCATATATGGTAAACATGTGGTGACTCATGATTAGTTATGATATCATAAAAAGGTTTTTATACCTTATACACTATGATTTAATGGCCTTATTAGTTATCCTTAACATATGAAATGGTTTATATTCCTATAATTTTCGAATAATTTTATGAAATGTTTTTATTATTATAATTTGATCGTGTGGTCCATGATTGATTGATGATGATTTCTCACTATTATGACTCATTTATTTCAAATGATAATGGATTATTCCATGAATAATGATAATGAACCATGAAAAATTTATTATGAAAATTTTATTTCATAATCATGATCACGTTCCCTAATTCATGTCTTATATTTTCATATGATTGCTGATTTTTTTCCTTGTTTTACCTTACTAATCATTTGATCTCCCCTTGTCTTGTGTTTTCATTCCCTTGGTTGTGAATAAATATTTTGTCTAAGGTATTTCAAGAAGAGTAAAATGTTAGTTTATATTTATAATAGATGATGAATTATATACATAAATAAAATGGTTATGTACCTTGTTTCAAAAGACTCCAAACCTTTATGGTTCTGGTGGGGACTTTAATGACAGGTATTCAATTTTCATCTTAAATGATGTAATATATATGTATGAAAATATATGGTTTAAATTATTGGTATCAGAATAGTTTTTTTTCAATATTTAGAGATTATTAATAGTGATCTTTTCTAAAACACATTGGGATATGTCTATGTATAAGATAACATCCTAATGTTTTGGATAGATTTATATTATGATGTTTCCTATAAATATATCTTGTCCAACATACTGCAATGGGAAATCATATTCATATAGTTTCAGCTAGGTCTAATAATGAAAAATATAGATGGTCATGTTTATCTTGATCAGAATTATGGTTTTTTCTGAATGATCATTTTTTGATTACCTATTTTAGAACTCTCTTGGTATATTCATTAGTAAATTCAAGTTTTCATTATGAACCATTATAAAGGATTAAAAAAGATAATTACTAATAATGACCATGATTAAATATAACATGGAATTTATTAAAAAAAGGTTAAATTAATTACATGTCCTATAAGTTATTTTCATTATTATATGATTTCATACTATGATGTCTGATTACCAAGCTAACCATTTCACTTTTTTTGAGGGAATTTTGATTAGGCGATGAAGTTGAGTTGGTGATAGGAATACCCAAATACTGATGAACCTTATATGAAGTTATTCATATAGATACCATTATATCATGAAAATAAATTAGAGATTTTTATTCATAAACAAAAAAATTTGATTTTATCTTAAATGTAACGAATCATAATAGTAATAACATCACATTTCATGTTTTTAGATCCCCAATGACTTATTTTTGTATAAATATGCATCATGAAATTATTGTAATTATTATTCATATTAATTTTTATGTGATTTTAGGAATGGATTGGATTTATTTAAATTTATTCATTATTAATTTTTCTAGATGTGAAGACAAATTTCCTATTATAGAATGAACATATGTTAATTAACCGGTATGATGATGAATAAAATCAAAACTGGATATTAATTTTATCTTGTGGTTATTAATTCCAATATGTGAAAGGTATTTATCTATTATGATTTCTGAGAAAATAAATTATGATGATATTCCTATTGTATGAGAATTTGTTTATGTCAATATATAAGAGTATCATAGTCGACCTCTAAATTGTGGATTTGAGTTTTCAATAGAACTCTGACATGGTGCTACAATAATTTTAAATACACCAAGGAGAATATACCCAATTGATTTTTTAAAATTAATGAACTAAATCCAATTTAATCTTGTTAAGGGATTCATGTACCTGATTTTTTCACCTTATGTTTAAAAAATTGTTTTTTTATTAAAAAATATGGTTCATGAATATTGTCAATTATTATCATGTTCTTAAAAAGATCGATATAAATAACAATTAAATTCTATCATGTATTAATGATCATTTATCAACTATGTTGAGAAGAATAATTTTCCAATATTGGACACCATTCAAGATATCATCAATTGATTGTAAATATAAATTATATTCCCAAGATAACCATTTTTATTAGTTATTATCAATATGAATTTATAGTAATTATATTAGACTTACCAATGACCCTACAATTTTTTTTTAATTTAATGAATAGAGGCTTTAGATATTTCTTTGACCTACTTGTGGTAAACTATATAGATTGTATTTCAATATATTTCAATATTATGAATGATAATTTCAAACCATTGAGAATTGTATTAAATAACATAATCAAGGTTAAATAGTATGAAAAATTTACCAATTGTTAATTTGGGGGTCAAATTTTTTTATTATTGAATCATATCATCTCAAGTGATAGTATTTAGTTGATCCATTAAAAAATGAAACCATTGATTAATGATAATAGAAAAATATGGTTACTATGATCCACTATTTTCTTGGGATGACTAGACATTACCAACACTTTGTGTTTGAATTATCATGGCTATCTAATCCACTAAAAAATTTAGCTCGCAAGGGGGTTAATTTATTATTGGCCGTGAATGTGAAGGTAATTTCAAGGAGTTACAAAGATTTTGGGTGAGTATACTTATTCTCGCATTACATTATAGTGGATAATGGATTCTGGTTTATAGTGTTTCATAAAATAATGTATTGGGATATTTTCTCATGCATAATTACGTGGTGATAGCATATGCCTCTTCCATATTGAAATACATTTAAAAAATTACCCAACAAATGATTTGGAGTTCGAAGCTCTAGATTTTGAATTCATGAAATAGAGGAATTACATTTATGATGAAGGTTGTGATGTATAATAATTTATTAAATCATGATGTATATATTCACAGAGAAAGGGGTTCATATTCTCTCGAGAAGATGGTTGGAATTAATTAAATATTGTGAGTGCTCAATACAATACCAACCCTGGATGTTGAATATGGTGGTTGATACACTGAGATAGAAGGACTATTCTTATATATATCCTTGAGAAATATTGAGAGAGATGCAATACATATGGATTATAAGAAAAAGGATCATAAAATCATTAGTAAAGGGGAATATCATATCTTTCATGGATGAATGTTATTCTATATATTCATGTGAAAATTATAAACACATAAAAGGAATCCGTGGAACGATAAATGATATTTAGAAATGTTGATGAATATAGTCATGATTATGCTAGAACTATATGTTTAAAGATATATGTATATGTCAGTAAAATTCCATTTTTGAGTAAATTTATGATGTTTGAATCTCATAGTTATTCAATATATAATATTCCTCAAAAAAATATATTAATAGTGATTTCGAAGAGTAATTTTTGTGGAAACAAATAGTGACATTGTGGAATATATATCTCAATTCATGATATGTCAACTAGTAAAGGATAAGGCTTATAAATATAAGGGGATTATACAACCATTACCCATAAAATAATGGAAATTGGAAATAAAACCATTAGTTTTTTCATCAAAGTCCATAAAATTTAAAATTTCCATAATGGTTGGTTTTAGCAGATCACCATATGAATTCGTACCACATGATTTCAATCAGATAATATTCTTCCCATGAAAATTTTAACATAATTTAAAATATATAGGTGATATGTGGTAAAGAAGTACAATATTATAAGGTATCTTTCTGAGATCCGATTTTTTCACCGATTTTGAAGATATGTTTACAATACTCTTTGAATTTATTGTTCTGTTTCAGTAATATATATCATCCTTAGATAAATGGACAATATTTGTGAACTCTTCAAACAAAGTGGAACATATTGAGATCTTATTCACTAGATTGGAATGTCTTTTGGAATCATAACCTTCTTATTGTTCGGTTTTCCTATACTAACATGTTTTTTAGAATGAATTTATAAGCCCCTTACGAATCCCAAATTGTAAATAACTATAGAAAACCCAATTGATGGAATGATGATAGATAATTAAATCTATAGCAACATGAGGTGGCTTATGTGATTTAATAAAGGGATATAATCATTCAGTAGTACATAATTTTTTCTCATAGTTGATAGAACTATTATGATTCCAATCATTGGTGATATCTAAAGAAAGAAGTCAGTGACAATGTTTTCATATGAATATTTTATTGGAAAAATGTAATAAGTTTTTAGAAAAATGAAATTCTAGCCCAATATATATTAGTTCCTTTGATATTCATGATCTCATCAGGACAATAGATTAATTTTTGGGACTTCCACAAAGTCTATCTCAATTTCATGACATGTTCCATGTATCTCTAATTTGTATGTGCATACTTGGTCAATCACATTTACCGAAGATAGTGGTTGTACAACTATAGAATGATCTATATTTTAAGGAATAATTTGTGGAGTTTTCTAATCATAGGGGGAATTCTTTGTAAAACCAAACCACACATCTTGTCAATGTTTTTTTGTAAATCCATAAATTAAAGGATGTTATATGGTATCCCTAAGATGTGAAGATTAATGTGTATCTTTATTTTATTATATATTAGTGGCCAGATTCTGAAGAAGTCAGATAATCATGTATATTGTAACACTTTAGATTTTATGACCTTGTTCTCTTTAAATATCAACTATTTATTTCATAGTTTATTTATATGAAACATTGAATTTAAAAGAACCATGTATCACTAAGGAAATATAATAATTTAATATGACTAATCCAACCTATCCATCACATTGGTAAATATTAATAGGTCTAAATACATTATCAGTGAAATAGTTTTTAGATATGTAAAAAAATTCAATGTTTATCAAATGCATAGAAATGCAAATAAATCTTTTTGAAAGAAAATATTGTTGTTTTTAAAAAACATTATTCTCTGATGAACTTAATATAGAATTAGTTTATATTAATTTGTAATTATTTGTATAAATAGAATAATTTTTTTTATCATAATATCAAAATTAACAATTAGTTAATTTTTTCCTATTTTTCTAAATATTATTTTTTCAATGAATACCTAAAAATACCAATTATTGTAAAATTTCATTTTATTTGAATTAAAAAGTCACTTTTTTCAATTAATTTAATCAAAAAGTAAAATATTTTTTATTCCATTTTCTAAAATATAATTTGTTAAATTTTAATCATGTTTAGATGTTTTTTTCAAGATAAATTTTTTGTAAAAAACCAAATTTTTTCTAAAAAATATTTTTCATTATTTTATATTCATTAAAATTAAATTTTTTTTGATAACAATATTTTAATTGATTTTTTAAAAAAGGATCCAATATATTGAATCATAAAGTTCAATTTTGTAAATATTTTCATTTTTTTCATTGTGAATATTAATGTTGGTAAATATTTGTTACCTCACTCATGGTAAATAATATAAAACATGATTAGAATTTGGTTATAAGGACTTTAAAATAAACTAAAACTTTAATTTGTTCTATTTAATTATTCTAATTATACATTTTTATTCATTTTTATAAAATATTCACATTTGGTATAATTTAACTTTTATTATGAAAAATATATTATTCTAAATAAATTTATAAATAAAAAATGTCACTCTCCATACCCTAATATCAATAATATTTTTAAATAAGGATAAATAGATGTTGGTTAAGTTATAAAAGATATTTTTAAAGACTAATTAAACTTTTTATAAAATTATTTTACTTCTATTTTCTAGTGATTTGATAGTTACCTTAAATTCTTATGCCACAAAGACACATTATTACTTCAATTAATAGAAAAAAATAAATGATCATAAAAATAATAATAGTAAAATGTGGGTTAATTATTATGGTAAATCAATTTTATATATTAATATAACATAATTGTGTAATTTGAAAATTTTATATTCTGACTCCATTGTAATTGTGGTGATATTAAAGTCAAATTCAATATATAGTTCTAGAAATAACTTTAATAATATATTATAATAAATAATATTTTGTTAAATAATGTGGAATACATAATAATCATATCATTACTCATTTTCATTTGATATTTTTATAAATATCAGTAATGGTCCATTTATTTGAAACTTTATTTTATGTTAACATTCTTCACCCCTAAGAGTAAAAAACATCAATATTATCGTAATTGTCAAAAGGATTAACATGAGTTAATATAATGAGATATTTGTGAAAAAATAACCTAAAATTGGCCAATTTTTCTTATATATGGGGAAATATAACAGTTCAATTCTATAAATAAAATATTATAATTTGCTTCCACATTCCTTTGAAAATTAATTTATATTAATTTAATTAATTATGTAATCCTAAATATACCCCTCCCCTCAATTATAAAACGTAATCTTCTAAGCTCACATCCTAAAACCATTTGAACAATCTATATATTCTATAACCAGAAAAAATAAATGTATATCATCCTTCCCCACACCCTTTATTATATTTTATTTCAAAATTACAAACCTATTAATGACTATTTTATTATCAATAAATTGATTTTCAATGAAACAATGTAACACATAACTGAGTACTTCATATTTTATTTCATTGTTAACCACTTAAAAATATTTGATATCCAATATAAAATAATTATTTATATAAAATAAATATAATTTATTGTAATTATTATAATGTGACAACCATTATCCATCCCATTTAAATCATATGAGAAAAGAAATCATCTCTTTTTCATATGTGTGGAATACCACCTCTACAAAGCGATGTGTTTCTTTTTTCCTCAAAAATTGAAAATTATGGTTATAATTATGTAATAAATAAATATATATGATTTATATTAATTTATTATGTCTATACAAAGTTGAAATATTCTCTATATATTTTCCATCCATAAAAAAAGGAACATCATTTTTGAGTACATACGGACTACCATCTACATAAAGTGTTGTAATCCATCTTTCATCGACTATTAATATGAATAAATTTAAAGTTTTTTTATAATTAATAAATATTAGATTTATTAAATTATTATCATTATTGATGATATTGAACCAATAAAATGTACATCGATCAGGACTGCATAACCAAAACAGTCATGGGAAACAAAACTGTCATCACATTGAAGAGTGATTTTAGTAAATAAATTGTTTATACATGGGTGATAAAATTTCATAAGTAATTAACATATGGTACTATAAATATATATATTAATTGTTTATTAATTTAGTTATAATAACTACATAGTAATTATATAGGTGGTTCTAGCATGTACAAACAAATATGTGACTAAAGGTAATGGATTTATGTTTCAATCTCATTTTAATAGATATTATTTTATTCATGAACATGAATTGAAAAAATTATACCATCCATATATGATAAATTAATATAATATTTCCTATAATAAATTGATTTTTGAAAGTTTCAGGTTTTATTACTCTATTTCTCTCTCTAGAGTTAAAAATGGTTTTGAATTTTTTTAGCGTTTCTAGAATTAGTTCTTTTATTATGGTTATAAATTTTTTATTCCATATCCATATATTATAAAATGGTTTTAATAAAGTTATAAAATATTTCCCAAGAATTATATAAAATAAAATTTCACTTATTATTGAATATATAAAAAATTTATTCAATGTAATCTTTCTACCTTTTTTTAAATGAGTTACTTTTGACATTTTACTAAAAATGTGAATGAAATTTTTTATATAAAATGAATTAATGAGACCTCCATACAAAATGATAGCTCAATACTTTAAAAATTAAATTTCAAATAAACCATTATTCTTTAAAAAAATTATTAATTATTATTGTAGAGATATTCTATTTTTTAATAAGTGATATCAAAATAAAAAGGGTATTTTCATAATGAAATGTTTCAGTAATCTTTTAATGGGAGTTTTATTTATGATAACAACATTTTATGATAATTATGAATTAATAAAGATATGATAAAATATTTCCATACTTATTTTTTATAAGAATAGTTTATTATTAAAATAATGATAACTTCATGAAACTCATTTATTATCTATGGGTTATGTTATAATGAAATGATGAAATATTTGTCGAACCTATTTCATTACGATGATATGGTTTATTTTTTATGACTTTGTGTCACATATATGTATGGATTTTATTATATTATGGTGGTAATTGAATTAGATATCACTCAAAAACATTGGGTAAGGATTTTTCTCTCATGAGGTAATTTTGGGATACAAATTGAGGTGTTGGATCCACTATGGGAAATACGTAGAGATGATTGATATATTGTAGTAAATATGTAGTGATTCTTGATCCATTATGATATGGGAAACATTTATTTATTATTACTCAACTATGATTTTGTCGGCTCATCTGTTACCCTTGACAAATTATATTAATTATATTCCTATTATGGTGTGCTAATTTTATGTAATTTTGTTAATATTATGATTTGAACTCATGGATTATGATTAATTTTTGATTATTTATGACTCTTATAATCATTTTAATTTAAAATCTAAATTTTTATACCATGATTCATTATTATAATCCATCGTAATCAAGGAAATAACTTTTTTAATAATGATCATCAACTCATACACTTAATTTTGTATTAATTAATATGATTTTAAATTTATAACCATCTTTTTTACCCTTACTAAGAATCTTAGATCCACTATTATAAATATTCCTTTTCCTATTTTATGATGAATGATTTTTAGTATGCTACATCATGAAGGGTATAAAGTGAGAAGAATATTATGAAAGACAATTAATAATGTACTTATATAATATGTTTATGTATATAGTGTTGGATTTTGTGTCCTAGGATGAACATTTTTTACTTTGATTAAATGTATATTTGATATATTGAATATTTATAAAGCATATTTCTACATGTTGTTCTTTTTTCTACATGAATATAATATAGTAATTTCCAAGTGTATATGTCTCATTAATATGTCTATAAAAGTTCCCCGTAATGATGAGAACCGCGAAGTGCACCAAAAATATTCTTAAGTAATTTTTGATGATCGGATAACATTATATGAAGTGAAAAATATTACATATACTGTTAGGTGATAGTACTTATAAGCCGATGGCGCTTCTTTTCATAAATATCTCTTAGGTTAATCTCCAAGACAGGATACTATGAGAACATACCCACCATTTGCAATTCCAATTTTTTTGGGTACATCAAAAATTAATATATACAAGTGTATGTCATTGTCTATAGAATTTAATAACATCATTAATTCATGTCATGACATTAACAAGTAGATTTTATGATGAAATCTATGACAACACGTTTTCTACTCAAGGTAGGGTCTGTTGTGACAAAGATATTATATTAAATAGAGAGCTTTCATATTTGGTTAATATCATTGCATAATTATGTTATTTCTCTTCGATTCCACAAATCATTGTTAGAAAATAATATGGGACCTTAGGCAAGCCTTCTTAATGACAGTGATAAATAACCCAAAATAATCACAAAGTAAGAGTTTCAAATGATCTTGAATAAATTCTTTTTAAATTTATTTAATTGATTAAAAATAATTTTTAAGGCTGATTGATAAAATTATAAAAATTATATTGACCAAATATATTTTATAATGAAAATAATATTTAAATTATAAATGTATCTAGGTGATTTATAAATTCTATAGGAGTTCAAACAGACAATGACTGTGTTTAGTGATAAATATTAATTAAAAAATTTGTTAAATTATATTTTTTTATTTCAAAATTTTGAATTCACCTAATAATAATAATAACAAAAATATGGGTATGGGGTTCAATAAAGGCTACAATTTTATTAATTGGTTGGCATGAAATTAAATAATAATTTTAACCAAAAACCAATGTCTAGAATATGTTGTCATTTCTACTTTTATTGTGGTAAATTCAGAATGGATAATTATTATGCATAATGAATTATCTATCTCCTCTTATCCTCCTTATATCTCCCTTACAAGAATGATAAATGAATGAATGGCTTATTCAAGACCAATGGATGAGTGATCGACACAAAAACATTAAGATAATCGATTCTCCATTCTAGAACCTAGATATCATTTGTCTTAGTTTGGAGATAAAATTAGAATTACTAGGACACCTCTATAGTGAATCAATCCTTGGATTCTCACAACGTAATGAAGGAAATCTGAAAGGGTCATTTTTGGATAATAAACATCATCAATGACGAATGGTTCCTATTCAAATGTAATTTTTTCTTCTAATAGTAAATAAACTAATTGTAAATTTCACTAGAAAGATATGTACTATTGATTTAGGGAAGTGAAATAATAAAATAAATTTTACAAAATCTCCTTCCATCACATACTTTCCCTATTCCCACAAACAAAAATTTGTATCTAATAAGTTGTATTTAAATTTATTGTAACATTATTGATTTTTTATCGATATAAAATTGTGGTTGAATTTTAATTTCATATAATTAGTTGTTTAATATAATTTTAATTAACATTTTGTTGACCTATTAATAAAATTTATTCAATTTTTTATTTTCATAATGTTCAAAAAATAGATGCAGAAAAAATGGAGATTCTAGAAGGAACTATGAATTTTTGACCTTTATGAAAGTATTAATGTCATGTACTTGGAAATAAACACCATGTATCCTTGTATTCTATGACTAGGAAGACCATGGGATACACGGAATACCACCCAATTATTATATGTGGTGTATGACTCATGTTGACGTGAAAACCTATCACATGGTTGTTGTATCACATGATGGGTTTTAGTGTACATGACACATACTTTATATAGGTTAGCCGTGTAAAACCTAAAGTTTTTGTGTTCATTATACGTGGTCAAACCCTGGGAGACTGAAAAACAAGATAATTTATGATTTATGTGATGTGTATGCAGTGTACATGGAGTTCCGTTCATCAATTACCATGTATGAGTCACATGTCATTATATATGGACACATGTAATTAGAGATACACCACTAGTAACTAGATTCCACACATCATCTTGTCTCTCACCCAGGAACATGATAATTCATTCATTGTGTTGCAAGGGAATGAAGAATTCAAAGCACATGATGTGTATCTACCATTTACATGTAGTTTTTTCAGCATGATATATGCCTAATACCCATGAAAGTGTCTTGAAACATGGAAATCAGATACACAATGTGTATCTAGCCTCTGCATGCCATGCAGTGTGATTGAGTTAACAGGCC
This sequence comes from Viscum album, assembly GCA_963277665.1. Lineage (NCBI taxonomy): Eukaryota > Viridiplantae > Streptophyta > Magnoliopsida > Santalales > Viscaceae > Viscum > Viscum album. The sequence goes on along the minus strand of OY728151.1, from coordinate 269,107,109 downwards.
TAACTACCATGTGTGTGGACCATATACAAGGGAATGTTGGTAGAAGGCATATTTATGGATTGTAAATGATGTGTAGTATTGATTATACAATAAAAAAACATATGTTAATTACATTTTAATAGTATTAAATGTTCATTTTTTATCTCATGATCCGGAGTTAGTGGGATGTAATTTTGAACATTCATTCTCATAATTTGTGCACTTCATGCCTAATGTGCACCAATTTAGGCCAAATGTTTCATATTATTTTAAGGAATATATTTATTCATATTTTAAATTTTTATTTTGGAAAATGGATCTACACTTCTGTATAAACATTTTTCATTCAGGGATTAATGGAGGTTTCATAATGTATGATGGGGATATTTGGCAATGAAAGGCAACAATTATGGAGAAGGAAGATTGGACACCATCCCACTGATTAGAATGTGGGGCCCACAATATAGGCCTATTGAATCCCAACATTCTTTGGACTCTATAATACATATAGTGGAACAAATAATTGTTTAGGAGTTGGTGTTAAATCGGCCCCATGGTGGTTATTAATGTGGTACAAATAGAATACCAAAATCTGGGCCAGAATCTGCGGCCCAAAATGTTATCCCACTAAATCATCCATAACTACCTATCCAAAACTTAAAACAGAGCCCAAATTTTACTAATGTCTAGAGGACGTCTAGGTAAACAAAAGACTCCTCTCTGTCCTGCCGAGATTCGGTGATATGCTAGCCCATACCGGATGATCTTTCAAGGGGAGACAAGGAGGATAAAAATTAAAGGAGGGAACCAATTTCTCCACTACTTTCCACCACCCTAAGGCCTAAATTAATATAATAATTGAAAATATATTGATTGAGGCTTGACCTAAGTCTTCCCAATTTACTATTTAAGGTAGTGTTGGTGAGGGGGATGATATATCTTGTTTTTTATGTAATGTTATTATGCCAATGTTCGATTGTAATGTTCTCAATTTCCATGTAAGTTTTTTTGTATTTCTATGTTTTTAATCAACACATTTCCCTTATATTCTTCCTATTTAATTCACTAAAACTATATAATCACAAATCATAGTGAAATCTTTGTGTTTTAGTGAATTAGTTCACACACAGGTGTGAATTTTTTCACAAACACAGAGGAGTGCTCATTATATCCAGGGTTTTAATTTGTCCAATCATATTCTTCTAATCCATATTCCCCCCACCATTGAGAGTATAACCTCAATAGTGGGATAACCATTTAATGGGTTGATTGTAGGAAGATGAAAAGTCTGGATTGAATGTTATTTTATGAACTAATTGTTGTTAATTGTATAACTAATTTAATACTTCCATTCTTCAGTTATTTCCACTCTTCATCTTCACTATGTTTGAGGAAGCTAAATCCAGGTACTAAAATGACCATATACATTGGATAGATCATGAATTTGGTTCTCTATGTGTTTAGGGGATTAGTAATTGATTTTAGTTATCATCAATCCAAAAAATGATGAAGGTATTGTGATTTTAAAGAATGGATTCATCAAGAATTAGTAAAACCAAAATTGTCCAAAGAAGTAAAATTCATTCAATCTATTGAGCATATCCCTAAGATCAACCCATTTTCATTGAATTGAATTCAAATAGGTTTTATAGTGTTCTTTGAGACCATTTAAAATCAAAAACAAAATTGGCCACTTCATAGCCAATAATATATCTCATAGGTTGTGTATCTTAGGTATCTTATTAGGTCTCAGTGAATTCGACAACCCAATCAAGAATACAAGGATCGTTCTACCTTCATATCATTGGTAACATTGAGCATGAATCAAATTTTGGCACCGTTGACAGTGAACAAGTATGTACCTTAGACCAAAAACTTCTTTCCTCACCCACATTATTCTATTCTCACCCAAGATATCTTATCTTGTCCCTTTCTCACTTTTTTTTCTTTTTGGAACATGCCCGCCTATAGCTGTGATAATTCAAACAGACTAGTTAGGGTGGAAAGTCCTAGGATTGGAGAGTCAAGTGAACATAAAGGATTGGTTCTATTAGATCCTAGTCTTCATGATACTCCTGAATAAAAAATTGAATCAATTCTAATGGAGGGTCATCCAAGAAATCAATTTGTAAATCCTTAGGGGAAATCAAATGGGAAACCAAAATCAAGAAGCTCCAAACCTAGGCAATGTGGTCGATCAAACCATGAATGAATACCTCACAAAATCTTGGAACAATGCCCCCTCATGAATTAGACACAATTCCATAAGGTATACAACTTAAATATTTAAAACCCATGTCCTAAACAACCTTCCAAACTTTCATGGGATGGAGTATAGGATTCCCTACCTTCATGTTAAGGATTTCATTGACATTGTAGAAACTATGTGTCCCCCACATCAACTAGAATCAACTAAGACAAGGACCATTACTTCTTCATTGAAGGATCGATCTAAAAACTGGCTAAAAATCTTGAGACCTGTATTAATCTACTCATTGGAAAAATTACAAATATAATTCTTCCAAAAAAAAAACATCCCTCATCACAAAACATTTTCACTTAAAAAGTGCATTCAAAACGTTTTTGAGAAATAGGGAGGGTCATTCTATGAAACATGGTAGAGGTTCAATGAAACCCATAACATGGTTCCACGTCATGATTTTTCTATAACTGAACAAGTGAGAAATTTTTTTGAAGGGTTGGGCACAGGGAACAAACAATTAGTTGACATGATGTGTAATGGAAGTTTTAAAAACATATCCCTAAATGTTGCTTACAAGTTTCTGGAAATCCTTGCTAAACGAAGCCAAACATGGGGAACTTCACCTTATTCTGAACAGCCTCAACAAACTACTGTAATTCATATACATAGAGAGGAGGAAATCCTTAGTGATAAAATAAAAGAACTCTCTTGGAAGGATGAAGAGCTAGACCTTAGGATAGTCTATGAAATCCTAGCTATAGACCCTGTTTCCATAATTTGTGACAAACATGACCATAAGACAGAAAATTTTCCTACCATTCCATCCATCAAGGATTTTATTTTAGGAGGACCCACAAAAGAAGCAAATTCATAGAAAATTTAATATCCTAAATACCAACACACCTACAACCCATGGTATAATGACCACCTAGGATTCCACTGGAAAGATAACCAACAACCTAGCCAACCACATGGAAAAAATCCTTACCCCCATCAGAACTACCAAACCCATAACCAGTTCCAAGCCCAACCTATCCAATACCAACAACCTTCAGTCAATTTTCAACAAACCATCCCATATCCAAAATATCCCCCCTGGGATAAACCAATCTTCTCATGCACCAACCCAAACTGTTTCACAAAGCCTACTAGAAAAGCTGTGCAAACAAATGGAAAGGATGAAATCAGAAGTCTCTTCCCTAAAAAAGAACATAAAACCATCAAAAAATTGAAAGGCAAGCATGACTACAGAATCCATTACACAATAAATAGTAAGGGGAGAGTCATGTTACACTCAAAAAAATCATGAAAAACTAATGGATGTGATTGTTTTAAGAACTGGGAAATCAATTGAGAAACCTGAACAACTAATTCAGAACTCATCTGAAGATTCAAACTCGGATGAAAATTCAAATGAAACTAATGATCAAACTAAAAAACATGATAACATTATCAAAGAAACAACTCTTCAAAAAACAACCCGACAACCTGAAGTATTTCATCAATGCATGAGGGAAAAAACCAAGCCTGAATGGATTGAAACATTGAGGGAATTATTCTCACAAGTCAAGTGGAAAAATACCCTTCTCAATGAAATCCAAACCATACCTTCTAACTCAAATTACATTAAGAACTTATACACTTTTAAAGAAAATTATCACATAAAAATCAAGTTCTATTGGATGATAATGTGAGTACCACCATTCAAGAGACCATTCCTCCTAAGTTGGAAAACTTGGGTTTCCCTTACATTAATGTTATACTAGGAGAGAGAAAAGTTTTCAAGGCCTTGTGTGACCTAGGTGAGAGTGTCAATCTCATCTTCTATGGAGTGTACATTTATTTAAGCCTAGAAGAGATCCAACCCACATTTTTCACACTTCAACTCGTTGATATTAGAATTAGGGTTCCAAAGGGTATTTTAAAGGATGTTCTAGTAAAGGTTGAAAACTTCATCTACCCTAATAAATTCATTTTCCTTGACAACCATCCAAACATAGGAAATAAGAAACAAACCCCAATACTCATTGGTCATCATTTCCTTGCAACAATCTACTCTATTATCTGAGTTAGAAATGGAAATATGACCATTAACTTTTGATACATGAGTCTAGACATGAACATCTATAATAAAATATCACAAATAGTAGATGATGAGGACAATCATGAAGTAAAAATGATAGGAAGCATTGAAAATGAATCCATAGAACATCAAGGAATATTTGATGGATGTTTAAGTCTGGATGAGATTGACTTAATTTTTTCACATGAAGGATGTTTATCTCCTTGGCTTGAATCATTTTCAAATGATTCTTATGATGAAGTCTTATGTCAAACAATTAGTGAAACTTTTCAGGAAACAAATTTCGTAGGGACCAATCAAACGTCCTTACCCAAATCTCATAGAACTAATCTTGTAGCTGATACTTCAACACATGGGGATTTAATTCTATATAAAACTCAAGGAAACAAAATCAATCTTGATCCAATTTCTTAATATTCAACTGAAATTATGAACCAACCTGATCTTGAATTGAAGGAACTTCCCGCGTAACTCATGTATGCGTTCCTATGTGACAATAAAACACATCCTATTGTCATTTGTTCTTATCTTGAAGCCAATCATGAGAGGATGCTTCTAAATGTCCTTATGAAACATAAGAAATCCATTGGTTGGACCCTTTTTGATATTATTGGGATTAGACTAATAACCGGTACTCATAGGATTGTTCTTGAATATGATTCAAAGCCATGTCATCAACCTCGAGAGAGACAGAATCCTAATCTCATGGAGGTAGTAAGGAAGGAACTTCTGAAATTCCTAAAATCTGGTATCATTTATCCCATAACTGAGAGTGAGTGTGTGAGCCCAATCCAAGTGGTTCCCAAGAAGGCAGGAATCACAGTGATAACAAATATGGATGGAGAGATTCTTCCAACTAGGGTGAGTAGTGAATGGAGGGCCTGCATTGACTATAGGAAGCTAAAATAATTCACTAAGAAGGACCATTTCCCCTTACCATTCATTGACCAAGTCCTTGAGAGAGTGGAAGGTCCTGAGTTCTATTGTTACATAGATGGTTACTCGGTGTACAATCAGATTGAGGTCTCCCTATAGGATCAAGGGAAGACTACATTCAGATGTCCATTCAGCACCTTTTCCTTCAAACACATATCGTTCTGGTAGTGCAATGCCCCAGGATCCTTCCAACGGTGAATAATGGGAATCTTTTTAGACATGGTAGGGGATTTTGTTGAGGTCTTCATGGATGAATTCTCTGTCTTTGGGGATAAATTTTATGGATGTATTAGGAATGTGGGGGGAGTTTTGTCCCGATGTGAAGAAACAAATCTGGTCCTAAGCTAGGGAAAATTCCATTTCATGGTTAAAAATGGGTTAGTCCTTGGCCATATAGTCTCAGATAGGGGGATTGAAGTTGATAAAGAAATGGTTGGAATCATTCGTCACCTTCCATCACCCATAACTGTTAAGGAATTGAGGTTTTTCTTAGGACATGTTGGTTTCTATAGAAGATTCCTCAAGTACTTTAGTTCAATCTCTTGTCCCCTTTGTGAAATCCTAGTAAAGGATACTCTATTTTTTGGATAGAAAGCTATGAGAGTTCATTATCAACCCTCAAAGTCTCTCTCACCTCACCTCCCATTATGAAATCTCAAAATTGGATCCTTCTTTTCAAACTAATGTGTGATTCCAGTGACTTTGCTGTAGGAGCTGTGTTAAGACAATGTTGTGATAAAACTGATTATGTCATTTATTATGAAAGAAAATCTTTAAATGATACTCAAATCAACTACACCACCATTGAAAAGGAGTTACTTGATATTGTGTTTTACTAAGATAAGTTTAGGTCCTACCACTTAGGATCTCCCATCACTATGTTCACTGACCATTCTTCACTGAAATACCTCTTCCAAAAACAAGATGATAAGGCTCGACTGATTAGGTGGGTACTTCTCCAACAAGAAATTGACCTCACAATCAAGGACAAAAAGGGTGTTGAAATTTTTTTAGCGGATCACCTCTATAGGATCGAATTCAATGAAAAATTTTCTCACCCATCTATGTTTTATTCATTCCCTGATGAACACCTATACTCCATGAGTGACTACCCTTGGTATTAAAACATAGACAACTTCTTAGTTACAGGGGTCATTCCAAAATTCCAATGGACTCAAGCTAGAAGGAAATTCATTTTTGATCTCAAGAACTATGTGTTTGATGATACATAACTCTACAAGTTCGGTCCTGAATAAGTCATTAGGAGGTGTGTCCTAGAATCTAAACAAGAGTCCATCTTTAAATTCGGTCATAGTGAGGAATTTGGGGGTCACTTTTCCTCTAAGAAAATATCTTCTTTGATTCTTCAATGTGGTCTCTTCTGGCCCACCCTCTAAAGGTACTCCTACACATTATGTAAAAGATTTCCTATGTGTCAAAAAAATAGTGTCCATCACAAAAAGGAATCAAATACCACTCAATCCCATATTATTGGTTGAAATCATTAACTTTGGGGAATTGATTTCAGGGGTCCCTTCCCAATCTGTAGGTTATATCTTTAAATTATATTAGATATAGATTATGTATCAAAATGGGTAGTGGCCATTCCTACAAACTCCAATGATCCTCAAACAATGATTAAATTCCTAAAATAAAACATATTATCTAGATTTTGAATTCCTAGGTCCATCATTAGTGATCTTTGAACTCATTTTTTCAATTATCCATTCTCATCACTCATAGAAAAGTATAGAATTTCTCACAAAGCGTATAACACTTACCAAACACAAAAAAATGGCCAAGATAAGCTTGCCAATCAAGAAATTAAAAAAATTATCGAGGGAACTATTAATCCATCTACGAAATATTGGTCAAACAAACTATTAGATTCCCTTTGGGGCTGTCGAACTGCATATAAAACCATTTTATAACTGTCCCCATATAGGATGGTTTATGGTAAAGCATGCCATTTTCTAGTAGAGATTGAACATAAGTCCTTTTGAGAAATTAAAAAAAAATGAATTATGACCTCTCATTTGAAGAAGAAAAAAAGAATTAGATCTAAATAAACTTAATGAACTTAAGATGGAGGCTTATAACAATTCAAGTCTCAATAAAGAAAAAGCACATGCCTACCAATATCAAAACCTTAAAAACCAAACACATTGAACTAGGAAAACATGTTCTTTTTAATTATTCTAAACCTCATTTACACCATTGAAAATTGAGGTCTAGATAGTCAGGTCTATACATAGTGCATAAGGTGTACCCCCATGGGGTTGTTGAAATTCAAGATCCCACCAATGGTCAAACATTTAATGTTAATGGTCATAGAGTCAAACTATTCATCGAACCATTGAAAAAACATGATGTTGATTAAGAATTATTTGAACCTACCTTAGAAGATGAAAATAGTTAATCAATTAGAGGTCTAAGTCGAGCTAACAATGTTAAACAATGCACTGCATGGGAGTAAACCCGTGGTTTTCATGTTTCCAATAATTATGTTGTTTTAATAAACTTCATATTTCAAAAAGGATTAGTGTATCATTTTGATATAATTTTATTCTACCTCAGAATTTTGACCAATTATTCTCTTATGAGTATGGATGGGTATGAAAGGGGAGCACCGTATTCATCTGTGTCACTACGTGTGATCCATAAGTACTACCTTACCCAGAAATTAAAAATAATACAATGAATCATCAGTTTGATTTAAAATAAAGGAAAACCATAAAAATGATGAGCCTTGGTATTAAATATTTTTTTGTGTTGTTTGTTTTTTCTAGTTTTTTCTTGTTTTTGTGGTTCAAGGACTATTTTAGGTGATACATATTCAATCAAGGAGGTTACTACATCTCCCATGAGAACAAAGTGTGATTTGGGAGCACCGCAATAATCATTATGAATCTACCAGGTGAACTTGTTCCAGTCCCTTTCCAACTCATCCCCCACCATCTTTCTCCTCTATTTTAATTTTAAGAAACTAGGGACAACTTCATTCTAATTTGGGGGGTGTAAAAACAAAATGTTTGTTAAAAAAAATGAATAAAAGAAGTAAAATTATTTTATCATTTATATAATAACATCATTGATCACATTTAAACAACATATCAAATAATTTTTAGTTCCTTGAATCTTAATTTAATTCATGATTATGTTTTCAAGCATTGATTTTGATGTTTGGTAGTCCAATTATAATTTTCATCATTTTTATTTACATCTATTAAATCCAAATGCCACAATAAACAACCTCTAGACTATGGGGTACTAATTTGAATTATTGGGGTCATATAATAAATAACATGTGCTAGTTTTCTTTTTATGAATAATATGAGTATTCAAAAAATAATAATAATAATAAAATAAAATAAAAAGTTTCATGTAGAACAATGGATTGGTAAAATGTGAGGCTTTGGACACTTGGGGATCGTGGCTCTAGAGTTTTCTAGACCTGAGTTTCTTCAGACTCTCTTTTTATGGTAATATGAATTTGTTTTTTATAAAGTTAACTTGAGATGATTCCTGAGTATGTGGGCTTCAATTGGTGCCCTAAATCCTTTGAGCCTAGGAGTCATCAGATAAGTCTTGGTACATAGGTTCATTTGATTAACTGCAATCTCGGTTACTATGGAAACATTTCCAAAAAAATAAAATTTAAAAATGAATATTCATATTATGATTAAATGTGATTCCACATATCTATTGTGATTTAGAAATCATCAATTCACATAATAGAGTTGGATGATGTATGACGATGGATTTGATAAAAGGAATGGGATTGGGATTGGTATCTACATCTAAATTTATATTCTTTTAAATTATTTTTGAAATGTTATAAATATATATTTGTTTGTAGTATACAATGTGAGCACTGTATGTTATAATGCGTTTAGAAAAAAGAATTCAAATATAATCTTTAAATTATATGCCCAGGAATAGAAAATATCATGTTGGGGGGTGTGATTATCCAACAAAAAACACTTATGTTAATTACATTTTAATGGTATTAAATGTTCATTTTTCATCTTACGGGCCTGAGTTAGTGGATTTTAATTTTGAACATCCATTCTCAACATTTGTGCACTTCATGCCTAATGTACAGCAGTTTAAACCCAAGAATTCATATGATTTTAAGGAATATAATTGTCCATATTTTAATTTAATATTTTGGGAAATGGATATAAAATTTAATATTTATATTTTTTATTTAGGGATCGATGGAGGATTAATAAAGTATGATAGGGATATTTGGCGATTAAAAGAAATAATTCTATAGAAGGTAGATTGGTCACCAGCCCACTGATGAGAATTTGGGGCCCATAATACAGGCCCAATGAAGCCCAAATTTCGTGGGATTATATAAGACACACAAAGGAACAAATAATTCTTCATGATTCAGTGATAATTCAGCCTCAATGGTGGCTATTAAGGCAGCCCAAATAGAATACCAAAATCTAGGCCAGAATATGTGGCCCAGAATGTTATCCCACTAAATAGGACAAAACCCCCAATCCAAAACTCCAAATTGGACCAAAGTTTACAGAACATATACAGGACATCTGGCGAAACAAATGCCTCTTCTATAGCCCACCAAGATTCAGTGAAAATTCTTCCCATATAGGACTATCTTTCCAGGGGAGACTAAGAGGATAAAAAGTAAAGGTTGGAATCAATTTCTCCAATTATTTCCACCGCCATAAGACCTATATTAATTTAATAACTGGGAATACATTGATTGAAGCTCTACCTAAGGCTTCCCAATTACATATTTAAGGCAGTTTTGGTGAGGTGGAATATATCTCTTATTTTATATGTAATGTTATTATGCCAAAGTTCCTTTGTAATGTTTTCAATTGCAATGTAAGTTTCTTTTTTTGTATTTCTATGTTCATAATCAACATCTTTCTCTTCTATTCTTCCAATTTATTTCATTAAAACTATATAATCATGAATAATAGTGATATGTTTCTGTTGTGATGAATTAGTTCACACATAGGTGTGAATTAAATTAACACACATGGAGGAGTGCTCGTTATTTCCATGGTTTTAATTTCTTCAATCCAATTGTTATAGGCCATATTCCACCCACCATTGAGAGTATACGATCAATGGAGGGATAACCATTTAATGTATTGATCATAAGAAGATGTAAAGGCTAAATTGAATGTTATTTTATGAATTAATTAATGTTAATTTACTAACTAATTTAAGACTTCCATTCTTTAGTTATTTCTACTCTTGATCTTCACTGTGTTTGAGGAATCTAAATCAAAGTACTAAAATTACCATATACCGTGGAGAGATCATGAATTTGGTTCTCTAAGTGTGCATGGGATTATTAATTGAGTTTAGTTTGAATTGAACTAGAAAATAATGAAGGTGTTGTTATTTTGAAGAATGGATTCATCAATATTTAATAAAACCAAAATTGTATAAAGGAGTAAAATTCATTCAATCCACCCCATGAATAATCCTAAGATCAACCCTTTTTCGTTCAATTGAATTCACATAGATTTTTTAGTTTTCTTTATAACTATCTGAAATCAAAACCATGTTGGCCACTTTATAGCCAAAAATCCATATCATACGTTTTGTATCTTCGGTATCTTCTTAGGTCTCAGTGGATTAGACAACCCAAGCTAGACTACAAGGACCGTTATACCTTTATCTATTGGCTAAATTTGAGCACAGATCAAGTTTCCAAATTACATTCTAAATTAAAATAATTTAAATTGAAAAATTTTAGAAAAAAACATTATTAATTTAAGTGGAACATTATGTGTTTGAAAAGTTAACAATGGGTATAATGAATTTTAAATTCTAAATTAATTTAATATAATAAATCTACAACTATTAGTTCTATAATATTTTTTTTCAATAGATCGTTAATGATGGTTATCTCCAAGAAAATTCTGATGGTCATTATAATGAAGTGGAAATAATTAATTATTCAATTAATTAATGATCATTACTCTTAATAAGTAATGATAATTTATCTTAATAATAAACAATAGATAAAAAATGAATATTTTCCATTTACATTGTGGATTTTTTTCATGTAAGACCATTCATGAGTTATATTAAGACAAGTTTATGTTTTATCATTATTTAATTTAATTTAATATATGGGTTTGCAATTATTTTTTATTAAATTAAATTTTCCAGACAAAGAGACATCTCACCATCCATTATTATTGTAACACCCCATGATTTCATAGTACATTATCTCTTGAAAATAATTCAATAACTTTCACTACACGCAACATCGAGTTTGAGCACACCACGACTTACCAAACAAGCCGTTAAAAAAGCAGTTATGAATAGTATTAACTGAATTTTGAATTTTATATACTCCATATACTTTTATAATCCATAATATGTGTTTCTTAGACAGAATAGAAGAACAAATTCATTTTTTATAGAAAAGATGTATTTTTCAAAAAATGCAATTTTACGGCCTTTTAATGGTGAACCATTTTTGAAACCAATATTTGACACTTTTATATATTAAATTTAATGAAATTAAATTTTTCTTTAGTTTATAGACATAAAAATTTAGTTTGGATAAATATTTCGTACTTTTCTGATAATAATCATATTTTGATAAATAGTGAATAATACCAACTTTTAATTGAAAACAACATTTTTAATCGAAATAATTTATAGTGCTTAATCGTGAATTTGAATGGTTTGGATGTATAATTTGACTATATTTTTATGATTTAATATAATGAAGGTTATTATAAGTAATTTCACATTTAAATTTGACATAAACACATGTCAATCTTTGGATAGTTTTTACTTTTTAAAAACACGCTTTTTGGTTTTGACAACGAGAATTAATTTTAAATTAATTAATGCAACTTATATGTTCTGAATTTGGTAAAATGGAATTTATTTTTAAATTTGGATTATAAAAGTTACATTTGGGTGATTTTTTGGTATTTTTCTGAAAACATTCAATTTCTGATGAATAGTGAAAACTCCCATGTTATTGTTTAAAACCAACTTTTATTTAAATAATAATTATATTTAATTTTAATGTATTTTAATGTAAAAATAGTTACATAATACATATATTAGTATAATATAATTAATTATAGTCTTTTTATAAAAATATTAGATATATAAAATTTTATTGAACTTTTTAACGTCTTTTACCCACCTTCTAGGCACATTTGTAAATTTGCATAAAGCATAATTTTACCACTTCTGTGAAATGAATTTCAAAAATATGAAATACACAGTTAACATCAGTAAGTAAAATTTGGTTCAATAATATGAAAATAATTTTTTTTTGAATACTATCTTTTGAATTTTATTTACCACGATTAAAAGTAAATAGGGTAATTAAAGGTAAGAATGATATTATAATTACCCTAAGACATGTCCTAATTATATGGGATAAATGTATTTCGACCAAAACCAACCTTAGGAATTAAATATTATCCTTTTAGTCCACTATAATTAGATTAATACATTTATTATTATTTTACTTAAAGAAGAGTTAAACGTGATAAATTCAATGTTTAATAACTAAACTATTTATAATAAATGGTTATACATAAGATAAATTAGACAATATATATTCCTTAGAAATATAAAAATATTACTAAATAATTTTATTTTATTTATAGTATTTAGACATTAAATAATTAAATTTATTTATGACACAATGATGATGTGGTAATTACCTTATTAATGAAAGATTAAAATAATTGATATTAAAAATATCCAAATAAATGTAAATAGAGAATTTAATAAATTTCAGCAATTTTCAGGGTTAATATGACATGTTAGGGTTGTTTAAAAGAATTTTTTTGAAGTAATTAGGATGTTAATTCTTTCACTAAAATAAAATATCAAATAGTGCCAAAATTGACATAAATGAGTTTTAAAGAAAATACTATATTATTAAATTTCATAACAGTTTAAAAAATATATGGATTAATAAAAAGACTCTTATAATTATATATATTTAATTAACTAACATCTTGGGGTTCTCTTGGAAGTATATAGGATGTTTATTAACCATGTAATATAAAAATATAAGAAGAAATTGTAAAAGTTAAAGTATTTAACTAAGAGTTAAATCTAAATGATAAGGTTAAAATGGTAACCTAAACTTGTCTAAAACCTATTGGTTGAGAGGATTTTGACCCATAACCACCTAAGTCTATAAATAAATTCATATGGAGTTATTATAAACTGAAGATGATTTTATAATAAAATAATAATTCAATCTCTTCTTAAAATTACCATCACATATCTTATAAATGGGTACTTACCCTTATCTCAAAATCAAACCTCAAAAGCCATTTGGCTTAGTAACCCCTACACAAATCTCCTACCAAATTACATCACTTTAACCTAGATTCCTTCCCTTGAGTAGAAAGCCAACCTGAGCATCCCTTTTGTCCAAATCAAAAGGAAACATCCAAAAAAGAGGTAATTATTTTATTACCTCTTTCAAAACTCTTTTCTTCTTCAACATTCTATTTCTTTGTTATTTCCATACCAAAATAATAAATCCAGTAACTTCTACATATTGTGATGTTATTATAAATATTGTAAATCTATATTCATTATTCTACCCATCCTATTAATGATAAATTCACCATGCATGCGTACATACGACTTACCATCTGCACGCCGTGGTGTAATTTGTTCTTCAACAATATGTTATTTAGATGTATATAATGATGAGTAATATTTATATAAATAATGAAAATAGAATTCTAATGTATCGTTATAATTAATATACCATCCAATTATACACCTTTTAATCATTAAGTAAATGATATCATTGCTCGTGGGTACATACGACTTACCATCTCCACGACATGATGAGATTCATTTCCACGTTCACCATTCTATGGTGATTATAAAAATACATATAATTAATAAGTATGTAATATATGACATAATAATTCTACTTTATATATATATATATGTATGTATGTATTTATATTTATCTCATTCAATTTCTTCTATTCAATATGATATTAAAACGATTTTAGAGTTTATGCGTACGTACAACATGCCGTCTCCATAAACAGTGGTTCCCATTTCATATATCTATCAATTATACCTATTTTTATTCTGAATATATATTATATATAAATAAATTTTTTTATTCTGGAAGCTATTAAATCATGATACAAGTGATACAATCAAGAATAACATGTTAAAAAACTTACGATAAAGAAAGCGATTATTACACGAAATGTTACTTTAACAAGGAAATAATTATTAAATAGGTAGTATAAAGTCATAAATGAATCAGGTATGATATCATAAATATTAATATGGTTATGGTATATTCTAATAACAAAATATGGTGATTATATATGAGGTTAAACGTTTCCTCATCTAAAGGAATGTACAAGGTAAAGGTTAATTACTCAATCTCATTATTATCCGAGATTGATTATTTGTAAGTATTTTCAAATAAATATTTATTATCCATGTCTATGTTTCATAAAATGCCTTTTCAAAATTATTATTTTAAGGAAGTCTTTAACTAAAACATCATTTTAAATGTTTTATATATTTATTCTTATTAATATTTCCCATTAATGTTCACATTTTCAACATGGTTTTAAGGATTTATTTATATGAACATGAATGTTTTAAAATGTTAATTCCTAGAAAAAAGATTCATTGTGGAATGGGACACTTTGATTCAATTATATATTTTAAATTTCATCCATTATAAATTGTGTGACTTTTAAATGATTTCATCAATAATGGTTATTTAAGTCAAAGAGTTTTACTGCTCATTTTCAACAATATAATCATCCTTTAATGGATATTATTCTTGATTGAGGTTGATTTATTATAATATAGTCTTCTATATTTTATTGAATGAGTTACAATTATTTTTACTATGGATGTGCTATTTTTAAACCATTCATGGTTTATGGCCAATGTGTTGAAATTTCATATGGTAGTTTTAACACAAATGTTTATGTTATGTTTCAAAACTTTAATATGAGGAATGAAATGGACTTAGTATGTGATTGGTGGAGCCCTCTATAGCTCCTCGATGCATCGGTAGTTCTCATGAGACAAATTATTATATTGGCATAATGCATTGACAAAATATTTATTTGTAATATTGGCACAAGGCATAGACTATGTGGTAATGATGTTTGACGTTATACATTCCCTCATTATGAAATTAGTTATTACATGTGGTTATTCTACCTGTAGAATATCCATGTGCATGTTTATATGGTAAAGTATGGATTATTTTTTTCCATATTATGTTAAAGTTTATGTTTAAAAGGCTATTTTTTTATTACACATATTTCCTCAAAAGATTATAGCTTACACAAAATTATTTACCTTTACTGAGAATCTGAGATAATCCCTTTCTTATGTTTTATTTTCCCAGGATTCCATGAAATATATTATGATTGATATGAAGGGTTAAGCTAAAGAAAAAATGGTGTTCTCAAAGGATTCTTTATATTGTGTTGTCTGTTATAATGTGTAATGTAATATTAATGTATATAGTCTATTTTACAAGACTGCTAAACCGATCGGTCATTTCGTACATGATTCTTTGTAATCATGCCAATGTATTAAAATAATGCACAAACTCTAGGTAACTGGGGTTGGGGAATTACAGTTGGTATCAGAGGTAGTTTAGAAATAACATTGGAAACTGGATTTAGAAAAAATTTGATTAGAGAACATTACCCTATGATAGAATTTGAAGATTAGTATAGAAGAACATCCATGAATTTTGGTAATGTCGAGATTTTGTGAGTTTTCTAAGCAATAAACCCCTATCTGGATAAGATAAGGTAGAGGCAGTTCTAGCACAGATGTACCTAGGAGTGAAAAATCTGAGAAGTAGTTTCGAGTTTGACCCAGAGAATCTTAGTATACGACAACGACCCTTGTTGCACCTTTGGTTACAACACTCCTGGGGGATATTCTTAGGATAATTCACATTTTCATTACTAACCATTATGAAGGATTTATGAGTAAATATGTAAGCAATAAAACTATTTTTAGGATTATGAGACAAGATATTCAATTAATGTTGAGAATTTTTCTAGTTTTTGGATTATAAATTATGATATGACTTATCCTAGTGTATTTCCTCATTTAAAAATGGCGTCCAGTAGATGGAATGAGAACTCTAGAAATATGAATGATCCAATGAGTAATAAGGATCATATCTTTCATTGTCTTAAGATAAAATTTAGAATGGAAATAGACTCCCATGTATTTTTATCATAAATATAAATAGTATTGTTTGTTGATAAGATAAGTAAAGAACTCTCTGAGTCATCTGGCATTGATGGGAATCATGAGAAGAAGAGGATGGTAGATAAAAATATGGATAAAGGGAAGAAGGGGAAGACAAATTTTCCCATATGTGATAACTATGGAGAGAATCACCATTGGAAGTACTTCAATGTAATGGCAGTTTGTTATAAGTGTGGAGAAAAAGGACACCGTGTTAGTGATTGAAATGGTATGAAAAAGGTTTAAAATGTATAACAATTCATCTGCAAGGAGTTGGGACACTACAAGAAACAATGTCCCAATCATCATAGTATACACCAAATGATGCCATTGGATAATAATCAAGTTATGTTACTACCACAGATGAAGTGTAATGACTAGTGTTCATATGTTGTTATTAAAGAATTATTCCATTTGATTGACGTATCGATGATTCACGGGTTATATGAATTATGGAAAAAAATTAGTATTATACTACAGTACTATTTCATTAACGATTTGAGATAGTATGGTACTATGAAAAGTGACTCAATAATAAGTTAAAATTTTTGGGAAAATACATTGTTGAAGGAAAGATAATCCTTAATATGGTCTTGATACTGAGGTAGTGATTTTGGAATAAGATATGGATGATATGGATAAAGTATATAGGAAACTCCTTACTACATTGGAACTGATTAATGGTTTGTTTATTTCATCATTGTTGGAGTATTCACAAATTCTGGTTATAAAGATTATATCTAGTATTCTATGAGGAATAAGGGAGCATAAATATAATAAATATGGTTTTATGGTAATTCATGTTGTTACCATGTGTTAATAGAATACATTATGAAGGTTATCAGATGTTATTATGTGGAAAAAAGTGATCATCATTATGTTATGTTGACTTTCCTTATAAATTTGTGCACTGTGAGTTTGGAAAGAAGTATTTTGGACAAGTCTAAAGGATGGAATGCATTAATTTGGACATTGGATAATATTATTTAAGGTCAAAACCTTTCATAATATTATTTTTTTATTGTTATAAAAATGACTACCCAGAGGTTGGGTGACAACCCAGCGTGTTCGGCCAGACCACGAGACATGAACCCGCAACCGAAGGGAGACAAGGTTACATCACTTACCACTGGCCTAAGTGATGTCCTAGTTTGTTTAATTTAGTTTTCTTAAATGTCATGAAAGATGAATTATAATTTTGTTTGAAATATTTTAATATTAGGTTTAATATAATATTTTTGCGTTCTATTATCAATTAAAGAGAAACATGAGTTTTGGTAGAAATTTGTTAATGGATGGAACTCTACATGTCATGTATTTTTTTGTAAGGAAATTAATTCTTAAACTTTAGGTAAGGGATCTAAAAACAAAAAATGTGTTTTTCTAATACCTTATTTTTTTTGAACTGAATATATTATAAATCATCATAGATTGATGGCTTTGAGGCCCTCAATTTTACCCTTGTCTCTGATTGATGACCTCAATCACTCCCTAAAAATATTTTCGTTTTTCCAAAAATTATGTGTCTCTAATTTCCACTAATGTTCTCCTATTCGAGATTATAATTTGGTGGTGACTTTTTCATTTCCCTTTACCTCTTATTAAGACTAAATTTTATTAATCCAATTTCCGATCTGGATTTTCCACAAAGGTATTTTTCTATTTTTAACCCTTTATTTTTGAAGAACTATTTCTAATTGGGAGCACTCAATTTATTGAAGGAGGAGAGAATATAACACCCCAATATTTCAAAGTACGTTATCTCATAAAAGTAATTCAATAACGTGCACTACACACAACACCGAGTTCAAGCGCACCACGACATACCAAACCAGCTTTTCAAAAAGAGGTTATCAATATTATTAACTGAATTTTGAATTTTATATATACTCCATATAATTTTAGAATCAATATTATGTGTTTCATAGACAAAATATAATAACAAATTCATTCTTCTGAGATAAAAGAAGTATATTGCAAAAAATGAAATTTTACCACCTTATAATGGAGAACCCTTTTTAAAATAAATATTTGACACTTTAATATATTCAATTTAATAAAATTAAAATTTCCTTTATAATTGGGACATAAATATAGTATTTTGATCAATTTTTGTACTTTTTTTATAACTTTCATATTTGAAGAATAGTGAAAAATACTAAATTTAAATTGAAAGCAACTTTTTTAATCGAAATAATTTATAGTGTTAAACTTTGTATTTGAATGGTTTGAATGTATAGTTAGATTATACTTTTAATAATTTAATACAATTTAGGTCACTATCCGTAATTTCACATTTAAATTTGTTATAAACACATGTCAATCTTTTGATAGTTTTTACTTTTTAAAGGCCTGCCTTTTTGTTTTGACAACATGAATTAATTTTAAATTAATTAATGAAACTTTTCTATTACAAATTTGGTAAAATAGTCTTCATTTTTGAATCTGGATTATAAAAATTACCTTAGGTTAATTTTTTTGAATTTTTTTGAAATCATGCAATTTTTGATGAATAATGAAAAACACAGTGTTATTGTTTAAAACCAAATTTTATTTAAATAATAATAATTTTTTATTTAAATTTATTTTAAAGTAAAAAAACGATACATAATACATATATTAGTCCAATGTAATTCATTTGAGTATTTTATAACAATATTATATATATAAAATTTTATTAAACTTTTTAACGTCTTTTACCCACCTTCTAGGCACATTTGTAAATTTACATAAAGAATAATTTTACCATTTCTGTGAATTGAATTTCAAAAATAAAGGAGACATGGTTGACATCAGTATGTAAAATGTGGTTCAATAGGATGAAAATAATTTTTGGCGAATAATAACTTTTGAATTTTATTTACCACGGTTAAAAGTAAATACAGTAATTATAGGTAAAAATGATATTATAATTACTCTAAAACATGTAATAATTCTATTAGATAAGTGTTATTCAACCAAAACAAACTTTAGGAATAAAATATTATCCTTTTCGTCTACTTGGATTCGATTAGGACATTAATTATTATTTTAGTTAAAGTATAGATTAAAGTGTTAAATTTAAAGATTAATAACTAACACAATTTTAATATAGGGTTTTACACAAGATAAATTCAACTATGAATATTCATTATAAAGATTAAAATATTTACTACATAATGGTATTTTATTTATTATTTTTCGACATTATATAATGAAATTTATTTATGACAAAATAATGATGGAGTGATTACCTTATTGAAGGAAGATTAAAATAATTGATATTATAAATATCCAAATAAATATAAATTGAGAATTTTGATGCATTCCACTAATTTTATATTTTAATATGAAATTTTAGGGCTGATGAAAATAATTTTTTTCTAAGTAAACATGCTGTTATGACTTTCATAAAAACAAAATTCCAAATAGTGTCAAAATTGACATAAATGAGTTTTTAAAACAAATACTATATTATTAAATTATATAATAGTCCTAAAAATATATGGTTCATACAAAAGAATATTATAATGATATTATTTCATTAATGAATCACTTGGAGTTCTCTTGGAATTTTATAGTATGTTTATTAACCATGTAATATAAAAATACAAGAAGACACTGAAAAAGATAAACTATTTAACTAAGAGTTAAATATAAAAGATAAGGATAAAATGGTAACCTAAACTTGTCTAAAACTTATTGGTTGAGATTATTTTGACCCATAATCACCTAATGATATAAATAAATTTATTTGGAGCCATTATAATCCAAAAATTATTTATAATAAAATAATATTTCAGCCTTTTCCAAAAGTGGCCCTCACCTCTCTTATTAAAGGTTACTTCCCCTTCTCTCAAAATCACATCTCCAAAGCCATTTGGATCAGCCAAACCCTACCCAAATCTCCTCCAAAATTCCCTCAATTCATCCTTGAGGCATTACCCTGATCATAAATCCAATCTACATATCCATTTTGTTCAAATCAAAAGGAAACACCAAAAGAAGAGGTAATTATTTTTTCACATATTTCAAAGTTATATTATTCTTCCACTTTCTCTTTCTTTGTTACTTTCATACCAAAATAATAAATCCAGTACCATATATATACTGTGATGTTATTATAAATATGGTACAACCATATTCATTATTCTATCCATCCTATTAATGATAAAGTCGCCATGCGTGCGTACGTACGACTTACCATCTCCACGCCGTGGTGTAATTTGTTATTCAACACTATGTTGTTTGGATGTATATAATGATGGGTAATATATATATATATATAAATAATTAATATAAAATTATAATGTTTATTTATAATTAATATACCATATAATTCCACACCTTTTAATCATTAATTAAATGATATTGTCGCTCGTGTGTATGTACGACTTACCGTCTCCACGACACGATGAGATTAATTTCCACGTTCACCATTCAACGATGATTATAAAAATACATATTATTAATAAGTATGTAATATATGACATAATAATTCTATTGGATATATATATATATATATGTGTATGTATATATTTACATTTATCTCATTCACATAATCTTATTCAATATTTTATGAAAATAGAAACATCGTTTATGCGTAAGTATGACCTGCCGTCTCCATAAACGGTGGTTTCCATTTCACGTATCTATCAATTATACATATTTATATTCTAAATATATATTATATATAAATAATTTTTTGTATTCTGGAAGCAATTAAATCATGATACAAGTGATATGACCAAGAATAAAAAGTTAAAACACTTACGATAAAGAAAGGAATTATTACACGAAATGTTATATTAACATGGAAATAATTATTAAATAGGTAGTATAAAGTAATAAATGAATCATGTATAATATCATAAGTTATAATATGGTTTTGGTATAATTTAATAACATACTATGGTCATTATAAATGAGTCTAAATGTATCCTCGACTAAAGGAAAGTACAAGGTAAGGGTTAATTCTTCAATCTCATTATTATCTGAGATTGTTTATGTGTAAGTATATTTGGGAAATATATATTATACATCTCCATGATTCATAAAAGACTATTTCAAAATTATTATTTTAAAGTAATAATTAACTAAAACTTCATTTTAAATGTTTTAAATATTTATTCTTATAAATATTTCTCATTAATGTCCATGTTTTCAAAATGGTTTTATGGATTTATTTATATGGACATGAATGTTTTAAAATGTTAATACCTCTAAAAAATTTGAATGTGGTATGGGAAAATTTGATTAAAAATATATTTTAAATGTCATCCTTTATAAATTGTGTGACTTTTAAATGATTTCATGAAAAATAGGTATTTCACTCAAAGAGTTTGACTGACCATTTTCAACTATGTTCATCATCCTTTAATGAATACTATTCATGATTGTGGTTGATTTATTATAATAAAATACTCTATATTTTATTGAATGAGTTATGATATGTTTTACTGTGGATGTTCTATTTTTATACAATTCATGGTTTATCGCTAAAGTATTGAAATTTTTATGCTATTTTCGATACGAATGTTTATGTTATGTTTCAACAATTTCGTATGAGGAATGAAGTGGACTTAGTATGTGAAGGGTGGAGCCCGCTATAGCTCCTAGATTCATCGGTAAGTCTCATTAAACAAATTAGTGTCTTGTAACAAGGCCTTGACAAAAATTTAATTTGTAGTCTTTACACGAGGCCTTGACTATGTGGTAATGATGTCCGACATTAGGCATTCCATCATTATAAAATTAGATATTACATATGATTATTCGACTAGTAGAATATCCATGTGCATGTTCGTATGGTAATGAATGATTTATTTTTTCCATATTATGTTAAATTTTATGTTTAAAAGGTATTTTTTATTAAACATGTTGCCTTAAATATTTATAGCTTCTACTAAATTATTTACCCTTACTAAGAATCTAAGCTTAGAAAATTCTTATGTTTTATTTTCCAAGGAATCTAAGAAGTGTATTATGATTAATATTCTGGGACAAGCTATGGGAATAATGGTGTTCTCAAAGGATTCCTTAGGTTGTGTAGTATATTATAACGTGTAATGTAATAATCATGTATGTAATATATTTTGCAAGACTGCTAAACTGATTGGTACTTCGGGACATTATTCCTTGAAATCATGATAATGTATTAAAATAATGAACCGAATCTGGGTTATTGGGGTCAGGGCGTTAAAATTATGTCAGACCCTTAGGCCCAATGATATCTATAAAATCTATATTCAATTAATCCTTCAGTTCCTCACCTTTATTTGAGTTATAAATATTTGTATCTAAACGAGTTTCCCATGACGTGTGGATATGGTTATAGATGGAACCCTAATGATTCCATCCAAGTGTTATATAAGTGGAAGATAAGAATTTTGTAACTCAATAATGTCTGGAAACAATACTTATTTCCCCTAGGTAAAAGGTTGGTTTACTTTCTGATAATTAAATAAACCATTCGATAAATATCATGAACTAGTTATTAATTTATTTATTTATTTTTCTCAATTAAATTATTTAATTTATGGATGAAATGTTATGTTCACATAAAAAATAAATTAATATTCATATATGAAATTAAATAAATTAATTACACAATTTTTTTTATCAAACATTTATAATTAATTATGTAACATCCACATTATATTAATGAAACAAGTGAAGGTTAAACCAAGGTAACATTTAACCATAATTAATTAAAATCTATGAAACTTATATTATGTCATACGAAGCCTTTTATTACTTTATTTGTAATGAAACCATGAAAATATTTATAGTATACTTCCAAACTGTGGACACTTAAGTTTATCATTGTGTTTTTATCATGTTTCTGGCTGAATTTAGCAGAAATATATTGAGTTTAATGACTAATTTATTTTCTATAAAAATTTGGAGCTACATGTTGAGGAAATAAACATTATAATTTAATTATTAGGGAATTTAATCAATGGATATTTGAGCTGTAAACCATAGTTTTTATGACTGTCTATCTAATTACATTCTTATGGGTTTCAAGGCTACTTATATTCATTTTAAAAATAAATGGGGATTATTTCCATTATAATTTCCTCAAAAAAAAAATCAATCCATGTTTAATGGATATGAATATTAGAACATGATAAAATAGTGGAAAAATAAATAAAAACAATTTTTTATTTGGGGATTTTTTTAGTTATGAAAATCAATAATAATATTCTGTATTAACTATAGAATAAAAAGGAATTCTTTTCATCCAATCTATATCTATGATTAATATTGGATAAATGAAACCTCCCACCTGGTAGTAATATGAAAGAGTGTTTTAGATTCCATTGGGTTATTCTACATTATGAAAAAATATATTATGTTCTATAATCCTTAATTCCTCATCCACATTCCAATGTGTATAGTGATAAAGAGTTCCAATTCAATGAAAAACATTTGAGCATCCTGGTCAACATTCGAATTTTCATATTTTTATCAATATTTAGTGAACTCATTATGTATCATAAATAAAAGAGGTGTATATATTGATTCATATCCAATAATTTCTTTTCTAGTATAGGGATAGGCCTAAACAATTTTATATTTACAAGGAATGATTTCAGAGAAATCATTGAAGGGGTCTCCATCTAAGCCTCATGTAGTCATTCCCATTGGCTATATTGAGCCCCTATATGTTCTAGGGATCAATCACATTGATGAAGTAGTCACCAATATCAGTATGGAATCACCTTATCATACAATCTCCATCATTGTTTCCAATATTCATATCAACAACATTGGGATGTCTCTACAAAATCTTTTAACTCTCCTACACCATGTAGATAATTATACATAGCATGAAATGTGATCTATTATTGCAGTGTTCACATGGGATGGGAAAGAGAAGATAGTTAGGTCCATATCTTCTTCATGACCCTTTATGAAGAATAAGATCAAGGGGAAATAAATAGAAAATCATGTTGTTGGGTTTTCAAGTGGTAATAAGGGCCACTAGAATAATAAATGACACCCATACAAAGAATAAATTGGAAGCTTCATATGTTTTTTTATCAATTTCAATTTCACTATTTCTAAAAATTGGTTATTAGATAATTCTTATAGTGCTCACATATGTATTAAAATACCTGATCCATGTTGGGTTATAATGATTGGATGAATGGATGTAGACCAATGGGATGCCAATAGAGATAAACATGTTCTTTTAGTTGTCAAGTATTACCACCTCACATTGCTAACCAAAATGATCTTTGTTTTAATGTATTTTTTATTCACCATCAGTTACCAACAACCTAATATTTTTATCTATACATGATATGGATAGACATAATTTCAAATGTCAAAATATCAAATTATTCTTTTATAAACATATCATTTTTATGGTATGGAATATTTAACAACAATATTTATGTGTTTTATAACATGAACTATGTAATGGAAGTTGATTATGAAGTTACACCACATGATTCATTAAACACCCAACTATAGAGTCACCCTTTAGGTAATTTAATTGAAAAATGATTCAATAATTTACATCAACATAGATATCCATATTATTATAAACTAAAACCTATCAGTGTTTGGAACACATTTTTACAAGAAAATTTGACAAATACACTATTTATTGGGATAGGTGAATGAGATAAATTGGTTTTTGAAATGGTTTTTAATGATGTTTGAGAACCATTTCATGTTGATGAAAGTGGTGGGTACTCATACTTTATAGGAATTTCTAATTATTTTATTATATGTGTATTTGTATTCATAATGCGATATAAGTTAAATTATTTTAAAAAATTCAACAAATACATGATTCATTATGAGATCCATCATGGAAATATAATTATGAAAATTCTCTCAGACCTTGTTTGTTGTACCCAATTTTGTGGTACATAACCCATTCCTTTTTTTATTAGGTACGAAGGAAATGATTGGGAGATTTTTCTGATATTTCTGGGAGGTTAGGGGCTAAAGGTGAATCTCACGGGTAGCACATGATTTTTCTAAAATATGTGGAATCCTAGGAGAAATCACAATGAGTTAAAAATGTTTGATAGTAGCTTCGACAGAATGTGAGCACAGGTGAGGAGGCCATGTGAGGAGTTCGTGTGACTGTTTACCCAATATGTAGCTATAAAATGGTTAGTGAATGTTTTGTCTAACTGTGTGACTAAACCTTGAGTAGGGTCAAAGTGAGAAACTAAAAAGTAGATCTCACATGTTTATGACTAATAGGTTTCTTTTTCCCACAATTTAGCCCTAACTCATGATAATTATCTCTTGAGGGTTATAGAACCTCTCCCATGTGAATTTGAATTGATTCATAGCCTTTCCTTGGTTTTTCGAAGTCGATTTGATGAGGTATTCCATCATTCTTCTTTGTTCTTGTCAGGTTTTCTTATATCTAATTAGATATACTTATCCTATATTATCATATTCTCATATCTCCACCCTTTATTTGTGGATATAATATTATAGATTCCATATAATTTAATATTTGGTATTTATCATGTCAAGGGAATAGATCTATGGATGTTTTGTTGAGAATTGACCCAGTTTCATGAGCATTCTTCATCTATTTTCAGTTTTCGTCACAACGGTCGAGGTAGGTGGCTTCACTCTCGACTCTTATTAGTAGAACTGACTATGATGTATTAAAATTGAATATATTTTTGTTAATTTATTGTGAATTGGCTATCTAAAAATTATTGGAAACCCTCTTCAGTGACTGATTGGTAAATTATGGAAATATGGAAAATTGGTGTCCTTAAATAAACTGAATTGATTCTTGATTTTAAAATGATGATTTTAAAAGGGGATTATTTTTGAGAATTGTTGTAATTAGATTTTATTAATTTTATTACAATAAAATTTAAGGTTTTAATGATGTAAAATGGTTTATTATAATTTGTTTTTCTAATTGTTTTCAATAAAAGAACCGTTTTATTGAAATGGTTTGAATTTGTTTGTTGGAATGGTTTGAGCCTATATTGGTGGTGTGTGTTCATGTTCCACATTCCTTTGAATAAGGGATGTGTTCTAGTGTGGTACAAGGTATGTGACCCCAGATCAGGTGGGTGTGTCAGTGGGACACAAAGTGATTGGACGAGAGACCACTCATGAGTACAAAACTATTGAACAAACCATTCATGTGTGAGTGTGGGGTGAATAATTGATTTTTATGCCAAAATGTTATTCAAAATTTGTATTAACATCTTTTTTGGTTGTTTTTCTAGAAATATGAATTTACAGGAAAATGGGTTAAATAGAACTTTTTTACTCATTATTAAAAATGGTTTTAGAAATTGTATATATTTAGATATAAATTGTTTTGCAGAATTGTTTTATATAAATTGTTTTATACAAATTGTTTTATAAAAATATTGATAAATTTTATATCATAGTGGTGTGAGTAGAAAAGTCATAAGGGAAAGGATATTGGGTTTTTCACTAACCCATTCATTAGTACATTGGTTCTTTTGTATATTATATATTACACTACATGGGAAAAGCTAATATATCACCCATATTTAGCAACACCTAATGATAATTTGGTTGTATAGTGATTGGAGCATTGAAGCTTGGGGAGAAAAGTGAATTGTTGGAATCTTTGAGTTGATTAGTTTTCTTTATGTTGTTTAATATGATAGTTTCTCGGTCTTCCACTGAAGTACATTTGGTTGGGTTTTGATATAAATGAATTGGTAGAGTTGTATTTAATGTATTGAGGCATCATATAGTGAGTTGTAGGGTTATATTTTTCTAGGTTATTTGTTTTAGTTCTTAAAGGGTAAATCTTCCCCCACATGAATTTGAAACCCTTTGGAATTTATTCCCATTATTTGGCATCTTGGTGATGTATCTTGAGGCCAAGTAGTATCCTACCACCTTCTCAAGCCAATGGGGAGAATGAGGGATGAAAAAATGGTATTGTCTTCTTTTGTGCGTGCCTAACAAACTGTCATAATTTTATTGGTATGGGAGTTGAATTCCTTATTATCTATTACACATATTAGAATGATATAAATGAGTAGGAATTTCGGGACATAAAATGTAGATCAGAAATAGACACATTTAACCATTTATACTGAACATCATGATACTAGGGAGTTGGGTACCTATGTGTTTTAGAGACACATATATGATATTGAAATATCATTATAAGGGGTTTAGCCAATGAGATGAGCATGCCATGACTTAGAGAAATTTCACCACAATAGGATTTCATATTTTATTTTGGGAAAATGATATATGATATGATTAATTGTGTTGATCATTGAAATATTTTGAAATTGTTTTCAAATGAATGATTTTGAAATGGGCATGGTTGGTAAATGTTTAAAATGGGTAAATTTTAAAATGAAAATAAAAATTGATTTTTTAAAAAAACTATCAAACCATGAAAAGATTGATTTTGGAAAGTAATGGTTGATGTGATAGAGTTTGAAATTATAGTTCTTCAATTGATAAGGATTGATTCTTATAGTGATTTTTTATTTATTTATGAAAATGGAACCATCTATGTGTCATAAAATTAGATCATAAGTGGCCATTGAGAATGTGGTTGCACCTGAGCCACATGCGAACCAATAATTGGTTCAAATAATCGATCATGATTTTTAATAATTTTAGTGAAAACTACTACCTGATAATATTTTTATGAAATATATCACTCCAAGAAATCTAAGTGAAGGAAGAAAATCTGTCTTCATGAGAGGTGGTGAGAAAAATAGAACTAAGAGAAAAAGTAATAGGTACACCTATTCTTAATGAGATAGAACAAATCAAAATCAGACCACATGAGAAATAAATCCTCTTCCAAGACTAAAGAACATGTTTAGATATTTTCATTTTTGTTTACTGAGCCACATCAAGATATACTATATCACACCTCTGAGAGTATTCCATAATTTCCAAAAGATGGGTAATCATTAGTGCTATTGTCACATTTCTCTGAGGTTAGGTGTCACGAACCATCCCGGGTACCCTGGTAACCCGATAACCGAGCCGACCCTTAAAAAGCTCGAAGGGTATTCCCGATCCCCATGGGTCAACGACTAGCACCTATCACCACACAACATGCAAGTGGGAACGATTTTGCCACAAGAATGCGGAAGCAAATGAAACAAGACAGTATGAAAACAAAAGAAACTCCACTAGGAGTAAAGTACAATAATACAAAGAGGCATAAAAAGACCAATGTACTACAACCCAAGTACTAAACATAGGAAAAACAGCCCCAAGGTCCATAAGGACACATCTCCCTAAGACCGAAGATCAACAGGTGGATCCACCTCCAAGAGGACCCTTCCCTTCGCTTGATCCTGGAAGAAGAATGTCTACAAACACCCGAAGGAAAAAGAAGAGTGTGAGACCAAGCCCAGTAGGATACCACTAAATATTCCATAATTGATGTAAAATATAGATTATCCAAAGAAAATCTGTCAATTATCAAATACATAGGTTTGGAAATTCAAAAGCATATTTCAACAAAACATGCTATAAATTTCCAAATGATGGAAAAATCAATTTAAGAAAAGGCTTTACAATAATGGAATACTTCTAAAATAATGGCTTAAGAAAAACATTTATATAAAATATTTTATATAAATTCAGAAGGCATGTAATGTAGTTCAAAATCATTGGCATACATTTATATCTCACATATAAATCAACAAACGAGCAACATGGTCATCTTCCAAATGGTACGATAGTATTAACCAGTTATTGGATTCTGCACTCTATATGTGAACTCGAAAAAATTTGTATACACACATCCTTATGACACTGGACAAAGGAGACTCGTCACCAACCCATTGGGGTTGTGTCCCACTGCAAGTATGTTTTAGAATGTTGTCGTAGCGTAGAGTGTATCTAAATAACTGAATAACTACCTAAGGCTTGCATGTGCTCTTACATGATGGGAGAACTATTTTAAGAATTCTTAAAATTCGATCAATCTCATTCTTTCATTTCAAAAGTTCCAATTTCAATCCATTTAAAACCAAAATAGGTTTTATTCAAAACATGCCTTTCCACAAGATAAAACTAATGGGTTTTTATAAAATCATTTTAATGCATTTTCATAAGTTTGAAATCTATTCAAAACCAATTCCATCATTACACAATTCATTTCCACAATTAAATTAAAAAATTTAATTGAAATAATTTCCATCAAATCCACAATATAAATCCAACAATTTGAATCGTCCAATTTCCAAAAACACACCCAATTCAATGGAATTGGGGTTTTCCTATTTTCCATGCCAAAACCATTTCAAATATCTCGATTCTCTGGAATTGAGTTTTTATCATTTTAATTGAAAGAAAACATGAACAATTGAATTTAAATCAACGATTGAAATAAATCAGGAAAATCAAATGATAATCAATTTGGAAAGTCGGGACAGAACCACCTACCTTGATTTATTGACGAGAGTTAGCCCAATGAGAAACCCCCAAAACCGAGCGGCACAACGATGCCAATCAAAATATGGATCTAAATCCTTAAAACCAAAACTATGATCAAAGGAATCAAGATCTTGCAAAACTAGATCTAGATTCACAATCCTAGATCTATACCTCAACTCATAGGTTTAGATCCATGGAAGTAATGAAAATCTCCCATGAAAAGATCAAAGAAAGATAGAGGAATAAACGAGAAACACAATGGGATGAAATCCACTTACCAGGAGGAGAGAGGATCTTCAATTCGAGCCTTCAATGTCAAAGAAAGATATTCGGATCACCTTGATATCTCTCTAGGAGGCTTAGGAAAGACCTAAAAGGAGTCAAGCCCAAGCCAAGGTCGAAATTATGGAAGTCCTGTGGGTTCGGGTGGTTTTAAAAGAAAAAAACGGAATTAAAAACTGCATGCATGGTTTACCTAGGTAGAGGCGCACAGGTTGTCAAACCGTGCACACACCATGCGTGCCTCACTGTCCAGAGTTACATGGTTTGCATTGTTCGGTCACACATTTTTTCAAACCAAGCTCACACTATGCATACCTCTCTGCCCAGTGCTAGTTGGTTGGCACAGTTTGGTCGCACGGTTTGTCAAACCGTGCACAAACCTTTCACAAGCCATTGCCCTTTTGTTTTACTTAAAATTTCACCCAAACGCACCCCTAAGTCGCTACTCCAAAACAGAGGTTCTTAGAAACATCAAGAGTACCTGGAAATGTAACGTGATGTTACAACCTCCCCACCATAAGATCGTTCTATCCGTAGAAATCCTATGAAGAAACTTCCACATCAAAAAGATGAGGCCACTGATCTCTCATTAGTTCCTCCCTTCCCTATGTCTCAAGAGAATCAGAACCATGTTGTCATAGTACATGGACCAGAGGTATCATTCTCCCACGAAGTACCTTGGTATAAAAATCAACAAGCCTAACTGGTCGTTCAGTAACAAATAAATCTGGTTCAATCTCAATATCACTCCACCTTACAACATGAGATGGATCATAGAGATACTTTTTCCGCTGTGATACATGGAACATGTTATGTATCAATGTTAGTTTTGGTGGTAGAGCTAGATGGTAAGCAACTTTCCCCACAAGACCAATAAACTCAAAAGGTCCCACAAAATGAGGAGCATGCTTCCCTTGCCTCCCCAGCCATCGATGGTCTAATATGGGTGAAAATTTCAAGAAAACATGCTCACCAACTGATAGCTCTAATGGTTTACAACGACGATCAGTATAAGACTTGTACTGAATATGTGCTGTCAACATTCTCTGACGAATCAACTGGATCTTAGTTGTCGTCTCTTGGACCAAACTTGGTCCTACCAATGAGCTTTCACCAATATCCGACCAACATAAAGGAGATTTTGAAGGATGACCATACAAATCCTCAAAAGGATCCATTTTGATCGCAGACTGATAATAGTTGTTATAATAAAACTCAACTATCCCCAGATGATCATCCCAAGACCCACCAATGTCAAGAACAGAAGTGCGGGAGCATATCCTCAAGGATCTGAATAGCTCTTTCTATCTATCCATCTCACTATGGATGGTAGGGCATGCTCAAATGAACCTGAGATCCCAGTGCCTCTTGAACACCTCTACTAAAGTGAGAAGTAAACTAAGGATCCATATCAGAGACTATATCAGACGGAACTCCGTGCAAACGAAAAACCTCTTTCACATAGATATTTCCCAACTCCTCAACTTTGGTTGTATCTAGAATAGGTATAAAGTGAGATGACTTGGTTATCCTGTCGATCACAACCCATATCGTGTTCTTCTTCCTATGGGTTTGAGGTAACCCAACCACAATGTCCATAGAGATTTCATCCCACTTACATGTAGGGACTGTAAGTGGTTGTAGAAAACTCGTAGGTTTCTGGTGCTTGACTTTCACATATTGGCATGCATAACAATGATATACGAACTCAGCAATGCCTTGTCTCATACCAGGCCACCAGAACTGTCGCCGCATGTCATAGAACATCTTCGTGGTTCCTGGGTGTACAACCCATGGAGAGTTATGGCAACCCCCAGCACATCCTTCCTTGCCGCTAACGGCACAACATAACAGTTCCGAAAACACAGAACACTTTCTTTGGAGAACGACCACTAGGTGTCGGTCTCCCCACCATAAAGAGAGTCCCTGATGCTATGGAATTCATCATCCAGTTGTTGTTCTTGAAGAATTAACTCGAGGAGAGCACAAGTCAACTGAACACTGGATAAAGAAACTTTATTCCCCTTCCACTGAACTCCAATATGCAACTGAGTAAAAAGAGCCATCTATCTACACTCTTCTGAAGATTCTTTCACATCCTGTGATGGATGTTTCCTGCTTAACGCATATGCAACTACATTTCCTTTTCCCGGGGAATAGTCAATGTCAAAGTAGAATGATTACAGGTACTCCACCCAAAATATTTGGTGTAGATTCAAATCTTTTTGAGAGAAGATATAACTCATGATTTGTGGTCTGAATACACAGTAAACCTTTCTCCATATAGGTAATATCTCCAACAATTAAGTGCATGCATTACAGCTGCAAGTTCTAGGTCATGGGTGGGATAGTTCTTCTCATGAGGCTTAAGCTGACGAGACCCATAGGAAATGACATGATTACCCTGCATGAGTACACATCCCAAACCTAAACCCGATGCATCATAGAAGACCACATAACCTATCCCAGCCTCAGGAAGAGTTAACACCGACATAGTAGTTAAAATACACTTTAGCTCAACAAAAGAAATATGACATTTATCATTCTAGGAAAACTTCACTCCCTTTTGAGTTAGAGCAGTCATTGGAGAAGCTAACTTTGATAAGTCTTTAACAAACCGGTGATAATATCCTACTAATCCCAAGAAGTTACGAATCACAAAAACATTTCGTGGTTTTTCATTAGATATAACAACCTCCACCTTTTTAGGATCAACTGATATTCCTTGTTCTGACATGACATGTCCCAAGAATTTCACTTCCCGAATCCATAAATCACACGTTGAAAGTTTGCCATAAAGTCGGTGATTCCTTAGAACACTTAGAACTGTTCTAAAATGATGCACATGATCCTCCTCAGACATGGAGTAGAAAAGAATGATATCCGTAAACACTACCACGAATGGATCTAGATACTCACGGAAAATATTTTTCATCAAAGCCATGAAAACTACATGAGCATTTGTTAGGCCAAAGGGCATAACCAGATACTCATAATATCCATACTTACTCATAAAATCGGTCTTATAAACGTCAGATTCTTTTATCCTCAATTGATGGTAACCAGTTTTAAGATAAATTTTTGAAAACAACTTTTCCCCTTTCAATTGATCAAACAAATCATCAATTCATGGTAAAATATATTTTATCTTTATTTTAACTCTATTGATCTTTTGATAATAAACACATAAGCGAAGAGAACCATCATCCTTCTAGGCGAAGAGAACAGGTGCTGCCCAAGGTGACACACTCGGTCATATAAAACCTTTCACAAGAAGATCGTCTAACTGAGACTTCAGTTCTTTTAGTTCAGCTGGAGCTATTCGATAAGAGGGAATTGAACCGGTTGAGTACCAGGCATTAAGTGAATAGAAATATAAACCTCTCTTACTGGTGGAAAACTAGAGAAGTCAGAAAGAAAACACGCTGGGAAACTCAGCGATGACTGGAGGAAGATCACCAATCATTGAATCTCTCTCCAGATCAAAATAAAACTCTGATATAACCTTCCCCAATTATGGATAAGAGGGTTCGGCTCTGTTTGAACATGGGTCCAACTCTCCTTGAAAAACAAGGGGTACACCACTAGGTGTAGTAAGGTAAACCCATCGAAGATAACAACCGATCCGATATTTATTGGCAATGAGCCAATCCATCCCAAAAATGAAATCAAAATATTTCATGTCAGGAACCAAGAAACTCCAAGCATGATCAACATCTGGTAGAGAAAAGACACAAGCAGGACTACAGAGACCCTTCTCTCTCATTACACCAAGTGGTGTAGTAATATCCATCACACAAGATAAAAGTTCCATAGGAAGATTAAGATGATTAACAAGATGGGTTGAAATAAAAGAGTGAGATGCAACAGTATCAAAAAGAGATGTC
This sequence comes from Viscum album, assembly GCA_963277665.1. Lineage (NCBI taxonomy): Eukaryota > Viridiplantae > Streptophyta > Magnoliopsida > Santalales > Viscaceae > Viscum > Viscum album. The sequence goes on along the minus strand of OY728151.1, from coordinate 269,073,085 downwards.
ACTATAGATGATTCTATAGTAACGGTACCTCTCACAGTTGCAGGACCTGCATCAGCTACCTCTGGCGACTCTTCCACTGCGTGAAGAAGCTTCATTCCGGATGCCTGTGGCTGTAACCCTTTTGTACGCGAAGCGTTTGACTGCCCAGTAGTATTTGGAGGTGCTGTTGATCCTGTTATACTACGTGGAGTAGATAAGTGATGGCAGAATCTTTTTAGGTTCCCTAAACGTCCATAGGAGCTACAGTTCTTGGGTGCCTCAGTGCAAACCCTCTTAGAATTTCATGGCTTCCCACACTGATAGAAAGTCAAAGAAGCTCCTCCTGTTGATACTGTAGATCTGGAATTACTCTGTTGTCGAGAACCACCATGAGAAACGCCGCACTTCTATTTTACTTTAAAAGAACCAACACTGACACTAGGAGGGAAAATAACCTCCTTCAAACCTAAATTTCTTGCCAAGTCCAACTCAACCATCATTTCCCTATCCAGAACATGAGAATAAGTGGGTAGCATTAGTAGGAAAAACTAAGGATGGATATCTGATCGAATTCCCAACTTGAATCGTCGAGCCTTCATCCTCTCATTAGATACAATCTCAAGAGAAAACTGTACCAGATCAGAAAAGCGATTTGAGTACTCAGTCACTATTTTGTTGGCCAATACAAGCTTGAAAAACTCCACATCCTTGGACATCACCATTGAATCTCGATATAACTGGTTAGTGAAAATAACCCTAAAGTTGTTCCACTCCAAACCCTCACGTTTCCCAGCCATCACCATTATGTCCCACCATCTCCTACAAGGTCCCTCCATTACGAAGGTGGAACACTTCACCTTGATCACCTCAGGTGTCTCCATGAACCCAAAAAAAAAACGTTCAATCTTACTCAACCATTCCTCATAATGTTGAGGGTTAGTGGAGCCTTTGAAAACTGGTGGCTTCTCGCATAGGAATTATGGAGAATTACTTCAGAGAATATCACCATGAGGATCATTAGCTGGATTCTGAATAGGAACTAGAGGTTGATCATGTCCCATAGCATGGACAGTGCAAACAATCACCTCAACCAGACTCGGATCCACAATAGGACTCAATTTCTGAGGTTCAGCAGGAGCCACTTTTTGAATCTGAGCTCCACATCTTCTCGGAGGCATGATGCTACACAGCATAAAAAGACATAGATTAACAGCCAAACCGAGTAATAAGGAAAACTATTCTTAAAAGAAGGGATAATAAGATTTGTATTCTACTATATCCAAATAAAAACAGGGAAAATACTAGAACTAATCTACAATTCGTATTTGCCTATCCAACCCTGCTGACGTAAGGTTCATTATGAAGAGAGCTGGCCAGGCACTCAATCACAACTACCTCTTATGTCCCGATAAGAAAACTCAAATTAATACTGTCATCAAGCGAAGATGATTAACCTCCCTTTTATACAATTTTTTCACGAACCAGCCCGACTACCCTGGTAACCCGATAACCGAGCCAGCCATGACATAGCCCAAAGGGTGTTCTCGATCCCCACAGGTCGGCGACTAGATCTAGGCATCACACAACATGAAAGTGGGAACGATTTTTCCACAAGAATGCAGAGGAAAAAAAACAAGACAGTATTCAAACAAAATAAACTCCACCGGGAGTAAAGTAAAAGAATATAAATAGTCATAAAATGCCCAAAGTACTACAACCCAAGTACTAAAAATGGGAAAAAATTCCCAAGGTCCATAAGGAAACAACTCACCAAGACCAAAGATCAACAGTTGGATCCACCTCTAAGGGGACCCTTCCCTTCACTCGATCCTGGAAGATGAAAATCTACAAACACCGGAAGGAAAAAGTAGAGTGTGAGCCCAAGCCCAGTAAGATACCACCAAAGATTCCGTAACAGATGCCAAATATAGATTATCCAAATAAAAGCATTCAATTTTTAAATAAACTGGTTTGGAAATTCAAAAGCATATTTTAACAAAACATGCTATACATTTTCAAATGATGGAAAAATCAATTTATGCAAAGGCTTTACAATAATGTAATATTTCTAAAACAATAGCTTATGCAAAACATTTATATCATAATGTTTATATAAATTTGGCAGGTTTGTAAGGCAGCTCAAAACTTTGTAATAAATTTATATCTCACAGATAAATAAACAAGAGAGCAACATGATCATCTGCGAAAAGGTACGATAGAGTGTATCCAAATAACTCACTAACTACCTAAGGCTTTCTTGCACTCTTACATGATGGGAGAACTATTTTAAGAATTCTTAAAATAAGATCAATATCATTCTTCCATTTCAAAAGTGCCAATTTCATTCCATTTAAAACCAAAATAGGTTTTATTCAAAACATTAATTTTCACAAGATAAAACCAATGAGTTTCTATCAAATCATTTTAATCCACTTTCTTAAGTTTTAAAACCATTCAAAACCAATACCATAATTACACAATTAATTTCCACAATTAAATTCAACAATTTAATTGAAATAATTTCCATAAAATCCAAAACTTAAATCCAATAATTTAAATAGTTCAATTTACATAAACACACCCAATTCAATTTAATTGGTGTTTTCAAAATTTCCATGCCATAACCATTTCAAATATCTCGATTCACTGAAATTGAGTTTTTATCAATTTAATTGAAATAAAACTTGAACAATTGAATTTAAATCAACAATTTAAATAATTCAAGAAAATGAAATGATAATCAATTTGGAATGTCGGGAAGGAACCACATACCTCGATTTATTGACAGGAGTTAGCCCAACAAGAAACCCCAAAAACTGAGCGGAACAACGACGTCAATCAAAATCTGGATCTAAATCCTCAAATCCAAAATTAAGATCAAAGGAATCAAGATCATGAAAAAATAGATCTAGATTCAAAATCCTAGATCTATACCTCAACTCATAGGTTTAGATCCATGGAAGAAAAATAAATCTCCCATGAAAAGATCAGGGAAAGATAGAGGAATAAATGAGAAACACAACGGAATGAAATCCACTTACCAAGAGGAGAGACGATCTTCAATCTGAGCCTTCAATCTTGGAGAAAGATGTTTGGATCACCATGGAATCTCTCTAGGAGGCTTTGTAAAGAACTAAAATGAGTCAAACCCAAGCCAAGGTCGAAATTATGGATGTTCCAGGGGTTCGGGTGGTTATAAAAGAAAAAAATAGAATTAAAAACCATGTGCACGATTTACCTGGGTAGAGGCGCATGGTTTGTCAAACCGTTCACACACCGTGTGTGCCTCACTATCCAGAGATACACGGTCTGCACAGTTTGGTTGCACGGTTTGTCAAACTGTGCGCACACCGTGCGTACCTCTATGTCCAGTTTTTCATGGTTGACATGGTTTGCCATGGTTTGTCAAACCATGCTCAAACCGTGCACAACCCATTACCCTTTTGTTTTACATAAAAGCTCACCCAAATGCACCCTCAAGTCACTATAAAAAATAGGTTCTTAGAAACATCAAAAGTAGCTCGGAACGTAACGTGATGTTACATCGGGTGTAAGGATAACACCCCTTGTGCCGAAAATGTTTTATTATTAAATGTAATGAGGGTAAAAAAACACTCCTCATCATAATAACATGCATGGTGATTCTATGGATATCATGAATCATCCGTAATGACAATCTCAGGAAGGAAAAACGGAACAAATTATAGTGAAAGAGAAATTGTATGGAGTTGAGATGATGATTGTGGATGATCGGGGTGAAAATATATGGTGAGAGGTGTGATTATATTTAATTCTACCATTATATAAGTGTTTTTTTCTAATTCGTTCATCACATTCTATTATTTTTTCACATGCTGTTGATTTGTTATATTTAAAACTCATGATGATGAACTCTATGTTAAAACTACAAACTCCTATTAGAGAAAGGTAATGTAGATCAATTTTGTGATGATCATGATATATAAATGTATATATAGTTGATGAAAAATGTGATTTCATGGTTTTAGAGATGGATGTCTATGATGTAATCATGTGTATCGATTGGTTGACAACATTCATGTCTCACATTGACTGTTATAGCAGAACGATTAGTTTCGGAACTAATGATGGAATAAAGCATGTCTTAATAGTAAAAAGGGTTGTAAACATAAGTGAAACATGATTCTTGGCACTAGTAGTGTGAAAAATCTATTACTAGTTGGAGGCATTAACATTGTCATTGACAAAAGTGATCAGGGATATTAGTTTTCCAGCATTTTTGAATCAACGTCCAGATGTCTTTTCTAGGAAATTCTCAGGATTAACATCAATAAGGAAATTGGAATTTATGATTGATCACCTCTTTAGGATGAGTCTTATTCCCATTTCATCATATATGATGGATCCAATAGAGTCAGTGGAGATGAAAGTGCAGTTAGAAGAGCTGGAAAGAAATGGATTCATTTGGACAAGCATGTACCTATTGGAATCACCATTCTTATTCATGAAGAATATAGATGGAACTATAAGGCTATACATTGATTATAATATGTTTATAAAAGTTAAGATAATGAATTAGTTTCCACTACCATTAATTTATGGTGTGTTCAATCAATTGAGGGGAGCTCTGTGGTTCTCAAAAATTGAACTGCGATTAGGATATCACCAATTCTGAGTTCAAAAGAAGGATACTTCAAACAATGCTTTTAGAATAATATATGGAAATTAGAAATATGTATTCATGCCTTTCATTATTGGGAGTTAAATAGTAGTATTTATTTAATATATTAATAATATATTTCATAAATACTTATATTCATTTGTTGTGGCATTTTTGGGAAACATATTGGGGGTATTCTAGGATAAGGGATGACCATGAGAAACACATGTCAAACATTTTTGGAATTTTTAGAGATCACTAGTTTTATGCCAAAAAATAAATGTGTGATTTTTTTATATAATAAGTATTCTATCTTGGCCATGTAATATCTGAATAAGGTGTCTGGGTATATTTAAAAAATAAATAATCTTTTTTCTCTTTGATACTCTTGAAGAACGAATTTGAGATATGATGTTTTTTGGTCTCACTGGTTATTACCAATGGATTTTGCATGACTTATCATGACTAATATAACATATGACTATGTTGAAAAAGAAAAATATTCCTTTCCAATGGACTGAGTAATTCTATAAGTCTTTTCAAGAGTTAAAATTCAGCCATACATCTGCACCTATCATGATTTTTTTGAAAGCAGGACAGGGTTATATATTGTATTGTGATACCTAGGGATTTTGGTTGTGATGTATTCTCAGGCAAAGAGAACATGTGGTTTCTTTTGAATCAAGAAATATAATAGTGAATGAGAATAACTAATTAACAAATGATTTGGATTTAACTGATGTTTTCCATGCTTTGATGACTTGACGTCATTATCTATTTGTTGAGAAATTCACTGTGTTCATAGATCATAAGAGTCTTAAAAATATTTTCTCATAGAGAGATTTGAATATAAGGAAAAGGGGATGCATTGAGTATCTCCAATTGTTTGACTTTGACTTGATGTATAGACTAGAATCATGGAATTCTTTAGTCGATGGAATTAGTATAAATTCTTATGCTATGTTGAAAAAATAAGATTCAGATGATTGGTATCAGATGTCAGACCTGTATGATATGCACATGGAATGTGAAGACCGATGTGATGTTGTATTTTTTTTTTCAGTTTGTATGATTCCGGATTTGGTAATCTTAGTCAAAGAAGCGCAAACATCTGATGAAAAATAAATGGTTATGAGTTCAAAACATGATGGTGGGGAGAACATTGATGGTTGGAAACTTTATGGAAGTTATATTTTTTGGTTCAGAGATCATATGGTTTTACCTATGGATTTTCAAGAACAAATTCATCATTCATTAAATCAGTCTAGATGGGTTGTGCATCCAAGAATACAAATTATGTATATGGTGCTAAAGGCATAGTTCTGTTAGATTGACATGAAATGGAAATTGGATTTGTACATTTCTAGTTTCTTAACTTGTAAGAAATTTGAGGAATAACATCAATGTACAGAAACTCTATTGCAGTCTTTACCTATCCTAGTGTGGATTTAAGAGTAGAAATCCATTTATTTTTTTATTTTTCTCCCATGATTGGTTCAGAAACTCTATGCTATATGGGTGATAGTGGATCAACACACATATTTATCCCATTTTATCCCTATTCGTGATGCTCATATTGTGGAGCATCTGTCAAAAATCTAAATCTGGGAAGTGGTAAAAAGACAAAACATTCCAGTTACAATCATGTCAGATAGAGATCCAAATTTTATATCTCACTTCGAGAAATCCTTACAGAAATATCTTGGTACTCAACTGACCGTGAGAAAACTTATCATCTTCAGATAGATTGAAAATATGAGAGGAGGATAAAAACATTTAAGTACATGCTATGGGATTCTATAATGTATTTTGGTGGCTCATGGGAGGATAATATACCCTTATTTTTTTCTCATACAATAATATCTATCAGGACTTGATAAATATGGATTTCTTTGTAGTGTTGTATGGGCGTCCTTATTGTTCTCAACATTTTTGGGTGGGAACATGTGAGGATTATATAATTGGTATAATCCCTATCCATGAAACAATAGATAAGATTCATTTGGCCAAGAAACATATGGAGATAGATCAGAGTCAGTATGAATATTATGCGGATCAATGCCAAAGACTATTTCCATTCTTGTTGAGTGATCACGTGTTATAAGGGATCTATCAAATGGATGGACATCATTGTATTGGGAAGCAATGAAAGTAACTTCTGAGATAAATTCTACATTTTTAGATAGTGGAACTTTTTGGGTATGTGTAATATATGTTTTTATTACCCCCACGGTTCAATTCAGTGAATAATGTGTTCCAGGTATCTCTGTTAAAAAATTATCAGCCTGATCCTGACCATATGGTCAGATGAGATCATGTTGGACTAGAGATTGACATTTTGTTGGTACATATCCCGATGAAAATTTTGTATAAAAAAGATAAGGTATTTCATGGAAAAATAATTCAGAAATTCTCGGTTTTATGGCACTATTGTCAGATTTAAGAAGCGACTATGGAATGAGAGAAATAAATGAATGAGAAATGGTCAGAACACTTTTAGGGCTTAAATGGTATTTTACTTTCTGATGATGGAAAACTGATGATGGGGAGAATTTTGTACCCTTATTTTCTATTATGAAACCCATTCATTATGATTTTCCTGTTTATTATGTATAAATATGAATTTTGGTAGTGTTTGGGAATTTTTTGGGGGTTTTTGGGGAAAAACGGTATGTTCACGAGCGGAAAATGATTTGACTAAACTGTTCAGAATCCTAGGAGAAACTGTGCATAGTTACAGATGTTAGATAATAGCTTAAAAATTGTTGGAACATGGCTATGGATTTCATGTTAGGTGGTCATTTGAGTGTTTTTCCATGGAGTAGCTAACTCACAGTTATCACAAGATTTGTCTAAACATGGAACTAAAATGTGCACAAGGATAGAGTGAGATCCTAAAGAAGTTGATCTAACATGTTTTTTACTCTATATGATTATTTTTATTGACCGAAACGACCCTAGATAAATATAATTCTTTATTTAGTGTTTAAGAACCTCTCCCATGTAAATTGGAGTCAATTATGAGTCTTTCGTTAGCGTTTAGAAGTCCATTTATTATGGTAGGTCACCATTGTTATTCATTATTGTCATGTTATGTTAGATCTACTTAGATATACTTCTCATCTATTCTACAATTCTAACATATACACTAATTCTGTTTATAACTGGGATTATGGATACCCAACAATATGATATTTTGTGTTGATCAAGATAGGGGACGAGATCTATGGCACCTTCTTGGAGAATTGACCTGATTTCTTGAGCATTCATCGTGTATTTTCTGTTTTCATCAAAACTATTAAGGGAGGTGGCATTACTATAAACTCTTCATAGTAGAACAGATTGTAATGCATTGAAATTGAATATTATGTGTTTAAGTGATTGTGAATTTTCTATTTATCAAATATTGAAAATCATATTTAGGGATGGTCTGGTAAATTGTGGAAATATGAAAAATTGGTTTCCTTGAATAAAGTGATTTGAATCATGATTTTAAAATAAATATATTAAAGGGGTTTTTTTAGAAATTTTTTAATTGTAAATTTTTAATGTTTTCTCAATAGATGTAATGGATTTGTAAAATGAAATGTTTTATTATAATTGGTTTTTCAAATTGTTTTTAATAAAAGAATGATTTTATTAAAATTGTTTTAATAGGTTTATTTGAATGGGTTTTGAATATATAGGTGGTGTGGGTTACTGTTTGATGTTACCCTAAATAAGGGGTATGCACCAGTGGGGTATAAGGTATATGACCCTTGATCTTGGGCATTTTTTAGTGGGACAATAGGTGATTTGACCCGAGACCACTCTTCAGTATGGAATTGTCGACCAAAGCCTGCATGCATGTGTTTTTTTGTGAATAATGGAATGTTTATGCCAAAATGATATTGTGAAATGGATTTAGGGACTTTCCTGGATATTTCTCGAGAAATATGACTTATTAGAAAATTGGATTAGATAGAACTTGATTACTGTTCGATATAAATGGTTTTTAGAAATTTTTTATATTTAGTTAAATTTTTTCTTCCAGATAGTTTTATATAAATGGTTCTATACAAATGTTTCTAACTATTCTATCATAGTGGTGCGAGTCGGGAATTCATTTGGGAAAGCCTACTATGTTTTATACTCACCCCTTATTTGGTACTTTTGTGCTTTTTCAGATGCTATCTTCCAAGACATGGGAAAAGGTAAAGTAGCGCATGTATTTAGTTACAGATCATGATAAATTGGATGTTTGGTGATTAGAGTATGAAGCTTGTAGAGCATGGATTCTTGTTTTCATTATTAAGATGATTAGTTTATATTCCTCTATGTACTTTTATAGCTACATAGTCTTTCAATATAGTACACTTTGGTGTGGTTTTTATATAAATAATGTAGTTGAGTTGTCTTTCATTTATTCATACATCATATATTGATATTTTTTATTATGGATTTACGGGTATATGGTTTTAGTACATAAAGGGAATATCATCCCCCACATCCATTTTAAACTCTTCAACATTTATTACCTACTATTTGAATCTTGGGGATGTCACTTGAGGCCATATTGAATCCTTCCACCTTCTCACACCAATGTGGAGATTGAGGGATGTTACAATGTCAGACAATTTCATATTCAAGGTTTCATTAATTATTTATATGAGTTTTGGATACAATCCAAACTCATTTCTGCATATAATACGTAGTGGAATGTCATAATAGAATTAGGGAACCACACCATTTGTACATAGTGGGATCAATGAAGAGTCACATGAGTCTTATGTTATCCATTTGGATATACACATGTCCAAAAACATGCATATGTACTAAACCAAGTTTCAACTAATGTGGATGAAGGTATACTATAACAATTATGGAACGGAATGAATCATATGTTGCCTTACTTAAATTCATAGTGTTTCCAAGCATGTTAAGGTCCTTATAGGTAACAATATTGCACAATAGAGAAAACTTTATATATTTATAAGATATCTTAATGGAAAAAATGGGTAATTACTATATAATCCATTACACAAATATGTTTTAGTTTAAATAAATCTCACAATTTTTGAGGATGATCTTATCTCTATAAGAGATCATTGGAGAGAGATCTACATTTATGTTATCTAGTATCAATTTAAAAAATATTTGGCATAATAAAAAATTACACAATTCCTTAGGGAATAATACCATTTTCTTGATACAAATGTATTGTGTATTAGTAAAATAGAGATTACAGGACTATACAGTATAATTTTCATTCCACCATAGTTGGTGGCTAACTATTATAGGATAATAATGATCCACTAACCTATAAAGGAGTTATAAGTGGAACATATGTTTCTAAGTGGAATATATCCAAAAATTATGAATTGGATTATATATTTTAAAGCCATGTATATATTTTTTTCGATCCTCTAGTGGATTTAAATCCCATTAAGTGTGAAATGGTATTCAGGATGAAACTAGATATGAAATGATAAGTTAGTACCTTTATGGTATGAATGGTTACAAAATAGTTTAAATAGAATCATGTAATTAACAATAATGAAATCATTTCACAAGTTTAAATGAAGAAACCAATCAGAATTATACATCCCATTACATTATTCCATGAAAATGATATAAAAAAATTGATTTCAAAACATCGAGCCTTAATAGTAACCTTCATGGAGATTTCTATATGACAAAACCGGAAGGGTTTGTGAACACAAAGAATTCCAACAATGTATATTAACCATACAAATCCATTTATGGGTTTATGAAAGAATATATGTCATGTTATAGTAATTTTGAGAAATCTAAAATAGGGTTTTATTTTAAAAAGAATAATTTTGATCCCTGTGTCCACAAATGTTCTTTTTGGGGGAGTAGAATTTTTATTAATAGTATTTGTTTATCAAATAGTACTCATTGCAAATTAAATAATATTTTTAGGACCTATTATGGTGTGGTTAACTAATTGATTCCTCATACATATGAAATTAAGTATATATTCGTGGGATCAAGATCCACCATGACTGTTTTAAGAGGTTTCTTGAGCTAAGACAATGGATATACATTTAAAATATATTTATGAAATTTTGTATAGAACACCCTAAGAGGGTATTGTTTCTAGCATCACATGGAATTCATTACTCTTGGAAAATTTATACAGAGATAAATGAGGATGTAAATTTAATTGAAAGGATCCCATATGCATCAGGAATTTGGTCATCCATTTATATTAAAATATATACCAGGGACGATTTCACTCATGCATTATGTAAGGTAAGTTGATATCAACCTGATCTATGTGATCACAATTGGTTGGTAGTCCGTACTATCCTTAAGTATATAAGTCCTATTAAGGATGTGATCCTTATATTTTGAGAAGATAAGGAACTAGTTATCAGAGGATATGTTGATTATAGTTTAAAAACTGACCAAGATAGCATGAAGTCACAAACATGGTATATATTAACTTTTAATTGAGGTGTTGTGATCTAGAAGAGCAAAAATAATTCAGTGGTAATAGATTATGGAGTTTTTATTGAGTATATTATGGATTCTAAGTATGTTAAATAAGTATAATGGATGTGAAGCTTCCACTACGAGATGGATAATCCACTAAGAATTAAATATACTATAAAAATCAAATTTAATAACATTGTAGGGGGTCTCACAAATGAGAGAAGGCCATGTTAGGGGTGGAATAATATTGTTCTAATGTATCATCACTTGATGGATTTTCTCCAAGAGGTGAGGTTACAATGACTAGTATTTTAATAGATGAAAACATAGAAAAAACATTGACTAAATCCTTAACAGAGGTGAAACATTATAATCACTTGAGATCAAGTGGACTGAATATCATAGATAGATGGATCTAGTCAACCTAAGAGTTTGATGGATTTTTTTTCCTATGCCCAACTATTTTACTTTTCATAAATGTATATTTGATATATTGGATATTAATGAGACATATAATATATATTTCTAATTTCTCAACAAGAAACTTATATAATAATTCCACAGATTATACATCAAAATGATAAGGTCATATCGGCTACCTGTTCTGATTAGAACCTTTAAGTTAAATTATGATATTATTAAGAAAATTCATTGTGTTTGATGGAATATTGTGATGGGGAAAATATTAAAAATACTATCATGATTGAGTACACATAAGAAGAGGAGTTTTCTTCTCTAAAATTTCAGATAATGTAATATCAAATGTAATATATTATAAAAATAGTCCCACAAGTTGGAATTTGGAATGTTTAGATGTGATCCGATATTACTATCTATGGGAATATAGAATTTTACATATATATTATGATTATCATTTATGAATGGAATGAATGAATCAAATTTATTTTCTAATGAAAATCCTGATGACATATGTTCAAGGAATGGTAGGGTACATTGGATGTGGAACAATTGAGAAATCATTATTGGATGAGTCAATGATGGATTTTTCCCATCCATATTTATGGGAGTTGATATATCATCCATTTCAATGGAAAATATCCACAACATTAATTTACATTGTGATGGTGTAAAAAATTGTTTAGTTCATATATTCAAATAAAAATCTATCACGAAAATATGTTGGTGATATTGATATGCAACTTTATTGATGAGATATTATGATAATGTGATTATTTTACATTGTGATCATTTGTATGTTGTTGTTATCATTATGAAATTAAGTTATTATCTCAGATGAAATGACTTATTACAAGACATTAATGTTGGCCATAGAAAATCCCATTAATTACAATGATAAATAATCCTTCAGTTTCACACACAATATAGTTCTGATGATCTTGATTAAATTATATTTTAATCCAATTATTTTAATAATTATTATTCTCTATACTATGAGATAATATTATTCCTATTTTATAGATAAAAAATATATACTGATTAATGTAATATTTAAATTAAATATTTATTGTGTTTTTGATAAATGCTAAAATATATTGAAGTGACTAAGATCATGTCTAGGAAAAAACAGCAATAAAAAATTCAGTTAAATAATATTTTTTTATTAAGAATGTTTGTCATCATTAAAAAATATTTTTATTTATATTATTATGGTGCATGAGGTCACTAATGGTTATAATTTTATTTAATGGTCGAAATGAAATTAAATAATTATTTTAACATAATCCACATATCTATAAATATACATTTTTCTATACTATGTATGATGTGAAATTTGAATAGAGAATTTTCGCACATAGTTAATTCTACTTCGACTACTATACTCATTATCTCTCCCTCTAAAGAATGAAAAATTTAAGATAGATTCCTTCAAAAGTGATGAGTGAGTGATTAGCCCAGCAAAGAAATAAAATTTATTCAAAATGCTAAAACCCAAAGATAAATTTTAATTTCATTGAAATCAATGAAGAATATGTTGATCACCATTGGAGGGATTAAATCCATGGATCATAATAATGCAATAAAGAAAATATGAATTTGAATTTCATGGATAGTCAACATCATCAATGACGAATGGTTCCTAATCCAAGGTAATATTTTATTTCATCATTAAATAAATTTATTAATATGTTTATGTTAATGATCATATATCATGGTTTTGGGAATATAAATATTAAAATAAATTTAAATATATATCCCACAGTCACATGATTTTGTTGTTTTATGAAACCAAAATCTAATCTCTAAATTTCCAATACTATTATGGTTCTAATGTGGATCATATTTTTATGTATTCAAAATTCATCAAAAATGGGTGTAATATTTAGTTATGAAAATACTTATTCACCACTTTTTTACAATTCTAGTGATTTTAATGATCAATGACATTTTAAATGAACTGTGAAATCAAATCATACCATCATATTATTTATGTGGTTTATGATTCTGGTCATGTGGGTTGAACACCCACTCTTATCAATATAGTTATTATTGATTTTAGTTTCATTTAATTCAATATTTTATAAGATTTTACCCCTAGTCTTATTCTGTACAATACATGATATTCCTAGTGAAGTTTACACATGGGATAATCTCTTTTAATTTCCATAAACCATGTCAGAATGTTTACACACATCTTCCTTCAATTGGTAAAAACTATTTTCCCAAGGAATCATATTTCCATATACATAAATTTTATTTACATATATGCTATTTGGACTCCTTATTTTTATAAAATCTCAATCCTATTGAGTAAAATTAAAAAAGTTAAAAAAATTTCCAAAAAAACTCCATTGATATGATATAGGATATGTTTACATATTCTTTTGTTTATTCGTTTTCACTTATCCTCTCAAATAAATTTTTGTCACCAATTAGTAAGTCATTATAAGGACAAGATGGAGAAAGTGACATTTCATCAAGGGAAGGATCAACCAAAAATATCTCAACATATTATCACACACTAAGAAGTTTCACATTTTTACACATTTTAAATTCTTATTAATTATCAAAAATATTATTTCCTTATTATTTTCATATTAACATGATAGGTTTTAAATGAATTTCCATTATAACTAAGTCCATATTTACAAATATGTATGGACTGATGTTTATATTTAATTTTTTAAGAGATCCCTATACCACATTCTATTTTATACACACATTATTTATACCATAAATTTTTAAATATCCAATCATTTTCCCACTAACTACATTGTACTAAAAATCACGTTTCATTTATAACATATCCACTTATTTTTAAAATAATTAAACACTTTTTATCTCTCTTCTATCTAGGGATTATGGTCCCCAATCATCATTGGGTTTTATTCTTCCTCTACAATGAAATTATTTATTTCGCTATATATTGTATGACAACATCCATGTTAAATCTATATCATTTCTATTTGGATAATTTTTACCTTTATTTTGTTAACATAGGATGATTATTCCTCTAAAAACCCATATATTTTCAATTTATTTATTTCACTCATGATTAATATCCATAAGATAACCATATTATTCAAAATTTAAATTGAAAATTCATTTTTTGTTCATTTTCCTCAATTTCTTATTATTCCTTATTAGTTTTTTCCATTATTATATTCATTGTATCTATAATAAATTCATCATAATATTTCTCTATTCCAAATCTTAAACAACTTCTTTTATCACCAATATTTTTGAGTCAATAATTTATTAAATGAACTTATAATGTGAATGTTTTTTCTAAAGGAAAATTTTCCACTTTTGTGTGTTATTTTATCCAAAAATTCTATAAGATAATTCTATTAATTTCATGAATTTTTTTTCCAAATTATCTTTCAATTAAATGAAGTAAAATTTTACATTCCATCTAATATCACATTCCATAAAGAGAGAATTATTTATACATGATATTAGAATTCATAAATTAAATATACTCCCACTTGTTCACTTTATTAAATAAATAGACTTTCAATATACTTGAAAATCATATATTTTAATGAATGAGATGATGTGCTCTATGGTTTTACCAACGTTTAATATAACCCAATCTGGTTATGAATATTATTAAGTGGGTACTATTTATGTTTCCTTAATTATGAATTGATACCATTTTATTCTTAGGTACAAAAAAATATTTAATATTTTTTTTTCATTTTAAAAATCACTCATTTCATCACCCTGACCATGATTTGGCTGAATATAACCAATAATATTGTTAAATAAACATCATTTTTTAGTTTAGATCATATTCATATCATTGAATTTATTTTTTAACACCATTATCATAAATTTAATGACATGATTATCCTATTTATAAATGCTATAATGTTTAACCCATGTTTCTGTCATAGATGTGTAAAACTTTACATTCATATAAACCAAATTAGATAGGGCTCCATAAAAATACTTTTGAACTTTTTCATCATCACTAAATTGTTTTCATCTATTTTAGCCATTAATAACACTATAACTCCAATTGTGTGAATTCCATTAAACATGGATAAAATAATATTATTTTTCACTAATCATTAATGTTATATCATGATATTCATTCATGTATAATTATTTCATCCATCAAATGAAGACATTTTATTTTTATTGATTGAAATGCCACAATGAAATGAATTTTTTCTCAAATTTTCAAAAAATGAACCTTATGTATTTAATACCCCACAAATATTCCCCATTATTACACGTAACATTTTTGGGGAGTTAGATGGGGTGTTTTGTTTTTCTCCCATTGAATCTGATATTTTCTCATGTTTGCAAGATCCTTATAAACATATCAATATCAAGATAATAAAAAATCTAAACGTAGAAATTAAAATGAAATATTTCATTGATTTTACTTGTTTCATCACTATAGGATACTCCATAGAGTATGTTATGAAATTGTATCATCATACGAGGGGAAATGAATACTCGCTATAGATTATTACATGCTTTTAATATGATGAAATAATGTTAAAGGGTTAATCCAAAAAAAAATTATCTCCACGAACTACTTTGAGGAAGGGAAAACTATACGATAGATCAATGGAATCATATAATCAATCCATTAAATTAAAATCAACCAAAATATAGTAATCATTTTATCGATGATTCACAATTAATTTTTCATATCTTGGATCTAAAATTAAATTTTTTTCAAAACTTCTTATAACTCTATATTTCATGATCTAGATGTTTTTTAATCAATATAATTAATCAAGTTTTATCAATAATATATAATTTCTAAATCCCCAAATCACGTTAATTAAAATTTCCACATGTCAATTGTTTTATTGTCTTCTAATTTATATGAACAAAAATTCTTGAGGGAATTTATGTTTTTGAGTTTAGCTATTGGTTCATTTTGATAAACAAGATTTTAAATCAAATTAATATGGTTGAAACTTTTCTAAATGATTTTTATGAATTTGAATGTTGTTTGAGAGGTTTATAATGGGATTGGGGTGAATCTACAGATGTTGGTTAGTTATCATATCGAAAACTAATGTAGAGGAACCTGTTATCTCATATGAACTATAGGCATGCATGTGGGGCCAGATAATAGAAAAAAATAAATCTGATATCCACCTGAAAACTGGTGGAATTTTAATGGGGCATGATTAAAATTATAAAAATAATAATAAGAGGGGTAACCACATCTCATTCTCTTTCATTGGATCATACCACTAGAATTCCCTTCTCTATTTTCTCCCCTCCTTCTTATTGCTTTGTATATCCCCAAAATGATATTTTCTCAATTATATTCTGCTTGTTCAATGTATTCAAAACCTCCAATAATCCCCTAATTCTTTCTACCCTAATTTCAATTCCTCTTATTATGGGATTGATTGTGATTCCACTTGGGAATGGTTGAATTTTTTTAATGAAATTTTGATTTTACTTTTTGATGGTGGAGAATGACCCATAGCCTCATCATCATGTGGTGGCACAACTCCTTATTTAATGTTTATTCTGTAAATTTTATTTTGGTTTTTATCTAAAGATAACATAATTTTTCATTGATTTGATTATTCATGTTGGGTATTTATCTCATCATATGACCAAAATTTTGAGATAATACCTCTAGGTGTCACTTGATGTCATTCTACAATGATGAGAAAGTTTAGTGGGAAAATGTGATTTATTATTTTTGGCTAAAATTGATTAAATTAATATTAATAATTAAAATTAATTATCTATGACAGATTGGGGTGGATTAGGTTCTTAAGAGAATTAATAGTGACTATATGACAAAAGGGTATCTTGGGTAAGGCCAGGAAGAATGTTTTTGGAAATTTTGAAAATGGTTAAGGAGATTTAAAATGAGGTAAGTGGTCTTATTACGCAGCCTATAGATTTATACAACGATTCTATTTTATATTTTTGATGGTCTCACCACTTCATAAAAAAATTTAGTTAAATATGTTATTTAATTTAAATTGAAATTTAATTTTTAATAAAAGTGGTTAACCAAATGAAAACCATTATATGAGTAGACTAAATATCATATGATGTGACAGTATTAATATAATGGATTATTCATATGTTTTTGAAGGACAAAGAATTGACCATTGAGATGTTGTGACTTTTGGACACTTAAGTGGAGTTACTCGAATTGAGGATACAAAATGTCCCTACATTAGAATACCATTACTATATATTGAGGAAGGTGTATCGTGACTTGGTATATCTCGCCCAAGAGGGAACAGTTAGAGATATGATATACCTTGTGGATTCGAGACCTCTTGAGAGATAAGAATGGACCAAATTTTACATTATAAATCATGAAAATGTGTTTGAGATGCCTCCATGTTATATTTGAGATTAGAAAAAATTGGACATGATTGGGTCGACCATAAAAGTTGAATAGTGTTTAATTAGGATTTTTTTGTGTCAAGATGAGTGTATGTTTAGTGATAATCTCCAATTTATTGTCACCAGAAAATTGTGGAAATACCAAGGATGATTTGGAATAATTATATGAGTTGACCAAAATATTATGTCCACATACATTAGGATGGTTTTTGTTCCATCTATAGAGACTCTGATTGAATTGTACACATATAAGAGGTAAGGGTTCCATGATACAATTTCTACACTTGTGAGAGGCATAGTGTCTACAAGTTACTGCTGTTGACCCATGATACCAAAATATGATGAAGGAATATAATTGGAGTCCCTCTATTAATGTATAAACCATACGATCCCAATCAGATCACAATGATAGACTAACCCTAAGAGGGTTTATGTAAGATGGCTAGTGGTTGTTTTTAGTGTTCAATGGGACATGAGTTTCATTATAAACTCTGTGGGTCTATGATGAGGTTTGACTATAGGTAGATGCAACTATGATTTTCACCATAAAAACTAGTGAAATTTTGATCTGAAAGGTCTATGGTGGCTGATGTGGAACAACATGTAGAAGAACCTCGATTCTTGTTTACTTTATTATGCATGATTCAATGAGATATACGATTACCCAAGTGTGTTTGTTTAATTTCTAGGTCATTATTATGGAATGTTGATGGTTATATTTCTTGGGTTAAAAACTATGCCACATGGATAGGTATGTTACCCCTAGTTGGATGTTCTTACAAGCCATACAGATGGGTATATTACTAATGGATGGTATGCAATCTCTTGAGGATCCAGAGATGCTATATTCTCCCTAGATGGTATTTTGTCTAAGATCATTTATTTGTTCCATAGTGATGGGTACATTAATCATAGTAGGCCTTTGCTCTATGAATTTCCTTATATTCGTATAAGATCTCTAAGGAATCTTTATTTGTAGGAACGATCATTGTGACTATTGAAGATGATGTTCTAGACCCCAATATTTTAATTTTGGTTCACATTTACTTTCAAATAAGGGAATAATAATAAACACATATTTTTACATATTTTTCATCATTCTAATGAAATTTATTGTAATAATGTCCTAGAGTGTTTGTAAAATTTAAAAGGTGGTAAAAGTTCTCTATTATGATGAGAACCTTGAAATTCATTGATGATATTCATTAATATAGTAATAGGTCTGAATAACATAATATGATGTAACACAAAGAATATTGACTATCACGTGTGAGTACTCATAATAAAACGACACACCATACCATGATGTATACACATAGTAATCTCTAAGATGGATAATTATGAGAACATACCCACCTATAATAATTCTCCATGGTTTATGTGTAATTTTATATTAATATCTATGAGGGTGAGTAATTTCTCTTAGACATTATGATTATTATTAATGCATGTTAGGAATCAAACACTATTAAATATTTCATAAACCATGATGATATAGTTTATGTATATGTTTAATAAATTGGGTGAATCACGAGTGATGTGTTATTAATTAATAAGTTATGGAAGGATTTGTCCCTTCCATATTTATGATAGTAGATATCTCAACCCATTGATTGAAATAATAGCGTCACTTTAACATCTATTGGAATGAAGTTAAAAATGTTTATTTTAGAAAGTAAAAATAAATCATATAAAGAACTTTGGTTTAGAAAACATGTATGTACCATGATTTATGGGATAATAGGGGAAAATGGGTTATATAACATAGTAATTGTTCAAGTGTGGTTAAAGAAATTGTTACATTTATCTCTTTCTTTTGGGTGTATTGACCTGTTTCAAGACATTAATCATTGAATTTTGGAAAACCCACATAATGCCAACTATGTTCAATCTTTTAGGACCACAAACTATGTATTTATTTCATTTTAAAATAAATTATATTAAAATTTATGTTTTTTCAGAAATAATATTCTGATAACTTCTAAATTATTTTAGTTCAAATTTTATTAATAAAAAATTATAAATAAATACTTATTCACTATATGATGAATATAATGCATATATTATTGGAAGAATATTTTAATAAATATTTATTCAACAAACTATGAATAGAATACTAATTTCTAATTAAATATCTAATTGTTTATTCAATATATTCCAATAAGGAGGAGTAGACCAAGATTTTATTTAGTGGGAATTATTAATATACATTCCAATAAAATAATAATTTTCATTGCACCAATTAATGTATGATATTAAATAATATTTTTATTATAATTAAAATGAAAGTGTTAAGATATGTTTTTTTGGGTTTCTATACAATTTAATAATATTTTTACATCAATATTATCTTTATAAATATAATTTTATGTCTATCATGATGGGTTAAATGAGTATTTAGAATCATTGTGCACAAAAATAATTCTCACTAGATTATTCCATCAATCATCCTCTAAAAAATATGATGATTAAGAGAGAATCCATCAATCCTGAACGATCATGAAAAGATCAAAGAGAACAACACAAGATGATTAATTTTCTCCATTAAAACCTGATATTATTTATCGAAGTAATTTGGAGATAAAAGGATCATAAGTGTATCATCTCAATAAGATCTCTTCATTGAGCCATCCATATGAAATGGTGGTAATCCAAAAATTGTTTTATATGATAAAAAAACTATTTATGAATGGTACTAATATAGGGTCTTCATTCTTATGGTATAATTTATATTAATTATTAATTTGACATGAAAATGTTCATTTTCTAGTTATTGGAACTCCTTGTCAATATTAAATGTAATAATTTTTTTAGTCGTAAAATTTATGTATTGAAAAAACTATTCATGATCCATTGAATTTGGAAAATCATCATTGGTCAATCAACACCTAGATCTTTTACTATTTATGGAACCATAAAGTGGTATTGAAGTGGTTGTGATTAAATTTATAATTTTTTATTTGATAATTGATTTGTTGTGTGTAACAGAGGATATATATTTAAATTCTAATTTATTAATTCCATAATATTAATATTAATTAAAATTATTTTAAAATATTAATATTTATCATCATATATAAGTATTTTCAAAGAGACTAATAACATATTTATAATTATTATATATGTCATTCAGATGACCCAATATTTATGGTCGGTTTATTGGGTTACATGGTGTGTAGCTGGAGAACACATTGTTTACAAAACATCACTTCACCTGTATGTGTCATCGATTACATAGTACACTTAGCAGTTATTACCCATGGTGCATTTATGGTACACTGCATATAGACTGGGCCAACATGGAATATTTTTTCTCATATTTCATAGTACTCTTAGTAGTTATTACCCATGGTGAATTTATTTTACACAATTTTGTTTTTATAATACCATTTAATGAATTGAATTGAATACTATACACCATACTTTTTATGTATTTTTTTCATATGTATGACCATTAATCAATGATGAACACACATTTTGTGTGTGTTGGTTTTATTTAATTTATATTTATTCAATTCTTTTAAAATAATAATTATTAAATTATTTATGATTGTGTGGGAGTCATTTATCCATTTTTAATTATGTAGGACCCTATATACAATGTGGTTTATATAATTCCTAGAACCAATGATTTAGTTCCCCTTAATTGGATGTGAGTAATAATCATATGAAATAAAATGTTTATCTCATGTATCATATAGGAGGTTCAATATAGAATGGAAAACAAATTATCCAAGGTGATGTACAGGTGGACATGAGGAATGTATCAACTCCTTCCAAGAGCGGCATGAGGAGTTTTCCCCTAGCATCACATGTTAATTTATTACCTGCATAATAAATTAATTGTTAATTAAGATTATTATATTTCTATTGATTTATTTATTTTTATCATGTTTATTATTTATTTGATGGATGAAAGACTATAATCACATACTTATATGTACAAATACGATATAAATAATTTAAATAAATTTATTTTTCCAAAATTGTTTAACATAACATGGTTAATCAGTTTTGTAAAATATAAATAAAATTAATGAGAAATGTAATGGTTAAAATAATAAAAAATAATTAATATTAGTAAAAAACCTCATGCTAATATTAATACATTAATACTTCCATCATCCAAATTTTAGATAAAACCGTAGTTAATGTGCCAATTAAAGCTGTAGTTGGAGATAATTATATTATTAGAAAATCATAAATAAATAATGTATTGATTAAATAAATAATATTTTGCAATTTTCATACATATTCTATTAAACAAAAAATTGGATGAATGTTTTGATGATATCCCTAGTACGTTTCCTATTTTGCGGAGTCCACTGAACGATTCATGTATCTTCTATTTTATTGTCTTCTAGATAAATGAAAAAAATACCTTTATATAATTTTACTACCCATTATATGGCTCAATATGAAGGGAAATATGGATACATTCTACTATAATTTCTTTAGTTATGATTATTATGAGTTTAATAATGGGGGTTGTTATGACATGATAAAATAGTTGGAGACATAATAAAATTATAATTATAAATATATATTTAATCAGTAAAAGTAAAAATAATATTCACATTTAAATTGGTAGAATATTTTAAATTTTATCTAAAACATTATCCCTATGATCAGTGGTGGAGAAATACCATATCCACACTACATTAAACTTCTAGGAATTGTATATATGAATATTGGTGTTGTTGTTACATGAAAAAAAAAATCATACATTATATAATCCTTACTTCACAATCCTCTTAAAATGAGGTGAGTGATATATACATATTAATATATTAAAAAAATTAAGAGACATTGTCTAAATTCAATTTTTAATGCTTCTATCTACGTATAATAAACAAATGATGTCACATGAAGACATTTATTCTTATAACTTACACTAGAATCATCGTTTTCTTTACCATGAGATAGAAATATATGAACTATTTATGATATCTGATGCACTGATTCCTATAAAACATGAAGTGGTCATGATAGCTAGGATTAAAATATTCAAACTAATTCGATATAATAAATTTCAAGAGTTTCTAGGGATTAAATTTATTGAATAATTATGTAGTAATATCATTCCTGCATCCCTTACTAATATATTCCCCAAATGTTTTCTCAATTACATGATTAATGACATATATAAAACTCTTTCAGATTATCTCACATTTTCATCACCATGTTAATAACTATAAGAAGGATGTAAAGTCTTATATTATTATAGATTATAAAAGTAAAGGCTTAGAGAAGAACTCTAAATCTAATGATTCTTCAAAACAACCTACTAAATTGAGATGCATGAAGGGAAATGTAAAGAAATATGATGGTTTCTATTTTTCAATATTTAAGAAGTCTCCTAAGAAAAAAACGTCATCCTAGATAATAAGTAAGGTGGAGAATTAGCTACATTAGTTATCAGGGTAAATTTATATTTTTTATATCTTCTTTATTAGATAATGAATTTTGTTTTCACACATGTATTCAGAAACATGAATAATGTATATTTAAAGAAATTCCTAAGAAATGGTCGAGATATGAGAATATAATTGATCCAGAATTGTTGAGGTTTCTTTTGGGGACTACCATATCCCATTATTCACAAGATTAATCGTTATTTTCAATGATTATTATTTTTCCCCATATAAGAAAACTATTTCTATATATATACCTGATATAGATGTATTTTTTTTGAATTTGGGAAAACAATTTCTTTGTTTATAAAGATATCATTCTTTATGATAAGGAATATTTAGGTAATGGTCATTATATTTTAGAATACATGAACCATTTAGTAGTAATTTATAATGAAAATACTACACATGACTGAAAGATCAACCGTATATGGAATAACAAGCAAGGTCAGGTAAATGAAAATCATTTTACTAAATTACACCGTGTTGGATATTTGGATTTTTTTGACTAAAATAGATTGGTTCATGTTATGCATCTTTAAAATATGAATTGATTAAAACCCCATTTAGGGGAAATTTGAGAGGGATAAAGAGATTCTTGAATAAGTTTATAATGACATGTGTGGGCCATTTCTAGACGAATCAAGGGTTTATTACATTTATAGCATCCCTTTTACTAGTTATGTTGTATATATGGATATGTTTACATTATAAATTTTATGTCAGACTTTTTGTATTAATTCATAGAATTATATAGTTATATTCAAAAATAGATTGGTTATAAGAATAAGAAGATACACTCAGTCTGTGGTGGGTAGTATCTTAATGAATACTTTATTAGTCCATTAGGGGTGTTTGAAATTCTATCCAATCTTACACCTCCTTATAAACCTTAGTTGAAGTTTTTGTGTAAATGGAAAAAAATAATATTGTTAGACAAGAAGAGATCAATGATGATTCATTTTACAATTCCATTATACTTTTGGTGATACATGTTACAAATGGGAACTTATATATTAAATTGAGTGATAACTAATGGGCCAAATTATCTTCCATAACATCATTTTTATGGAAATAACCCCATGTTGTTTTATATATGAGTGTGGGGTTTTGAAGAGTTTTTGGATAATAATTCTCTAAAAAAAATTCACCTTCAAGCACTAATTTTATCTCTATAGGATATATTAATTAAACAAGTGGATATAATCTATATGAACCATAAAATCCATGAAATAAATGGTAAACAGATATCCAATATTTCATGAAGGGGACCGCATATCTATAATAAGTTGTGGGAATAATATTGACATTGATTCAATCCATGATAAATATAGACAGGAGTGGGAGCATGAATAGTTTCCATAAGGCCCTATAAAAGAAAATATTATAGATATAAAATTAATTTACCAGACTACAATAGTGTTTAGATAACAAATAAGATATGTTTTTCTAGTCACCAATGACGGTTACTCCTTAGTAGATAGTAATAACTATCATCTAACCTATAAGGAAGACGTTCTGGGCATATACATTTCTTTGTGGAATGAAGCTATGAATTCGGAATTGGTTTTGACATACTTGAACAGAGTATATATTTTCATGTATCCTTTAGTGGAAATATAGATCATTGTTTAAAGATCGATATTTCTGAAGAAATTGGGCATAGATGAAAAATTAAGTATTTATAAATCATGGGTTGTTTTAAAAGTGTTCAATCAGAAACATGGTATAGAGTACGATAAATCCTTTTCGGTAGTATCTATGTTGTAATCCTTAAAAATTAATCATTGAAAATTAGATTGTTATTACTATGAGATTTGGGAAATGGATTTCAAAATAGTCATCTTTAATGTGAACATTATGGAATATTATTATGTTAATTATCCTCAAGGGTTTGTGACTCCAATGGATTAAAAAAATAGAATATCGGAAATATATAATTATGGAATAACGAATCAATCCATTCCATAAAACATTCAGTTTGATGAAGCCAAAATGGATTTTTGATTCATAATGAAAAAATGTTGGACCTATTAGTGTGTCTAGTTAAGTGGGTGTGTGGTCATTTTCATAATATTTTATGTCAATGAAATACTAATTATTTGAAATAAGATACCATAAATAAAATCTTATATTTGTTTTTTAAATAAATGATTCTTCAAGAAGGATTATAAAGAAATAGTATATAATATTTGGATCAAGATATATTGTTATAGATCTCATAGGATTCTTGGTTTACGTCAATGTACATATGTTGATACATTGCAAAAAAGATTCAAAATAGAAGAATTCAATAGGGGATTTTTTGGAGGGTCATGTGGAAATAATATTTCAATGAAAATGTTTCCTCAGATATCTCATCAATGAATATAGATAGAAAGTAATCCACGCACATCAAATATTTGGGTCATTCATGTAGGGAATGCTATGTACTATGATAAATATCACACATGATTTATGTGTAGTAAGAAGATATCAAGATGAACCAGGTGGCCACAATGGGATCGTATTCATGAATATTCTTATGTATCATAGGCACACTATTTATATGTTCCTTTTCTAGGGAAAATATGAGAAATTTTCATCCCAGACAAGTAAATTCTAGTTTCCAAATAGATCCAGATGATTTAAAATCGCTGACGAGATACATCTTCACCCTATATGGCAGTTTTATGTTATGAAAGTTCTCAAATAAATTCTGGTTCATAGAATCAAGAGTATATACATTGTATATTATGACTACTATGTGTGGCACCAAATGTTCATATAATGGAAAACTATTCTCGATAGCATATGTGACACAAAACACTTATCCTAAACGAACTGTTATTATTTATGACCATTATAACATAACCGTTAATTATTTTTATGGATAGTATTATGTAAATTATAAAATATATCTAATGGACTTAATCGATAAAAATATATTGATTCATTTTATTAAATAATATCTCATTTTTTATAAATACATTTTATTTCACAGAAAATAGGTTTCCTTAAAAATTCCTTTCTGTTCCTTTTTGAGAGAAATTATTATAATTAATTAAGGGATATTTTAGAAAATAGATTTTACTAAATGGATATTTTTTTAAATAATCTTATAACTATTTAATTTTTTAAATTTTTGGGATTTGTTTTGAAATGTTTGATTTTTTATTGAATAACAAAAATTCTTGAGTTTTCAAATATTATATTTCTTTTCATTAAATAAAGTTATTTTAATGTTCCATTTAGTTTTTTTGTTCGTATTAAATTAAATTATTTACAATTTTATATATATTTATTTATTTAATTTCATTTTAATCATCAACTATATTTGGGTTTTAACAGGTTTTTTGTATGTATAAATATATGGTTTTCAACAAACTATTGTTATGTAAATAAAGTCTATCAATTTTAATTATTTAAAATATTTCCTATTCGGGAATGATTTAAATAAAATTTATAGATTTAATATATATTTGTATGAATTTAAATCAATATAATTGTGATTACAAATAATATAGTAATTGTATGATCATCTTAGGCTTGAAAAATACATTTCTTGGAATACTAATTTCTTATTAAATTAAGTGAGTTAATATTAAATTAATTAATAAATATGTAGGAATTTTACTTGTGAAAATTAATTATATTTTTTTTCTTAATAATTATTATTATATAATATGATTAACCTAATTATTTTCGATAATAAAATGTAAAAAATCTTATATTTTGTTATCACATTTTATGTTAGAACTGATTAAATATTGTTTAAATTAAAGAGTTAATGGGAGTAACATGTATAAAAATGATTAATTTAAATTTTTTTATGAGTTTAAATACCATATCTCTCAAAGACTACATTATTATTTTTTATTTTTGAGGGGAATGTATTAATAATTACTTCCTATTATTGAATGGTTTGGGTTATTTAAAAAAAATTCCCTCCCTCTAAATTGAAAATTGACCAATCCTCTTCTCAACATTAGACATGGAAAATATAATTTGTTTCATCAAAATTTTATCCCAAATAACATAATCACTAATCTACCCACTTCCTATATTTTATTTCTTATCACAAATATATTTGAGGGAGTCTTTTGGTATAATGCTAAATAATTGGCCTGAAGAGTTGGTATTGTTCGAAACCAAGCATCTCTATAGTATTTTTTTATACAAATAATTAAAATCATACCATATTTTTATTATATAATAATAGTATTATATCCCATATATTAGGGTTATATTATTTTAAATGAATAACCAAAATCCTTATCTACATCCATTAAATGGGAAACACAACACTCATTAATGTGTAGGGAAGACTACTGCCTCGTGAATCAGTGTAATTCCAATTTGATCTTTTAATCACTTTTTTCATGAGGATGGATTTAATTTTTAAATATGATATACATGACTCATTAATATTTATTTAAAATTAATATATCATGCTCCTTGTTAACTTTACAACCACTGAAACATGACAACGTTGTTTATCTGTAAGGCATATTACCACCTCTGCAAGTGATTTGATATTTGTTTATTACCTAATTAAATTAATAGAATAAATAAAAGTATATAAATTGAATATATGATATTAATGAAAAAATTATCATTATTTAATATAAAAAAAACACTTACCTTCTTTCTATATTGATCATTTAAAAATGTAAATGTCACTCATGTGTATGTACGACCAACCATCTCTATGATTATAGCATAACTCATTTATCATAACCAACCTTAATGATTTGTTTTAATAATATCATTTCTATATAAAAATTAAATTTATTTATTTATTTTTATTATTATGGATGAAATATTATTCTCTTTTACCATGTCAACTATCCAAAGTGATTGTAGATATATGACCCAAACATCAACAACATCCCCAACTTCAACCTCAAATATTAATTAATTTCAAATATCATGATAAAAATAAAATAATAATAATAAAAAAATATGTTAATAATATAAATAATTTACATACATTTATTACCTAGGAATGGAAATATCACACTTGATAAATTGGTCTCGAGGTAAGGGATCTTTCTAAACTGCATTTTCCGTTGGGTAATAACTATTTTCTCTCTTAGTCCCCTTATCTCTCTATTTCATTTTATTAAATTATTACAAACTCAATATATATATATATATATATATATTTCATATATAACTAACTTAACCTCCATTTTTTATGGGTTAATATAAGACTTATTTTAATTTCTAAAATACCTCTATTAAGATATTTTCTTTGAATATGATTCGTGGTATGATTATGCAAACCTTTTTATTTACATGGGTAATTATTATGTTATTTCTTATGAATGATTCCCATTATATGGAACACATATATAATGATCAATTTATTATTGAAATGATAATATATTTATCTAATTAATTTTCTAATTTTTTTTCCAAAGATGTTCTCATATGTGGGATTAGAGAGTAAACACAATACATTTTGGGAATTTTTCAACCATGTGGTATCATCTATGCAGGTATCCTTAAATAATGTGTATGTAATTTTGTATATTTCAACCAAATTTCCTATGATACCATTACCTTATGATATCATTTTATTTATGTTATTCATCTATATGTATACTCACAATCCTTACTTCATTATTATATTATTTTGTACCTTTGATAGAAATGTTATGTATATGTATCATGTTTATTCCATTTCTAGTATTTTCATATAAGCCCATTATTTAATGTATTTCTAAGGTTATCTTATGTATTTTTAGAATATAAAATGGAATTTATAGATTATATTGGAGGATAAAATGAAAATATCATAATTTAGTTTCCATTTAATGTAATATAAACCCCCTCTTCTAATAAGACTTGGCCTGAATATCATTTTGTTGTAATTAAAAGTTATTAATATTTAAAATATTTTGATAACATATATAAAGGGTTTGGGTATCTATTTTTGGTATTAGAGAATTTTTTTACCTTTGGAAAGAATTATGAGATAACATTTGTTATATCCCATCAGAGAAGTTATGGTTAATTTTAATTTATAGTAAAATATCCAAGAAATTTAGTGAAGGATTTCAAAAGTGGTTTCAAAAAAAATTATATCACTAACAAGATACTACAAGATGACGTTCATATTAAAAATTTGTTCATATGGGTAATAAATTTGAAAATATAATGTTTAGTTGAACTCAGTAACCACTTGGTGAATTATAATGTGACATGTTCCATTCCTAATTGGACACTCCTAGGGGATATTTTTTTTGAAATTCCCAAACTATTTTCAAAACATATTGACAGAATTGAAAAAATTATTATGTTAGAAAAAATAATATAAATATTTTCAATGGGTAATAATGATTTATTCCTTGAGGCTCTTAATTAATCAAATAATTATCATTTATAAGTTATTTCATCTATTTTTATATGTTTCCCTTTCCATGTTATTGAATTTTCATGTAATTTTTTTTCTTTTAGTTAATGATTAGAAATAGGGGAAACCATGTAAAAACCAAACATAACAGTATATTTGATGATAATCCAATATAAATTATTAACATTATAGGATTGTGAGATAATAAATTCAGTGTAGTTATAAACTATATTGATCGAGTTATGAGTAATAAATTATATTGTAATGAAGACAGTCCTCCTCCTAAGAATGAGAATGTTATAGTAAGGTCTATTAAAAGATAATGGCCTCTTAAAATTAGTGGGCCTTATGACCCATCATTATGGAAAACTCTTTTAAATTTATTGCAAAGGTAATTTATGTCCTTTGATAATTACTGAAT
Organism: Viscum album; assembly: GCA_963277665.1. Lineage (NCBI taxonomy): Eukaryota > Viridiplantae > Streptophyta > Magnoliopsida > Santalales > Viscaceae > Viscum > Viscum album. The sequence continues at coordinate 269,043,077 of OY728151.1, read as the reverse complement.
GAGAAATTTGTCCTTTCCATTTTCCACATTGAGGGAGAATGTGAATAATGGTGGAAACTCATAAAGAACACAATGTACAATGAGAAATCCAAATCCCTAGAATTGGAATCCATAAAGAAACTATAGTTTAACGTAAACTACTCATAAAAAACTAGAGAGAGAATTCTTCATTCTGATGTCAATAGAAGATGAGTCTTTTAGGGAATATGATGCAATCATTACAAGTATTACAATATATTCAATAGTTTTTTTCATCAAAATTGAAATTAAGGTGGACTATTTCATTAGTGTGATAAAGTGATTTGTATGAAGATAATGAGAGATTAAAGATATTAATAGCTATAATAAATTGACCATTGTGTGTTAAATGCTGAGATAGAGATCAGTTTATCAAATTAGACTCATGGGAATGGAAAAAACATAAAAATATCTTTTATTCAGGACAATCAATAGATAAATCCCATAGAGGAAATAAAACACGAAAATACACTTTTAGAATGTTTGTAATTATAAATCCATAGAATTATCTAATGTGAAGCAGGAGATGCTTCAAATGTTGAAGTGATAGTAATTAGGACAGTCATCCCCAATGGAAAATTAAGAAACACAGAAATTTTTGAAGAAGAAATGAAGGTTCAAAGAAACACTCATCTTGTAGTGAATTGTTTGAACAACAAGAAACATGGGAATTATTTTAGATAATTCTCTATGTCAGGTCTTATTAGCTATAATTAATGAAAACCCCTGTAAGGGATAGAGATCATGGAAAATCATATGTTATCACAACTATTAAGGAGTAACCTGACATTGATGTGGTGACATGTAGGATATTTATTCATTCATGTTAGAAAATAATCTATTTGATTTTGGTTCAATGAATTCTATCATATTTTTTATAGTTTATAGATATTTTCAAGAACCAACTCAAAACATATGAAATGGAGAAAAAGTTTCATCCCATGTATATAGCTCATCCCTATTCTAGGTTTTCAATCTAAATCCTTAATAAAATATCATCTTCGATCCTATAGTGGTGTTTTATGCTATATTGGGAATGGATTGTGTATCCTGAATTAAATCCTTCTTTAATTTTCGGCAGATGGATATCACTCTTCATATCCCAGGTAATCCTAAAATTCGATACAAGTTTATGGAAAATGATGAATCTACTATAGAATCTTTTTCTCAAACATAAATATTATTGACTTGTGATAAATAATATGCAACCTAAATTATGTATTAAATTCTGTGAATAATGCCAAAATACATCCCCATTTTGATAAATTATTGGGATTTATTACCATATGAGTTTTTATTTCATCTTAATGAATAATTGGTTTATTTCTCAATTGAACGTACACATGGAACAATAAAAACATTGATGACTCATTAATGAATGGACACTATTGAGTTGGAAGATAACATGAAACGTGTATAAAAGAATTCTTCCTAATTTGTTCACTATGTGGTATACTAATCCTCTATTACAAGATGAAGGATGAGTTAATGTACATCTTTATTGATTATCATAAACATAAAAAATTTAATATAAAGAACATTAACATTTTTCCACGTATATATGACTTTTTTATAAATTACAATGAACCTATTATTTCTCAAAGGTGGACCTTAATCGATATATCAACAGTTAAAGGGGAAGAATAATGATATTCCGAAAAATATATTTTTCTGAAATAATATGGAAACTATTATTTCATTTTGATTCCTTTTGAACCCAATAATTCTCCAAAAATAATTATAATCATGTTGAATAGGTTTTGTATATATTACCTATAAAAATGTCTGGTTTTATAAATAGATGTTACTGTGTTTTTTTTCTCAAATCAAACTGGTGTATGAGGAGTATTTGAATACTTTTCTAAAGGATTAATTGATAAAGAAGATATATGAAATCAATAGTTAATGTGATTTATTGATGATGTAATTATAATTATATGGGATAATTATCAACATAAAATCGATATTTTTGGATTATACTAACACAAAGTAAATTGATGACTTGCATAAACTATTATCTATACCTGTGATTTGTTGTTTCTTTAGACTAGTTATGTACTACTGATTATTTTTGAGATACATATTGTGATTTAAAAATCAAATCATGTTCTAAAATGGAAGGGACTAATGTATTTCGTCTAGTGAACATGAATACTCCTTCAAAAAGTTGAACAAGGGACTTATCCTTATAGCATTCCTCACACATCCTTCGAGTGCAGATTTTTTTTTGTAAATACCGTGGATTCAAATAATGGATTACGAAATGACCTATTGATGAATGAAAAATTTATTTACCATGCATCATATAATATGAATTTCTAAGAGAGAAACAATACCACACATTATCTAGATATGGATTTAGTGATAATTCCTTTGAAAATGTGGAGACTTAATCTCAGTGGATAGAATAGTTACATATATATTGGCTGAAGGAGCCTAAAATATATATTCACATAGATGGTTCTTAATATGAATTGGTGAAAATAGTGTGTGATAATCATGGACAAATAATGATCAATCGATTACCATCCTGTAAATGAAAATAAGGTTGCTGATTCTATATGTTGAAAGGATATTATAATATTATCACTGATATAAATTGAGAGGGATCCCTTATTATTAAAATTTCAAAGGATGTACGTGGGAATAATGAAGGAAGTAAAATAATGATTAATTTTTCAAGTTATTTCTCACTCACCTCCTCTAAAAAAGAAAAAATACACTGGAAGAGATAATGGGGTGATTCAGAAGAATATACAATCTATAAGAATGTATAAATCATCATAATTAAATATTGATGAAGAACGTGTTATATGATTTGGGAACCCAATATGTTTAATGTAAAATATTATTATATACAAATAAATTTTTAATTATGACCATAGGTATTATTTCTACATCAACAGATAGATTGCAATGATGTGTGGAGATCCCCAAGAGAACTATTGGTGGGAAAAATGAAAAATGAAATTTCTGAATATACATCATTGTGTCTTGTATGTCAAAAATTTAGGGATGAAATGAAATAATTATAAGTGGTTGATGAATCCACTACCCATAACAAGCGTAATTGGGAAAAAATGATAATGGGATTTTTAATGGGTCAACCCTTGAAATCAAGAGGAAAAAATTCTATAGGGTTTTGGTGGATCATCTTATAGATAATTCTTAATTCATTGAAATTTGAGAGGAATTATCAATAAAAGAACCTGAAAGGATATACAATAGAGATGTGGTAAGGCAGTATAAAACCCCACTATCTGTTATATCTAATGTTTATATATGATTTACCTATCATTTTTGAAATTAAATCCAAATTTTACCAAAATAATGAATTGAGCCTCAATATTGATTATAACCCCTAAACTGATGGCTAATCTAAACAGCTAATTTATACACATGAATAATTTGATAAGATAATATTTTATGGACTTCTATGGAGGATTCAATCAACTACTTCATGTATACAAGTTCTAATTTTATAATAGTCTTCACATAGGAATGAAAATGCTTCTATATGAATACCATTATGGGTAAAGATGAAGAATAATTGCATGATTATATAAAGACAATGAACATAGTATATTGAGACATTAAATGGATTATGAAATTATAGAAAACTTCAAGACCCTTCTCCCACACATCAGAACTATTCAGAGTCAGAAGAAAGTGTTGTGTTGACAATCAGCAGCATGAACTATATTTGAGTTTGAGGATAAATTATTGATCCATATTTCTCAATGGATGATATTCATGATATTTAGAAATAATTTAAATAAAAAACCCAATTACATTTTCCCCTTTGGTATGTTTTTATTGGACCATAGTTGTGGATTATCAACTAGAACTCCTACTAACCATTTCTCCAGTGCATGATGTATTACATGTCTCCATGTTTGATGGAGTACATACTGGATACATAAAATGCATTGAATTTAGAGATGGAAATATTGTAAAATGAAATACCTTATGATGAGAAAATTATTAATATCTTATAACAAATATATTATATTTTATGCAAAAAAAACTAACATGGTTAAAGTAAAATGGTGGAACCATAAAAAAAGAACTAGAGGAAGCTACATAGAAGGTATACCATGTCATATTGTAATTATATAATTAAATGTGAAATTTATAAGAATAAATAATTTATGTTTGGAGTTATTTATCTCTTTATTTTCTTGATTAAGAAATCTATTCTCGGTAATGCATGTGACGCGCTACATTAAGCCAAAATAAACCACAATTTTTATTAAAGTTATAACCTATCTGTTAAATTGGTGGGTATAAAATGTAATAAATAATTTATGAAAAAGATATAATTTTTTTAAATAAAATTAAATATATAAAAAACATATAAAATAGAAACTCATGTTTAATAAAGGCATTTTATTCATCAAAACAATACATCTCTTAGTAAAATGAATTAGTTTTCTTTTTCGCAGGAAATATAACTATTAATTTCTCTAAATTTGAGATATTTTATTTTATAAAACTAGAATCATTTATGAAATAAACATATCAAAATTATCTTATGATGAAATTTTGTTTTTTTTGAAATTTGAAATTTATTTATGAACCGTGAAAGCTACTGATTATTCAAATATGGTCACTTCCTTTCAATAAATAAAATATCTTAAAAGTTAAATTATATTTTCAATTTAGTATTAAGATAAAATATTAGTCGTTCTATTTATAAATATCTAATTTAATTAATTTTTATCATCATTTTTAATGAATTTGGAAAATTGTTATTTTTATACAAAATAACATGGTTTTATACAAACTGTTTGGAACTACATAAAGTCATTCCATTTTAATTAATTAAAATTACCCCAATTAAGTGTGGTTTTAAAATAAATGTATTGATTTATTATCTAGTTATATGAAAAATAAATCATATAGTTATTATTACTTTTCAAATAGTTAATGCAATGTCATCTAATGCTCAAAAAATACATTTCTTGGAAAACTATTTTTCTACATGTTTTATGTGTTCAATTTTAAAATAAATATTGATTTTTTTCATTTTAATTTGATTAAATGGATATAAATTTTTTAATTAATTTAATTAATATTATATATTAATTTTAAATTCATATTTTTTTTCATATTGAACATTAAAAACTGTAAAAATATATCAAATATATATAATGTTAAATTTGATTTACCCGCGGGTTAAACCAAAGCGTTAAATGAAGTAACATGTTAAAAACATTTTTTTACAATAATTTTGGAATTATGAATCGACCATATAATCCATATAATCCATTATATATCAAATTCTGAGAAACATGGTTGGAGAGGAACTTCCCATTATTTGATATTCTTTGGGAATTTAAAAAAATGTCACCCAATGTCACTTATAAAATAGAAACTCCACTCCATTACTTTATACAATTATAATTAGATTTTGACAAAAAAATATTGGACCATATCCAATACTAAAATACATCCCCACATCATAGAGTTCATGGTTTGATAAAAAAAATACAATTTTGGGAGGCTTTAGGTACAATCATAAAGAGGTTGTCTAAATAAGAGTCATTACTCTTCACAAAGCATGATTGTTTTATTTTTTTTAAACCTCCTTCAAATATTACTAAATCATGATGAACTAATAGATTCATTAAATCAAAAATAATAATATATCATTTATTTAAAATAATTAACTAAATCTATATCCAATTCCATCAAATGTGAAATAAAACAATCATTTGAGTGTATGGTGGTTTACCCCCTTACAAACCGATGAAATATATTTTCTGTCATTTTCTCTTATAACAATTAATGATAATGGATTTAATGCTTCAATGTTTTATTTATTAAATATTCATCATTATATAAATAAAACATATTATATTCAATATTTCTATATAATCCATCGAAGAATGACAATTTTGTTCACGTGTATGGTGGACTACATCCTCACAAAGTCATCTGAGTCATTTTTTGTTGTCGAGTCACATGGATGGTATATGTAAGTGTATTTAATGAAATAATATGTTTTTTATAATAAATTTATAATTTCTTAAATATTAAATAAAATATAACTTCTTTTTATTATGATCGTTGAAAAATTTATATGTTACTTATGCGTACATACTAACTCCCTGATTCAGAGAAGGTGCACTCACCAGAGCAGATCCAAATGGATTTTTCAGAATGATATGGTATAGCTATGCCATCAGGACTAGCATGTGCTTGTACGGGACGCCTAGCCAGACGACCATGTAAAGGTGGATAGCTACTATTATGATGCAAACGTTGGGGAGGGGAAGTTCCTTGTAGAAAGTCTAGTTGAATTCCCTAAGACCTTTGGGTCATGTAATCTCTTAATACTACAGGCCATGTAATCTCTAAGACTACATGCCTTGTAAGGGTTCTCCCTCATCCCTTAAAAGGGGGGTTATCAAAAATCAATAAAAATGAAGGCCTTCGGGCCATTCGAGCAAGATAATTTAACATAACCATTTCTACTGATATGTTTTAAAATTTAAAAGAATATATAAAAATAATAATTATGATATATTTATATTTATATTTAAGATTAAATAATAATATGTTTGACTTTAGTCAACATTATAAAGTTTTTTTAATATTTGAGTAAAAAATCGTCAAAACCTCTAACATGAACCTAAATGATTATATAACTAAATATAATTAATAATAAAAAACAAATAATAATTTACATTAAAAATTACTAATCATCTAAATAATATAAAATAATTTACTATTCATGAATATAATGAGAAAACATGATAAATCGGGCTCGAGGTAAGCGATCTCTTTAAAACAAGTTCTTCTTAGGGAAATTTCCATTATATATATAAATAATTTTTTTTATATCCCTCTCAAAAGTTACGAAATAATTTTAAATATGATATATATATATATATTCCACATATATTCCTAGAATTTCATCCCATCTTGTGAAGGGGTAATACATTCTGTATGCTCATTTCTCAAATAAAATAATTACAAAATTTCCATTGATTATGAGATGAGGAAACATTATGAAACCCATTTTCTTTCCATGGGTACTTATCATGTTATTCCATATGGTATAGTTCCTTCTTATTTAACACTTAAATATAAACCATGCTCTGATGGGTTCATCTATATTGTTATCAATTGCATTGTGTATAGATTTATTCCCATGAGCCATCACATATGGTATTAAAAAGTAAACATAATCCATTTTTTGACGTTGTACACCATTTGACATGGTCTAATAATTTATCATCTACATATTTTTATGTCATGTTATATATCAGTACAACATTTACTATGTTCCTATGATTGTATAATAGCAACTTTTTATTTTATACTTCCATGTGATTACTCACAAGAATTATCTTCAATGGTATATTATTTTACATTGACTATCATATTATGTTTCCATACCATGTTAATTACCTTACAAGGATTTTTATCTAACCACATTCTTTGATATATTGTCCATTTTATCCTATGTTCTTTTAGAAGAAAAAAATGCACTTATCGTGTCATTATGGAAAAAATGTGGATGTCATGTTTTACATTACAGTCATTATATTATGATCTTAGTCTTCCAACTACTCAAGGAATCATGATCACTAGGTTGTAATTTATAGGTAATCACTTTAATAATAATTTTCTAATATGTGTAAATATATTTTATTTTTATATTAAGGTAGATACTATATGATTTGTTATTCATAACTACATCTAATAACTTTACATGAGTCCTATTTTAATAACCCTATAACATATTGTTTTAATAATATAATAGTGGAGACACTCTCAAATGAGACATGTCACATCAACATTTGAAGAATGTTCTTTGATAGTATGATCTCTTGAGCAGTTTTTTTCAAATTTATGTCATCATAGTGAACCAAATTTCTATATAAAAAATTTTGTAGACCCATTGACTACAACCTTAACTAAATAACAGGATCATCTTGTCATGTATATCATACTTAAATTCATTGATAGTTATATCTAGTCTAAGTGGAGTCTATTTCAATTGGTTATCTGAAAAAAAATATTTGTAATTCTATTACCAATATATTCATAGAAGATAATATAAAAAAAAATCGTAAAACATATTTTTTAATTTTTTCATGACATTAATGTTATAATATTATATAGTGTATGTCATATTGATAAGGTCACAAATGTTCCCTATTATGATTTGAAAAAGAAAATTCATTAGCGATTTTCATAAATATAGTTCTATGGATAGATAACATACTTTTATATGACACATATAATGTGGACTATAATGTGTGATTACTCATAAGAATATGAGAATTATTCTCCTTAAATTATCCCATATTAATCTCTAAGACAATATATTAGGAGATAAAACACTCCCATGAGAATTCTTTATGTTGATATATCATCATATTTTATTATTTCTGAGTTTGTGTATTATTACTTAAACATTATGGTTATTTTCAATTCATGTCATGAATTACACACTTTTATGTGTTTCATAAACTCTGGAGATATTTTTCATATTGATGTTGGATATGCAGGGTTTTTTACAAGGGACATGTTATTAATTTTATGTTGATTAATGATTTCTCAATTACATTTTAATAGATGTTAATATATCTAATATTTTATTGGAAGAGAACCATCACATTAAATTCCATGGTCATTGTTTGGTAATGATTATATTTTTGATAATCAAAGTATGATGTATCAATAAAAAAGGTGGATGACATGTGATCTAAACCTACTATATGAGATATCAAGAAAAAAGGTATTATATTACATAGTAAGTTTTATTGTGTTGTTGTTTTTATAGAAATATTAACTTCTTTCAAATGGGTTACCTAATCTATAGTTATAATGTAACCCTATAATTTAGGCGAGAATACCTTATGACAATGTGAAATAAGCATAGAGAGTCACATAATAAGTATTTATTATGACATAAATTAAACTCGATTTTAATTTAATTATTTGAAAAAAAAAACTTCTGAATACAAAAGAATTTTTTTTCCCTTTTTTATTGATTGAGAATTATAAATAACCATTCATTCAACTAACTATAAATATAATATTTAAATTGTTAAATTAATATTGAATAGATATTTATTTTTTAGATTCTGTATATAATATTTATTTATTAATAAATATTTAATTAAATATTCTTTTGGGTATTCAATGAATTCCAAGAAGGATATGACCATGATTTGGATCATAATAATTATTAATTTTCAATATAGAAAAATAATATTTTTCATTGCTATTGTCACCACATAGAATTCAATAATAATACTAGTATTATATATACTATGGTGAAATTATTATTTAGAAAATTATTTAAGAGTATTTTGAAATTAAATAACTTTTTAACATTAAAACAATATCTATAAATAGATTGACATGTGTATTGTTTAAGGTTATACAAGAATTATGAATTGTTGTGTGCTATAAAAATTTCTAATGATTCATCCTTCTCTAATCCTATCAAGAAATAAAGATAAAGAGTGAATAAATCAATCATGAAGGATCATGAAGTGCTCAATATGAACAATATAATATGATTTCCTTACTATTCTAGTAACTCTAATTCCATAAATATTATTTAGAGATTAGTGGACAATGTGTGGATCATGTATTGAGAGGATACACTTTAGGTCCTCCCTATAAAATGATGATAATTTTAAAAAGGGTTAGGATGATCAAAATTATCTTTGATTAATGATCTTATGATGATGTATTATTTCTTCTAATTTAATTTATATTAATTATAAATTTAATCTGAAAAATGTCATCTCTAGGGTTTAGGATTTCTATGTTAATATTACGAAGAATAACTCTGTTGATGATGATATTTAAATTTTGTACAATGGAAAATATGATCCATTGAATCTGATAAAATTATCGTTGTTTATTCACCCACAATGTGCTTTTACTATGCTTGTAACCCTTAATGACATGCTTAAAGAATATAAAACAATGGTTATATAAGTTATGGTTGGTCAAGGTTTCAGAAGAAATGATCAACAATGGTTAACATATTCACACATTCATTTCAGATTGGTAAGTATAATTCTTGAATCAGGAGAAATAAAGTAGTTTTTATTTATATATCCATAGTTAACAAGTTTTTTATTTTATTATATAAATTAATGGGAACATATAACTTCATTTATGGTTTTTATGTAACTATTTTGTTCTCCATTATATGTTTTTTTACACACACCCACTTGGGTTTTCATTGAATATGGGTACCCATAAATATGTTTACCTAATGCTACTATAATTATGTTTGAGACCCATGTCTTAAATGATGAATGTTACTTTTAATATATAATATGACATTATGTTCTTGAGTTATAGTACAGCTTGGTGTGAGTGTGTAGAGACAATGTTTTTTATCATTTCTTTTTAGTTATGTCTATGTGACTGTAATAGGGGATGGTTATTTTTATATATTTTTTTAGGGTCTTACAATACATCTACTGAATGGAAAATTTTTATGCTGTATTTTTATTATTTATCATCAATACATGGATTGTTAATTTGGATGTACGATACGTGTTTATTTGGTTTGATTCATTGAACATTTCTATAAGGGGTATGACCTCCCTATGGTACCTGCATAGACCAACATTTCTAATTAGTTCCCTCTAGAATATAGGGAGGAATGTCGAAGGTCACAAGTAAGTTTTTTTGTAATAATTTTGAGTGAGGTGGGTTGGGAATTATTTATTGGTATCATTACTTTCCTTTTATTTTTTCATACTATTTAGGATATGGTTGAAAAGCGATTTTAGTATATATAAAAGCCTATGATGGACATCAGATTAGTGCATCATGATATAATTATCTCATAAAAATTTTATGCTACTAGGTGTTAGGAATATTTTTCTAGGTATTCAATGTTGTAGTTTTATATGATTTTCACATTCTGTGAATCACATCGATGTTTGAGTTTCTTGATTTAATGTGTATTTTGGAACATTTCCAGTGTAAATAGGTGTTATATATTATAATATGACATGAAGGATTAACATAACATAAAATTTGACTAGATTGATTATTTTCACTAATAACTACAGTATTTTTGTTTACAGTTTCAGAAACTAATTTTACAATGTTTTCCAATATAATTACTTGGAGACAATATAGTCATCTAGTATAATGTTCATTTTTTAACGATAGATTAGTGGGATGTATGGGATGTTTAATATTTTTAATGGTGTCATTGAGTCTTTATGATGGGGATATTTAATGGAACTAGTTTGTCTATATGGGCATACGATTTATTAGTTGAATGTTTATAGTAGTTGTTTTAGTGGAAGTGGTTATTTACTTAATTTTTTTTAAATAACCTATATAAAATTTTCCCATTAATATATTTAAATGATAGTATTTTTATTCAAATCATGTGATAATCATTCTCTTTTCACCGATCAAACATGATGGTATTATTATGTAAATAAATAATGAATAAGGATATTATGATTAATGAGGGGGAAATAATGTGTATAGATTATCGATGAGAAAATTTTACCCATTAGGTCAATTTCTTGAAAATATGATTAGTATATATTAATATATGAGAACACAGAAGGGATTTTGAAATTTGGTTTTGTGGTTTTATAATATGTAACAAAATATGTTTCATTTGATTAATGATCTTGTGATATATAGATTTTAGGATAGATGGGAATACCTAGAGACCCTAGGACATGACTACAAAGTTTAGTGAGTTTGTTCCATGTTTTATTTTTCATGGAAACCGGTGAGAGTTTTTAGTAGAGAATTCATAGTTCCTATGATATAAAATAGTGTGGGTAGATACCTTGGGCTTGAAATTTTTGAATGGAAGGTTCTATCGAAGTTATGGAAAAATAAAATGTATACCTTCTAAAGTAATGAGGTGGGGAACCTTGAGTACTGATGCATTTCACATGAGGATTGATTCATGGAAAAGACCATTTAGGTTCCTGACCCTATAATATTCAGGATGTTCATTAAAATTTGGTGAAATCATGGATGTATGATTTTGGTTTCAGTACAATGTCAGGTTATTTCTAAGTTTGTGGTTATTATTTCAACATGTGAAATGCCCCTTTTTAAATTTTATCACTAAGGGTGATCCTAGATTGATGAGACTAAAATTCATGTGATAAGGGTCATTATTGTTTGTGTCTATAACTTTTATTATTATGATGGGACTTAATGAGAATGAGTATGATTTTACAAGAATGTGTATAGGGGAACTCTCCCACTATAATTAGATGAAATTACGGAAATGAACACTAGATAAATGTGGTTTATAGGGAATTTTAAATTGATAATCAACTTGGTATAAAAATGAAAAACAAATCATACTTAAATATTAGTTTTTAATATTAAAATATTCATTACATAAAATAATGATCCATTCCATATTTGTTTTCTACATATTACCATTAGAAACATGGAATCATAAACTACTAGTTCATAGAGGTCCTATATCGTCGCCCACTTATTTCATCATTACTATAACCCTTCTTAAAACTATTACATTTAATACATGTCATAATAAAATTGGATGAAGATACATAATAATGGTTGAAGTTATGTTCTATTTAACGGTGAATATGGTATATACCAACGATCAAATAAGAATAATGTGACAATATGGTTTTGAAAGAACAAACATAATATTTGAAAACCATAATTGGAATATAATTGACCATAAATCCATTTAATGACCTAAATATAGTTAGTAAATAAGATATAAGTCATGTATGAATCATAGTACATAATCTAAGAGAGAATATTCATAGTATAAGACACAAAATTGTGGCATACACATAAAATTATAACATTGTGAACATGCACAAATAGAAACGGTTTCCCTCATATCATTAAGGACATAATATCAAGCCCATACACAATCCTATGGACATGGAACTAGGACCTTGAATAAAAATATGTAAATGAAATAATTTTCATACATTACATTTCATTTCCCAATTCATCAAAGGGAGATACAGGTCCCACACATCCTCAGTTATAATCTGACCACTAACCCTGGTTATAACATACATACCATAATTGATTATAATGTAACAATAATCCATGGTTAAAAAATATCCATCATTATTTGTTATTACATAACCTATAACAAAAATATAAAATCATTTTTATGTGTTACAAAATATAATAACAAATTCATCATATAAAAACCCATTAAAATAAATGTGTTTCATAATCATTTCATAATAAATTAACCCATAGAAAAAGAACATGACTCATAAACATTTCATTATCATAATATTAATATATTAAATGAAATAATATTATTTGAATCCTTTTATAACATCCCATTTAATTAATAAGACATATCAACCGATGTAATCATATATGGAACATATTTTTGAAAGATCACATCAATCATTTCATTAGGAAGATAACCTATCCTTTTTAAAGATCAATTTTTTACAATAAAAATTTATGAAAAAATTAACAATTATATTTAATAGAATAAATAAATTAAATAATAAAATATAATCTATATTCCATTCACTAGTTATGATAGATTAATATTTTTTTCTTTTTATACTTACTAAAACCAAGATTCTTTTAACAGTTTCGATAAAAATTCAATTTGGAAATGCTGGAAGAACAAAAAGAATGATTATTTTTAAGAAACAACATAAAATCCAAAAAATGGTAATACATAAATTTAAATAATCATATATAAACATTAAAACATTATTTAATACATTTTCATAAAACATTAATATGAAAAAAATCATGTCATGTTAAAAATGAAGTGAGTTTTCTATAAATACATATAAATGCTGAGTATATGAAGATAGGAAAATAAACGGAAACATTTATTTAAAATAAATGAACGGTATATAATATAATTTATGATATTATTGAGAAATATATCATAATATTTCATCATCATAATCATAATATCAAATAATCTTGATAAACAATGTGATTCTATCATCAAAACATTAAAACATTGATATCATTTGAATCATCTGAACCATTACAACATAACATAATATGAAACATTAAAAATCATGAATATATTGAGATTAACTTTATAAAATATTATAGGGTCAATATATACACCTCTTAAAAGAAGATAGGTTCATTACATTACATATGTATCAATGATGTCAAATTGAGACAAAAATCTATTACAACAAGTATCAACTTTATACGTACATGTTCTAACCTCCTAAATAATTAATATAAGATTAATATAAATAAATTATTAAACCATAAAAATATTTATAATATAATATATGAGATATATTTGACCATGAATTTCACATTTATTAACAATTCTATTTTAAAATCAAATTTTGGATAATAACTACATCATTTTTTCTGTGTATTTTTCATTTTTTACATTTGGTAAAAATATTTTTATAATGGTTCTATCATATCCATTATTTTTAACATGATTAAAATATCACATATACTCAATATATATTTTTTTGACTAACCCATAAAAATTTTTGACAGAAAATGTAATATATCATTCCTGGAGAAGATTGGTTGTATGTATACATAAATGTTGTTTAAATTTTCTCAGTGGATGAAGAGAAAGAAAGGGAAATAATAATTCATCATTAAATATATATTTTTCTATAATATAAATCACAAATTTTTATTAAATATATCATTAATTCATTCCATTTAATGTCTTTGTCTAGTTTGAATGACATCACTTTGTGAGGCGATAGTCTTTTGTACACACAAGTGACATTATCATAATATCAAATAATGAAATTTAATAAACTATATGTAATAATATAAATTTATATGTATAAAAATATCATTATATATATATATTAAATCCATTATAATATCATTCTATGAGAAGTTGTGATGGAAAAAATATCTATAGTTTGGGAGGAAATAGACGATTGTACGCACGATCGATGCTTTTATTTACCATTAAATGGTAGAGGATATATATAGATAAATAAATATAAACAATAAAATATAAATATATCATAGATAACATTGCTATTATTGTATCATAAGTTAATACAATTTTGAATATTTTTAACAATAAATGAAATAAAAATTGATGTTTAATTATTTTAACTCGTCTTCGGTGAACCTTTATAGGTTTATATGTAAAGAAATATTTAAGGTTATATAAATAAAAAAGGCATATAGAGTGTTTAATAGCAATTATGTAAGGAATTACAGTAGTTACTGTTTGAACCGAAGGGTATTGGAAGAGTGTATAAGAGAAGAGAGTGGGTGGCCTATTTTAATTGTGGTAGGGGACGAAGTTAATTTTTTTTGTGAATAATAAAGTGTTCCCTACAATTTTCATATAATAAATGAACAATAATGGTTATTTATAGATTATTATATGTTATATGGTCAATATATGTTTATAAAATTAGATTCGAAAAAATTTCTATGTCATTTTCTCTTATTTTTTAGTTTATACCCCCCATAAAGACTGTTTTAACTCTAAAACAATAATTAACCATTACATATTTTACTATTAGTTATGTTCAATAATTAATTTTTACCACATTTGATAATATAAATTTTAATGATTCCAATTATGGAATCCATTTTTACCAATTCCATTCACCTTAGAGGAAAACTTTAATTTAAAATTAATCTCGAGGATTGGATGAATTTTTTTTTAAAAGATAAACTTCAAATATTATATCACAATTTAATATTAAATTGATTATAATGAAATAAATTTTATTAATAATATTATAATTGATATAATTTTTCGTTTAAAACCATTTTAAAACAATATTTTACCTTAAAAATTTATTAAATGAAAAGAAATGTGTAAAAAAAACTAGTATTTTTTTTATTCATCATATAATTAATCATTTAAAAATATTCTAAAAGATACACCATAATATATATTTTAAATGAGTACTTCAAAAAATAATTATATTTTGAAATTTTAATCTTATTTTTTTTATCAAAAATTATAAAATATGTTTTCAAAATGAAATGAAAAAACTTTTTAGGGGAGTTTATTTATATAAGAAAAATGTGATTTTATATTAGCTCAATGACTACAAATATTCATTATATGAATATAAATTATTATATTCCGATAAATAATCTATAATATTTAATAATATTATTCTTTATTTTGGACTATTTTAGTAAATTAATTTGAAAAACACTATGCACATAAAATGTGTCATTAGAAAAAAAATGTTTTTAGTTATAAAATAGATTTATACCAAACGAATAGAAATTTATTATCCACTTGAAATTAATTATATTATTATTAATGATATATGAAATATTTAAATTTATAGAAAAATAGAAAATATATTTAGTGATTAATTTACTTAATTAAATTAATGGATACTAGAGTATTCTCAATAATGATATTTTATCTTATAATCCAATATTTTCTTAAAATACAAAAAATCACATCATAATAAATTTTATATATACTATTTATAAAAGTGGTATATATATTAAAAAATAAAAATTACTAAAAGTCACAGAAACTAAATATTTTATCCACACAGAAAATTATTATATTATTTTTAAGAAACACATTTATAATATGATATTGAATTTTACTAAAAATTGTGCGCTTATTCCATAATAATTATACAATAAATTTATATTTATTAGGACAACAATACTATTATAATATTGATATTCACTAAAATATTTTTTTTGGAATTCCTGTTATCAATGAAATAAATATTACACCAAAAAATTATTTTATAAAATTTGTCTTGTTATATTATGAACCTTAAAAATTAACATCCTTGCAATTTGAACATGATCTCGATAATAAAGTGTTTTTCATTTGAAAAATTAATTTAAAAAACTCACATCATAATTTTTTTATAAAATAATGTAAAATTGAATGTAAAAAAATATGATGGTAATCTGGAGTGAAACATAACTATGATTCATAACAGGAAAACATTATACGAAGTGAAGTTATGGTGATGGAAAGAAAACAACACCCATTAATTATTGATCACATGAAATAGAATTATCATGATAATTTTAATGACTACAAACCCATAAATATTTGATGAGTAAAAATACCATTAATTCATAAAAAAGTAGGGTATATTTATAACATTTTTATGTCAATATCAATTTCATTATGTGGATGAATTTTTTAAGAATTTATACCTACATGATTTCATTCCATTAAATAAGAATAAAATATTTCTTTGGTTATTCATTGATAAATTCCCAATTCAACTCTTTATATATGAAATCAATATGGATTTTTCATTTCTAAAAAAATATTTGAAAATAAGATGCATAAAATAATAATTATTCTGTTCCTTTATCTTTTGTTATTTTGAAAAATGGAATTGTTAGAATAGGATATCCATTATGCATAAATATTTATATATAAATATAATACTATAATATCTAAAACCTAATAAAAATTAGTATAATCAATTAAATAAAATTGTAACCCTACTACCTATAAAAAATACAAAATTTATAATAGATGCCCCTAATTTTCACAAAATCAAATTAACAATATTACTCAATATATCATAATGTATCTCATTTTTGTAACATAGTAACTATCATTTGTTAACACATGTTTACACTCATGTTACATTCATGATCGCTTCATCATCTATAATATAACCCTTATTCATAAAACACTTATTATTCTCTTTGTTATATTTCCCCTAATAGACAGATTTGAATAATTCCATACATTTCACCCTTAAAAAATTCGACTATCGATAATACCATGGGATACAATTATTTTATTCTATTAACTTAAAAAAATATTTATTTTTCATTCATAATTACTTCCATTGTGTTCGTATTTTCCACAATCACAATCATATAACAATTCCTTGAAGAAAAACACTTGTATGTTGTCTTCCCATATTTATGACAAATAGGAAGCATAATCTTCCTTCCAGGACTTTTTGAACCACATAAGGTCTCAGGAAACCATATCCTTCTCTTCTTTTGTTATTTTTAACGTTGGTTGTGGTGCAATTTTTTAATCATAAATTTTGATAACTGATTTGGAATAATTAAAATATACATTACACCAATTATGCCCACATTTAGTTTTTGAAAAACACATTGTCTATCACAATAAATATTAAACCACTTCATTTTGGCTTCTTCCATTGATTAACACCAAAAGTAATATTCTATGAAACAGTATTCACTGTGGAAAGATATATAATCATGAAAAATTATTTATAGGATTAATAAATCATGACACCATATTTCCAATCTATGAAACCATAGTTTTATCATTGGTTATGTGTGATTTTGATATATTCAAACAATTTAAAATTATTTATAAGGAATCTTTGGACAAACCAAATCATATACCTTGAAATGTCAAACCATGTGTATAGCATGGCCTAGTTTCACGTACCAAGAAATGCTCAAGTCAAGCTCGACATGCCTTTTCGGGAATTTTTACCCCTACGTGCATCTATTATAGAATCTATAATACATTAAGTATCTATATATGGATTTATTTAAATGTAAAACGCATTGGGATTTCAATTCAAAAATCATTGTTATGTTATTCTATACATAGGCTCATCCTAAGGGTTCTTACTAAATATTTGTCATCTTAATTTATAAGGGTTAACTAAATCTTTACATCTTTTCATATATAATGACCCAAAAATATATTATATAAATGTAACACCCTGAGATTTCATAATATGTCCCTTTTTAACTTAATTTCTTCAACAGAATATATTCCACACAACACATAGCTTAAACGAATAATGATATCCACTTAAATTTCATTATATTAAAATAACCATTTTAACATGGCCATTAAATTAGATGGAATGAATATTATCAGTAAAATGTAAATATTATATATTAAATAAATTGTTTTTATATTATTACAATTCATTTTTAATAGAATAATATAGGAAAAAATCCAATTTTTCACAGAAAAGATTATATTTTTCTAAACATAGTTTAACATCCTTTTTATGGATGAACATTTTTTAAATATAAATTATTACATTTTTATAACTTATATTTAACAATATAAAGGATAATTTTTAAATTTTAATATAATAATTTACTATTGTTAATTTTTTGTTACTTTTTGTTAAGATTCATTTTGTATTAATAGTAATTTGATAGTTGGAATAAGAATATAACCTTTAGGAATAGTAATATAGACATTATAACAGTTACTTCACATATAAAAGTATAAATAAAAATTATTCATCATATAAATGGTAGCATTATATAATTATATCTTAATATAAGTAAATAAATGTTATAGAAATTATTACTAACGTGTTACTATATTTATAATTCAAAAATGTTTAATATAAATTATTCAATTAATATAATTATATAATGGTTATTTTAAATCCAATTGAGTAAAAATTAATATTTTTGTGTAATATGAATATAAGATAAGTTTTTTGGTCCATAACTATTGTTTCAATGTTTTATAAATTCAATTATAATTTTAAACTCAATATTTTATGAATAACAGATGATTTTATTTATAAATTAAATATATCATATATAGAAAAATATTTTCATAAAATGGAATAATGTTTTTTAATTCTACACATCAAAATGTCGTTACATGAAATTTTTTGTATTTTCTAAAATATTATATGTATTGGTGAATAGTAAAATATTGTAATTTATGGTATTCGATAAAATACAAGAATTATGGAGTCATAAATGTTGTATGAAAGATGTAAGACCATAATATAGAAATAAAAGACATTATTTAAATATATTTGGTGATAAGTATCAACCTATTAATAGACTTGAACAAAAATAATAAACAAATGAATATTATATTAAAAAATCACCCCTCTCCTCCACTATAAATACTACCCGTCACCACCACTTATCCTAGCATTTAACTAGATTTGAGAATGATTATATTTCTTCACAATAATATTAAAAATTACTTGCACCACAACCCTGATACTTTTTTTCAACAAATGTCCTAAAATAATCGACTTAAGGATGTTCTCATGCAAGAGAATTCCAGAGGCAAAAATCTAGTTTCTTTTATTTTAGTTTCTTTTAAATTTTTTATATTTTACTAATTCTTCCCTCAACCACCCTTCAAAAAGTGACATAATATATCCAATATAATTTATATAATTCAATTTTATCGTGTTAATGGAATATCAGTCATCAAGATCTTTTATCTCTCTCGTTTATTCTATAAATGAAAACATCGTTTGTGATGTGTCTTTTTACCAACATCATGGACCATGCATCTTTATTTTCCATCAACACCATCAAGTATGGTAAAAAAATCCATTTAATTATTAAAATAAATTTCAATATATTTATTAGATCATATTTAATGTTATAAAACCATTATATATAAAATATGTTAATTAATAAATCCAAGCTAATTTGTGATGCTCGAAAAACCACCAAAATAATCTAATTGATTATCACTAACGACTTATCTAATTATTCATTATCATCCCAAATAACCAAATGTATTATATAAACATTTAATTTTCTATATTTTCATTAATAATAGATAATTAAAATTATACACATTTTATTCAAACTTCTATAGTCGTATCAACATAAACTGATCATGAAAATCTAGAAAATGTATAGTCCCAAATGATACAGATGTATCATTTAACTTTTTAAAATGAACAGAAATGAACATCATAAAATTATAATAAATGAAATACATATATAAATTATTCTAAATTAATAAATTAATCAAGTTAATTTGATTATCCATGACATTAAGGTCATGTGGAAACCAATTTTAGTTATTAGGTAAGGTTTTCTTCTCAAACAAACATTTTCATATGAGTTATTCTTTCCCCATCTATACACTAATTTAATTCTAAATTATTTTTATATAATTTTTCTAAATTATTTCTATACATTCCAAACTCAAGTTTCCTGATTATTTTATCTTTAAATTATAATAAATACATGGTTTTTCAAGGATTAGTTCTCAATTATCCTCAATACACAAGCCTGATTAATGGGAACGTCTCGATTTCATGCACATTTTCAAGTACCATACATAATATATTATAAATTACCATTGTTTTTATAAAATAAATCATTTTATAATGAATAAATTCCTATGTTAATATCTACATTTATACAATAAATTATTATTATTTTTTATTTAAAGACACTTTAATATTTTCATTAAGCCTCATTTATGAGGCTCATTTCTAAAGTCTTTTAAGCACTGATTTCTACACGATTTCACTTCAACAAGACATAATTTTCCCTAAACTAAAATTTACATTCTAATATATTTTATTTTATAGGATATAAATTTTTACAATATAAATTTATTACAAATAAAAAATATTTTCTCAAAGAACTCTTATTTTTAATGTAAAAGAGTTTTTCTCATGCGACTTTTACTTTTTTGAGATTTCCACCTTGTTCATCAACTATTTATGGAATGTGGTTTTTTTACATCCTTATATTATATAAAAACATTTTCCTTGTTATTATTAATATATTAATTTGAAGTTATTCCTTCATAGTGATTAATAATAAAATGTTTCAAAGTGGCATGGGAAACGTTTGAATGTTTAAAGATTAATTTCCATAAAACTTTATCAATGATTTTATTAGATTATTTTCAAATATGATTATTATTATTTTAATTTAATGTGTTTTGGAACACAAATATTTAATTATACATTTTTATTAGAAATATAAGTAATTAATTGGACAATTTTAGTGATGTTTAGGGATCCTTATAGTCCATCGATATATTAATAAGTATCATAATAAAAAACATAAATAGATTTTGGTCGAGGCCTTAACCATTTACTTTTCAGATGACTTTGAAACCACATAAATGAAATTTTTATAATGTTGAATATATTCATTCCCTCATGATAATAGTAATTGATAAATCATGTTATTATTTAACTAATATAATATCTATGGTTACGATAAATGTGATTATTTATATGGAATTATTTACTTATCTTTTATTTCTGTCATAGTATTCTATTGATTAAATTTAATTTTCCTAAGTTCCAATTATTCAACATGATTTATTTTATACATTCATGATATCTTCTATTGTATTTTGTTCTCTTATTGAGCATCTAAACTCACCCATTTCCTATGTTTTATTTTTCTTTATGATGTGAAGAAGTATTTTATAAATGACTTGAAAGTATAATATAAGATTTAGGGATGTCTCGAATTGAGTTTCTATGTTTTTTTATTTGATGATTTAATGTAATACTTATGTTTGTATATGGTTTTCCAAAACTACTTATCTATTTAGTCCTACAGGATGTGAGTTACTTTTTTGTTATACCAATGTAAAAAATTATTTCACCAGCTATGGGAAACTGAGTTATGGGTCTTTACAGTTGGTATTAGAGTATGTTTAGTAAATAACTTAGAAAATAGATTTTAAAAAAAATATTAGGGAACATAACCCTATGATATACTTTGAGGATAATTATTTAATAACATCCATTAATTTGGTAAATATATAGTTTATGTGGGTATTCCTAGGAAAACATAGGTGTATAGATACTACAAGTGGACATAGTTCTAGTACATATATACCCAGTGGTAACAACTCTGACAATGTGTCACGGGCCTGACTTTGGGTAACCTGGTTCTTGAAAACATGTCTCACCACACACATAGTTTGACACAGTCAGAATATATGACTTTGATAATTCAAATTTTCATTACAAACCATTATGAATTATTTTAATTAAAATATTTACAAAAGAAACCATGATTATGATTATGAGATTAGTTACAAATAAAATTTTCAAAATATGTTATATATTTCACTAGTTTTGGGATAATATATTATGTTTAATATTTTTATGATATAATATATTGTATTATATTATTTATAAAATTATCCATGTTTATGTAATGGTAATTTCATCAATGCACATATTCTAATGAGTAAGAATGATCATTTTTCAATGGGTTTAAACCAATATTTCGAATGAAAGTAGTCTCTCAAATGTTCTCATCAAATGAAGAGATAATATATTGTTGTAAAATTAAAAAGAAAGTGTTTTCTATGTATTATGGATTTAGAATTAAGGAAGAAGATAATATGAAATTTTGGTAAAATATAGATAAAGGGAACAATGGGAAACATTTATTTTTCTAAATGTTATAATTTTGGGAGGAAACATCTTTGTACATTCTTTTGATGTAAATTATTTTTCATCAAGTGTTTATAAAAAGGCCACAAAAATAATTATTTCAAGGGAAAGAAATAATATTCCAATATCAAATGCTTCATAATTAAGGATATGGGGCACTAATAATTTTAATGTCCCATGTGTGCATACAATATATCTCAGAATATGCAAATGGTTCATGGTCAAGCTTATTCTACTACAACAGACGAAGAGGAATGATTAATATTGCACTGTTTTGATTAAAAAATTATGGTATTTATGTTTTCATTAAAAATATAAGGATTTTATTAGATTAATTCTTCTTTAGTATATTGGATGTTTGTGATGAATTTCACCAGTAATCAAAATAATTGAATTTGTTTTAGGGAGATCTTTTTGAAAAAATGTGACTTGGGAATGATAACAATAAAAATGTTTTTGAGGTATGAGATAATAATAAATATATGATTATGGGAAAGTATTGGTTTCCATGATGGTTGTTAGTGATATTATGGTTATTGTTATAATGGAACTATTGGATGTTTGGGTTCTAGGAAAACCTATTATTTTACAGTTGTAAGTATGTATGTTTTCATAATAGTTTAATGAAAATTATGGTATTCATATATTCAGTATGTTAAAAAAGGAGATACATTATTTTTGTAATATTATATTGAGTTGATTTTAAAAATGTATTGACCTTCCATCAATATTGTTTTCTTTGATTTTGGAAAAACATATTTTTTATGCATATTCTCTTTAACTACATATGTAATGTATTAAGTATATTATGGATTTAGATTAATGTATGATTTTTCATATAAGATAACATGTGTTAAGAATTGTAGTCACAATAAACATTTAAATTCTAATGGAATTACATGTGGATATTATAAATCATAAAAATACTTCAAGAATAAAAAATTTATCTAATTTCCATAATTTGGTTTAAGAAATGAACTGAAGATAGATCGATGCACAACTAAAGGATTACATTATGTTATGACATAGAAATTAATCAAGTATGTTTACATCATTAAGTGATTATGTAGATATTTAAAACTATGTCATCTCTAGAAAAAGTTTTTTTGAATAAATACATGTTTGTTTACTTTTTTAACAAATCAAAGGACTTTAACCAATAATAATATTTATGGATTTTTAATGGCTAAAATTGTAATGACCATGTTCTCTATCACTCGCCTTCATAAAATGATGGTTAGATTATTCTTAAATATCAATATTTTAACTTTTTACTAATGTTATCCTATCCAAATTACTTCTTTTGTGGTAACCTCTACATTTTCACATTCCCTATTATTAAGAGGATATTTTATTAAATATAAATCCAATGTTGGTTTCCCACAATAATTTTGGAAATATGAAACGTTTATTTTTTTGAACTACAATTTCAAATTGGTAAGATGTAATTTATTAAAGGAGGGGGGTGGGATGTAACTCCCCAAGATTTTAGATATTAATAATTATGAATTTAATTTCGTATATACTATAGGTTCCACAAAACACAAGGCCTAAATAAATAATGATATACCATTAATTATCATTATTTTAAAATTGTCTTTATAACCTTGGTGTTAAATTTATGGGAATGAATAATATTAATTAAATTTATATATTTTATTTTTAATCAAATGTTTTTACATTCATCAAAACTATTTTTCGAGGCATAAAATATGAGTAAATATAATTTTAAATATAAATTGAATTATATTTTTCAAAATGAATATTTAACTCCATTTAAATGGATAAATAATTTCAAATTAAAATTTTTACTCTTTGATAAATTTTATTTGACAAAAAAACATTATTTTTGAATGAAAAACATCAAAATTTAGTTTTCAAAAAAATTCATACTTTTCAATAAGATTCATTTTTTAATAATAGTATTGTCACCATTAGAATAAAAATATAACCTTTTGGAATAGTAATATGGCCATTATATAAATAACCTCGTCTATGAATGTGTAAATAAAATTTATTCATATTTAAAATGGTAACATGATAAAATTATATCATTGTATAAGTAGATAAATGATTTGGAAATTATTAATTATGTATTGATATTTTCATAATAAATAAATATTTATTTCTAATTTCAAATTAATTATAATTGTTTGAAAGAAATTTTATATTACAAAAATGAATTAAAAATTTAATAATTTTTTGTCTAATGATTATAATATAAATTTTTGGGACTTTAACTAATTTTACAAAGTGTTAGGAAATATTTTATAATTTCAAATTCAGTGTTATTTGATTAAATTATTATTTTATTTACTAATTAAATTTATCATATTTAATACATTATTTTCATAAAGTAGAGTTTATTTTTTAATTCCACATGTCAAAATTTTTTAGGTATTTTTTTTGTGTTTTTCTAAAATTGTTGAATTTTTTGAGAAAAGTAAAATAGGGTAATTTATAGTATTGATCAAAATCCATGAATTATGGATTTATAGTTGAAGTATGGATGATTTAATCCTATAAAATTGAACTATTATTCATAATTTAAATATATTTGGTGATAATACTCAATGTATTCATTGTCTTGAGCCAAAATAATAATATATTCAAAAATAACCTCTCTCCTCCACTATAAATACCACCCCTATCCACCTCTTCTCCTAACAGATGATAGAATTTTATCCATGCCAAATTTCTTCCCAATACTTGGCCATATCCCATCCCCTATGTTTAGAAGAATCTAGTCTTAAAAAAAGTCCAAAAAAGTCCCCTTAAAGAGGTTCTGAAGGTGGAGAATTGAAGAGGTAAAAATCCTCTTTCATTTCTCTCATTTACTTCTAAATTTACTTTATTTTATATCATTCTATAAACTACCCAATTAAAAGTGAAATCATAATTCAATTACCAAAAATATACTATTATTATATCATGTTAAGGGAATATAATTCATCTGAATCATTTCCCTCTCTCTTTGATTGTATAAATGAATACATCGCTCATGATGTGTCAATTTATTGACATCATAGATGATGAATATTAATTTTCCATTTACACCTTCATGGTATTCCATAAAAAACATTATACTGTAAAAAATGTTTATAATATAAAAGTTAAATCATATTTAATTTTTTATAATCATATTTATGCATGATTTTAATTAATAAATCCAAATTAATATATGATGGTTGAAAACACACCAAAATAATTTAAGTGATTGTCTCTAATGACTTGTTTAATGATTCATTCACATCAAAAAAATAAATCAATTATTTAATTATTTAATATTTTATATGTTAATTAATAACTTATAATTCCAGTTATATAAAATTTTACCCAATTTACATGAACTTATATGCTCATATACAAGTGAACCGATCATGAAAACCAAAGAGATAAATGCTCGTGAATGATAATGTTATATGTAATAACTCATCAAAAAGTCCATAAAATTAAGTAGTAAAATTATTCTAAATAAAATTAAATTATAAAAGAATATTATTTAATTAATTAATGGATTTGATTTGGTTATCTGTCATATTATGGTAATGTTCAGAACACTTTTGGACATAATGTAAGGGTTTCGTCTCAAAAACCCATTTTCATTTGGGTTAAGCATTCTCCCTCTATACACCAATGTAATTGTACATTATTTTTATATAATTTTTCAAATTTTAGGAATACATTCAATAATCATTCTTCTATATTAGTTCATTTATCATTTATAATAATTATGTTTTTTCAAGGTTCCCTTCTCAATTCTTCTCGATACACAAGCCCAGTTGAAGGGAATATCTTGATATCATACCCATTTTTAAGTAACATTCCTAATGTATTTTTATACACCATTATTTTCCATAAAACACAAATTTATTAATGAAAAATATTTTTTCAATTATTATTTTATAAAAACAATTTTTTTTCAATTTTAAAGACTTCAATATTTTCATTAAACTGCAATAAATAGGCTAATTTATAATGTTTCTTAAAAATTATATTTACATATATTCACATTAACTAGACATAATTTATTCCACAAATAAAATTTATTTGTACTTATCTTTTCATTTATATGACATACATGTTTATAATATTATTTTATGCCAAATAAAAAATGATTTCTCACAATAACTCTTCATTGAAAGGGAAAAATGGTTTTTCTTATCCCACTTTTACTAATGTGACTATTAAGCCCTATTAAACTCCAATTTATATCATGTGATTTATGTAAATCCCTTCAATATATCAAAATATTAGACTTATTATTCATATGATGTTAATTTAATTATATTTATTCAAATTGATAATGATATAAACATTTCAATGTGGTGTAGGGCACTATAAAATGAATAAAGATTATTTTCCCCCATAATTTATCAAAGATTTAGCAGAGTATTTTCATCTATGACAACAATTAAAATTTTTCAATGTTTTATGGGATTCATTTATTTAATTATATATTTCTAATAGACATATGAGGAACTCATTGGACTTCTTAAATGCCAGTTGTGGCCTGCTATAGCCCCTCGATGCATTAGTAGGTATCTTGAGACAGAACATAAATAAATTTTGGCTGAGGCCTTAACCATTTCATTTCAGAAGTATTGGTCGAGGCCTTGATAGTATGTTTATAATTTTTAAGATATTCATACCCTCACTATGATATTATTAATTGATAAGTCATTTGATTATTTCACTAGAAGAATACTTATGGTTATGACCCATGCGACTATTTATATGTGATTATTTATCAATATTTTACTCTAGACATATCATACAAAAGATTATTTTTATTGGAATGAGTTATAGTTGTTTACCATGAATAATTATTTATAATTAGGAAATATTCTATTGTATTGTTTAACCATAATAGCATTTGATATCATAACTTTATTATGTTTTATTTTTATCCACGATGGAAAAAGTATATTATGAATGACTTCAAGTGATAATATAGGAGTTCTGGATGTTTCTAATGGAGTTTATATATTGTATTTTCCATTAAAGTAGTAATGTTAAACTAATGATTGTATCATTTTTACAAAACTATAATAAACTAATCATTCCTTCACGGCGAGACTTCCTTTTTTATGATAATATTGAAATAAAGTAAAGCACCAGCTCTGAGGAACTTGGGTTTGGATATTTATAATAAAAATTAAATATTAATAAAAAATTATTCATTAAATAACATAACAATACATTCAGGAATCATTTCACTGTAGTTCCATTGATAACATGGAAACATAAACAACTTGTTCATTGGGGTTCTATATCATATCCCACTTAATTCCTCATAACTAGAACTATTTTTAGATATATAACACATAATACCAATGGTCATAACTAGGGAAAACGAATCACAACAAAAAGTAATATTATGTACTCAGTAAAGGTACAAATGGCAGTTATCAATGATCATATAATAATAACATGTGCATAAGGGTATGATAACAAGAGAATAACATTTTAGAACCGTACCATACATATTATAATTTATAAACACGATCCATGAAATAAATCATTGTTGATCATAATACAATAATCATAATGAAATAGTAGTATATATGTTATGAGATAATAACAATTCCATAATTAATATTCTTGTGTTATACACATAAATATTTATAATTTTGAACATGTATAAATATAAATTGGTTCATATATTTTGTTATGGACCTAAAAATAGTTCCCCTTATTATCCTAGGGACATGAAATAAGAACCAAATATAAACGTGTGAACATGAAATTTGGTTCATGAACAACATATCATTACCCAATAAATTAGAGAGAGTTATGGCTCCCACCCATCCATGGTTATAATGTGACCACCATCCTTTGTCACACTGAGACCACCATCCTTTATGATAACCTAACCACTATCCATGGTTAATATTTTACCACAATTATTTGTTACAACACACCCACCACCCCATAATGAAAATTTTAAATATATGTTCCACAAGATCATAAAACACTCATCATACCAGAACACATAAAAATATATTAGTTTGGTAAACAATTCATCGTATCAAAACAGTTGGAAAAGGAATGGGTTTCATAAAAATTTTATCATCATAACTATAAACCATTTCAAGAAACAATGAGGATGGTATCCTTGAATAATATCTCTATTAAATATTATTTTATATCAAATCATGTCATCTTGGAATGAAAATTATTTTTAAATATCACAAGGAACTTTTCTTAAGGTTAGTAACCTTTCCACTTTGAAAATGATTTTTGAAAATAATAATTTATAAAAAAATATAAAAATAATAATTTGAATTAAAATTTAAAAATTATTATGTATGAATTAAAATATTTAGTGATAATTTATGTGGGAAAATCCATCTTGGTCATACACGTTAAAATAGAGATTCCTTTCACATTTTTTGGAAAAATTCATAATGGGAATTATTTGGAAAATTAAACGAAGATTACATTAAAACCAAATTGTAAGAATATAAAAAATGAAATGAAATTAAAAATATCATATATTAGAAATACAAAAGCATCAATGAATTTTAGGAAAACATGGATATTGAAGAAAAATTGTTTCTATCAAAGAAAACAATGACGTCCTTTTTATTGAAATATTTTTAATATTTAGTACACGAAGAGAGGAAAATGAAGTAAATGATCTATTTTCCTAAAATAACCATTGTAGAAGAAAATTCATTAATTTATTGATAAAAATATCATAATATTTCATAATCAAAATCAAAATCATAAAATTACCTATAGGCAATGAAATTCTAACATCAAACCCTTAAAATTATCGTAATTTTTGAATCATAATCCCCATTCATGAATAAATTTAGATGAAAATTTAAGTGTAATGAATAGAATGATATTAAAGATATAACATGTCAATGTTAAATTATAGATTCTTCATTAAATAATATTTTTTCATTACAAAACACATGTATCGATGATAACAAATTGAGATAAAAATTCCATACATTTAATAATTATTTTCGTCACACAAATTTAAATTAATTTTATAATAAATATATTTTTATTATAAATCTATTACATAAAAAATTCATTATTATTATACCGTATCTGATTCACTATAGACAATTAATTTCCAATTTATTAGCAATTCATTTTTAAAATAATGTTTTAGAAAAAATTCTTCATTTTTTATATATGTTTTGGAATGGTAATTTCTATTTTTATATTTCGTTCATGGTTCAATAATATAAATAATTTTAAATTTCAAATAAGAATAATGTAATTTTTTTATTTTTAAACTAAATTTATCCAAAAAGATTAGATATATAAAATAAATTACATTGTTCAAGGAGACATTATGTCGTATATATGCATAAATTCTATTTCCTTTTTATTGATGGATTAAATGAAATAAATGTAAATTATATATATTATTTCTAGAATAATATTTAGTTCATTTATATCACATATTTTTATTAAAACTATCCTTATTACTATCCATGTAAATCATTAGTGAATATTGAATTAGATCGCTTAGCAAGGTGGAAGTCTTTTGTACACATGGGAAACATTATCATACTCCCATAGAATGGAAAGTATGATGTTATATGTGATATTATAATTAAATAAATATAATAATATCATAAATTTTATATACAATCATTAATTACTTTATTATTTCTAGTCATGAGTGGTGGTTCTGGAATAATAATAACATTGGTTATCAAGGTAGTAGTCCTATATACACATTTTCGATGGTTTTGATTATGATTTGATAGAAGTAGAGATAGATGTAGATCATTAAATATAGCTAATGAAATATCATTAAATTATATATAATTTTGTTTATATTTTAATTTTTCTAAAATAATTTATGGTGTTGGAATATAAAAAAAACATGTTTAATACTTTTACATGTTCTATAAAGAACCTCATTTGGGTTATAACTAAATCTATAATAGAAGGGTTTTGTAATATAACTAAGATGAATATGGTTTATACAATAGAGGTATCAAGTGATTTGGGAAGGTTTGGGCTGATCTAAGGGGTTTTTGAAATGTAAATAGGATAAGAGATGAGGTCGTCTTTTATAATTGGGCTAGAGGGCGCAAATAGATTATTTGAAAACAATAAAGTGTAACCAGGTTATTGAAAATCCAAAAGAATATAAACTGTGTAATTATTGAACCTCAAAGGTCATAAGGTATAAATATGTCTTCAAATTCTATTTTGGACTTGTTTTCAGATAATTTTTACCCATAACTTTGTAGTTCACTATTGAAAATCATGTTTTATCCTGAACAACACTAATTAATTTGTAGTGATTCTACAATTAATTATGTTAAAAAATTATTTTAATATAATTATTTAATATTAAAAATTTTCAATAAAAATATGGAATCCAATTTTTTAATTTCATTTATAGAAGTGTAATAATTTTTTTAAAATAAAACCTATAGAGGTGATCGCTGGTTTAAAATTGATTTTTCACTTATGTTATTTTTTGTAATTACTAAAGGATACGTTGTAAATATTGTCTTTTGATTATTTTTGAAAAAAAAATCATTGTAAATCTATATTGAAACTGATTTTTTACATCATTTATTTAATAACAGACATAAATAATCTTATACCAGGCCATTTTTTATATTAACAACATTGAAAAGAAAGATCGCATATGAATTTTTTATATCGTTTAACTATTATCTAATGTAAAAAATTTTATTCCATATTAGTTATTTTAAACTCAATGTAAAAAAGAATCTTGAAGAAGGTTTATTACATTAGTTAATTTATAATCCATGAATAAAATGCTAGACCACATCAGTTTTATAAATATAGAAGTAGAAAAATTTATGAAAACTTATTTTTTACGATAGCTATAAAATAAACAATTAAAGAATTATTTTTTAATCATTATACCATTCCTCTCCACTACTGAACAGACCCGAAAAATATAGAAACAGGAATAAATAACATAAATAGAGACAATAAAAAAATTAAACATTCATAATTACGAAATTCATAAATACAACATTCAAAAATTTCAATATTAACTAAAATCAAACCTAAATAAGAAAAACAACTATTGACTACTCATTTACAATTAAAACTGCCACAATTACAATATTCACTAGAAAAACTAAAATACAACCAATCCTATAAAATGATTTTCTCGTTCTATTTTTAAGTGTGTGAGGTCTTCTGGACTACAACAGAGAGTCATAAAAAACATCAAATTAAAAATAAACTTGTTAACATGTTTAATGAATAAAAAATGAAATATTAAAGTAAATTTTATACGGATATCTAACCAAGAAGAACTTCATAACTCTTCTAGTTGTATTTATTTCATTTATAAATTTTAACACATAATATCTGCATTCTATGATTCCATATTGTTTATCACAATTATTTTTAAATGAGTATTAAATTCATAATTTCATTTTTATGTAATATATCTAAAATAAACTAATTATAAAGGTAAATTCACCTTTAATTTAACATATTTTATCTATGAAATCTTTTTTATAGTGATTTTTTAAATTAAATCACATCCCCTATTATAACAAAATTTGAATGAAATAAATTAAAAAATTCAATATAATATATAAAACTATTAAAAAATTAAAACAGTCCATGCACATGACATGTTTGCTTGTTGATTTGTACTAGAGATCATTAATTTCAACATGACATATTTGTGCTTCATAAAAAATATAGGAGATAGATATTAAATTAATGATAAAATATTCCATGACCTATGTGTTTCTAATGCTACGATATGTATCCATTCCATCTGTGAATAGCCCAAGTCTGAGATTTCTAACTTCATTTTTGAATGTTGTAAATTAGTGATCAATTTTTACTTACTATGAAAAGTAAGCTAGATGACATATTTTTTCATCACATATCCCCTCATCAGAATACTATCTTAACATTTTTACGTCATCTGGATTTACAAAAAAATATTTTCAAATAATTAATTATAGAAAGATACAAAATTACTTTGGATGTGGTCTTTGTGACCTCTAAATCAGCATACGATTTTTTATTCAACATATACCATGATGTCCCAAATTTAGGACACTCTGAAAAAAATTCATATTCCATCCTATATATAAAACATTCTTTTAGGTTGGAATGTCTTATCTTTTACCCCAATCCCATCCCGTATAATATTTTCTTGTCCATAAAATTTGAATTAGTAATTTCATTTTCTTTAGGAAGAATGTCTCCCAACAATTATAGTTGCTCTGTAAAACTATTGTTACTCCATCCATGTTTCTCCTGCAAGTTAATCAATCTGAACACTCATGATAAAACCCTAATGTCCATACAAGAACGATGTAATATTTTGATAATATAATTGTATTGATGGTCAATTTTTGGTTCTTTATCAGTTTTCTCTGATTCAATATCACAAATCATTTCTTCAATTTCATCAGAGTTACCATTTTTTAAAGCATCATCATCAGTATATCTGAAATTCTGTCCAGTTTCACCATGAAAAATCCAAGGGCTGTAACATGGATTAAAACTACAAAAAATTAAATGATCTTTAATTTCTCTACTTTTCTGCTTCTTTAAATATATACATTTCATGCATATAATGAAAAAATGTCATTGGTTAGAACATTTCACTTAAAAAATTCCAAAAATCATCAACACATTATTTATATTATTTAAACATTCAATGTTTTATATTCCAAATTAGAATCATTATTTCATATAATAATATCAAAATTATATATCTTTTTAATATAAGGATATTTTATATTTATATGAATTATTTCATAATTTTAAAGTAACAAAATTTTGAAATATAAAAAAATATATAGATATTTGAAGAAAAATTATTAAAAATTATACAAAATAATAGAAGATAAGTTAAAATATAAATAATAAACCATTAAAAGAAATGAATGTAAATAATTTAAAAAATAAAAATTAATTATATTAGAAAATATTATATTTATATGTAATATTCAATAATTTAAAAGTAATTTTTTTTTGAAATATAAAAAATTATATGATTATTCAATAAATATAATTAAAAATTATAAACAATAATGGAAGATAAGTTCAAATATGACTGATAAATCATAAAATTATTTTCATGGATGTAATTTTAAATATGAAAATATAGTTAAATAATCCACTTTTATATTTATATGATGTATTCTATAAATTAAAAGTTAAAAAATTTTGAATTATAACACAAATATAGGTGTATTTAAAAATTATAATGATATTGTTTTTGAACAACAATATAGACAACTGATATGTAAAAATAAATCACCATCCACTAGTGTGGTGTATTAATAACACATAAAAGTATTTTTGTGTCAATGTAATGCATGGATAAATCAATACAGAAGAATAAAATCCTTGAAGTCATATAATAATTCACCAACATTTTATGTCACACTATACTTAACATATTTATTTGTGATGTGGTATAGGAATAATGTCCAAGGGTTACATAATTTTATAGTAAAATTACTATTGATAAAAACAAATAAACTTTATATAATTCTCCCAACCATATATATAATCTATTATATAGATATTTAGGGAGAAAAAACAGCATCACTCCGATGACCATTCTAGAAAATTTGATAACTCCACTGACATAATAATCCCTTTAATGGATTTCATTTTGTTCTTTTGTGAATGATACAATATAGGAGAATAATTCATTATATAACTGGATTATTGTATGATAATGTATGTAGGTTAAAGTTGTATAATTTTTAACTACACAACATAGATCAATCCCATGGATCCTTTATCTCAACAATAGTATGACCAAAATTGTTGTCTAAATAGTCCATGAATAAGGGAATGCTTATTTTAAACGACCCAAACTTTTGAATAATATTAATTACCTAAATTTTTCTGTTATTTTATTTTATACTCAACAAAACTATATCCTTTAATTAATGAATTTACTATAATTAAAATAATAGCATCGGTTTTGACTACTATATGATCATTGGTCAATATGACCATTGGAATCTAAATTCTTAATGTTATGATTATTGTTTATAAATACAAGTGATAATTGTTAATTAATACAGAAATAAGTATAGATGTCCTCATCCAGTAGACTCGGTCCATATGAAGCCCTTCTGCCAGAGTATGGGAAAGAGTTTGCATCACTAGGCTCTGCTCTGGACTAATCCCAAGCTGAGTTTCAACATGCAAAGCTTAAACAGAATCACATAAGGGAGAAGTTCAAGATGATAAAATTCACCACTCATGCAATGTTTTCTGATCCGCCCCAAGATTCTATCACCATTGTACACCTTACACTTAGGTCCTAGGAAGGTTTTTTAAGGGGCTTTGTAACAAGGCCTTAGTTACTTTGTGTAATCCATTTATATAAATAAAATTGTTATTTATTTCTATGGTAAAATTTTTGTATTCTAATTTTTTGGGTAAATATAGGCTGAATTTATAGAAGTTCCATATTATTGGTGAAATTTTGGAAAAGGGGACATTGAAATTTTTTTTATACATTAAATAATTAATAATGTGAAATTATTTTCAAAAAATGTTCTTTTTTAGTTGGGATCATTAAGAAATTTTGAGTCTAATAAGATCAACATAATTTTTAGTGAATTATATTGTATGAATAGTCATATTACCCTTATGAATAGTATTGTGACCAATGGAATAATAACCTAACTAATGAATTTATAAATATAATTTAGTCATCTTCAATGGTGAAGTGATATAATGTCATAAGTAAATAATTGTTTTGGAAATTATTAGTTAAGTATTGATATTTTTTCTGGTAAATAGTTTGTTTACTTAAGATATAAAAATATCATAATTAGATATTTATTTTCATAAAATATAGGAAATTTTTGAATTCAAAGCATTGATATTAGGTTAGGGTGAATTAATGGTATTTTTATAAAATATTTTGTTTTCTGTTGAATAATAA
Organism: Viscum album; assembly: GCA_963277665.1. Taxonomy (NCBI): domain Eukaryota; kingdom Viridiplantae; phylum Streptophyta; class Magnoliopsida; order Santalales; family Viscaceae; genus Viscum; species Viscum album. The sequence goes on along the minus strand of OY728151.1, from coordinate 269,007,038 downwards.
AAATAATGTTTTGAGTTTTAGTGTGATAAATGACAACAATAATGAAGAAATAATTCTGGTCGACTTTTGAATAGTAAGATATGTTATGAGTTGTCCCAAGTGGGTAATACCATTTGAAAATATGATGGAAAAACCCATGGTACTACAAATACCTCCAATGAGGTGTACCTTGGAAATTAATAAAATATTCCCTCACTTTTTCTATAAATAACCACACATTCCATCATTCCTTTAACTAAAAATTCATAATCAATGAATCAATGGTCTTTTTACTTTCCATGGAGTCCTTCTAAGGGTCCATAAATTCCCCAAAGGTCCCAACCTTCAATAATTCAATGTTAATCTTCAAGGTAAGAGAACCCTTCACCCTCCTATTTTATGTAATGACATACATTATTTTATGTCTTCTAATTTCCATATTCTTATGTTGGGGTATGTTCTTATACATACTTATTTATCTCCATTTTATCTCTAAATGATGATATTCCCTTTCCACTCTCATCAACTTATTTTTATAAATTTTAAGCGACACCGTCTGGCTGCTGAATTTTTTGAAAAAGAAATCACATCTTTTATTTTCCTTCAAGTTTCCTTTTCCCGTGGTATGTAATTAAAATATCCATAAAATGTTCTTATTTATTTTTATTTTTTACCCATACTATATTATGCGTTATTTTTTTGTGGGTGACCCTTGGCCCTTCCCTTTTCAATATTTTCTAGAACCATGTTATATAGCTGTTATGCTGCAGAATTTTTGTCTCAAAATCTCTCTCGTTATTAAGAAATTATCTTGTTTTATTTATGTGAATACCCAAATATATTTTTATTCCTAGGGGTATTCATCAATTCATTAAATTGATCTATTTTATTCTATAATTTACATATATAAAACTCTCACTCCCTTTCCATGGGTTATAAATGACATAATGATCATATTTTTTAGCACTTTTAAAACATCATGATTTTGATGTGAAACACACTTATTTTACTATATATGTGTTATTTATTAAATTTATGGTTATGATATAACTGGATCACAAGAAAATAAATACATATTAAGGGTTCTCCTTGATATCACTCCAATGCATTGGGGAAAAAATTTTATCTCTAGAGATGACAAGTTTCACGATACCTTCTTGAATAACCATGGTAATTTTTATGACCCCTTGAGAATGAACCATAGTGATATGTTAATTAATGTATACATTAACTGATTTAACAACATATTCTTGTTATTATTCATGTACTTTTTACTATGATATGCCTCTTATCCCATTTTCATGTCTTTATGTTTTTTATCATGTTCTTGTTGATATCACAAGTAAACTTATTCCCTTGCTTTCCTTACTGGGACTTCTGCTCACACTTTCCTTTGATGTATGTCTCTAGGTTATGAGATGTAGTAAATGAACATAGTATGAAATTTTAATGAATCCTTAAAAGTGTATTATTATAATTTTTAATGTTTTCATGTATATTGTTTGTGATTTCCACGACACTAGACTTTAAAGATCATCTTTTTGTAAAATGTAATGAAAAGTTATGAACTAAAAGGTGGGGTTCTATAGATGGTATCAAAGGATATTTTAGTTATTTATTGATATTAGGCTATGTAATCTTTAGGATGAACCCTATATAAATTTTTAAATATAGGAAAAATTCTTGGTGTCTTGGTGAAATATTAGGTAAGTGGTTTCCAAACAAATAAATCCATTCTTGGATACAAACAAGTGTATGTGGCTCTAGAACATATGTACATAAGAGTGAAAACTACGAAAAGGTGTTTCAGGCTTGACCTGAGGTACCATGGTACACAACAATGTGCCTTGCTGAACTCCGGGTTTGACAGTGTCGAGGGATAAGTTTGGTTAATCAGAATATTTTTATGAATCATTATGAATGATTTATAGGGAAATGTAACTGTTTAATCATGATGTTTTAAGACATAAAATATTTATATTTGAATGATTCATAAATGAAATAATCTTCTAAGTAAGGTTTTATTCTTTTAGAAAATGGTAGGAAATAGGAGGAACCATGAAAATGGTGACTGCAATGGACCATGCGCTAATGGGCCTCCGATGGAAGCCGGAATGGAAACTTTCATGAGAATGATGAACCAATTGACTCAAGTAATGGGAAATAACTTGAATCAAGATGATAGATCGATCTCACTATGAAGGGAACAACATTCTGTTGAGTCTTTTATTCCCCAACGACAACCAAACATTAGTGGATCTATCGACCCAATTATTTCTGAACAGTGGATCAGCTCTATCGAGAAGATCCTTTGTAACACCCCAAGATTCTACGGTATGCTTCTCTTTGAATAATGCAATAGCGTGTGTTGTACGCAACATCGAGTTCTAACACACACCACAACCGATCAAACCAGCTGTTATGAATAGTAATACCTACTTTTTAAAATTTTATAAATTTTATCTCCCAAAATGGACTTCATTTTTGGATTCGGAGTATCGAATTTAGCCTAAGGTAAAATTTTGGTACGTTTCAGATCACTTTAATATTATGATAAATAGTAAAAATTACTAAATTTTAATTAAAAACAACTTTATTTAATCAAAATAATTAATAGTGATAAATTATGAATTTGTGTGGTTTTAAAGTATATTTAGAATATATTTTTACCAGTTAATACAATGTTGATCATTGGAAACAATTTCACAATTAAACCGAACATAAACAAGTATCAATATTTTGATAGGTATTATATCTTAAAAACACGCTTTTTGTTTTGACAATGGTAATTAATTTTAAATTAATTTTTTCCACTTCTGTGTTTTGAATTTGGAAAAATGGATTCCATATTTGGAATCAGGATGTTCAAATTGTGTAAATAGGTAACTTTTATTTTTAGAAATTTTGAATAATTACTTCGGTAAATATTTTATTTGCCATGGTTAAAAGGTAAATCCGGTAAATAAGGGTTAACAAAATAAAATTATAATAATAAAAAATTACCATAAAACGTGTCCTAACCTTATTGGTTGATACAGGTCCGACCATGGGCATCTTTGGGTTGATTTTGGGATCCCATGGTGCCACTTGTAAGTGATAGGGACACTTTATTTTAATTAAGTTAAAATGAATACAAAAATGACACAAGCAAATATCTTTTAGAATCCCAATTTTTACACAGGGTTATATATGTCGGATTTTCGACTAAAAGTATTCATTATAAGGATAACAAGATTTCTTAAATAATGATATTTTATTTATAATTTTTAGACAATAAATATTGTAATTTATTTATGACGCAATGGTGATGTATTAATTACCATAATAGTGAACAATTAAAATGATTGAAATTGTAGATACCCAAATAAATATAATTTGAGACTTTTTATGAATTCCACTAATTTTCTAGGTTAATATGACATGTTAAGAATAATTTAAATAAATTTTTTTTGAAGTAATCATTCTGTTATGATTTTTAAAAAAATTAATTATTGAATAGTATCAAAATTGACATAAAAGCGTTTTTTAAAAAATATTATATTATTAATTTATATTAAATTGCTAAAAATATAAGGTTCGGCCAAGAGACTTATATAATGATAGTTGTATCATTAATGAACCACTTGGGGGTCTCTTGGATGTATATAGTAAGTTTATTAACCATATAATATAAAAATACAAAGAGAAATTGTAAAAGTGAAACTAATTAGCTAAGAGTTAATACATAATGATAAGGTTACTATAGTAAACCAAACCTATCTAAATTCTATTGGACGAGTGGTTTTCGACGCATCCCTACCTTAAATTTTAAATAATTCACTTTGGAGCCATTAGAAACCGAATATGAATTTATTATAAAATAATATTTCTAGCTTTTCCAAAGGTGCCCCTCAATCCTCTTATAAAAGGGCACTCCCCCTTCTCATTAATTCACACCTTCAAAGCCATTTGGCTCGGCCAAAATCTACCAAAATACTCTCTCAACTTCCCTCAATTCATCCTAGAGGACTTAATTTTGTCATAAATCCATCTTAAAAGCCCTTTGGATCAAATCAAAAGGAATAACCCGAAGAAGAGGTAATTATTTCACCACCCTTTTCCAAGTTCCTTTCTTCTTCCACTTATTACTTCTTTGTTATTACCATTATAAAATAATAACTCCAGTATCTTATATATACTGTGATGATATTATAAATATTTTACAACCATATTCGGTATTATATCCATCCATTGAATAACATATCACCATATGTGCGTACGTACGACTTACCGTCTCCACATCGTGGTGTAATTGTTATTCAATAAATTATTATTTGGATGGGTATAATAATGATGTGAAACAAATGTAAATAATAAATATAACATGATAATGATTCTGTATATATGATATACCATCCTATTATATATTATTTTAATATCAAAATAATGATATTGTCGCTCGTGTGTACGTACGGACTACCGTCTCCATGAACGCGATAAGATTCATTCTACATTGTATACATTTAAGTATAATTCTCATTTGATGATTAATAATAGTATCTAAGGACTTGATATCAATCTGGATATGATTAAGATACAACCTATCCATGAAAAACATAGCTTACATAACAAAACATATAAAAGAAAACGAGTCAGTTAACACCCGAAACAATGATAATACAAAGATATTATTAACAAATCAGTGTTAAAAGATAATATATGATATCATATTAATGTATATGATTCTTTTAAAATTTAATAATAATTATTTCACCATTATATAGAAGGTTAACCTACCCAAACCAAGTAAAATTACAAGGTAAAGGTTTATTTCGCAATCTCTTCATTATCCGAGGATGTTTATACGTAACAATCTACTGGGATCTCTTTATGATCCATATACATGTTTCTTAAAAATGTATTTCAAAACATTCTTACTATTTTAAAGAATATGGGTTAAAGTCCGTTATACCCTTTTTGACTTTTTATAAGAATTTTATAAAGGAAGCTTTCTGTTGTTTTCCAAACAAGGTCCTTTTTTACCTTTTCGAAAGAATTAAGGTAAGAATGTTTTTTTAACTTATATGACAGGTGCGGCTATTTTCCATCGAAGCTTCTCTTACAAGCTTATAAGAATATTTTCAAATAAAATGATTTATTTTATAAATATATGACTCTTAAATGATTTCAAAATAGAAAGATATATTTCTCTAAAAAGAGTTTTGATTTCATCTATGTCAACATCCTCTGATGGATTTTACAGTTATTTGAAGTTGATTTATTATGATAAAAACTTTAATATTGTATTGAAGGTTTTGTGATATGTTTGACTATGGATGTGTTATTTTTATACCATTCATGGTTTATGGATGAAGTATTTACATTCAGTATGATAGTTTTAATACTATTGTTTATGTTATGTTTAAACCTTTTCAAATGGGAATGCATTAGACTTAATATGTGATGGGTGGAGCCTGCTATAGCTCCTCGATGCATCGGTAGGTCTCATGAGACAAACTAGTGACTTGGCACAAGGCCTTGGAAAAATCTTATTTGTATTCTTGGCACGAGGCCTTGACTATGTGGTTATGATAGTCTGGCATTATGCATTCCATCAGTATGAAAGTGGTTATAAATATTGCATGTGATTATACGATTAGTAGAATATCCATGTGAATAATTAAATGGAATTTTTTCATTTTTCCCATACTATGTTGAAGTTCAAGTTTAAAAGGCTTTTGTTTTAGTTATACATTGCCTTAAATGTTTATTCTTATTTATGAAAGTTTCCGCTATATTGTTATCCTTACTGGGCATTTGAGCTCACCCCTTTTGATATTTTATTTTTTCCAGGATGTGAAGAAGTAATTTATGAATGACCTGCAGGGATAGTATGTGGGGATATGAGTGTGGAGTATGAAGAAAAGATTTTGTTTTAGTTTTCATTTTTTATGATGTAATGTAAGACTTATTAATATATGTAGTGTTTCCATGTCTACTAAACTAATCGGTCTTTCGAGATTTGATCTATTTTGTGATCATGCCAATGTTATGTAATAATGCACCGACTCTAGGTAACTGGGGTCGGGGAGTTACAGTTGGTATCAGAGGAAGTATAGTACAAACCTTGGAATATAGTTTTAGATAAACACTGATTAGAGAACATATACCTAAGATGGACTTTGAAGATTAGTATATAAGAACAACCTATAATTTTGGTATTATTATGATTTTGTGAGTTTTCCGAGAAATACATCCCTGTCTGGATACGGGCAGGTTGAGGCGGCTCTAGCACAGATGTACCTAGGGGTAAAAACCAAAAACACCGCTTTTAGCTAGACTCCAACGGGAACTGGTGCACGACAACGGGCCTTGCTGAACTCTTGGTTACGACACTTTCGAGGGATATGCTTAGGATAACTCTCATTTTTTTTACAAATCATTATTAAGGGTTTATGAGTATATACTTCCTCAAATAAAACATTTTTATGATTATGGATTATATCCATAAATAGTTAAATTTATGTTAAGTGTTTTATAAGTATGGAATTATGTATTTTGATTCATAAACTGATCTAGTTTATGCCATTGTTTAGAAATGGAGCCTAGTGGAAGAAAGGGAAACTGTATCAATGCACGCACTCCATGTAGGGATTTCTCTCCTGCTCAACATAATTATAGTGGATCTGTTGATGCAACTGGTGCCGATCATCTAATCACCATACTGGGAAAACTCACTCAGGTTATGAATAATAACCATACCCGTATAGAGCACCCTGATCCACATCGTGGAGGATTAATGTTAGATCAATTCATGAGGCAACAACCACCAACAAGCAATGGGATTACAAATCCCTTAGTAACTGAGCAATGGACAAATTTCTTAGAGAAAATATTTCAGGCATTGGGGAGTAGTGAAAGGGAAAAAGTTATCATGGCAGTTTAACGCCTCACTGGAGATGCTGATCAATGATGGTCATTGATTCAAAACATGAAGGAAGATGATGAAGTATCAAATATGGAATGGAGGGAGTTCAAAGATCTGTTTTTAGAAAAATACTTTCCTCGTGACTATCGAGAAGATATGGAAAGGCAATTTCTAAGTCTGAGATAAAAGGAGGAAGAGAATGAAATTACTCTTGGTGAGGAAAGGAACGTTCAAATAGAGGATGTACCTGTTGTGAAAGAATATATAGATGTATTTCCGGAAGAATTATCTGGACATCCTCCAGAACGAGAAGTTGAGTTTTCCATTGATTTAATTCCTAGATCAAGGCCTATATAGAAGACCCCTTATAGAATGGCCACTGTAGAATTAGTTGAACTACAGAAACAACTAGAAGAATTGAGTAATAAGGGATTTATTCTCCTTAATCTCTCTCCATGGGAAGCCCCTGTTCTTTTTGTTAAAAAGAAGGATGGATCTATGAGGTTATGTATTGACTATAGGGAGATCAATGCTATAACAATAAAGAACAAGTATCCCCTACCTCACATTGATGATTTATTTGACCAACTGCATAAAGCTCAATACTTTTCAAAGATTTACCTTCGATCTGGATACCATCAGTTGTGTGTAAAGAAGGAAGAAATTCCAAAGCCAGTATTTAAAACTAGGTACAGGCATTACGAATTTACTGTAATGCCTTTTGGATTGACTAATGCACCCTCTGTATTCATGGATCTGATGAATAGAGTTTTCAATGAATATCTCGATGAATTTGTGGTGGTATTTATTGATGATATCTTGGTATACTCCAAAAGCTACGAAGATCATGAAAATCACTTGCGCATTATCCTGAAGACTCTGAGAAGAAATGAATTATATAGGATGTTTAGCATGTGTGAATTCTGGTTTCATGTGATTTCTTTTCTTGGCCATATTGTCACTAAAGATGGAATATCTATTGATCCTTCTAAGACCAAGGCAATCCAAGAATGTCTAGAACCTATGAGTATAATTGAGGTACGTAGTTTTATTGGTTTGGCAGGTTATTATCGACGTTTCGTCTAGAATTTTGCCCGATTGGCTAACCCATTAACGAAGCCTACACGTAAATGGGTTAAGTTTGTTTGGAAAAAAGAGTGTGAAGAATGTTTCAAAGAACTGAAGAGAAGATTAGTCAATGCTCTTACATTGAATCTACCATCGGAAAATGATGGGTTTGTTATTTATAGTGACGCATCGAAGAAATGACTTGGTTGTGTCCTTATACAGAATGAAAGGGTTATTACCTATGCATCACGACAGTTGAAAATTCATGGGAAAAACTATCCTACTCATGATCTCAAGTTAGCAGCTGTGATCATTGCTTTGAAGATATGGAGGAACTACCTCTATGGTGAAAAATGTGAGATTTATACTGATCAAAAGAGTTTGAAGTATATTTTCTCACAAAAAGAACTCAGTATGAGGCAATGGAGATGGATTGAATTACTCAAGGATTATGATTGCACGATACACTACCACCTGGGGAAGGAAAACAAGGTGGCATATGCTTTGAGCAGAAAATACCATGGAGTTTTGAGTAATATGAGAATTGAAAGGGATACATTTTTCATGGATCTAGTGAAGATAGAAATGGGAATAACCAGGGAAGGTGAAACATCAATGCTTTTTCAAATGGTTTCCAAACCATCTTTACTAGAAAGGATTAAGTGTTCTCAGACCGATTATGAAGAATTTAAAAAGAATATTAAAGCTGTGAATGATGGGAGATTGAGAGACTTTGTGTATGAAGATGGAATTTTGAAATTCGGGAAGAGACTTTGTGTTCTCGATATAGCTGATCTAAAAAGGGAATTGCTGGATGATGCTCATAGTTCCAATATCTCTATACACCCTGGGAGCACCAAAATGTATAGATATTTGAAAGAACATTTTTGGTGGGACAAAATGAAGAGGGAGATTGCTGATTTTGTGTCAAGATGTATTGCTTACCAACATGTGAAAGCTAGAAGGCAACAGCCTGGAGGAGTCATGCAACCTCTTCCCATACCGGAGTGGAAATGGGACAATATTACGATGGACTTTGTCATGGGGCTACCAAAGACTCCTAGAAGGAACGATGCAATATCGGTCATTGTTGATCATCTTACCAAGTCAGAACACTTTCATGCTATAAGAGATGATCTTCCACTATAACGTCTAGAAAGACTATATATTGATGAAATTGTGAGATTTAATGGAGTACCCCTATCGATTGTTTCTGATCTTGATCCCCATTTTACTTCAATATTCTGGAAAAGTCTTTAGAAAGCCTTGGATACTGAACTTAATTTGAGCACTGCCTACCACCCTCAAACAGATGGACAATCAGAATGAACTATTCTAACCTTAGAAGACATGTTTAGATCCTGATCACTTTACTTTCAGGGTATGTGGGATCAATATTTATCTCTGGTAGAATTTTCCTATAACAATAGCTTCCATTTGAGTATTCAGATGGCACCATATGAAGTGTTATACGAAAAGAGATGTCTTACACCAACCTGTTGGGATGACGTTGGTGAAAGTAAACTTGTAGGCCCAGAACTGGTGGAGGAAATGATGGAAAAGGTGAAGGTAATTCAAAATCACATCATAGCAGCTCAATGTAGGCAGAAGAGCTATGCTGATAATCGAAGGAAGGATTTGGAATTTCAAGTCGGTGATCATGTTTTCCTAAAGGTATCTCCATGGAAGGGAGTAATACGTTTTGGTAAGAAAGGTAAATTGAGTTCCAGGTACATCAGACCTTTCGAAATACTAGAATAAATTGGGGTTGTAGCTTACTGATTGGCAATGCCGCCAAGTCTCTCCGAAGTTCATGATGTTTTACACGTATCGCTGTTGAGGAAATACATGTCTGACCCAACGCATGTACTCACCTATTAGGAATTGGAACTGGAACCCGATCTATCTTATTGCGAAGAGCCCGTCATGATTCTTGATACGAGAGAACAAGTACTGAGAAACCGGACGATGCATCTGGTAAAAGATTTGTGGAGAAACCATAAGATGGAAGAGGCAATGTGGGAACCCGAGAAACTTATGATGAAGAAACACCCGAGCATTTTTATGCGATAGTATTCTAGAAATTTTGAGGACAAAATTATTTGAAGTAGGGGAGAATGTAACACCCCAAGCTTCTACAGTACGCTTCTCTTTAAATAATGCAATAGCGTTTGTTGTACGCAACATCGAGCTCTTACACACACCATAACCGATCAAACTAGCCGTTATGAATAGTAATACATACTTTTTAAAATTTTATAAATTTTATCTCTCAAAATGGACATAATTTTTGGATTAAGAGTATCAAATTTAGCCTAAGGTGAAATTTTGGTACTTTTCGGATAACTTTAATATTTTGATAAATAGTTAAAACTACTAAATTTTAATTAAAACAAACTTTTTTTAATCAAAATAATTAATAGTGATAAATTATGAATTTGAGTGGTTTTAAAGTATTTTTAGAATATATTTTTACCATTTAATACAATTTTGGACAATGGACATAATTTCACAATTAAACCGAACATAAACAGGTATCAATCTTTTGATAGGTATTATATCTTAAAAACACGCTTTTTGTTTTGACAGTGGGAATTAATTTTAAATTAATTTATGCCACTTCTGTGCTTTGAATTTGGAAAAATGGATTCCATATTTGGAATCAGGGTGTTCAAATTATGTAAATAGGTAACTTTTATTTTTAGACATTTTGAATAATTACTTCGGTAAATATTTTATTTACCCTGGTTAAAGGGTAAATCTGGTAAATAAGGGTTAAAAAATAGTATTATAATAATACAAAATTACCCCAAAATGTTTCTTAACCTTATTGGTTGATACATGTCCGACCATGGGCATCATTGGGTCCATTTTAGGACCCCATGGTACCACTTGTAAGTGATAGGGACATTTTTTTTAATTAAGTTAAAATGAATACAAAAATGACACAAGCATATATCTTTTAGAAAAACAATTTTTTACATAGGGTTATATATTTTGGATTTTCGACTATAAGTATTCATTAGAAAGCTAACACGATTTCATAAATAATGGTATTTTATTTATAATTTTTAGACATTAAATAATTTAATTTATTTATGACGCAATGGTGATGCAGTAATTACCATAATAGTGGAAAATTAAAATGATTGATATTGTGGATTCCCAGATAAATACAGTTTGAGACTTTTTATGAATTACAATAATTTTCTAGGTCAATATGGCATGTTATAAATTCATTAATTAACTTTTTTAGAAGTAATCATTCTGTTTTTATTTTTACAAAAATCAATTATTGAATAGTGTCAAAATTGACATAAAAGAGTTTATAAACAAATATTATATTATTAATTGATATTAAATTCCTAAAAATCTAAGGATCGGCCAATAGACTTATATCATGATAGGTGTATCATTAATGGACCACTTTGGGGTCTTTTGGATGTATATAGTATGTTTATTAACCATATAATAAAAAAAATACAAAGAGCCATTGTAAAAGTGAAACTAATTAACTAAGAGTAAATACTTAATTATAAGGTAAATATAGTAACCCAAACCATTCTAAATTCTATTGTATGAGTGGTTTTAGACCCATCCCTACATTAAAATTTAAATAATTTACTTTTTAGCCATTAGAAACCGAATATGAATTTATTATAAAATAATATGTCTAGATTTTACAAAGATGCCCCTCACCCTTCTTATAAAAGGGCACTCCCCCTTCTCATTAATTCACACCATCAAACCCATTTGTCTTGGCCAAAATCTGCCCAAATACTCTCTCAACTTCCCTCACATCATCCTAGAGGCCTTACTTTAGTCAGAAATACAACATAAGAGCCCTTTTGATCAAATCAAAATGAAGAACATGAAGAAGAGGTAATGATTTCAACACCATTTTCCATGTTCTTTTCTTCTTCCACTTATTCCTATTTGTTATTACCATTATAAAATAATAACTCCAGTTTCTTATATATAATGTGATGTTATTATAAATATGGTACAACCATATTCAGTATTCTATCCATCCTTTGAATAACATGTCACCATACATGCGTACGTATAACTTACCGTCTCCACGTCGTGGTTTAATTGTTATTCAATAAATTATTATTTGGATGTATATAATAATGATGTGTAACTCATGTAAATAATATATATAACATGATAATGTTTCTGTATATATGATATACCATCCAATTATATATATTATTTTAATATCAAAAGAATGATATTGTCGCTCGTGCGTACGTACAGACTACCGTCTCCACGAACGCGATAAGATTCATTCTACATCATATCCATTCAAGTATAATTATAATTTGATGATTAATAATAGTATCTATAGACTTGATATAATTCTGAATTTGATTAAGATACAACATATCCATGACAAACACAGCTTACGTAACAAAACATATAAAATAAAATGAGTATGTTAACACCCGAAACAACGATAATACTAAGATATTATAAACAAATCAATGTTAAAAGATCATATATGATATCATACTAATGTATATGATTCTTTTATAATTTAATAACAATTATTTCACCATTATACAGGAGGTTAACCTACCCCAACCAAGGAATAGTACAAGGTAAGGGTTTATTTCGCAATCTCTTCATTATCCGAGGTTGTTTATACGTAATAATCTAATGGGATCTCATTATCATCCACATCCATGTTTCTTAAAAATGTATTTCAAAAAATTCTTACTATTTTAAAGAATATGGTTTAAAGTCATTTATACCCTTTTTTTACTTTTTATAAGAAGTTTATAAAGTAATCTTTCCATCGTTTTCCAAACAAGGACCTTTTTAACCTTTTCGACAGAATTTAGGTAAGAATGTTTTTTTAACTTATATTGTGGGTGCATCTATTTTTTGTTGAAGCTTCCCTTACAAGATTATAATAATACTTTCAAATAAAGTGTTTTATTTTAGAAATATATGGCTCTTAAATGATTTCAAAATAGCAAGATATATTTCTCTAAAAAGAGTTTTGATTTCGTCTATGTCAACATCCTTTGATGGATTTTACGCTTATTTGAAGTTGATTTATTATGATACAAAATTTTTATATTCTATTGAAGGTTTTGTGATATGTTTGACTGTGGATGTGTTATTTTTATACCATTCATGGTTTATGGATGATGTTTTTACATTTCGTATGCTAGTTTTAATACGAATGTTTATGTTATGTTTAAACATTTTCGTATGGGAATGCATTGGACTTAATATGTAACGGGTGGAGACCGCTATAGCTCCTCAATGCATCGGTAGGTATCATGAGACAAACTAGTGTCTTGGCACAAGGCCTTGGAAAAATCTTATTTGTAGTCTTGGCACGAGGCCTTGGCTATGTGGTTATGATAGTCTGGCATTATGCATTCCATCATTATGAAAGTGGTTATTGATATTTCATGTGATTATTCAATTAGTAGAATATCCATGTGAATAACTAAATGGAATTATTTCTTTTTTTCCATACTATTTTGATGTTAAAGTTTAAAAGGATTCTTTTTAGTTATACATTTCCTTAAATGTTTATTCTTATTTATGAATGTTTCTGCTATATTATTATCCTTAATGGGAATTTGATCTCACCCCTTTCAATGTTTTATTTTTCCCAGGATGTGAAGAAGTAATTTATGAATGACCTGTAGGGATAGTATGTGGGGATATGAGTGTGGACTATGAAGAAAACATGTTGTTGTGGTTTTCATTTTTTATGATGTAATGTAAGAATTGTGAATATATCTAGTGTTTCCAAGGCTACTAAACTAATCGGTCTATCGAGATATGATCTTTCTTGTGATCATGCCAATGTTATGTAATAATGCACAGACTCTAGGTAACTGGGGTCGGGGTGTTACAAATTATCTGTGCACCACTATTTGAAACAAGAGAAGGCCACCCTGACTATTTACTGCTTATAGGGATAAGCTGATGTGTGATGGGATCTGGTAAAAAATTGAGGCTAATAATGGCGGTTGAAGCTATGGAGTGGGAATAGTTCAGAGGGATCATATTTAATAAGTATTTCCCTCGTTTGATGAGAATAAAAATGGAAAAAGTGTTTCTATAGCAGAAACAGAAGGAGAATGAATCTGTTGGAAGCTATGAGATGAACATCACCAAACATTCCCGTTACACCTCAATCATTGTCATGGATACTAATGTGATGATTTATTTATTCTTTAGTGGGATGAGACCTCATCTGTGCATGAATCGTTCCAACCAAGAATATGACAGTTATGAGGAGATCGTATGGAGTGAAATAAAGGTCGAACTGATGTTTGGTGATACACAATGGTCTCATAATTCCAATTATAAGAAGAGATAAATGGTGCCAAGCCTAGGTATGAGTATCAATCAGTTAGGAGGAGGAAAGCAAGTGCAACACCGCACATGTAATAAATGTAGGAATAATCATTTGGGGAACTGCATGCTCGAGAGCAGGAAGTGCTACATGTGTGGAAAATATGGCCATATCGAACGCAATTATTATAGTGAGGTAAAGCCTCAACTTCCTAACAATAATAACAAATGGAAGATGGTTCAAGCCCTAAAAGATGTCTAGTGCTATATGTTTGGAGAACTTGGGTACTTTTCCAAACATTATCCAAATCTGAGGGTAGTATAGGGGAACCACCATTTTCCTCAGAAAAAACCATGGAGCAAGGTCGTGCGTTTTCTATAATGACACCTAATGTTAAAGCTCCGAATGATGTGGTGACAGGTACTGTTGTTGTTCTGTCAAAGATAGCAAGTACATTTTTTGATTTTGGTTCTATGCATTCCGTTATTTCCTCAAAGTTTTCAAATAATTTAGAATCAACCCCTGAATATATAAAACCAGTGTTATCATTCAAGACTCAAAGTGGGATTATACAAGCATCATAAGTGTTTAGAAACACTAGTATTTACATTAGAGAGCAATGTATTATCACAAATATAGTAGTCGTTCTCATGCTGGAAGTAGACATTATACTACGGATATATTGGCTCTCAACGTATAAAGATACGATAAAATGAAGAAGCATGCAAATAATAGTAGTATAGAATGGAAAACTACAGTTATCATACAAGGAGAGATATCTCAACCTGATATTTATCTCAAATAACCTCATATATCCTCCTTTATGGAGATGATTGGTGAAGAAGAAGAAGAAGTAAATGTGAGTATAAATATAGAAAATTTCCCCTTCATCTAGGAATACATTGACATATTTCCTAAGGAGTTACCTGGACCTCCCCCAGAAAGAGAGGTAGGGATCTAAATTGAACTCATACCTATATCTCATCTTATATCAAAGACCCCATATAGAATAGAAACAGTGGAGCTGGAAGAATTAATAAAAAACTCCATGATATTTTGGAGAGGGGGTCTATCCGTACATGTGTGTCTCCTTGGGGAGTACCCATTTTCATAGTGAAGAATAAAGATGGACCAATGTAGCTATGCATTCATTATATAGAAATATACGAGATCATAGTGAAAAACAAGTACCCTCTTCCAAGAATTTATGACTAATTTGACCAAATTTGTGGGGCTCAATTATTCTATATGATTGATCATTGACCATCTTATCATCAATTGAGGGTGAAGAAATATGATATTTGAAAAACTACCTTATGAAAAAGATATGGGCATTATGAATTTCTTGGTATTCCCTTTGGACTAACTAATCACCAGCTATTTTTATGGATTTGATGAATATAGTCTTTAAAGACTACCTTGATAACATTGTGGTAGTTTTTATTGATTATATTCTTATATATTCCAAAAGTTGCGGGGAGAATGAGGGGAATCTAAGGGTTATTTTAAAAACTCTATGGAAGGATATGATTTTTCAGAATGTTCAGAAGATGTGAATTTTGGTTAGAAAAAGTTTCTTTCTTGGGGAACATTGTATCCGATGAAGGAATTACAGTTGACCCTGAAAAGAAAATGGTTGTATAGGAGTGGACTCATCCTATAACCATAACTAAGGTTCACAATTTCCTTGGATTAGTAAGATATTATAGGAGGTTTGTGAAAATATTTTCATGAAATTCTAATCCATTAACGAAGTTAACTCGAAAAGGGGTCAAGTTCTTCTTGACAAACTAGTGTGAGTATTGTTTCCAAGAGACGAATAAGAGATTTGTTACTGCACCCGTGTTAACTCTGCCCTCAGGTTGAAAAGTATTTGTTATTTTTAGTGATGCATCTATGAAAGGGTTTGGGTGAATCCTCTTGTAAAATGAAAAAGTCGTTGCTTATGCCTATAGACAGTTAAAGACTCATGAGAAGAACTATCCAACGCATGATATGGAGGTGGTTGCGGTCCTTTTTTTCTTTGAATATACGGAGGAAATATATTTATGGGGAGAAATGTGATATATATGTAGACCATAAAATTTTGAAGTATATTTTCACACAAAAGGAATTGAACTTGAGACAAATTAGATGGTTGAAAATTCTTAAAGACTATGACTGTTCAATTCATTATTATCCTGGAAGAGAAAAAAATGTCATTGATACATTAACCTGGAATGACCCAATTCTTCTTTCCATGATGAGGGTTAAATGAGATCCTTTGATCAATGACCTAGTAAAGCTAGTCATGGGAATTATAAGGGAAGGGACATCATCAACCCTAACCCAAATTATTTCTCAATCGTCATTACTAGAGAAGATCAATAATGCTCAAAAAGAATATTCTTTATTACGGAATAAGTTTGAGGCTATGAAGGATGGAAAGTTTCCTAAGTTCAATATTGATCAAGAAGATGTACTGAAATTTCATACAAGATGATGTGTTTGATCTATTTCGGAAATAAGGAAGGAGCTGATTGATGAAGCTCATATATCTACTTTTTCTATACATCTATTAAGTATGACAACGTATAGAGACATTCGTGATCATTATTGGTGGGATAATATGAAAATAGATATTGATAACTACACTTCAAGGTTTCTGGTATGTCTGCATGTGAAGAAAGAGAGACAACTTCCTAAAGTGGTGTTGCAACCACTACCCATACCAACTTGGATGTGAGATAATATCAGAATGGTCTTTGTCACAGGTCTTGCAATAACATCTCATGGAAAAAATAATTATGGTTTATTGTGATCCATCTCACAAAGTCTTTCCAATTAATCTCTATTTGGGAAGATTTATCTCTTGATCAACTTTCTAGGATTTTTGTAAAGGAAGTTGTAAGGCTGCATGGAGTTCCACTTTATATCGTATCTGATCATGATCCAAGGATCACATCAAAATTATGGAGATGTCTTCATCATTCATGGAGTACTGAATTGAATTTCAGTACATCCAGTCACCCCCTAACTGATGTCCAATCTGAAAGGACTATTCAAACCCTCGAGGATATGTTGGGAACATGCTAGATGGAATTTAAAGGTGGATGGGATCAACATATCCCATTAGTTGAGTTCTCTTTTAACAAAAAAATCCATTCAAGCATTCAAATGGTACCCTATGAAGCTCAATATGGGAAGTGATGTAAACCTCCTACTTGTTGGGATGAAGTTGGTGAGAAAATATTCTTGGGCTGAATCTTGTGAAGGAGATGACAAAAAGAGATATTCCAACAAACATTGAAAGGACTTGGTGTTTGATGTTCGTTAAAAAGTATTTCTTTGAATTTCACCTTAGAAGAGATTCATGAGGTTTGGGATGAAAGGGAAGATCATCCCAATGTATATTGTCCCCTACAAAATCCTTGATTGTGTACAAGCAGTGGTTAATCGGCTTGCACTTCCTCCAAATGTAGAACAATTTCATTATGTCTTCCACATATCCCTCTTGAATAAGTATATACCTGACCCATCACATATACAAATCCAACAGGTGGTATAATTGGAAGATGACCTTTCTTATGAGGATAAGTCGGTGGAGTTCTTGGACCGTAGAGACAAAGTTCTACATAACAAGACTACCCACCATGTTAAGGTGTTATGGAGGAACCAAAAATGTGATGAATAAACATGGGAACTATAGGAGTATATGAGGCAGAAGTACCCACACCATTTCCTTTCTGAGGGTATGAGTTGAAATTTTGGAGGAAAAATTCCAATTGGGGGGGAAAATGTAACGACTCGACCTTTTGAATAAAATTATCTTCCTAATTTTTTGTGTTATATTATTTTATACTCATCAAAACAATTTCCTTTAATTATGGAAGTGAGTATAATTAAAATAATACCACTCGGTTTTGACTGCAATATGACGATTGGAAACTGAATTCATAACATTATGATTATTGTTTATAAATAAAAGTGATAATGGTTAATTAATACAAAAAGAAGAGTTGATGGCCTCATCCAGTATTCTCGAGCCACACGAAGCCCATCTGTCAGAGTTTGGGAAAGAGGTTACATCGCTAAGCTTTTCTCTTGACCAAGACCAAGATGAGCTTCAACATGTGTTGTTTGAAGAGAAATTCCTAAGGGATAAGTTCAAGTTGATAGAAATCACCCCTTGGGAAACGTTGTCTGAGCCGCCCTGAGATTCTACCACCATATCACACATTAAACTTATTTCATATACAGGTGTTATAAGGGGCTATGTAACATTACCTTAGTTACTTTGTGAGTTCCTTTTATATAAATAAAAATGATATTTATTCTTATGGTAATATTTATGTATATCCAATGTCTTGATAAATATAGGATGAATTTATAGAAGTACCATATTATTGATGAAATTTTCTAAAAAAGGATATTTTAAAATATTTTTGTATACATTAAATAACGAATAATGTGAAATTATTTTAAAAATATGGTCTTCTACAGTTGTGGTCATTACGAAATTTATAGTCTAATAAGATCGAGTTATTATTTTTATGAATAGTAATTTATGAATAGCCATATCACCCTTATGAATAGTAATGTGACCAATGGAATAGTAAACACACTTAAGAATGTATAAATATAATTTAGACACATTGAATGATGAAGTTATATAATGGGATAAGTAAATTACTATTTTGGAAATTATTAGTTAAGTATTAGAATTTGTTTTATGTAAATAGTGTTTTTACTTAAAAATTAAATATCTCATAATTATAAAATTATTTTCATAAAATTGAATATATTTTTGAATTTAGTGTATTGATATTAGGTTAGGATGAATTAATGATATTTTTATCAAATGTTATGTTTTTTGGTGAACAGTAAAAATAATGTTTTGATTTTCGGTGTGATTAATGACATCATTAATAATGAAATAATGATGTAATAATTCTAGTAGACTTGTGAATAATAAGATATGTTATGATCTATCCAAAGTGGCCAATACCATGGGAAGATACCATGGGCAATCCCATGTATTTGAAAATACCACCGATGAGGTGTGCCTTGGAAATTAATAAAATATTCCCTCACTTTCGATATAAATACCAACCCATTCCTTCATTACATTCATTAAAAAATTCATCATCAATGAATATTTAGTCTTTTTACCTCTCAAGGAGTCCTCCCACGGTTCCCTCAGTCCACTAAAGGTCCCAACCATCACACTTTCAAAGTTACTCTTCAAGGTAAGTGAGCCTTTCACCCTCTTCTTTTAAGTCATGACTTCTTTTATGTTATGTATTTTAGTTTCCATCTTATTATTGTAGCGACCCCCAAAACCGGTGTTCTTAATGAGACATGATATACTTAACGTTACATCATTACAAGTTAAATATCATGTCTCATTACAATAGAAGATCGCGAGGCTCAGGATTCTAGGAAACGAGCTGCTTCTGATTAGATTCATTAGTATCAACAGTGCCTGAAATTTTTTAAACAAAACGTAGGGTGAGCAAAAATGCCCAGTAAGGGGTTTTAAAACATTTTAAGAAAGTCCTTTCTTAAGTTCTTTTGAAATGAATAAAAATAATTTTCTAAAACAAAAAATTGTCATTTCATAAAAACATGAAATTACATCTTTGATTGAAAACCACTTGCATAAAGAGGCACGTACTTAAAATAAGCTTTAATGTAAACATGATCAGAGTGCACAATATAAACAATGCATAAAGTGAAAACAAGGTTACTTCAATTCTAAGTGAATTCTATGGCTAAGTAGGAAAAACATGCATATCATGGTTCATGAGTAAAATGCAGTTCATCTAACAGTTTACCATATGAAAAACAATTCTTGTTACATAGAGTACATTTTCATGACCTTGGGAGCTTTCAACTAGGGGTTGTCCTGTTAGTTGAACAAACCCCTGGTTATCCTTTATCATTACATGTAGAGGGAATGTATAATCCTGGACTTTGTCAGGACTTTTCATCATGACCGTATAACATACTTAACAGGTCGAGGCTCACCGCCCGCCCTGTTTCTTTAGCACAATTTAAGGCTAACTGCCAAGACCGTCGCACATGTTCGTCTCATGAGACTCTTGCTTTACCCAATACATTGGAGCGCTGTATAATTCCGGGTGCACCCGTCACATCATTCTTGTTGCGCTATATAATTCCGGGTGCACCCGTCACATGTAAGTCCTATACATCCCTCACATATCTTGACATGGTCATTCGTTAATGGGGTTCCATTCATTCTTACTTCAACCCCATTTTCACATACATAACATGAAAACAGTTCTTTCATTAAAAACATTATGACATGAATGCTCATTCTTCGTGCACATAAAAAGTTAATATTCGAAAACATGGGTTTTAAGAAAGTAAACATAACACTTATCATTCCATACATCAGAATTCCTAATTAAAGCATGGTCACTCATTAATTACACATGTGATGATAAATGGATATCCTAGACATTTAATAAAGACAGTTGAGGTTACAAAGTTCATAATCAAGTTCATCATGTATATTTGTGTAAACTCTTCCATTATCACCTGAGAACACACCTACCAATACATGAATGCATTTATAAAACTTCAAGAAGCCCATACTATCTATTTTAAGAAAAATCCTGATTATCCATAGCATTGATAAATGAAAATTCTCAGTTTTGAGAATGATTTTGAAATCCAACCAAACCATAAATTCATCATGCTATACCGTAATACATTAAAACAAAGATAAGAAAACCATGTACACGTTGGTGTACATACACATCGATATAATCGCATGTATGTATTTACCAATATACTTCGTATACTTGCATGATTTTTCATGTTCCGACAATTACCCAAAACCTCCATGTTCATAGGCGAAATAAAAAAATCAGGGTTATAAATACGAAAGAAGAATTGTATATTTGCATATATCCTCTTATGCTTATGTGTATAAATGTATATATATATATATATACATTTATATACACAATGCGTATAGCATTAAAACCGAGTTAAAATGAACCTCAAAAGAAAACTGCTCTTAACTTGGTCGAATTCTGGATGATGAAAATAGTGGTAACCGGTCCTTAAGGCCATGATGCAAATTCATATACGCATATATATTTATGTAAGGTGTGTATAAATTATAGTGTACCAAGGCCGGAGGAAACTAAACATAAGAAGGGGTTTTCCCTTTTTACCCACTATTAGATTTATCAAGCTAAGAGAGATCTCAAATTCTGGGTTCGCACCCTGTTCACACATACCTGAAATATATATATATATCATGTATATATAAATATATACAAATTTATATAAAAACCGATTCTTGTAAAAACTGAACCGACATGATTTTTTTTACCTTGCTTGGATTGGAGGAGTGGGCGAGGCGTGAGGAACCGATCATATGAATCCAGAAGATATAAATATATATGTTTCATGTTTATACATATATATATATATATTAATATATAAACCGAAGCTTTAACCAAACATAAGAAAAACAAAACAGAAAACGTCCCTTACCAGTACGGTGGGGAGGAGAAGAGAACAGAGCAAGTGGAATCAGGTGCATAACCACAGGATGTATACATGTATATACATAACACACACACACACACACATATATATATGTATATATAAAAACGAAACTCAAACAGAAACCACGACAAAACCTCTCCCTTAACTTAGCTCGACGAGGAGGAGGAGGAGAAAGAAGACTGGAGTAGCGATGACGTCTGGAGGTTCCGGGGAGCAGGTCCTTCGGCCTTTGGTGCAAAAAGGGATTTAAAAAAAGAAGGAGAAGAGGAGGACTTCGGGGGAGGGAAGAAGTCATCCGCCGAGGCATCCTGAGGCCGAGGCGCACCTGCTGCATGGAAAAAAAGGGCGTTGCTGGGTCTACTCGCCGGACTAGAAAAAAAAGAAGACAGTGCAGCATGCGCTGCTGGTTTGGCACAAGGAAGAGGCTGAGAGCGACGTGGAGAAGGAGACAAGGCGAGGAGTCCGCGTCGGCTGTGGAATAGAGGGAACATCCGGGCTACGCACCGACCTAGAGGAGAAAACGGGGCCCTATGCTACTGGTTCGACAACGCACGAGGGAAGAAAAAAACCAGGCGGACGCAGGGGAGGAAGAAGAAAGCGAAGGGAGGAAAATGGGAAAAAGAAATGGAAGGCAGCGATTACAAGAGGAAGAGATCGGACGTCCCGGAGCTGACGCGGCATTAAAAAAAATTGACAGCTGCGATCTGGGAAGGAGAGGATCGGACGGCCCGTGGTTCGCCGCGGTTTAAAACGTGGTTTCTACAGGTTTTTCTTTAAAAAAAATAAAATCGTTTTATTAATAATATTATTATTAATTTAATACAACATTATTACACCCAATTATTAAATTAACTTTCATTATTTTAATAAAAGTCATTTGTCAATTGATTTAATAAAAACATCTTATTATATAAACATATGTATATATATATATATATCTTGTTTTAAAATACAAATAATTTTTATTATATTAAGTATATTATTTTTAAACCATAATTATTATATTTTGGAAAATTTAAAGGGTCATTTAATCAATTAAAGAAAGCATCATAATATATATTTATTTGTTTATTTATTTAATTATTTTTACTTTGCTGAATTACATAATGTTTTCCTCAATTTACAATTTGATGAAAACATTCGGATACACTCTTTTAAGGAGGGAAAAGAAATTGGTTCCTTAAAAGAATTGTGTAAACTTAAAGATGCAAGATTTGTAGATAAAACCATAATTTAATATAGTTTCCACAATAATTAATAAAGGTCGAATTATAGGGAAAATAATATATCTAATTTTGATGCGATATATATATATAAATCATAAAAAAATTCATCCAGTTTGATATAAATAGAAAATAAAAGTTCAATTGTTCAAATTAATATGTATCATGGACGAAAACAATAATATTGATTTTCGCCATTTCGGAACATAAACTAGAGTTTAACATTTTGGGAAAACGGAATAAACATTGATGACACTTTAAGAAATTAAAGCAAAACAAAACACAATTATCATTCTGATTTTATTCCAACTGTCAAAATGAACATTGGATTCTGTAGGGAACCAACGGTCGGATTTGAGGCCGTTTGAGGTCCAACGGTCATATTGGTTCTTATAAAAGGGTTTGGTCTCGGGTGTCCCTTACCCCAAGTGACCGAAGAAGATAAAGGAATATGGTTCGTGTGATCCCCTTGGTGCTGAGCACGGTCGCGGTGGCATCAGCAATTCTTATGTTCCTTATGATGGATGCTCGAAATCCATTTCTCATTCTCGGGCTCCTAGTAGTTCTAGGCAGTCTTCCCATCGTTGTAATTGGGTTCTTGGTTGGGATATTTGGTTAGTGATGTTTTGATTGTGGGAAGTTGTAATCGTCAAGGTGTTTCTTAATAAAAGAGTCTTTCATTCATGCTTGTTGCTACGAGTTTTCATTTATTTTCATTTTAATTTTATTGAAAGATGGTCGAGTTAAAGGGAAACATATCATTATGCGAAACATGAATTCTCGGGTCGTTACATCATCTCCCCCTTCAATGAATTGCGTCCTCGCAATTCTATTCATAAAAAGACAAGAAAAAGACCTCAATCGCACAACATTACCAAAACTAAAGGCCTGGCTCGGTTAACGGAACCCCTAAACTGGTACACAGCTCCGCTGTTTCCCTGACCTAGATACAGTTTGAGCAATAAGACTTGTACTCCTGCTCATGGGCACTACACACATGCTTCCACAGGGAGGCCTGTGCAATAAACAGCTCTGAGACGTCCGAGCGGACGAATCCCCTAGTAACCCTTCGAACTTCATCACGCTCGAGGTAGTCGAGGGGAACAAAGCGATTGAGAAGGCTGACGTTCAGGATCTGGAACATGTAGGCGGCATTGAGGTGGCCATCCTGAGCTGCTATGAGAAAGCAAGCTCTGGCGGAGAAGTTCTATGCCATAGAGAAACACTGAAAAATCCATTCATGGTATCTCCCCCTTCGCCTATAGTAGGGGAGCTGGGTGGTGGCAAGGAGGTGAATCACATGTTCATTCTCGTGACACGTGCGGAGAATTTCTGCACTGTTCGCTATATCTAGAAGACGTTGACAGGACCCTCGTAGGTGGAGAAAAGAGGGAAAGTCCACCATACAAGTTCTGATCAAGATAACCTCTACCAACTCGTCAGGTAGAGATGAGAGGTTCATCTGACCTGCCATATAGAAGAAAAGGTATACAAGAGAGGTCACATAACAACACTAAGAAGAAATAGATCATAAACTTTTTAATCAAGAAATTTTACACATTAATGTCTGAGTTTTCCAGACGGACACCACAAAGAGAGGCGAAACTCTATAACTCCACAAACCACACACAAGATGAACATACATGACTAAACTCATGGGAACATTTATAACGCCGCCTAAGTTTAGCGTGAGGGGTGTGGAGTTGGGAAACATCGGTGTATACTTCTTGCCTAAGAGACACACGTGTGGACTCATTCTCCAACACTCCGAAGTCCATAAACTGGCCCCAAAAGCCATAGTGCAGGACCTGGCACAGATAAGCCGCTCGGAGGTCTCCGGCAGCAGCAGCTTCTTGAAAAGGGTTATCTAGCATTGTGCCAAATTCTTCGCCAATTGTAAACACTTGGAAGAGTCCTTCGTGATACCTTCCCCTACGTGCATACGAGGGAAACTGGGTCATCATCTTTAGGAGATAATCCATCCCCATTCCCCGGTGGAGACTAAGCACCCTAGATGAGTTTGACACATCATATAGGTGCTTACACGTCATGCGAATTTGGGCATAATTCAGGAAGTTTTCACGGCTAACTAGAGATATAATGTTCTCTAGAGCATCGGTGGGGAGTGACAAAAGGTCAGTAGGTACATCACCCATCTGAAAATCATAACGTTTTTACTTAGTTAGTCGTAGCAATATATTTATATCACCTGGTTTTCCAGAGTTTCCTGAACCAATCCTCTGATACCAACTGTAGAGACCCCCAAAACCGGGGTGCTTAATGAGACATGATATACTTAACGTTACATCATTACAAGTTAAATATCATGTCTCATTACAACAGAATATCGCGAGGCTCAGGATTCTGGGAAACCATCTGCTTCTGATTAGCTTCATTAGTATCAATCGTGCCTGAAAATTTTTAAACAAAACGCAGGGTGAGAAAAAATGCCCAGTAAGGGGTTTTAAAACATTTTAATAAAGTCCTTTCTTAAGTCCTTTTGAAATGAAAAAAAAAATTTGCTAAAACAAAACATTGTCATTTCATAAAAACATGAAATTCCATCTTTTTTTGAAAACCACTTGCATAAAGAGGCACGTACTTAAAATAAGCTTTAATGTAAACATGATCAGAGTGCACAATATAAACAATGCATAAAGTGAAAAGAAGGTTACTTAAATTGTAAGTGAATTCTATGGCTAAGCAGGAAAAACTTGCATATCATGGTTCATGAGTAAAATGCAGTTCATCTAACAGTTTACCATATGAAAAACAATTCTTGTTACATAGAGTACATTTTTATGATCTTGGGAGCTTTCAACTAGGGGTTGTTTTGTTAGTTGAACAAACCCCTGGTTATCCTTTATGGTTACATGTAGAGGGAATGTATAATACTGGACTTTGTCATGACTTTTCATCATGACCGTATAACATACTTAACAGGTCGAGGCTCACCACCCGCCCTGTTTCTTTAGCACAAGTCAAGGCTAATTGCCAAGACCGTCGCACATGTTCGTCTCACGAGACTCTTGCTTTACCCAATGCATTGGAGCGCTGTATAATTCCGGGCGCACCCGTCACATCATTCTTGTTGCGCTATATAATTCCAGGCGCACCCGTCACATGTAAGTCCTATACATCCCCCACATATCTTGACATGGTCATTCGTTAATGGGGTTCCATGAATTCTTACTTCAACCCCATTTTCACATACATAACATGAAAATAGTTCTTTCATTAAAAACATTAAGACATGCATGCTCATGCTTCATGCACATAAAAAGTTAACATTCGAAAACAGGGGTTTTAAGAAAGTAAACATAACACTTAACATTCCATACATCATAATTCCCAATTAAAGCATGGTCACTCATTAATTACACATGTGATGATAAATGGATATCCTAGACGTTTAATACAGGCAGCTAAGGTTACAAAGTTCATAATCAAGTTCATCATGTATATTTGTGTAAACTCTTCCATTATAACCTGAGAACACACCTACTAATACATGAATGCATTTATAAAAGTTCAAGAAGCACATACTATCCATTTTAAGAAAAATCCTGATTATCTGAAGTAGTGATAAATGAAAATTCTCAGTTTTGAGAATGATTTTGAAATCCAACCAAACCATAAATTCATAATGCTATACCGTAATACATTACAACAAAGATAAGAAAACCAAGTACACATTGGTGTACATACACATCGATATAATCGCATGTATGTATTTACCAATATACTTCGTATACTTGCATGCTTTTTCATGTTCGTACAATTACCCAAAACCTCCATGTTCATAGGCGAAATAAAAAAATCAGGGTTATAAATACGAAAGAAGAATTGTATATTTGCATATATCCTCTTATACTTATGTGTATAAATGTATATATATATATATATACATTTATATACACAATGTGTATAACATTAAAACCGAGTTAAAATAAACCTCAAAAGAAAACTGCTCTTAACTTGGTCGAATTCTGGATGATGAAAACAAGGGTAACCAGTCCTTAAGGCCATGATGCAAATTCATATACGCATATATATTTATGTAAGGTGTGTATAAATTATAGTGTACCAAGGCCAGAGGAAACTAAACAAAAGAATGGGTTTTCCCTTTTTACCCACTATTCGATTTATCAAGCTAAGAGAGATCTCAAATTCTGGGTTTGCACCCTGTTCACACATACCCGAAATATATATATATATATCATGTATATATAAATATATACAAATTTATATAAAAACTGATTCTTGTAAAAACCGAACCGACATGATTTTTTTACCTTGCTTGGATTGGAGGAGTGGGCGAGGCGTGAGGAACCGAACATTTGAATCCAGAAGATATAAATATATATGTTTCATGTTTATACATATATATATATATATTAATATATAAACCGAAGCTTTAACCAAACATAAGAAAAAAACAGAAAATGTCCCTTACCAGTACGGTGGGGAGGAGAAGAGAACGGAGCAAGTGGAATCAGGTGCATAACCACAGGATGTATACATGTATATACATAACACAAACATATATATATGTATATATAAAAACGAAACTCAAACAGAAACCACGGAAAAACCTCTCCCTTACCTAAGCTCGACGATGAGGAGGAGGAGAAAGAAGACCGGAGCAGCGGCGACGTCTGGAGGTTCAGGGGAGCAGGTCCTTCGGCCTTTGGTGCAACAAGGGATTTAAAAAAAGAAAGAGAAGAGGAGGACTTCGGGGGAGGGAAGAAGTCATCCGTCGAGGCATCCTGAGGCCGAGGCGCACCTGCCGCGTGGAAAAAAAGGGCGTTGCTGGGTCTACTCGCCGGACTAGAAAAAAAAAAAGAAGACAGCGCAGCATGCGCTGCTGGTTTGGAGCGAGGAAGAGGCTGAGCGCGACGTGGAGAAGGAGGCGAGGCGAGGAGTCCACGTCGGCTGTGGAAAAGTGGAAACATCCGGGCTACGCACCGACCTAGAGGAGAAAACGGGGCCCTATGCTACTGGTTCGACAACGCACGGGTGAAGAAAAAAAAACAGGCGGACGCGGGGGAGGAAGAAGAAAGCGAAGGGAGGAAAACGCGAAAAAGAAATGGATGCCATGGATTACAAGAGGAAGAGATTGGACGACCCGGAGCTGAAGCGGCATTAAAAAAAATTGATGGCCGCGATCAGGGAAGGAGAGGATCGGACGGCCCGTGGTTCGCCGCGGTTTAAAACGCAGTTTCTATAGGTTTTTCTTTAAAAAAAATAAAATCATTTTATTAATAATATTAGTATTAATTTAATACAACATTATTACACCCAATTATTAAATTAACTTTCATTATTTTAATAAAATTCATTTTTCAATTGATTTAATAAAAACATCTTATTATATAAACATATGTATATATATATCTTGTTTTAAAATACTTATAATTTTTATTATATTAAGTATATTATTTTTAAACCATAATTATTATATTTTGGGAAATATAAAGTGTCATTTAATCAATTAAAGAAAGCATCATAATATATATTTATTTGTTTATTTATTTAATTATTTTTACTTTGCTGAATTAAATAATGTTTTCATCAATTTACAATTTGATGAAAACATTTGAATACACTCTTTTAAGGAGGGAAATGAAATTGGTTCCTTAAAAGAATTGTGTATACTTAAAGACGCAAGATTTGTAGATAAAACCATAATTTAATATAGTTTCCACAATAATTAATAAAGGTCGAATTATAGAGAAAATAATATAACTAATTTTGATGTGATATATATATAACTCATAAAAAAATTCATCCAGTTTGATATAAATAGAGAATACAAGTTCAATTGTTCAAATTAATATGTATCATGGAGAAAAACAATAATATTGATTTTCGCCGTTTCAGAACATAAACTAGAGTTTAACATTTTGGGAAAACTGAATTAAAATTGATGACACTTTAAGAAATTAATGCAAAACAAAACACAATTATCATTCTGATTTTATTCCAACGGTCAAAATGAACATTGGATTCTTTGGGGAACCAATGGTCGGATTTGTGGCCGTTTGAGGTCCAACTGTCATATTGGTGCTTATAAAAGGGTTTGGTCTCGGGTGTCCCTTACCCCAAGTGACCAAAGAAGATAAAGGAAGATGGTTCGTGTGATCCCCTTGGTGCTGAACATGGTCGCGGTGGCTTCAGCATATTCTTATGTTCCTTATGATGGATGCTCGAAATCCCTATCGCATTCTCGGGCTCCTAGTAGTTCTAAGCAGTCTTACCATCGTTGTAATTGGGTTCTTGGTTGGGATCTTTGGTTAGTGATGTTTTGATTGTGGGAAGTTGTAATCGTCAAGGTGTTTCTTAATAAAAGAGTATTTCATTCATGCTTGTTACTATGGGTTTTCATTTATTTTCATTTTCTTTTTATAGAAAGATGGTCCAGTTAAAGGGAAACATATCATTACGCGAAACATGAATTCTCGGGTCGTTACAATTATGTTAGGGTATGTTCATATATGTCCTTATTTCTGTCCATTATAATTATAAATGGAAAGAGACCATTTCCACTCTAAACAACATTTTTATGAATTTTAATCTATGTTGTTAGGCTGCCGAATGTTTCGTAAATTAAATCAGATTTTCTCTTTTCATTAATGTTTCCTTTTCATGTGGTATGTCATTCAAATATCCATAAAATGTTATCATTTATTTTTATTCTATACCCATACTTTATTATGAGTTATTTATGAGTGGGTTACCTATAGACCATCTCTTTTACATATTTTATAAAACCATGTTATATAGCCGTTATACTACAGAATTTTCATCCCAAAATCTCTCTATTTCTCAAGAAATTCGCCTGTTTTATTTATGTGAATACTGAAATATATTTTATTTTCCAAGGATATTAATAAATACATAAAACTGATCTATTTTATTCTTTAATTGACATACATATAACCCTCACTCCCTTTTTATGGGTAATAAATGACATAATGATCATATTTTTAAGCACTTTTAAAACGTAACGATTTGGAAGTGAAACCCATTTCTTTTACTCTCTATGGGTTATTTATGAACTGAATGATTATGATCTATGTGGATAACCAGAAAATTAATACATATTAAGGTTGTACCCAGATAGCGCTTCAATGGATTGGGTAAAGAATTTAATCTCTAGAGAGGACAAGTTTCACAATACCTTAGTGAATAACCATGGAAATTTTTACAACACGTTGGGGATGAACCTTGGTGATATATTAATTAATGTATAAATTAAATTTTTTATCTACATATTAATGTTATGATTCATGTTCTTTTTATTATGAATCACCTCTTTTTTCATTTCTCATGTCTTTATGTTTTTCATCTAGTTCTTATTGATATCACATGTAAACTAATTCCCTTACTTTCCTTACTGGGCCTTCTGCTCACCCTTTCCTTTGATGTATGCCTCCAGGTTATGAGATGTAGTAAATTTACATAGTATGAACCTTTCAGGAAGCCTTAAATGTGTATTAGAATACTTTTTAATGTTTTCTTGTGTATTCTTCTTGATTTCGAAGACACTTGACTTTAAATATCTTCTAATTGTAAAATGTAATGAAAAGTTATGTAATAAAAGGTGGGATTCTATATTTTTGAAGAAATCATATAGAGGATTTATGATTGTGGAAATGTAACATTGATACATGACTTCTACATAATAAGTGTGATCCTAGTACATAGATTTGTATCCTTTAGATGTGTAAAAAAGTAATTGCATGTAACTTGGGGGAATTGTAGGTAGTTTCACAACCTATATACCAGACATATGAAACAAGAATTTAGAGGATTCATGTTGTGTAAAAAGTGTGGAAGATTTTTAACCTCATACTACCTCACCTTTCTAGAAAAAAATAATATATTTTTATCCATAAATTAGAAATTCATATAAGAAAAACTATGAATTTATTTAAATTCACAAAACATGGTGGCTCAACAAGCCAATATTTCACATGCTGAAAATTGTCATGACTATGTTTGAGATTTAACTATTCTGAAAAATCTGAATATGAAAGGTAATTATCCTCGGCCTCTTGGATCCATAGAAGCCTTCTGGAACCTCCTTTTGCAGGCTGGATTAAGTGCAATTCGGATAGAGCCTCGAGAGGTAATCCAGGTTCTGCTGGTTATGGTTTTGTCTTCAGGAATATTGATGGTGTCTTCCTGAATGTGTGTCATAGTACATGTGGTATGGCCACGACTCTTGAAGTGGAAATGATGTCTCACATCATGGATTTTGATTTTTCTGAAGGAAAAAATTTGACAAATATCTGGTTTGAAAGTGATTCCTTCACAGTTGTCCAAGCGGTTCGAATGGGTCAAATTCATTTGGCTTGGAAACATATTTCGAAATGGATTAAGTGCCTCGACACACTTACATCAATGCATTATATTATCCCACATGTATACCGGGAAGCCACTCAACTTGTTGATTTCCTTGCAAACATGGGAGCCTCAGGTGACAGTTGCACTTATTATTAGAATAATCCTCGTGAGTTGCTCCCTACCCTTCAGAGAGACAAATGTAGAACTCCCTGCTTCAGACTTATGTATCCTTTGTTTCTTTTCTTTTTATATGAATCCTTGATTTTTGGTTTTTTTAAAAAAATATATGAATGAAATGTGATAACATGAGTAAATTAAATAATATATTTCATATTTTTGTAACTGAAATCGCAAAACGTATATTTATGGAACCCAAGATATATAATGACATAAATTGAGGAATTTGAGGCTTACATGAGAGTTGTGAGTCAATTTGATAGATACATTGATGAAAAAGATTATGAATGAAGATGAAAAAACAAGGTTGGAGGCCATGGGATAGAAGATTCGATTCTAGGGCTTCCATATGTGAGAGAATTGAGTCATAGTCGCCCCAACGAAAAACAGCATAGTGACCCAAATTGGGGATTCATAAATTTTTTTAACTAATTTACCACTTCTGTTATTTAGTAAACGACGTGATAAAGAGTTTTTAATTTATTTATCATGTTGGTTATATAATAACGGACCTGATAAAATGATTTATCACATAAGTTATATAATAACCACCATTATAAATAGTTTTTATGAAATTAATCATATCATTTATTATATAACCGATGCTATATAGAAATGATGCCTGCTTTATCACATCAGTTATTCTATAACCAATTTAGAAAACTGGATTTGTCACATCTGTTATAGAATAACCGACATGATAAAGAAAGATACAAGATTTATCATGTTAGTTATCAGATAATGAATGCGATAAAGGAAGATAATTTATTTTTAACGTTGGTTATAATATAACCAATATGATTAATCAATTTACACATATTTTCACATCAGTTAAAAATAAGTAATGTTAATGTGACGACCTAATAAATACTTTTTGTACTAGTGAATCCAGAAGAGGTTTTATGAAGAGAAATTAATAAAATGATTAAAAATATTTTATTTCAAAATTATGAAATAAATTCATAATAATGTAATTAAATATATTAATTATAATATAATAGTGCTAATTTTAGGTTTCAAAACATCTTAATATAAAACTAATGTTTATAATTTTTTTAATGAGAATGTATTTTTCAACAAAAACTAGTAATTTCACTATTCATTGAAAATTTTACTATTTCACAAAATTCCAAAATAGTCAACCGATGCTAATTTTGAAATTGTTATTTTAAAATTTACGTTTATTTTAATGAATAAATTTTCAAACCATGTCAAATATTAATTATAAATTATGTTTTCAAAAATTAATGGAAATTCATTTTTTATAATGCATTTTTAAGGAAAAGATGAACTTATATTCACTCTTTGACTTGTAATATTTATTATATGAATTTAAATTAGTATAGATAGATATATAATATAAATGTTTCATTTATATTATTCATTGTTAGGAGATATTTTTTTTAATTAAAATAGAAATAAATTATGCACTTAAAATATATTTAGAAAAAATGTCTTATTGGGTATGAAAATTGATTTATATCAAAATCATGAAAATTTATAATCCAACTAAATTTTTTTATATTATTGTTAATAAAATTGTTCATATTTCACATTATTAAATGAAAAAAAAATACAATAGTACATTATTTGATATTATTTGTTGAAAAGAAATGATATTAATTACAAAAATGATATTTTCACATACAACTCAATATTTTCAGAAAATTATGAAAATATCACCATAACAAGATTTTGATGTGATGTTTCAAAAAATATATACTTTTAATTAAATAAAAATTATTATATATGGTGGAAGTAAATATTTTATCGATAAAAAAGTAATAAAAGTAATTTATGAATGAAAGGAATTAATGATGTAAAAAAATGAAATGTAATAGAGATTGTGTGGTTTCTTCATAATAATTAATCAATAAATTCAAATTTATTAGGACCCAAATATATATTTCCTAATGGGATACATTAAACCATAGTATTTCAATATAAACAATTTATCAAATAAATTAAATTTGTTTGAAAAAATATATTTCATTAATTCATATGGGTTAGAGTTTATGAGGTGAGGGAAAATGGAGCTTGATGATACTTTTATGGGAATGATGGATCATGTTTTTAATGTAACTAGATATGTATATTGGTTGTATTGGAGATATTAATATTGTATTGTGTTTTGAACCACAAGTAATCCAGGTGATTCTGGGTCTAGTATCAATGACATTAGATGAGAATGACTATAGATGAATTATGTGCATATCCTAAGGGAACCCATTAATGTTTCACCTACAAAGTGGAGGAAGGGAAGATGTATCCAATGGATCCAAACATATTACACTACGAGTATAACCCTTTCATCATAACATTTTTTATTAGTGTTGAGGATAATGTTTCAATAGGTCGGTAATTAGTGATGACTTATATTAATAGTTTATGCCCTAATGTGAGAATGGTGGGTCCATCCATTAAAAATATAGGTTAGTGTAATGATCATGGGAAAAGTAAGCCTGAAAAATATTTTAAAATGGATTGTTATAAAATATGATCAACCATTTAATATTAATTATTGAATCTATTAATTTTGGGAAAATGAATTTGGATTCATCATAATTTCTCAGTGAATAGAATGTCTAAAATTTAATGTGGAATTAGATGGTTTATGAATGTTACTTTAGGAATTGGATGAATTATAGTGATTCAAATATGATTAAATTGGTGGTGTAAGCTATCATGGTGTGGAAGAACATGATATTTGATTCATTTTATTGATTATCTAACAATGTAACTCTCTAAAATTTAGTATTGAACGTTATTAAGTGTGTTTTCTTGATAATGGAATGTGTTTAGGGTTTACGTAATTGTGATTGAATGATTATGATTGCATGCTGGAATGTGTGGTCGATCATTCATTATAAGGTACATAAATAAGAGTTCTAAATAATCATTTTCATGAAATTTTATATGGTGAAATTACATCCTCATCCAGGATGTTAACTTTATTTGATGGGTGTGTTTCGTGAATATAACTGGGCATCTTGATGGGAATAATTTTTTTCTCAAAACATTATTTGGTGTTTTTTGTTGGTTCATATTTGTTTGTATTTGTAAATAGAAACTAATAATAGTATATTAATGAATTTTTTTAATTGGTATTTTATGTTATAAAAAAACCAAGAATATATTTAGAACATGGGTGCTCAATTTCAATAATAAATTACAAAGTTGGAAGGTCCATTGCATTAGAATAGGCCATTTTGAGATAAGTAATTTTGTGGATATTATTAGTCACAATGTTGACTTGAGTGATTCTGTGTTTGTGTCATAGTATGGAAGTGCTTGGGTAAGTTTCATCCAGGTGTTTCAATAGTTGTCATTGATGTTTACTTAGGTTTTATTGATTCAAGAACCATAAATTAATTGTTAAACCATAGATATTTTTTATACATTAAATACTGGAATGTGGACATATGGTGAGTATATTTTGAAATAGTTATGTTGGAAAATAAAATTCAACCACCCAAACACCGTCAAGATGATAAGTGTTGCGGCGTGTAGTCTGTATAGTCTTGTGTTTATACAAGCATGGGAATTCCAATGGGAATATGATTTTATTAGTTAGTGTCTTGGAATTTCCAATGATCAAAATTTTTAATTCAATTTTTATAATTGGAACAAATATAACTGATGTTTTTGATGTTTTATTGAAGAATAGAAGGGGTATCATAACTGTGGATGAGACTCAGGATACGTTGTGTGGTAGTAATATCCAAAATTATAAAAAAGAGTCTAGCCAACCAGTGGTTTATGGGAGAATAAAAAACCAACACTTTTATCAACCACATTCAAGTGGTATTTTATTTTCCTTAAGGGTTAATATTTACCCTTTAACATAACAGCGGAAAACACCTATTCTCATCCTTTTCTGGATCATCTGTTTACAGGTTGGATCCCCGTTTATCCCTGATTTCCCTAGTTCAAGGATCCCCATGAAGGTGTTTTCTTGGTTAATTGATATAAATTTCATTCTTTACCAAACCTTATTGATATTTTCATTTATCTTAAAATTTATCTGCCTTTGGTGTTGTATTGTGATCTGATTCCTTCGAATCATGCAGGAGTCGGTTGCATACAAAGATTCTTTTCCTCAGCCTAAGAAGTGGGTAACCCATAACACTATCTGAAAAATGGAACCCACCATTATAATTGTCATAAGCTATATGGTCAATTTAATTTAGTTTGTTAATTTATATAAATTTAAATTTCCATTTAATTTGTTATTGATTATCGGGGGTTTCAAATGAAATTTCTACTATGAGGTGAGATGCGGCCTCGAGGTGTTTTTGGGTGTCATTCTAGCATGATGATGGATTTTTATGAGAAATCAGTCACTTTTTTGGAAAAATGGATTAGTTAATAAAAAATGAGTATAATTAAATATTTTTCAGTCATTGTGTGGAATAGGGGATTATGAGAACATGTTATGATGAAATGAGAGAATAAAAGCTTGGGTGAGACCATGAAGTGGATTTCCAAGTGGTGGGAAAATTGAATAGGGGCATAAAGATGAGGTTGTTGGTCCTTATTATTTACCTATATCATTATTAATTTATTATATTGAATTAATTTTATGTTATATCCATTAATTTTGATCCCTTATTTTGTTAAATGTTATATTTAGTTTGCACTAAATATTTAAATTTAATTAAAATTGTTGAAAAAATTTAATGCCTTAAGTGAGATGACCAAATATCATAGGGCACAATATTCCTAGTGCACTAGCATAAATCCTCACCCACTGATGGTTGGGGGATTGAATATTGTGATTTCATATCTTTTATACCATTTATTGGATTGATAGGGCTTATGTATTGAAATTAGACCTATTATAGAATCTAATGATTACCTATTGATGGAGAAGCCTTTGAAACATGAGATGACCAACCTAAGAGGGTTATATGGGACCTGTGACATACCATTTATCTTCATCACATTGTTAGAGGTGAGGAAGGACCTAATGTTAATTATTATCCCATGAATAGTGTTTTTAGGTACTTATATTTTATAGGTGAGTGTGGAATTAATTTACCTTGATTGGGTGGACCTTAAAAGAACCATTATTTTCTTTAATGCTTCTAGGTTATATAGATTACTATGTTAAGAGTGATAGTATCCTATAAAAATTTAGCATGCCTATAAGAGAAAACATTCTATGAGTTTAAATGGATGAGTGAGAAAACCAACCTTGTGAAACAACATACATTGGGATGGTTCCTGTGTCGTCACATCAGATTATTCTTCCATGGAACAAGCTTGTAAGGATTTTGGGTCATTAGATACTTTGGATAATACCAAAGGATGTAGTTTACCTAAGTAATGGGTGTCTAACTAAGAGATCATATTCAAACTAGGTACTCTAGGAAGAGTACCTAAATTTATTATTGACTATAGTTACTCTAATGGTTACCTATTGATAGACTGACCTTGAGCGAGTGCACGAGAGATGGGAAGTGATGAATGTTGGTATTCTATGGGCCAAGAGTTTCTTGGTATAATTGATGGTGTTATTATGATAAATTGATATGGTTTGAGATTACCATGGTTGTCACCATAGAAACTAGTTATGTTATATGATGATAAGGATATGGTGGTTGAGGAGTGTCATGCATGTGAATGACTATGCATGATTTGAGGGGATTGTGGATTATTTGGGAAAGTGTTCTTTTTAAATTCAATATTCTTGGTATGAGGATAGGTATATTGACCATGGTTCCTGAATTTTCCCCTAGTATGGGTATATTACCCCAAATTGTTTGATCACAAGTGAAAAAATGTTGATTACACCGCCCCAAATAGGCCTCTGCACTATGGAAAATCTGGGGATGTGAATATTTCTATTAGATGGTACTTCACTTGAGGAGGTTAATCTCTTATACAATAAATGTCACATTAAACCTATATTTTTATACTATCATCTATAGGTATTAGTATATTACCCATAATAGGAACATGCTCTATGTATCATCCATGAGTAATTGGAATCTCTTACAGGGTGTTGTTAGTAAAAAGAGTCACTCTGACATGCTCAAAGACACCCTAACTTGAACTGAAAAAGTTGTGGTCGATTGAGGTCACATACCCAAGGAATTTAATTGGTATATATTTTGGTACATACATCATGATTTTATTTTATACATTCCATTATCAGTAAAAATGAGTTAGTTTTTTTTAAAATTCTATAGTTAACATTTTATTTATTGTAGAAGAACATATCGCATGAACATATCACTTGATTTCTAGTTAGTGTTGGAAAATGTTCATTCTTCCATACTTAGTTTTTTATTAAATCCCTACATGGACCTCGATTTCACATCAATACCCAATTATAAATTAACGTTATGGATGTACATTTTCAGCTGATGCATATGGAATATATGTTGGATGTTCAGTTGGTTAACCAATATGATATTAGGAGCATGGGATTTAGAATAGAAAAGTTTATTCATAGATCCAACAACATTTATTTTTTTTGTATATAAGATTATCCTAGTGGGTATTTAGAATTTTTTAATTTTTTCATGGTTGAATGGTCCTCCTATTTTATTGATAATGTTTATGTTTTTTTTCATTTATCTTATATACACTAATTGTAATTGTTGATGTATAATACTTGTTTATTTAATCCATTTGTTCAGAAAATGATAC
Organism: Viscum album; assembly: GCA_963277665.1. Lineage (NCBI taxonomy): Eukaryota > Viridiplantae > Streptophyta > Magnoliopsida > Santalales > Viscaceae > Viscum > Viscum album. Next base: position 268,968,820 of record OY728151.1, on the reverse strand, counting down.
AAGGTGTAGAACATCACAATTATTCTCTATGGTAAATCCTTATACCCTTTCTATTAATGGACTGCCTCTAGAATTTGGGTACGTTCCCCTAAGGTCAATTGGTCATTCAGTCTGGATACTATTCAAAGTAAGTTGGGTTTGACAATTATAGGTAGTAAATTTCCCTTTTTTTAATGTTGAAGGTATTGATGTAATTTTTTTTAGGAATATGGGCTCTATAATTGAATAATATTGAATATTAAATTTTCATAAAAACTATTACACTATGGTGTAGTAACTCCAAAAATACACATTTTAGTTGTTCAGTTCCCCAACATTCACTATGCTCAAATGAATAATCTCTAGTGTCTCATAATAATCATATTATTTTTAATGTTATATTTTATTAATTTTTGTGGTCATGTAATAACATTCTGAAAACTACATCAAAATACTCTTCTAAATATAATTATGTTCAATCCATTTTCCAAAATGACTTGTTTTCTATTTATGTTAAACAATTAAATTCCAGATACTCTAAATGGATTTGACTATAACATGGTCTCCTTCCTAACCTCCTTTTATTTACTAATATGTATAAACCAACATAGCCCAAAAAACTAACCTTGTGGGACACTAGCATATTGGATTTATATATTAACCGCAACATAAATTGTATAAAATCATGGTAGAAACTCACTCTATAATTGACATTAGCCTTCTACCACTACAGTCTCTACTTCAACCACAAAAATTGAAAACATGTTATTTCACCTTCTATATATTTCCATGTCTTTTTTGTTTCTTTCTAAATTCCATCATCTTTAAGAAATGTAATCTATTATGAAATATTATTTATATCATTTAAAATTACCACCACACTATAGACACCTAAACACTCATGATGAAGCCATATAATACAATGATTCTCTTTAAGATCGAGCTATAATACTCCAATAATATCATAATCATTAAATAGTAATTATATCAGCAATAAAATTTTATTTATTGAGTTAAAAAAATGGGGTACATATTTTCACGATTTAAAATAAATGGTAATCATTTTTTTCTTTTCACATGATCACACATCTCTAAGATACGATACCATTATTACAAAATGGTCACCATCTATAGTTTAAATATTAATCTAACCTAGGCCCTTTATATTGAAACATTTACCTTCTTAATTATATAATCAATGTGCACAATATAATGGCCTACTTTATTTTTAAAGGACCTAACATGCCTATCAAAACACGTAGGAACCCATATAAGTTTCATTTTAGGCTAATCTCACCTCCTACCCCCAGTTTCATATAAAATAACAAATAAAGTCTCATGTAATTGAGGTAAAAATATGAACTAGTAGTAAATAACTAGATTTATCCAAATATTAACTAATCCCAACCACTATAAAAATCTCATATAGACAACCTTCACTATCATAATTCCCCAAACACCTCATAAACCAATTTAATTTAATTATTATAAAATTATAATTAATTAAATAATTATCCCATGCTAATTATTATTATGGAAAATTGAAGTAAAACAATACTGTCACACGAACACATAAAAAAAAAGAAAATATATTTTTAATTTTCCCTAATATTAATTAGAACCTCTTATGATAAAAATGAAAAATGTATATAAAGAATTGATGAGAAAGTTCACATAAAACTAAAATGATCCCTGAAAAAATAAAATGAATTTACATAAATGAAACAATACAAAACCGCATGAGTTCCTTCTTTTCAATACTATTGTAGTATTCTGTAAAATAACAAAGTTCATATCCAACCAATTACTACATGAACTAGTAGGATCTCACTCCAAATCCATTATGGATACATTTTAAATCATAGTTGAAAATGAGAGAAGAGTAAATAATATTAAAGGGATGAAGTCATACACCAATCATTGAAAGGAAATCTAATCAAAAAGTCTCTTTCAATGGGAGAGGAAGGTAAGTTGAAGGATTAAAATATGGTTTTCTCTATTCTAATTTTTTATATAATGTCCCAAATCCAAAATGAGTTTTATCAAAATTAGTTTCCAAAAACCATACATTCCCTCCATTAAATGGGGTCTGATCCATAATATTTAAACATAAGTGGTTTTCAAAAGGCTTTTAGTGGAAACATGAAGGTTCTAATGTAGACCATTTTTCTCTCAATTGGGTGTCTAGAAGTTAATATTTGGCCACACAAATTCTTGTGTTATCAGTTATTATTTATAAGGCTATTGTTTTATCCTAGAAAGACCTCTTCAATATCCATTTAAATTTTTTTTCTTTTGGACTCATTATCCCAAAAACTCACTATAAAACCACCATCAAAAAATGAAGAACATTATATAATGATCTTCTACATTATATGAATAAATAAATGCAAATTCACCATACATGATGTTACATGGTTGTATTTATCCTTCTCACCATAATATCAACAACGGTGGACATAGATCACTAAAACACTCCACCAAACCTCTCATCATACTTTTATAAATATTATTGATTATTATACACGATACCACATGGTTCTATTTGACTATATGAACCCTTATAAATATCCACATACTAATTTATTTATGAATTCCATCAGTGCATAAAAACAACCATCATAGTCAATTTTATATTACTATTTCCTTATTCCATCATACATAGAAATCATTCATTATATAGAACACTGAAAACATTCACCATATCATGTTCACTAATTTAATATGAAATGTTCATGTTGACACCCCTTAATCATATAGCCTCTAAAAATTAGATGTATTATGTTATACAGAAAAAAAAGATCCATCATATTAGGACATTGTCCAATATAGAGTGGCATTTTTGTCTTTATTATATTTCAATAAATGGTTGTATTGTTTGGAATCATTACTTTACACATGATTACTTATGTAATGATACATAATTTAATCAATGTTATTTTCCTACTTATCGTTTTTTATATACTATAAAACTCATATATATCATTGTTTAAATAATTATCATTAATGAAGAATGAAATAATTTTTACTTATGGGAGTTGAGGTATCTATACTGATGGAACAGTAACCTGATGGTTTGAATAGTAATATGACTATTATGAATAGTAATGTGACCATAAAAACAGTAACCTCAACTATGAAGTTAAAAATAAAATTTATTAATATTATAAATCAAAACATGATACATTAATATCATGATATAATTAAAGAAGTGTTTTAATAATGGTAAATGATTTGTTGGTTTTTTATAAGTAACAAATATTTATTTACAATTATATAATTAATATAATGATTTAAAATAAAATATATTTTACCTAATTAGATTAATAAATTTATATTTTCTTATATCATAATTATATGATAATTTTATGAGATATTAATTACTTTTTCAAAGTGTCACAAAATATGTTATAGTATTAAACTCATTAATTATAAAATGATGAGTTTTATAAAAAATTAAATTTTCCATATCTATAAAATAATACTAATAAAATTGTGTCTAGTTTTTAAATCTAAAAATCAAGAAATGTGTAGGGTGATATTTTGGGATTTTCCAAAAATAGTGGAATTTTAGGTGGATAATGAATTATGAAAAATATGATATATAACAAATACATGAATTATCATGTCTTTAATGATGTATGGATGATCAAAGAACCAATTTTTCAAAAAATCATAAACAACGTATTGTATGCAATCATAGGAATAAGCACCACTAATATTATTGAGAAAAGACAATAAACAAATTAATAATGTAATCATAACACCCCACTCCTATCACTATAAATTCCACCCTTCATCACTCCTTTACATAATAACTATAATTTATTGAATCTTATCCAAATTATACCCAATTAAATTCCCATGCCTATTACCTATTTCTATGAATTTATGGTCTCAGCAAAATTACAAACCCCAAGGCCTTAAGGATGTTCTCAAAGATATGTTATACAAGAGATGGAATCATCCACCTTTCTCATTTAAATTCATTCTTTCTACTACTCATACATTCCTCCATAATAAAATCTACATGACTAATATAGTATCATATATATGACGTAATTTATTTAATGTAATAAAATTCATTAAATATCTTCTCTCATCCTTTTTTTCAAAAAATAAAAACATCTCCCTTAAGGTGTAGATTTTCTGCCTTTGTGGATGACACATTTTAAATTTTCATTAAAAATTTCAAGGATTGTAATAAACAATTATTAAGGATTAAATATATTGGAAAACTATCTTAGATCTATTTTATTCTTAAATAAATAGTATATATACAAAAAATTAAATTATATGTAAAAAGTATATCGTGGTGACTAAAAATCTGTGAAAATAAAATAATCATTTTTAATAATGTATACTCTTATAAATTTTATTCATATATGAAAATATGAAATATGTAATAGTGAAAATTTATAGAAGAATATTAATACCATATCATTACACTTATATATTTTTTCTTCCATCATATTAGAACTATCAATATTAAACTCAAGGGAACCGGTCATGAAATCATGAAAAACAATTCATCTAGGAGGGAAAAATTAAACAACATATCTAACTGAGATGGAATATAAATTAATTTAATAATATTTTAATAAATAAACTAAATTTAAAAATGGTTCAAAATTAATTAATTAATTAATATCATTTTGTTATACCGGAAATTATGTGAAAGATGGAAATAGTTTCAGACATAGGGTAAGGGATCTCCCCAAAAATACATTTCTCATTCTGGTTACACTTTCTCTCTTTTTAAACCAATGAATTTATCAATTATTCTTATATATTTATTCAAAATTATGAGCATATATTCAAAATGTATTTATATTGATAAATTATTCTCTTATTTTCTGGGTAAAAAACTATTTTTAAAATGACCCCTTTTCAATTTCTCCCAATAAGAAAGCGTGATTTTAGGGAAATTCCCAACTTATTACCCCTTTTTACTACACTCCATAATCTATTTTAATCCACTATTATTTTAATAAAATAATAAATTTTATCCTGTAAAATATCATATTTCAAATTTTATTTAATAAAAAATTATTCCTTTGTCTTCTTTAATGTCTTCATAAAATTTTCCCTTAAACTGCATTAAAGTTGATCATTTCTAGAGTTTCTAAAAAACAATTTTTATATGTTTTCACTATATTTGGAAATGATTTTTCATGATATATTCCTATTCATTATTATGAATGCTCATGTATTATTTAAATCCATTCTTCATGGGTTCTATTATGTTACACCACATGGTAATTCTTTATGATAGGATTTTGATACCCATTTATTTCAATAGGAAACCCTTATGTTTATTCCTTTTGTTTGAGTTTTTATATGGCATGCATAATCATGATCATGTTATGATGGATGTTCCAATATATCACTCTAATTAATTTGTAAATTTTGAGTCTCATCAAACGTTATGTTGGGATGGGGAGAAACCCTAATTCTTTTATGGTACTTTGTCAACTATGTGGTATAGTGTTGGATGTTACACTTGCCTCATGTTTTTATCATGTTTTATGTTGTTTCAATATTCCTATGATTCCATTTTTAAATGACCACATGTTCTAAATATTATGATTAAATAATTATTTTAATGTTAATTTCCTTTTTATTTCATCATGATATGCCTTTTAACTAATGATTTATTCTTTTTTCCTATTTTTATCCCCTTACTCGGATTTTTAGCCCATCCCATAATCCATGCATTCTACAAGTTATCCTACATATATGTAGAAGCTCAGAGGAAGGTATGAGCTCATTATGGATGATTAATAAAAATATTTTTTAGTATAGTTTTGGGTTTTTATTATTATGTGCCAAATATTAAAAAGGAAGTAGAGTTTCTGATCCTTGATTTGTATTTGATTGTTTTTAAAGGTTGGGGAAGAAGTCTCATTTTATTAATAAATAAAAGACCACTTTTTGACTAGGTAGAGGGAGACCCATTACATAGCCTGAAGGACCAAGGCCAACTGGCCTGAATACCAGGCCTGAAAGACCATTTTTTTGGCCTGAAGGGCCCTTCAGGGAATAATACATCTATAGTACCTAGGATGCTACAGTACCTACATCAGTACCGCAACCGCTATAGTTCCTGCTATAGTGCCTCTACCTCTATAGTGATGTCGCTGATATTGTTCCACCGCTACTCCAGCACTGCTACAGTTCCCTCGGAATTTGACCCTACCTAGATTCGATCCTAGGTCTTTTGGATGCCAAGCAGGAGCTTGTAACACTTTGGTATAGGCTCGTTGGTGATTTGATTGTTAATTATTCATTAAATTATTTAATAATATGTGTAAAATAATCTAGTATCAATAACATATCATGGAATATGACACAATGGAATATAAAAAACATTTTTATCCATAAATAAAATTATTTTATTGAGAGAAAATAATTCCCTATAATACATATTCTTTGTTTTTGTTATCATATTATACCATGGGTAATGACATTACCTATCACAGTCATCTAACCAAACCATTCATTAAATTTCAATCTGTATATGATATACAAAATACAAGCACTGTAAAAATTTCCCCAATGATAACCAATATTGTATAGTTCCATTAACCAGATATATCAAGGCTATATATATCCAAGCTCCAAAAAAAACATAATCCACCATCAGTCATGGTTATCAATAAACATTACAACATATTTTCACCAAAATATCACAAAAAATAAATGTCATACCCTTGCATCCTCAATGGTAAATAAACAAACATATGATTTTATTTATCATAATAATATGAATAATCATCTAAATGAAATCAGACATGACCTAATCCTATTCACTCTATGGGAATATTCATTTCTATATGATAAACCCCTCCCATGATCCTAATTCCAGGTTCTCTAACTATTCTGATGATCCATATTACCATTTCTAGATAACATTTTTATTGCCTCATAACAAAAAAATTATATTAATAGATATATCTCCCAATCAACATCTGCACTCACACCCACTTAAATCTCAAATTTGAACATTTTATAAACAATATACCACACTCTTACGATTTTTCAATTTTAGTTCTCTTTGACTAAACATTCTTATCGAACACTCTAAATTTAATTCAATAATGTGTTGAGACATTCAAACCATAAAAATCTCTATAATATATTTTTTTCTCATAAAAAGGATTGACATAATTTCTCACATAATATAAATATATCATCTTATCATTGATTCTTATAACATAATGGTCACTTCACCTTTACTCAAACGAAAACTCATTTTTTACATGTCTCATATCTATAACCACAACATCTCACTGGTCACTTCTTTAAGAACCTCTTCCTCCAAAGGTTCCCCTCTGGAGATAGTTGTGAAGGAAGACGGATAATGATCACTAATTCCCACATTTTATAGGCCTTGAGATGGAAATAAGAAATGAGGGTATGAAATTCAAAAATACAGGAGGCATTATAGTCTATATAACATTATATCGGGATATTGGATACATAAAAGGAGATGAAACACCATTATATTATATGAAATTACCCCAAACAATCCAGTAATTCATAAAAAAATGAAAAAATATTCTAATAAACCATGATGAAAGAATACCAAAATACAAATACTATGGTATACACTAAACATCGCCTATAAGAATCAACCAAGTAATTTTGAATATGGTACCCGACGTCCTTCCAGAAACCAAAATAATTGTATGAATAAATGTATGGTGAGTAAAACATGTAGGCAAAGAGATTGCACTCAAATTTTTGAGGCTCCTTCTTCAAATCCAAAATACCCATGTTCCAATCTGGGAAGGGGTGATTTTTCAGGTTACTATAGTAGTAATATAGAAGTAACTATAAGAGGTATTGTGTGTTACTATAGAGTCCATAAATAATCATCCACATGGACACCATTTAATTCCTATGGGACTCTGGGTATATTGACCACTGGGACTTCGGGCCACCAAGGGACATTGGGAAACATGGATATCGGGGCACTGATGGCCTTCAGGCCATAGAGACTATAAATCAGCCTTGGTAGGTCAAATATGAGAAGGCCCAAAAGATTATTTAGAAAAAAATATCAACCACTAAAGTCGAGCTAAACATTATGAATGATTGACCATGTATGAAAACTTCAATCATTTCCAAGAACCGTGCAGTTTTTCATGGGATAATGCCAGCATTTCAGCCATGTGATGTGTGAAGCTAGGCGAAATCAATATGTAGTCGTTGGGAGGTTCTTTTTCAAGTGTGTTAGTTCATGGTAATTCAAAGGTCATCTACTGGGCCTAGTGTATCTATGGAATCGGGTTATGTATGAGCCTTTTACCTTAGGACTACGAGTCATGTAAGGGTTCCCCTAAACCCCTAATAATGGGTATTATCAAAAATTAAAGAATAATATAATGGATTAAGACTTTTAGATTATAACATATCTGTTCAGTTGGACCACAACTAGGATCTGATGCAAACCTATCAGAATAGTATTATAATAAACTATAGGAAAAAGATACAAATAACATGGACCTAAGTAGGTTAAATTTCCAAACTAATCATCATCATTGAATTCTATTTATATAACACTTATAATATAATAACATCATATCAAAATAGTATAGTCAATGGTATCCCATAATCACTTATCTATTGGTTTTCTACTCTCACAAACCAACAGTAAATCTCTTCTACTCTCATCCCTTCCATGCATATATCATAACATGTATGTACATATAATGTTCAAATTAGAAAAAATATCTAATTATCCCAACATTCCATAGGATCTAGTATTCATTGTTTAATGAGTCAGGTCACCAATGTATCCTAAATTTCTATACCACATCTCATTATAAGGACATTTTGTATCTAGATTTCGAAAGAAATCAACATCATTACATCTAAAAATACATGAACCCAAAAAAATTGAAATATTCATCACCACTAATTATTCTCCAATAAAAGCATATATCATCACTATGGAATCTACAACAACAACTCTTAATCATAACTAATAATAGAATATTATGTGTAACACCCCAAGCTTCTATGGTACATTTCTCTTTGAATAATGAAACAACGTGTGTTGTACGCAACATCGAGTTCTAACACACACCACAACCAATCAAACTAACCGTTATAAATAGTAATACCTACTTTTTGAAATTTTAGAAATTTTATCTCTCAAAATGGACTTCATTTTTTTATTCGGAATATCGAATTTAGCCTAAGGTTAAATTTTTGTACTTTTCGAATAACTTTAATATTTTGATGAATAGTGAAAATTACGAAATTTTAATTAAAAACAACTTTTTTAATAAAAATAATAAATAGTTGAATTTTAGTGGTTTTAAAGTATATTTAGAATATATTTTTACCATTTAATACAATTTTGTTCATTGGACATAATTTCACAATTAAACCGAACATAAATAAGTATCAATCATTTGATAGTTATTATATATAAAAAACACGCTTTTTTGTTTTGATAGCGGGAGTTAATTTTAAATTAATTTCTGCCACTTCTGTGTTTTGAATTTGGAAAAATAGATTCCATATTTGGAATCAGGATGTTCAAATTGTGTAAATAGGTAACTTTTATTTTTAGACATTTTGAATAATTACTTCGGCAAATATTTTATTTACCATGGTTAAAGGGTAAATCCGGTAAATAAGGGTTAAAAAATAATATTATAATAATAAATATTTACCCTAAAACGTGTCCTAACCTTATGTTTTGATACATGTTCGACCATGGGCAACTTTGGGTCGATTTTGGGACCCCATGGTGCCACTCCTAAGTGATAAGGACACTTTATTTAAATAAATACAAAAGTGACAAAGGCATATAGCTTTTAAAAAAATAATTTTTACATAGGGTTATATATGTTGTATTTTCAACTATAAATATTAATTAAAAAGCTAAAAATATTTCCTACATAATGTTATTTTATTTATAATTTTTAGACATTAAATAATTTAATTTATTTATGACACAATGATGATGCATTAATTACCATAATAGTGAAAAATTAAAAACAATTGATATTATAAATACCCAAATAAATATAATTTGAGACATTTTATGAATTAAACTAATTTTATAGGTTAATATTACATGTTAGGATTGACTTAATTAACTTTTTTCGAAGTAATCATTCTGTTATGATTTTAACAAAAATCAATTACTGATTAGTGTCAAAATTGACCTAAAAGAGTTTTTAAAACAAATAGTATATTATTAATTGATATTAAATTCCTAAATAACTAAGATTCGTCCAAGAGACTTATATCATGATATTTTTATCATTAATGGATAACTTGGGGGTCTCTTGGATGTATATAGTAAGTTTATTAACCATATAATATAAAAATACAAAGAGACATTATAAAAGTGAAACTAATTAACTAAGAGTTAATACTTAATGATAAGGTTAATATAGTAACCCAAACCAGTCTAAATTCTATTGGTTGAGTGCTTTTCGGACCATACTCACCTTAAAATTTAACTAATCCACTTTTGAGCCATTATAAACAGAATATGAATTTATTATAAAATAATATTTCTTTCTTTTCTAAAGGTGCCCCTCACCCCTCTTATAAAAGGGCACTCTCTCTTATCATTAACTCACACCTTCAAAGCCTTTTTTTTGTCCAACCACTGCCAAAATACTCTCTCAACTTCCCTCACTTTATCATAGAGGCCTTACTTTAGTCATAAAGCCAACATAAGGAGCCCTTTTGATTAAATCAAAAGGAAGAACCCAAAGAAGAGGTAATGATTTCACCACCCTTTTTCAAGTTCCTTTCTTCTTCCACTTCTTCATTCTTTGTTATTACCATAATAAAATAATAAATCCTGTATCTTATATATACTATGATATTATTATAAATATGATACAACCATATTCAGTATTCTATCCATCCTTTGAGTAACATGTCACCATACGTGTGTACGTACGACTTACCGTCTCCACGTCGTGGTGTAATTGTTATTCAATAAATTATTATTTGGATGGGTATAATAATGATGTGTAACTGATTTAAATAATAAATATAACATTATAATGATTCTGTATATATGTTATACCATCCAATTATATAATATCAAAATAATGATATTGTCGCCCGTGCGTACGTACGGACTACCGTCTCCACGAACGCGATGAGATTCATTCTCAATCGTACCCATTCAATTATAATTATCATTTGATGATTAATAATAGTATTTAAGGACATGATATCATTCTGTATATGAATAAGATACAACATATCCATAACAAACACGACTTATTTAACAAAACATATAAAAGAAAACGAGTAAGTTAACACCCGAAACAACGATAATTCAAAGATATTATTAACAAATCAATGTTAAAAGATCATATATGATATCATATTAATGTATATGATTCATGAATAATTTAATAACAATTATTTCACAATTATACATGATTTTAACCTACCCTCAACCAAGGAAAAGTACCTGGTAAGGGTTTATTTCACAATCTCTTCATTATCCGAGGTTGCTTATACGTAATAATCAATTGGGATCTCTTTATCATCCACATCCATGTTTCTTGAAAATGTATTTCAAAACATTTTTAATATTTACAAGAATATGGGTTAAAGTCATTTATACCTTTGTTTGACTTTTTATAAGAGGTTTATAAAGGAATCTTTCCGTCGTTTCCCAAACAAGGTGCTTTTTAACCTTTTCGACAGAATTAAGGTAAGAATGTTTTTTTAATTTATTCGGTGGGTGTGGCTATTTTCCACCATTATAAAATCGTTGAAGCCTCCCTTACAATATTATAAGAATATTTTCAAAGAAAATGTTTTATTTTATAAATATATGACTCATAAATGATTTCAAAATAAAAAAGAGATAATTCTCTAAAAAGATTTCTGATTTCATCTATGTCAACATCCTTTGATGGATTTTACGCTTATTTGAAGTTGATTTATTATGATAAAAAACTTCTATATTGCATTGAAGGTTTTGTGATATGTTTGACTGTGGATGTGCTATTTTTATACCATTCATGGTTTATGGTGAAAGTATTGACAGTTCGTATGCTAGATTTACTACGAATGTTTACGTTATGTTTAAACCTTTTCATATGGGAATGCATTGGACTTAATATGTGATGGGCGGAGCCTGCTATAGATTTTCGATGCATCGGCTGGTCTCATGATACAAACTAGTGTATTGGCACAAGGCCTTGGAAAAATCTTATTTGTAGTCTTGAAACGAGGCCTTGGCTATGTGGTTATGATAGTCTGGCATTTTGCATTCCATCATTATGAAAGTGGTTATTGATATTGAATGTGATTATTCGATTAGTAGAATATCCATGTGAATAAGTAAATGGAATTATTTCATTTTATTTTTTCCATACTATGTTGAAGTTCAAGTTTAAAAGGCTTTTTTTATTTATACACTTCCTTAAATGTTTATTCTTATTTATGAAATATTATGCTATATTGTTATCCTTACTGGGCATTTGAGCTCACCCCTTTTCTATGGTTTATTTTTCCAAGTATGTGAAGAAGTAAATTATGAATGACCTGTAGGGAAATTATGAGAGGATAATAGTGTGGACTATGGAGACAATTTGTTTTTGTAGTAGTTTTTCACATTATGATGTAATGTAAAACTTTATGAAAATATATGTGGTTTCCAAGGCTACAAAACCAATCGGTCTTTCGAGATTTGATCTTACATGTGATCATTCCAATGTTATGTAATAATGCACCGACTCTAGGTAACTGGGGTCGGGGCGTTACAGTTGGTATTAGAGGAAGTTTAGTACAAACCTTGGATTCTAGATTTAGATAAACTCTGATTAGAGCACGTAGACCTAAGATGGACATTGAGGATTAGTATAGAAGAACTTCCTAGAATTTTTTTGTTGTAGAGATTTTGTGAGTTTTATGAGCAATACATCCCTGTCTGGATATGAGAAGGTAGATGCGGCTCTAGCATAGATGTACCTAGGGGTAAAACCCGAAAACACCGCATTGATCTAGACTCGAACGGGAAGTGGTGCACGACAATGGGCCTTGCTGCACTCTTGGTTACGACACTCCCGGGGGATATACTTAGGATAACTCTCATTTTCATTACAAATCATTATGAAGGTTTTATGAGTATATAATTCCTCAAATAAAACATTTTTTATGATTATGGATTATATCCATAAATAGTTCAATTTATGTTAAGTGTTTTATAAGTATGAGATTATGTATTTTGATTCATAAACTAATCTAGTTTATGCCATTGTTTATAAATGGCGCCTAGTGGAAGAAATGGAAACTGTATCATTGCACATACTCCATGTAGGGATTTCCCTCCTACTCAAGATAATTATAGTGGAGCTGGTGATGCAAATGGTGCTGATCAGTTAATCACCATATTGGGACAACTCACTCAGGTTATGAATAATAAACTTACTTGTATGGAGCACCCTGATCCAAAGCATGGAGGATAAATGTTAGATCTATTCATGAGGAAACAACCACCAACGTTCAATGGGATTACAAATCCCTTAGTAGCTGAGCAATGGATAAATTCCCTAGAGAAAATATTTCCAGCATTGGGGAGAAGTTAAAGAGAAAAAGTTATCATGGCTGTTTACCGCCTTACTGGAGATGCTGATCAATGGTGGTCATTGATTCAAAACATGAAGGAAGATGATGAAGTATCAAATATGGAATGGATGGAGTTCAAAGATCTATTTTTAGAAAAATACTTTCCTCATGACCATCGAGCAGATATGGAAAGGCAGTTTCTAAGTCTGAGACAAAAGGAGTATGAGAATGTCACAATGTATGAGGCTAACATTACAAGGATAACAATGTATGTTGGAGATTATATATGTATCCCAATAAGTAAGATTGATAGTTTCTTCGATGGGTTAAAACAATTTCTCTGTCGAGCATTAGTCTCACAATCCTTCTCTTTGTACGAAGATATTGTCTCAAGTGCTATCCAAACAGAAAAGGAATTCTCTAAGTCTTATGACATTAAATCAAAGAAAGAGAAGAAGAGATCTGCTGATCAATCTGGGAATGGAAATAAGGAGAAGAAGGGAAAGGTTTAATATCCAACATGTGGTAAATGTGGGAAGAAACACCCCGGTACTTGCTTGAAGGGAATTGGCGTCTGTTACAAATGTGGTGAAAAATGCCACCACGCTCGTGAATGAAAAGGGAATAAGGAAGCTACCAATGTTCAATGCTACAATTTGCAGGGAGATGGGACATTATGCAAATGAATGTATTAATTGTCAGGGGAACTTAGCTTAGAAAAGGCCAAGGGATCAAGGACAAGCTGTTGCTATCACTACTGCTGAGGTAGAAGCTCCAAAAGACGTGGTGGCTGGTAATTTAATGGTTTTCTCAAGTTTAGAAAAAGAATTATTTGATTCTGGATCATCGCATTGTTTCATATCTTCCCAGTTTTCTATGAAAATTAGATATTTCTAATTTGATTTAACACGGGAGTTTTTAGTTAAAACTCCTAAGGGATGTATCATTGCAACAATGTTTTGTGAATCAGTCCCCATTAGAGAACATTAATGTTCTTTATCCGCTGATCTCATCATCATACCTATGACTGAGTTTGATATAATCCTTGGTATGGATTGGATTTCAGATTATGACGCATAGATTTATTGTAAGAAGAAGGAGGTTACGATTTTTGATGATGATGACACGGAACACCTTATCTTTAGAGCAGAATCGTCACCACCTAATTCTTATCTAGATCCACCCCCAGTAGCTCAACTAAATTCCATTATTGGGGAGGAAGAGAATGAAATGATTGTGGGTGAGTAAAGGAATGTTCAAATAGAGGATGTACCTATTGTGAAAGAATATGTAGATGTATTTCCGGATGATTTACCGGGACATCCTCCAGAATGAGAAGTTGAGTTGTCGATTGATTAAATTCCTGGATCATGGACTATATCGAAGACCCCTTAAGGAATGGCCACTGTAGAATTAGTTTAAATAAAGAAAAAACTATAGGAATTGAGTAATAAACAATTTATTCACCCTAGTGTTTCTCCATGGGGAGCCCATGTTCTTTTTGTTAAAAAGAAAGATGGATCTATGAGGTTATGTATCGATTATAGGGAGATTAATGATATAACAATAAAGAACAAGTATCCCCTACCTTGAATTGATGATATATTTGACCAACTGCATGGAGCTCAATAATTTTCAAAGATTGACCTTCGATCTGGACACCATCAGTTGTGTGTAAAGAAGGAAGACATTCTGAAGAAGACATTTGGAATTAGGTACGGGCATTACGAGTTTACAGTAATGCCTTTGGATTGACTAATGCACCCTCTGTATTCATGGATCTGATGAATAGAGTTTTCAAGGAATATCTCGATGAATTTTTGGTGGTATTTATTGATGATATCTTGGTATACTCTAAAAGCTACGAAGATAATGAAAATCACTTGCGCATTATCCTGAAGACTCTGAGAAGAAATGATTTATATGGGAAGTTTAGCAAGTGTGAATTCTGTCTTCATGAGATTTCTTTTCTTGGCCATATTGTCTCTAAATATGGAATCTCTATTGATCGTTTTAAGACCAAGGAAATCCAAGAATGGCCAGCACCTACGAGTATAACTGAGGTACGCAGTTTTATTGGTTTGGCAGGTTATTATCGACGATTCGTCCTGAATTTTGCCCGATTGGCTAACCCATTAACGAATCTCACAGGTAAAGGGGTTAAATTTGTTTGGAGAAAAGAGTTTGAAGAATTTTTCTAAGAACTGAAGAGAAGATTAGTCAATTATCCTATATTGACTCTACCATCGGGGAATGATGGGTTCGTTATTTATAGTGATTCATCGAAGAAATGACTTGGTTGTGTCCTTATGCAGAATGATAGGGTTATTGGCTATGCATCACGATAGTTGAAAATTTATGAACGAAACTATCCTACTCATGATCTCGAGTTAGCAGCTGTGATCTTTTCTTTGAAGATATGGAGGCACTACCTCTATAGTGAAAAAATGTGAGATATATACTGATCACAAGAGTTTGAAAAATATTTTCTCACAAAAAGAACTCAACATGAGGCAAAGGAGATGGCTTGAATTACTCAAGGATTATGATTGCACGATACACTACCACCCAGTTAATGCAAACAAGGTGGAAGATGCTATGAGAAGAAAAAACCACATAGATTTGAATAATATGAGAATTGAAAGGGATCCAATTTTCATGGATCTAGTGAAGATGGACATGGGAATAACCAGGGAAGGTGAAACATCAATTCTTTTCCAAATGGTTTCCAAACCATCTTTACTAGAAATGATTAAGAGTTCTCAGACTGATGATGAATAATTTCAAAAGAAGATTAATTTTGTGAATGATGGGAGATTGAGAGACTTTGTGTATGAAGAAGGAATTTTGAAATTCGGGAAGAGACTTTGTGTTCCCGATATACCTGATCTAAGAAGGGAATTACTGGATGATTCTCATAGTTCCAATTTCTCTATACACCCTGGGAGCACCAAAATGTATGGAGACTTGAAAGAACATTTTTTGTGGGAAAAATGAAGAGGTAGATTGCTTATTTTGTGTCAAGATGTATGGTTTGTCAACAAGTGAATGATGGAAGGAAACAAACTGGTGGAGTATTGCGACCTCTTCCCATACCGGAGTGGAAATGGGACAATATTACAATGGAATTTGTCATGGGGATACCGAAGACTCCTAGAAGGAATGATGCAATATGGGTCATTTTTTGATCGTATTACCATGTCAGCACATTTTCTTGCTATAATGGAAGATTAACCACTTGAACGACTAGAAAGACTATATATTAATGAAGTTGTGAGACTTCATGGAGTACCCCTATCGATTGCTTCTGATCGTGATCCCCGTTTTGCTTCAAGATTCTGGAAAAGTCTTCAGAAAGCCTTGGATACTGAACTTCATTTGAGCACTGCCTACCACCCTCAAACAGATGGACAATCAGAACAAACTATTAAAACCATAGAATACATGTTCAGATCCTGCTCACTTGACTTGCAGTGTATATGGGATCAATATTTACCTCTGGTAGAATTTTCCTATAACAACAGCTTCCATTCGAGTATTCAGATGGCACTATATGAAGCATTATACAGAAAGAGATTTCATACACAAAACTATTGGGATGAAGTTGGTGAAAGAAAACTTGTAGGCCCAGAACTGGTGGAGGAAACGATGGAAAAGGTGAAGGTAATCCAAAACCATATCAAAGAAGCTCAATGTAGGTAGAAGAGATATGTTGATAATCGAAGAAGGATTTGGAATTTCAAGTCGGTGATCATGTTTTCCTAAAGGTATCTCCATGGAAGGGAGTCATACATTTTCGTATGAAAGGTAAATTGAGTCCCAGGTACATTGTACCTTTTGAAATTCTAGAATGAATTGGGGTCGTAGCTTACCGATTGGTAATGCCGCCAAGTCTCTTCAAAGTTCACGATGTGTTCCATGTATCTCTGTTGAGGAAATACATGCCTGACCCAACGCATGTACTCACCTACATGGAATTAAAACTGGAAGTCGATCTGTCTTATTGAAAATAACCCATCAGGATTCTTGATATGAGAGAACAAGTACTACAAAACCGGATGACGGGTCTGGTAAATGTTTTGTGGAGAAACCATACGATGGAAGAGGCAACGTGGGAACCCGAGGAACTTATGATGAAGAACCACCCGAGTCTTTTCATGCGGTAGTATTCTAGAAATTTTGAGGACGAAATTATTTGAAGGAGGGTAGAATGTAACACCCCAAGCTTCTATGGTATGTTTCTCTTTGAATAATGCAATAGTGTGTGTTTTACACAACATCGAGTTCTAGCACACTCCACAACCAATCAAACTAGCAGTTATAAATAATAATACCTACTTATTGAAATTTTAAAAAATTTATCTCTCAAAATGGACTTTATTTTTGGATTCAAAGTATCGAATTTATCCTAAGGTGAAATTTTGGTACTTTTCGGATAACTTTAATATTTTGATGAATAGTGAAAATTACTAAATTTTAATTAAAAACAATTTTTTTTATTCAAAATAATTAATAGTGATAAATTGTGAATTTTAGTGGTTTTAAAGTATGCTTAGAATTTATTTTTACCATTTAATACAATGTTGGTCATTGGATATAATTTCACAATTAAACCAAACATAAACAAGTATCAATCTTTTGATAGTTATTATATCTTAAAAACACGCTTTTTGTTTTGACAGTGAGAATTAATTTTAAATTAATTTCTGCAAATTCTGTGTTTTGAATTTTCAAAAATGGATTCCATATTTGGAATCAGGATGTTCAAATTGTGTAAATACGTAACCTTTATTTATAGACATTTTGAATAATTATTTCGGTAAATATTTTATTTACCATGGTAAAAGGGTAAATCCGGTAAATAAGGGTTAAAAAATAATATCATAATAATACATAATTACCCTAAAACGTGTCCAAACCTTATTTGTTGATACATGTTCGACCATGGTCATCTTTGGGTCGATTTTGGGACCCCATGGTGCCACTTGTAAGTGATAGGGACACTTTATTTAAATAAATACAAAAGTGACAAAGGCATATATCCTTTAGAAAAACAATTTTTACATAGAGTTATATATGTCTTATTATCAACTATAAATATTAATTCGAAAGATAAAAAGATTTCACACATAATGATATTTTATTTATAATTTTTAGACATTATATATTTTAATTTATTTATGACACAATGATGATGCAGTAATTACCATAAGAGTTAAAAATTAAAATAATTGATATTATAAATACCCAAAAAATATAATTTGAGACTTTTTATGAATTAAACTAATTTTCTAGGTTAATATGACATATTAGTATTGACTTAATTAACTTTCTTCTAAGTAATCATTCTGTTATAATTTTTACAAAAATCAATTATTGAATAGTGTAAAAGTTGACATAAAAGATTTTTTAATTAAAATAATATATTATTACTTGATATTAAATTCCTAAAAATCTATGGTTCGTCAAACCGACTTATATCATGATAGGTGTATCATTATTGGACCACTTGGGGGTCGCTTGGATGTATATAGTAAGTTTATTAACCTTATAATATAAAAATACAAAGAGACATTGTAAAAGTGAAACTAATTAACTAAGAGTTAATAATTAATGATAAGGTTAATATAGTAACCCAAACCTGTCTAAATTATATTGGATTAGTGGTTTTAGACCTATACCCACCTTAAAGTTTAAATAATACACTTTGGAGCCATTAGAAACCGAATATGAATTTATTATAAAATAATATTTCTAGCTTTTCCAAAGGTGCCCCTCACCCCTCTTATAAAAGGGACTCTCCCTTCTCATTAACTGAAACATTCAAATCCTTTTGGATCTGCCAAAATCTGACCAAATACACTCTCAACTTCCCTCACTTCATCTTAGAGGCCTTCCTTTAGTCAGAAATCCATCCTAAGGAGCCCTTTTGATTAAATCAAAAGGAAGAACCCAAAGAATAGGTAATGATTTCACCACCCTTTTTCAAGTTCCTTTCTTCTTCCACTTATTATTTCTTTATTATTACCATTCTAAAATAATAACTCCAGTATCTTATATATACTGTGATATTATTATAAATATGGTACAACCATATTCATTGTTCTGTCCATCCTTTGAATAACATGTCACTATACGTGCGTACGTACGGCTTACAGTCTCCACGTCATGGTGTAATTGTTATTCAATAAATTATTATTTGTATGGGTATAATAATGATGTGTAACTCATGTAAATAATAAATATAACACGATAATTATTCTGTATATATGTTATATCATCCAATTATATAATATCAAAAGAATGATATTGTCGCTCGTGCGTATTTACGGACTACAATCTCCCCGAACGTGATGAGATTCATTCTCCATCGTATCCATTCAAGTATAATTATTATTTGACTATTAATAATAGTATTTAAGGACATGATATCATTATGTATATGAATAAGATACAACCTATCCATAACAAACACGGCTTATTTAACAAAACATATAAAAGAAAACGAGTAAGTTAACACCCGAAACAATGATAATTCTAAGATATTATTAACAAAGAAATTTTAAAAGATCATATATGATATAATATTAATGTATATGATTCTTAAATAATTTACTAAGAATTATTTTTCCATTATACATGAGGTTAACCTAACTCAACCAAGTAAAAGTACAAGGTAAGGGTTTATTTCGCAATCTCTTCATTATTCGAGGTTGTTTATATGTAATAATCTACTGGGATCTCTTAATCATCCACATCCATGTTTCCTAAAAATGTATTTCAAAACATTTTTACTATTTACAAGAATATGGGTCAAAGTCATTTATACCTTTGTTTGACTTTTTATAATATGTTTATAAAGGAATCTTTCAATCATTTTCCAAACAAGGTGTTTTTAACCTTTTCGACGGAATTAAGGTAAGAATGTCTTTTTTTTAATTTATACGGTGGGTGTGGCTATTATCCACCCTTATAAAATCGTCAAACCTCCCTTAAAACCTTATAAGAATATTTTCAAAGAAAATGTTTTATTTTACAAATATATGACTCTTAAATGATTTCAAAATAGAAAGAGATATTTCTCTAAAAAGAATTTTGATTTCATCTATGTCAACATCCTTTGATGGATTTTACGCTTATTTGAAGTTGATTTATTATGATACAAAACATCTATATTGTAGTGAAGGTTTTGTGATATGTTTGACTGTGGATGTGCTATTTTTATACAATTCATGGTTTATGGTGAATGTATTGGCATTTTGTATGCTATTTTTAATACGAATGTTTAAGTTATGTTTAAACCTTTTCATATGGGAATGCATTGGACTTAATATGTGACGGGTGGAGCGCAATATATCTCCTCGATGCATCGGTAGGTCTCATGAGACAAACTAGTATCTTGGCACAAGGCCTTGGAAAAATCTTATTTGTATTCTTGGCACGAGGCCTTGGCAATGTGGTTATGATACTCTGAAATTATGCATTACATCACTATAAAAGTGGTAATTGATATTGCATGTGATTATTCGATTAGTAGAATATCCATTGAATAATTAAATGGCATTATTTCATTTTATTTTTGTCATACTATGTTGACGTTCAAGTTTAAAAGGATTTTGTTATATTTATACATTGCCTTAAATGTTTATTCTTATTTATGAAAGTTTCTGCTATATTTTTATCCTTACTGGTCATTTGAGCTCACCCCTTTTCTATGTTTTATTTTTCCCAGGATGTGAAGATGTAAATTTTGAATGACCTGCAGGGATATTATGAGGGGATAATATTGTGGACTATAGAGACAATATATTGTTGTAGTAGTTTTTCACTTTATGATGTAATGTAAAACATTATGAATATATCTAGGGTTTCCAATGATACCAAACCAGTCGGTCTTTCAAGATTTGATCTTTCTTGTGATCATGCCAATGTTATGTAATAATGTACTGAATCTAGGTAACTGGGGTCGGGGCGTTACATTATGGAAGTAGGGGTAGTCAGCATGTGAATCCCTACCAGAAACTATTATAAAATTGATTATTTGAAAATGGATATTATTGATGGATTGTCATATATTTTAAATATTTAAGAAATATATAGTCGTTCATGATGGTTAAAATTAATGATTAGGTAAAATATTTAAACATTGTGTAATATTTGTTAATTTGAATATGGCCAAAATTAGTCATTTTAGGATTAAATGCATTATTGCAACAGAGAGTTATTAGGGACAAATAATGTATTCAGTCACAATATTTGTTTTCCACAATTCATTCAGCGATGGAATATATGTCACTTTTACCCCATAATGAAACCTAAAAAACAATTCCACCAAATTTTCAGAATGATAACTTCTTCTTTTCATGAATGTTTTGGATGACTAGATTTAGTCCTTATAATTTTATAATCATCACATAATCATAAAAATCATAGTAGGGATAGAAATATAATATATATATATATATATATATTAGATAGAAATTATAGATATGAGAATTAATTACACTATTCATTGAGATGTTAGGCTGTATATACGCATGAACAAAGTTTTCATTTTCTAGAATGATGGGAAAAAAGAAATTATAATTAGAATTCATCATTATAAAATAATTATTATATCATATACATCATTTATGTTCATAAAAACCATATTTATTACCATCCATGTTAATATAAAATAAAAAAAATCATATCGCTTTGTGGAGGACTTAGGCCACACGTATGCATTAGGGACATTATCATTTTCCAATGGATTTGAGTGTATTATGGACTATTTGATTTCATAATTAAATTAGTATAATTAATAAAGAAAAATCATATATATTAATTCAATCCATCATTATATGTTTTCATGATATGTTATAATTTGAAACAAATTACAGTGATTTATGAAGCATTTTTTTGTCATACAAGCGATCGATGGGTTTGTATTCATTTTCTATAATATGAGATGGATATAGGTTATTAAATCAAGATAATAAAATCCTTGTATATTCTAAGTACTATTTTTATTATATATAAATTATTGAAAATTGATTCATGGTTGTAAAAGAATATATACTAAAGAATGAACTTAGTGAATATATTAACATATTCTTAGAAACATCTCCATAGGATCTCTTAATAAGGATCTAAGGGTAGTTATTTTGGGAATAAAACCGACTATATATTTTTGATAAGGATTATTTAGTGATATGTTTTTTAAGGTTTTCAGTAAAATGATATGATATTTGTGAATAAGTTAGGGGAGGAGATTCCCATTTAAAATTGAGGAGGTTTGGTATTATCAAAATACCAAAATCAATTCTATAATAGGAAGTCACACACAACCTATGTTCTTCCAAAATTTATAAATAATATATTCAATGGAAGTTAGCTTTTAGAAACAATTTCACAGTAGTGGGGAAAATATTTTTACGGTGGTTAGTTTTTATTTTTTACGGCAGCTTTTGGCCGACATTATTATAGGAAACGTCATAAACATTGTTTTTTTACGTCATCTATTTTAAAACCAACATAAAAACCAAAAATACGAAGTGTTTTTCATGACGGTACCTCAAAAAACTACGTGGAAAACGTTTCGGAGTCATGATTTATTATGGAAGTTTTTAAATAAATGACGTGGTAAATACTTTATTACATCGATTATTATATAACTGACATAATAAACTGCTCCTCCGAAGCATTTATCAAGTTGGTTATTGAATAACCAATGTGAAAAACAACTTTATCATGTCAGTAATTTTCATAAGAGACGTGATAAACCAGTCCGTCAAGTGCCTTTTCATGTTGGATAAATAATAACTGATGGGAAACATATATACTATGTCAGTAATAAAAAAACCTATGTCAAAAAACATTCCATTCCATTTATTACGTCAATTATCAAATAACTGATGTAAAAACCCATTCACATGAATTTGTTACTTTGGTTTTCAAATAACTGACGTAAAAACAATTTTTTATTAAAATTGTTTAGCCACAACTATTCCCTAACAAAGAAGACTTGAAACAGACAAAAAAAAGTCCAAAACTAGATAACCCCACCCCAATGGACAACCCTCCCCCACCCCAAGAAACCCCCACCCCACTAGACACGCCCCCACCCCGTGGACACTCCCTAGATAACCCCCACCCTCCTGGATAGCCTCCCACCCCTCTAGACCTCCCTCCCACCTTCATGGACACCCTCCCACCCCCATGGACACCTTGGACACCCCCACCCTACAATACAACCCTCACACACCCCTGAAACCCCCTGGATATCCCCATACCCCTAGACACTCCCTGAACAGCCCCCACCCCCTTCGAAAACCGCCACACCACTGGATAGCACTCTCACCCTCTTGGACACCCTCCAAACACCATGGACACCCTAGAGACCCCCACCCCACTTGAAATCCCCCCCACACCCCTGGAACCCCCCACCCCTTTGACCCCCCACCCCACACTCACACACACCCATGGACACCACCTGGACATCCCCCACCCTCATTGATTTCCCCCCACCCCTTGGACATCCTTCCCACCCTCCTGGACTCCCTCACATCCCCCATTGACACCCTTTACACCCCCACCCCACTAGATAGCCCTCCCACACCACTAGAACCCCCCCACCCCAGGACACCACCCACACCCGTAGACACCCCCTGGACAACCCCCACCCTCTTGGACATCCCCCCACTCCCGTGGATAGCCCTCCCACCCTCATGGACACCCTCCCAACCCCATGAACACCATGTACACCCTACCCCACTGGACAACCCTCCCACACCACTGGAAACCACCCCATCACAATGGACACCCTCACACCACTGGACACCCCATGGACAGCACCCACCCTCCTAGACAGCCCACACCCCATGGGAAACCCTACCACCCTCCTGGACACCCTCCCACCCACATGAACACCCTGGAAAACCCCACCCCACTGGACATGCCTCCCACACCCCTATAAAACCCCTGGACACCCCCACACCCCTGGACACCACCTGGATATCCCCTAGCTTTTGGACAGACCCCCACTCCCATGGACAACCCTTCCACCATGCGGGACACCCTCCACTGTCATGGACAACGTTGACACCCCCACACCCCTATACACCCCTTGGATACCCCCACCCCACCCTCCTGGACAACACCCAACCCCTATAGATGGTCCTCCCACCGTCCTTAACACCCTCCCACCTCCATGAACACCTTGGACCCCCCCACCCCATTGGACAACCCTCCCACACATCTGGAACCCCCACCCCCTTAACACCCCACACCCCTGGACACAACCTAGACATCCCCACCCTCCTAGACATCCTCACCCCTCTAGACAGCCCTCCCACCCTCTTAGACACCCTACTATCCCCATTGACTCCCTAGACACCCCCACCCAACTGGACAACCCTCCCACAAACCTGAAACCCCCCACCCCACTAGACATCCCCCACCCCTGGACACCCCCAACCACCATCTTGGACATCCCCCACCACCCTAGACAACCCTCCCACCCTCCTAGACACCCTCCCACCCCAATGGACTACCTGGACACCCCCACCCCCACTGGATAACCCTCCCACACCCCTATAACCCCCTTGACTCCCACCCCTTGACATCCCCACCCACTTAGACAGCCCCCACTCCACTGGACAACCCTTCTACTATCCTGGACACCCTCCCACCCCCATGGACACCCTGGATAGTCCCCAACCCACTGGACAACCCTCCCACACTCCTGGAATCCCCCCACCGCACTGGACACCCCCACCCCTAGACACCCCCTGGACAGCCCCCACCCTCCTGGACAGCCCTCACCCCCTAGACAGCCCTCCCACCCTCCCGGACACCCTCCCACTCCATGGACACCCTAGACACTCCGATCCCAATTGAAAACCCTCCCACACCCCTATAAACCCACACCCCACAAGACACCCCCACCTATAGATACCCCCTAAACTACCCCCACCCCCAGGACCACCCACACTCCCTTGGATATCCCTCCAACCCTCCTAGACATGATCCCAACCCCATGGACACCCCACCCCACTAGACATCCCTCCCACACCCCTGGCACCCCCCAATGGGAATCCCCACACCCCTAGAGACACCTCGGATATCCCCACTATCCTAGATAGCACCCATTCCTCTGAACAGCCCTCCCACCCTCTTGGACACCCTCCCACCCACATGGAATCCCTAGACAACCCCACCCCACTAGAAAACCCTTCCACACCCCTTGACCCCCCCACTAGACACCCCCACACCCCTGGACACTGCCTAGACAGCTCCCCCTCTTGGACAGCCGCACCCCCTTGGGTATCCCTCCAACCCTCCTGGACACCCTCCCACTACCATAGACACCCTTGACACACCTACCCCACTAGACAGCCCTCCCACACCACTAGAAACCCCCACCCGCTGGACACCCCCACACCCCTGGATACCCCCAAACCAGAATCCATACCAGAAAAACCACCATAACTAGACCAAAACAAGAAACAGAGTGAAATTAAACCTCCACATATATAACATTCATAACTTGATATGTCAACTAAAAAAACCTAAATCCAATCTCAATGACTACCATATACACAATTTTAATTACAATATTAAAAATTACATTTTACACTACAAACAAAATAAAATTTAATCAAATTTGTAAATTAATGTGACCATTCCAATTGTAATTGTTTGACCTCTTGACCATTATAATGATGAGGGTCATCAAATATCTACAAATTAAAAGGAAAATAGAAAACATGAGTAATGAATAAAACAAATGAAATATTATGGAAAAATTTAAAAGGAAATATTACCAGGTCATAGATCACAAGTGTTCTAGTTGTAATTATTTTATAAATAAATCTTAACATATAATATGCCAATTCAATGACTCCTTTTTGTTCATGATAATTTTGTTTAAATGAGTGTTAAATCAAAATATTGTGTTTATTTAATACATCAAAAAGTACAAATTATAAATAGTTATCTACCTTTACTTTTACATATTTGATTTTGGCACTTGTTTTCTTTGTGTTATTTTTGAAAGTATACCCATCCTATATTAGAAAATAATACCAATAGGATGAATTTAAAATTAATTATAATATATTAAACTATTAATAAATTAAAACATACTTTTCCAACATATTCTTAAAGCATTCCCGCACATTTCCATGGACATAGCATATCCAATAATGTGTTTTCTTTCTTGGAAAAATTACACCTAACATCCAATGATCAGTGATAAATGAAAATTCAAGGTTAGTGGTTTCTTATGTAAAAAGGTAACGAATTATTTTCCAGAGATATGTATCATACCTCTAACTAAAAGGCATCATCAAACATAGTAAGATTATATTCTGTTCAAATATTTCAGCAATATAAATCATTCTCTATTCCTCATCCAATGTATCTGCTTTTGGGGAAATAAAATACGGGTCTATGGATCTATATACATCTGTACGATCATTATTCTCACATTTGTTATAAAGATACCTAATAAAAAATAGACATAAGTACACATTTTTAATAAATATAACGCATGGAAAATATGTTAAGACTTACATGGAAACAATTTTCACCATATTGATTCCAAACATTTCTCTAATAACAAGTTCCATGATATCGTTTTTCACAATCCCCAAATTTATTGCACATCCACAAACATGATCATCCATTTGAAACTCATCATGATCCTCTAAAAAATTTGAATATCTTGAAAATCAGTCAAGACTACTAGAATCTGTATCTGATGTCATAAATTTTTTTATTTGTTGTTTTCTATACAATATTTCTTTACCTTTGATGTATTATTTTAAAAATAAATTGAAAAATATATTAGTTTTCAAATGTTAAAACAACTTTAATAAAAAAATAAATAGAATATATAACATACATACCTCTATGGTAATGAGTCGCAGAAGTCCGGATGTCCAAATTAAAAAAAGGCTGATACTATGTCCATCTATCATCACCTCATCTGTAGGTAATGGTACTCAAGATAATCTATCTATAATATCCTATACAATGACCCTATGAATTTCTACCTCAAACTGTTTGATGGTGAAATGTATCTCCAATACAATATACTATCCTATGTGCAAATATATGATGCTGAGGATCATCAAAATACAACTCACAATAAGTAGGAAGTTTCGGTGGAGGAGTAGGATAAAAAATGGGGTCTGATGGCTAAGGTGGGGGAGTGGGAACTGCCGACATAGGTGGAGATTAAATAATGGCATATTCAGGGGAAGGTGGAGGAGTGTGAGCTGCAGTTTGAAAATGTCTTTTCATGTCTGTAAACATTGAATGTACCGATGCTTTAATATTTTCCTCCATCTTCGCATTAATATTATGAACTTTATCCTCCAAGGATTATATATTTTTTATAAACACCCTAAATGGAAGAAGTTGAAGAATGTGGTAACCCTTTTATTACCGATACACCAATTAGATATCCTAGTACACGACCAGGATTTTCGGGCTTTACCAATGTTGTAGATAAAATATCTTTCCTCTCAGAAGCTATAAATACCACATGTGAGAAATTCTCCTCAAGACAATCCTGTATTAATTAATTGAACATTTCTTTAATGATTCAAATTATATAAATAATATAGTTAACATAAATAAATAAAATAAATATCTTATAATCCTCTCAGCTACGATTCTCAAATCTTTCGAATGATATTTCCCCGTTCTTCCCATCCAATATCTCTTCTATCATTCATTTATAGATGGTGGGTATGGAGGCGAAACCTATCCAGAGCTTGAAAACTCATTTATTAGTTTTTTTAACATTTTCACCATCATTTGTTCTTCCAATAATATATACCCCCCTCCCAGAGACAAACTATGAGGGTATACATTTTTAAATTGGACCTTCTGATGATATGTCCTTGTTTACTATAAATTAAGAATAATAAATCATTAATAAAACTTTAATAAGATCATTTATATAATAAATCTTGTGAAAGTTTACATTTCCCTTATGAAAAAAGAATCTTTTCTTCTACTTTCAACAAATTGTATTCATGTGTCTTCATATATGAAAATATATATATGACATGAATTTTCATGATTCATATGACCAAAAATGAAATAAGATGTGAGGGTTGATTTGAAATCCCTCCATCTCCTAGAAGCCATCGTAAGCATTTCTTCTTGACTCCTAACATTTTAGGAATATCAAATGTCATCTGATAAAGATGACGTAGAAAATATTATACTAGAAACATTTAAAGACTAAGAAACTAGTAGAAAAAGATCTTTCCAAAATCATCTCCCAAAATTAAGATATTATATGTTTTTCTACACTTCTCCAATTATCATACCAAATAATTATTTTTCCCTTACCCTGTGTTGACACAAAAATCGTAAAATTGTTTTCATTTGGACCTCTATGAATATCATTCTCATCAGACACAATGAGTATCTTCTGGTCCTTCATACAATCAAGTGATAATTTTGGTAAAGGTGTGCGACCAAATTTCCCAACTCCTGAACAATTCTTCATCATTATAGGAGCATATGAGGAAGATTGGAGAATATCAAGAGGTGAATGTGAATATTCCTCCCCAAAGGTATGACCATTATGCCCATCTCCATAATCATGTAGTTGATCAACTGATTGATATGCCATTATCTTTCTAAACAAAAAAAACATTATTTCCCAAATATAAAATTTAAAATATTACAAAACTAATGTAAACAGAAAATGGAAAATTGAACTTTGTTATGTAATAGTAAACATGGTTAATAAGGTAAGCTTGTTAAATAATGGTAAAGATGCTAAATATTGTAATTATGGTAGTGTAATTGTAATTCAACAAAATCAATAAATATATAAGATACATAAAGGTAAACTATGGTAAACTATGGTAAACTGTGGTTAACATTGTAAACATGGTAAACATGGTAAACATGGTAAACATGGAAAACATGGTAAACATGGTAAACATGGTAAACATGGTAAACATGGTAAGCATCATAAACATGGTAAACATGGTAAACATGGTAGACATCGTAAACATGGAAAACATGTTAAACCTAGTAAACATGGTAAAGTAATTGTCATTCATTTATAATAATAGATATATAATTTATGAAATAGTAAACATTAAAAATTAAACTAAAAAATTAAAATTAACACAGAATTCTAATTATTTGTTTTAATAAAAATTTTAACAGACAAAAAAATTACAATATCTATCATTTTATGAAAATAATAAATGTAAAAAAGAAATAAAAATTAGTTACCTATAATATTAGGAATGTACAAATGGATTGTTTCCCCAAATTCCTTCCCCATGATTGTTCCTTATGGCACAAACCATGTCTTCAATATGGTCATTGTTATGTTATGCTAATAATTCAATGGAATTAGCGATCTCAATTTAATCAGTATCTTCATCAAGTTTATCCTCACCAACATATTATTTTTCACATTGTAAAACAATAAACCACAACATAATGAATTGATCAACTACATAGATAATCTGTTTCGCATGTGTTTTCATTATAAAAGAATCTGCGTTGTCTTCCAATCTATTCAGATTTATAATAGTCTTTCCAAATTAATTGTGTATGACATTATTGTTACCGATAAACCATTTTTAGTTAAAAACAAGTACTTTAATATTAAAGTAATAAACCTCCCATATTTCTTCAATGACTCCATAATATTCACTTGATGTAAAAAATGGGTTTTTTTCTATAGAACTCGAAAAATGCATTGCTTCTGCAAACACTAATACACCACTATTCTGAACCACACTTCTTTTGTGCTGAGTTTTTGTATGAAATGTATAGCCATTAATGTCATACCTGGTCCATGTTATCAAATTTAAACATGGAACACCCATAAACCATATTAAGGTCTCTGATACATCTGATCTACCAAGAAAGGTATTTTTAAACCATGAAAAAAATGTTTTGTTGTGATCATTCAAAATCCACATCTATTTCTTCTTTGGATGACATTGTTTAAACTCATTAATATGTAATGTAATATAGGTATGTGAATCAACTATGTCAATCAAGAATTAGAATTATAACTTCTTGATCTGTTCAGCTGATAATGATTTGAATTTCAAGCCATGAACCCTATTTCCCTCATTATTAACTCATTCATGGAAATATGGAGGAAAAACTATGTGCTCTTCCGCAACCAAGTAGCTCATAAAAAACTCTACAACCTCCTAAAAATATAATTTTCAATAATGGAGGCTTCAGGTCGATATGGATTCTTAACATACCCCTTCAATATTTTCTTATACCATTCAAAAGGATACATCCAACAAAGATATACAAGTCCAAAAAGCTTTACTTTTTGAACCAGTTAAATCACTAAATGCACCATTAGATGAAAAAAAGATGGATGAAAATACACTTCTAATTGAAAATGTATAGAAATTGAATCCCTTTCCAAAATGTTCAAATAATTCACATCAATCACCTTATTAAAAATTGAATTGAAAAAATAACACAACTTAATTATATTATTTTTGAAACAGAGAGGCAATATTCCACACAATGCAACTGGTAGAAGTTGTTGCATCATGACGTGAAAATCATGAGATTTCATACCTATCAACTCCATATAAATCAATGAGACAAAAAATTTTACATTTGAAGAATAACCTTGATGCACTTTAATATCATTAAGACACTAAAAAAGGTAATTTTCTCCCTCTTGGATAATGTATGAAAAGCCAGGGGAAGAAATTTTTGTCTTCAATTAGGAGTGGGATCTAACTCTAAACACATTCCCATTGATAGTAATTCAAATCATTCATTCAACCCTTGTTTTGTATTTCCTTTAATATCTCACAATTTTCCAATCAAATTGTTGTATATATTATTCTCCACATGCATGACATCAATATTATGATTCAATTCTTGATATCTTTAATATGGTAGCTAAAAAAATATTATCCTTTTCTTCCAAATATGTCTATCATTACCAGATTTTCGGGTCTTTCCCAATGTCACATCATGGTTTTCCACCCTCTCAAACACACATTTGGGGTTAATGGGTTTAGAGAAATATTAAATTATTTTGATCCATTGAATGCCTTTTTTAGTTTTCTATATGAGTGATCTATAGGCAAAAACATTCGATGACCCATGTATAATATTTTTCTCCCATGATGAAATTGACAATATGAAGTCTTTTGTTCGCATATTTGGACATGCTTTATGCCCCTTAACACTGTAACCAGAAAAATTTCCATATGCTGGTAAGCCATTTATAGTGAACATAAGCACTACATGCTATTGAAAATATTCCATTTTATATGAACCATACACCCTAATACCATCTTCCCATAAATGATTAAAATAATAAATCAATGATGACAAGAAAACATCAATATCATTTCCTGGTTTCTTCGGACCAGAGATCATTATACTCAACATGACATATTTTCACTTCATAAAAAATTTTGGAGATAGGTTTTAAACTACCAATAAAATAGGCCATGAAATATGTGTGCTACTAAGGGTTTGATATGGATTTATTCCATCTGTGTACATCCCTAGTACGATATTTCTAATTTCATTTCCAAATGTAGGATACTAATCATCAATTTTTTTCCATTGTGGAAGATAAGTTGGATGATGTATTTTTCCATCACATATCTACTCATCATTATTCCATCATAACATTTTTTGAATCATGTGAATTAGAAATAAATGTTTCAAATGATGAATTATAGGAGGATAAAAAATAACATGGAAGGGATATCTGTAATATCTACATCAGCCTATGATTTTTATTTCAACTTATTTTGGGATGTACCACATTTAGGACACTCTGACAGAAATTCATATTCCTTCATATATATCATACAATCATTTAGACAAGCATGTATTTTCTTGTATCTCAATCCCATCGAGCATAATATTTTATTTGACTTATAATGTGAATTTGGAAGATCATTGTTTTTTGGAAGAATGTCTTTCAACAATTGTAGAAGCTCTATAAAACTATTTTCACGCTATCGATGTTTCGCCTTCATTTTAATTGATATTAACACCACCAAAAAACCACAAAATCCATACAATTATGATACAATGGATTTTTAGAATCACCATATAGATGCGTAACTGTCGGTTCTATCTCAATTTATCTTCTACAATATCATGAATCATCTCTTCAATTCCATCGGAGTTACCATCGTGCAAATCATCACTATCAGTAGATCTGAAATTCTGTCCAGTTTCACCATGCCAAATCCAAGGGATATAACTTGGATTAAAACCATGAAAAAACAAATGATCTTTAATATATGTACTTTTCAAATAATTCATATTCAAACATTTCATGCATTGACAAAAAAAATGACACTCCTTGGAACATTTCGTTTAGAAATTCCAAAAAGGAATCAACACCTTCCTCAAATTCATTAATCATTCGATGTTCTGTAATCCAACTTAGACTAATTATTTCCTATAACAAATATCAAAATTATACTTCTTTTTAAGATAATACAAATATATATATTTATATGAAAAATCGCATAATCTGAATGTATATTTTATTTTGAAATATAAAACAAATCAAAGAGTATTTCAAAAATATATGCATGAAAATGTTTTTAAAAAGAAAATATATTTATATATAATTGTTTTAAATTCATCATGCGTACTTTCTTCTTAAGTTACACAAAGAATATATCATAGTTCAACTGTTTACAAAATGCACTCTTCCATAAAAAAGAAATATGAGATATAAATATTAAAATATGTATACATTCACTAATGAAAATTAAACATATTCCAATGATTTGAAACCATTGGGATAGCCCTTGAAACCATTGGGATAGAATAACCCAAATGATTCACACACTTTTGCCATGATGGTCGTTGCAATAGACCTATTCCAACGATTCTATAGGAATTGTTGGTATAGAATACCTGATGTTAAAATATGCCAAGGGTTACAGTGAAACTGTTGAGATATATATATACAACGGGGGTGTCCAAGGGAGTAGGGGGTTGTCCTGGGGGGTGGCGGGGGTTGTCCAATGGGGTAGGGGTTGTCCATGAGGGTAGGGTTTGTCCAGGGTGTCCAAGGGGGTAGGGGTGTCCATGGGGTGGGGGCCTATCTAGGGGGTAGGAGGTGCCCATTGGGATGAGGGTGTCTAGGGGGTGGGGGAGTGGTGTCCAAGGAGCGAGGGGGTTATCCAACCCCCTGCCAAATTGGACCCCCCTGTGGACACCCCCTAGTCACCCCCACCCCCTAAACATCAACCCAACCCTCTGGACAACCCCACCACCTAGATAACCCCTAGCCCTTGGATATCCCACTCACCCCCTGGACACCACCCCCACCCCTGAAAACCCCCACCCCCTGGACACCACCCCCACACCCTACCCCTTGGATACCCCCAATACACCCCCACTTTCTAGACAACCCATCACCCCCTGAACACCACCCCCACCCATTGGACACTCCTACCCCTTGGAAATTCCCCTCACCCCCTGGACACCACCACCACCCCCTACCCCAATGGAAATCCCCCTGAACACCCCCACACCCCCTGGACACCCCACCCCATGTACAGCCCCATCACCCCCTGGACACCACCCCCACCCCCTGGACACACCCAACCCCTTGGAAATCCCCCTAACCCCCTGGACACCACCCCACCCCCTTGGATACCCCTGGAAACCACAACCCCTATGGATAGCCCCCACCCCCTAGACAGCCCCCAACCCCTCTAGAAATCCCCCACCTCTTTGACACCCCCACACCCTGGATAATCCCCCTCACCCCCTGGACACCACCCTCCACCCCCTGGACACCCCCACCCCCTGGGAAAGGCCCCTAACCCCCCTGGACACCACCCCACCCCCTTGGACTCCCCTAGGACACTACCACTCCCTAGGAACCCCCCCCCCCCAATCCCCTTGATAGCCCCCAACCCCTCTGGATAGCCCCCAACCATGGACACACCCCCACCCCCTTCAACACCCCATAGCCCCTTGGACAATCCACTCACGTCTTGGACACCACCCCTCCCCCTGAACACCCCCACCCCCTGAACACCATCCCCCCCTGTGGACACCCCTCTCGACACCCCACCCCCTGGACAACCCCCCACCCCCTCGACACCACCCCAACCCCATAACACCCCTAACCCCTTGGAAATACCCCACCCCTGGACACCACCCCCACCCCGTGGACACCCCCCTAGACACCACCACGCCCTTGGACTACCCACACCCCCTGACATCCCCCAACCCTCTAGATAACCCCCACCCCCATGACAACCCCCCCCCCACCCCTCTAGTCTGCCCCCACCCCCTGAACTTCCCCCACCCCTCTAGACAGCCACCACACACTTGGAGACCCATACCCCCTTGGACATCCCCTCACCCCTAGTTACCACCCCCACCCCCTTGGACATGCCAACCCCCTTGGATAGCCCCCACACCCCCACCCCCTTGGACACCCCTGGACATCCCGACTCGCTTGACAGCCCCACACCCCCAAGACTCCCCCACCCACTTGGACAACCCCCACCCCTTGGACACCCCCTTTACACGCACACACACTTGATAGAACACACAAAAAACATAAACTTACATGATATCACTTCCATGGTTTATTTTTCCAGAAAAGAATTTTGTATGGTAAAAATGAACACTATGAAACATTCCATGATAGAAAGAGAAAATATCGAAAAATAATATCTCAAAAAATTAGTATAGGGCATCATAAAAAATAAAAAATTAAACTGAGCTATGTGAGGCTTAATTGAGTGTTGCGAGTTGACCTAATAGATCTGGTGATAATAACGATGATGAACGATGTTGGAAAAATGAGGCTACAGGGAATGAATTTGAAGAATATTTTATAGGTTTTCCACGCGAGAGAGACGAATCACAGGTCACATTATTGAAAAAAACAGAATAACTTAATATGTGGAGTGATAAATAATTTAAATTACTTATCACATAGGTAATTTAATAACTGACGTTATAAACTATATTTTATGTTTATAACGTTGGTTATTTAATAACCGACATAGAAAATTATTTATAATGTCGATTATTTTATAACTGACATTATAAATTGTGCTTTATCACGTCAGTTATTTAATAAGTTACATGATAAACTATTTTTTATGTTTATAACGTCAGTTATTTAATAACCGACATAGAAAATTATTTATAACGTCAATTATTTTATAACTGACGTTATAAATAAAACATTATCACGTCGGTTCTTTCATAACCGACATGAGAAATTGTCGAGATTTGCTTTATCTTGTTGGTAACAAAATAACTGAACTAATAAAGCACCTAGATTCGATATTTCACATCGGTAAGAAAATAACCAACATGATAAAGGAAATATCAATTTTTATTATGTTGGTTACAAAATAAACAATTTAAAAAATTGATTATCATCGATTTATTACGTCAATTATAGTATAAACGATGTAATAAATCA
Source organism: Viscum album (assembly GCA_963277665.1). Classification (NCBI taxonomy): domain Eukaryota; kingdom Viridiplantae; phylum Streptophyta; class Magnoliopsida; order Santalales; family Viscaceae; genus Viscum; species Viscum album. The sequence goes on along the minus strand of OY728151.1, from coordinate 268,932,810 downwards.
ATTTTTAGAGCGTTGCACGTCAGTTATATAGAACCGATGTGAAAAATGCTGACGTTTTAAATTTTTTTTCCACTGGTGGAAACAACAAAAAATAAACATTTTTTAAATTTTTTTTCTCTTATCCTCTATATTTAACTACATTTATATTTTTTCTAACCATAATAGCTAGTTTTTTTATTTACTCATGTAATTTTTCCATTATGACTGAAAATAAATGAGAAATATTAGCATTTTTTTTAACAATTATACTACACATGAAATAAAATTTATCATATAAATGACCTATCTATGTTTAAAAAAAATTTAACATAGTTATATGTAATACACAAAACCATTTTTCACCTTAACTATGATAATTAAATTTTATATTCAAAACTATTCATTATGAAAAAACATTAATTGTTTATATTAAATAATATGAATTATTTGGAAACCAAATATGTAATACATTTTAATAAATTAAATATATAAACATGTGAGCATTTAATTTTAAATAAAATTGAAAAACGCTTCAAAAATCCATCTTCCAATTAAAGATATCTCTTAATTTTAAAAAATGTATTTATTTCAAAAATCAACATAAAAATGATTCTAATTAAATGAATTTTATTAATTTCTATATAATTTAAAAAAAATTATTTTTAAAACCACATAAAAACTGTTTTTATGTAAATTCATTAAATTAAAAATATAATTTGCATTAAAAATATGTATTTTTCAATATTCATCGATTAAATTAAGATTTTCCAAAAATTATCAAACACTCACTTGATGATTCTTTTTTAGGATAATTTCAAAATATAATATCATATTTTCAAATATATTTTATATAGGATGTAAAAAGTAATTTTAAAATAAGTGTTCAAAACTGTCACGACCCCCTTCCATCAAAGATGCCCCTCCTGAGCTGGCAATGGTGAAAGGGAGATAATGACCCCTGAGTCCCGCCTCCAGTAGGCCCCAGGGTGGCGACTAGCACCAAGGGTATGAGTTTATTTTTTTTTCAATCATGGGAGGCATTACACTTTTTATTGTTAGGATCGGAAATAGGACAAGTCAACCACCAAAAAGGAAAAAGAACAAAGGTGCTGAAAAGAAACCCAAACCAGTCCCATATGCATGTATAAATAAACTGAAACAGGTACAAGTACAAATAAGCTCAAAGTACAAGTGAGTACAGTACCAAAAGAAAAACAAGAAAACAGCAACTGCACAGCTCCCACTGCCTGACTATTGGGGTCCCGCACGGCCCTGGTAGTCCTCCTGAAAACCTGAAACAACGTAGGGTGAGCATATAATTATACTCAGTAGAGAACCTAAAGCTCTCGTTCACAAGGGGGAGACACCCTAAAGTCCCGTGAGAAAATAGAAGAACCAGAAACTAACAAGGAAAAACTATCCACCCAGCCTCACTGGTCACACTCACCAAGTAACACAAACAAGTTTAGTATATATATAGAACAAAAGTATTGGGTACCTCGCACCATTCCCCACTTAATTAGATGCTGCTCTTCCTAACGTCAAATATCCTGACGCTACAACACTCTTCCCGCCCGCACACACCTGGGCCACAACCACTAACCCGCCCGCGGACACCTGGGCCTCATCCCGAAGGTTCTTGGGAATGGTAAGCCTACCCGAAGAGTCTTGGGCTAAAGGTCGCCCCAAGCCATCATAGCCTCCCAGACCTACCCGAAGAGTCTTGGGTGTAAGGTCACCTCAAGCCATCATAGCCTATATAAGAAGGAGCAGGAAGGAGCTAGTAACTAAGGGGGAACACCCTCTCCCATAAAATGGGAGTGTTCGACACAAGGTGCATGACATGGGTGTGGTGCGACAAAACACAAAGATGAAATTATATATATACATATATCAAACACACATCCCAAACTATGGATTCTTAAAAAGAGAAACTGATCATGTGCCTCGGCACTACTACCACGGAGCATGCATCAACAACCAAACAATCATCCACCAACCCCATTTAAGTTTTCATGTTTCATGCTATGGTTTAAAAAATTATTACTACTGGGCAACTATCATCCAGAAAAAACCATTCACAAATATATCGCTGCCATCCACAACCATGGTTAGGTAAAACGCAAGCAACCACATGCCATTTCATTTACAAAAAATTATCACAACCATACAACATTCCATCATTCATTTATTTCAATGTTCCACATATAAAACCCTTTCCACACACAAAACATTTCCGCATTTGAAAAAACCTTTTACTTCAAAACACATTTCATAATCAAAACACTTTTCATAAATAAAGGCATTTTCCATAAAACAGCCAAACCACCAACATGTTCATTATTCCAACTTTGTTCAACCGGGGTGATCACAGAAGGTTTTCATTCTCATTTAATCAGCCAGTATTTACGTGCTTATCCATTTTCCATGTTTTAACAAAACCAACCACAAACAATTCAGATATCAATTGCGCACGCAAAGGCCACCAACGACCTTGATTTTCAGTAGGCAAAGGCCTTTCAATCCAAAATCACAATCAGAAGATAAAGAAACTGGAAGGCAATAGAAACAGCACAAAACCCCAAACCCTTCTTTATTCGGTTATTATCTTTATTTAAAGTTCAACTTCATCCCATGGAACAAAAGAAAAATATCCCACCCCGCATGTTGCACCAAAAAGAGAGACGAAGGTAAACCCCTACCTCAAAAGGTCCCGATCACGTCACTTCCGACGACGTCCTACGGTGTCCTCCGCCTTCGCCAAACCCGACAAACGCCTCCTACGATGGAAGCTGGAGAAGGAAGGTCAGAAGGAAAGGTGAAAAGTCCGGTCTTAGAAGCTTCATCTCGTCGCTACGATCCTGTGGCCGCTGACGGATCGTAATTCAGAGCTCGAACAAAGAAGTTAGAGGAGGAATACTTCTCGATCGTCCAAGAGCGTCGTCGTGCGACAAAGAAGCGATCGATATGGAAGATAAAACATGACCTCGTTCTTATATAGGCAACGAATAGGTAAATCTGAATTCAGCGTGCATTAATGAATACATGATGTGACCGTACATACGTTACATGTTTTGATTGGTTAACACACAACACGTCACGTGGTTTCCACGCGTTTTAATAATAATGATAATTCTATCAATATGTGGTGTTCTGTTGACCCGAGGCATGAGTCATAAAAGTAGCTCATTAATGGTCTTAAAATGACCGTCATAATTTCAGGGTTACACTATCGCTGACAGATCGTCAATCCGATACCGTATGAGGGAGATACGTTGGATACAGGATCCCGTAATAATAACAATATTAAATCTATTAATTCATGAGCATGTCGGGTACCCAATCCAAAAAACCGAAAAAGACATCCAATATTGGACTCATAATTTTTGTCTCGTAGTCAGGGTCGCACTGCCACTGACGGTTCGTGAAACCGAGGTCGCACGAAGAAGTTATGGTGAAAAAAGTGTTTTATTAAAAAAAATGACAAGAATATTTTATTAATTAATTATTTATTTATTTCTCTAACTCCAATCAATCACCATTTGTCATTTTTCACGCTGGAAATTCATCACCAATTATCTCCTTTACTATTTATTTCACACATAATTTTATTCCCATTAATATCTTATAACTCCTCCCTCTCTCCAATCTTTATTAATTCTTTCTCCCAAGATTCTCTCCCACAAAAAGTGGCGCCTCTCTCTTATATTTATTTTTCAATAAATTTTATTTTCTCTCTCCAATCTTTATTTTGTTGGTGCGCCTCCCCTTTTATTTCATATTATTATATTTTTCATCTTCTCTCTCCTTGTGGCACGCCCCAAATTTATTTTAAACCTTTATTTATTTATTTTTACACAATTATCATAACATCTTTAATTTATTCTCATATCTCAAATCTCATTGCATTTAATTCAAAACATAATTCTCATTAAATCATTATTACCAGATCTATCAAAAAAACCAACATTATTATTATAATTATTTAGTATAACACTTATAACAAAACCCCAAAAAAATTTATTAACACTTCACCATTTATTATTAATAATAATTATTATTTTTGATGTTCTCCGCATTGACCACATAAAAAAAACGTTTTTACAAAGTAATCGACCGGAGAGGTCCGGGACATTACATTAGATACCTCTCAAAACATTCTCGTCCTTGAGAATTAAAAACTGGCCCAGAAGAAGGAAAGGATCTGAAGAACCACTCCACAAGATACCTCTCAGGGCTCTCGTCATGACAAGGAACCAACCAACATCTCCATGAGTTAGGAATTCCCTCTCCTATGTCATGATACATCCGCTTTAGGCGGCACTGACTCGCCTGCACGGGTTTAATCGCATCCTCATTAATGCGTCTTGATTAAGGATCAGGTTTTTCCTTTCCCATATATCCGGACAAGCCACACACTTCCCAAGAACAAGGAACAAAGATCTCACATCCAACAAGCCAACATTTTATATATCAAAGGTACAGGGTAACACCAACAAACAAAGGAAGGTACAAGTCAAAACAACCCCGGGTACTGAGCGCGCATCTGGGTCTCCCGCTCCCAAGTGCTCTCCTCAAGGCTGCCATGCCTCCACAACACACGAACCAAGCCGATGGTTCGTCCACGGAGCACTTTCTCCTTGAGAGCCTCGATCCTGACTGGCCGTTCCTCGAAGGTCGCATATTCTCCCACATCTAGCTCTCCCCAATTGATGACATGAGAGTCATCATGTAAGTACTGACGAAGCCGGGATACATGGAAGACGTCATGGACCCTCTCCAACTGAGGTGGTAGGGCCAGCTGATATGCCACCTCGCCAACTCGCCTCAGCACCTCGAAAGGTCCGATGAACCAATGGGAGTGGTTACTCCCCTTTCCGAACCTCCGCTGCCCCCATCGAGGGGAAACCTTCAAGAACACATGATCTCCCACCTCGAACTCCAAGGGCCTCCTCCGACGATCAGCATAAGACTTCTGCCGATCCGGAGCTGCTTTCATCCTCTCCCACACTAGCTGGACTTTCTCCGTGGTGCTCTGCACTACTTCTGGTCCAAGAGTACCAGTCTCACCAACCTATGCCCAGCAAAAGGGTGAACGACATGGTCTTCCATACAAAGCCTCAAAAGGAGCCATGCTGATAGTAGAGTGGAAGCTGTTGTTGTAGGCAAACTCTACTAAAGGCAAGTGTCGTACCCATGATCCTCCGAAATCCAGAACACATGCTCGCAGCATGTCCTCCAATGTCTGGATAGTCCGCTCTGTCTGTCCATCAGTCTGAGGGTGAAAAGCAGTGCTAAGGCGTAGCTAGGTTCCAAAAGCATGCTGTAACCCCTTCCAGACTCGTGAGGTGAACCGAGTGTCCCGATCTGAGACGATAGTCTTCGGAACTCCATGAAAACGCACCACCTCATCCACGTACCTCTGTGATAAGTTACTCACAGGTCCTAACTCCTTGATGGCCAAGAAGTGAGCAGATTTTGTCAGTCGATCCACCACTACCCAGATAGCATCATGCCCGCCCTGAGCTCTGGGTAGTCCTGTGACGAAGTCCATCGAGACGTCGTCCCACTTCCACTCGGGAACATCTAAACGATGCAACAAACCACCAAGAACTCAGTGTTCAGCCTTCACCTGCTGACACACCAGGAATTTAGCCACAAACTCTGCCACTTCCCGTTTCACCCCAGGCCACCAAAACTGTCCCCTCAGGCCTTGGTACATTTTCGAAACACCTGGATGTACTGCCAAGGCTGAGCTATGGAACTCACAAAGGACTTCATCACGCATCACCTCTGGAAAAAACAACCTTCCATGAAAGAGCATCTGATGTCGGCTGTCCTCCGACCATCCTTCCGGAGCATTCCCCTGATCGACACGATCCCGCAACACTTCCACCTCAGGGTCTCCCCACTGGGACTCTTCCACTTGCTGCAACAAAGAGGAATGTACCGTCATCTGAAACAAGAAGCCTCTAGAACCTTCCACCCTCGCATACAAGTGAAAGGCAGCCAACTCCCCCATCGCCTTCCAAGAATCAGCAGATTCCCGAACCACTTCCTGATGCGGCTTCCGGCTCAGGGCATCAACCACAATGTTTCCCATACCTTCAGTGTACGAGATCTCAAAGTCGTAGTCATGGAGAAACTCGACCCATCTCCGCTGTCGCAAGTTCAAGTCATGCTGGGAGAAGATATAGCACAAGCTCTTGTGATCGGTGAAGACCACAAAGCGCTCCCCAAAGAGGTAATGTCGCCACAGCTTCAATACGAACACTACTTCTGCAAGATCCAAGTCATGGGTGGCATAGTTCCGCTCGTGAGGACGCAACTGCCTAGACCCATAGCAGATCACACCCTTCTTCTGCATCAACACACATCCCAAGCCAAGGCCAGAGGCATCACAAAATACCTCATACAAGGATCCTTCCTCTGGCAACCTAAGGATGGGAGCACTAACCAACTTCTCCTTCAGGTAGTCGAAAGCTTCCTGGCACTGCTCATTCCACAGGAAGACCTGATTCCTCCTAGTCAAAGCTGTCAACGGAGCAGAAACTCGAGAGAAGTCCGAGAGGAACCTCCGATAGTATCCAGCCAACCCCAGGAAACTACGAACTTCTGCCACGCTCTTGGGTGCTGTCCAAGAAACAACCGCTTCTACCTTCGACGGGTCCACTGACACTCCATGATGAGACACCACGTGCCCAAGGAAGTGTACTTCTTGGGTCAAGAACTTACATTTTGACAACTTTCCATAAATCTGATGGTGATGAAGGACTTCCAAGACAGCCCTAAGATGCTCAACATGCTCCTCCTTTCATCTTGAGTAGATCAAGATGTCATCGATGAACACAACGACGAACTGGTCCAGGAACTCTCGGAAGACAAAGTTCATAAGACCCATAAACATAGCTGGTGCATTCGTAACCCCAAACGACATCACTACAAACTCGAAGTGCCCATACCTGCACCTGAAAGCTGTCTTTGGGATGTCACTGTCTTTTACCCTCAACTGATGATATCCCGACTGCAGATCAATCTTAGAAAACCAACATGATCCCCTCAGCTGGTTGAAGAGGTCATCTATTCTCGGAAGGGTGTAACAGTTCTTGGCCGTTACCTGATTCAGCCTCCGGTAGTCTATGCATAGCCTGAGACCACCATCCGCCTTTTTCATGAACAGAACCGGAGAACCCCATGGCGACACACTGGGTCGAACGAAACCCTTCTCCATCAGATCGTCAATCTGAATCCGAAACTCCCGCAACTCCGAAGGTGCCATCCGATAAGGAGCCATCGAGATTGGACGTGCACCTGGCTGTATGTGTATCCCAAACTCAACATCACATCGAGGGGGTAGAGTCACAACCTCCTCGGGAAAGACATCGAGGAATTCCCCAACAACTTCTGGAACATTCATCATCTCCGTATCAGCTGGAACCGCTGATATCCCACCCAACAAAGAAAAGAGAGGCTTCACATGCCGGCTTCCCACCTGATAGCTCCTCTCGCCAACAAAAGTCACACGCTGTCCATCCATATTGGAGAACACGAATCTTCTCCGGAAGCAGTCGATAACAGCACTAATAGAGAACAGCCAGTCGATGCCTAAGATGACGTCGTATGGCTGCATCTGTAGAAAAAGAAGATCTCCAATAGACCGATGTGGTCCCAACGTCAGCTCGAATCCCCGACAAACAAAAGACAAACGGGTCGGACCTGAAACAGTCGTACTCAGTACCAGGGGTATAGAAAGTCTCTCTACGTCTAGACCCAAAGCATGGGCTAGACTGGGTGCAAAAAAAGAGTGTGAAGCTCCTGAATCGAACAAGGTAGAAACAAGAGTGATGAACAAACAGATCGTACCTCGTACCACCTCTGGTCCTGCTGGAGATGCCAACTCTGCTGCGTGCAACTGTCCACGCCCAGCTCCTCTGCCTCTCTGATGTCGACCGCCTCCCTGACCATGCCCTGGTCGAGGTCCCTGAGGAGCACCCTGAGATCGGCCTCCTCCTACAGGGTCTACCCTCGGAGGGCCCTGCTGCTGCTGAAAGGGCCTCGACGGAAACTGCTGCTGAGGCGGGTACTGATCCTGACCACCTCCGCCATGCTGAGCTCTGGTCGGGCACTGACTCCGGAAGTGCCCGAAACCTCCACAAGAAAAACACTTCAGTCCAGGACTCGAGAAGGAAGGACGAGGGCCTGAAGACCTGAACTGGAACCGCTGGGGCCTGCTCCCCACCGGCCTGAACCTGGAAGGTCCGGTCGCAGAAGGTCTGATACTGACTGCCTTCCCCTTCGACGGACCCGCCTGGATCCCTTCTCGGGGTGCACCTCCCTGCAAGTGCATCCTCTCTACAACTTCCGCCTTCTTCTGTACGGCTAAGTATGTCGGAAGGTTGAAGGGGTCACAACATACTGGAGCGAAGGACGAAGCGCCTCTTCCAAACGTCTCGCCCGAGACTCTTCATCCGGAAAGAGTTCTGGAGCAAAGCGTAGGAGATTCTTGACCTTAATTCCCAACTCTCGAACAGTCATACTCCCCTGCTGAAGGGAGAGCAACTCCTGACGCTTTTCCGCCTTGATCAAAGAGGAAAGGAATTCCTCTCGGAACTCCTTTTCGAAGTCATCCCATGGAATCTATGCCTCCTTCCTCTTCCCGAGGTAGAGCATCCACCATTGGCGCGCCGCGCCTCTCAGCTGACTGACCGCTAGGGGGACCCAGTACTCCTTCGGAGCACAGATCAAGGTAAAAGCGATCCCTAGCTCTTCAAGCCACCCCTCCGTCTCCAGGTCCGAAGTACTTCCCTCGTACTTCTTGAGAGTCTGACGCTGGAATGAACGGAGGGTCTTCTGCCACTGGCTGTCTTCCTCCTCTTGATCGATCCTCAGTTGATCGATCGCCTGAACCAGCTGGCCCTCAGCCGCCTGAGCCACCTGGGAACGCCGTCCAGGTGCCATAGCTGTACGGTAAACAAGGAAAACCTAAGCCCGAGTAGTAAGGAGATTTCTCAAGGGTTCATTTTATCATTTTACTTTATTCCCAGAACTCCCCAAATCAAGTAAAACACAAACATGATGATGCATGTACCTTTCCTAGGGTTTCTACCCTAAAATCAATGTAGCCTCACTTGGTTGTTCGGTAGGCTCAGAATCCTTGCATCGGATCACAGGGGGCCCTAAAATCCCATGTCCTAGCCGGTCTTCCCTGGCCTATGTCACACACCAAGATCAGATAACACTGTTTCCCTACCATCCCATGTAATCCTCACTGTGCCTAACTCCAGACTCCATCCTATCTCTCAACCAGTCCTCTGATACCATTCTGTCTCGACCCCCTTCCATCAAAGATTCTCCTCCTGAGCTGGCAATGGTGAAAGGGAGATAATGACCCCCCGAGTCCCGCCTCCAGTAGGCCCCGGGGTGGCGACTAGCACCAAGGGTATGAGTTTATTTTTTTTCAATCATGGGAGGCATTACCCTTTTTATAGTTAGGATCGGAAATAGGACAAGTCAACCACCAAGAAGGAAAAAGAACAAAGGTGCTGAAAAGAAACCCAAACCAGTCCCATATGCATGTATAAATAAACTGAAACAGGTACAAGTACAAATAAGCTCAAAGTACAAGTGAGTACAGTACCAAAAGAAAAACAAGAAAACGGCAACTTCACAGCTCCCACTGCCTGACTAGAAGGGTCCCACACGGCCCTGTTAGTCCTCCTGAAAACCTGAAACAACGTAGGGTGAGAATACAATTATACTCAGTAGAGAACCTAAAGCTCTCGTCCACAAGTGGGGAGACACCCTAAGGTCCCGTGAGAAAACAGAAGAACCAGAAACTAACAAGGAAAAACTATCCACCCAGCCTCACTGGTCACCCTCACCAAGTAACACAAACAAGTATAGTATATATATAGAACAAAAGTATTGGGTACCCCGCACCATTCCCCACTTAATTAGATGCTGCTCTTCCTAACGTCAAACGTCCTGACGCTACCACACTCTTCCCGCCTGCACACACCTGGGCCAAACCACGCATCCCGCCCGCACACACCTGGGCCACAACCACTAACCCGCCCGCAGACACCTGGGCCTCATACCGAAGGTTCTTAGGAACGGTAAGCCTGCCCGAAGAGTCTTGGGCTAAAGGTCGCCTCAAGCCATCACAGCCTCCGAGACCTACCCGAAGAGTCTTGGGTGTAAGGTCACCTCAAGCCATCATAGCCTATGGAAGAAGGAGCAGGAAGGAGCTAGTAACTAAGGGGGAACACCCTCTCCCATAAAATGGTAGTGTTCGGCACTAGGTGCTTGACATGGGTGTGGTGCGACAAAACACAAAGATACAATTATATATATACATATACCAAACACACAGCCCAACCTATGGATTCTTAAAAATAAAAACTGAGCATGTGCCTCGGCACTACTACCACGAAGCATGCATCAACAACCAAACAATCATCCCCCAATCCCATTTAGGTTTTCATGTTTCATGCAATGGTTTAACAAATTATTACTACTGGGAAACTATCATCCAGACAAAACCTTTCACGAACATATCCCTGCCATCCACAACCAAGGTTAGGTAAAACGCAAGCAACCACATGCCATTTCATTTACAAAATATTATCACTACCATACAACATTCCATCATTCATTTATTTCAAAGTTCCACACATAAAACCCTTTCCACACACAAAACATTTCCGCATTTGAAAACACCTTTTACTTCAAAACACATTTCATAATCAAAACACTTTTCATAAATAAAGGCATTTTCCATAAAACAGCCAAACCACCAACATGTTTATTATTCCAACTTTGTTCAACCGGGGTGATCACACAAGGTTTTCATTCTCATTTAATCAGCCAGTCTTTACGTGCTTATCCATTTGCCATGTTTTAACAAAACCAACCACAAATAATTCAGATATCAATTGCGCACGCAAAGTCCACCAACAGCCTTGATTTTCAGTAGGCAAAGGCCTTTCAATCCAAAATCACAATCAGAAGATAAAGAAACTGGAAGGCAATAGAAACAATACAAAACCCCAAACCCTTCTTTATCCGGTTATTATCTTTATTTAAAGTTCAACTGCATCCCATGGAACAAAAGAAAAATATCCCACCCCGCATGTTGCACCAAAAAGAGAGACGAAGGTAAACCCCTACCTCAAAAGGTCCCGATCACGTCGCTTCCAACGACGTCCTTCGGTGTCCTCCGCCTTCGCCAAACCCGACAAACGCCTCCTAGGATGGAAGCTGGAGAAGGAAGGTCAGAAGGAAAGGTGACAAGTCCGGTATTAGAAGCTTCGTCTCGTCGCTACGATCTTGTGGCCGCTGACGGATCGTAATTCGGAGCTCGGACAAAGAAGTTAGAGGAGGAATACTTCTCGATCGTCCAAGAGCGTCGTCGTGCGACAAAGAAGCGATCAATATGGAAGATAAAACATGAGATCGTTCTTACATAGGCAACGAATAGGTAAATCCGTATTCAGCGTGCATTAATGAATACACGATGTGACCGTACATACGTTACATGTTTTGATTGGTTAACACACAAAACGTCACGCGGTTTCCACACGTTTTAATAATAATGATAATTCTATCAATATGTGGTGTTTCGTTGACCCGAGGCATGAGTCATAAAAGTAGCTCATTAATGGTCTTAAAATGACCGTCATAATTTCAGGGTTACGCTGTCGCGGACGGATCGTCAATCCGATACCGTATGAGGGAGATACGTTGGATCAGGATCCCGCAATAATAACAATATTAAATCTATTAATTCATGAGCATTTCGGGTACCCAATCTGAAAACCCGAAAAAGACATCCAATATTGGACTCATTATTTTCATCTCGTAGTCAGGGTCGCACTGCCACTGACGGTTCGTGAAACTCAGGTCGTACGAAGAAGTTATTGTGAAAAAAGTGTTTTATTATCAAAAAAAATGATAACAATATTTTATTAATTAATTATTTATTTATTTCTATAACTCCAATCAATCACCATTTGTCATTTTTCATGCTGGAAATTCATCACCAATTATCTCCTTTACTATTTATTTCACACTTAATTTTATTCCCATTAATATCTTATAACTCCTCCCTCTCTCCAATCTTTATTAATTCTTTCTCCCAAGATTCTCTCCCACAAAAAGTGGCGCCTCTCTCTTATATTTATTTTTCAATAAATTTTATTTTCTCTCTCCAATCTTTATTTTGTTGGTGCGCCTCCCCTTTTATTTCATATTATTATATTTTTCATCTTCTCTCTCCTTGTGGCATGCCCCAAATTTATTTTAAACCTTTATTTATTTATTTTTACACAATTATCATAACATCTTTAATTTATTCTCATATCTCAAATCTCATTGCATTTAATTCAAAATATAATTCTCATTAAATCATTATTACCAGATCTATCATAAAAAACCAACATTATTATTATAATTATTTAGTATAACACTTAAAACAAAACCCCAAAAAAATTTATTAACACGTCACCATTTATTATTAATAAGAATTATTATTTTTGATGTTCGCCGCGTTGACCACATAAAATTTTTTTTTTACAAAGTAATCGACCGGAGAGGTCCGGGCCATTACAAAAACATTGAAAATCATTTTCTAGAAAAATATATTTATTATGGATGAAACTATATATACGGATATCCAATACATCAATATAAAATTAGATGAATGATAAAATAGATTAGAAAATATAATATATATATTTCATTAAAATCATTCAAAAATAATAATTAATTTAATTTATTTTGATAAAATGACATTGTCAGAATAAACAAAATTAGAATAAAAACATTTCTTTTACTTTAAAATGATTATTATTTTAATTTATAATCACTTTATAACCAATGAATTTATTTAATACATATGGAGACCATAACATTTCCATAATTAAATTATTCTTCTTTATATTCCAAAATTTATCAACTGGGTTATAACAATCATATTTTAAAAATATAATTTTTATGTCTTTTATACATGGTCTTGTGGGTGTTATATAATATATAACACAATGTTATTCCTTAAAAATCATAGGTTTTTAGATCCTACAAATCTTCATTAAATTATTTCCTAAAAAATTTGAATTATTCTTAAATTTTATGGGTTTTGGAATTGAAAACACTTTTTTTAACATTCAACATCATCAAAAAGGTTAATAAAACATCACATTAATAAGAACAAAATTTAATTAAGAATGTCATTTTGAAAAATAGATAAATAGGATTAAAATTAGAAAAAAAAATTATTACAAAGTTAAAATATATACATACAAGAATATGCCCAAAATTTATTGAGAGTGATAGGCAATAATGATCATAACATAGTAAATGATCATGAAAAAGGTAACTACCCCAAAATCGTAATCTGATGAGCTGTTAAAAGGTCCATTGATTCATCATTAATGATGATAAATGTATATCATTTTTTTCAAAATAACTTTTCTAATTTTGTGGGATTTCTTTAAAATAATGATAGGGAAAAATTGAGTATATTATTTCTTGATATATTTTTATTTTATAAGATCAATTTAATCCTTTGGCTATTTTTTTATCAAGTTTTTATTCATTTGTTTCTCAATGAAATTAATACCAATGATGACTTTTTATTAATAAAGCACTGAAAATTACATTTAATTGATAATATGATATATAAAAGAGAGACATGTCCTTAAATTTGTCCATTAATGTTTACCAATTCTAAAATGGTTAGAACAAGTTATCCAATATAATACATTAATCTATAGACATAAATAGTTACAACCATTGATCATCTCTATATTTATTCAAAAAAATGTTTAGGTAAAAAAGTATCATATTAAATAGGGTATCACTTAGCTTAGTGGGAGTCACTACACCCCTTTATATTTTTAGTTGTGGGTTTAAGCCCGCAGCCTTGATGAGTGTGATGGGTTGTCTCCAGACATGTTATTTTTCCTTTTTTAAAAAAGGTAATTATATAATTCCTATAAATTTACCAATAATATGATGTAAATAAAAAAATTACATTATTCACTTAATCTCTTCAAAACCTCTCTGGATTTCTATAGCGTAGTTTTTTTACACAAAATCAAATAATATTAATCGAGTATTATTACATTAACATCAATGTTCATATTAACCGAAAAGATAATAAATGTATTTAAAAATATGAAGACTATATTGTTCATCAAATAATACTTATTCTTTTTCACATGGATTACATATAACTAAAACCAATAACATGTCTCCTAAAATGTAATTAGTCTTATGAAAATTTCTTCATTTAAATCCTCAAAAAGAGTGACTAAGACATTTAACATACGATAAACCTTAGACTCATAAATCCAATATGGTATACAAGAGTATTTATTTTTCTTAGATGAATACATATATTATTATAAACAAAATTGGAATGATCCTAATACAATTCATGACTCTTATATCCAATATCAAATTGAAAATAAAAATTAGTTTACAACATAATTATTAAATCCCAATACATAAATACTTAAAATTTTTTAATTCAATGATTTTAATAAAATAATTCCTTCTTTTTTGTATGAAATAAACATTATAAGATTTCATTGACTCAAATAATACATAGGTCCCCCATATTTAACAAAAAAAATTAATTGATATATATATATATATATATTGAAATTTATTTATCTTCATTTAACTCCACATTTTTATATGAAATTTACCTCTCTATTCCCTTTTTTTCTACACATAAATCATAATATTTTTCTATTGACACATTCTCTAGGGCACCTCTTTATATATTTCTTCTATGAAAAAATTGAGCCTTTTTCCTATATGGTCTCCACAACTTGTTTTCTTTTTATACCACATCCTTCTCTTGATTCGATATACTGGGAGTTAGTTAAGTTATAAGATGTTAATCGTATATCATGATAATTAATTAGGTATAATCCCATTATCATTTACATCTCTCACCATCCTAATTTGTTTCTCCGAATCAACACATTTTTTATCACATTCAGTGTTATCATCATTCATTATGGGTACAACTATTGACTAAATCAAAGAATCATGGTATGAATAAATATAATCATAATTATGAAAAATAATTTATAGAATATATAATTCATAACACTTTATTTTTAATCTATGTCACCTTTTGTTAAAAAAAGTTCATCCTTGAACATATTTTATTCAATTCCTTCATGATTCATCATAATAAAAATGTGAATTATCCCTCTTATAACCATCATGAGGGTTAAATAAGATGTACATAATGGCATGTTTTCATGTACCAGGAGATGATAGAGTTAAATCCCATTGCACATTTTCAATGTTATTACCTCTACGTACAAATCTATTAGATATACACCCAGTTGTATTATTTTAATGGGAATTTATTTTTATAAATCCCACATAACATTTATCTTACCATGAAATAGGGTGTTATAAAATAGTTATATTCATATTCAAAGACAGTGTTAGGGATATATTTTCTAATATATGTTTCCCAAATATATTTAAATTTTTTTACTAAACATTCAATAATACCAACTATAATGATCCCAAGCATAGTATCCCAGAGTCGGTGGTTACCTTTTTAAATTTGTTTTAGATATATGTGTCCATATACTAAAGGGGAAAAGAGTTTAATTGTATTTGAAAACTGGACACATGGTTGATTTTCACATCTAATTTGAAAAAATAAAATAAAACATATTATTTTCATTCAGAACAACAGTTTTAAGTTTTCCAAATATCAACAAATCAATCATAATAAATTTCTTACTATCCTAGGTAAATGAAACATAAGAAATGGATTGGATGAAAGTCTTAGAAAGGATATGAATATAATAAAATATAACTGAATACATATTTAATAATAAATTTGGTATTGTAAATATATCAACACCTTCCATTAATGAAATAACATAAGCATGATGACTAATACGGTCAGAATAAATGATGATAAAATAATTATATATAAATAATCGCATGGGTTTGGATCATATATATATATATTTATCATTACTAATAAAATATTCATAAGGAAATAAATAAAACCCTCATAAAAACATAATTCACAATATCATACCTCATAAATACACAATTAAGGCCCCGTTCCAAGACCACATACAAGAAATGGGCGAATGATCGATTAAATATCCAAGATAATCACTCTCATTAGACCTATTGATGCATTAAGATTCTATATCATTCTCTTCTAAACACAAAATATGTCCAATGCATTACACTTATAGAGGTGGTGAAATATAATCAACATAATATTTTGGTTTGAAAACATATCATATGAAATTCTAACAATTTCCTCAATCATTAAAAATAATCATGAATCCTCAATAGTAATTTAATGGGTGATATAAATAATGTAAACACCGAATTAAAATGATAATTATACATCTATAACAATAATAAGGATGTTATCATTACAAAATATACATATTTGGATACATTTAAAATAAATTTTGAGGTCATTGATGAATATAAATACAAAAAACATTATTAAAAACATTCTTAAGGAAAATTCAATTTTCACTTTCAAAATAAAATTTAAGAGATACAATGTTCTCAAAATTAGAAGATAATTATGTGAAAAGAATCATGGAAACATTTAGGGAATCTTCAATTAATATACTCATCATTAAATTTATAAAATCTGTCAATGCCCAGTTTATTAAAACTATTATTCCATTCATTGTTTCGGTAAAAAGATAAAATGAACCACGGTTGGAAAAAATAGGAATATTAACATTAATACATTTTATAAAATTAATAAATGGGAGATAATATATGTAATACATTATTTTTTAATATTAATAATTATCTTGAAAAAAATTTAAAGCACATGTATTTTTATGAAAAATGTTTTTCGACTGTTGAGATAATTGTGGTTAAATTTTCATATAAATTCATTATCAATTGTTTTTATTAACAAAGTGAATAAAATGGTAAAATTACATGTAATTTTCATGAATAAATATTTGATAATAAAATTCATTAGTTTCATGATAAGTAAATGATATTATTTCATCATTAGAATCATAATAATAAATAATAACTATAAATAATGACACTGTAAAAAACCCTTAACATTTCGGTAACTTTTGAAGCATAATACCATTGAAATAAATAAAAATTTATGAGAATTTTTATCATATAATTTTACAGATAAGTATCATAACATACATTCATGAGTATTATACATTCCATTAAAATAAAACATGTGGTGTATAGGGAATGTGTACCAAAGAAATAAAAGAAAGCTGAAAATCCCTTACAATGATCCTAACGTTGATGTTAGAAGTAATAAATGAAATTATTTTCTTTATTAATTTTAAATAAACATTAAAAAGTGTGATAAAAACAAAAAATGATAAAAAATATTTACACAAATAATCAAAGTATATAAAATTTAGTGAATATGTAATACAACCCAATGAAAATAAATTCAGTTGTGAAACCACTTACTACATGGTACTTTTCAAGTCAAATAACCTTAGGAAAAATAAATTTAATTGTAACATAAAATAAAATAAGTAAATAATTATTATTTATAGAACATTTAAATAGTATGTATAAATTCTAAATAAAATATATGAGGTGCATAATAATAAAATATACATTAATGGATACAAATTGAGGGGAAGTCTCTTATATCAAGTCTGATTTCCAACATACATTTTTTAACCACCTATATATTAAATAAAAAAATATTATAAAAAATTTAAAATACCATACTCATATATATAATGAAATATACGATTTATTAATTACATTTTACATCTTTTTTATTATCAATTATTTATTAAAATTACTATTCCAGGTGATAACTGCTTCATTTTTCATATATGTTTTGGTTTGATAGTTTTCTCTTATACAATAATAATTCATCCATAATATCCATAATTATAGTCATGAAATTAATTCCTTATATTTTAATTATTTATTTTATTTATAATAGTATTAAAATTTTATAGATATGAAAAAAAAACTACACCATTCATAGAGATAACATGTCATACAATTGCTTGAATATTGTTTTCATTTTTCTGATCAACGGAATAGATGAAAAGTAAATAATAATTCAACATTAGATAATAATTATACAATTATATAAATCATATATATTAATCAAATACATATTTATTAATTTATATTTCATAACTAAATAATAATAATAATTGCATTGCTTCATGGAGGCGTTAGTCCGCACATACACACGAGTGACATAATCATTTCCCAATGGAATATAAGGTAATAAGATATATGTGACAAAATAACTAATAAAGTAAAATTATGTCATAAATATAATATATATATATAATTTAAATCAATCATTATATCAATCTTTGTGTGGTGGTGATGAAAATAGATTACATCGTTTCACAAGGTGGTATTCCACCACATACACAATTGACAGTTTTGTTTCCCATTTAATATAATAGGTGATTTATATAGGTTATTCCATCAATATAATAAAGTCATAGTCTGTGAAATATATCTTTTATTATATTTTGAATTAGTATGAAGGACTAAAGGTTCTATGAGAAGATGTATAAAAATAAAGTGGTAGAGATTCCAATTACCTTCTTTTCAATAAAACACCAATTAGATATCTTATTTAAGACTATAGTGTATGTATTTTGGGGAAAAATACGTCTATAAAGCATATATAATTATTTTTGGGATATTGATTTTTAGTTTTTTGTTTAGTATAATGGCTTAATATATTTTAATAACTTAGGTAGGAGGTTTCAATTAATAATTAAAGTGGAGTGTAATTCTTTTAAATACTGAATACTATTCAATTATCGTAAGTCATTCTCAACCCAAGTGCCTAAAAAATTTATAAATAAAGGATATATTTTAATTTATGTTTTATAAAAACCTCAAAAAAACTAATCTTTTATAAAACATTTTATTCCCTTATACTTTTAGATTTCATAATTTTACCATTTTTATTTTCACTATTGTAAAAAGTTATTTATTTCCCATGGTAATTTATTCTATATTCATAAAAAATATTGATCTTTATTACATAAATTTTAACCAATTATTCTTAATGTTATAACTAAATTATCAATTAAATAATTTTATCATGTGTAAAATTAATGTTAACATTGGTACATATAAAAAGAAAAACTCTATTTTAACCTTTAATGTGGTAATGGATTTTTATAGTCATTAATAATAATTATGAAAAATATATTAAGTTGAAAAAAATAAATAATTTTAATAATTAATATTAATAATAATGAATCCATTTTAACATGTTAAATTAATATAATTGGCATAATTTAATTTAATATAAAACCCCCGAATACATCGAAAAATCAAATTTCCAAATGAAATGTTTTGTTTATTTAAAAATGTTTTATGTCAATACACAAAATTAAATTTATTATAGTTAACTAAATGGGATTAATTTTAATATAAGTGATCTTATATTTCTTTTTAGGTAATTTAAAACAAATTATATATTTGTAAATTTATTAATCGGTATTATAATTTTTTAAATCTACATTTTTCACAATACGTCAAACAATTTAATATATGTAAAAAATAAAGTAAAATATAACTAATATAATTTCAAAATTAAAATTTCAAAAATAATAATTATTTTTTAAATAAATTTTTAAAATTTTGTAAAAATTATTTTTAAAATATGTTATCAATATATGTTAAACCCACTTTTTAGATAAATATTGTTTTAATTATAAAATGTTTTTTATTTCTATATCATTCTTATAACAGATATAACATGTATTATATAACAATTTATTGAATATATATTATAAAATTTTCAAAGAAATCTTTCGTAAATAGGGTTTGTTTTACATTATTATGATAAAGAAATTTCATTCATAAAAAAAGTTTTTAGAAAATGATTTCTTTTACATTCAACTGATTTTTCTTTTTATTTACAATAAATTGATAAACAATGAATTTATATAATAAAATTTTAGACCATAAAATTTTCTTAATTTTTTTTCTTATTAATATCTCCAATTTTATGGAAATGTTATGAAATTCATATTTTTATAACATATTTTGTTGGTCGTTTAATCTCATTGTTTTGTGTCATATATGCCATCAAACAAAATTTTATTATTTAAAAATATAATTATATTACATAATTTCCCAATGTATCTAGGATTAATAGGTTTTTGATATTGATCATAATCATAAACCATAATATTTAAGAAATGATTAGCATAATAACCACACACTATGATTTTGAATCACTGGAGTGTGGTTGGTGAATTCTTTAGATATTTATCTTGATTTTCATCTTTATATAACTTCTTCCCACAAGAAGGGAATAATATTTCCATGTTCCTTCCATTATACACTTATATCATTTAATATTACCCTTAATAAAATTTTCCTTTTTTCTCTTCCACAAGTTGTTAATAAATGATGTATCATATTATTTTCTTCCATGGTTTCTAGAGTTTTCTTTGAAATAAATCTTTCTTTTCTTATCTGAACATTGACGTTGATAGTTAATTTGTGTATACATTTCATCTTTTACAGAATATACAAAACTTTATTCATATCTACTTAATTACCTTATTGATAATTCAATTTGGATACATGGTTTTAAGCAATTGAGTAATTTATTGACCTAACCTTCTTGTTGGATGATAATACCATAAGTGTACCTCAACTTTCATGGAAAATTTTACTCATACGTACCAAAAAATTCATTATCCACCTACTTTATCACATGGAATTAATTTTCCATTTTCATATAAATACTTTATGTATTTTACTTATTTGACAATAATATCTTAAACACATACCACTGCATGTTCTAATGGTATTCCCTTTCCCTCATATTCGTAATAAGAGTCCACCATTGTATATTTTCCTTGCTAAAGATAGATATTGAAAATTGTATTTATATGGTATGAAACATGTAGAATAGAATGTTTTTATTTAGTGTTATTGATCCATTTCTGGGAAGCTAAAAGATCCATGGACCAATATAACAAGTTGGGGGTTTCCACATTAAGTACTCAACAGAATATCGTTCTCATCTGTCCACAGTTGGATGATATCAATAATTCATTTCTTTATAAAGATAAATATGAAGAGTAACTATATTTTTCAATCTATATCCATTAAAAATTGGTTTCTCAAGGGGATATTCTTATAATTTTCCTTCAAATTTAGAATTATCATGGTTTATTTAGGTTCAATCTATTGAGTAAAAATGAAAATAGTAGTGTGAAAAACAATAGTCGTAGGGGGAAAATATTTTATGAGGAAATTAATTTTTTGGATATATAAATTATCAAAACATCATTTGAATCTATGAAACCTTACGTTTTACATATTTAATTCCTAGTCAAAATTAATTCAAATACTTCATGATGGTTTATAAAGAAAAATGATCATTAACAGAAGTATACCTCTACGGGTTTTCATACCAAGTGTGTACTAAGGGCACACACACTATGAATTATATTGATGGGTGAGATTTAATAGACCAACTATTTTATGAGTTATTACTTTTGGAAGCATCAATTCCATAACTATTTCCACTTTTGGTATCTTGATTGGTATTTTACTTAATGAAAACCACAATCATTTCTTACCCATAAATTTGGATGATCTCATATACATTAAATTATCCTAGGGTTTTCAACAAATTATACTCATATTAGTATGTAATGGTAACCTTATCTATAAGGCCCCAGCCTTAAATCTTATATAATCTTGAGTTATCAGAAGATTACACGTTGAGGATCTTTTCAGGTCTAGAGTTTTAGATAATTAGATCATAAAATTTTCATTACATTCCACATATAAGCAAATTGGTTACATAAACATAGTATTCTTCATTCCCATCAATGGAAACATATTTAAAATAAAACATGGATTATTTCTTGACACTTCCTTGACACTATCATCATATCATGTACCTTTCCCTTGACTTGTGAAAAACATTTCAAAAAATCCTGGGATGAGCATAAAAATCTCAGTAAGGGATATAAAAATATGGAAAGGAAACATGGGTACATATATACATAAGAATGAAATCATACTTTACCCATAAAACATATGCACTTTAAAATACCTCATCAAATCATGAATAAATCATATAAATCATAAGACATAAAGGTAACTTGAGGCATTCATAACATTCTTACGTAGGGAGTAACCCTCTTGGTTACGTTTGGAATACCCATCACAGTATATTCCCTAAATCTCATCGGAGAAACCTTAACGTTACACTCCTTCGTGTTACCCAATGCATTGGAGAGCTATATCGGGCTCACCCGCCCTTAGTTTATCACGGAACCACCCGTCTTCATAATAATGCCCAAAAACCTCAACATAATCGTATCACATAAAACATGCATAAAGGAAACATAACATTTCCACCCTTCAATCACATGATATAAATACAACACATTGATGTAAAAACATTATGAAAACCATTTTCAATACCAAAATAAAAGAAAATTAAAAAATGGTATTAATTTTTTTTTAAAGTTATGGCTTGTAGAGGAAGTCGATACTCAAATAATGGTGACGGTGGCGGAGAAGTCGTTGTCGTCGCATACGTACGACAAAAACATTCCCTTTTGTTGTTTAGTAAACGCTTCTTATAAAAAATATTCGTTTTGAATAAACGTAAAAGTCAAAGGGGCTTATACACCGTAAAAAGAAGGTTGTGTATAAAACAAAATATGCCTCAATGAAAGGAGATTGAGATGAAGTCCCATACCTCGTATCCGACTTGACCCGACCGTTCTTTAATCTCCTGAATAATAAACATGAGTTAATCTCTACTTGCTTAAGAAACTTTTTCAAGTTCATTATTCCTTTTATACCATGTTATGAACATCATGTAATCATTTAAGTTAATAATGTTCATTTTGTCGGTATTTGGTTCTTAAGTCAAAAATAGACTTCTTACACTTACATGTTGTTAATTTGGTCAATGGTTCGTTATATCCAGAATTATATTAATTATTTGGATAACATATATATTATATATATTCATCATATAAATGTATTTATAATATTACATCACATTTAGAGGTATGAAATGAAATGCACCGTTAATGGAGACGGTAAGCCGTACGTACGCATGAACGCTACTTCCATTTCTATTTCGTATTTTCTGGAATGGAATCATAATGATATAAGAGTATATTATAATTCCAGTATAATAACATATATAATATCATTAACTTTATCCTTTACACATCCCACATATGGTATTAACGAATCAAATCACTTTCAGGGGGCAGTAGTCCGCACTTCCTAAAATGAAGATATCATGTTTACCCATAGTGGAAACAATAATGGTATGCCATAAATGAAAAATACAGAAGCTTAAGGAAATAATAAACATATTATATATCATATATAAAAATAGTGACATCATAATGGCCACCTTTGAAGGTGTTAAATGAGTATTGAACTATCATCGTTTCGGGAGGCAGAATTTCGCCATCCACGGAAACCGTATGTTCTTTAACCATTTAATGTAGTTGTGTGAGAGTTTAGCTCAAATAAATATTATAACAACATCCTAGTATAATGAAGATACTTTTTTTGTTACAAAAGAAGTAAATAAAAAGATTTTAGTGGGTTGGAGAAGAAAAATAAAACAAATGAACACGAGAGAATGAATTACCTTTAAAAGTGTAACTCCTTTTGATTTGAGCCTAAAGGCTTCCTTTGAATGTATTCTGACCAAAAGGAATCCTCTAGGATGAGGAGAGGGATGTGGAGAGAGTAAATGGGAAGGGGATGGCCGAGCCAAAGGCTTTAGGAGTGTGTGAAATGAGGTAGAGGTGGGGGCCTTTTATAAGAGGAGAGGAGGGGCACTTTTGGAAATCGTGAAACTATTATTTTATTTTCAAAAGTGTTTCGAATTTCTAAGGTCCCACATTGATATATTTCGAAGATACGATGATAAGGCTTCGAAATATTTCCATCCAATAGGTTTTGGACATGTGTAGGTTTTAGATATTACATTATCTTTCCATTTTATTTAAATCATTAAATAATGAGGTCATCGCTGCATCATCATGATGTCATAAATAATTTAATATTTATAATGTCTAAAAAATTATAAAAAAAATACTATGATGTAGGAAATCATTTTATCTTTCCAATGACTATTTATAATAAAAAATATGATCCTTATATCCCCATGAAAAAATTGTTTTCATAAAACATATTATGTTTGTGTCATTTTTACTTTTACATTAAATAAAAAGTTATTTAAGTCATTTCCCAACCAAAGTGGCTCCATGGGGTCCCGAAGTTGACCCGTGTCTTGTATTGGTCAGACATGACACAACCAATGAGGGTAGAACATGTGTCAAACTCATCTCATTTTTTTAAATCATTATTTTTACCTTAAACTACACTAATTACCACTAATCGCGATTAAAAACTTAATAACTTACTATTCACCAAAAAATTGTTTTAATCTAATTGAACCACACTTTACTTCTTAATGACAACCATGTATGTTGGATTTTTGAAAATCAAAACACAATGATGGAAAAATTTCATTTAAACAGAAAAATCAGTTTTTATATGTACCACTTAGTGGTTTCACTATTCATCAAAAATTGAAGTTTTTCAGAAAATTACAAAAAATTCACCCTAAGCTATATTTCATATTCCTAATTAAAAAATGAAGTCCATTTTTCAAAATTCAAAACATATAAGTCACATTAATAAATTTAATAATTAATTCCCGCTGTTACAGCAAATAGTGAGTTTTTATTAAACAATAAGTATCAAAAGATTGACACTAGTTTAAGTCTAATTTCAAAGTGAAATTGATTCCAATGACCACCATTGGATTAAATGGTAAAAATATATTCATATTACACATTAAGACCAATTAAAAAGATAATCTAATCATATAAATAAATTAGATTAAGAAACATTTTTGATGTTAAATGCAGTATTTTTCACTATTCATTAAAAAATGAACATTGTCAGAAAAATACCAAAAATTCACACAAAGTAAATTTTGATGTCCCAATCATAAAGAATAAGTTTATTTTGACAAACATAGCTTATAAAATTGTCAAAATATGGATTTTAAAATGGTTTTCCATCAAAAGGCAGTAAAACAATCTTTTAAGAATATTAGTGTATTCCATGCATAAGATTGTATTTATTTTCATTTTAATCCTCTAAAACACTATCATAATCATTAATAGACATAGATAAAAATATCTATTATTCATTACTTACTTGGTTTGTTACATGATCATTCTTCTAATCCATCTATATTGGTGAATAAGTTTTATACTCATATATATTACATCTTATCTTATGAATATTCATCCTAAAACATTGTGATATACTATAAAATCTTATTGGTCTTGTTCCTTTAAAAATATGGATATAAAAATTACTAGATCATTGTTTAACTAAATTATCACCCATTAATATATTAATAACTAGCACACATATTATAAATATCATACATAACAACATTCTTCATAACATAAGGAAATGAAAAATAAGAAAGGGTGAGCTATGTTGCTCTATAAGGGTAAAAACGAGACATATCCAGGATCAAATAATCATATCTTGAGCTTAAGGGTATGATAATTTTAGTATAACATCTTTCAAAACATACCCTATATAAAATTAATCATAATCATGAGTCATAAAATAAATCATTTCAGTTCATATTAAATAAATGATAAATAAATAAATGAGTGTGGGTTTTGGGAGAATTACATTGGCCTAAGATATAACATGGTGGCACACACTTGACAATAGAAAATAATTTCCTTATTACTCAGGGATCAAAACCATGACTATTATATTATATTGTTTTCACTAACCAAAACACAATAGAAGTCATGGATGACACCAAATAATATCATATTTTATAGAGACTATTTATTAATTGGTTTCACTCCCCATTCCAGTCCTATTTATCTCATGAGATATTAATATTTACCAACTTCATTTGAGGTCTTTATAATTCCATGGCTACACATCACATAATGAAAATAATTCATAAGTTTACCATGAGACCATAAATCAATAATCATATCATAAAATTATAAAATTAAAATAGTTTCATAAATATTTAGTTATTTCATGATATCATAACCCATTGCGAGGAAACATGTTTCATAACAGAATTAACCCAAGGAAACGAAACGAGTTTCATAGAATCATCCTAATTTCGTAATAAATATAGTTCACAAAAATGATGAATGTTTTTGGTATCATCAGATCATACTCCTAATCAGTCACAAGTAACATCAAATAATTTAATCTTAGGTTAAAATACATATAAAAGTATGTTTAAAATATTTTTCATGAAAATTAAAATTTCATTTTTAATGAACTTATTTCAAATATTTAAATTACCTTATTATGATGGAAAAAATTTCATTTTAAATATCCATGGAAACATTTATAGGAATCAACATATTATAATTTTTTCATTATAGTGGTAAAGTCTATACATGCCATATAAGTTAAAATGAAATAATTCATTTCATACCTTTATAAAAAAGTAATGAAATACCCTTTTTGGAAAGGAAATGAATATTTACTTTTAAAAATTTAAAATTTCAATAATGACTGAAAATTTATTTAAATAATATTATGTTAAAATAAAAAAAATACTTATTTAATTTTGAAAAAACATGGTAATGAAGGAAAAATGATTTTTGGCCAAAGAGAGGAATACTTTCATTTTTACTAAATAAATTATTTCTTTCTCTTGAGTACATATTGTATGAAAAATAAAAAGTATCCACGTATTCTCAATAAAATTAAAGATATGGATATTAATGAGTTTTTATATATGTATATCATGAAATTAAAAAATCAAAATCATAAACAAAATCAATCCGGATAAACATTGATATTGTAACATAAAACCCTGTCTTTAAGACCCAGTTCTATTAAAAGTGATATATCATCCTTATAAGATATTTAAAATTATAATAATTTTATTACATAATTATCTATATAATTATATGATAATATAATTTTTTCTTTAAAAATATCAACATCTATTTATTAATAATTATTTATTAAAATCGTCATTTTTGAGTGTCAACTATTTTTTTAATAGAAATCTTATTTTAGCGGTTCCGGTACTTGTACATTGATCATGTGTACATAATATATATAATTTTAATCAGGATTTATATATCATATATATTCAATATATAAAATAATTATCAAAAAAAAATTGAGATAGAAAACTGAATTTCACCATTTATGGAGAATATAAATCATGCGTATGCATGAACAATGATTTCAATTTTTGACAGATTGAATGAATGAAAGTTACATACTAATTCACCAGAAAAGAATCATTATTATATCATATAAATCATATATAATATTCAAATCATATTTATTAGAATCTATTTAAAATTAAAGTTAAAAAAAATCGCGACACTCCATGGAGGTGGTAGTCCGCACATACGCAGGTGAAACATTATCTTTTTCCAAAAGATTTGAAGTTAATAATATAGTCATGATATTATTGTTATATAGTAATAATAATTCAAAAAAATATATTATAACATTAAAAAAAATTAATACCCATATAAAAATATTCTAATAAAAAATCAATTGCATCGATATGTGTAGAAAATACGACATTTGGATGAATGACGAATACTTTGTCAAATAATTTTTGGAGAAAAGGGTTGGTAAATGTGGCCCAACTATCATAATAACATTTCAAAATATTTGGGATACTGAATTTATAAAATTATGGTATATTAAATATATTTAGGTGACGTAAATAATTATTTAAAAAATAAAGTGATCACTTATAACGATTACCTCTTCATTGAAAGAAATCATTTAGATCTCCTAATAAACAATAACAGGGTTGGTGTTTTTGGAAGACTAGGAATCTAGAAAGTGGATTTGGATATTGGGAAGAAGATTATTAGATGATATTCAATATATATTGTTTAATGTGTTGTAATGAAGCAATATGACGTGTTCCCTTTTATATGTGAGGGGAGAGGTAATCTTAAAATTTCAAAAAAAAATTAAAATATAAATGGTTTTTTTCAATAAAAATGATTCAAAATGGATAGATATTCAATGATAGGGTTATATTTTGTTTAAATAAAATCAATAGTTTTTAATAGGCTTAGGATAGTATTTAAAGCCAATATTTTTTATTAAACACAAAATTAACATAATTTATCCATATTCAGGATAATGTCTTTTCCATACATAAGTGGTTATAACTTTACATTAAAGGTGATAATATTCTGATAAATATCCAAGGGGTAAGATTTTGGTCCATATCATTTCCACCAAGTTATATTTCATGATTTCTAGATGTTTATATAATTTCTTAAAAATATAATATCTTCCTAAAAAATAATTAATGCATTTTTTTGACACTATTCATTACATTTGACATTACAATCACCAACACAGTGATGGAATTAGAATATAGTAAAATTTATAACCACTAATATTTTATATAAATATATAAAATTTGTGTAATGATATGGATCCTTCAAATTATATTACTTTTATTTTTTTTAAAATATTATATTATATATTTGTTTTAATTGATAAAGTACTATGTTAGAAATGTGTAATCATTAAAGGGTATATGATTAATAAAAATTATAAATAAATTAAAATTTAAAAATAATTATATTTTTTAAAATATAAAAAACAATATTCATTCCAAACATTATTTTTTTCTCAATGTGAACATGAAAGATATATTTAAACGTAAACGAGTGGTATTGTATTTTTTTTCTAATCATTTAATATTGTATAAGTATCTTTAATTTAAATTTTCCCCTTAATCAATTAAATTTGAGGAATAAGATGATAAAGACAAAAATATTCTCATCCTTTGATAAATAAATAAATAGTGACTGTAACATTTAGTTTTAACCCGTTCTACCCTTTATTGGGGGGTAAATTTTACCATAGTTACTATTCATAATGCCTATAAATAAAATGGAGATATTTTCCAAATATTGGCCTCATAATTCAAAATATGGGATGCCTTATTACCTATTATATTTTAATAATTGTAACAAACACATTAAAAAATAGTTTATCAAAAATTAACAAAATCATTATTTATAAAAAATATTTTCAAGCACAAAAATGGATTAATTCTTATCTCAAAAATATAAAAAAAGTAGTAGATGAGTTTTAAGATATTTTATTGAGTGTGATATAAAATTTTAAATAATGTTTTAATCTAATATTCATTCATTTAATTTACTATGATAAAAAAACATTACACGTATAAAAAAATATTCCAAAAATCATCTATTTTACTTTTATTTTTTTAAATTTAATTACTAATAAATTAATAACCTATGATTTCATTTTATACGTGTGTAAACAAAAAATTGTTCATAACATAGTTAATCATATTCATACATATCAATCCAATGACTTGTTAATAGCTATAAAATTAATTTGTAACATTTAAATACTATATAAGCAGTTATTTAAACTCAGTGTTGTGTGTGACACAAGCTATCAATGAAATAAAATATTTTAAAAGATAAATATATTTTAAAAAATCATGGTGTTAATTTTTTTTGACATGTCCTCATTCACATCACATTAAATTTTATACAACCCATTCTATTTTTAAACATGAACCTTACTATCACAAAATGTGATACCTCAAAAATTTATTTTAAAAAAACATAAATCTCAGTAGTTTTATTAACATGGAACACAATGTATTATGTAAATTGTGATATGTTTTGAAAATATTTTTATTTAATATTACTATTATAAACTAGCATTTGAAATTGAAATTATAAATACATGTAACTAAATTCTGAAATATTTATGTTTATGTATTTGTCATATTCAAAACAAATGTATTGAATAATTTTTAGTAATTAAGAACTCAATTTTTAGTGAATCCATTTTACAGTTGAAAAATGCATTTTCATTAAAAAATGATTTTTATTTCATTTTTTGTGTAATAATTTTAAATATTTTCAGCCATTTTTAAAAATTGGATTTTATAAATCAAATGTAATTTTTTAAATTAGTATAAAAAATTGTGTTTGAGTGAAATTTTTTATTTTTCTTGAATGATTCATTTTTTATTGAATAGTAAAAAATTCCATGTTTTAAAATAATCTTGTTTATTTTAATTAAACAAAGAAATATAGAAGACCACTATATTGGTTTTTTGTAATAATGAGACATATGAATAATTTCTTTTAAAATATTGTTAAACCCATTTGAATCATATATATTCATTATTTTGAAATAAGTTATGTTACTTAATAAAAACAAATTTTCCTAAAAACTAGTTTTTCATTTCATTTTAAAAAATAAAATAAAATTGTTAATTCAATAATTTTTAGGTAATTAATTTTATTAAATTATAATAATTTTTGGACATATCACACCAAATTTATCTTAGTATTAAATTTTTATATTTTTTTAGTAGATTTTATCTTATTTTAGAAGAAATAAAAAATACAGTTTTTTTAAAATACGGAAGCTATTATGATACCACCATCAAAAAATTTATTTATTTTTATATTAAACATATTAAAGGAATAAAATTTCATAATATATTAAAAAATTATAAAAAAATTAATTTTAAAGATTAGAATTTATTTCATGATAAATACACAAATCAATATTGATGTCAAAGTAATACCTATGCATCATTGGAAAAGTAATATTTAGTTTGTTAATGATAATATTTGAGTCATAGGAAGTACATTTTCAATAAAATACTAAATATTTATAATTAGGTATTATTTTAATGGATATAAATGATAATTGAATTTATATGAAAAGTAACTAATCAATTTGTTTTGTGTAATTCTTGAGAGAGACTATAAAAGTAAAAATATTTTTTAAAATAATTTTTAATAAAATATATTTTAATAAATTTGAAATTGTTATGAATATAAATTTTTATTTTGAATTAATTTATTAATTTTTTATTTTTATTTTTTATTAATTATTACTGATGAAATTATTGCATAAAATGCTTACACAACGCCAACATTATGCTTTTAAAAGCTATAAAAAATTGAGTAATTGATATTAAAAATTATAAAAGTAATATTATTTGGGTGATTTAATTTTTCACCTAAATATTTATGTTAAATATAACATATTAGATATATGTTAATGTATAATATTTTAGTTCCCTTTATTTTATGTGGGATTCAAATTTAATGTATTTGGTTAGATTGTAAAATGACTGTAATAGTATGCTATATTAAATATATTAAATAAATTTTTTTAAAAATAGTTTAAATATTTACAGAGAGAAATTATGATTTAAATTTGTTTAAAATTTCAAACATATTCTATTTATGATCTAATTTTCATCATATATGTAATATTTGGAGTCATTAATATTGAAAAATTCATTTCCATGGTTTAGGTTTAAATTTGTTAACTGAGGATTCAAGCTAATATATAAGGTATAAAATGAGACAAAAACCCCAAAAATAGTGTATTTGTTATATTAAGAGCTTATATTCCGTATATTCTAATATATTTCATTTTTTAACCATTTTACCAGAGTTAGACACAAATTATATTATAATATTTAATGCATTCCTCACACATTTTGATCATTATATCTCAGAAGATACCAACAAATAAACATTTATAGATTTCTTCACAATGACATAGAGATTATAGTCTTTCCAAAAGGTCACCCCTTTAGGGAATAAGGTGTAAGGAAAAACATATTTTCCAATGAAGAGGTGTCACTCTAACCGACCATTTTCAATATTATTTATTCTTCTAACTCATCAAAATATATGATATACATTAAAAATTAAATAATTCAGTATAATAAATATAAATAACTATTGTTATTATTCTAAATCCATTATCTACCTTTTTTACATCCTACATAAAGTGAAAAAATCGCTCATTCATACATACAACATATCGTATCCACATATTAATGCAATTCGTTTTTCATCACTACATTACAAGAATGTTTATATTTATAGATATAATTAATATATATGTTATTTATTATTTTATTATTATATTATGTAGTTGAATTATTATTTACCCTTATTTCATTGCATCCGTTAAAAAATGGAAAAAACATTCATGTGTATATATGGAATAACATCTCAATGAACATTGTAATTCATTTTTCAATCTATAATTTTTAATAATTATAAATATATAAATAATTAATATATAATATATAATTATAATGTTAAGAATCATACAGATGAGAGAACTTTTATGAATTGAAAATGATAGTAACTTCATATTTGAAACATCTATGAAAAAAAACATTTCACACCTATAAACAACAATTCAAATAATGAATTATTAATACATCGGTGTTCTATTGTTATAAGTTGATAATATATGATATTAAAAAAATAAAAAATTATATTATATAATTATAATAATTTTTTATTTATAATATCGGATTTTGAAATCATAAAATAAGAGATTCAGATCTGAGGTGACGATTTATATCACAATATCATCATTAATTGGGGTTTTTTAATGTTTAAGACTCCATTGGAAGAATTATATGATGATTAAATATTAAATCCAATATATTTTATTATAATTTTATTATTTTTTGATATTAAAAAAAATTATATTTTCTTCTCTTAATAACTTATAATACCAAACTAATGCTTTTAAAGAGAACTGACCTGTTTTTTATCAGGAATTTTTTTCTTATATGTCTATATATTCATTAAAATGTTTTAAATAATTTTTTATCATAATATTGTTATTAGTTTATGTAAATTTTGGGAATACATAGATATAAACACAAATTTTTATTATGTATTTTTTAATATTATTCACATTTAAGAATATTTTCAATTTGATGTTTTAAATATTTATTATAATCTCTTTCAAAGTAATCACATACATTACCAATAGACACTTATACATATTATCCATTTTTTCACTATGTAAAACTATTTAAAATAAAGCAGTATTTCTATTTATGATAATTCATCACAATTATCCCCTTGATCTCATCCATGTCACAATTCCCTATTAAACCTTATGAAATTTATTTTAAAAACATGGGATGGGAAAAAATATTAATAAAGGAAATAAACAAAGTAAATAATTATTCTAGTGAAAACATGATGACCAATTAAATCTATTTTCTAAAAAAATAGTTAGAAAAAATAGGATATCACATAAGAGACATCCGACAATATTACCATATCACTCATATATTCACCCTTATAAATTTAATAACCACACATTCTAATTCCATATTCAGAGTACCCAATTCATTGGAGAGCTATAATGTGGCTCACCAGTCATATAATCTATATCGGGATCACCACTTTCTCATGTTCTACAATGGGGATTAACTGTTAATATAAGATATAATTGTCTCACTGATGAACTATAAGGTTGATTAACCCTTTATATATAATATTTATGGACCAAATCATGAATAAAACACTTCAAAAACCTTTTAATCGAATATAAAAAACACTTTTAGAGATCAAATTTCTATTTCCTTTTATAAAAACACTAACAAAAAAACAAAATTTTCTTTGAAATCAATTTTTATTAAAACAAATACCTAAAATTATAGAGAAACATTTAATTTATTATGTCACGGACTCCTTCAAAGTAATTTATAAATTAAATAATATTCATAGTGGTAGAGAAGTCATTATCGTCGTGTACATTATGAATAGAACATTGTTTTTGTGGTTTTTAAAAATATTCTGTAAAAACACATAAAAAAATTCCTTTTAAAATCCATGAAAATAAATTAAAAATTGACATAAAATTTTCTTTATATTCCTTTTAAATCCATATAAATAAATATCTCAAATAATATCATTAATATTGGCATGGATAAGAATATTTAATAATTAAATATAAAAATAATCAATGTGTCCAATACCGTTTTGAACATTTACATATTAATCCCCCTAAAAGAATAAAATATGAAAAAAATTACATGATTATATAAAAATTATTGGCATTTTATGTAAAATAGACTGTAATTGTACTAAATAAAATAAGGTAGATGAATAACATCAAACTACGCCTAAATAAACAGAGATTGAGATGGAATCCATTACCTTGAGACCTTATCATCAAATAATGTTCCTCATCATCAGGAATAATATACACTTGTTAATTATTTACATTCGTGGGAACATTTTTAGTAATTACTATTTCTTTTATATCATTTTTAAAATTTTATAACAGTTAATTAATTACTTATGTTCTTATCAGATGTTTTGATGATATGTAGTACTTGAGTCTAATAAAACATTAATATTCTTAGAAACTAGTCTAGGTCAACCCTAAAATGGTCACCTGAGATGATCTTCGGCATGGACTGATGGTTTTTGACAATCACCATGGGCTAGAAACTACTTCCGGGCATCAACAGACTACAACAAGGGAATTATTCCACCCAATAAATAAATTAAACAACTAAATAGAAGAAGATTAACAAGAATCCCAATATAAAAATAAAATTGAAATGAAAATATTTTATACATTAAACATAATATAAAAAATCTACAAAAACTAACCAAGTGGAAAAGAAGACTACACCATATGCTTGTGACCTCATGGGTCACTCTCTAACAAGAGATCAACCATCACCTAAGGAGACCAAACTCGAGATGAAACCTGTACAAGGGATAAATAAAATAAAATAACTATATGTGGGATTATCAAAACTCATTAGGCACGCCCGATTATCTCTTCCCAATCCACATCCATGAAAATAAAATAAAAAACAATTTCAATTTTTTAACTAAAATATATAAAATTATTCATTTTTACATGTTTTACTCAAAAAAAGTACTACCAATTTACCTTATTCATATCAAATAAAAACATATTCCATTGGACAGACATGATCATTTTCTAGGGGAAAGTGATATTTATATTTTAAACTATTACAATGAGGATAGAAAAAAAAATTTAAAACCAATTCATAAATCCTTTGTAATCTAACACATCACATTACAAGAAAAACAATACAAAAGAAGGAACTACCTCGATCACATGATAAGGGAAATATAAATAAACATAAAAGTGTTGCATTCATCACCACTAATAACTAAGATACAATAGACAAAGGTGAACCGAGGAGATCAAGAATAATCTATAACATGCCAATTCATGTGATTTCATCCAGATTATAATTCCACACACGATGAAATCAAAACTCCAAAACACTCGGTCACCCTAACTCATGGATGACTAAGGGGACCAATTACATAGTAATAAACCCAATTATATCCACCTACTGTTGGCCACTTTTCAGTACATGAACTACCCATTTAAAAATTGTTCTCATGAAATTAACTCAATATTCTAGGATCCCATGTCCCATGTATATAACTGGTTTGAGCCACTAAATGCTAGTAGAGCATCGAATAATAAATATATATAATATTAATCCACAACAAGACTCACCCGAGTCTCCCCATGGACTGATCTCAGGCCTTAAGAAAAAATATAACATAGAGTTATCCAATGAAGGAACTCTGATTATGGATCACTAGTATTCCATGGCTTGGAAATCCCATCCATTAAAAATGACATGTCATGAGATCATCCAGTATTGGTTTTTATAATATTTATTTTCTTCAATTTCCAATTGTTATCAAATGGAATTTAATAATTTCCAAAAACAACATTTATCAATGATGCATAATCCACATTCCAAAGGTGTGTAAACAATAAACATTACATTTCAAACACAATTTAAAAAATTCTCTGATAACATTCATACTACACCATGTAAGAAAACCATTTCTTATAAATGTTCCATGTAGGGAATTCATTGAGAGACAACTATAAAACACCCTAAATTATGTTCCTCAATTCATTATAAAATGAAAAACCGCTTGGAATCCCTATATAAGGCACAAAATACATCATTAATCATAATAAAAATATATTCATAGAACCAAAACATTCTTCTAACATAAAAAATTACTAATAATATCCAATTGGGAAATAAATCAAGAAATAGGTTTGTGTTATTTAAAATAACACTTCCATTTCTCATAAACCAAGGAATTAAAAACAAATTTTCACACCAAATAATTAAAAAAATAATCATACATAAATATTTATAAATTAATGAAGGTGTGAAATGCATGAATCTAGGAGTTCTTAAATTAAAAAGTAACATTCATGGGAAAACCTACCTCAGATCCAAGCTGTAATGACAAAGAACCACTAAAACCACTCCACAAGGGTTCTAAAACCCTAGATATACAAAAGAAAACCCTTAATTTGAAAACCTGAATCATAATAACATGAAAAAACCCTAGGTAAACATGACCATAGGAGAAGAGAAATCCAAAAAAATAGAGGATAATTAAAAGGGATATTAGAGGTGAGGTTTACCTTGAGATATCCAATGAATCTCTAGATGATTTCCCCTTAGAATCACCCCAGATAGAGGTGCGAGGCTTGGGGAAGAGGGGAGATGTCCCATAGGGCCGAACGAACAGAGGGAGTGGAGGAAGGTGCTTTTTAGATTATAAATACCAAGAGGGTATAATTGGAAATCCAAAAAATTTAAAATTTGGGCAAGTCTCCCAATTAGGCTGTACATTTAAAAAATATTGTGGTAATCGTGTGATAGCCACTGTTCATTGATGAATCGCCCACATGGTTACCTTGGAATTGACTGCATGGTTTTCAAGACATGCTACATGGCTGGCTGAAAATATGCACCGATTTTGCACCAGGTTATGCCAAGGAAAAACATCCATTCATTCACTAAAAAGTTCCTTATGATCCAATTATCAACCATTAGGGAAAACATAAAAATAATTAACTACAAAACATGAAACCCACCACACCTAGAGCCTGAGAAAATGGCCAGATTCCCCACAGAACCAAAGCACAAGATGGAACATGAAAAAATTGGTGTCATAATGTTTTCCAACATTAACACCATCCACCCATTTATATAAAAAACACATTGAAGTCAATTGATCAGTGCATAAGGATTCCATTTTAGTACAATCCAACCTATTAATCTCCGGATACTACACTGACCACTAATGAAACTAAACCCCATTTACAGAAGATAAAAAAATAGAAAATATCTCCTTGAGAAGCAAGGAGGGATTAGGCCACCACATACACAACCAATCTCAAAACAAGGCCATTGGTCCTTCTTTCAAGAATCCCAAAACTCACCCAAACCAACTAGGATACTAAAAAATATAAATCTTTAAATGAAAAAAAGATTACTGGACCAAATTGAAACCAAACCGGAAATAGATTCCAAGCAAAGGGGAGGCCCTAAATGACTCACAACCATTAAAAATGAACTATCACCCAATGATTTCATAATATAAAACCCAATGAGATATATAATGAGTCTCTCCACCATTACATACCAAGTAATATCGAATAAAAGATTCAATTAGAACAAAAATTATTCTTTTTACACAATGGCCAACAAAAAATATTCCTCCCTGACCTCCCCAATCTATGAAGGAGGTATGTAATAAGAACACATCAACAGTATTTAAACTACCCACTCCCAAATGGAGTGGACTAGAACTGAGACAAAACATTTCACACAGAACAAAAAACCGCACCATATAAGGATGGTGTATAGCAAACCAACCATTTTTGACACTACTATTACATCCTTCATAATATAAAAAACATAATTTTATTACAAAAAAATGATCTAAAGGTGTAGTTTCTTTTGAAAAATAAAACCATAAATAACTTTTACAACAAAAAATGTAAACATTTATTTAATCCATTCTTCTCCAGATTCTTGTTGTCCCTTGAAAAATCCATAGTATACATAATCACCTAAGGATATAAACAAAAAATGGGTGATCTAAAATCCCAGTTAGAGGATAGATATGAACAATATAATAATGAGTGAGAATATTCATAACACATGAAATTGATCATGAACAAGAGAGGAAACATTAATAAAAGACATGAAATGTGGAAATTAATAAAAATGAAACATCATTTCTAGTTTTAAACTACCAAACATTGTTTTTAACTGTTCTTGAATCATGCTTAGTCATAAATTCCATTTAACTCATGATATTTTTCACTTTAACCAATTCATTGAAGCGTTGTACAATTCTGGGTGCACCTGTCACATCATGACATTTACATTATCATAGATTCCACATAGAACATAGATAAAACATATAAATTAAATTAACCGTGGAATGTAATGGGTTTCACATAAAAAAAATTGATTCATAACATTTGGATTCTAAATTGAAGAAGGGATAACATTCTTGACATAAAACAATCAATGATGATTGAAGTAGAAACAATCAAAGAGAAGTAAAAAAGAGGGTGTTTATTTTTAAGGAGAGTTATTTTGGATGTACATTGGGTTTTTCATTAAGTCAATTGGAAAAAATGTATATCCTAGAATAGGTAATAGGATGATGAAGATAATATTCTTATGTCATATCCGTACTGAAAATTGGTTGAAAGAGGGAAACCACAATGTATGAGAGATGGGTTTGACGTTTTCCCCTTACCTTGTATCATAACGCTTCATTTACATTAATTTCCTGTATAACCGCATTAGATTAATTAA
This sequence comes from Viscum album, assembly GCA_963277665.1. NCBI lineage: Eukaryota > Viridiplantae > Streptophyta > Magnoliopsida > Santalales > Viscaceae > Viscum > Viscum album. Next base: position 268,894,244 of record OY728151.1, on the reverse strand, counting down.
TTAAAAATTACATAAAATTTTCTACACGAATACTATTTATAATGGTTTCATTAAGTTTTTTTATGGGACATTGGATGAGTTATAGAGTTTAAATCCATTGTTTTGGAGTGTTCTTTTTTTAGTTTTCATGAACGGTTCACTTGTACACATAAATGGAATTTTGTGTAGAACATAGATAAATATCCATAAATGATATTAAATTTTATTAATGATGTTCCAATATGTTAAATGATCTTTTAAATAATTATGGTATATACCATGTGGATGAATCATTAGTTATGAATTTAATGATGATCATTTTGGTTAATTCGGGTCCTTTTTCAACAACAACAATTTTTTTCTTTAATCATTTTGTAATCTATTAATGCGTTAGTTCCAGAAATTTATATATGGTATAATACATATAAAATAATCTTGTTCAACCATAAATTTTTTTTCATGACCACATCTGAAGGAAGTAAAAGAAAAATGAAACCATGTTGTTCGTGAAGGTGGGAAATTAACATCTCACAAACACCGTTTTCCTTTCTAAAATAAATAGAAGATGATAAGGGGTCAATGATAGATTATTCCATTAGTATCATAACATTATATTATATATAAGATACTAGAGTTACCATACCATGTAGATGAGTATAGGTCGGTAGAGATTTAGAAAAGAACATGAATTTGAAAATAAATTAAGGAAGAGAGAGAGAGAGAGAGAGGAATTACCTCTTGAATCCTCCTTAGGGACCATTGGATTGGTTTTTGGATGATACCAGAAGCTATTGGACGTGGTGGGGGGGGGCTAGGGAAGATATTTGGGATTAATTTGGACATGTATTGAAGCTTGGGAGGTGTGTAGTAATTAAGGTGTAACGGGTGGTATGTATAGTGGAGGGGAGATGATTTTTCTCAATATTATATTCATTCGATTATTATTTATCCTGAGGAAAACAATAGTGATGATTCCATGAAAAAGAATATTAATAAGTGAATATGAGTTATATATTTTGGTTCTTACATCACTTAAGATTTCGGGAATAGTGTATTAAAATTATAAAGTATTTATATGGTAAATTAATGTATTTTACTATTAACAAAAAATAATGTATTCTAGACAAAACTAAAAAAATAACCCTAACCATTTATCAAAGTGGGGAATAAAAAAATGAACTCCATTTATGAAAATAATTTTCTAAATATGATTAATTTAAGTTTTAATTAAAAACATAATTTAATAGAAAAATACAGATTTAAAATTTAAAAAAATTTTATAATGAATTCAGAAAATAAATAAGACCTTATTAAATTATGATAAAACTGGAAGAAATAGAATTACTAATTTATGACCAAATATTAGGAAAATAAATTTTATTTTAAATAAATTAATTATTTATAATTAATTATTTATTTCTTATGAAAAAACAACACTTTTTCGATGGTCATATTGTCTCTTATAATATGCCTAAATATTATTTAATCATTCATAGGTGATGATAATAAAATTTTGGATGATTTACTATTCATTAGGGTCGTATTACTATTCATAAAGGAAAGATACTATTCATAATGGTCAGTGATTGTTCACAAAAAATTATGTTTGTCCTATTGGAATCCAAACATCATACTAATCACAACCGTGTATGTCAAATTTCCAAAATTAAATACACAGAAGTGGAAAATTTATGTTTAAAGGTGAAGTAGTAGTTTATTTAAGCATGATGTGTCATTTGGTTTTCTAATGTGATTGATTATGACATTACTACAATAATGGTGAAATTGCATTGACAAAAGTTTGGGTCATTACAACAGAGGGAAGGATACCAATGATTAGACTGCTAAAACCATATGTTGAAACCACCCAACACTGTTCATCTAAAGATAGATAAAATCCATGTCTGCACCCGATTCACATAGGTTGTCCATGCAATAACATCGACTGAACACTCCCATACAAGAAGAAATTACAACATACAATATATGAGGGGATGTCCACCACCCTCTTATCGACAAGAGGAAATTCTCAATGATGAGAAACCATAATAAAAACACTCTAAATACTTCCCTACAATGTTAATGGAATGAACATAGCCTAAATAAATAAATCTAGGGGTTTCATGACTATGTGATAGATTCATTCAAAGACCTATGGCTAGAGCTCTGATGTATGGAGCATCTACGGTAACACAGTCATGAGATGCTAATACCATAACCAAAACTCTTAATGTTTGAGCCACAAGAAGCCACATATCACTCCCAGGCATAAAAATGATTATGACACACAACGAAACTCACTTCCTTAAACAAAACACCCTTCACGAAAAAAACTCATTGATGTATAAAACCATTAGCTCCCACTCTAAAAGAGGATCAAAATGGACAAGGAACAAGGTGAAAGACCCCAAACATCACCAAACACCCCTACTATAACAAATAGAATTCCCATAAATGGAATGAATTTCAGATTGACTAAAAACATATCTCTATTCCAATAAATGGGTAGAGCATCATTTAAATAGAAGTATTTAACTCTTGAAACATGAAAATAAAATACATAGGTTGATCAACTGGAAATATCACCAACGATGAACCATTTATTGTCGTGCCACAACATTTATCTCATCTATATAGGGGAGAACAAAGGGAAACCAAGAAACGACATTAACTATTAGAACTATATCATGAACCAAAAAACAACAGATAACAGAAACATCAACATAGAGGGACACCAGCTCAATGTTCTCCCAGAAATTTCTAGAAACACACTGAACATTGCTCTAATACTGAGACACAAACAATATTCCATCCCAATACACAATAGGTTTATCACATTTAAATCATGGGAAATAATGATAAATAAAAAAATCTTCTAGGAAATAGATAAAAAGGATAGAAAACCATTTGATTGAAAAACACCACAATATCTAGCTTTAAAAACTTTTAAAAACATAAAAAATCAAACATGGTGGATATTCAAACACACCAATGGTGTCTCATTAGGTCCCACTAACATGAACATTTCCATGCTAACTCGGGCACCCATCCAACATGTCTTACCTGTAATTCGTCCTCATTTCCATATAAAACCCAACGTGTGATCAGCCATGAGAGCACCCAAGGATAAATCAAAACAATAACATTTTCAAAACAATCCATTAAACCTAATTAAAAAATCAATTAACTTCCTAGCGTACATTAACCATTAAGTTAAAATACATTTTTCATATTTTAAACATTAATCTATTTTACCAGGATTGGAAATGAATTCCCATAGATATCTATGAAAATCCACTTTCATCTCATTCAATACATTGTTCTAGAAATTAAAAAATTATCATTTCACTAAAAATATTATTGCAAACCATCTCCAAATCAAACATTCCCTCTCAAACAACTATTTTCAATTTTCACAAAAATATTTTCCCATAATCGAATGGCCATCAAGGTCAAAACCCATAAAAAATTTTACAAAAAAAAACTCTTCAAGAAAACACCAACCATTCAAAAAAATTTCTAAATCCAAATTTTTCTGATTTAATGAACATTTCTAGAACTCATGATTTTATAACTGACCAAGGAATTACAAAAAGTTTTATGTCACCAAATAATATATTTAGATTAAAGAAATACAATCTCATTAATCCAATTCTACTTTAACCCAATTTTTATTTTACAAAAACTAAACATTCTAAAACATTTCATTTTGTATATTGTGAAAACTCATTTTAAACTTTTTGAAATATAACCATTTATTTATAAATAATTACCACAATTAATACCCAATGAAATTAAAAACAATTTATCGAATTCAAGAAAGGTCCAAGAGACACTCAAAATTGGAACTATTTTCAGTCAGGGGCTTGACCATATGGTTGGAGGCTATATGAAGATCACACCACCAATAGAGAGATCCCTTTAGGACCACACCCCCTAATCCAAATAGCCTTCCGGGCCTTGAAATATCATGGAGACCTTTGGAACAACTTCGAAATCACCAAACAATCCATAATGACCATGAAACTAACAAAACTTGACTTTCTAAATAAACATAAGTATTAGAATGATAAAATTTTCGTGACTCTCTTCTAGCACTAACCCTACAGTCCCGAAAATCCTACCCATCTACCTTGATATCTCCAAGTAACAAAGGGAACTTTAATATGATACTTCTCCTAGGAACTGATCTACTCTAATACCATTTTTCCTAAACTAATAAGGGTAAACCCTAAATATGTCACCTGAGATGATATAAGGCATGGGCCGAAGGTCGTTCGCAATCTCCATGGGCTGTAGTCTAGTTTCTGGCATCAACAGAGTATAACAATGGGAATATTTTTCCCAATAAAGAAATAAAGGAACTAAATAGTATAAAATGAACATGAATCCCAGTATCTAAATAAAAGTGAATTGAACATCTATTATACATGAAACAGATGATACATCCAATGTATACTACACAAACAACTATAATAGAAGAAAACAATATATACATGTGACCCTGTGCTTCACTCTCCAACATGAGATCTATCGTCGCTCAAGGTGACCAAACTCTAGTTGAAACATGAAAAAGGGATAAAAACTAAAAACAAATACAGGAGCGAGTTTTAAAACTCAATTGTATATCCCAATTATATTTTCCTAATTCATAGCCTTTAAAATAAAATAAACATCAATTTTCAAATTTGAACTATAATATATAAAAGTATTCCATTCAAAAAAAATTACCTAGAGACAATGTATTACCCATTAACCTTATTCATATTAAAACAGAACACATTACATTAGTGAGACATGAGTGTTTCCATGGGTGAAGTGATGTTAATATTTTCATATTTTAAGAAAGATGATAAAACACTACTTTTATTTAAAAAAATTCATAAACCATTTGGAAACAAACACATCAATTTACATAAAAAATTAATACTGGAATCAACTACAACAATCACATACTAAGGGAAATGGAAATAAACAAATAAGTATCATGTAATTCAATTTAATAAACTAATATCCAATATAAATAGGTCAACCCACAATATCACAAATAATACAAATCATACTAATACATGAGACCTAATCCCTAGTATCATGCCCCACACGATGAAATAAAAATTTCCAAATGCATAGCCACCCTAACTCAGGATATACGAAGGGGTTTAATCCCATAACAATTACCCCAAAAATATCCACCAACTATGGGCCACTATTTAGTACATAAAAATTTAGTTTGAAACTTTTTATCTATAAATTCTCTCAATATGAAAGGTTCCCATGTATCATCTATATAATGGGGGTGAGCCAACCGATGCTAGTCGAGCATCATATCAAGACATATATATAATAATAATTCACAAATGACTCACCACGAGTCTCCCCAGAGACTAATCTCATCCCTCAAAACAAATAGAAAAAAAGGGTTCCAACTGAGGAACCCTGCTAATGGATCATGAGGATTCCATAGTGATAAAATCTCATCCATTACATAGAAACATGTAACGATAACATACATTGAAGTCTTTTATAATAACATTTTTTTTAATTTCACAAATTTTCCATGTGATCCTTTAAGAATTTCAAAAAAAACTACATTTATCAATGATATAAAATAATCAATTCATAAAGGTATTCATACAACCCACTTTCCATTTCCAAATCATTTAAAAAATTTATATTATACATTAACACTACACCATTATGGAAAAAAATTATTATAAATGTTTCAAACATGTAATTCAGCGGGTACCCATGACAAAACACCCAAAAATCGATTCTACGCTTCATTATTAAATTCAAAACTACATGGGAACCCCATATAAGGAACCCATGACAAGATTTATAATAATAAGAATATATTAACAAAATTAAAATGTGCATTGTAAATAAATAATTGCTCATATATCCAATGAGGAATTTGATCGGGAAATTTGAGTGTGTTACTTAACACAACAATTCCATTTATCATAAAACAAGGAATAGAACACAAATTATCACACCAAATAATTAAAGAAATGATCATACATCAATATTTATAAAAAAAAGGATGGTTTGAAATCAATTAAAATAATGGTTCATAAATTAAAAGGCCAAGTGCATGAGAAACATACCTCAGATCCATAGTGCAACAAAAAAGAACCACTAAAACAACTCCATGAGGGTTATAAAACCCTAGATATATGAAATGAAACCCTTAATTAGAAAAAACAAAAAAATAGAATAGAAACTATAACCCTAGGTCAACATGACCATAGTATATGAGAAAATGAAGAACAAAATAGAGGATAAGGGAGAGGGAGATGAGAGGAGGGGTTACCCATGAGAGATCTGACCAAAACCTAAAATATTTACCCTTTGGAATCACCATATATAAAGGTGAGAGGAATGAGGAAGAGGTGAGAGGACATCTTGGGTATAAAGAACTAAGAGAGGGGAGTAGGGTATGTTTTGGGTTAAAAATCCATAGAGGGTATAATAGGGAATTCCAAAATTTTAAAAATTGGGAAAGTCGCCTGATTTGGTCGCCCAGTTTAACAAACCATTAGAAAACCTTATGATAGACAATTACTATGGATGAAATGGTTGTATGATTACTTGGGAATCAACCACATGGTTTACCAAACCATGTGGTAGCTGTGTTTTAATTTTTGTAACCTACCGTACGATTTACTGTACTGGACACACGGTTGGCCCCAACCATGCACCAACCAAGCGCCATGGTCTTCTAAGGAAAAAATTTCATTAATTCTAAAATAATTTCCAAAACATCCAAGAATCAACCATATGGGAAAAATTAAACATAGAGACAATAAAAAACTTGACACCAATCACATCCGGTTCCAGAGAAAAAAGGGGGAATCCCAACCGAACCAAAGCACAATCCAAAACCTGAAAACGATGTGTGATAGGTGTGATGTCAATTGTTAAATAAATAATCAGTGAATAATATCTATAATAATATATATTAAATGATAATAACTTTTATAAATTAATTATATTTTCAAAATAAATCATTATGTAAGGTTATGAATACTGAACTATGTTGTAATCATGGAGACGGTAGGCCGTACGTACACAATTGTACAATTTTCATTTTTCAGAGATCATTATAGAAAGAAGGTAAGTATTATTAATCTTTACAGAATGATAATAATATCATTAATATTATTTTAATAATATAAATAAACTATAATAAACCATTCAATTAATGTGGTTATGAAAAAATAATCACATCTCTTTGTGGAGTTGATAGTTCACATGTATATACAAACGATGTTACCATTTTTCCGTTCATTTAAATTACAGAATGTAAATGATATATTCTACATTGATAATTTTTAATATTTAATTAATATCATATATAAACAATAATTACACCATTACAACCACTCTTTATATATGAATATGGAAAAATAATTATATTGGTTCGTGATGCTGTTGTTCACGATAAACATCAATGATAATTATTTTACAAATTTATGGAAATGGAGATGGATCAAGGTGATGGTAATAAAATAATAACAACTTAGTATATTGGGGATACAATATTTATTATTTTATCAGGGTTTAATTAGATTTTATGGAATTGGAATAATAAATAAAATAGAAACACTTAATTAAAAACTATACCTCTTCCACTGGGGATCTTCTTTGATTAACACCATAATAACCTTAAGGAGGGGTTTAAACATAAATTAAAAGCTATACAATCTATGTGGGGGGGATTTTATTAATGTATTGGGGAAGTGATGGGTGGATAAAAATAGTTTATGAAGTGTGAAGAATATAGAATAATAGGTTCCCTTTTACAATATAGAGGAGAGGAAGTCATGGAAATATTCAAAATATTAAAATAATTTATATTAATTTTAAAATCCAAATGGATCCAAAATTATTATATTATCATATAGGAATATTTTGGACCTAAATTACTTCCTTTAATAAAAATTAGTCATGTTTTGACTATTTTTTAATAATTATAGTTTTTTCTTAATTACCGTATTTAGTTCTGACCATTATATCATGTAATTTACACTTTGACGTGTAATATAATTACTATAAAATTAAAATTGACTATAAATGGACCATTTATTTAATTTTAAGGATTACCAAAATTCATTGGTTTATATTTATATTTGAATAAATCTTATATCATTTAATGAATTATTATTTACCTTAAAATATAATTAATGTCAATATTGACACTATCTATCCCATAACATTTAAATAATTTCATAAAAACATGATATCTTTAAAAAAAATCATTTAAATAATAAATAACAAGAAACATTAATCCATTAAATTATTCTATGATATTAATTACGTCAAATTATATTTATATTAATATTGTTAATGTCATTATTGTATTCTTCAATTAAGTAAACAATTATTGCATCATCATTGTCTCACCATTTAAGGTAATTATTTTATCACATTAAATTATAATTAAATTATAATGATGTAGATAAACATTTCATATTTATAAATACTTTTTATTGTATAATATATCCCCTATATAACACCAATATTAAAAATATTTCACTTGTTAAAAAAAGTATGAGAAAATTTAAATTTCCTTTAATATAAAAAATATAAATGCATTATGATTGAGGATAAATCTATTTTATTATATAAAAAATGTAAAGTACTTATTTATTCAATTAATTTAACTATATTAAATCATAAAAATATATATTTTTATGTTCTATACGATCTGATAATAGTATATTGAATATGAGGACATGACATGCTAATTTTAGGATGATGTAAAAGCTTTCCTAGAACAAAACTGTACTACAGTTACCAGAACTGAAAGAGGAAAACAATTTTTTTGTGAATCGTTATTGGATGATAAAAATCAATAAATAAGTATCATGTTCGTTAATGATGTTATAAAAATATGGCCTCTTGATCTTATTCTTTTAGAATTATGTAGAAAAATTTCACATACAAAAATTTGAGGTAAAAGACATTTTATGTTATTGTAGATGAATTTACCAGATACACATTTGTTTATATTCTCACTCTTAAATATGAATTTTTATCTATATATAATAATTTATTAATTTTTTTACAATGAATTTGTTAATTGGACTATCTCAATTTAGAATTATCTTGGTGGAGAATTCCAGATTCGGTAATTTATTTAATTTTATTAGAAAAATGGGTATTTTCATAGATATCTATCCCATAGAAAAATCCAAAAAATACTGAACTAGGGGAAAAATAAAACACTTCATTAAATTTATATTGAAATGATAAATGAGAATAACTTATGTAAATATTTCTGTAATGAAGTGGTCAATAATTAATATTATGTTTTTAATATAATCATTTTATGTCTAATATTTAAAAAGACACTATAGAAAATTAAGAAGGAAAAAAATATAAAATTGATTTTTATAGTCTTTTTATGTAATGTTTTTGTTCTTAATTCCATGGACACTTAAGATAAATTAGGTGATTATTTTAAATAATTTGTTTTATTAATATATTTTAATTATATAACGGCATATTCAGTATAAAATAAAAGAAACATTGTTGTTGATTAATAAATTCATGTTTCGTTTTATGAAAAGACTTTAAATAAAAGAGATAATTATCTAGAACAACATGAGGAAGAATTTAGGGACTTAAATTTGGTAGAGGATGTTCCTAAATATAGATACACACATATAGAGAGGGAGAATGTTTCTTCTCAATAAGAACTTATTCATGAAAAATAATGGAATATTAGAAGATATAATCCCATATATAATGATATTGGTAATGTTGAATATAAATTTTAAACCATAAAATGAGTAATAAAATATTAATTTATCAAGAATTTCGTTTTGATTTCTCCAGTGAATATTGATTAAATTTTAGTTGATGGTAAATCGATATGGGAAATAAATGATGCATTAAATCAGTTTATGATGAAAATTGTGTGGACATTAGTTTTTTAACATGAATATTCATGTATAATTGGAATAATGGTAATTTTTATAAATAAACATGATGAACCAAGAAATATAGTTAATAATAAAGAAATATTTATTTCTCAAGATTATTCCCAAGATGAAGGAATTGAATTCGAGGAATCCTTTTCCCCAATTGGAAGATTATAAGTAAGTAGGTAGTTATTATCATATGATTAATTTCATGGATTAAAATTACTTCAAATAAATTTACAAAATTATTTTCTAAATGGATATATTTCTGAATAAGTCTATGTTTAATAACCCATAGGTTTTGTAATTGAGAAAAACCTGGGTCCTCTTTTAAATAAATCTGTGGAATTATTTTGGTTAAATTAAGCTCCTCGTTCTTGGTATTAATAGAAAAATAGTTTTCTTTTTAATAAATAATAATGGAATCGTAGATCCTACATTGTTTATAAGAAATGATTCCAATATATTTTTTCTTCAAAATAGTGTCTTGGTGATATTATTTATGGATCTTCAAATGAAAAACAGTGAAATGAATTTTTAGAATTGATGAATTTTTAATTATATTTGAGTACGATGGTGGAATTGAAATTATTGCATATATTGAATGTTTTTCAAAGATATCATGGAATATTTATAAATAAATCTAAGTAATCAAAATAATTACTTAATAGAATTGGTTTTGAAGTTTCAGAAAGTGAAAATACTTCATTGATAACTACATAGATGATTGATTTGGATAAATATAGATAATATGTTGATGTTAAAAACTATTGGGGAATGATTAATTGTTTATTATATTAAAATAATTACAGGCATGATTTAATGATTTAAATTTTCAATTTCACTTCAAATCAATGTGAACCTATTAAAAGTCACATTAATATTGTTAAAATTATCTTTAGATGTGTTAAAGTTTCATTGAATCCATGTTTGTTTTCTGTTTTTATAACTAATAATGATTTGAAAATTTATTATAATTATGATATTAGTGGATTAAATATAGATTTGAAGAGCACATTATTCATGTACAATTTACATAGTAAAACATTATTTCCTTGGATTTTGAGAATCAAAATCCTCCTTCTGTATTTACAGTCAAATATGAATATATTTCTTCCACATCTTGTTGTGAAAAATATTTATGGATATAGAAAAATATTTTTTATTTTGTTTTGGATTGTTATAATATTACTAAATATGTATTTTAATAATTATTATATTTTTATCACTAGGAATCCCATAAAGAATCTAGTATTAAGAACATTACTGTTAAATTTAATTTTCTTAGAGATCGTGTTCAAAAAGGAAATATAAGTATGAAATTTATTTCTATAGAAATTGAACTTTATGATATCATTAATATGCCACTAGTCATCAATAAGTATTAAAAAATAATTTTTGAAATGGGAATGATATATATTTAATTTTACAGGACATGAATTTAGGGGGACACAATGTGTGATTATTTTATGAAATTTTGCTATTTATATGAAATTGTGAAATATGTAATCAATATTTTAGAATAAATTTACTAATTATTTTTTAATAGTAGTTCAGTATATTCCTTTTTTGATACATCTAATACATACTATATAATGGTAAATTACTATATAAAATTTTAGTTATAATATAATTGTATACTTATAATGGTTTCATTATTTATTTTTACTCAAAAAAATTAAAATTATGCCCATTGAATAGTTAATTCTAGAAACATGTTTTTTAAAATTGATTTTTTTCTGTGTCTCATTGATATATGTTTTTAAACGTGATTATTTAATAATTTTATAGAATACACCATGTATTTCATGTATTAATTATTTAAATGGATTTAATATATTAACATATATTTTCTATGAGATAAAACTTTTACTATAGCATTATCATTTTGATAATTTCAAAATAAAGAGATTTGTTTGGAATTATACATTTTTATATAGTTATAAAAAGTGGGGATAATGTTGAGTTGAACTTTAAATGATATTATGCATTGATAGTGAAAATGTTTTATATTTTTTTCATTATAAGTATATGAATTTTTAATTATGTAAAGTATAATTAATAATGATCATATGTTATTGATTATTTACATAAAATTTCACCAATTTTTTTAGTTCATAAGTTTTTGTACATGATTCATGATGTGATACTTATAAAAATAAGTTATTAGATACATTTTAGTATCATTTTACTTATTCTGGAATGAAAATTTGAAAATACTAGAAATTGAAAATTTGGAAATGTGTGGAACATACTATATAGGATTAAACTATCCATATTACATGATTACATGAACAAAATGTTCATATGGTATGGGATTCAAATGACCATGTTTCATGAAAACATAAATAAAATGTACCTACCATATAGAACTCAACTAATCATGTCACCTGACCGTATCACATTACCGAATGATAAAATTATACCTACCATGTGGGATTCAACTGATTGTGTCAACAAGATATGTCAACATACCAAATGAAAATTATATACCTAGTGTATGAGAGTCATCTTACAATTTCTACCCACCATATAATTAACTATAATGAAATATTTCGTCTTTATTTTGGCTATTAAATTTTGTTCAAAACCCCAAATTAATGGAATTTTTCCCTTAATGGATAATATATATATATATATAATTAATTTCATGAAATTGAAATCATAATCTGTAACACCCCAAGCTTCCATGGTACGCTCCTCTTTGAATAATAGAGGAGCGTGTGTTGTATGCAACCTCGAGTTCTAACACACACCACAACCATTCAAAGTAGCCGTTATGAATATTAATAGCTACTTTTTGAAATTTTATAAATTTTATCATTCAAAATTGACTTCATTTTTGGATTCGGAATATCAAATTTGGACTAGGGTAAAATTTTGTAACTTTTCGGATAATTTTTATATTTTGATGAATAGTGAAAATTACTAAATTTTAATTAAAAACCATTTTTTTTAATCAAAATAATTTATAGTGATAAATTATACAATTTAGTGGTTCTAAAGTGTAATTAGAATATATTTTTTCCATTTTATCCAATGGTGGTCATGAGAATTAATTTCACTTTGAAATTGGACATAAACAATTGTCAATCTTTTGATTGATATTCTTTCTAAAGAACACGCTATTTGTTGTGACAGCGGGAATTAATTATTAAATTAATTAATTAAAAATATATGTTTTGAATTTTGTAAAATATAAATCATTTTTTAATTAGGAATATCAAAGGTAGCTTATGGTTAATATTTTGTGTTGTTTTGAAAAACTTCGATTTTTGATGAATAGTGAAACAACTAAGTGGTAGTTAAAAAACTAATTTTTCGTTTAAATGAAATTTTACCACCTCGGTGATTTTAATTTCAAAAATCCAACATACATCATTTTCATTAGGAAGTAAAATGTGGTTCCATAGGATTAGAATAATTATTGGTGAATAATAACTTTAAAGTTCTATTAATCGCGATTACAGGTAATTGGTGATATTTATGGTAAAAATGATATTATGAAAATATGAAAATACCATTACACTTTTCCTACCCTTATTGGATGAGTCATGGCCGACCAAGAAAATTCATGGGTTCACTTGGGGACCCCATGGAGCCACTTTGGTAAAAAAATGACATTAATAACTTTTATTTAAAGTAAAAATAAAATTGTCACAAACATGTGTTGTTTTACTAAAACAATTATTACATGGGGTTATTTAAGTTAACGTTTCGACTATAAATATTCATTAGAAAGCTAAAAATATTTCATACATCATTGTAATTTTTTTATAATTTTTAGACATTAAATAAATAAATTTTTTACGAAACAATTATGATGCAGCGATTACCTCATTAATTTGCGATTTAAATAAAATGAAAAGATAATGTAAAATCTAAGACATTCTCTTGTAAAAAACTTATTGGATGAGTATATTTCGAACCCTTATCACCTTATACTCGAAATATATATGTGTGGGACCATTAAAATCCAAAAACTCATTATATAATAAAGTAACATTTCACGACTTTCAAAGAGTACCCCTCCTCTCCTCTTATAAAGGGCCCCCACCACTACCACCTTATTCACACCATCAAAGCCATTTGACTTGGCCAAACCCTGCCCAAATAATCTCTCAACTTCCCTCTCTTACTCCTAGAAGCCTCACTTTGGGCAGAAGTCTTTCAATGGGAGCCTTTGGGTCAAATCAAAAAGAGTTACCCGATTTTAAGGTAATATATTCTCTTATGTTATTTTGTTTTATTTTGCATCTCCAAACCCTTAAACTCTTTTTATTCCTTTATTTTGTAACAACACTAGTATCTACAATATAAAAGAATGTTGTTATGAGAAGTATTTGATTTACACTTACACACACCCTTGTCTAATGGTTAAAGAACATACTTGAAACACCCAAGACTTTTATGAGAAATATTTTGTTTTTATGTTATATAAATCATCAAAGGAATCTTTCACTACACACAACACTAGCTTGGCTTGCTTTACACGCAACCGCAACCTTCCTCGATAGCTTGCATCGTATGCAATACCGAGTTTCACTAAACAACGATATATTATAATATTAACAGTTATCAATAGTATTAACTGAATTTTGAATTTTATAACATTTTAATTCATCTTATAAATTTTTTAGAATGAGGTATGAAAACAAAATCAGTTTTTTGGATAAAAGAAGTATCTTTCACAAAATGCAGTTTTACCGCCTTTTGATGGAACACCCTCATTAAATCTAGTTTTTGAATAGTTTACAAGTTCAATTTGACAAAATAAAATTCTTTTTTAGAATCAAGATATAAAAATTTACTGTGGATAAATTTTTCATATTATTATGATAACTTTCATATTTTAAGGAATAGTAAAAAATCGCTATATTTTAATTAAAAACTTTTTTCTTCGCAATACTTTATATGGTTAAATTATAATATTTAATGTTTTTAATGTATAAATAGAATATATTTTTACAATTTAATATAATGTATGTCATTAGAATTAATTTTACATTGAATTCATTGGTAAAAACATTTCAATCTTTGGCAATGTTTTAACTTTTAAAACCTATTTGCTTAACAATGAGATTAATTTTAAATTAATTACTGCAACTTCTGTGTTTTGAATTTTCAAAAATGGATTCCATATTTGGAATCCGTGGGTCCAAATTTAGTTAATAGGATACTTTTATTTTTTTGATATTATGAATAGTAACTACCGTAATTTTTTTTACTACGGTTAAAGGTAAATAGGGTAATTCAAAGTTAAAATAATATTATAATAATTCAAAATTTCCTTGACACTTGTCCTAACCTTATTGGATGAGTATTGGCTGACCATGGGCATCCTTGGGTCGATTTCGGGACCCCATTGAGCCACTTGGTAGTGACAATGACAATTTGGATTAATTAATTTAATGTAAAGACAAAATTGACATCAATAAAAATATTTTAGTAATTAATTTTTATAAGGGGTTATATAAATTATATTTTCGACAATAAAAATTCATTTTAAATCTAAAAATATTTCATACATAATGATATGTTTTTATAATTTTTAGAAAAAAAAATAAATTAAATTATTTATGACACAATAATGATGAAGTATTTACCTCATTAATAAATGATTAAAATAAATAAGATTATAACGATTAACAGATTTTCCAAAACATGTCTAATTCTGATTGGATGATTTTATTTTGACCATTATTCATCTTATATTCATCTTTAATGATTTTTGGACTTTTTGAAACTGAAGATAAGTTTATAATAAAATAATATTTCCACACTTTCTAAAGGTGCCCCTCTCCTCCCTTATAAAAGGGCACCTCCTCCCTCTCTTCCTCACACCAATTATAGACTTTAAGCTCAGCCAAACCCTGACCATTTCACTTTACCACTTCCTTTGAAACCTACTAGAGGGACTGGTCTTATCAAAAGACCATATCTAGTGCCTTAAGAGAAAGTTTAAAGGAGGCACTTCGAGAAAGAGGTAATACCTTCTGCCATTTTCTTCAAGTTCCATTCTTCTTCTACTCCCTTTTATTTAGTTGTTTAATTATGAGGTAATAACATCAGTATCCCTAATATAATGATATTTCATTATAAATATGAAATAACCCTATTTCACCTCTTATCCATCCAACGAAAAATGAAATCACCACGCGTGCATACGTACGGAATACCGTCTCCACGCCGTGGTGTAATCTGTTTTCCACCACCACCTTACATGGACGGGAATAATGGTGTAAAGAATAACTATATATGATTATTGTAAAGTGATATTGATTCTGAAATAGTATACATACACTTCAATACAATTCCACGATCATGGGAACGATATCATCGCTCGTGCGTACGTACGGCCTACCGTCTCCACGATGTGATGCGACTCATTCAGTATGATCTTCATTGAATAATGATTATATAAATGAATTTAATGAATGAATATGATATATATTAAACTAATACCATTATGTAAATTATGTATCTATAACCTATAAATAGTAATAAAAATTTATTCGACAAAACACGCATAAGAACAAAAAGTAATAAACACCCGAATAACAAGTAGTTATGAAATATTACTAATAAGAAGCTAAGAATATGACAATATATGGTATCATAACAATGAATATTATTCTGTAATAAGTCAATTACATTATTTAAATCATTATATAAGAGGTTCGGACATGTACAAAGCATATCGGACCTTAGGTAAGGGAAATATCACAATCTCATTTTTATTTGAGATTGTTTATACTTTGGAATTTACTGGGGTGTATTTTATCATCCACATCCATGTTTCCTCAATTTGTAATATTATTTCCATCCACCTAAAATTGTTTAAATCCAATTTTCCCCTTCGGTGAGTTTTTAGTAAAAGATTTGAATGGAATCTTTTGTCATTTTTCGTACGAGGTACTTTTTGACTTTTTCGACAAAAGTACGAGAAGAATGTTTTTTTAATTTATACGACATGAATGGATCTTTAAAATATTATTTCCAAGAATCTTAATTTACAATTTTTCAAGTTTTTTTAATCAACCTCTTTTAGTTTAGAATTGTATTACATTTTAAGAAAGGAAAAAGTGTTTTTGAAGTAGAAAGAATATTTTCCTCAAGAATGGAGTTCAAGTGTTTTATCAAAATTATTTTTCATCTAAGATAATATAGGGTTCTATTTCTATCCCTATTATTACATTGATTTGATTATGTTGTGATGGAAATATTTTTATGAATTCATTTATATTATATAAATTGTTTTATGATGTCATGATGTTTAAGAATCCTATTTTTATTACATGGGTTATGCTATGATGTATGGTTTATGATTTTGTGGCACACATATGAATGGTATCATTATGAGATAGGTGGGACCTATATCTCACTCCAATGCATTGGGTAAAGATTTTATATCTCATGAGATAGACATGGCTGGAACGGAAGGTTAAACCGGTTCAGCGAAACAGGACTGAAACGAGGAGTGAACATGGTTCAGAAATGGACTTTGTCCACTAAGATAGTCTTGTATATAAGTATTGACTAATAAGAAATGATTCTCTATGATTGTGTGTGTATACCACAAAGTTTCATTATTATGTTATGATTATTGGGATAATATTTCACTACTATGATTTATCCCAGGTTATGGAATTATGATCTCTTTTGCAGGGTAAGATTTAAAAAATGTTATGTTCTTATAAATTTGATGTGATTGATATTTCTTTTGTTTACCCTTACCGAGAATTTGAGCTCACCCTTTTGTATGTTTTCTTTCCCCAGGTCAGGAAGAAGGTTATTAAGTAAGATATGCCAAAAAGGGACTATAAATATGATGAAATAAATGGGAGACTGTGTAGATGTTTTATGAACCAGTTGTTTATGTTTCCCAGTTTCTAAAGACACTATACCTATACGGTCCTTTCATGGTTTTGTTATATGTTGTAATAATCATGCTTCAATTTTGAAGTATTGACCATGTTTGTAATGTATGGTTCATTATAGTTGGTATCAGAGGAATGGTATAGTCATCCTTTTGAAACTAGGATGTGAAATCCTTAGTAAGAAACCTAAAGATATGTCTAAGCATAGAACACAATCATAGTGTTTTAGAAATGGCCATGAACAACCTATGCTAAGAACTTAAGTGGGAAATTTTATTCTTGATTATGTGGTTTTCCTATTATAATTAGTGTTGCTCACACTATTCTTCTTGGTTTTAGTCAATGGATGGAACCCTAAGAAACCGTGTTAATGCAGAATGTGATGGGAAATGCAATGATTTTCCCCCTGAGCAACCAAACGATATGGGACCTGGAATGAAAAATCTTGTAGCCATGTTCACACAACATTCTCAAGCTATGAACCATGTTGGACTTCCAAATGAGCAAAGGAAGGAGTAACATTATGTCGAATCCTTCATGAGGCAGCGTCCACCTTCATTTAGCGGGTCTCATGATCCATTAGTGGCTGAACAATGGATCAGTACCACTAAAAAGATATTTTCAG
Organism: Viscum album; assembly: GCA_963277665.1. Taxonomy (NCBI): domain Eukaryota; kingdom Viridiplantae; phylum Streptophyta; class Magnoliopsida; order Santalales; family Viscaceae; genus Viscum; species Viscum album. Next base: position 268,875,831 of record OY728151.1, on the reverse strand, counting down.
TTCTTCAATGTTCTGAACATGATAATTTCATCATAGCAGTGTATAGTTTGTAAGGTGATGCTTATCAATGGTGGAATCTTATTAAGAATACGAGGCAAAGGGATGAAATTGAGTCCATGGAATGAGATGAGTTTAAAAACTTATTTTTCAATAATTATTTCCCTCGTATTCTTCGAACAAAGATAGAGAAAGAGTTTCTTTAACTAAAGAAAAGGATGATGAATCTGTTGGTACCTACGAAGAAAATTTTACAAGATTTGCAAGGTACGCTTCCAGAATTATTATCCAACCTGAGAGTAAGATCGATCGGTTCTTTAGTGGCTTAAAACCAAGTCTTCGAAGGGCGTTAGCCACAAGGGACTTTAATATTTACGAGGAAATTTTTCTATGTGATCTCAAGGTTGAGATGGAGATTGGTGTAACCCATCAGTCACATGGGTTTGATAAGAAGAGAAAAATGGAATTCATAGGAAAATCTAAAGACCACACTGAAAAGAAGATGAGTTTACCTTATGCTCAATGTGTGGAAAGAATCATGGAGGAAATTGTCTTAAGGGGACATGCAAATGTTATAAGTGTGGAAAAGAAGGTAATCGGGCAATTGAATATCGAAATAATGGGAAAAGCATGTCTAATGATGAAAACAAAGGAAGGGATGCACAGAATGAACATACTACACTTCAATGTTTGAAGTGCAAGGAGATGGGGCATTATGCCAATCAATGTCCAAATCCAATGGTTGATGATGATGATCGACGTCAATAAACTCTTAAGTCCATATACAAAAGAATGTCACATGCAATTACTATAGGCTATGTGCAGTACGACAATGAAGTGATGAGAGGTACACTTACCATCCACTCTAAAGTAGAAAATGTTTTATTTGATTCTGTATCCACCCACTCATTTATTTCAGAATAATTTTCTAAGGGTATCATCGTAGTACCTCAACAATTAGATGTTGAGTTGGCTGTGACAACTCCTAACGGCACAACGGTCACACCAAAAGTTTATAATTCTTCTCCGATTGAAGTTTGTGGGAAATTACTGCCTAAAAATCTTATGATCCTTCCTATAGTGAAATTTGATGTGATTCTTGGCATGGATTGGCTTTCTTTATATGGAGCTCATATCAATTGTCAAAGAAGGGAAGTCACATTTCATATTCCAGATCAATCTATGATCGTCTTTCTATGCAAGGACGAACATAACCTTCCATTGGAAATTTATTCCATCTTATGGGTCTTGATCCTACTAAATGAAGGTTATTTATCTCAAATGGTTGGTGAGAAACTCACGATTAAGAATATGCCCATTGTACGGGAGTTTGAAGATGTCTTTCCGGAGGAATTTCCAGGTCTTCCACTAAATCGTGTAGTTGAGTTTTCAATAGAACTCGTACCGGGTGCTTTGCCTATTTCAAAGACACCTTATAGAATTTCCCAAATTGAGTTACATGATGAAGAAGAAAATCAAGAGAATCTTGATAAAGGATTCATATGACCTAGTGTGTCACCTTGGGGAGCACCTGTTCTGTTTTTTAAGAAGAAAGATGGATAAATGAGACTCTGCATTGATTATCGAGAACATAACAAGATCACTATCATGAAAAAATATCCTCTCCCACGCATTGATGACCTATTTGACCAACTACGCTGAGCTCAATACATTTCCAAGATTGATCTTCGTTCAGGGTATCATCAATTAAGGGTCAAAAGGGAGGATATACCAAAGACGACTTTCCATACAATGTATGTACACTATGAATTTATATTGATGCCATTTGGTCTTACTCATTCCCCTACTATCTTCAGGGATCAGATGAATAGAGTCTATAGAGACTATCTTGATCAGTTTGTGGTAGTCTTTATAGATGATATTCTTGTCTATTCAAAGAGCAAGGAAGAACATGACGATCACTTGGGAATTGTATTAAAGAACCTTAGAAATGATAATATTTATTCCAAATTTACCAGGTGTGAATTTTTGATTCAAAAAGTTGCATTTTTGGGTCACGTAATCTCAAAAGAGGGGATATCTGTGGATCCAGCAAAAACAGAGGATATCAAAAGATTGTTGAGACCAACAACATTAACCGAGATCCGAAGTATTCTTAGTTTGGCTGGATATTCTCGACGTTTTGTGAAAGATTTTTCACAATTTTATAATCCACTCACCAAGTTGACTCGTAAAGGATTTAAGTTTGTTTGGACAGAGGAATGTGAAGAGAATTTCAAAGAGCTAAAAATAAGGTTATCCAGTGCACCTTCTCTCACACTACCTTGCAGTGGAGGAAGGTTTGTGATCTACAGTGATGCATCCAAGAAGGGACTGGGATGTGTTCTCCTGAAAAATGATATGTTGATAACTTATGCCTCACGATAGTTGACAATCCATGAGCAAAATTACCCAACTCATGATTTGGATTTAGCTGTGGTAATCATTGCATTATAGATTTGGAGGCATTGTCTTTATGGAGAAAAGTGTGACATTTATACTGATCATAAAAGTTTAAAGTTTATTTTCACACAAAAGGAGATGAATATGTGCCAAAGAAGATGGTTGGAGCTGATTAAGGATTATGACTGCTCAATTAATTACCACCCTGGTAAAGTAAACAAGGTGGTAGATGCATTAAGTCGACAAGACCATGCTAGCTTATCCATGATGAGGATCACAAAAGATCAAATATTTATGGATTTACAAAGGATGGATCTTGGAATTATAATGGAAGGAGAAAAATCGTATCTTTCTCAAATGAATGTTCAACCATCTATACATGTAATGATTAAAGAGGCGCAGAAAGAAGATGTCGAGTTACAAAAGAAGGTGAGAAATGTTCCTGAATTCAACCTTGATTGTGATGGGGTAATAAAGTTCCAGAATCGGGTTTGTGTTCCTCCCATCCCCGAATTAATGAAGGATCTACTGGATGATGCTCAAAGTTATTCATTCTCTATTCATCCTAGAAGCACGAAGATGTATAGGGACCTGAAAGAGTACTTCTGGTGGGATGGTATGAAAAAGAGATGTTGCTGAATATGCCTCTTGATGCTTGTTTTGTCAGAATGTTAAAGCTGAGAGACAGAAGTCTAAGGGGATGTTACAACCATTACCCATACCCGAATGGAAATGTGAAAACATCACTTTGGACTTTGTTACTGGACTTCCTAAAACATCCAATCGAAAAAAGGTTATCTGGATCATAGTTGATCGTCTTAAAAAGTCTGCACACTTCATTTATATTAGAGAGGATTTATCTCTAGATCCACTTTCTAGGATATATGAAAATGAAGTGGTAAGATTGCGTGGAGCACCACTTTCTATTATATCTGATCGGGATTCGAGGTTTACCTCAATGTTCTGGAAAAGTCTTCAGCATACTCTACATACAGAGTTGAGTTTCAGCACTGCTTATCATCCTCAGACGGACGGTCAGTCTGAGAGGAAAAATCAAAATCTAGAAGATATGATGAGAGCTTGCTCTATGGATTTCAATGGTGGTTGGGATCAACACCTACCTATGTTGGAATTTTCTTATAATAATAGCTTTCACTCCAGTATTCAGATAGCTCCTTATGAAGCTCTCTATGGAATGAAATGCATGACTCCAACTTGCTGGGATGAAGTTGGGGAAAGAAAGCTATTAGGACCTGATCTTGTTAATGAAATGGCAGAAAAGTTTAGATCTATTCAAAAACCCATTAGAGTAGCTCAGAGTAGACAGAAAAGTTATGCCGACAACCGAAGAAAATACCTAGAGTTTGAAGTGGGTGATAAAGTGTTCTTACGAATAACTCTTTGGAAAAGAGTAATTAGATTTGGAAAGAAGGGAAAGTTGAGCCCTAGATATATCAGTCCTTTTGAAATTCTAGATCATGTTGGGAAGGTAGCTTACCGATTGGCACTTCCACCTAATCTCTCTCAAGATCACAATGTGTTCCATGTATCTCTCCTGAAAAAGTACATACCATATCCTTCACATGTACTCAACTCAGAATTTGTACTGCTGGAACAAGATCTTTCTTATGAAGAACAGCCGATAGAGATTCTGGATCATAGCGAAAAAGTTCTACGGAACAAGACCACTCGCTTGGTGAAATTTTTATGGAGGAACCACCAATTAGAAAAAGCTACATGGGAACTTGAGGATATGATGAGGGAGAGGTATCCTCATCTGTTTATTACGAAGTGACGAATTTAGAGGGAGAAATGCATTTTAAGGGGGGGTAGAATGTAACACCCGAGACGTTTATGAGAAATATTTTGTTTTTATGTTATATATATCATCAAAGGAATCTTTCACTACACACAACACTAGCTTGGCTTGCTTTACACGCAACCGCAACCTTCCTCGATAGCTTGCGTCGTACGCAATACATAGTTTCACTAAACAATGATATATTATAATATTAGCCGTTATGAATAGTATTATCGGAATTTTGAATTTTATAACATTTTAATTCATCTTATACATTTTCTATAATGAGGTCTGAAAACAAAATCAGTTTTTTGGATAAAAGAAGTATTTTAAAAAAAATGCAGTTTTACCGCCTTTGGATGGCGCACCCACATTAAATCTAGTTTTTGACATGTTTATAAGTTCAATTTGAAAAAATGAAATTCTTCTTTAGAATCAATATATACAAATTTACTTTGGATGAATTTTTCATATTATTCTGATAACTTTCATATTTTAATGAATAGTAAAAACACGCTATATTTTAATTAAAACCAACTTTTTTAATCGCAATACTTTATATGGTTAAATTATAATATTGAATGTTTTTAAAGTATAAATAGAATATATTTTTACCATTTAATATAATTTATGTCATTAGCATTAAATTTACATTGAATTCATAGGTAAAAACATTTCAATCTTTGGCAATGTTTTAACTTTTAAAACCTGTTTGCTTAACAACGGGATTAATTTTAAATTAATTACTGCAACTTCTGTGTTTTGAATTTTGAAAAATGGATTCCATATTTGGAATCAGTGGGTCCAAATTATGTTAATAGGATACTTTTATTTTTTTTAATTATGAATAGTAACTACGGTAATTTTTATTTACTACAGTTAAAGGTAAATAGGGTAATTCAAGGTTAAAATAATATTATAATAATTCGAAATTACCTTGAACTTTTCCTAACCTTATTTTATTAGTATTTTAAGATCATGGTAATCCTTGGGTTGATTTGGGGACCCCATTGAGCCACTTGGTAGTGACTATGACAATTTGGATTAATTGATTTAATGTAAAGACAAAATTGACATTAAGAAAAATCTTTTAGTAATTAATTTTTATAAGGGGTTATATAAATTATATTTTCAACTAAAAATATTCATTGGAAAGATAAATATATTTTTTACATAATAATTTTTTTTATAATTTTTAGATACCAAATAAATTAAATTATTTATGACACAATAATGATTAAGTATTTACCTCATTAATAAATGATTTAAATAAATAAGGTTATAATGACTAAAATATTTTCCAAAACATGTCCAATTCTGATTGGATGATTTTATTTCGACCACGAGTTATCTTATCTTCATCTTGAATTATTTATTGACCTTTTTAAACCGATTATATGTTTATAATAAAATAATATTTCCACACTTTCCAAAGGTGCCCCTCTCCTCCCTTATAAAAGAGATCCTCCTCCCTCTCTTCCTCACACCAATTTGAGCCTTCATGCTCGGCCAACCCCTGCCCATTTCACTTCCCCACTTCTTTTTAAACCTACTAGAGGTACTATTCTTATCCAAAGACCAACTCGAGTGCCATAAGAGAATGTTTAAAGGAGGCACTTCGAGAAAGAGGTAATACCTTCTACAATTTTCTTCAAGTTCCATTCTTCTTATACTCCCTCTTATTTAGTTGTTTCATTATGAGGTAATAACATCAGTATCCCTAATATACTGATATGTTATTATAAATATGAAACAACCCTATTTCACCTCTTATCCATCCTACAGAAAACGAAATCACCTCGCGTGCGTACGTACGGAATATCGTCTCCACGCCGTGGTGTAATCTATTTTCCACCACCACCTTACTTGGATGGGTATAATGGTGTAAATAATAACTATATATGATTATTGTAAAGTTATATTGATTCTGAAATAGTATACATACACTTCAATACAATTCCACGATCATGGGAATGATATCATCGCTCGTGCGTACGTATGGCCTACCATCTCCACGATGTGATGCGACTCGTTCTATATGATCCTCATGGAATAATGATTATATAAATGAATTTAATTAATGAATATGATATATATTACACTAATACCATTCTTTAAATGATGTATCTATATCCTATAAAGAGTAATAAAAATTTATTCGACAAAACACGCATAAGATCAAAAAGTAATAAACACCCGAATAACAAGTAGTAATGAAATATTACTAATAAGAAGATAAGAATATGACCATATATGGTATCATAAAAATGAATATGATTCTGTAATAAGTCAATGACATTATTTAAATCATTATACATCAGGTTAGGACACATACAAAGCATATCAGACCTGAGGTAAGGGAAATATTACAATCTCATTTTTATCCGAGATTGTTTATACTTTGGAATTTACTGGGGTGTATTTTATCATCCAGATCCATGTTTCCTCAATATGTAATATTATTTCCATCCACATACAATTGTTTAAATCCAATTTTACACTTCGGTGAGTTTTTAGTAAAATATATGAAATGAATCGTTTTTCGTTTTTCGTACGAGGTACTTTTTGACTTTTCTGACAAAAGTACGAGAAAAATGTTTTTTTAACTTATACGGCATGAATGGATTTTTAAAACATTATTGCCAAGATGATTCCTTTAAAAATTTTCAAGTTGATTATTGATCAACTTCTTTTAGTTTAGAATTGTATAACATGTTAAGAAAAGAAAAGTGTTTTTGAAGTAGAAAGTATATTTTCCTCAAGAATGGAGTTAAAGTGTTTTATCAAAATTATTTTCCATATAAGATAATATAGGGTTCTGTTTCTATCCCTATTATTACATTGATTTGATTATGTTGTGATGGAAATATTTTTATGAATTCCTTTATCTTATATAAATTGTTTTATGTTGTCATGATGTTTAAGATTTCCATTTTTATTACATGGGTTATGTTATGATGTATGGTTTATGATTTTGTGGCATAGATAAGAATGGTATCATTATGAGATGGGTGGGACCTATATCTCCCTCCAATGTATTGGGTAAAGATTTTATATCTCATGAGATAGACATGGCTGGAACAGCAGGTTAAACCGGTTCAGCGAAACAGGACTGAAACGAGGAGTGAACTCGGTTCAAAAAATAGACTTTTTCCACTAAGTTCGTCTTGTCTATGATTCTTGAATAATAAGAAATGATTCTATATGATTATGTGTGTATGAAACAAAGTTTCATGTTTTATGTTATGATTATTGGGATTACATTTCACTAACATGATTTATCCCATGTTATGAAATTATTATCTCTTTTGCAGGGTAAGATTTCAAAAATGTTATGTTCTTATAAATTTGATGTGATTGATATTTCTTTTGTTTACCCATACTAGGAATTTGAGCTCACCCTTTTGTATGTTTTCTTTCTCAAGGTCAGGAAGAAGGTTATTAATTAATATATGCCAAAAACGGACTATAGATATGATGAAATAAATGAGAGACAGTGTATATGCTTTATGAACCAGTTGTTTATATTTCCCAGTTTCTGAAGAAACTATACCTATATGGTCCTTTCATGGTTTTGTTATATGTTGTAATAAGTATGCTTCGATTTTGAATTATTAACCATCTATGTAATGTACGGGTCGTTATAATACTGTTTCTGTGGTTGGCGAATTTCTGTCTCAAGAAAAGATGATTGTTCAATATTCTTTTAACACCTCTCATGGTGGCCATTAGGATGATAGTATTTTTATATATGATATATATTATGTTTTATTTTTTCCTTATGATTGTGTATTTTTCAGTTATGGCATACCATTATGATTTCCATTATGGGTAAACATGATAATTTCATTTTAGGAAGTGTGGACTACCGCCCCCTCAAAGTGATTTGAATTGTTAATGCCATATGTGGGATGTATAAAGGATAGATTAAATGGTATTATACATTATATTATACTGGAATTATAGTATACCTTTATATAATTATAATTTCATTATATTAAATAAGAAATAGAAATGAAAGTAGCGTTCATGCGTACGTACGACTTACCGTCTCCATGAACGGTGCATTTCATTTCATACCACTAAATGTTACGTAATATTATGAATTAATGTATATACTGGATATATATGATATATATGATATCTAAATCATGAATATAATTCTGGATATAATGGATATTTTACCACATTAACAACTTCCAATTATAAGAAGTTTATTTTTCACTCAAGTACCAAAGATCGACAAAACGACCATTATTAACATAAATAATTACATAATGTTCATAACATGGGAATAAGTGATATAAAAGGAATAATAAACATTAAAAAGGTTCTCAAGAAAATATTAATTAACTCTAGTTTATTATTCAGTAGGTTAAAGAATGATCGAGTCAAGTCGGACATGAGGTAAGGGAACTTCTGAACCCAATTTCCATTCTTTTGGTTAATCTCCTACTTTCAAATTATGTCATGATATTATTATTTCATATCTTGTAATTTTTAATTTCTTTATGTTTACTTATAGTGAATACACATAATAGATCTATTTTATTTAAAAAATTATCTTTGTAAGGGACTTCGTCTCAATCTCCATTCACTGAGGCATATTTTGTTTTATACCCAAAATTCTTTTATACGGTGTATAAACCCCTTCGACTTTAATATTTATTCAAAAGGAATATTTTTATACGAATAGTTTTACTAACCAACAAAAAGGAACGTTTTGTTTTCGTATGTATGTGGAGACAATGACATCTCTGCCACCGTGACCATTATTTGAGTTTCGGCTTCCTCTACAAGCCATAACTTTTTTAAAAATGAAAAATAAATACAAAGTTTTAATTTTCTTTTATTTTGGTATTGAAAATGGTTTTCAATGTGTTTTTATTATATCAATGTGTTGTATTGATATCTTGTGATTGAAATGTGGAAATGTTATGTTTCCATTATGAATGTTTTATGTGATACGATTATGTTATGGTTTATGATATGTTTGAACCTATTCATTTGAGGAATGAATTGGACTTAATAAGTGACGGGTGGAGCCTGATATAGTTCCTCGATGCATCGACATGTCCCATGAGACAAACTAGTGTCTTGGCATGAGGCCTTACCAAAATCTTATTTGTATTCTTGGCAGGAGGCCTTGGCTACATGGTTATGATAGTCTGGCATTATGCATTCCATCATTATGAAAGTGGTTATTGATATTGCATGTGATTATTCGACTAGTAGAATAACCATGTGAATAAGTAAATGGAATTATTTCATTTTTATTTTTCCATATTATGCTGAAGTTCATGTTTAAAAGGTTTTTTTAGTTATACATTGCCTTAAATGTTTATGTTTATTTATGAAAGATTCTGCTATATTGTTATCCTTACTGAGCATCTGAGCTCACCCCTTTCAATGTTTTAATTTTTCCAGGATGTGAAGAAGTATTTTATAAATGACCTAAAGGGATGATATGAGGGGATATGAAGACAAGATGTTGTTGTAGTTTTGTATTACTTTATGATGTAATCTAAAACTTATGAATGCATATAGTATTTCAAGGCTACTAAACTAATCGGTCTTTTGAGACTTTATCTTTGTGATCATGCCAATGTTACGCAATAATGCACTGACTCTGGGTAACCGGGGTTGGGGCGTTATAGTTGGTATCCGAGGCATTTTAGTACCATCCTTGGAAGCTTGATCTAGATAAACTCTGATTAGAGCATATAGCCCTAAGATAGAATTTGAGGATTAGTATAGAATAACTTCATAGAATTTTGATATTATAGAGATTTTGTGAATTTTCCGAGCAATACACCCCTGTCTGGATACGAGCTAGTAGATGTGGCTCTGGCACAGATGTACCTAGGGGTAAAACCCGAAAACACCTCTTTGAGCTAGACTCGAACAGGAACTGGTGCATGACAACGGGCTTTGGTGCACTCTTGGTTACAACACTCCCGGGGGATATGCTTTGGATAATTCTCATTTTCTTTACAAACCACTATAAAGGGTTATGAGTATATTCTTCCTCAAAAAAAACATTTTTATGATTATGGATTATATCCATAAATAGTTCAATTTATGTTAAGTGTTTTTCATGTTTGTAATTATATATTTTGATTCATAAACTAATATTGTTTATGCCATTGTTTAGAAATGGCGCCTAGTTGAAGGAATGGAAACTGTATCAATGCATGAACCCCATGTAGGGATTTCCCTCCTACTCAAGATAATTATAATAGAGTTGGTGATACAACTGGTGCTGATCAGCTAATCACCATACTGGGACAACTCACTCAGGTTATGAATAATAACCTTACTCGTATGGAGCACCCTGATCCGCAACATGGTAGATCAATGTTAGACCACTTCATGAGGTAAAAACTGCCGAAATTTAATGGGGGTAAAAATCCATTAGTATCTGAGAAATGGATAAACTCCTTAGAAAAAATAGTCCACGCCTTGGGGTGTAGCTAAAGGGAAAAAGTTGTCATGGCAGTTTACCGCGTCACTGAAGATGCCGATCAATGGTGGTCGCTGATTCAAAACAGAAAGGAAGATTAAAAAGTATCAAATATGGAATGGAGGAAGTTTAAGGAAATTTTCATAGAAAAATACTTTCCTCATAACCATCGATCAAATATGGAAAGACAATTTCTGAGTCTGAGGTAGATGGAGGATGACAATGTCTCAAAGTATGAGGCTAACATTACAAGGTTAGTGAGGCATGCTGTAGATTATATACGTAACCCAAGAAGTATGATCGATCATTTATTTTATGGGTTAAAACCATTTCTCCTTCGAGCATTAGTATCACAATCTTTCTCAATGTATGAAGATATAGTCTCGTGTGCTATCAAGACAGAAAAAGAATTCTCTAAATCATATGACAATAAATTAAAGCAAGAGAAGAAGAGAACGGTGGAACAAGAGACATATAAAGGGGAAAAGGGAAAGAAGGATTTTCCATTATGCGATAATTGTGGGAAGAATCACCCTGGTACTTGCCTAAAGGTAATGAGAGTTTGTTACAACTGTGGAGAAAAAGGTCACCAGGCTCGTGATTGTAAGGGAAAGAAAGAGGCTATCAATGTTGAATGCTACAATTGTAGGGAAATGGGGCATTATGAAAATGAATGTCCTAAGAGTCAGGGAAACATACATCAGAAAAGGCCAAGGGATCAAGGAAAATCTTATGTTGTTACTATAGTTAATGTGGAATAATTAATGTATTGGTGCTTTTGGACTCATGGATTATATTCTGGTAATAAGAATAATGTGATATATATAAGGATTGTACAATAGTACTTGTCGTTTTCATTAGGGATTTAATATGATGAAGGTAAACATATTTTTAGTATGTGACAATAAGAGAAACTTTACCTTGTTTGGGGAATTTGATGTTAATATTGATTTTTAAATTTAGAAAACTTTTAGAGAACGTCTGGACAGAGGTATTTTGGACAACTATAAAGGCTGGAATGGATTAAGATTAACCTTGGATAGTATTGTTTAAGGTTAAAACATTTCTAAAGATTATTTTTGGAATATTATAATACTATAGTTTTAGGAAAAGGACAACCTGCAGGTCGAGGGATAACCCGTGGCGTTGGGAAATGCTCCCAGAATCGAACCCACAACCATAGTGCGACAGGCCATTATTAACTACCACTAGCCTACAGAAAGTCCCTGGTTATTACAAAATAGTTTTCCTAATCTGAATGGTATGTGTTAATATTTGGAACCTTGTATGATTAGGATAAATATAATATTTTTGTGTTTTATTATCTTTTTGAGTGAAAGATGGGTTGTGGTAAAAATTTATTAAAGAATGAAAACTCTAATGAAAAGTATGTATATTTCCTTACATTCTTAGTAAATATCCTAAATAAATTCCTCAACTTTATGAAAGGTAACTTAAAACAAAAACGTTGTCAGAAAACGTTTCCAAATGGGGAATCAATGATCGGTTAACCAATCAAAAGTTTGTGATTTTCTTGTAGTTAACTTTCTACTAACCCTGTTTTCTACAACTCTCCATCAGACCATGATGGGTTTTTTCCTCCATATCCATATTTTCATAGAATCCTAGTATGGGCTTTCTCGGGTGACCTTTGTACTTCTCTTTCTTTCTTTTAAAGTTATATTTTTATTAACTCTATTTCGGATGTGGTTTTTCCACAAAGGTATTTTCTATTTTTCATCGTTTTATTTTCAAAGAAAAATTTTAAATTGTGAGGATGCAATTTATTTAAGGAGGGAAGAATGTAACACCCAAAGCTTCCATCGTATGCTCCTCTTTGAATAATAGAGCAGCATGTGTTGTACACAACCTCGAGTTCTAACACACACCACAACCATTCAAAGTTGCCGTTATGAATAGTAATACACAATTTTTAAAATTTTATAAATTTTATCTTTCAAAATGGACTTCATTTTTGGATTCTGAATATCGAATTTGGCCTAGGGTAAAATTTTGGAACTTTTCGGATAACTTTAATATTTTGATGAATAGTGAAAATTACTAAATTTTAATTAAAAACCATTTTTTAATCAAAATAATTCATAGTGATAAATTATACAATTGACTGGTTATAAAGTGTAATTAGAATATATTTTTTACCATTTTATCCAATGGTGGCCATTAGAATTAATTTCACTTTGAAATTGGACATAAACAATTGTCAATCTTTTGATTGATATTATTTCTTAAAAACACGCTATTTGTTGTGACAACGGGAATTAATTATTAAAGAAATTAATTCAACTTATATGCCTTGAATTTTTTAAAGTAGAAATCATTTTTGAATTAGTAATATCAAATGTATCTTATGTTTAATTGTTGGTGTTGTTATGAAAAACTTCGATTTTTGATGAATAGTGAAACCACTAAGGGGTAGTTAAAAAACTGATTTTTTGTTTAAATGAAATTTTACCACCTCTGTGATTTTAATTTCTAAAATCCAACATACATAATTGTCATTAAGAAGTAAAATTTGGTTCAATGGGATTAAAATAATTTTTGATGAATAGTAACTTTTAAGTTCTATTAATCGCGATTAAAGGTAATTAGTGAAATTTATGGTAAAAATGATATTATAAAAATATGAAAATACCTTTACACATGTCCTACCCTTATTTTATGAGTCATGGAAGACCAAGAAAATCCATGGGTCAACTTGGGGACCCCATGGAGCCACTTGGGTAAGAAAATGACATTAATAACTTTTTATTTAAAGTAAAAATAAAATTGTCACAAACATGTGTTGTTTTACTAAAACAATTATTAAATGGGGTTATATAATTTAACGTTTTGACTATAAATATTCATTGGAATTATAAAACGATTTCCTACATCATGGTAATTTTTTTATTATTTTTAGACATTAAATAAATTAATTTTTTTATGACACAATGATGATGCAGCGATTACCTCATTAATTAACGATTTAAATAAAATGAAAAGATAATGTATAATATAAGACTTAAACTTGTCAAAAACCTATTTTATGATTATATTTAGAACCCTTATGACCTTATCCTCGAAATATATAAGTGTGGGACCTTTAAAATCATAAAATTATTAGATAATAAAGTATAATTTCCTGACGTTCCAAGAGTGCCCCTCCTCTTATCTTGTAAAAGGTCCCCACCACTACCACCTTATTCACACCATCAAAGCCATTTGGCTCGGAAAACCCTTTCCAAATACTCTCTCAACATTCCTCTGTTACTACAAGAAGCCTCACTTTGGGCAGAAGTCTTCCCAAGGATGCCTTTGACTCAAATCAAAAACAGTTACCCGATTTTAAGGTAATATCTTCTCTTATGTTATTTTGTTTTATTTTGCTTCTCCAACCCCTCTAACTCTTATTATTCCTTTAATTTTTTACAAAAAAGTATCTAGAATATAATAGGATGTTTTTAAGAGAATTATATTCTTTACACATACACACACCATCGCTTAATGGTTAAAGAGCATACTGTTTCTTTGGTTGGCGAATTTCTGCCTCATGAAACGATGATTATTCAATCTTCATTTAACACCTCTAATGGTGGCCATTATTATGAAACTATTTCTATATATGATATATATTATTATTTTTTATTTCCTTATGATTCTGTATTTTTCATTTATGGCATACCTTTATGATTTCCATTATGGGTTAACACGAAAATCTCATTTTAGGAAATGCGGACTACCGCCCCCTCAAAGAGATTTAAATCGTTAATTCCATATGTGGGATTAAAGGATGGAGTAAATGATATTATACATTATATTATACTGTAATCATAGTATAACTTTATAAAATTATAATTTCATTCCATTAAATACGAAATATAAATGAAACTAGCGTTCATGCGTACGTACGGCTTACCGTCTCCATGAACGGTGCATTTCATTTCTTATCTCTAAATGTTACGTAATATTATGAATGAATGTATATAATGGATATATATGATATATATGATATCTAAATCATGAATATAATTATGGAGATAATGTATATTCTACCAAATAAACAACTAGTAATTATAAGATGTTTATTTTTGACTCAAGTACCACAGATCGACAAAACGACCGTTATTAACATAAATAATTACATAATGTTCATAACATGGTAATAAGTGATATAAAAGGAATAATAAACCGTAAAAAGGTTCTTAAGCAATTTTAAATTAAATATAGATTATTATTCATGAGGTTAAATAACGATCGAGTCAAGTCGGAGACAATGTAAGGGAACTTCATAACCCAATTTCCATTCTTTGGGTAAATCTACTACTTTCAAATTATGTGATGATATTATTTTGCCCCATCTTGTAATTATTACTTTCTTTATGTGTAATTATATTGAATATACATAATAGATCTATTTTCTTTAAAAAATTATCTTTGTTAGGGACTTCATCTCAATCTCCATTCATTGAGGCATATTTTGTTTTATACACAAATTTGTTTTATACGGTGTATAAACCCCTTTGACTTTTACATTTATTCAAAAGGAATATTTTTATACAAAGAGTTTTGGTAAATGAAAAAAAGTAATGTTTTTTTTCATACATATGCGGCGACAACGACTTCGACGCCTCCATAACCATTATTTGAGTTCCAGCTTCCTCTAAAGGCCATAACTTTTTTTAAATGAAAAATAAATACAATGTTTTAATTTTCTTTGATTTTGGTATTGAAAATGGTTTTGAAAGTGTTTTTATTATATCAATGTGTCTTATTGATATTATGTGATTGAAATGTGGAAATTTTATGTTTCTTTTATGCATGTTTTCTCTGATACGATTATGTTATGGTTTATGATATGTTTGAAACTATTCATATGAGGAATGCATTGGACTTAATAAGTGACGGGTGGAGCCAGCTATAGCTCCTCGATGCATCGGCATGTCTCATGAGACAAAGTAGTGTCTTGGAACGAACCCTTGAGAAAATCTTATTTGTATTCTTGGCATGAGGCCTTGGCTACGTGGTTATGATAGTCTGGAATTATGCATTCCATCATTATGAAAGTTGTTATTGATATTGCATGTGATTATTCGACCAGTAGAATAACCATGTGAATAAGTAAATTGAATTATTTCATTTTGCTTTTTCCATATTATGCTGAAGTTCATGTTTAAAAGGCTTTTGTTTAGTTATACATTTCCTTAAATGTTTATGTTTATTTATGAATGCTTCCGCTGTATAGTTATCCTTGGTGAGCATTTGAGCTCACCCCTTTCAATGTTTTAATTTTTCCAGGATGTGAAGAAGTATTTTATGAATGATATTACAACTATATATAATGCACCGACTTGGGTAACTTGGGTCGGGGCATTACAGAATCAAAGATTATATATACTAAAATTCTATTGGACTCACAACATGATTTGATCTAGACTTCTATAGTTTTCTAGAATAATATTACAACTATATATCAATGATAACTTGATCTGTAAGAGTCCTATTAATCAGAATTTTTATTTTATAAAAATATTATAAAATTATAAAAATTTCATTCAAATATAGATAAAGATATTTTATACGGACCCAGCCTTTAAACATTACATAATATTGAATTAAATGAATAATTCACATTGTGGATATTTTCAGGTTTAGAGTTGTAGAGAATTAGGATATTACTATTACATCTCAAAGATTACAAGGTAGACATATCTACTTAGTATCCATTTTTCACAAAATATAAACTCTTGAACAAAAGAGTCATGTCTAGTTCCATGTTTTAGACATCATTACATTTCCATGATCCCATACTTGACCGTGTTCCACTTTAAGTCCTGTGGAGAAACATTTCAAAAACTTGGGATGAGCACAAAAATCTCAGTAAGGGATATAAAAATACGGGAAGGAAACATTATTCCACGTATACGTAACAGTCAATGAAAACAAACTTTACTCATAAAACATAAGCAATTTAACATACCTCGGGAAATCATATGATTTATGAATAACTCATATAAATCATAAGACATGAAGGTAAATTGAGGCATACATAACATACATACAATGTAGCTATCACAACTACATAGGGAGTCACATTTTGAATACCCATCACAGTTTATTCCCTAAATCTCTTAGGAGAAACATTAAAGTTTACCTCCGTCACATTATCCAATGGATTGGAGAACAATCTAGGGATCACCCACCCGTAGTTTATCACAGAACCAACCGAATTAATAAACAATGCCCAAGAACCATAACATAATCGTATCACATAAAACATTTATAAAGGAAACAGAACATTTCTACATTTCAATCACAAGATAACAATTCAACACATTGATATAATACAAACATTATCAAATAATTTTAAATACCAAAATACATAAAAGAGTATATGGTATTTATTTTTCCTTTTTTAGAAATATTACGGCTTGTTAAGGAAGCCAAAGATTAAATAATACTTGCGGTAGAAAGGACATTCTCACCGCATACATAAAAAAAGAAACATACTTCTTGTCATTTAGTAAAACTCTTCATAGAGAAATGATTCCCTTTGAATGAAATGAAATGTAAAAAGTGTTTTATACACCGTATAAAATAATTTCATGTATAAATCAATGGAATCCTCAATAAAAGGAGATTGAGGAGAAGTCCCTTATAAAGACGGTACCCATAGATTAAGGATAAATTAATTACATACTTATGTGTGAAAAATAAATATACACCCAATATAAGTGGATATTAAGTTTAAAACAACTAGATTCATTCACACATATTCATAGAATTACATATTCAAGGAGTACTAGTTTAACCCAAAGAATTGAAATTGAGTTAAGAAGTTCCCTTGCAATAATTCGACAGCCTAATGACTTCACTTTAATATTCAGAAAATGATTTCATGAGAGAGAAAATGGTATCTCATCAGTTGGACATAAAATTTAAATCAATAAGGATATAAAAGAACATATCACATCATAATATGGTGTAAATTAATAGACATAACAAAATAAGTCTTTTAAAAAGTGGAGGGTGAAAGGTTCCCATACCGATTTGGGTAACTTTCGAAACGTACACCCCATGAAAGAAGGGTCATACAGTGAATATGTAAATACCCATAAATTAATATATATCACACAAAGAATAAAATTATGGGAAGTACATACACCAAAAAAAATAGTGGAAAATTTACCATGAATCTCACGGGAACACAAAGTGAGATAAAAATCCTTTACGAAAAATCAGCAGCCTAACAACGCAAATTAAAACATCCAAAAAATGGATTGATGAGATCAAATAGGGTCTCTCATCATATTAACATAAAATATACAGTATATTTAATATAAAAGAACATCCCCCAACATAAGAAATAGGTGCTTAAAAGAAATTACATAAAAGAGAGTACTTAAAAAGAAAGAGAGAGGTAGGATCTCTTACCTCATGTCCGACTTGACTTGATCGTTCTTTAATCTCCTGAATAATAAACTTGAGTTAATTTATACTTTATTAATAACCTTTTCCACGTTCATTATTCCTTTTATATCACTTATTACCATGTTATTAACACTTTGTAATTATTTAAGTTAATAACAGTCATTTTGTCGATCATTGGTATTTGAGTCAAAAATAAACTCCTTATAATTACAAGTTGTTCATGTGGTAAAATATCCATTATATTCAGAATTATATTCATGATGTAGATATAATATATATTATATATATCCACTATATACATTCATTTATAATATTACATAAACATTTAGAGGTAAGAAATGAAATGCACCGTTCATGGAGATGGTAAGCCGTACGTATGCATGAACACTACTTTCATTTATAATTAATATTAAATGGAATGAAATCATAATGATATAAAGGTATATTATAATTCCAGTATAATATTATATGTAATATTATTATCTCCATCCTTTACACATCCCAAATATGGCATTAACAAATCAAATCACTTTGAGGGGGCAGTAGTCCGCACTTCCTAAAATGATGATATCGCATTTACCCATAATGGAAACCATAAAGGTTTGCCATAAATGAAAAATACAGAAGCTTAATGAAAACATAAAAATAATATATATCATATATAAATAAAGTTACATCTTAATGGCCACCTTTTAAGGCGTTAAAATAATATTGAACAATCATCTCGTGAGGAAGAAATTCACCATCCACAGAAACAGTATGTTCTTTAACCATTAGTCATCGTTGTGTGTATGTGTAGCTATAATACTTCTTATAACAACATAATAGTATATTAATTATACTGTTGTTGTTAAAAAATAAAGGAATAAAAAGATTTTAGGGGGTTGGAGAAGAAAAATAAAACAAAAGAACATAAGAGATGACAATACCTTTAAAAATGGAAACTCTTTTTGATTTGAGCCCAAAGGATTCCTTGGAAAGGATTATCCCCAAAGTGAGGCTTCTAGAATTAATAGAGGGATATTGGGAGCTTATTTGAGTAGTTTTTGGACGAGCCAAAGGGCTTGAGAAGCATGAGAGATGGGTAGGAAGTGGTGTCTTTTTATGAGGGAGAGGAGGGGCTCTTTTGGAAATCATGAAATTATTATTTTATTATAAAATGAAATTCGGTTTCTAAACTCCAAAATTCATTAATGTCGAAGATAAGGTGGTCCATGTTCGAAATAAAATCATCTAATAATAATTGGACATGTTTTGGATATTATTTTAAACACTATATTTTTATTTATTTAAATCATTCATTAATGACCTAAACACTACATCATCATTGTGTCATAAAAAATTTTATTTTTTTGATGTCTAAAAAAATATAAAAAAATTACCATGTTGTAGGAAATATTATTGTCATTATAATGAGTATTTATAGTAAAAAATATAACATATATAACACCATGTAAAAATTGTTTTAGTAAAACAACACATGTTTGTGATATTTTTATTTTTACTTTAAATAAAAGGTAATAATGTCATTATCACCCCAAGCAGCTCCATGGGATCCCAAAAATTGACCCATGCTTTGTATTGGTCTTCCATGAATCAACCAATTAGGTTAGAACACGTGTCAAGATATTTTTATATTTTTATAATATCATTTTTATCTTAAATTACACTAATTACCTCTAATCGCAGTTAACAAAACGCAAAAGTTACTATTCACCAAAAAAATATTTTAATCCCATTGATCCAAATTTTAATTACTAATGAAAACCATGTATGTCGGATTTTTTAAATTCAAAACACGGAAGTGGTACACTTTCATTTAAATGAAAAATGGCTTTGTTTAACTACCACTTAGTGGTTTCACTATTTATCAAAAATTGAAGTTCTTCAGAAAAATACCAAAAATTTACCCTAAGATATATTTGATATTCCAAATTCAAAAATTATGTCTATTTTAAAAAATTCCAAACATATAAGTTTCATTAATTAATTTTATAATTAATTCCCGTTGTCAAAACAAATAGCATATTTTTAAGAAACAATATCTATCAAAAGACTAACACTTGTTTATATCCAATTTCAAAGTGAAATTAATTACAATGACCACCATTAGATTAAATGGTAAAAGTATATTATAATTAAACTTTAAAACCAATTAAATATATAATATAAACATATAAAAAAATTATATTAAAATGACGTTTTGAATTAAAATACATCATTTTTCACTATTCAATAAAAAATGAACTTTATCTCAAAAATACCAAAAATTTACACAAAGTAAATTTTGATGTCTTGATTCTAAAGAAGGATTTTATTTGGTCAAATATAGAATATAAAATTGAAAAAATGTAGATTCAAAAAGGGTTCTCCATCAAAAAGCCGTTAATCGACCCTTTAATGAATATTAGAACATTTATTCATAAAATTGGATTCATTCGCATTTTAGTTCTCTATCATTTATTGGATAAATGTAAAAATATTTAACAAACATATGTAATCATTTTTTTAGTTAGTTCTGTTCATTCTCTCCATTACAATGACTAGGTGTTAAATACCATTTAAAATAATATTATTTTATTATTAGAGTGCAACGTAAGATTTCCAAGAAACTCGTTGTTGCATATTGTGTACGCCATCGAGCATAGCGTTCCCTTTAAATTAATGTTAACATTCTATTCACAAATATGGATAAATATATTAATGTCATATTCTTTACTTACCTAGGGTGTTATATCCTTCCCCCCTTTTGGGAATTGTGTTCTCGCAATTTTAAAATTGGTCTCTAAAACTTCATTGAAAGTCCCACATCGGAAAAAGAGTCAGCAAAACTATCACTTTAAAAGAAAGAGAACAGCGAAGGTCACCTGAGTTAATCCCATACTAGGATTCCATGTAGTAAAACATGGATATGGAAGAAAAAACAAAGGGTCATTTTCTGAGGGAGAGTGATAGAAAACAAGTTTAGGATAAAGTTAACCACTAGAAAATCACAAACTTGTGATGAGTTAAACGATATTTGATTCCCCAGTAAGAAAAGTTAACAGATAGCGTTTTTGTTTAAAGTTACTTTTCATTAAGGAATTTATTTATGGGATTAACTAAAACATAATAAAACCTACTTACTTGTCATGTTGACTTTCAACATTTGATAGATTTCTTACAGAAACTCATATTTTCTCCAAATGAAGAGTATTTAAGATAACTTGTTCTCATTAAGAGCTCTATAATCAACTTCTTGAGAATCAACTAATCCAAAAAAGAGAACTACTCATTTCCAAGGCCTTTAGACCTTAACCAAATCCAAAAACAAAAAGGTTTGTACAATATTAGATAATCCCCAAAACGGATAATTTAATTTTATTTACAAAAAGAATAACTACTCCTAATCTCCAAAAATTTTCAAGCAGTACCCAAAGTTCAAAAAAGACCAATCAATAAACATCTATCCATAAAATTATTCAAAGTAAACAAAACTAAGATTGAAACCCAAATCTCTGAAAGATTTAATCACATTGTCTTCTGAGGTAAATCATATCATTTATCTCCAAATAACATCATCTTCTTTGAAAGTCTCGTATTGAAATGAAATTAACCTAATCATATATCCTTCTTGATAGATCAATCATTTCCATAGATAACCCAAAATAAACTTACTCTTGATTCATAAAATCATATAACTAAAAAGTATTAGTCAAACTGACCAGGGACTTCACGTAGTCCAGTTGTAGGTGATAAAGACCAGTCACACTTTGGATGTGGGTTTGATTCCTGCAGCTTTGTCTGACGCGATGGGTTGTCACACAGTCTGCGTGTTTTCATGTTTCCAAAACTACATAATTCTAATAACATTCCCCAAAAAGAGATAAAATCTTAAAAAATAACCATAACATAATTTAACCTCAAGTTTATATCATGTCGTTCATATTCCATCATAGCATATATTAAACCATAATTACCTCTAAAGTAAGGATCATATAAACCCTAATGGTTACCTTTATAATTATTACCTGAACTTCCACATCGAGTTGGTTCTCTCGTACAAGATGCATTATAGAACTCACCAAGGGTCAAGTGGTTGATCATGACTTCTGATAGTTGGTCTAGAATAACCACGAGATTTCTCATTGAATCCCCCATTTCATCATATCTCTTAATCAGAGAACCACCACAGTTTCCTTCAAACCCATTGTCACTTTGGTGCTTGCTAGATCCATCCATTTACTAAAACCAAAAAGGTCAGTGTGAGTATATCAACAAAATCATCATGTACTAAAGAGGAAGATAAAAACTAAGATATAATTATCCAAGTTATCTCAAACTCATTCCAACTTTCGTAAATAACAATGACTCTATCTAATATAATAACCATTGTGGTTATACAAAACTTTTTACTTATGATTAAACAACACTCTAACCTCTAAATTTATTTAAACCAACCTTTGATACCAACTATAAGGACCCATCCTTAAAACATTACATAATATATAATTAAATGAATAATTAACAATGAGGATCTTTTCATGTTTAGAGTTTTAGAGAATTAGGACATAACTATTACATCTCAAAGATTACAAGGTTGACACATCTACCGAGTCTCCATTTTTTCACAAAATATAAACTCTTGAAAAAAAGAGTCATGTCTAGTTCCATGTTTTAGACATCATTAAATTTCCTTGATCTCATCCTTGACTTTATTCCACTTTAATTCCTATGGAGAAACATTTCAAAAACATGGGATGAGCACAAAAAGACAATAAGGGATATAAAAATACGGGAAGGAAACATTAGTCCGCGTATACATAAGAATCAATGAAAACACACTTTACTCATAAAACATAAGCAATTTAACATACCTCATGAAATCATAAGATTAATGAATAAGTCATCGAAATCAAAAGACACGAAGGTAACGTGAGGCATACATAACATACATACATTGTAGCTATCACAGCTACATAGGGAGTCACATTTGGAATACCCATCACAGTATATTCCCTAAATCTCTTAGTAGAAACATTAACGTTTACCTCAATCACATTACCCAATGAATTGGAGAGAAATCTCGGGCTCACCTTCCCTTAGTTTATCACGGAACCACCCGAATTAATAAACAATGTCCAAGAACCATAACATAATCATATCACATAAAACATGTATAAATGAAACATAACAATTCCAAATTTCAATCACAATATATCAATACAAACAATTGATGTAATAGAAACATTATCAAAACCCTTTTAAATACCAAAATACATAGAATAGTACATGGTATTTATTTTTCCTTTTTTACAAATGTTACGGCTTGTTAAGGAAGCCAAAGGTTAAATAATACTCGCGGTAGAAAGGTCATTGTCACCACATACGTAAAAAAGGAAACACACTTCTTGTCATTTAGTAAAACACTTCTTAGAGAAAAGATTCCCTTTGTATGAAATGATAATTAAAAAAGGTTGTATACAGCGTATAAATGAAATTCGTGCTTAAATCAAAGGAATCCTCAATAAAAGGAGATTGAGGCGAATGCCCTTATAAAGACTGTATCCTTAGATTAAGAATAAATCAATTACATACATATGTGTGAAAAATAAAGATACACCCAATGTAAGTGGATATTAAGTGTAAAACAACCAGATTCATTCACACATATTCATAGAATGACATATTCCAGGTGTACTAGTTTAACCCAAAGAATTGAAATTGAGTTAAGAAGTTCCCTTGCAAAAATTTGACAGCCTAACGGCGTCACTTTAAAATTAAGAAAATGATTTGATGAGATAGAAAATGGTATCTCATCACTTGGGCCTAAAATTTATATCAATAATGATATATAAGAACATATCCCAGCATAATAAGGTGTAAATTAAAAGACATAACAAAAGAAGTGTTTTAAAAAGTGGAGGGTGAAAGGTTCTCATACCGATTAGGGTAACTTTCGAAACGTACACCTCATGAAAGAAGGGTCATACATTGAAGATGTAAATACCCATAAATTAACTTATATAAAACAAAGAATACAATTATGGTAAGTACATACGCCACAAAGAAAGGAAATAGTGGCAAATGTAGCATGGATCTAATGGGAAAACAAAGTGAGATAAAAATTCCATACGAAAACTCAGCAGCCTAACTGCACCACTTAAAACATCCAAATAATGGATTGATGATATAAAATAGGGTCTCTCATCATATGAACATAAAATATACAGTAATAGTAATATAAAATAACATCCACCAACATAAGAAACAAGATCTTAAAAGAAATGACATAAAAGAGAGTACTTAAAAAGATAGAGAGAGGTAGGATCCATTACCTCGTGTCCGACTTGACTCGATCATTCATTAATCTCCTGAATAATAAACTTGAGTTAATTTCTACTTTCTTAAGAACCTATTTAAAGTTAATTATTCCATTTATATCACTTATTACCATTTTATGAACACTTTTTAATTATTTAATTTAATAACGGTCGTTTTTTCGATCATTGGTACTTGAGTCAAAAATAAACTCCTTATAATTACAAGTTGTTCATGTGGAAAAATATCCATTATATAAAGAATTATATTCATGAAATAGATATCATATATATCATATATATCCAGTATATACATGCATTTATAATATTACATAACTTTTAGAGGTAAGAAATGAAATGCATCGTTCATGGCGACGGTAAGTTGTACGTACGCAAGAACACTACTTTCATTTCTATTTCGTATCTAATGGAATAAAATCATAATTATATAAAGTTATATTATAATTAAAGTATAATATCATATGTAATATTATTAACTCCATCCTATACACGTCCCACATATGGAATTAACGAATCAAATCACTTTGAGGGGGCGGTAGTCCGCACTTCCTAAAATGATGATATCGCGTTTACCCATAATGGAAACAATAAAGGTATGCCATAAATGAAAAATACATAAGCTTAATGAAAACATAAACATATTATATATCATATATAAAATTAGTTACATCTTAATGGCCACCTTTGAAGTTGTTAAAAAAGTATTGAACAATCATCGTTTCGTGAGGCAGAAATTCACCATCCACGAAAACCGTATGTTCTTTAACCATTAGACGCAGGTGTGTGTAAGTTTAGCTCTAATACTTATTATAACAACATACTATTATATTTAATATACTTTTGTTGTCACAAAATGAAGTAATAAAAAGAGTGTATGGGGTTGGAGTAGAAAAATATAACAAAAGAACATAAGAGAGGACATTACCTTTAAATCGGGTAACTATTTTTTATTTGAGCCCAAAGGCTTCCTTGTAAAGCATTCATACCAAAGTTATGCTTCTAGGATGAATAGAGGCATATTTGGAGTTTATTGGAGTAGAGTTTGGACGGGCCAAAGGGCTTTATAAGTGTGATAGATGGGTAGGAAGTGGGGTCTTTTTATAAGGGAGAGGAGGGGCTCCTTTGGAAATCTTGAAAGTATTATTTTATTATAAAATGAAATTCGGTTTCTTAAGCTCCAAAATTAATTAAAGTCGAATATAAGGTGTTCCATGTTCTAAATAAAATCATCCAATAAGATGTGGACAAGTTTTGGATATTATTTTAAACACTATCTTCTTATTTATTTAAATAATTCATTAATGACGTAAACACTGCATCATCATTGTGTCATAAATAATTTTAATTTTTTTATATAAAAAAATATATAAATTATTTTTCATGATGTAGGAAATATTTTTATCTTTATAATGAGTATTTAATTTTAAAAATATAACATATATAACCCCATTTAAAAATTGTTTTAGTAAAACAATACATGTTTGTGATATTTTTATTTTTACTTTAAATAAAAGGTATTAACGTCATTATCACCCAATGTGGATCCATGGGGTCCCAAAAATTGACCCTTGGTTTTTATTGGTCGGCCATGACTCAAAAAATATGTTTAGGACATGTTTCAAGATATTTTTGTATTTTTATAATATCATTTTTATCTTTAATTACACAAATTACCTCTAATCGCGGTTAACAAAACTCAAAAGTTACTGTTAACCAAAAAAATATATTAATCCCATTGAACCAAATTATACTTACTAATAACAACCATGTATGTCATCTTTTTTAAATTCAAAACACTGAACAAGTAAACTTTCATTTAAATGAAAAATCAGTTTGTTTAACTACCACTTAGTGGTTTCACTATTCATCAAAAATTGAAGTTCTTTAGAAAAATACCAAAATTTCACCCTAAAAAATATTTGATATTGCGAATTCAAAAATGATGTATATTTTACAAAATTAAAAATATATATTTTGCATTAATTAATATTATAATTAATTCCCGTTGTCAAAACAAATAGCGTGTTTTTAAGAAACAATATCTATCAATAGACTGACACTTGTTTATGTCCAATTTCAAAGTGAAATTAATTACAATGACCACCATTAGATTTAATGGTAAAAATATATTCTAATTAAACTATAAAACCCATTAAATATATAATCTAACCATATAAATAAATTATATTTAAAAGAGGTTTTGAATAAAAATACAGCATTTTTCACTATTCAATATAAAATGAACTTTATCAGAAAAATACAAAAATTTACACAAAGTAAATTTTGATATCTTGATTCTAAAGAAGGATTTTATTTTGTCAAATATAGTATATAAAATTGCAAAAAATGTAGATTCTAAAAGGGTTCACCATCAAAAGTTGGTTAATGGACCCTTTAAAAACTATTAGAACATTTATGCTTAAAATTGGATTTATTCGCATTTTTAATACCCTAATATATATTGGATAAATGTAAAAATATTTAAAAAACATATTTAATCATTTTTTAGTTAGTTATGTTCATTCTCACTATTACAATTACTAGACGTTAACTACCATTTAAAATAATATTATTTTTTTATTAGAATGCAACGTAAGATTTCCAAGAAACTCGTTGTTGTGTATTGGGTACGCCATCGAGCATAGCATTTCCTTTAAATTAATATTAACATTTTATTCAAAAATATGGATAAATATAAAAATTTCATATTCTTTATTTACCTGGGGTGTTATATATTTATGTTTTTTTATGATCTATTTTATGTCTTTGGCATTATAAGATAAGTTGACTTCAAATTTTCATAATAACTTTTGAGAAATTAGTTACAATAATTTCCATACAGTGGATTTTCTATGTCTATTAACATATTTTAATAAACTAAATAAATATACACATTAAAACCCTTGTTTGTATATACATATGTGGATTTTTTATTTTCTATATAATTTTATAAAATATTGAAAAATTCTATCTTTTATGAATCATTTCAGTTTAAAATTTTCCATATTTTTATTATTATTTCAATTAATGTATTATTCTATCTATAATTACCCATTAATTATTTATAATCCATGATAATATATTTTAAATTTAATTATTAAATTCCCATCACATGGGTTTATGTTTAATTATGATTTATTGTGAAAATGAATGATCCACATAAAATATTACTTGAATGTGAAATGATTGTCTAACATTCCTAAAAGCTGAATTTTCAAGGGACTTTATCATTTATAATAATTATTTTCTGGTATTTTTTTATAGTAACTTGTTATCACTATATATGATCTATTTAATTTTAAAATATAATGATTATTACTATGTGAGTATACTTCCCATGCCCATTATATGAAGAAATTATATGTTTTATTCAAAAAGGGGAACTACACTGAACTTATGGTGTTGAATCATTTGTGAATATATTTACATGATAAATTGATCTAGATACCAATAGAATAATTAGAGAAGGTGTTTATGATTTTCTTTAAACTGTAGAAAGTTCTTCAAACTTTGAAGATTGCTTACGTCTTTCATCTATACATTAATTGTCTGATATTTTATTGCCAGATATTTCACTACATCTTCGACATTAAAATATTGAATTTGTTCATCTGGTTCTATATATATAATTCTTCATAATATAATTTTCTGTGAATAATTGTAACTAGTTATAATACCCATTAAATGTTAGTATTTTGGGTTGCTACTCCCAATCAAATGATAATAATTAGGTTTTGCATATAGGAAAAAATGGTAGGCTATTATAGTTATTCCCTTATGTGTAAAATGTCTACTTTTTGGTTTAAGACCCTATGGGAAAATGATTGGAAATATAGTTAATTCTTCTTATGGAAAAAGTAACTTTAAAATTATATTATATTGGTTATAATTGGTTCCCTAACTCACAGATTGTGTGAGAGGTGAAGAGTAGAATTATGATCATTTAAATCGAATAATATTTACAAATATATTGTTTACTTTTAAATTAAATTTCCAGTGAACTGACAATATAAAATAGATATAGTCAATAAATTAATTAATCTATTTTTTAAAAGTCTAAATCACTCCCTCCCTTGGAAATTTTTTTATCTTAACTCTAGGAAATAGTTTCCATTATATTGAACCATTATTATTAATATTTAAGGCATTTTTATTACCATTCATCTTACTAAGATTAAGAGATTTGTTATTGGGGTTCCATTAGAATAATTATGTTTATAATATATCAGGTGTTTGTTAAAACTCATTGTCATTTATAATTATTAGAAAACCATTTTTGTGTGTAGAATATGATTAACATTGTTTTCTGGTTAATGTTCGAAATAAATGATAATTATTTTTTCAGAAAAAATTTAATTCATAAAAACTATGAGGGTTACATTCTAAACCACTTAAAATAAATTTACCAATCTTAATTCATCTATATTTTACAAAAAAAAATTTGATGTTACTTCTTCCAAATCATTTCCTCGGGTTCCCAGGTAGATTCCTCAAACTAATATTTTCTCCACAAAACTTTCACCAGGTGAGTGGCCATATTTCATAGAACATTTTTAGTATGATAAAGAATATATAAAATTTGTTCCTCATAATAAATATCTTTATCTAGTGGTATTTTATCTATGTTTCGTACATGTGAAGGATCATATACATATGTATTCATATGTGATTCATGGAATAAATTGTGGAATTGGGAGAGGATTGTTGGATGTTCCAAACTATATGCTATAGGCCAGATATGATAAATATTTTCAAAGTGACCAGTATACCTGTCACACCCCGAATTCCTAATTTAATTTAATTTATTTATTTTATTATTTCTGGGGTCCGCATTCTCACGCCAAGGTCTGAGCTAGTTCCCGACATAAAATTTTCTGTCTCTTAACATTTTTAGTGGGTTTTGGACCCGTGCACGGTCACCACACGGTGAGCGGTAGTTATGCAGTCAGCCCGGGTGCCCGTGCTAATGCATGTCGTATAGAATAAATAAATATTTATGTAGATAATTTGAGTTTAATGTTTATTTTGTGATAACAATAATGTTATTATGTAATTAATAATAATAATATTATTAAGGTGTTTATTATTTTTATTATTATTCTTGGTTTTATTATTATTATTATTATTATCATCATCATTTATATTATTATTATTAATATTTCTTTTATTAATATAATAAAATGAAGAAAAAAAATTAAAAAAAAACTTAACCTAACCCTAATACCCGACCCCCCGTCCCCCCTTTCTCATGTTTCACACCACGGCCCGCTGCTCCCCTTCCCCATTCCCATCCGCCCCCACTCCCGTCGTCCCTTCGCCCGTCCTGCGTGACACCCCGTAGGCTCTCTCCGGCACTCTCTTGCCAATGTTGAGCTGCCCCACCTTCCGTAGCTCCCTGCCGGTGCTCCCTATTGCGTCCCGACCTGCTCCTCCTCACCCAGCCACCGCCCCCGCGCGACGCCTCACCACCTCCCGCTCTCCTCCGCAGCCTGTAGTCTGTGTGGCCATGACCTCCCATCTCCCGACCTCGCTGACCTCTGCCGCCAGAAATCATTGGCCAGCGCTCCGGTGCCCCCTGCCAGCTCTTCCGGAGAGCCCCACCACCAGCCAGCAGCATCTGACCCCCTCCAGCGACCTCCGACCGAGCTCCAGCAAGCCCCACCTACGGCAAGAGGCCCTCCGGCCGCCGCTCCGGCATCCCGGAAACTCTCGGACTTTTTTCGGGCACTCCGGCGTTCCCTCTAGCTCTTCTTCTGGAGTTCCATCTTCCTCCGGCGTGCCTACGCTACGTTTCCCAACAGCCGCACCTTCAGCTTGTCGCATTCTGACCTTCCACGGCCTGGCCAACCCTCACCGCCTTGCTTTGGCTAGCGGCGCACCTAACGGTCGGCGCGTGACCCCCAGCGGTCTCTATGCATGAGCGCGCAGCCCCGTATGACTGGCGTGCAACCCCGTGG
Organism: Viscum album; assembly: GCA_963277665.1. Classification (NCBI taxonomy): domain Eukaryota; kingdom Viridiplantae; phylum Streptophyta; class Magnoliopsida; order Santalales; family Viscaceae; genus Viscum; species Viscum album. Next base: position 268,845,462 of record OY728151.1, on the reverse strand, counting down.
GTCGAGAATGTCTCTACACCAAGGTAAATATTTTTTGTGATGTGAATTTGTTTGAGTTTATTTTATATCTGTGGTTGGCTATTTTGGTTTTTGTAGTATTTGTTGCAGCGTGTTGGCTGAATAATTCCGAAAAGCAGTGGTATTTGGCTTGCACATGTGTACGTGCCTGCACGAGGTCTGTTGCGTTGTGGATTTCGGTTTGCGAGTTGAGGTCGGTCTCCCACTGCACTTGCCTTTGAATTTAGTATTTATTTATTCCTTGTATTTTCATTGATTTTTAGTAAATTTAGAGTATTATTAAATAGTTATAATTAGTGTGGAAACCTGCTGAAAATGGAAGTTGTTTATCTCTTGTATTGCACTAGAAGTATTGTTCTTGGATTTTAATTCTGTGTTTTTTTTGTGATATTGTTAAATGGGTTCTTTATTAAATGTGCACGTCATGTTGAAGTGTGTTTTGAAATGGTTTTGGTGTGTGTAAAATGGCTTGTTATTGTTTATGGAAAATGGTGTTCTCTTAAAACATTAAATAGAGAGAATGCATGTTTGGCCTTTAAACATGATTTTGGAAACCTTAAGTCTGGTTCTTGTTTGATGAAAAATGTTTTCCTTTGGTGAGTGAATAAATTTTTGGATTTCATTTGAGAAATAGTGTGCCTTAAAAAATTTATAAAAGTCCTATTTGGCTCTTGATGAAAGTGGGTGTGTTTGGATATTGGAAAATGGTTTTACTTGTAACACCAATGTGTTCCAGTTTTAAAATGATGATTTGAGTTTTGTAAATGAGGTTCTAAGTGTGTTTCTGGTTTTCCATGGGATGGCGTGTGTTGTGTCTTTTGGAAACTTTTTGGTATTAAATGGTTGTTGAGGCCCAGTTGGCACATTATATAAAAATGGTTTAATTGGAAAACCCTCCTTGGAATGGGTTCTTGCCTTATTGGTTGATGAAAGTTGGCGGTTACCTTGGCTTGGGGCTTCCCTTGTGTGATAATGGTTTAAAGATGAGGGTATTGTTCCTTGGGGTACTCGGGGGTGTTTTTGTTGTGTCTGTGTTGATGGTGTAAGATGATAATGCATTTGGTAATTTTCTTGATTAGTATTTGTTGACTCACCACCTTTTTTTGCTTGTGTTGACATGGGAACCTAGCATTATAAGTGGATCTTTTGAAAACAATTTTTGCACTAGTTTAGATTATGTACTGGCTAGTGGCCCCATAGCATGGGAATACTGAGTTATTGCTGGTATAGGGATTGGGCCCCTCAGTTAGGCCTGGTAGGGCTGTACAGGGCGTTAGGACATTATGACGTCATCGAGAGTAGGCATATCTTCGGGATGAGTCACATGTATGGTATATTCTGGATTGTTCATGAGCTCCAAGGTTTAAACCATGTCTTTTGGCTTTCTGTTGTTAGTAGTGATCAGTGTTGTGTTTTTTTGTACCTGCATTTCCCCTTACAGTGTGGTTTCTACTATTCCTTTTGGTACTATGTTCTTTTTGTGAAAATGGTTTCAAATGAAAATTTTTATTCTCTTTGTGTAAAATCTAAAATGTAACATGACTCTCCATTTGAAAATTCTATTAGCACTAATAAAAGGAATCTAACATTTGAAAATGAATAAGGGAAATGATTCATGTTTTTTTTTCAAGTGAAATATTTATGGGATCATACTTTTATACATTGTAGTTCAAACCTGGATTTGTGAATTCTTTATTTATTGGCATTGCATTGGGATCTGTTGTTGGGATCACATACTGAGTACTTTTTTGTACTCACTCCAATCTTATACAATTTCAGTTGCAGGTTCATTTGTTCAGGTTTCTTGGTTTGTGCCACTCAGTGTTGGAGCGAGGTTGGTCCTTTGTTTGGGTGGTGACCTGCGAGGTCACGTGGAGGTACATTGGTCGCATGGCTTTTATTTAATTTATGTTGTTAGTGTTTGTCTGTTTTGTTTAGTTTCTATTCTATTTTGATCCTGGTTTGGTTTGGGCTAAAATTGTTCCAAAAGTATAAATCTTGATGCCTGACACTAGTTGTTAGCCCGTGGGGATTGGGAACGCCCCTCAATCCCTGCCGCAGACTGGCTAGGGTGACCGGTTCAGGGTCGACCTGAGTTGGTTCGTGACTAAAATGGCATCAAAGGATGCCCTTGTTATTTGGGGTGTCTGGTAGATGGAGATTAATATTTTTGGGACTTGAGAGGTAGGTACGGGAAGGACATCATGAACCCTTGTCTGTTCCACACCACGAGTCGCCATGGGTAGTCTGGAAGTTGAGTCTTTGTTTCGTTATAGTTTGTTTTGGATTGAGGGATGACAATGGAGGTAAAGTAAGGTTACATCGTTATCTCACATGGAGTAGTGACCCATGTGAATTCTGGGCACAAGGTTTAAATTCCTCCTTGTTTTTGACGCTTACTTGGGGCATGGCCCACTACCATGTCGCCAGGTTAAGTGTGACCGCTAGTCCCTCACTCCGGTGGTTTGATGCAAGTTGAGTATCGTTTTCATTCTAGTCGGTGTAAGTGAATTTTTGGAAATGAAAAAGGGGTTTTTAAAATAGGATTAATACCTTTTAAATGAATTTAAATTTTTGAAAAGGCTTTTTAAACTGAAATCCATTGTTTTGGAAAACTGGTGTTTTCATGGAAATTGGTCGAGAATGGTTTGGGGTGAAACCTCGGGTACTCCTTATGAACGTTTTCACATGTGATAGGATGCGTGGAAAGTGTGTGTTGGTGCTTATGAATTAATTTAGATGAAGAAATGTGCAACGGTTCATGGGATTACCTGTGTGTCTTTGAAACTAAAGGCTTGACCTTGTTTTCTAAATTGTCTTTTAAAGAGGAAAATGGTTTTGCAAAGGGAATTTGGTTTGAAAATTGGATTTTGTATTTGTAAAGTGGTCTTGAAAGAAAGCTGTTTTGAAATAAAAAAAGGGGTGGTTTTGGAATCTAAAATGGAACTGGAATTTTGGACAGGGAATATTAGGTTGTGTTTGTGGTTGTTTGGTTTCTTTAGCTGGTTGTTTTTGGATGAGGGTTTTTATTGATGTTTCTTCAATTGATATCGGTTTCATATTGGTGTTATATATGTTGTTCAAAAATTCCACGCAGAAAGATCCCCAGAGTGTTGATGAGTCATTCCCAGTATTTGGTCTTTCTCAGACATTATTTGTCCTTCATGGTGATTTGAGTCTGTTAGAGATAGTAGTGTGGCTTGAAGAGGTCGAGCGTGTCTTCAGGGTATTGGGAACTCCCGAAGCTATTAGGTTACATGCTGTTTTGGGCCTGTTCGAAGGTCCAGCTCTGGGCGAGTAGGAGTTTTTTGCACCACCATTAATTCAAGTTGGGATGATGTGGTATGCCTTTAAAGATGTCTTCGTTCAATGGTTTATAATTTTGGAGGTGAAGATGAATAAAATTTAAGATCTCATGCATGTTCAACATGGTCAGAAAATGGTGAAAGCGTATGTTGACCATTTCAAGGATCTTATGTCTCTTTTTCCGGGGGTAGTGTCGTAGGACTGGATGAAGACTCCTCCATTCATTATAGTTCTTTGACCATAGATCAATGGTGGTTCCTCCCTTTTGGGGCCATCATTTTCAGAAGTTGGTACATTAGATGTTTTTAGCTGAGTTGGTCTCCGGAATGCAGACAGTTGGCAATCCACTTTATCCAGTTGCTCGCGAAGGTCCCACATCGGGCGAGCAGAGTGTGTTAGATGGATCTGTTTCTAAGGTGTCCTCTGTAGTGACTCTGGTTTCTATTTCGACAGATTTTCCAATAGTGTACCGTTATTATGGACGTTTTGGGCATACAAGTCGTCATGTCACACCCCTCTGAAGACATGACATCGTTGCAGTTCTCTGGGTCATCTAGAGAAGTTTTGCGGGAAGCGTCGCATGAAAAAGATTCTGCGACTGAAGAATTCTAGTGCCTGACTGTGAGACAAGAGATGCTTCAGCCATCAGAGCCCTGGCCATAAGTCTTGGGGTGAAGCTCACACACAGTCAAGAGTTGTCGGGGGTGTGACGCCTCAGTTCAGGTTTCGTGTTTTGTGTTGGCAACGAATCATTTAAAGTCCTTTATTTCTCATCCTTATGATGTTTAAATTTTGGCGTTGTTGTAGGTCGATTGTTTCGTCCTGAGGTTGGGATTAATGTGTTTTGTTTGTAATCTAAACAGTTTTGTCTATCTGATTATGGTTTTATAAATCATGTGTTTTCTTAAAAGTTATTTGGCCCTTGTCTGAGTTGATCTTGGTTTAGCGGTGTTAGTTTGGAGATGTGAGTGCCTGTGAAGGAGTTAATGCATGTAGTTATACATGGGCTCACTGTTGGAATCATGTTCTTCTCGGAGGATTCTCTCTAGTGTTTGGGTTTTTTTGTCTATGTCGAGAGTTCCATGTTTTTGCAAAGGTGTTGTTTCGCTCGTGTTTTAAAGGTTATTTTGGACTGTTTGGGAGTTCCCATGTCCCCCACCTTCTCAAGGTGGTATGTTTGAGTGTTAAAATTTCCACAGCAGTTGAGTTCTTATGGTGAGGGAATCCTATTGTGTTCTTCCATTCTCTTATGTTGTGGTTTCTTCAAGTTTTATTTGGGAATAGAATTTTCTTTGGTCCATCGTTCGGCTGGGTGACTTTCTAGGGGTAGAAAGTGTCTGTGGTGGGGAGAACTGTCACACCCCGACTACCTAATTTAATTTAATTTAATTATTTTATTATTTATGGGCCTTGAATTCTCACGCCAAGGTTTGTGCTAGGTCACGACTAAAAATTTTCTATCGCTTAACATTTTTAGTGGGTTTTGGACCCGTGCACAGTCACCGCACGGTGAGCGGTAGCTATGCAGTCAACCTAGGTGCCCGCACAAATTCCCGTCGTATAGAATAAATAAATATTTATGTGGATAAGCTGAGTTGAATGTTTAATTTGTGATAATAATAATGATATTATGTAATTAATAATAATATTATTAATGAGTATTTTATTTTTATTTTTATTATTTTTTGTATTATTATTATTATTATTATCATTTATATTATTTTTATTAATATTAATGTTATGAATATAATAAAATAGAGAAAAAAGAAGAAAAAAAAGAAAAAAAACACCCTAACCTAACCCTAATACCCCCCCCTTTTCTCTTATTCTGTGTCACGGCCAGCTGCTCCCCTTCCCCGTTCCCATTTGCCGCTGCCCCTGGCATCCCTTTTACTATCCCATACGACAACCCACAGGCCCTCGCCGGCCCTCCCTTGCCACTGTCGTGTTGCCCTGCCTTCTGCAGCTCCCCGCCGGCACTGCCTGCTGCGTCCCGACCTACTCAATCTCACCCAGCCACCACCCCCACGCGACTCATCGTCGACTCCCACAACCCTCCACCACCAGCAGCATGTGTGGCCCTGACCTATCGGCTCTCGACTTCGCCGGCCTCCGTCGCCCGCTGCCGTCGGCCAGTGCTCTGGCAACCCCTACCATCTCTTCCGGCGAGCCCCACCTCCGGCCCCCTCCAGCGACCTTTGGCCATGCTCCAGCAAGCTCCACCACTGGCCAGTAGCCCTCCGGCCACCGTTCAGGCATCCCGGGCACTCCATGCCTTTTTCTCGATGCTCTGGCATGCCCTCCGGCACTCCTTCTGGCGTTCCACCTTCTTCTGGTGCGCCTAAACTGTGTTCCCTGACCGCCGCACCTTCAGCCGATCACATTCTGGCCTTCCATTCTCTTTCCAACCACCACCATCTTGCGTTGGCCAGCGGCGCACCTGACTGTCGGCACACGGCCCCCGTTGGCCTCCGTGCCTAAGCGTGCCGCCCCTTATGACTGGCGCCCGATCCCGTGGGTCGAGCGCGTCTCTTCACCGAGGTAAAAATTTTTGGGACGTGAATCTATTTGAGTTTATTTTATATATGTTGTTGGATTTTTTGGTTGTTATGGTGTTTTTTTCAGCACGTTGGAGGAATAATTCTGCAACGCAGTGGTTTTCGGCTTGCGCGTGCGTACGCGCCTGCACGAGGCTTGTTGCATCGTCAATTTCGGTTTGCGAGTCGAGGTAGGTCTACCACTACACTAGCCTTTAAATTTAGAATTTATTTATTCCTTTCCTTTGCATTAATTTTCATTAAATTTAAAGTAGTATTAAATTGTTATTTTTAGTGTGGTAACCAGCTTAAAATGGAAGTTTTTTATCTCTTGCATTGCAATGGAAGTATTGTTCATGGATTCTAATTCTGTGTTTTTCTTGTGATATTTCTAAATGGGTTCTTTATGAAATTTTCAAGTCATGTTGATGTGTGTTTTGAAATGGTTTTGGTGTGTGTAAAATGGCAGATGTCTTGTTTATGGAAAATGGTGTTCTCTTAAAACCTTGAATAGAGAGAATATCCTTCTGGACTTTAAACATGATTTTGGAAACATTAAGAGTGGTTCTTGTTGGGTGATTTTTTTTTACTTTGTCATGTGAATAAATGTTTGGATTTCATTTGAGAAATAACATGCCTTCAAAAATTTATAAAAGGCTTGATTGGATCTTGATGAAAGTGGGTGCGTTTGGATATTGGAAAATGGTATTACTTGTAACAGCAATGTGTTTCAGTTTTAAAATGCTGATTTGAGTTTCTTAAATGGGGTTCTAAGTGTTTTTCCTGTTTTCAATAGGATGGTGTGTGTTGCATCTTTTGGAATTTTTTTAGTATTAAATGGTTGTTTTGACTTGGTTGGCACTTTAAATAAAAATGGTTTCATCGGGAAACACTCCTTGGAATGGGTCCTCGCCTTTTTGGTTGATGAAATTTGGGGGTTACCTTGGCATGGGGCTTCCCTTGTGTGATAATGGTTTAAATTCAAGGGTTTTGTTCCTTGGGGTAATCAGGGGTGTTTTTGTTGTGTGCGTGATAAATGGTGTAAGATGATAATGCATTTGTTAAATTGCTTGATTAGTATTTGTTGACTCACCCCCTTTTTATTGCTTATGTTGACATGGGAACCTGGCATAGTAAGTGAATCTTCATAGAACTATTGCTTCACAAGTTTATATTACGCACTAGCTAGAGGCCCTATAGCAGGGGAATACCAAGTTATTGCTGCTATGGGGATTGGGCCCCTCGGTTAGGCCAAGTAGGGCTATACCGGGCATTAGGTCGTTATGACGTCATCGAGAGTAGGCATGCCTTCTGGATGAGGCACATGTATTGTATGTTTTGGATTTTTCATGAGCTCCTTGGTTTGAACCATGTCTCTTGGATTTCTGTTGTTAGTATTGATCAATGAAGTGGTTGTTTGATTTTTTATACATGCATTTCCCCTTATTGTGTGGTTTCAACTATTCCTTTCGGTACTATGTTCTTTTTGTGAAAATGGTTTCAAATGAAAATGTTTTATTCTCTTTTTGTAAAATTTGAAATGTAACAATACTCTCCATTTGAAAATTCTATTGGCACTAATGAAAGGAATATAAATTTTGAAAATGAATAAGGGCAATGTTTAATGTTTTGTTTTCAAGTGAAATATTTATGAGAGCATACTTTTAGGCATTGTAGTTCAAACCTGGATTTGTAAATTCTTTATTTATTGGCAGTGCGTTGGGATTTGTTTTGGGATCACCTACTGAGTAATTTTTTGTACTCATGTCTATCTTATACCATTTTAGTTGCAGGTTCCTTTGCTCAGGTTTCTTGGTTTGTGCCACTCAGTGTTGGAGCGAGGTTTGTCCTTTGTTTGGGTGGTGACCTACGAGGTCACGTGGAGGTACGTTGGTCACGTGGATTTTATTTTATTTATGTTGTTAGTGTTTTTCTATTTTGTTTAGTTACAATTCTGTTTTTATCCTAGATTGGTTTGGGCTAAAATCGTCTCAATGATTAAATCTTGATGCCCGACACTAGTTACTAGCCCATGGGGATCAGGAACGCCCCTCGGGCCTTGCCACGGACCGGCTCGGGTGACGGGTTCGGGGTCGACCCGGGCTGGTTCGTGATAATACCTTGGGATAGTTTTCTGTTTCTTTTGAAATATCATAACCTTATTCAATGGATAAATTCATAAAACATATTATTTAAAAATTCATACTCTAGTTCATGATGGTGATTATCAGCATAACTATTCCACAATCCATGATCTGCCTTGATGATTTGTTGAAATAATTTTACCTTCACTTTGATATTTTTAGCTATCTTAGGTCCCAATAGATTTCTTTCTCAATATTTATTCCATAACTTTTGATCACTAAATTTCATTAAATAGATGTATTTATAAGGTTTGAAATGAATTATTGAGTGAAATCTATTGTTGTATAAATAATAAACTTGATGAAGGTGTTGATCCCAACAATAATTTAAATCAAACTAACAAGGTCTCAAAATATCTTCTAGGGTTTGAATTGTTGTATATGGTTGACAATCTATATAATTATTATTCACTCTACTAAAACTTATCTCTATATCAGGATCATGGAGAGTAATTATACAAAAAATAGAGTTAAACCACATATATGTATCAGAAAAAATGATATGTGGTAATCTATGAAACCTTACCACTTCCTTAATGCATATCATGGAAAGATGATCCAGATATAAGTCTTCTCTAACAATGATGAAGTGTACTGAAATATTAAGGAAATAAAGTATAAAAAATATACCAATATTCCATTTAGATGTTTTGGAATGTTTGATGATAAAATTTGTGGGTATATTTTTCCAGTTTCCATTATTCCATGTGTAGTGGATCTAAAATCACCCTAGATAGTTTCCTCTCATAATTATATTTCTAGAATATTAAGCACTGAGATACAAACTATAAGATATCTATCTTCATGCAACCCCTTAGATGTACTATTTCAAATCTCTAAAAATCTTCATAATTCATAGATAAATATAGAATTAATAACAATTATCTTCCTCTAACAACACCATCCTCAATCCTAGTTTGGATAGAATGAATACATGGTTCATAAAACTTATCATTACATTGTGATAATGGTTAAACTCATGATCATTTCATTCTTTATTTATATTCTCTATATATTCCTTTCTCATAAATTTTAAATTCACATGGATATATGGTTGAACATTCAATTGAGCATGATATGATTTTATGGTTCCTTAAAAATTTGTAGTTCCATCCTTTTAAATCAAATTTTTTAAAATTAAATAATCCTCATAATGGATAAGTTAGAATGATCCTTTCATCTCATATAATTGGACATCTTGTTCAATTTTTTGTAGTTGCGATTTTTTTTTGAGTAATAATAATTATTAATCAGCTAGAATATTGTTTTATGTAACATGTTCGACTCCTCATGTGTGAATATATATTTTAAAATTTTGTGACTAATATATATATCACACTTTTCAACATAATGATAATCCATCTATTTTTTTAATGAAAAATTTCATGTCTCATCATAGTAGGGCTCGTTCTATGACTTTCCAAGCCCGCCCTTAATACGATAGGGACTGGTGACTAGCACCGTTTAGGCATATCACTAACATTGGAGGCATTTCCTATATACATGTACAGAAATAAAAAAATCCATGTTAAAAAATGTACAAATGTAAAAACAACCAAATAATTAATGAATTTATACATCTATAACCCACAACATGAGTATGAAAGAAAGTAAAGAAAGTAAACATGTACAAATACAAGCCCAACACATAGAAGTCTATAGGACAAGTGCATCCTAAAATTAAAGGCACTAGGACTGCTATATGCGTGCCATCAAAACACACCTCAGAGTATCTAGTATCACTAAGCACCATCTGGTCCTGGTCCTCCTACAAATCCATAAAATAGTCGATTGTATGCACATGACATGACACATTCATGCGAGGCACGTGCATGGGTGGGTATAAAAATACTCAGTAGGACACCCTGAAATAACAAAACATATAAAAAAAGAAATATTGTAAGCTATACATAGTTATATGTATTCAATCTAGGTAAAAAGAATATCCAGATATACTTAATTAATTCACATAATCTGTAAAGCCCCAACCATAGTTACCTAGAGTTAGTGCATTATTACATAACATTGGCATGATACAAGTAAATCGTGTCCCAAAATACCGATCAGTTTAGTAGCCTTGGAAAATCTATATACATCCATAAGTTTTACATTACATTATAAAATGAAAAAATACAACAACATTGTTTCCAAAGACCACACTAATATTCCCTCAGAGTATCACTACATGTGAGTCATAAAATACTTCTTCGCGTCTTGGGAAAAATAAATCATAGAAAGGGGTGAGCTTAGATGCTCAGTAGGGATAAAAAAATAGCGGAAACTTTCATAAATAATCATAAACATTTAAGGAAATGTATAAGACCAAAATAGAATCCTTTTCAACTTGAACTTCAGTATAATATGGAAAAGATAGAATTAAATAATTTCATTTACTTATTCAAATGGATATTCTACTAGTCGAATAATCAAATGCAATATCAATATCCACTTTCATAATGATGGAATTCATAATGCAAGACATCACGAAAACATAGTTAAGGCCTTGTTCTAAGAATACAAATAAATTTTTTTCCAGGCCTTGTGCCAAGACACTAGTTTGTTTCATGACACCTACCGATGCATCGAAGATCTATAGCGAGCTCCACCCATCACCTACTAAGGCCAATGCATTACTCAAATGAAAATGTTAAAACATAACATAAACATTCGTATTAAAACCAGAATACAAAATGTCAATAATTTATCCATAAACCATGGATGGTATAAAAAACACATCCACAATCAAAAATATCACAAAACCTTCAATACAATATGGAATATTTTTATCATAATAAATCAACTTCAAACAAGTTGAAAATCTATCAACGGATGTTGACATAGATGAAAGAAAACTATTTGAAAGAAATACCTCTATCTATATTGAAACCATTTAAAATAAAACATTTATTTTTGAAATATTCTTATAATCTTGTAATGGAAGATTTGAAGGTGTTATAACGGTAGAAAATAGATGCACCCGACGTATAAGTTTTATAAAAACATTTTTACCTTAATTTTTTCAAAAAGTTCATAAGGTACCTTGTTGGGAAAAGGACAGAAATATTCCTTTAAAACAATTTTATAAAAAGTAAAAAAATGGTATAAATGGTGTTAACCAATAGTCTATTAAATAGTAAAAATGTTTTGGAATACATTTTTATAAGAAACATGAATGCGGATGATAATGTGGTCCCAGTAGATAGTTATGTAAAAACAATCACGGATAATAAAGAGATTGTGAAATTAACCCTTACCTTGTAATTTTCCTTGGTCGAGGGTACGTTAACCTCCAACATAATAGTAATATCATTTTTATTAAATTATACAAGAACCTTATACATAAATATGATATCATATATGATATTTTAATATTGCTTTGTTAAAAATATTTTAGTATTATCGTTGTTTTGGGTGTTAACTGATTCATTTTCCATTATATTATTTGTTACATAAAAAATGTTTATTGTGGATAGGATGTATCTTATTCATATTAAAAATGATATTAAGTCTTTAAAAATTGTTTTTAATCATAAAATGAAAATTTTTGTTGAATGTATATGATGGAGAATGGATCTCATCGCGTTCGTGGAGACGTTAATCCGTACGTATGCACGAGTGAGAATATAATTATTTTGATATTGAATTAATATATTAATGGATGGTATATTATATATAAAACATCATTATCATGTTATATTTATTATTTTCATCATTTATACTCATTATTATACCCATCCAATGGATTAAGTGTTTGAATAACAAACTACACCACGACGTGGAGACGGTAATCCGTACGTACGCACGTATGGTGACATGTTATTCAAAGGATGGATAGAATAATGAATATGGTTGTACCATATTTATAATATCATAACAGTATATAGAAGATATTGGAGTTATTATTTTAGAATGGGAACAACAAAGAAAGAGGAAGTGGAAGAAGAAAAGAACTTGAAAGAGGTGATGAAATATTTATCTCTTCTTCGGGTTCTTCCTTTTGATTTAATCAAAAGGGATCCCTAGGTTGGATTTATGAATAAAGGAAGGACTATAAGATGAATGGAGGATAGTTGAAAGGATATTTTGGCAGGTTTTCGCCGAGCCAAATTCCTTTGAAGTTGTGGATTTGAGATAAGGGGATGTGCCCTTTTATAAAGGGGTGAGAGGCACCTTAGGAAAATATTGAAATATTATTTTATAATAAAATAATTTTCGGATTTTAATGGCTCCAAAATGAATTATTTCTAGGATAAGGTGGGTAGGGTCGAAAAATACTCATCCAATAGATTTTATACAGGTTTGGGTCACTATATTAACCTTATCATTTATATTTAACTCTTAGTTAATTAGTTTGACATTTACCATGTCACCTTTTATTTTTATAATTTATGGTTAATAAACTTTCTATAAACTTTCAAGAAAACCTCAAGTGGTTCATTAATTAAATATATAATATTATTTTAGACCTTTGGAAAAAACATATATTTTTAGGAATAGAATTTCAATTAATAAAATTATATTTGTTTTAAAAAAAGATTTATGTCAATTTTGACACTATTTAATATTTTGTTTTTGTTAAATTCTTAACAGCATGATTAATTAGAAAAAAAATTTATTTAATCATTTCTATCATGTCACATTAACCTCTAAAATTATTTTATGGAATCAAAACATTCAAATTATATTTATATTAACATCTATAATACCATTTATTTTATTCATTCACTAATAAAGAAAATACTTTATCATCATTGTGTCATAAATAAATTTAAGTATTCAATGTTTACAATTTTAAATAAAATACCATTATGTATTAAATAATTTTATATTTATAATTAATATTTATTATCTAATAGATAACATATATACCCCTATGTAAAATTTGTTTTACTAAAAAATATATGCTTATGTCATTTTTGTATTTACTTTAACTTAATTAATATAAAGTGTCATTATCACTTCCATGTTTCCCCTTGGGGTCCCAAAATCGACCCAAGGATGGCCATGGTCAGACCTGTATCAGAAAATAGGATTAGAACATGTGTTAGAGTAATTTAATATTATTATATTATTATTTTCTTACCCTTATTGATAGGATTTACCCTTTAATCAAAGAAAATAAAATATTTACCGAAGTAATTATTCAAAATGTCTATAAATAAAAGTTAACTATTTACACAATTTGGACCTCATAATTCTAAATATGGAATCCATTTTTCTAAATTCAAAACCCAGAAGTGTTAGAAATTAATTGAAAATGATTTCTTGTTGTCAAAACAAAAAGTGTTTTTTTAAGAAATAATAACTATCAAAAGATTGACACTAGTTTATATCCAGTTTAAATGTGAAATCACATACAATGACCAAAATTGGATTAAATGGTAAAATATAATATAATTATATTTAAAAACCACTCAATAGTATAATTTATCACTATAAATTATTTTGATTACAAAATATGTTTTTAATTAAAATTTATTATTTTCACTATTCATCAAAAGCATAATGTTTTCAGACAAATAAAAAGAATTCACCCTAAGCTAATTTCGATATTCTGAACCCAAAAATGAAGTCCATTTTAAAAGATAAAATTTATAAAATTTCAAAATGGGGGTATTACTATTCATAACAGCTAGTTTGATTGGCCACGATGTGTTAGAATCTCGAAGTTGCGTACAACACAAACTATTGCATTATTCAAAGGGAAATGTACTGTGGAATCATGGGGTGTTACATTCTCCCCTACTTCAAATAATTTCATCCCCATGATTTCTAGAATATAACTACATAAAATGATTCAGGAGGTTCTTCATCATAAGTTCTTCGAGTACCCACATTGCCTCTTCCATCTTATGGTTTCTCCATAGAACTTTTATCAGACGAGTCGTCTGGTTTCTCAGCACTTGTTATCTTGTATCAAGAACCTTGAAATGATGTTCATAATAAGACAGGTCAGGTTCCAGTTCTAATTTCTTATAGGTAAGTACATGCGTTGGGCCAGGTATGTATTTCATCAACAGTTATACATGGAACACATCATGAACTTTGGAGGGACTTGACGGCATTTCCAAATAGCAAGCTACAAACCCAATTTTTTCTAGGGTTTCTAAATGTCCAATATACTTTGGACTAAATATACCCTTCTTACTGAAATGTATAACACCCTTCCATAGAGAATCCTTCAAGAAAACATGATCTCCTACCTAAAAATCAAAATCCATCCTTCAGTTATAGGCATATCTCTTCTACCTACATTGAGTTTTTTTTATGTGGGTTTGGATTACCTTAACCTTTTCCATAGTTCCCTCAAAAAGTTCTGGGCCTATGAGTTTTCTTTCACCAACATCATCCAAACAAGATGGGGGCGGCATCTCATTCCGTATAACGCTTCATAGGGTACCATATGAAAACTTGAATGGAAGCTATTGTTACAGGCTAATCTTACTATAGGTAAATATTGATCCAATATACCATGAAAGTCACGTGGGCAAGATCTCAACATGTCTTCTAAGGATTGAATCGTCTGTTATGATTTTCCATCAGTTTGAGGGTAGTAGGCTTTGGTTAAACGAAGTTTAGTATCCAAGGATTTCTGAAGACTTTTCCAGAATCTTGAGGTAAAACAGGGATCACGATCAGAAACAATCAATAGGGGTACTCCATGAAGTATTAAAACTTCATTATTATATTGTCTTTCTAAACGTTCAATTGGTAAATATTCTATTATAGAATGAAAATGTGCATACATGGTAAGACGATCAACAATGACCCATATTGCATCATTCCTTCTCGGAGTCTTTGGTAGTCCCCTGAAAAAGTCCATCCTTATATTATCCCACTTCCACTCAAGTATGTGAAGAGGTTGCATGAATTCACTAGCTGGTTTCCTTCCATCTTTCACTTTTTGAAAAAACATACATCTTGACACTAATTCAGAAATATCCCACTTTTTGTTGTCCCAACAAAAATGATCCTTCAAATCTCTATACATTTTCGTTCACCCAGGGTGTATAGTGAAATTGGAGCTATGAGCATCATTAAACAATTCTCTTTTTAGATCAGGTATATTAGAAACAAAAAGTCTCTTCCCAAATTTCATAATTTTATATTCATATACGAAGTCACACAATCTCTCGATAATCACATATTTAATCTTATTTTGAAACTCCTCACCATCAGCCTGATAACATTTTATTCTTTCTAGTAAATATGGTTTGGAAACCATTTGAAAAAACATTTATGTTTCACATTCCACTGTTATTCCCATATCCATCTTTACTAGATCCAGGTATATAGGATCCAATTGAACTCTCATCTTGTTCAAAACTATATGATCCTTTCTACTCAAAGCATTTTCCACCATATTTTCCTTCCTCGGGTGATATTGTATCATGAAATCATAATCTTTTAGTAGTTCAAGCCATCTCTTTTGCCTCATGTGGTACACGTGTAATTTTTTGAAGAATGATTTCCACTCCTGTATTTTTAAAATCCCAATAGTTTCATAATGAGGAAATATAGATTATATAAGAGATAAGGTCTATATGTTTGAATGAAAAGTATTTTATAAATGTTTTTGGATATTTTTAAACCTTATTGTTTAGGTGAACCCCACATCAAACCCAATTTTACCTTTACGACGATAAAAAATTTAAACATTTTTTCTATTCCTTTTTGTAAAAAATTATGATAACCATATTAGGTAATATAAATTATGATTATTAAAAATATAGAAAAGGCTTTTTCAAATAACATTATTTGGGGTAGCAATTTTTAATTTAAAATTAAACCCATAAATGCAATGACCCATAGAGTTCTTAAAGGGAAAGTTATCAAAAGTGTCTAATGTTTTTTTATTAAAATTCAACATGAAAATTATTAAAATAAACAAAATTGGATGGTTTTTTATAATTTAACTATTGTTACATTAATTATAACTAAAAATCATGTTTAACTTTATCTATAAATTAAATTAAAATACTTTTTTGAATTAAAATTCATATGTTTTTACTATTTATCAGAAAATAAATGTTTTTAGAAAAATAGAAAAATTAACCTTAAGTTAATTTTGACAAGATGATTTAATAAATGAAGTTTATTTTATAACAAAAATTATAAAAATGTGAAAATAAATTTTATTAATGTTAAACAAATTAAATAATAATATTTTTTTTGAAAAAATTATATTTTTGAAAATTACAATGGGTTCACATAAAATTAAGTAATTTTTTTCAATTTGATTTTGTTATATAAAAACATTATATATAATATTTAAAAATTATTTATTACTATTCATATCACTAGGTTTGACAGCTATGTTCTAAAGTTATGTTTTAATTAATATGTTAATAATATATTGTGGTTTCAGAAAAAATCAGTAACGTATGTAATTCCAGCTATCCCAGTGTTGAATATAGTGAATTATTAACATGGTGTTCCCTATAATTAAATCTATAAAAATAAATTTAATTTATTTGAAATAAAGTAACTCATAATATCTTGTGGTGTTACAATCATAGTTCTTTTGATGGTCATGGACCAACGTCATCGACTCTCAGACCTTATGGATCTTCTTGGTCATGCTCTACATTACATAGTGACGAAGAACGGTTTAATCCCTAAATTTTCCCATACTCTCACCATCACTTTGGATCATCTATAGGGACAATATGGTCTCTAATCACTTATACCTATGAGTGTCCTCAAAGAGACTCCTCATCCTAATCTCTCAAGTATTATTCAAATTTAATCTGATAAAAAAATTATTTAAAATGTTTTTCCCCCATATCAAGATATATCATTATGAGCTCCTCTATACCATTCAATGACTCTATGGACTCCAAAATTACAACTCCTTTGTACATCCATCATTGCACATTAACCACTATAATCCCATTTCTTGGGATATTAATGATATCAAAATAATAATCCTATAGACAATATATATCAAAATATTCTATCATAGATTCAAATATAAAGAGGATATGTTGTATTCAAGGATATCATGGTCTGTGAAAACAAAATATCACCCTCTAATGTGGTATTTCCACCATATAATTGGAATATACTCAACTACTACAATCACTAGATCATGGTTTGATTTTCTCCAGTTACTCTCCCGGTATGCTCTCATCTATAGTTTCTCTCCTCACGCACCCAATCAGCAGCACTTCCATATTCTTCATCATAATGATTTCAAGGCTCTCCTAGCCCCTCATTATTTTTTCTTCTCTAGGGATATCTACTTTTTAGTGCGTCCTCTTGTTTTACGACGACACTTCCCTCCTTCGTTTAATTTCACCTATTTTTTTGCCATGTTTCTTATTCTCACTTTCTTGTCCCCTAGTTTTTCTCTTACACCTTGTCTGATGTAACCCCTATCTTTCTGCTGAACCTAACTTGGATCGACTTCATCCCAGTAAAACATGATGCAACTCCGATTTCTGGGGATTCGTGGTGGTAGAATCTGGTGAGTCTCTTTATCTTGCTTGTTGGTTTTGATTCTTAAGGTTTTCTAATGGCTTTTGATCTATTTTTTTGTGATTCGTTTCCGTTCTATGGTTTTTGGTTCATCACATCAGTTTCTTCCTTGTTTTTATTTCTTTATTCCAAGATTGTATTTTTCATTTTCCCTATTTTCTCATCATTTGGTTCTTGTTTGGGATCAGATCGCTGGTTATAGTTTTTCGGTGTTCCTATGTGGTGGTGATGTTGGTCTCTTGATGTTCTTCACCTGGTGGTGGCTCCTTCAGCGGGGTATGGTGGTCATGGTGGTACCTACATCTCGGTGTTATAGATTTGGTTTGTTCGGAACTCTACTCTAGCTCCATGTTTCCTGCAATCTTATTGAAGTCGAATTTGAATGGAGGTACTCAAGGTATTTTGGGATGCGAGTCTTGGGGATTTAACATCACTTAAGGAGGTGTTTTCCCCACGGTGGCTTCGACTCAAAACATATCTCCCCGGAGGGCTTGATCTTTATGATGGTTTTTAGTGGAATGGTTTTTCGTTCAGCTTTAACCTTTTTGTGCCTTCAAAGGTTTTTGATGGTCTGTTTTTGGTTCTCAACAGTGGCGAAGATGGATTTTGGTTTTGTTTAATCCGATCATCATCTCTTGTGGTCTATGTCGTGTTAGTGTTGACGATGACGATAGCATTCCTTGGTGATGATGTCGAATGGCAATGATGGGACTCCAGACATCGCGATTATGCATTATTCAAGGCCTCCTTCGGGTTGGTGTTGCTTTTGAATTTCAAATTCCCTTAAACCATCTTTTAACTTTTGATTCACGTGTGATGGATGTGGTTAACGATTTTCTTTAAATCGGAAATCATTGAAAATAAAAAATAGAATGTTCAGTTCAATCACTAGATCATTAGTGGAATATCTACACTCATAGAGTAAAAACACCTTATAACCATAGGAGATCACCTACTTTTTCTTCATTAAGATGCATCCCAATTAAATATGGGATGAATCCCAAATAAATCACACATCACACCCTTTATAGTTTGTAAAAAAATATAGAACTAACGAACTTATACATTAGGTAACTAATATCCTCCAGGACCTTATCAGTCAAAACAATTTGATTTATTACAGTCTAGTGTATTGAATGGTTTTATAATTCAAGTGAAATTGGATAAAACCCTCAAATAATAGAATAAATGAACAGGGATTCTGAAATCCACTTAGAAATACATAGGCCACTCCAATTAATCAACTACCACTATATTTCAGAATCCCATGGACAACCCCTACTATGAAATAACTTTTCGATGGAAATACACCTCTCACATCGAGAAAATATATTGGGACATATTTATATGGAGATGCTGGTGTTGAAGGACCTATATGGTTACTTTGAGATGATAAATATGACCGTCTTCTGATTTCATGTATATTTATATATCATTAATGAACGTGACTATAAATGAGTTTAGTTTCTAATTAAATAGGGAGTTTAGGATCCCGATGAACACATGGGGTGTGTTTCTAACAACAAATTCCATAAAATGGAACTCGAATTATCCATAACTGTATTTGAAGATAATATTAAGAATATTTACATCATTTACTTCCATATTATGATATAAATATTGTGACTAGTATAATGAAAATGAAATGATTCTCTTCTGCAAGTTGATGTGATCATCGATCATTAGGATGGGTAACTATAAAAATGTTCCACCTATATAAGGCCCTAAGTCAGGGAAAAAACTGAGATTATAAAAAAATCACATATTTGAGGCATTGGACTCTATAAAATATTGGATCAATAGATTGGATAAAACAAAATCAATAAAACTTAATCAAATGTTGTAATTTTAAACCAAATCCATCATGCCATGTATAAATAATTTCAATAGATATAAATAAATGTATCCATATAAACACTAAAATTAATTTATTATAAAAGCAAATCCACACCATATCTAAACTCAAAGATGATAATTCCGACCCTGGTCCCCAAAGTCCTCCTTGAATCATGGAAAATAGATTTTATATGTGTAGGGGGATCATAACATGTATACTCAATATCATCATACCCAATGTCTCACATGCACCGTTGAAAAAGGTATACTAATGAACATGTGGAAAATTGATAAAAATAAATTAAATCATGTCTAATAACCAAGCCCTCTTCCACATGTAATTCCTAGTAAATAACACATAAAATATAATAACATGGTATCAAACATATACAAAAAATGGTGCCCTGCAAAAACATTCCCACCTAACTTCCACTCTCTCAACCTAACATCAAATGTAATATATTCCCATCCCTTACATGAATATATCATCATATGTAAAAACATATATGATTTATGGAGGACATTTCAATTTCTATCCTAGATATCCTCGGTATCTAGAATCTTATTAATGAACGTTCTTGTCACACATCACAACCACATATCATAACTAGGGTAGTAGGGTATTATGAATGTGAAGGAAATAAACATAAAACTCTCCCCTACCATGAATTTCCCCAAAACATATCACATAATCAACATCACTAAGTAATCTATAATGTTAACCTATATCACCACTAGGTGATATCCATAACCATCTCGTCATCACTAGTATTGAAGGTTGAGCGTGTCCATTTGATTCACCACCATCCTAGATGCAGGGAAAACCTCCTAGAATCCCAAACATTTTCAAATTAATATTGATATCTAAATCTCTATGGTTTCATAATGTAACATAAAATTACTATTTTATTAGGAACTCCCAAAACATCATCATGGTTTCCCTCTACATTTATATTGAGAGGATCGTTAGTGATCTTGAAATTTCCCTAATAAAACTTTGTTTCTATAGTTTTTGTAGTAGTTGTAAGAAATTTAACTATGTTTCACATCATTTAATGGTTTTTGGATGTATGGCGTTAAATATGACTTCACCCTATAAAATTTTACACATCATGATCGTGACTTACACGACATGAATTTTTAAAATTTTGGTTTTTTAGACGAGGTTATAGATTTTTCTTTGTATGTGGATTGTGGGGGTTAAATGTCATGTAACTGGTTTACACACTATGTAACACACCACATACAGTTTTTTAAAATTATTGGTCTTGTTTTGTTTCAGTTCCTTCATCAGTTCTTCATGGATCTCGGCCTACATTAGTTCTATGGTGTTTTTGAGATAATCAACCCCTTCAAAATTGATCTATTTGACACTCGATCTCTGTTTTGGTAGATGTGTGTCTCTCTGGGTGATTAACATTTCCATTCCATCATTTCCTTTGATTAAATCATTACCTTTGGGTGGAATATTTGGATCTTTTGGTCTAAGGTAGGTTATTATTATTGGCTTCTTCCTAGATCTATCATGTAATTCCATTGTGGAGTCCTTTTTTCTGTTAGTAGTAGTGTAGAAGGCATTAATCATTGAGATATTTGGGATTACACTCTTCTTACAACCCCTTGAATTATGAATTGAATCATTCTTGTTGAGGATTTGATTATAGTTCCTTTTTTGAGGTTGTTGGTTTTGTTGATTTTTTATTTCATTGTGGGAATGTGTATCCTGAGTTTGTAAGTAGGTGGTTCCGTATCAAACATGTGAAAATGGATATTATAGTTTTTATTTACAAACAAAATCATATTGAAATTTTCATGATTGATTTGTGTGTGTTGAAAAGGGTTTTTAATGAAAAATAGTATTTCCCAAGTTATTTTTAAATAGAGAGAAAATGAGTAGTTTCACAGCATTGAAATGGAATTTTTTAAATGGTTTTAAATTATTTTTAATGCCTTGGTATGAATTAAGAAAAAGGGAACATGGTTTACCTTGGGTACAAAAGTGGAAGATTTAGATTGGGTCCATAATACATTTTTATTTGTGACTATAAAATATGATTATCTTTGGGAATTCCTGTATTTCAGGGGCATGTTCTTCTAGGGGACTGATACTGACAATTTGAGGGGTTTACTCCTGCGATATTCCTCTTTATCCTAGGCATGTGTTCTAGAACTGGATTTGTGTACTAGATTATTTTGGTATGTGTATTTTTCATCCAAATCATGTATTATTCCTTCGTGATTTGATACATATTCTTATATTTCATATTTATTGTCTTTGTTTCTTAGCCTTGATATGCAAGACTATTCCTGTGAAAAATGATTTTGAAAATATGATTTGAAATGGACTTACCCACTATTATTTAGAACTACAGAAAAAAGGAAAATGATTAACATGTTTTCTAAAAAACTTATTTACTTCTTATCATGACATGTTTGTACTTAAAATTAGAATACATGAATTTTAACGCAAATCCTCGTTGTGGAACACATGGGTTACATCCTACTGAGTGTGTCACCTCACACCTTGTGAACCTCTTCAGTGGTGTGTTTGCCATTGATTAACTTCGATTTTAGGGGAATTCAAGGCACCATAGTGAGGTAGAGCGGTACATGATATATTTTTGGGTAGATGGTGGTGAGATTGTGGGATTCCATCCCTACCATTGTTTGTATACCTGTTTGGTTTTTAGTCCTTTGTAGTTCGAATTGTCTTAGAGTTTTTACCTATTTTTTCAATTGTTTATTTCTGATGTTTTCTTATATTCATGTAAAATATATCTTATTCATATTCCATTGTTTCTTGTTTTTAGTATATTTCTATATTTCATATGGTTGTTCATGTTGGGAAAATCATTCCCTCTATTGTGTTGTTTGATTCTTGGGTTCTTTTCACCATCCTGTGTGGATTGGGAATGCCCTTAGGGTTTGTGATGGATCAATTAGGGTGCCAGTATTGAGTGTAACACAATTCGATTCGCTAAAATTTTGTATCTTATGAGAACTATCTTCAAGAGTCCATTTCATGGGACATTTGTTAGACTTGAGATAGAACTGTTGAGACTTATGAGGTATGTTTTCATATGTTCCTGGCCAGATCATGTTATAACGAGATTGAAGATTCCATGGGGTGTTGTGATGTGTGTCTATAGTTTTTTCGATCACATATTTATTTCTTATAGGGTTTTCTAGTTGGGTAGACATTTTTTTTATTTTATAATATTTCTTATGTTTCGGTGTGCATTTGTATGCCTTCGAGAGATCTTCCATGAGTTATTTGGGAAGGTGCAGTTGATGAGCCTAAATTTTACCAACCTATAGATTTCAATCTCATCGATAAAATTATAATGGAATTCCATGATATTGATCAATATGTACCATGAGTTCAGAATGCTGTTGTCGAGGTGAAACCAAGAGCTTGAGGAGAGAAAGATCAATCACTATAATTCTTTCGCGAGTAGTCTTATTCCTTTGAAGGGATGAATAAACCACAATATGTAGATGAAATGATTTATTGGAACAATAAAATATTATAAATTTAATTTAAACATGACAATATCATGGAAAAGTATGTAGCGTTCAGACTCAAGGGGTTTGATTAGCGATGGTGGGATTTTGTTTTCCGAGCATATGTGCACGTGGACTTGGATTGGAGGGGTTTAAAAACCTTTTTATTTCTGCAATTTTCCCCATATTACCCGATGCTTGAAAATTATATATAGTTATTTTCATGAAAACAAGGAGGGATTTTGTGTTGGAATACACTAATCATTTTCTATGCATGTTCGTTTTTCCCATATGTGGGGAAGAATGACCGAATAAAGGCATAGAAATACATGTAGGGTTTTTGATTGGATATCATATCATTGGTGTTTATGTTGAAGCATTCTACTTTTGAAGAGATGGTAGATAAATATATTATATACGAAATTAATGTGGAAGTAAATGTTTTATTTTCCACCAATTCTCTTCCATCGGGTGGTAGCTTCAGTATAGCACATGGGAAGAAGGGGAAGTGGCAAGATCATCACTGGAGTAGTCGAGGTAGGTCTCAGAAGCGTGCCTCCTCCGCACAATCTGTTACAGTATATAATATGCCTCTATATATCTATCAGGGTGTCAAGGGAGGACACACCATCCATTCTTGTTCTATAACTGCAAAAACATGCAACAATTGTGGACTTATTGGTCACTTACTACGTTTTTTTCAAGAAATGACTATTCCTAGTCATGGATAGGGTTCATTAGCTACAAAGCATACTACTTCATAGTAAATATCATCATGGACTATAAGGTTCTATCCACAAGACTCAAGAGTGAAGTATTTTCATGCAGCAGATGACTATACAGTGGAAGTTGATGCTGGTCCAGAAACAGTTAGAGGTACTATATTAATTTCATCTTCAACAGTAATTTATTAATTTCATACTAGTTCTTCCCACTCATTTAAATGTACATGTTTTTTTTATGTTCTTAAACAAACAAGTGATCTTATGTCAATAAAAAATGATTTAGCGACACCTCTTGGTAAGTGGAAATAATAGGTGTTCATATGTCCTTCTTCTTCGTTAACGATAGTTGATATGGAGTTGGTTTGGGATTTTCATAGTCTTGATTTGGATATATTTGACATCATCATTGGAATAGACTGTCTTATCACTAATTGAGTTGATGTTTATTCTTATAATCATCAGGTTTCATTTCTTGATCATGATGGGATCTATTTTTTGTTTCAGGACGAGTTGTACGTGAGTTCAGTTCTAGGAGGACCTTCCTACACAGATCTCAAGAGTTTGATTGTAGCTATTTTGTTTGAGATAGATTATGTTTCTTCTATTGATGAGCTTCCAGTCATTTTTTGATACTTTCATGAAATTTTCCTTGGATATTTCTCCAGTATTCTCCCAAAGATAGAGTTTGGGTTTATGATTGATCTAGTGTCGGGTATATAGGTAATGTCGATACATTTTTATTGTATGGAACTAGAAGAGATGAAAGAGATCATGATTAAGTTGGATGACCAGTTAGAATAAGGTTGTTTTTTCCCTATCATTTCATCTTTCAAAACTCGTGTGCTCTTTTACAAGATTGTATATGGTTCAATTATTTTATATGTGGACTATCAGAAGTTGAACTAGGTAACAGTTAAGAACAAAAATATTTTTCCTTCTATGGATGATCCTTTTTATTAGTTGAAGGTGGAAAAGTGGTTTTCAAAGATTGATCTTTTCTAGGGGTATCATCATCTCAGAGTTAGGATGTCTGATATACTAAAGCCAACCTTCAAGAGTAGGTATGACTATTGTGAATATATTGGGACAACTTTTTTTCCAACTAATCCTCCTTCAGTTTTAATTAATTTGATGAATAAAATATTCCATCAATATCTTGACACATTTTTGGTACTCTTAATGGATTATATTACGGTTTATTTGAAATCTAAGAGTGAGAATGAGAACCATATGAACATGGTTCTAGAAATTTTGTGAACTCACTGTTTATTTGGAATACATTTGAAATCTATTTTCTTGATTCAGGAAGTGATGTTCTTGGGGAAACAAATTTTGGATCATGCCTTATTAGTTGATCCAATGAAGGAAAATATTGTTTTTTCATGAAAGGAACCACATAATTTATTTGATATATGAATATTCCATGGTCTTTCTAGATACTACAAATGGGTTTTCAAGAAAATATCTAAGTTGGAATCACATTTGAATTCTGTTACCAAGAATTTGGTGAAAATTCACATAGGATGTGAAGTGTTAGGATTCATTTGATGAAATGAAAAGGCTTCTAACATTGACATATATTTAAATCATACCTGATCCTATTAAGAAATAAGTTGTGTGTTGTGGTGCATCTGGTGTGGTTTGGGATGCAACTCATTCAAGATGACCATGTGGTGTATTATGGATATTTTCAGCTTAGACTGCATAATAGAAATTTCCTGAATGATGATTTTGAACTTACGTACATCATATATGCGCTTAAATGTTGGTGGAACTATCATTTTGCGGGAAGGTTCATGGTCTATTCTAATAATAAGAGACTAAGTTATATCTACTCTCATAAGGATTTTAATATCAGATAGATTCTATGGGAAGAATAACATTAAATGATGCATTCGATATCTCTTACACCCTAGGGAAGGTAAACATTATTGAATATGTTATTATCAAGAATGTACCATCACAAGCAGTTCTAGAATCAAAGGAATATTTGAGCTATATGGGTCATTTTTTGTATTTTCATCTGGATGCTGAAGAGGATATTTTCAGTATGGTTCTTACCCGACTTTAGTTATCATCATCTCTCTTGGAGACTATTTTTTAGATTCAGTGGCAGGATGATGTGTTTTAGAGGAATCAAGAAAGCCTTTCAAGTGTGGAGACAATTTAGGGTTGGTCTCTCTCTTCAGATTGTATGTTTCAGCTTGGGAATAGGAATTTCATCCCAATGTATGTGAGAAGTTTAGTACTGTTCGATTGTCACAACATTTTGTGGTTTGTACATCGAGGCAGTATCAAAATTAATTATTACATGTGTAGGGGATTTTGGTGGTCGGGCATGAAGTGTGACATCGTGGAGCTTTTGTATCACTATTACACCTGCTAATAGATAATGGTAGATCACTTGAAACCTTTTGGCATTCTTCAGCCTCTCCCAGTGCCGATCTAAAAATGGGAAGATATATATATGTATTTTTTTGTAGGATTTCAATTGAATCTTAGTGGGGAGAATGCTATCTAGGTTGGTTTTATCGGTTAACAATGTCTTCTCATTTACTTTTAAAAAGTATACAACTATGGTTTATGATTTGGTTAAGCATTATGATTAGGAGATTATGAGGTTACATGGGATTCTCTACGCATGTTTCTTGGATCATGGTGGATACACATCATGTAACTCGGTTACACATCGTGAAATGGCCCAAGTACTATTTCTGAAATTCAACGTGGGGATTTTGTTGTTAGTTCCTTCACTAGATTATCATGGATCTCGACCTATGGTAGTTCTAGGGAATTTTTGAGATAATCAACACCTTCAGGATCTATCCATTTGACACTCGATCTCTGTTTTGGTTGTGGAGAGTCCCTTAATGGGAGTAGCCTTTATGTTCCTTCCTTGTGTTTGATCACGGTATCATCATTGGGTGGAATCATTGGATCAATTGGCCTATTCTTGGTAATTATTCCTGGTTTTTTCCAATAATTTTTATGTGATCATATTCGGAATGAATTTTCTTCCATTGTACATAGTGTTGTAGGTGTTCGTCTTTGAGGTGTGTGGTTTTAATCTCTTCCACCAACCCCTTTTCATAAAAATTGAAATGATCATGATGTAGATTTAATTCTAGTTGATTATTTGATGTTGATGAGTTTCATTGATTTTGGATTCCATTGTGGGTGGGTAAGACCTAGGTTTTGAGGGAGGTAGTCCCATCTATAGCCTATGATAATGGATCATTTTACCTTTATTTAAAAGCTTATTCATATTGAAATTTACATGAATGTTTTGTGTGGGTTGAACATGGGTTTAAATGAAGAGTAGTTTTTCCCTAGTTATTGAAAAATGTATAGAATATTTTTATTTTCAATGAATTGAAAGGGAATTTGTTAAGTGGATTAAAAAGCATTCAGAATGAATTGGGGAAAATTCCACATGTGTTATCATGGGTAATTTTGTGGAAGGTTTATCTTTAGGCCATCATCCATTTTCTATGTGATTATCAATGAGTTTTTTCTTGAGGCTATTCTTTGTTTCTTAGGAATGTTTTTTCTAGGGGATTGATATTGGTATTTTGGAGTGTTTACTCATGGGGTATTCTTCTTCTTCCTAGGATTGTGTTCTAGGATCAGATTTGCGATCTTTATTATTTTGGTACGAGTAGTCTACAACCTGGACCTGTAGTATTCCTTGGGGTTCTAATACTAGTGCATCTGTTTTTTATTACAAGGATTTCATTATTATCCTGGATATTCATGATTATTATTATATAAAATGGTATGGAAAATATGATTTGAAATTGATCTACTATAAATTTTTTGAACTGTGCAAAAAGGGAAATGTATGCCATGTTTTATAAAAAACTTATTTTCAACTTATCATGTCAGGTTTTTATATAAAATGAGGATATATGAATTTTTATAAAGATGATTATTATGGAACACATGGGAGGGATCCTACACAGTATGTTAGATCACATCCAATTCACCTCTTTGGTGGTGCGTAGACCATTGTTTGTCATCTTGTGATGGGAACATCAAGGCATTGTACTTAGGAATTTAGGTTTTTATCAGCTGGTTGGGTAGATGGTGGTGAGATAGTGGATTTACATCCCTACCATTATTTAGAGTTGCTGTTTGGGTATTAGTGCTATGTAGTTGGACCTATCTTTGATTTTTCAGTTACTTTTGTCATTGTATGTTTCTAATATTTTCTTAAAGTTATGGAATATATTTCTTTTTAATCATTCATGGTTGGATCTTGTTTTGTTTATATATATATATATATATATATATTCCATTTGGATTTTCTAGTTGGGAAAAATCATTCCCTCTATTGTGTTGTGACATGGTCTGGTGCTTTTCACTTTCCCATGAGGATCGGGAATGTCATTCATGTATGTGAAGGATCAGGTTGGGTTCCATGATTGAGGTATCCTAGGTCGGATCGTTATACCAATTGTAGTAACATAAAACACATTATAGATAGATAACAAATAATACCAATCCTATGGGTTATCATCAACTACACTAGCATAAACTACATCACCACCAATGCACAACATGATATATAACAAAACCACTACAATCCATATATGCATCACACCATAAAACCACCACACATAACCATATAATACCACATTTATATATAGTTTCCATTAATTACAAAAATTATATATGTTCCTCTATCATTATTTACTATGAAATTTCATTTAACATAACTACAGTACGTTCACTAATAATACAATTTATTTATGAAAAAACATATTTTAATTATTTTCAACTACATTATTTAAATTTAAACCATTATTAATATTTTATCTACATTTATCATTTTAGTTTCTGAATTTCATGTTTATTCCATTGCTAACCAGACAACTAACATGACCACACCACACAACAGATCATCATGCCACATCAGTTGTTTCCACACAAAATTCCATTATGATCATCCATCACTTCACTTTCCTACATATTCAACAAAAAATAATGTTAGCACTACCACAAAACAAACCCCCAAAAGGATCAAATCACTAAAAATTCCACACACCATAATACATTCTTTTTTTCAAAATACTCCATTTCAAATTCAATAAAATCCATTTCATTAATTTATTTCTATACTAATCTGGGGTATTAATAGAAAAATTTATCTTGAGTTGGGAAACACAATCATTATCTATAAGTAAATTATTATTCATTAAATTCATGCTAAATTGAAATAACAAACTAGACATATATTTTCATACATAAAACTACTATATCACAATAAAGGTTCCAAAAAATTATTATTTTTTATAATGGAAAAAATCATGCATTATCATAAATATAGTATAATAATAATAGTGAAAACATGTGAATTATCACCATTCCAATAATATTAAAAATTAGAAAAAAACATTATCTTCATTAATCAGAACAGATTATCCACCTAAAAGATTCTAAAATCATATAATCCATACATATTCATTAAAAAATAAGGTACACATCATCCTTACCTAAATGGATATTTCTAAACATGGTTAACTGAATGAAAGTGGGGAAAATAATATTGTGTCACAATGTAGACATCATGATGCTAAGGGATGTATCATTATTTCAACTCCTGAAAGGAATGGAAAGTGAAAGATAAATAAAATACTAACATAAATTCAACCTGCTACTATAAAAAATATGATCCAAACAAACTCTTAATACACCAATAAAACACTAATATCATGGTTTTTATGGAAGAAGATAATTTTTTAAGGGTCACTGAAATGATGTTGGTTTATATGGAGATAAATAAGACAATGCTGAATTTAAGGGAAAAGGTTTCCTACTTTTAAGATATGGGATATTTTTTTATGAAAATTAAAATAGTTTATTTATAATATAATTTAATTTTGGAGCAATCATATTTAATTTTTTTGTATTATATAAAAGATATTATATAGATTTTATCCTTGAAACAATTACTATTTTCCATTAATTAAGGATATAAACCATATATTCAATTAAAATTATTATTTATTACATTCTAGAGAAAAATAAATTAATTGAAAAAAATATGAAATTTCTCTGTTTCTTCCTTAAGACCAACATTATACTACTAAAATAACATTATACAACAAGTAAAACATGATCCTTCTAGAAACAAATCCTACCACTATTGTAAAAAGCCACCACGAGAACAACATGATTCCTAAATAATAACATTCTACATCTATAAAAACATTCTAATTGCAAAAAATATTGCAACCACATAAATAAATTTCCATCATCTGAAAACCTACTAATTCAATAGACAATTACTAATGGGAAAATAATTTTTTCCACCATAACATGTTTCTATTATTATAATAATATTCTACCTCCATACCATGAAAAAAATTGATAATATTAGGGGAACGAAAATCCTAAAATCCCCTAGGAATGTAAATACCCAGAATTTATGTGGAAATTTTATTCTTAAATATATGGGAATTTTTTGAGTCCATAGTTTCTAAAGGCACTTGATTTCGAGGCCCGGTGTGCCCAGAATAAATTTCTGAAGTTTTGTTCAGGTACGTTCAATAAATGTACGTATGAGATTTTATAACTTTTAAACCGGTGCTCGAAATTGAAATATGAGGTCACTGTTGAATTTGAAAAGTCTGTGATTGCTTAGTGAGACTATAGAGACCCATAATATACAAACATGGATGTTACATTACTTTTGTAGAATACTTAATACATAAATAAATATACACCAAAGGACCGTAATAGTTTAGTGTCTTTGGAAACATAGAACATAATCTTCTAAAATTTATGAAAGATCTTCAACATCTCCCATAAAGATCATCATTTTTTTCTTACCTAAAACCTTTCATTATATCCAGGGGAAAAGAAAACATGTAATGAGTGAGGTAAAATGCTCGGTAAGGGTAAGAATGGAGAAAATAAAACAAACCATATAAATTTGAACTACAAAAAAAGAACATAGAGTTTAAACATCAAAATATTAAGTTGTGAAATAAATCTTGGCAGTACGTCAGGCATAGATCATAAAGAAACATTAATCATAAAAAAATAGCATGGAAAAAATCACATAATTGTGTCAACCATTAAGCACATGATATGATTTCCCTAGTATCCAAGGCATTTCTGCCAAGACCATCATAGTGGACAAAGTCCCTTACTGAATTGAGTTCACTCCTCATTCCAGTCCTGTATCACTGAACCAGATTAACTTTCCATTACATCCATGTCTCTCTCATGAGATATAAATCTTTACCCAATTCAATTGATGGAGATATATGTTCCACCCATCTCATAATGAAATCATTATTACGTGTGCCACAACATAAACATAAATCATTCAACATAACCCAAAGAATAAAATGGGTTTAATAAATACCATCCCATCCTAATATAATCCATATAAAAAATGGATATCATTTCATCATAAGAAAATTGATACCTTTTAAGTCAAAGTGACATTATACTTGAAACATACAAATATGAAATAATGTCATCTTAAATGGAAATTGGTTTTGATAAAACACTTGAAATGAATTCTGGAGGAAAATATCCTTTCTTCTTCAAAATCATCATCT
Source organism: Viscum album (assembly GCA_963277665.1). Taxonomy (NCBI): domain Eukaryota; kingdom Viridiplantae; phylum Streptophyta; class Magnoliopsida; order Santalales; family Viscaceae; genus Viscum; species Viscum album. Next base: position 268,814,338 of record OY728151.1, on the reverse strand, counting down.
TTTCACAAAACGCCATTCAATTTTAAATGAAATGGATATTGTTGAAAATATTCATGAAATATTTTAGAGTACGCTTCATGAAAATAAGGCGTTATAAAATCGTAAAAATATGTTCATGACGTATAAGTTAAAAAAAACATTCTCCTTGTACTTTTAACGAAAAAGTCAAAAAGATCATCGTGTTGTAAAAAAAAGTAAGATTCCTTTCATAACATGTGCTAAAATTTAAAAATGGGTAAATAGGACATTAAAAATACATGATTTTTTTTAGAAAACATGGTCATGGATGATAACAGTAACCCTAGAAAATAATTATGAATAAACAATCTCGGATAAAAACGAGATTGGAAAAGTGATCCCTTACCTTTGGTTCGAAATGATTCGTATGTATCTAAACCATCTTTATAATTATTTAAATAATATCATTTACTTATTATAGAATCATATTCATTGTTATGATATCATATATGGTTCACTTAGGTATTTATATTACCCGTTCTTTTGTAAATTCCATGTTAATGCATCATTTTGGGTAGAATCGTTATATTTATCGTACTTGTTTGGACATGTTGTTCCTGATATTATTGTTAATTATATCATGATTTAATTACTTCCAGAATTTAAATCATCATTTATATATAATATATATTCAGTATATATATATATATAATAGATAGATAAATTAAATAAAATACACCATTCAAGGAAACGGTAGGCTGTACGTACGCATGAACGCTGTTTTCCTTTCCTTATTGACATGAATGGAAGTAAGTAGATGATATATATATATGTGTACATAAATACAATAGCTTTATCATTTCATATATTTCATTAATATTCATTATATATACTATATAATCATTCTTGAGTGGTTAACATGGAGAATGAATCTCATCGCGTCGTAGAGATGGTAATCCGTACGTACGAACGAGCGATGATATCATTCCCATAATTATATAATTGGATTGGAGTGGATGATATAATATCTAATAATTATTATGATGTTATAATAACTATATATAGTTATTCTTTACACCATTATACCCATCCAAGTAGGGTGGTGGTGGAAATACAGATTACACCACGGCGTGCAGACGGTATTTCATACGTACGCACACATGATGATTTCATTTTATGTAGGAAGGATAGAAGGTGAAATGGGTTTGATTCATATTTATAATAACATATAAGTATATTAGTGATTCTGATGTTATTAATTTATAATGAAACAACAAAATAAGAATAAGTTGAAGAAGAAAGAAACTTGAAAAAATTCGGTAGAAGAGATTACCTCTTCTTCGACGCACCTCTTTTATGATTCCTCTTAGGTCACTATAGTTGGTCTTTTGAGGAGACCCGAACATCTATAATGTTTCTAGGGAAGTTGAAAAGGTAATTGGTCAGGGGTTGGCCGATCTTGAAGGATCAAAATTGTGTAAAGAGGAGAGGGAGGAGGTGCCCTTTTATAAGGGAGGAGAGGGGAACATTAGAGAAAACATAAAATATTATTTTATAATAAAGTCATATTCGGTTGATAATAGCTTCAAATTGATTTATTTAGAAACTAAAATGGGTATGGGTCTAAATACTCTCAACCAATAGGTTTTAGACAAGTTTACGTTACTATTTTAACATTATAATTTAGATTTAACTCTAAGTTAAATAATTTAACTTTTACCGTGTCTTCTTGTTTTCTTACACTATATGGTTAATAAACTTACTATGAGAAGCCAAAAGAAACCCAAGTTGTTCATTATTAATATAAATAACTTTATCTAAGTCATTTGTGCGAACCATATATTTTTAGGAATAGAATAACAATTAATAATATAATATTTATTTAAAACCTATTTTATGTCAATTTTGACATTATTTGGTAATTTATTTTTTTGAAAATCATAACAGCCTTATTAGTTCAAAAAAATTAATTACATAAATAATAACATGTCATATTAACCTATAAAATTAGTTTAATTCATAAAAAGTCTCAAATTAAATTTATTTGGGTATTTATAACATCATTTATGTTAATATTTCATTAATAAGATAATTACTGCATCATCATTGTGTCATAAATAAATTAATTTTTTTAATGTCTAAAAATTATAAATAAAATACCATTCTGTAGGAAATATTTTTATATTTCTAATTAATATTTATAGTCGTATTTATCATATGTATAACCCTATATTAAATTTTTTTAGTTATTAAACTTTGATTTTAACTCTTTTAACACTTCTTTAAATAAAATAATAATGAGTGTCCTAATCTAATCCATGTGGACCAAAAGGGTAATATTTTATTTCTAATGTTTTTTTGGTCGAATTACACTAATAAAATAAAATTAGGACATCTTTTAGTGTAATAATAATTTCATTTTTACCCTTAATTAACCTATTTACTTTTAACCGTGGTAAATAAAAGTAAAAAGTTACTATTCACCAAAAAATATTTTTATCTTATTCAACCACATTTTACTATTTTATTTTAACCATGTCTCTTGGATTTTCTAAATTCCAATCATAGAAGTGGTAAAATTAAGTTTTATTTAAATTTTCATATTCTCCTAGGAGGTGGGTAAAAGACGGTGAAAAGATCAATAAAATTTTTATATATCTAAAATTATTATAAAATGACTCCAATGAATTACATTTAACTTATATAGGTATTATGTATAAATTTTTACCTAAAACAAATTTAAATAAAATAAATAATTATTTAAATAAAAAGCTGGTTTTTAAATAGTAACCGAGTGTTTTCACTATTCATCAAATATTGAAAGTTATCAGAAAAATACCAAAAATTAACCCTATGCTAATTTCTAAATTCAGAATCCAAAAATGAAGTCCATTTTGAAAGATAAAAAATATAAAATTTCAAAAAGTGGGTATTACTATTCATAACGGCTAGTTCATAATAATATTATAGTAATATCTTCTCTAGTGAATCTCGGTATTGCGTATAACACACGCTATCGAGGAAGGTTGCTCTGGCAAGAAACACAAGCTTAGAATAGTGTTTGCATATACTGCAAGCTAATACAGTGTTGCGTATAGTGCAAGTTAATCTTGGTGTAGCGTAAAAGACATCAATGTAATTAAAAAAAATATTTCTCATAAAATCTCTAGGTGTTACATTATACCCCCCTTAAAATGAATTTCGGCCTAGAAATTTTTCGGGGTTATAAATCGTTTACTACTTGAATGTTTCTTTCATTGAAACCCACATCGTAAAAAGGAATACTAAAACTTAATTTTAAAAACTAATGTATGAAACATAATGGTTACCCAAATTAACTCGTCACTGGGTTTCCACATAGAAGAAAATAGGTGAAAATGTGGATATGGAAGAGAAATCTAACAATCAAGTTTTGATAGAGAGTGGTAGAGAACCTGGCTATGAAAAATACAACAATCACAAAGACATAAATTTCTGATGATTTACAGTATGTTCTGATTCACCGGATATAAGGACACAAGGAAAACATTTTTGGTTTTCAAGATCATTTCCCTAAAGTTGAAGAATTGTTGAATTTAAAGAAATAATTACTTGATTTTAGTGTAATATATTTGTTGGTCATCCTATAAAAAAATTCCACTTCATATCTTATTTAATGAAATGAAGTTTAATTTGTCATTCTCTAAGTGTTAGCAGAGCATGCGATAGAAAGATATGTCATTCCATCTGCCTCTACCATAAGTTAATAAATATACATAAGTCCATATATGCTGAGATTAATCGTATATGGTTCCTAAAATGGACTTATACATCATCTATCATACGTCTTAATAAAATAAACTAGTTTCTACTAACTAGGGACTTCTTATAGGCCAGAGGTAGGTGATAAAGGCATGTCGTAATTTGGTTGTGGGTTCGATTCCTGTAACCTTGTCCGATGCGATGGGTTGTCGCCCATCCTGAAGGTTGTCCCTTTTTCTAAAACTACACTATTATAACATTCCAGAAATAATATCGAAAAAAATTTCTATCCTTAAACAATACTATCTGATGTCCAACATAATCCATTCTAATCTTTAAACTTATCCAAAATACATCAGTCCAATCTCATAGTATAATGAAAACGATTACTGGAAATGTCATCTACCGAGCATGTGAATACCATCATTTATCATACGATATATCTTGTTGGTCACATTCCAAACATGTGAATACCTTAGTCATGTATTACCATAGAACCTTAGTGAAAATATGAGTGTTGTCAAAAGTTAACTCTTTCCACATACCAAAATCCCAAAATTTCTATATACTCAAACCATTATATCACTTTGTACTTATATCAGTCATGAGCTCATGAATACTATTATACAAATTTTTTTTCCTTATCCCTTCATTATGCGCATTTCATCAGCTTTCAAAAAATATTTCAATCACTTTTCATGGTTACTGGTACAATAAATTTATTGAAAACCACAATGGATCAATACATAGATATTCCAATATACCATAAAAGTAACTCAACAACATTATTCTTGAATACTAATACATAAACACTTCAATCCATCCTCTTCAATGATTGTCATAGAATAAGTCCTTCCTTGATTTAGAAGTAACCTCTTAGGTCAGGGCAATGAGTTGGGTAATGTCCATGTTCTGCACAGATAAGACATTGAACTCTATAATAGTCTGTCACTCTATGGACCTTCTCCCCACACAGATAACATCTTCCCCTCCATTTTATTTATTCATCAAGGTTCTTCTCCCATTATTTATAAATCTCAATATTCTTTTCACTATGCTCCTCACCATGCAAATATGCATAAATGTCCTTCTTCCTCTTATTTTATGAATTAGGAATACCACTAAAGTTCACCTTGTTAATCATATATTGCGATGACTGATTCGGCATAATCAAAAAATCTTTCTTTCTAGGAATTACGCAATTTCATTGATCCTAGTCACAAATTTTTCCATTGGATTCAATGTTGACACAATTCCTTCTAGTTCCCTCCATTGACTCAAACCAAAAACCATGGTGTAAGAAACCATTAAAATAACAAGGAAACACATAATCATAAAAAGTCACTTATGGGATGTCTAACTTATCACACATTCTTTAATCCATGACACCCTAGGTTCACCCTAGGTTATTCATGATCGTCAACATAATTCTAGGACTGTAACATATAGTTATAAAAAACCTTAGTGACATCCCTAGACATACCATAGAAATATCTATAGGGGTCTCACTAAAGTTCTCACATCCTAGTTTCTAAAGGTTGACTAAACCTTTCCTCTGATACCAACTATAGAGACCCATACATTACATACATGGAAATTACATTACTTTTGTGGAATACTTAATACATAACAAAAAGAGACACCAAAGGATCGTAATAGTTTAGTGTCTTTGGAAAATTGGAACATAATCTTTTAAACTTGATGAAATATCTTCAACATCTCCCATAATTATCTTCCATTTTTTCAAACCTAAAACCTTTCATTATATTTTGTGGAAAAGAAAACATATAAAGAGTGACCTCAAATGCTCAGTAACAGTAAGCATGGAGAAAATAAAACAAACCATATATATTTGAACTTCAAAACATGAACATAAAGTTTAAACATCAAAATCATGAGTTGTGAAATAAATCTTTGTAGTATAGAAGGCATAGATCATAAAGAAACTTTAATCATGATAATATAGCATAGGAATAAAACATCTAATTGTGTCAACCATTAATCACATGATATGATTTCAATAGTATCCATGGAATTTCAGCCAAGACCATCATAGTGGACAACATCTCTTACTGAATCGAGTTCAATCCTTGTTCCAATCATGTATCACTGAACTGGATTAACTTTATGTTCCATCCATGTCTATATCATGAGATATAAATCATTACCCAATGAATTGGAAGGAGATATAGGTCCCACAAGTCTCATAATGAAATCATTCTTACGTGTGCCACAACATAAACATAAATCATTCAGCATAACCCAACGAATAAAATGGGTTTCATAAATATCATCCCATAAAAACATTATCCATATAAAACAAATGGATATCATTTCATCATAAGAAAATTGAGACCATTTAAATCATGGATACATTATACTTGAAACATACACATATGAAATAATGTCATCTTAAATGTAAATTGGTTTTGATAAAACACTTGAAATTAATTCTTGAGGAAAATATCCTTTCTTCTTCCAAATCATTTTATTTTCAAAAAATGAAATGAAATTTTAAATGAAATAAGTTTTTTTGATAATATTCATGAAATCTTATAGAGTAATCTTTACAAAAATAAGGGGTTATAAATCGTAAAAATCCGTTCATGCCGTTTAAGTTAAAAAAACATTCTCCTAGTACTTGTAACGGAAAAGTCAGAAAGTTCATAGTGTTGTAAAAAAAAGTAAGACTCCATTCATAACATGTGGTAAAATTAAAAAATGGGTAAAAAGACATTAAACATATATGAGAACATTTTTAGAAAACATGGTCACAGATGATAACAATAACTGTAGTAAATACTTACGAATAAACAATCTCGGATAAAAATGAGATTGGAAAAGATATCCCTTACATTAGGTCCGATATGCTTAGGATGTATCAGAACCTCCTATATAATGATTTAAATAATGTCATTTACTTATTACATAATCATATTAATTGTTATGATATCATATATGGTGCACTTAAGACTTTATATTACCCATTCTTTTGTAAATTCCATGTTAAAGCAACGTTTTGGGTAAAATCGTTTTATTTATTGTACGTGTTTGGAAATGTTGTTCATGATATTATTATTACTTATATAATTATTTAATTACTTTAATAATTTAAATTATGATTTATATATCATATATATTCAGTATATATATATAATAGATAGATAAATGAAATGAAATACACTGTTCATGGAGACGGTAGGCTAGAAGTACGCATGAACGTTGTTTTCTTTTCCTTATTGACTTTAATGGAAGTAAGTATATGATATATATATATATCCAGTAGCTTTATCATTTCATATATTTCATTAATATTCATTATATATACATTATAATCATTCTTTAATGGGTAACATGGAGAATGAATCTCATCGCGTCTTGGAGATGGTAATCCGTATGTACGCACGAGCGATGATATCATTGACATAATTATTGAATTGAATTGGAGTGGATGATATAATATCTTAAAATCAGTATGATGTTATAATAACTATATATAGTTATTCTTTACACCATTATACCCATCCATGTAAGGTGGTGGTGGAAAAATAGATTACACCACAGCGTGGAGACAGTATTCCGTACGTACGCACGCACAATGATTTCGTTTTCTGTAGGATGGATAGAAGGTGAAATGGGATTGTTTCATATTTATAATAAAATATAATTATATTAGTGATGCTGATGTTATTAATTTATAATGAAACAACTAAGGAAGAATATGTTAAAGAAGAAAGAAACATGAAAAAGAATCGGTAGAAGAGATTACCTCTTCTTCGACGCACCTCTTTTAAGCTACCTCTTAGGCACTAGAGATGTATTTTGTGGAGACCAGAACCTCTATAATGTTTCTGGGGAAGTTTATTAGGGAATTGGTTATGGTTTGGCCGAGCTTGAAGGCTCATAATTGATTAAAGAGGAGAGGGAGGAGGTCCCCTTTTATAAGGGATGAGAGGTGCACTTTATGGAAACCTTAAAATATTATTTAATAATAAAGTGATATTCAGTTTATAATATATCCAAATTGATTTATTTTAGAAGATAAAGTGGGGATGGGTCTAAATCCTCTCAAAAATTACGTTTTAGACTAGTTTAGGTCACTATTTTAACCTTATCACTTAGATTTGACTCTAAGTTAAAAATTTTAACTTTTACCGTGTCTTCTTGTTTTCTTACACTATATGGTTAATAAACATACTATAACAAGCCAAACGAACACAAAGTTTTTCATTATTAATATATATAACCTTATCTAACTCATTTGGCCGATCATTATATTTTTATGAATTCAATAACAATTAATAATTTAATATTTTTTTTAAATCTATTTTTTTTTAATTTTGACACTGTTTGGTAATTGATTTTTGTGAAAATCATAAAATAATTATTAGATCGAAAAAATTTAATTACATCAATACTAACACGTCATATTAACCTATAAAATTAGTTTAATTCATAAAAAGTCTCAAATTACATTTATTTGGGTATTTATAACATCAATTATGTTAATATTTAATTAATAAGGTAATTACTTCTTCATCATTGTGTCATAAATAAATTATTTTATTTAATGTCTAAATATTATAAATAAAATACCATTATATAGGAAATATTTTTAGATTTATAATGAATATTTACAGTCGAATTAATCTTATGTATAACCCTATATTAAAAATGTTTTAGTTATTAAACTTTGATTTTTACTCTTTTAACACTTCTTTAAATAAAATAATAATAAGTGTCCTAATCTAATCCAAGTGGACCTAAAGGGTAATATTTTATTCCTAAGGTTGTTATTGGTCGAATTACACTTATACAATAGAATTAGTACATGTGTTAGTGTAATAATAATATCATTTTTACCCTTAATTACCCTATTTACTTTTAACCATGGTAAATAAAAGAAAAAGTTACTATTCACCGAAAATTATTTTTATCTTGTTGAACTACATTTTAATCCTTGATATTAACTGTGTCTCTCGGATTTTAGAAATTCTGACTGAAAGTTATTTTTTATTAATATCATGAAATGGAAAATGACACTTCACGGAGGGCGAAAATAGTGGAGGCCAAGAGAGTCCTTCTAAACCACATTGACACACTCCAAAGGAAGATAGTTAAGGCTATTATAAACCACAAGAGTCTCCTCAGATCGGCCCCAACGAGCCAACGCATTAGCCGCAAAGTTGGACTCCCTCAGACTATGGTGAACCATCCTTCCCTGATTGGTCTCCACTTTACATCTACAATAGACATACATTAAATCCGAGGAGATGTCATGATAGCCCTGCAGAGATCTGACCAGAACCTCCATGTCCGATTCCACTGCCATCACCGGGAGCCCCTTCCTCCTGCATACCATCAAACCTGAAAGAAGGGCTCTAAACTCCGCACCCAAAATAAATTACATTGAACATATATAAGTATTATGTATCAATTTTTACCTAAAATAAATTTAAATAAAATAAATAATTATTTAAATAAAAAGTGGGTTTTTAAATAGTAACCTAGTGTTTTCACTATTCATCAAAAATGTATGTTTTCAGAAAAATACCAAAAATCACCATAGGATAATTTTGAAATTCCAATTCCAAAAATGAATTCCATTTTGAAAGATAAAATTTATAAAATTTTAAAATGTGAGTATTACTATTCATAACGGCTAGTTCATAATAATATTATAGAAATATCTTTTTTTAGTGAAACTCGGTATTGTGTATAACAGACGCTATCGAGTAAGGTTGCTCTGGTGTGAAACCGAAGCCTAGAATAGTGTTTGCGTATACTGAAAGCTAATATGGTGTTGCATATAGCTCAAGTTAATCATGGTGTAGCGTACAAGACATCAATGAAATTAAAAAAAAATATTTCTCATAAAATCTCGGGGTGTTACAGAGACCTTCCCCGCAGTTGCGTTATAATGAGAGTGGACGTCAGATTTTGGGGGTTTTTAATTAAGTTAAGTAAAAATAAGAATCAGATTATTTTTATTTCTTGGTAGTTAAAACCTGCAAGGGGGGGTTAGTGGTGGGGCCCACCCGCACATAACCTCCCTTTGGAGGATATTATTTGGTTGGGCCCACACAAACATCAAACCCCTGAAACGCCCCATTTATTTGGGATGAAACACTTAAACTACCCTCGAGTTAATGAATCCAACCCTATCTTCATTTAATTGTAACTTTCCACCTTTCCTCATAAGTGTGCCAAACCACAAATTAATTAATGGAATTAATTAATTAATGTGAAATCGTTTGAATTATTTTGGCCAACAATTAAATATTGGGTTAGCTTAACCCATTATTTTGGTTGGCACTTTCTTTTTGGTGGAGCTTTGGGGAACCCTTGGAGAACTTTATTCTCCCAACAATGAACACCCCTATCAACAAAGAACGATGGGCATCTCTCTCTCTCTCCCTTTAACTGGGGTAAGAAGAAGAAACACGGCCGTCCTTGAAGAACGCCGAAGACGTCAAGTTCTTCGTCTTCTTCCGACGTCAAACGAATGACGTCCACCTTTCCGCATCTTCATCAACGATCATCAGCAATCAAGATAGGGGAATTTGAGTTATTTTATAAATGAGTATAAAACTTTGTTCTTCGTCATTCAAATTTCTGTATTATGGTATGCCAATTGTTATTGCCATGATGTGGAGGGCTCAGACAGCATGAACACAGCCCGACCCTCCCCCTTTGGTTGTTATTATTGTTGAAGACGGAGGCAGACCGTGAGGAATCCGAAGGTGCAAGGCCACCGGGTCGCCATAAGGGTGTGACACCACCATGCTGCGCAAGGAACCGAGTCGCGGCCAGGCCGGCCATGATAGTTCCAGAGGGGCGTGGTGCCTTCACAACATGCCAGATGAAGGGGGCTGTGGCCAGAAGGGCCTCGATGGTCAGACGATGACCGTGACACCGTCACACCATGCAGAGGCCAGCAGAACCGCGGCGTCATCGCACCGCGGTGGAGGAGGCAGGGGCGGATGGCTGAGACGACCATCGGTGCGCACTATAGGCAGGACCCCTCGGGTCTCATAGGTCAACAAACCGGTACCTAGAGCCAGTTCCTTCAGATGCCAGGGGGTGTCGCACCCCCCCCCCCCCCCGTCGTGGCTAGCCTGGCCATGCGGGCCCTCCACCGGGCCGGGCCGCCCTAGTGGGAAGGGTCGGAACCGCGGACCGGGTTGGACCCATGGACCCGGTCGGACCCGCGGACCAGGTTGGACCTGCGGACCGGGTCAGACACCAGACTAGACCCATTTAACCCAAAATTACTTTTTCACCCATATCATGGGCTACGAGAGTCTGATCGAAAAATTGTCTGCGACAACTGAGAGCTTAGAGCGATACGGTTCTTTTGGAACAACCAACTTGAGGTTTGGACACATTTGCGTTATGGTTAGGATGGTTTGAACCTAAAATCCATCCGGGCCCCCGGACGAAAATACCAATAACTCACAGACTGGGCATCTGATTAACGCATCATCTATTGTGTTGTGACCCTTATGATGAGGCAGTCCTTTGAGATACTTCTACTCAGGACTTCGTGATAGTTGGATTTCGACTAGTAGCTCGTGGAGTGGATCCTTCCAGAGGTGAGAAGACAGTGTACGGAGACCTAGTAGCTGACAGTGAGGTGGAAGTTGGAGACATAACATACAGAGTTTAGTACCGAGCGATCCTATGTGGGTCAGATTCTATGTGGGTCAGCGCTCAGCGATCCAGTGTGGCTTAGCACATACCGATCCTCTGTGGGTCAGATCCTTTGTGGGTCAGATCCTTTGTGGGTCAGCGCTCAGCGACCCTGTGTGGGTCTACGCTTACCAATCTTGTGTCAGTCATTGCGGGGGGGGGGGGGGGGGGGGGGGTTAGTACCTATCGATCTTGTTTTGGTCAGACTCCATATGGTCAGATGTAGTACCTATTGTTAGAATAAGATGTTCTAGCTTCGCAACTAATCATCTGCACTTCTAAGCTACACTAAAAATCCAGGTTTGAGCCGAGACAATGACCTTTGTGTTTTACTCATGATTGAGATGGCTTTCTAGATAACTTAGGTATATGTATGGGGATATACCTAAGTAATGGATGTCTGTTGATTCTTACTTCGTGGCTTAACCTTGTTGGATTTTGTGTGACCTTGAGGGTCTCGGGGTCCCTACTGAGTATCTTTATACTCACCCCTGCACGGGCATTACCCATACCTCGTTGTGTTGGATGCAGACGGCGGACAGTGCTGACCAAGGTGGAGTGTACGAGGAATAGACGGTACCCGGAGGTGGACCTCCCAACAATTTGGTACCCGGAGGAGACGGATGAACGTGGAGCACTGAGGAGGCTATCTTTACCTACCCATCCGGTAGGATCCTTGGTGGAAAATCCATGTGATGCTAGACTCCTTCCATTTATTTATCTTTTTCGATAGAATTGTTATGTCTTTTCCTTGTACTTTACTCTTGGGATTGTATTTATGGCCCCTTTTTCTTTCCAGCACATCTTTAGTATACAGTTTCTACTTACTTTTTTGCTTCAAGTAGTGTACCTTGTTGTGTCTGTTTACTTTTATAAAGGCAATGCCTTCCCAACTTAGTGATTTACGCCTTTGGTTCTAGTGGTCATCCCCTGGCCTATAGAAGGTGGGCATGGGGTAGTCACGACACGGGTCCTGAGGATGAGTTGTGACAAATTGGTATCAGAGGAGTCCAGTGATGGGGCGGCGGCCGACGTATCCGTACACCAGTACCCTGACTACTGATTTCCACCTTAGTGCATGAAAAAACATATTGCATGCATGTCTTTAAAAGTGTTCATAAGTCATCTAAACCAAGTCATCTCACCAGGTATAATCTTTTACCACGTCGCATCTATTTCTTTCAGGATGCCTCCCTGCAGATGACAAGTTAGAGCCCCGAGTGTTTTTCTTGCTGATAGCCCACCAAACGAGGAGGCCACGATGCATCCCCCCTTTACCAGCAGAGGCACCAGCGGTACCACTTCCTATTGGGCCATCGATTCCACCAGCCCCAGTAGCAGAGGATGCACACCACTTAAGCATGTTGCATTAGTTCCAGCATAAGAGTCCACCCAGGTTCAAGGGAGAGACGGACCCACTGGCGGCTAAGGATTGGCTGGAGGATGTGGCGAGAGTCTTCAGGATATTAGGGACACTAGAAAAATTCATGATGATCCTTGCTTCAAGCCTCTATCAGCCAGCAGTAGGGAGATGGTGGAGCCTGATGCTCCAGGTGCATGACGAGGCAACAATTCTATGGAAAGACTTCGAGAGCCTATTCTGGGTGGATTTTGTTCTAGCCACACTTCATGCGGTTTAGATACAGAAGCTACTGCATCTATAGTAGGGTAGAATGACAGTAGCATAGTACTCAGCGAGGTTCACTGACCTCTCAAGATACTCCGCGGATATGGTACGGTACACATTCTTCTGGGCTCGGACCTTCGAGAAGGGGATTAGGCAAGAGATGAGATCATCGATGATCTCCCTCTTTTTTCCGATACAGGAAAGCGTGTTGGAGTGAGCCCTCATAGTGGAGAGTTTCTTTACAGAGTAGTCTCCAGTAGCGACACCCACTACTAGTTGAATTGCAGCGGAGTCTTCTACAGCTAGCAGTAGACAGATGACGTAGAGGTCCAAGAGGACCCGACTAATAGGTGGTCGACTGCACGACTCAGGATCAGTTGTCTAGGTCAGTGACTACGCCAGGAGAAGACATTGTTACTCATGCGGCGGGTAGGGTCAGATGGAACGTGACTGGCCTACCCACCATATAGATGATCAATAGTTATATGAGGGACCTCCCAGGCAGAGGAATGGATTCGATCAAGGCAGTCCGCAGGGCGCAGGCGAACGTGGCAGAGGAGCTGGTCGAGAAGCTGGTGGTGGAGGACGTTTCAAGGTGTTTCCACAATCACCACTAGGAGGTCCACCCAGACCGTAGGGAGAGGGTGGACAAGGGATAGCTCAGCTTTAGGCAGCTATGGAATATGACCACAGCACTCCAGAGATGATTCGAGGTATGATCTATGTCTAATCCACCGTAGGTACAGTTATTATAGACATAGGTGCCAGTCACTCTTTCATAGACACTTCCCTCATTCAGAGTATGGATATTCTGATGGATCCGTTGGCTCGATCCTTAAAGATAGAAATTCTTATGGGAGAAAACATGATGATTACACACTGGTGATGGCAGTTTGAGCTTACTCTAGGAGGCGCGATCTTTGGCTGGGATATCCTCGTAGCGGCGTCGAAGCCTTACGACGTTATCTTGGGTATGGAATGTTTATCTATAGTGCATGCTCAGATTGACTGTATTTGGAGCAATGTGTGGTGTGTCTGCATGGATGGGACTAGGTTTACCTTCACCAGTGAAAAGGGAACCTCTGAAGCACAGGACAGACTTACTTGGAGGAGGTTGCAACCAATCACTCATCAGTTGGCCTTCCTTACCCTTAGAGTAGTTGATGTGATGAGTCTCACTTATCGTGTAGTGGTGGACCAGTACACGGATGTTTTCCCTGACAATGTTTCAGGACTACCTCCTCGTAGAGAGGTGGAATTCTACAATGACCTATACCTTGGGACGACACTGATATCTACTTTAGTATATCAGATGTCTCCCGCCGAGCGTCGTGAGATGCAAGTATAGTTGGAGGACTTTTAGGGGAAGGGATTCATCCAGCCCAGTGTTTCTCCCTAGGCAGCCCCAATTCTATTCGCTAAAAAGGCGGATGGGATTTTGAGGCTCTATGTTGATTATCGTCTCATGAACCAGGTGACCGTGATGAACAAGTACCCACTCCTAACGATTGAAGACCTCTTTGATCATATCAAGGGAGCATGATGGTTCTCAACGATATACCTTAGATCAAGCTACCACCTACTCAGATTTTGAGATGAGGATGTGCAAGAAGACGTCCTTCAGGTGTCTTTATGGCCACTACGAGTTCTTGGTTATGCCCTTCAGTGTAACCAATGATCCAACAATGTTCATGAGTCTTATGAATAGGATCTTCCAGCCTTACCTCGATCGCTTTTTCAAAGTCTTCATCGACGACATTAAGATCTACTCGATGACTGAGGAGGAGCATGCCTACCATTTGTAGGTAGTACATGACACACTTTGAGAGAACCAACTTTATAGTAAGCTCTCGAATTTCCAATAATGGATTCGAGAGGTTCACTTCTTTGGACATGTCTTCTCGGAGGCTAGAGTTGCAGTTGATCCCGCGAATATTGAGGCGGTACATGCTTGGGATCCACCTAGAAGTGTGGCGGAGGTACCTAGATTCCTAGGATTGGATGGATACCATCAGGGATTCATCCCATACTTCTCCAGAGTTTCAGAACCACTATCATCTTTGACAGAGAAGGGGAAACCCTTCGTGTGGTCGGAGAGATTCCATCTGATCTTTCAGAAGTACAGGCAGAGGCTAACTAGTGCCCCTATCTTGAGGCTTCTAGAGGAGGGTGTAGGGTATGTAGATTACTTCAATGCATCAGGGACCAGATTTGGGTGTGTCTTGATGCTAGAGTCAGCTACGATTGCGTATGTTTCTCTGTAGTTGAGACAACATGAGATGAAATACGTAACTCATGGACTAGAGTTAGCAGCAGTGGTCTTCTCCTTGAAGATGTGGCAGCACTATCTGATGGGATAATTCATTACCATGTAATCAGATCATAATAGTCTCAGGTATATTTTCTCTCATAAGGACCTAAACCTGAGATAGTGTCGATGGATTGTGTTCCTCCATAGATATAACTTCGAGATAGTCTATAATCCTAGGATGGATAATGTTGATGCAGATGCGGTCAGTTGGTGGACTTGTATTCAAATTCTAGGAGAGGAGACAGAGCGACTACATGCCTTAAAGATAGCCTTCATGGATAGGTATGAAGCAACCTATCTACAGTCTCTTACAGTTACTCCCCCACTTCTTCAGCGGGTCAGGGAGGCGCAGTGTGGGGATGCTGACTGTGAGACACGATGTGCTCAGATATCCACAGGGTAGGCACCTGATGGATTTTCTGAAAGTGGGGAGCACATGAATCTCTTCAGAGGACATACCATGGTACCAGTTTCACTTCAGGAGGAAGTGTTGAGGGAGTTCCACACTTCACCTCTGTAGGTACATCCAATAGTGGTGAAGATGTACCAGGACCTAAGATTACGACGTTGGTGGCCAGGTATGAAGAAGGCGGTAGCAGAGTTTGTCTCCTGATGCCTCAATTTTCATCATGTGAAGGCGGAGCACCAGGTACTAGCAAGCTTGGTAAAACCCTTAGTGGTCCTAGAGTGGAAATGAGATGGGATATCCATGGACTTCGTGATGGGTCTTCCACATACATCCAAGAGTCACGTCTCAATTTGGGTGATTTTTGACCGACTCACCTAGTCGGCCCACTTCCTACTGATCAGAGAGCACAGATTAGATGAGAGCTTGGAATGCCTCTATGTGCAGAAGATAGAGCGTTTAAATGGTGTACCTTCTTCTATTGTCCCCGACTGTGACACACACATTACTTCCTAGCTATGGAAGGGGTTTCCTAAAGCTCTCGTGACACAACTTTGCTTGAGCACTGCCTTCCATCCTCAGACGGATGGCCAGAATAAGCGGACCGTCCATACCATCGAGGAAATTCTCCGTGCTTGTTTTCTTGACTTTGGTCATTGCTGGGAGAACCACTTACCTTTGGTGGAGTTCACCTACAACAACAGCTATCACTCCACCATCGGTATGGAACCTATTGAGGCCTTGTATAGTCGACCTTGCAGATCACCACTATGCTAGACAGACCCAGCGGAGTCTGCACTAGTCGGACCAGAGATGGTATGTGCTACCACGGAGAAGGTGCAGATCATCTAGGAGAGGATAAAGGCTGCACATAGTAGGCAGCATTCATATGCTGTTATGAGATAGAGACCTCTATAGTTTGACCAGGTGCACGATGTCTTCCATGTATCTCAGCTGAGCAGATACGTTCACGACCCGTCCAACATAATCGACCACAGGGAGCTGGACATCGATGAAGGGGTGAATTTCACGGAGGCTCTAGTGCAGATTGAGGTTCAACAAGATCGGGTCCTATGTGGATGGTCGATACCTCTGGTGCGTGTTCACTGGCAGCATAGGAACCTCTAGGAGAGCACATGGGAGTGGGAGGTTCCGATGCATGCTTAGTAACCACATTTGTTCCCTTAGTTCGAGTTTTAGCTTACGGGGACGTAAATCCCTGAGGTGAGGAGAATGTAATGACCCGAAATTTATATGGAATTTTTTTTCATAAATACACGGTAATTTTATGAGTCTTTTGTTTCTAACAGCACTTGATTCTGAGGTCCGGTGTGTCCGGAATCAATTTCTAATGTTTTGTTCGGGTACGTTCAGTAAATGTACATACGAGGTTTTATATCTTTTGAACCGGTGCTCGGAATTGAAATCTGAGGGCACCGTTAAAATCGCAGCATCAGTGATTGCTTAGTGAGAACATCACTGTAGTTACGTTCTAACGAGAGTGGAAGTTTGATTTTGGGGGTTTTTAAATAAGTTAAATAAAAATAAGAGTTTGCTTATTTTTATTTCATGGTAGTTAAAACCTCCAAGGGTAGGATAATGGTGGGTCCCACCCTCACATAACCTCCCTTGAGAGGATATTACTAGGTGGGGACCACACAAGCATCAAACCCCCTAAACCCCCCATTTATGTGGGATGAAACCCTTAAACATCCGTTGAGTTAATGAAGCCAACCCTATCTTCATTTAATTGTAACTTTCCACCTTCCGTCATGAGTGTGCGAAAACAGAAATTAATTAATGGAATTAATTAATTAATTCAGAATTGTTTGAATTCTTTTGGCCAATAATTAAATAATGGGATAGCTGAACCCATTATTATTGTTGGCACATTCTTTTCGGTGGAGCTTTGGAGAACCCTTGGAAAACATTATTCTCCCAATGAAGAACGCCCCTCTACAACAAAGAATGACGAAGATCTCTCTCTCCCTCTTCAAACGGTAAAATAAGAGGAAGCACCATTGTCCTTGAAGAACTACGACGACGTCAACTTCTGTTTCTTCTTCTGACGTCAACGGAATGATGTACTCCTTTCTACAACTTCGTCAACGATCGTTGGAAATCGAGGTAGGGGAAATCGAGTTGTTTAATATAGGAGTATAAACCTCCGTTCTTCGTCGTTCAAATTTCTAGATTATGGTATGCCAAATTTTATTTCCATGATGAGGAGGGCTCAGATAGCATGAACATGGATCGAACCTCCCCCTTTGGTTGTTCATGTTGTTGACGATGAAGGAGGACCGTGAAGAAACCGGTGGATCAAGGCCACCGGGTCACCACAAGTGCGTGGCACCGCCGTGCCGTGTAGGAAACCGAGCCGTGGCTAGGTGGGAAGTGGTGGTGCCGGAGGGGCGCGGTGCCATCACACTACGCTGGAAGAAGGGGGTCGTGGACAGGAGGGTCCCTACGGTGGGACATTGAGCGCGACACCATCACGCTACGTGGAGGCCAGCAGAACCACGACGCAGTCGTAACGCTGTGGAGGAGCCAGGGGCGGCCAGCTGAGCCGGCCGCCGGTGCACGATATATGAGGGACCCCTCGGGTTGTGTGGGTCACCGAACCGGTGCGTAGCACATGTTCCTTTGGAGGTTAGGGAGGTGCCTGACCCCCCCCCCCCCACGGTGTGGCCAACCTGGCCTGCCAGCCAGGCCACATGGGTCTGTCAGCTGGGATGGGCCGCCATCGAGCCGGGCCGCCCCACTGGGTTAGGCCACCCCACCGGGCCATGCCCCCCCACCGGGCCGGACCCACGGACTGGGTCGGACCCCAAACCTGACCCGTTTAACCCGAAATTACATTTTCTCCCATATCTTGGGATACGAGCGTTCGGTCGATGAACCGTCTACAACAATAGAGAGATTAAAGAGAGATAGTTCTTTTGTCATTCCCCACTAGAGGTATGGACATATTTGGTGTATAATCAAGTTGGTTTGAACCTAAAATCCATATAGGCCCCTGGGACGGAAATGCAAATTACTTACAGACCGGGCGTCCGATTGACACGCTGTCTGTTGCGTTGTAACCCATATGATGAGGCAGTCCTTTGAGATACATATACTCGGGACATCGTGAGAGTTGGAGTTCGACTAGTAGCTTGTGTTGTGGATCCTAAAGAGGCGAACAGATAGTGTACGGAGACCTAGTAGCTGGCAGTGAGGCAGAGGATGCAGACAGAACATACGAGGGTTTATACAGAGCGATCATGTGTGGGTCAGATCTTCTGTGGGTCAGCGCTCAACGATCCTATATGGGTCAGTGCCTACCGATCCCGTGTGAGTCCAATCTTGTGTGGCTCATCGCTTAGTGATCCTATGTGGTTCAGTGCTTACTGATCATGTGTGGGTCATTGTGAGGTGGTTAGTATCTATCGATCCTGTGTGGGTCAGACTCCGTATGGTCAGAAGCAGTGCCTCTTGGCAGAATAAAATGATCTAGCCTTGAGACTAATCATCTTCACTTCTAAGCTACACTAAATATCTTGGTTTGAGCTGAATCAATGACCTTGGTGTTTTCCTCATGACTGATATGGGTTACTATATAACTTAGTTATATGTATGAGCATATATCTAAGTAATGTTTGTCCGTTGATTTGTACTTTGTTGTTTATCCTTGTTGGATTCTGTGCGACCTTGAGGGTCTCGAAGTCCCTATCAAGTATCTTTATACTCACCCATGCATGGGTTTTTTCCCACACCTCGTTTTTTTGGATACAGACGATGGAAAACGCTGACTGAGGTAGATTATACAAGGACTATACGTTACTCGGAGGTGGACCTCACGGCGAGTAGATACCCAGAGGAGAAAGACGAATGTGGAGCGCTGAGGAGGCTATCTATACATTCCATTCAGGTAGGAACCATGGTGGAAAATCCAAGAGCTGCTAGACTCCTTCCATCTGTTTGTCTTTTTAGTTATACTAGTTTTGTCTTTTCATTGTACCTTACTGTTGGGCTTGTATTTCCAACCCCTTTTTTCTTTCCAGTACATATTTGGTATACAATTTCTACTTAGTGTTTTTCTTCCTGTTGTGTACTATATTTTGTGTGTTTACTTTTACAAAGACAATGCCTTCCTAGATTAGGTATTTACGCCTTTGGTGATAGTCGTCAGCCCTTGGCCTGTGGAAGGCGGGCTTGGGGTAGTCACGACATGGGTCCTGAGGATGGGTCATGACAAGGAACCTCCAATCCTAGGGAAATTAAAAATTCATTGGTTTTTAGTAACCAAGGATTTAAAAATTTTATAGTTTACCATTCAAAAAGATATTTTATTTATTACTCCCACTCTAGATAGCATAAAAGGAAAACCTTCATTATCTATTCTTATATTATGAAAAGTTTTTCTACGTATTTATATGAGTCTTCGTGCACCCAATTATATTTCATTATGATCATTCATTGAATCCTATTATATTCACCTAACATAACAACAACTATTTCGTGAAAAAATGTATTCATATAATCCATTATAAAATATATGCATAGTTGATGGTCATATAAAAATATAAAATTCACAATGAATTGAAAAAAAACCCATATAAACCAATCTGTATACATGGATGTCAAATCATGAAATTGTCATGCTTCGAAAATTTTATCCTGATCATACCAACTATGTTACATTATTATTATATCATGATCTCCCATCATCCAACAAAATATAAAATTATAATACTAATATTCATTGAATGAATTCCATGGTTAATTTTTCATTTCAAAATAGGTCTCAACTTCATTAATCTGTGATTTTTTTATCCTCCAACACATGAAACATAAGAAGGAAACAAATCCATTATCATATCAATAAGATACAAGAGTGAGGGAAAAACACTCCCATAACCAGATACAGAAACTACCACAACCTATAAACTCCAATCCTCAACCATGTGTAATCTCATATGCTACCACCCAAAATGGGTCCAAATTTCACATCATGGGTGATATCCCAACAATACTAGGATCACACGCATAATAAAAACATTCCTCTCCATCCATGAATCTTAATATTATTACCTATTTGATTATTCCCCGTTGATTTCTGGTAAAATTTATACCCAAGGCATCCCCATGCATTTACTAGACTCTGAATCAAATATCACCCATGTATCATTCAAAAAATAGTGAGTATATATATACCTACACATCATGTCGATCACAACTGCCAAAGAAAAATATATAATATTCCTTATATTTAACAATTTTTAATCAAAATTCTTTATAATTTTCCCTGTCTTGGCATGTTAATGAACTAGGAGATGTTTCCAACTCTCATAATTTTGGTGGATGATTGAATTGGAAAATTCAATAATTGATTTAGTGGGTATTTTGAAATCTTTTATGATATTAAACGGATGTTCTATCTATTTCATAGGTATAAAAATACTTGGGGGATTGATTTTACCATATGTGGAGATAAATTGTACTATATAATAGTATTAATAATTCATAAAAACCATTGGGGTTGTCCACCATGTTTTTAATTGAGTGGAAAATGGTGATTTTACATATAATCAAAATTCAAGTGGTAGGTGACTAGATATTCAGTTGTTTATATTGTGGTGTTTCACCACTACTATTCCCATTAGAGCCTAGATTATTGTCTAATGATATACTATTATAATCCATGGAATTTTTTATTAATTGGGGAATACAGATTTTACCATCGTATTAATAAGAAACCCCATTGGTTTTCATTATATTAGACATTTCCGATTTGGTGCAGAATAATACAACCCAATTTAATCATATTCATCCTCCTAAGATCATTTTTCTTCAATTATGTTTCATAATTTTTATCCATGGTAGATATTCTCATCTAATCATCCCTTTACATTAACCTTATACATATTTATTTTTCATTTTTTCGTTATGAATTTATTCAAGATTACATCCAATAATGGTGTAATCAGTCTTAAATGTTTGTTATTTCATGTATGGTAAATATATTAGGTTCATCATCAAGTTATTATATTAATCATTCATTTCATATCTTGATATATTGGATTGATTAATTTATTTATGATTTCATTTTTGAAATAGGTTGTCGTATAATCAATTGAAATTGTATAATAAAATATTTAGGTGTGGTATGCCATTTTCTATGTTAGAAAAGTAATGAACCCTATGAATTATGGTTTTTTCTTTATACTCTATATTTTGTTTTATATTTTATACTCTATCTTTTTATTTTGGGTTTGAATGAACAAATTTTTTATTTAATGGTGATAACATATAATTTAGGTGCTCATGTTTTAAATTTGTATTGGAATGAGTCTAAATAAATATTTGGATCATTAGATCAATGTAGGGGACCTTTATATATTGATAACAAAAACCTCTAAAATTATTTATGGTTTCTTTCATTCCTATTATTTTGGTTAAAATATTGTGTTCCATTTTGTGGCATTAAATAATCATTTTATATATCTCATTTTTTCTAATAAAAGTTTTTCATTATTTTTAAATGTATTTTAAAAGTGAAGTAATTATTTCAGGTGATTCAAATTTTGATTTATTTTTAAAATTAATTATGTTGAATTTTTTTCAAGTTTCTAAATTTGATTTTATTTTAAATTATTTATATGGAAAATGAATGTTTCAAAAAATGTTGTAGAATATGTTGTTATGGAAATAGAATATTATTGAGGAAAATAAATTTTTTATTGGGAATCAAAAAGAAGAATTAGTTTCTAATATGGGTTAATTTATTTTTAAATAAATCTAGTGGGGATACTTCAACGATTTTCATAAATATGGTTTTCACTAATTTTAAGTCAAGGACCATATTTTATTAAATCATATATGTGATTTATTTTAAACATTTCCAATGAGGGGTTTATATTTAAAATTGAAATGATGTGATGTATATTTTTTAGTAACGGATTCAATATATTTCACAATGTTGGGGATTGTAACTATTTATTGAAGGAATATTATTCTTCTTTATGGTTGATTATTATAATTACCTTTTTTATATCTATGTATGATAGCATAGAAACCATAGGGAGAATAGTGTCATAAGAGTTCAATAGGTCAACTATAATTGAAAAAAAATGGTATATTTAATTTTGTAATAGGTATAGAAAAAACATTGAATGATGTGGGTGAATGTGAGTATTTATATTAAATAAGCTGCTAATACATATTTCACATGTTTCATTTTTCTATTGATCTACATTCAGTATTTGATATTCAAATTTTTTTATTATTATATGAGTTCCCTTGTATTATACCTTATCGTTTGAGAATAGTGATAGTTCTTTTGATGTTTTAAATAAATTATATAGATATAATAATTGGATATTATCCCTGTATATTTATAATTCTCTGTTTGAATCAATGAATGATATTTGAAGATTTTTGAGTATGGTGACGATGTCTATAATTCAATGATACTTCGTTAAAACCTAGAAGATCAATTGAATATATATGAAAGGTTTTATGTTGTGTTTCCTCAATGATTCATGTTAATATTTGGATAAAATTAAAATTTTCATATGAGGCCTCTCATATTTATATATTTTCTGGTAATGGATGATGAATCAATCTCTATGCACTTTTCATTATGGGAATCAAAACATAGATAAATTGATGAAATACCACTTTTCATTCTAGTTGTAGACTCTTTAATGGTGATTTTAGAGTTTATTTAATATATCTCACCCGTATCCTCTTATGCTTCCCCCATATAAAGGTCATTATCTGAAATGAACATTTTAATTATTCATGAATTTAATATACAACAATATATATTAGTATGCGTCATTAGGTATATTTCTCAATCAAGAGGCAGACATCCAATGGTATGATTTACAATATATGGAACAAAATGGAATGCACTCTATGGATGGTTTGTATTATAGGTATGGATATGATATTTTCATTAATATGGGGTATGGAATGAGTACTAAAAATTTTACCTGTTTTACTGTGAGGTTCTATTTTTACCAATTATAATATCATTGGATTAATCATTAATTGATATGTGATTACTTAATTACCCTTTTATTATATTTTGTGGTTTTCATTGTAGCTTGATGATAGTCAATAATGGTCAGTCCCTTGTTGATTTAACATTTTTATATTTTTTAATACATTTTTTATTTTCAATGATATTTTTAATTGTAGTTACCTTATGGTCTATGACATGGTTAGTGGGCTAGGTTACACTCTGATGAGTGATTAATATTTAGTAAATTGATACCTCCTTGAGATTCCTTCTATTGAGATGAGTGATGAAATGTGGTATACCATATTATGTTATGATGATATATGAGATATTAATTATAGATACACATCTATTACTCCATGATAGATATTATCATTTCTGTATTTCTTGTATTTTAACTTTGGGTATGTTAACACACATGTATAACTTTTATGAGTTTGCACATGTCATATTTTTTGTTTGATAAGTTCCCAGTATCCCTAGTTTTAGCTGTCTAAAAAAATTATTATACACATCAAGTTTATCATTAGTGATCCTTGTGCGAGGATTAGAGGAAAATCCTATGATGTTTTTAGATTCACCTACTACGTAAGTACATTATATGTGATTTGAGGTCTGTGATCATATAGTTATATTTATTTTTAGGAATAACTATATATTTGAAATGCGAGGAAAACTATATTATGAGAAATGTTTTTGGGGAAGAATATATTATAAGATATTTTTATGTGAGTTTTTATTGATATTATTACATATATATATTTATATTTTTCTTCATAATTATTAGTTTGTATACACAGTTATTGTCATGGATTATTAATTAAAATTATATCATGAATTTTATTTATTTGTTTAAAACTTTTGTTACAATATTTTTTAATGATTAATATCATTTAGACTATTCACTCTAATATTATTGATAATGGGACACCTTATTTGATCTTTATTTTACGTTTCATGTTGTTGTTATATCAATTATACCTTCAAGTAATTTTTTATTTTTGATATATTTAGGAATTACCCATATTAATTATATATGAGGGAATACTCAACCCAATATTATTTCTATACCTAACATATATATAGGTACCTATTGAATATAGGTAGGTGCACCTAAGGTCATCTAGAGAACCCAATTATAACAATATTTATATAAACCAGTTTTGGGTGTTACAATCTCTTTTTATTGTATTAATTTTTCTTTTTCGGACAATGATTGTTATTAGAGGATATGTCATGTTAGAAATTGGGAGTTATGTCAAGATAATTCAAAACAATCATATTAGATATTGAAACCATTGTTACTATGGGAATTCATATATTTTATATTAGGTACTCAATTATGAATGAGGTATTTGTCATAGAATTATAATTCAAGAAGGATAATAATCTGGAAGATTCGTAGGGCTCAGTTTGGGTACATTATTATTATACATGTATAATGATAGTTAAATTATGGGGCGTGATGCTTATTTTACAGGTAGATCTGTTTAATGAAGAACCATGTTTGAATCCATTATTAATTGAGGAAATATAAAATCTAGTTGTTTATTTCGAAAATTTGATATACAAGATTATTATATTAAGATGGATAATAATGAAATTATTATTTTATGAATTATTTTAATTTTTTGGACATAATATGATGAATTCTAAAGGTATATTGAGTTTTAGAAAAAATATTATTTTCTAATATTATTTTTTTATTGCATGATTAATTGATAGTAATTTTTTTTGGAATGATAACATGTTTGTATACGTGCTACATAATGTATGATTATTTGGAAAGTTAGGTAATTTGACTTTAGAATTGGTAGTCAATGTCAGATTCAATAGTAGGGTGTATTCGAATGAAATGAAGAGAAAAAATTGTTATTTTATAATTTAATGGTTGTAATAAATAACATTGACTACCATAGGGTTGAGAAAAAACTAGTTTTAAATTTAATGTTTAAAAATAATTTTTATTGTTTTAAATCAGTAAAAAAGAAACTTTCTGCCAAGTTTTTCATATTTAATATTTACAATAAAATTACCGTAGATTCTTGGATGTTTTATTATATATAATATAACCTGTCAAATTAGAATGGTTTTTGTTGTTAGACTCGATTGATTGGTGTTAGAGAAAGGATTGAGTGATAGGATTCCAAGGATAATGTTTGTATGTATTAGATATCACATAATTTTTTTTGGTGATTGATATCTTTTCTAAGGATCATAATTTGGTGGATTTGGAAATTTATAGTTTATTAATATGATTGGGAAAATGAAAATCCCAAAGGGTTGATAATTTTTTATTTTTTCAGTATTTTAGGTCCAAAATTTCTGTCCATGCCCTGGCGTAGATACTTTGTAATTAGTATGAGTTGGTTTCAAGGGTAAAAATAACCGAATTCTAAGAGTGTTGATAGATATATTAGTTAAAATTGAAGAAACTAGGGTTATGATGATCATAATCTGTACATTGACAGTATTAAAGACTGGGTAATAAGGATTTTAGTAAATATGTTACTTGTGTGTTGCAATTTCAGGTCAAGTGATTTGATGTTGTTATAAAAGAGAAAATTTTCATTCAATGATAATTTTATGACTATTATTGGTTGATATTTATGGTTAAGTGGTTCGAAGGGCATATACGGATTCATGATTTTATGATGACCTATTCCATGGCATAATGGTGTACTAGTAACCATGCGAGGTTCCCATCCAGTTTTTGGATGGAATAACTTAAAATATCTAGAAAACATCCCTTAGGGGTAGTATAAATGATTTTCAGGGATCTAAATGGATAATTTTGATTAAAATTGAATTACATAAAATCCCATAATAGGGATTTTTTTCAAAGGTAATATGTCTTGGTATGGTGGGTGATAGTGAAAAGCCAATGGAACCTTAGAGACTATCTAATAGAGTTATAATGAGGTAAATAATTTGAAATGATCCGAATTTTTGGGGTTCGGTGATTCTAGAATGGATTTGTTTTTATTTAGATTCATTGATGAACTTATAATTCATATTTATATTTTATATCAGGGATGTGGGCATCTTTTTTTAAGGTTCGTGAGGTGGACCTAGAGGGAGAGCTAGAGAAGGAATATAGTTGTGTCTCGCTAATAGGATATGGACACCACTAAATATTTTTAGGGGTATATTAGGTATCAGGTGGTGTTTAATGTGTGTTTATATGATAAAGTGTTAACAAGGGTGGATGGTGCCTTATTAGGTACCTATTGTATCCTAAACCTGTACCTAGAATATTTTAAATTGGTTTTTTATTAGGTTAAAAAAGATATAACATGATCATTTTATTTTACCCATAATTAAGGTTTTCCCATTCCCACAAGATCGAACATCAATGGGATATTTCCCCTTAACTCTTTATCACAACCCATTATCCCCCAAGAAATATAGTTGGTGGATATTTTCCGTTACAGAGTTTTAGAGGTATAAAATATTTTCCCTATCATCTCCTTCATTATTATTTTTTATATGTGATGTATCGAGGGCATGGATTTGGTGTTGATTATACTAGAACATTGTAAAATCATCCCAAATAAAGGGTATTTGGTGTTCGGTGAATAAATAAAATTGATAAATGATAAATAAAATTCTGCCATTATTTTTGGGGAGGATCAATATTCAATGTAATTCCTATATATTTTACGAATTTATCCCAAATTTCATTGTAAATATGAGGTTGTTTATAAGGATTTCTTTCAAAGAGGCACTACTGGTATACCATGGACCTCAAACCTATCATCATTTGTGATTTTCTTAATTCTGCATTCCTTAGTGATTTATTATAGGTTATACCTCATAACGTTAAAGTATATAATTTAATATAAATTTTTCTATAAATTGTTTTGAGAGTGGTTCCATATATTATGGGTGTGATATGTTTTGATGGATTAGTTTAGGCATGTTCCAGGATTAGTCATCATGACTTGAGTTTGGTTCATTTAAAAGGATGATAGGTTACCCCAATAATATTTAACTATCGGTGTGTTTATGATTGTTTTTTAGTTCCTTCGGTGTAAATGTTTTGTAATAAAATTGGTGGGGAATAAGATTACTATTATTAAAATAAATTGGTGGCTTGGGTGATCATTGGATGATGTTATTTATCTATTCTATTTTTAGGTAATTGGAATCATCCATCTACTAAATTTATAAGTGATTAAATTAAATGGATATGTCTTTCAAGGATTAATATTGTGTTATAAGGGGGAATCCAAATCAGTAACTGGTTTAAAGAACACCATTTTAGGAGTGCAATATGAACACACATCTTAAGCTTTAGAAATTATTTTATTAATATTAATCTATATGTTTCCCAATTATTTTGATTATGCTTTGAATTGGATAGTAATTGGGAATTGGGAATGGGTTGTTACTACTAGAATTGTAATTTGAGATGCATCGTCTGTTTAATAGTTGGGCTCATGTTTGACCTCGGGACATGGGTTTATTTTTGGGTGATAAATAGGGGTTGTAATAATGAGTGGATACCATGCTATATTTAAGGAGAATATGAATTTATTCAAAAGAAATGGAATATTGATAGGTTTAATGTGTTATGACTATGTTTTCATAAAATAAATTTTATTATATTATCCTATGATATATATAGAGGATGATATGTTTATTAATATTAAAAACTTGGTTTTCGGTGACTAGAAAACTTTTGTGTGATAGGGTGTGTCATATTGATGATACAATAAGATTGTAATTATATAGGTTCATAAAATATGATCCATAGTGTTAATGGTGTTAAATTATGTTATATTAGGTTGGACTTGAGTGAGAGGGGTGAGGTTGGGGATCGGAATAAAAAATTCCCATAGGGAATGGGAAGAATTCATTGGTTGGATCGAGATCCGACATTGAGTTGGATTTTAGAATTTAAAAAAGAAATAAAATTGCATATGATACGTCACCCTAAATGGTAGGGTGGTAGGGTAAGGAATGGTATCTGAGGCGGTGAGATGTCTCATAGTGAGTGAGATGGTGAAGGTATTTGATATTTAATGTGACATGAAAAATTCCTCACACTATGTTTTATGGGTTTAATTTCATGAATACATGTGTCGTGATATGAGATATTACTCACAGTGAGAGAGTAGACGAATTATATTGAATACAATGTTGTGATTCAGTATGATACCTCTCCCTAAGTGGGAGGGTAATGACCAAGACCCAACTATAGGACCTCGTGTCGAGTAATGGGACATGGGATGGGTTAGGTTTATTGGTGACTACTTATTCTAATGTTTTTGAAGCATGTTGGGTCAAGTGTCATAGAGGATTGGTAAGAACATGATGAATTGAACTTTATAATTGATTGCCTTATGTTTTTTCGATTAGTTTACCTAATATATTTTTATTTATATGATTAAATATATTTGGAGAACATAGTGAGACCATGTTGAGATTTAGTTTTCTAAAACTATAAGGGAACCCGGGTGCGCTTGTTGACCTTATGTCTAGTATACATGTTGAGAAAGAAATCAATAGTGGATCACCCTAGAGTAGATCGAAATAGATTCAGAAAAGGTATTGAGACAAGGATAATGGTTATATCAGACCTACCTTATTCACTTTATTCATCTATTTTATTTTGAATATGTGATAATCCAAGTAAAGGATTTATAACTATATAGGTTGTTCAAGACCACATATTACATGTAGGAGCATGTATGTATGTTTATATCTTGAGGATTTTATTGTTTTTAATTTGCAATAGGAAGATAATTATTCAACTATAATTGATTATGTTCAGTTATATAATATTATTTATTTATATAGTATTGAGATCATATCCCCCCAATCATAAATAGTTGAAACTCACCAATATATGGAAAATAGTAGAAATAATATGAGGAATACATGAGGTCATGTGGATATACCCGTTAGTCTTTTAAAGGGTTATTTGAAATAAGGATTTATGACATGGAATCAGAAATTGTTATTTATTTTAATATTCGGTACTTAGTAGTATGAGATTAGAATTTTTCAAATCCTATGACGAAACATAGGTTACAATATCATGAACTAATACCCAATGGAAAAATCATGTCACTAATATTATGTGATTTTTCTTATGGTTTTTTATATTATAGAAAATTTTTAATTCAAATATTTTGTGATGAATTATTGTTGATATTTTAAAACTTTTTCTGTTATCATTAAATGACAAAAATTTGGTATACACACATCATATTTTCCATATAATATTAATATAATATTAGTATTCTTATGTGTGGTTGTTTTTTTTCATGATAGAGTTCTAATTTAATTAATATGCCATTAAACATTAATATAGTGTTTTTGTATATAAATTTTTAGAACAATTACACTGATTTGAACAAAAGTATGTTCCAATGATAAGTTATATCGGTTATATCAAACCTTAAAATGTTTTTATTGTTATAAAGTTGATAAAAATATGTTGTGAGTGGATAAAATTTAATTTTAGATTTTGGTATGGATCCATCAGTAATGGTTTGGAATATAATGGGAATTCGTGAGTTACGGTTCAAAATTATAATGTGTTAAAATGTTGAGTTAGATGCCCTTGATAGTTTAAATAATGAAAATGAGTTTCATTTATATTTTTTTATATAAATACGATTGTGTGATATTTGTATTATGACCATGTTTGAAAAAAGTGATCAGTTAGATATCCATCCTTTTTAGTTTTGTGTGAGGATTTCAATGGGGTAGTGGACCATGATCGTAGATGGTAAGGTTGTGGATTGTAAGGGTATGGATAAAATATTGTCATCCATTAGAGAAACTCAATTGGTGGGTGATTGCATGTCCACCTTTTAATGAATGAGATTCATTATATTCATTATGAGCTAAGGTACTGCATGTTATATTTAGACTATGTGTTTAAATTTATGTGGCTTATATATAGTTGATTGTGTAGTTATCCCTTGTATTAGGGTTATCAATCTCATGATATCCTATTTTTAGTTGTAAATAGAGTAGTATTGGAATTAAAAATAATTTTTTTTTTCTAAATGTGATTCACATAGATGATGGGAGACAACCTATGCAGGGATACCCCGGAGGTTCATGCTTTATAGGTAGAAGAGTGTGACTCTTAATGTGGTTTCCTTAAAAAAATCATTGTATATGATGTAAGAGGAATGTTGGTAGCATGCCACACCAAATCAGTTTTTGGAGTCTTAGAATAGATTTTTTGGAAAGTTCTATATTTTTTTGCCTCTTTAATAACAAAATAAATGTGAATATGATTATATCATGGTGTGAATTACCAATTACTCTGTCTAAATGTGAATACGAGCCACTAAAATTTAGTGGGTGTTTTTTTAATACCATAATTAGTGTGTTATTGGGGATGATTTGTGGGATTTCAACTCTGGTTATAGGATGAGAAATAGTGAAATGTGTGGAACATCATATTTTTTATGATATTTGAGGAGCAGTATGAGTAAATTCATATGGTACAGAGTGTTTCAATGAAAACTATAGAATCTGAAACTCAATTCAGTATAGTTTTATTGAATATTGAGAATTTAGATCCAATTGAGATTGTAGTAGAAAGTTATTTATGCTTCACGTTGGTTCTTAGGTATGAGAAGGTTGGTTACATCCATATATGTTTTTGGTTTTTAATATGATATGGGTTTTAGATATCCATTATATTGTACAATGGGACAATGATATGGGTTCTTACATAGAGGGGATCATAATATTTGTTATACGAGTTTAAACTTCTATTTGGAAGGGTGATGACCATGGTGAAATAGATTGGTGGATTGTTGGGATGGAACAACAATGTAGATTTATAAGTTTTTTTTCTCCCATTGGGAATAAAATAACTGGGATTCAAATGTGGTTTCATTTGGGGTTTGTGTGATGATATAAGATTCAACATGGAATATTTTTTAAACTGATAGTGAATTTGTGACACCTCGACCTGACACAACGTGATTATTTTATTTATTTTTGATATTCCATTAAATTTTATTCAATTTAGAGTTTTTTAATTTAAATAAATTTAATTATAATAAAAATCAAATTAAAAACCTCCTAATCTGACCCCATTTGTATGTTGCTTCCCCTCATCCCCCACCCATTGCCTCGTGATGTGGCCGATCCCCTCCCCTCTCTCTTGTCATGTGACGCTGACCTCCTCTCCGGGACCTCCGACCATGCTCCCTAATCCTAAAGAACCTCCATATCCACAACCCTTAACTTTTTTGGCTTCCTCTTCAATTCACGACCTCACTGACACCTCATTCGCAAGGTATTTTTTCTTCAGTGTTTGTCTCGGCCGAACCCTAGGTCACCCGTTCACCTGGAATTGGTATTTTCTTCCATTTTATTGGGTGGGGGGGGGGCTCTTGGGTCTTCCTCGTGTGGTTTTCAATATCCTCCATCGAAGGAGATGTTCTTCAGTCCATTTTGGATAATCTGTCACTGTTTGAGGTTGATTTATTTTACCCTTTTTTGTCACGTAAATTTTAATGTGTTCTAAATTTAATTTCTGCAGTGAGAAGTTTAATTTGGTAATGTATAAACATGTTTATGGGTTAGAAATGCGTTTTTCAAAATAAATGGATATTTTTTGTTCATATTATTTTGTAATTTCTCTTGAAAATTATTGTATTCCTTATTTTCTAAGTGAGAATTATATTTATAATGGAATTTGAGGTGCATATTTGATTGAAAGAGTTTTTATTGATGAATGGAGTAGTGTTGGCATATAGTCCATTTCATATATTTTTTTGTATGAATTTTAGATTGTTTATTCATAAAAATGCATGTTTATAAATGATTTTGGGTTTAGATTGGATTTATAAAAAGGAAATTCCCATGAAATTGGTGGAGAAAGAGTGTGTTTCTCTTCTGTTTTTCAAAGAGGAATTTATAAATTTTGTATGTGATGGTAACAATATTTAAAATGGTTTTTTGTTTTGAGTAAAATGGAATGAATGCGTTATTATTGGAATGTATTCTTTTTGTGCACTTTTAGTATGAGTTTTGAATTCTTAAATAGTGGAAATCTAGTTTTGGAAATGAACTCATTTTATGTTTGGGTTTCTTATAAGTTGATGAAATTGTTCAGTGTATTTTTCAAGGGTTGTACACACATACATAGGTACATATATATATATATATATATCATCCTTGAACATATTCCCTCAGGGAATAGGGAATATGTGTATTGTATTAAGGGGTATATATATAACAGTGTATGTGTGCTCATATGTGGGTAGATCTTCTTCAAAGGCGCCAGTTGTCGAATTATTCATCTTGGTCCTCTCCCTTTTGAGGTATCTTTTCCTGTGCATTATGCCTAAAATAAGATAATTATTAATTTCTTATTGTTCACAATTTTAATTAATTCTAGTTAGTAATTTACTATTTTAGAATAATATCTTATTGTGAAATAGAGTACGACCCTCTAGGAATTTGAATTTAATGAAACTATTTTATGAAATATGCTTTCTAAGTGTTTGATGAAATTCCCCTTTGGCCCTTATAAATGTGCTTTATATTTACATTGTGGAATCAGATTTCTTAAATGGGTTTCCAAGTGAAACATTGGGTTTCAATGTAATGTCATGTGTTTCATCTTTTGGAAATGATTTTGTGTCATGTTATTTCATAAGGCTCGTTTGGTACTTTGTAAAATTGATTACCTTGAAAAAACTCAGTGGGATGCACCTATTTCCTTGTTGTATGTTGACGGGAATGGGTGGTCCTCATATGGGACTTCCCTCATGTGTTTATCGTTGAAGGAAAGAAGGATAAAATCCTAAAGAGTGATTCGGGGGTGATTTTGTTGTGAGTGCATTCGCGGTGTAAGTTGAAAATGCATGTGTTTGATTTCTTGGTTAGTATTTTTTGACTTACCCTCCTGTTTTATATTAACATGGGAAATTAGAATAGATATGTAATTTTAAATGAACGCTTGATTAACTAGTTCAGATTATGCACCGACTAGTGTCCCATATCATGGGATACTCTATTATTATTATTACTATGGAATTGGGCCCCTCGACCAGGCCAGCTAGGGAGATGGTTGGGAATTAGGGTCTTATGAAATCCTTATATAGGGCATGCCTTCGGGATGAGTCACATGTATAGTACGTTTAAGACTATTCATGAGATCGTAGGTTTCACCCATGTCTATTGGGATGAATTTTTTGATTCATTATTGGCTAGATTATCTTGTGTGTTATTTCACATTGCCCGTGGTGTATGATTGTGGATCATGCTTCTGGAATAGTTTAGATTATGGGAAAAATTATAGAGTGTTTTTAAATGTTTATGGAACAAGGTTTTTGAAATTCTTTATACTCACTCTCTACTTTATAAATGAAATTTCATCTGTCATTTAAAATGTATATGGTTTTTTATTGGGATACAATATGGTTTTGAATCGTAAAAAGTGAAATGATCTGTGATTTTCTTTAAATGGAATATATCTAAAAACATACTTTTATATATTCTATTTCAAACCTGAAATTGATTATTCTTTTGTTTAGAGGAAATGAATTTGGGATTAGATTACTTGGGTATACCTACTAAATTTTAATACTCACTCCTATACTTCATTAGTTGTTTAGTCTCATATAATGGTTTCTCTTTGATCTCAATTTCCATGGGATATGTTAAGTCTTGGGATCGGAGAGTTAACCACTAGGTCACATGAATTTTAGTGGTCATTAGCTTATGTTATTCTTTCTTTTCCTTTCATTATTAGTTTTTGTGTTCATTGTATTTATTTTTGGGCTATGTTATTATTATTCTGCTAATTTTATTTATTTATTTTTGGGAAGTTCCCTTGGCTCTTGTCACCAGCCTGGGAGGATTGGGAATGCCTCTCGGGCCTTGTCGTAGGCTGACTCGGGTGACCGGATCAGGGTTCACCCGGGATGGATCATGAAAAAATGGTATCTAATGATAGGGTCTTTGGAGAACCCAGATTTCATTACACCCTTTGTTATTTAGTTTTTCAATGATGATGGAGTAGGACTCTCAGATCATGGGGTTTCGGTTCGAGGGAGTGTCTGGACAACACTTTCTGGACCCAACCATTAGTTAGAATGGGAAGTCGGGTTTTTATGGTTTATTTGGTTCTTGTGGGTTGCTTGGTATTTGAGTAAATGAAGTGATAGTAGGTCCAGTTGTCTTATTGAGCTCTTATGTAACACTCTGAACCCATAAGCCCAAAGTCGGTGCATTATTACAAAACATTGGCATTATCACAAAATATCAAGTCTCGAAAGACCAATTAGTCTAGTAGCCTTGGTAGTACTAGATACATTTATAAGGTTTACATTTCATCATGAAATAGAAAACTACAACAAAATTTTTTCTATAGACAACACTGAGATGCCATAGACTATCCCTGCAGGTCATTCACACTATACTTCTTCGCATCCTAGGATAAATAAAACAATGAAAGGGGTGAGCTCAGATTCTTAGTAAGGATAACAATATAGCAGAAACATTCACGAATAAGCATAAACATTTAAGGAAATGTATAAAAGTAATACAAAATCCTTTTAAACATGAAATTCATCAAAATATTTAAAATATAAATCTAAATAATTCCATTTACTTACTCACATGGATATTATACTAGTCGAATAATCACATGCAATATCAATAGACACTTTTATAATGAGAGAATGCATAGTGCTGGACTTTCATAACCACATAGTCAAGGCCTTGTGCCAAGACTAAAAATAAGATTGTGTCAAGGATTTGTTCCAAGACACTAGTTTATCTCATGAGACCTACTGATACATCAAGGATCTATAGCAGGCTCCACCCGTCACATACTAATTCTAATGCATTCCTCGTATGAAAAGGTTTAAACATAACATAAAAATTCTTATTAAATACGCATAAAAAATGTCAATACTTTATCCATAAACCATGAATGGTGTAAAAATAACACATCTAACATGTAACATATCATAAAACCTTCAATAAAATATGGATGTTTTTTATCATAATAAATCAACTTCAAATAAGCTTAAAATCCATCAATGGATGTTGAAATAGATGAAATCAAAACATTTTTTAGTGAAATATCTATTTCTATTTTGAAATCATTTAAAATTAATATAATTATAAAAGAAAATATATTTTTTTAATATTTTTATAATCTTGTAATAGAAGTTTTGATGATTTTATAACATCGAAAAATAGCCTCACTCGCCTTATATGTTAAAAAAGACATTCTTACCTTAATTCAGTCGATAATGTTATAAAGGACCTTGTTTGGTAAATGATGGAATGATTCCCTTATAAAAAATGTATAAAAATTAAAAAAAAGTGTATAAATGAATTCCACCCACATTCTATCAAATAGTAATAATGTTTTTAAATACATTTTTGAGAAACATGGATGTGGATGATAAAGTGGTCCCAGTAGATACTTACGTAAAAACAACCTCGGTTAATAAAGAGATTGTAAAATTAAACCATACCTTGTACTTTTCCTTGGCCAAGGGTAGTTTAACCTTTTGTATAATGGTGAAATAATTTTTATTAAATTATAAAAGAAATATATACATTAATATGATATCATATATGATCTTTTAACATTGCTTCGATAATAATATCATCGTATTATCATCGTTTTGGGTGTTAACAGATTAACTTTCCTTTATATTTTTTGTTATGTGGGTAATATTATTTATCGATGGAATGTATCTTATTCATATCTAGAATGATATCAAGTCTTTAAATATTATTTTAAATCATAAAATGAAAATTATTCTTGAATGGATACGATGGGGAATGAATCTACTCGCGTTCGGGGAGACGGTAATCCGTACATACGCACGAATGAAAATATCATTCGTTTGATATTAAAATAATATATAATTGGATGGTATATCATATATACAGAATCATAATCATGTTATATTTATTATTTACAACAATTACACATCATTTTTATACCCATACAAATTATAATGTATTAAATAACAATTACACCATGACGAGGAGACGGTAATCTGTACGCACGAACGTATGGTGACATGTCATTCAAAGGATGGATAGAATAATGAATATGGTTGTACCATATTAATAATCACATCATAGTATATAGAATATACAGGAGTTATTATTTTATAATGGAAACAACAATTAAAAAGGAAGTGGGAGAAGAAAGGAACTTGAAAGAGGTGGTGAGATATTTACCTCTTCTTCGGGTTATTTCATTTGATTTGATCAAAAGGGATCTTTATAAAGGCATCATGACTAAAGAAAAGCATCTAGGTTGAATGGAGGACAGTTGAGAGGGTATTTGGGGAGGGGTTGTCCGAGCCAAATGGCTTTGATGGTGTATATTAGAGAGAAGTGGGACTGTCCTTTTATAAGAGGGGTGAGGGGCACCTTAGGAAAGATGGAAATATTATTTTATAATAAAATCCTTTTTGGGTTCTAATGGCTCAAAAATGGATTATTTAAAGTATAAGGTGGATATGGGACGAAAACCACTCAACCAATAGGGTTTAGTCAGGTTTAGGTCACTATATTAACGTTCTCTTTTAGATTTTACTATTTGTTAAATAGTATGACATTTACCATTTCTTTTTGTATTTTTATGATATATGGTTAATAAAAATGATACATACTTCCAATAAATCACCAAGTTGTTCATTTATGATACAACTATAATTATATAAGTCTTTTTAACAATCCTTATATTTTTAGGAATAGAATATCAATTAACAATATAATATTTGTTTTAAAAACTATTTTATGTCAATTTTTACACTATTTGTAATTTTGTTTTTGCTAAATTTATTACAACATTATTACTTTGAAACATATTCATATTACCAACCCTATCATGTCATATTAACCTAGAAAATTATTTGAAATCATAAAAAGTCTCAAATTACATTTATTTGGATATTTATTATGTCAATTATTTTAATATTTCATTAATTAGGTAATTATTGCATCATCATTGTTTCATAAATAAATTAAATTATTTAATGTCTAAAAAATATAAATAAAATACCATTACAGAAGAAATATTTTTATTTTTCTAATGAATATTTATATTGGAATTTATCTTATGTGTATCTTTATATTAAAAATGGTTTATTTATTAAACTATGAATTCAACACTTTTAACTCTTCTTTGAATTAAATAATAATAAATGTCCTAATCAAATACAAGTGGACCAAAGAGGTTCATATTTTATTCTTATGTTTGTTTTTGGTCGAATTAAAATTATCCAATAGAATTAGGACATGTTTTAAGGTAATAATAATATCATTTTTACCCTTAATTACCCAATTTACTTTTAACCGTGGTAAATAAAAGTAAAAAGTTACTATTCCCCTAAAATTATATCCATCTTATTGAACCAAATTTTTCTTACGGATATTAACCGTGTCTCTTGGATTTTAGAAATTATACTCATAGAAGCTGTAAAATTATATTTTATGTGAATTAGAAAATTCGTCTTGGAGGTGGGTAAAATACGGTGAAAAGTTCAATAAAATTTTTATATATCTAAAATTATTATAAACTGACTCCAATGAATTACATTGAACATATATATATATTATGTATATATTTTGACCTAATATAAATTTAAATGAATTAAATAATTATTTAAATAAAAATTTTATTTTAAACTATAACTCCGTGTTTTTCATTATTCATCAAAAATTGAATGCTTTCAGAAAACTACCAAATATTCACCCAAATCTAATTTCGATATTCCGAATCCAAAAATGAAGTCCATTTTGAATGATAAAATTTATATAGTTTCAAAAAGTGGGTATTACTATTCATAACAGCTAGTTTCATTGGTTGTGGTGTGTTAGAACTCGATGTTGTGTACAATACATGCTACTGTATTATTCAAAGAGAAGTTTACCATGGAAGCATAGGGTGAAACATTCTAACCTCGTTCAAATAATTTCTTCCTCGAAATTTCTAGAGTATTACTGCGTAAAAAGACTCGGGTGGTTCTTTATCATAAGTTCCTCATGTTCCCACATTTCCTTTTCCATATTATTGTTTCTCCATAGAACATTTACCCGACGAGTCATCCAGTTTCTCAGCACTTGTTCTCCTGTATCAAAAATCTTGACAGGATCTTCAAAATAAGATAGATTGTGTTCCAGTTCTTATTCCTCATAGGCGAGTACATGTGTTCGGTCAGACATGTATTTTCTCCACAGTGATACGTGAAACACATCGTGAACATTTGAGATACTTGGAGGCATTTCCAAGCTGTAAGCTATATCACCAATTCGTTCTAGAAATTCGAAAGGTCCGATGTACCTATGACTAAATTTACCCTTCTTTCTGAAATGTATAACACCCTTTCATGGAGATGCCTTCAAGAAAACATGATCTCCTACCTAAAATTCCAAATCCTTCCTGCAGTTATCAGGATAGATCTTCCATTAACTTTGAGCTATCTTGATGTGGTTTGGGATTACCTTCTCCTTTTCCATTTTTTCCTCCACATGTTCTAGACCTACGTGTTTTCTTACACCAAAATCATCCCAATAGGTTGGTGTGCGACATCTATTTTCGTATAATGCTTCATATGGTGCCATCTGAATATTTTAATTGAAGCTATTGTTATAGGAAAATTCTACCATAGGTAAATATTGATCCCACATACATTGAAATTCAAGTGAGGATGATCTCAACATGTCTTCTATGGTTTGAATAGTCCGTTCTGATTATCCATCAGTTTGGTGGTGGTAGGTAGTGCTCAAACAAAGATCAGTATCCAGGGATTTCTGAAGACTTTTCAAGAATCTTGATGTAAAAATAGGATCACGATCATAAACAATCAATAGGGGTACAACATGAAGTCTTAAAAATTCATTAATATATAGTCTTGCAAAAAGTTCAAGAGGTAAATCTTCTCTTATAGAATGAAAATGTGCTGACATGGTAAGATGATCAACAATGTCCCATATCGCATAGTTCCTTCTAGGATTCTTTGGTAGTCCCATGACAAAGTCCATCGTAATATTATCCCATTTCCACTCAGTTATGGGAATTGGTTGCAAGACTCCTCCAGGCTGTTGCCATCCAACTTTCACTAGTTGAAAACCCATACATCTTGACACAAAATTAGCAATCTCCCTCTTCATATTGTCCAACCAAAAATGTTCTTTCAAAAATATATACATCTTAGTGCTACCAGCTTTTATAGAAAAATTGGAACTATGAGAATCATCCAACAATTCCCTTTTTAGATCAGGTATATCAAGAACACAAAGTCTCTTCCCAAATTTCAAAATTCCATCTTCATACACAAAGTCACTCAATCTCCCATCATTCACAACATTAATCTTCATTTGAAACTCTTCATCATCAGTCAGAGAACTATTTATCCTTTTCTAGTAAGTATGGTTTGGAATGCATTTGAAAAAATATTTATGTTTCACCTTCCATGGTTATTCCCATATCCATATTTACTAGATCCATGAAAATGGGATCCTTTTCAACTCTCATCTTCTTCAAAACTCCATGATACTTTCTACTCAAAGCATTTTCCACCTTATTTCCCTTCCCCGGGTGGTAGTGTATAGTGAAATCATAATCCTTGAGTAGTTCAGGCCATCTACATTGCCTATTGTTGAGTTATTTATGAGATAAAATATACTTCAAAACCCTGTGATCGGTATATATCTCACATTTTTCACCATTGAGATAGTGTCTCCAAATCATCTAAGCAATGATTATAGCTGCTAACTCAAGATCATGAGTAGGATAGCTTTGCTCATGAATTTTTAGCTATCATGATGCATAGGAAAAAACCATATCATTCTACATATGGACACAACAAAGTCCTTTCTTTGAAGCATCACTATAAATAAAAAAACCATCATTCCCCGATGGTAGAGTCAATATAAGAGCATTGAAAAATCTTCTCTTCAGTTCTTCCAAAAATTCTTCACACTCTTTTGTCCAATATTTTTTTACCCCTTTTTGTGTTAGCTTTGTTAATGGTTTTGCCAGCTAGGAAATATTATGGACGAAACATCGATAATAACCTACTAAACCAATAAAACTTCATACCTCGGTTATACTCATTGGTTCTGAACATTCGTGGATTGCCTTTGTCCAAGAAGGATCTAAAGATATTCCATCGTTAGAGACAATATGTACAAGAACATAAATCTCTTGAAGCCAGAATCCACACTTGGTAAACATCCCATATAATTAATGTCTTCTAAGAGTCTTCGGGATAATGCCCAAGTGTTTTTCTTGATCTTCGTTGCTTTTGGAGTATACCAAGAGATCATCAATAAATACCACTAAAAAGTCATCAAGATATTCCTTGAAAAATCTATTCATTAGATCCATGAAGACATAGGGTGCATTAGTCAATACAAACGGAATTACTGTAAACTCGTAATGCCCGTACCTAGTTCGAAATGATATTTTCGGAATGTCTTCCTTCTTCACAGACAAATGATGATATCCAGATCAAAGTTCAATCTTTAAAAAGTAGTGAAATCCATGTAGTTGGTCAAATAAATCATCAATGCGAGGCAGGGGATACCTATTATTTATTGATATAGCATTGATCTACATGTATTCAATGTAAAATCTCATAGATCCATCTTTATTTTTAACAAATATGATATGGACTCCCCATGGATTAACACTAGGGAAAATTAATCCCCTATTAATTAATTACTCTAGTTGTTTCTTTGGTTCCACTAATTCCACAGAGTCTATTCAATAAGGTTTTTTCAATATAGGCCTTGAACCAGGAATTAAATCAATGGAAAACTCAATTTATCATTCTAGGGGATGTCTAGGTAAATCTTATAGAAACACATCATCATATTCTTTCGCAATAGGTACATCCTCTATTTGAACATTCCTATCCTCACCCACAATAATTTCATTCTCTTCCTCCCAAATAATTGAATTTAGTTGAGCTACTGAGGGTGGATCTAGATAAGAATTAGGTGGTGACGTTTCTGCTCTAAAGATAAGGTACTCCTTATCATCATAAAAAACTATAACATCCTTCTTCTTACAATAAATTTTTCACATCATGGTCTGAAAGCCAATCTACACTGAGGATTTTATCAAATTCAATAATGGGTATGACGATGATATCAACAGATAAAGAACATTTATATGCCCTAATGGGGACTGATTCACAAAACATTGTTGCAATGATACTTCCCTTAAGTGTTTTGACTAACAACTCCCTTGTTAAATCCAATTGGAAATATATAATTTTCTTATCAAACTGGGAATATATGAAACAATGTGATGATGTAGAATCAAATAAATCATTTTCAAAACCTGAGGAAACAATTAAATTACCTGCCACCATATATTTCGGAGCATCAACCTCAGCAGTTGTGAGATAATAAGCTTATCCTTGATCCCTTGGGATCTTCTCAGGTAAACTTACATGGTTCTTAGGAAATTTATTCTCATAATTCCCCCATTCTCTAGAATTGTAGCATTCAACATCGACAGCCTGCTTCGTCCCCTTGCAATCATGAGCTTGGTGGCATTTTTCACCACACTTGTAATAGACTCCCATTCCCTTCAAGAAAGTTCCAGGGTGTTTCTTCCCACACTTCTTGCAGGATGTATA
Source organism: Viscum album (assembly GCA_963277665.1). NCBI lineage: Eukaryota > Viridiplantae > Streptophyta > Magnoliopsida > Santalales > Viscaceae > Viscum > Viscum album. Next base: position 268,771,972 of record OY728151.1, on the reverse strand, counting down.
TTCAACTTTTCTCTTCTTCCCCTTATTTCCATTTCCATAGTGTTCAATAGCTCTCTTCTTCTCATGCTTTGCTTTAAAGTTGTAAGACTTAGAGAATTCTTTTTCTGTATTGATAGTACATGAGACAATATCATCCTATGATGAGAAGGATTATGAGACTATTACTTGATAAAGAAAATGTTTTAAACCATCAAATAAATGATCAATCTTACTTCATGGGTTACCTAGATAATCTCCAGCATGCCTCACTAACCTTGTAAAGTTATCTTCATACTTTGGGACATTATCATCCTCCTTTTTCCTTAGACTCAATAAATTGTCTTTCCATATCCACTCGATGGTCATGAGGAAAGAATTTTTCAATGAAAATTTCATTAAACTCCCTCCATTCCATATTTGATACTTCCTCATCTTACTTTGTGTTTTAAATTATTGACCACCATTGATTATCATTTCCAGTGAGGCGATAAACTAACAAGAAATTTTTTCCCTTTCCATACTCCCAAGGAATGGAATATTTTCTCTAAGGAATTTATCCATTGATCAGATACTAGTGTATTTTCCCCCATTGAATGTTTGTGGTTTTTTTCTCATGAAGAGATCTATCATTGATCCTCCACGCTGCAGATTAGGGTGCTCCATACGGGTATGATTATTATTCATATCCTGAGTAAGTTGCCCTAGTATGGTGATTAGATGATCAGCACCAGTTGCATCACCAAATCCACTATAGTTATCTTTAGTATGAGGGAAATCCCTACATGGAGTGAGTTCATTGGTATTATTTCTAATCCTTCCACTAGGCACAATTTCTAAACAATGGCATAAACTAAAACAGTTTATGAATCACAATACATAAATGAAAACTTGTAAAACACTTAACATAAATTGAACAGTTTATGGATATAATCCATAATCATAAAAATGTTTTCTTTGGGAAATTATATACTCATAAACCCATCATAATTTTTTGTAATGAAAATGAGAATTATCCTAAACATATCCCCCGGGAGTGTCGTAACCAAGAGTGCAGTAAGGACCGTTGTTGTGCATCAGTTCCGATTCGAGTCTAGCTCAGAGTGGTGTTTTCAAGATTTTCCCCTAGGTACATCACTGCCAGATCCGCCTATACCAACTCCTATCTAGAAAGGGATTTATTTCTTACAAAACTCACAAAATCACTACAATACTAAAATTCTAGGAAGTTATTCTATACTAATCCTCAATGTCTATCTTAGGGCTACATGTTCTAATCGGAGTTTATCTAAATCTAGTTTCCAAGGTTTACACTAAACATACTCTGATACCAACTATAACGCCCTAACCCTAGAAGCCCAGATTCGGTTCATTATTACATAACATTGGCATGATCACAAAATATCAAGTATCGAAATACCAATTAGTTTAGTACCCTTGGAAGTACTAGATACATTCACAAGGTTTACATGACATCATGAAATAGAAAACTACAACAACATTGTTTCCATATAAAACACTAATATGTCATATACTATCCCAGAAGGTCATTCATAATATACATCTTCGCATCCTGGGAAAAATAAAACAATGAAAGTGGTGACCTCAGATGCTCAGTAAGGATAACAATATAGCAGAAACTATCATAAATAAGCATAAACATTTAAGAATATGTATAAAACTATAAAAAGACATTTCAATGTAATATTCATCATAATATCGAAAATATAAATAAAAATAATTCCATTTACTAACGCACATAGATATTCTATTAGTCGAATAATCACATGAAATATCAATAGCCACTTTCATAATGATGGAATGCATAATGCCAGAAATTCATAACCACATAGTCAAGGCCTTGTACCAAGACTACAAATAAGATTTTTTCAAGGCCTTGTGCCAAGACATTAGTTCGTCTAATGAGATGTACCGATACATCGAGGAGCTAAAGCGAGCTCCACCCATCACATACTAAGTCTAATGCATTCCTCGTATGAAAAGGATTAAACATATCATAAACATTCGTATTAAAACTAGCATTCTAAATTTCAATACATTATCCATAAACCATTAATGGGGTAAAAATAACACATCCATAGTCAAAAATATCAAAAAACCTTCAATAAAATATGTACGTTTTCTATCATAATAAATCAACTTCAAATAAGCATGAAATCCATCAAAGGATGTTGACATAGAATAAATCAAAACCTTTTTCAGAGAATTAACTCTTTTTATTTTGAAATCATTTAAAATTAATATAATTATAAAAGAAAACATTTATTTTGTAAGTATTCTTATAATCTTGTAAGGGAAGATTTTATAATGTTATAATGTTGGAAAATAGCCGCACCCACCGTATAAGTTAAAAAAAGACATTCTTACCTTAATTTTGTCTAAAAGGTTATAAAGGACCTTGTTTGGAAAACGACGGAATGATTCCTTTATAAACATCTTATAAAAATTCAAACAAGGGTATAAATGACTTTCACCCATAGTATATAAAATATTAATAATGTTTTGAAATACATTTTTATGAAACATGGATGTGGATGATAAAGAGGTCCCAATAGATACTTACGTTAAAACAACCTCGGATAATAAAGAGATTTTGAAATTAACCCTTACCTTGTACTTTTCCTTGGTTGAGGGTATGTTAAACTCCTGTATAATGGTGAAATAATTTTTATTAAATTATACAAGAATCGTATACTTTAATATTATATCATATATGATCTTTTAACATGGCATAGTTAATAATATCTTAGTATTATCGTCGTTTCGGGTGTTAACGAATTCGTTTTCATTTATATTCTTTGTTATTTGAGCCATATTTGTTATGTATGGGATGTATATTATTAATATACACAATTATATCAAGTCATTAAAAATTATTTTTAATCATCAAATGAAAATTTGTCTTGAATGGATACGATGGGGAATGAATCTCATTGCGTTAGTGGAGACAGTAATCCATACGTATGCACAAGTGACAATGTCATTCTTTTGATATTAAAATAATAAATAATTATATAGAATATCATATATAAGGAATCATAATAATGTTATATTTATTATTTACATCAATTAAACTTCATTATTAAACCCATCCAAATAATAATGTATTGAATAACAATTACCCCATGACGTCGAGACGATAATCTGTACGTACACACATATGGTGACGTATCATTCAAAGGATGGATAGAATAATGAATATGGTTGTACCATATTCATAATAACATAACCGTATATATGAAGATAATAGAGTTTTTTATTTTAGTATGGAAACAACAATGAAAAGGAAGTGGAAGAAAAAAGGATCTTGAAAGAGGTGGCAAGATATTTACCTCTTCTTCGGGTTCTTCCATTTAATTTGATCAAAAGGGCTCCTTAGGTTGGCTTTATGACTAATGTAAGGCCTCTAGGATTAAGGGAGGATAGTATATATGGTATTTGGGTAGTGGTTGGCCGAGAAAAATGGCTTTGAAGTTGTGAATTAGAGAGAAGGGGGAGTTACCTTTTGTAAGAGGGGTGAGGGGTACCTTTGGAAAAGCTAAAAATATTATTTTATAATAAAATCAATTTCGGATTCTAATGGACCCAAAATGGATTATTTAAAGGATGAGGTGGGTATGGGTATAAAAAAACTCAACCAATAGGTTTTATACATGTTTGGGTAACTATATTAACTTTATCTTTTGGATTTAACTCTTAGTTAAATAGTTTGACATTACAATGTCTCTTTGTATTTTTATATTATATGGTTAATAAACATACTATATTCTTCCAAGATAACCCAAAGTGGTTCATTTATGATACAACTATCATTAAATAAGTCTATTGACCGAAACTTAGATTTTTAGGAATAGTATATAAATTAATAATATAATATTTGTTTTAAAAACACTTTTATGTCAATTTTGACACTATTTTGTATTTTGTTTTTTCTAAATTCATAATAGAATTATTACATCGAAAAAAACCATCTAACCAATCCAAACATGTCATATTAACCTATAAAATTAGTGTAATTCATAAAAATTCTCAAATTTAATTTATTTGGATATTTATAATATCAATTATTTTAATATATCAATAATTCGGTAATTACTGCATCATCATTGTGTCATAAATAAATTAAATTATTTAATGTCTAAATAATATAAATAAAATAAAATTATGTAGTAAATATTTTTATCTTTAAAAATAATATTTATAGTCGAATTTATCTTATATGTAACCCTATATTAAAAACAGTCTAGTTATTAAACATTGAATTTGACACTTTTAACGCTTCTTTGAATTAAATAATAATAAATGTCATAATCTAATCAAAGTGGACCCGAGCGATTCATATTTTATGCTTGAGGTTATTTTTGGTTGAATTAAAATTATCCAATATAATTAGGACATGTTTTAGGGTAACAATAATATCATTTTTACCCTTAATTACCCTATTTACTTTTAAACATGGTAAATAAAAGTAAAAATTTATTATTCACCAAAAACAAATCTCATCTTATTGAACCATATTTTTCATACTGATATCAACCATGTCTCTCTGATTTTCGAATTTCCACTCACAGAAGCGGTAAAATTATGTTTTATGTGAATTTAAATATTCTCATAGGAGGTGGGAAAAAGATGGTGAAAAGTTCAATAAATTTTTTATATATCTACAATTATTATAAACTGACTCCAATGAATTATAGTGAAAATTATATATGTATTATTTATATATTTTCACACAAAATAATTTTAAATATAATAAATAAATATTTAAATAAAAATTCGGTTTGAAACTATAACTTAGTGTTTTTCACTATTCAGAAAAAATTGAATGTTTTTAGAAAAATACAAAAAATTCAACTTAAGCTAATTTTGATATTCCAAATCCAAAAATGAAGTCCATTTTGGAAGATAAAATTTATAAAATGTTAAAAACTGGGTATTACTATTCATAACATCTAGTTTGATTGGTTGTGGTGTGTTAAAACATGATGTTACGTACAACACATGCTACTATTTTATTCAAAGAGAAGCGTATCATGTATGCTTGGGGTGTTACATCATTGGGTATTGAAATACATGTGGATAAGGGGAAATAGTCTTAGAGGACTCCCTATGATAGCAGTTTGATTGGAATATGGTTGCCAACCATATGGCCAAGTCACCCATTAACACTAGTTTCCCCTGATGAGTTTTTGGGTCCTTTTGAGATTTTGGGATTTTAGACCCGTTGAATGGTAGGATTATTTCATTTTTACATAATGTTTGATGCGATAGTTATGGGGTTTCTTGTTAATATTTTACAATGATGTTCTATTTGACAAAATTATGATTGGTTGATCAAAAATGACATTTCCAAAACCAAAACTTTGAATCTTTTTGACAGTGAAATGTGTTGTTTTAAAAATGGGAGTTATTCTAGAAATTTTTTGGTATTTTTTCAAGGGTTTTGAGAAATTTTAAATGGGATAATGAATATGGAATTAGAATTTTTTTCTTTGACGATGATGTGTGGTATTTAAATTGGTTTAGTTATTTTTAAACTGGTTTTGAAGGTGAAAATGTTTCTTTTTTATGACTCATGGTATTCCAATGAGTGCTCACATATATAGGTACAGATATATGTATGTGGTCAGTGCATTCTAATTGGTATGTATGGGTGAGATCTTGAGCTAGCATAAGAGTGTATATATGTGACTCTAAAGAGAATACCAATAGTGGGTAATTATTCGTAAGAATTGTTATGTTTTCTGAAAATGTTATTCAAGAAGGGGGATTTCAATGTTTTAAAAGGTGTGAGTGTGTGATGTTGCCCTATTTTAGTGTTTTCCTTTTTGGACATTGTCTTTGCTGTGTTGGAGGTGTGTTTGATATCATGTTTTATTTTGGGTTATTTATTTGAATATTACTTGTGGAATTTTTATTTATGATATGTTTTGATTTGGTTTCGTGATACCAATTTTGTGGTTTCTTCCCCACTGGGTTCTAAGGAATTTTGAGAAGAATATGTGGGTAGTTCTTTCACCTCATTCCTTTAATTTGATCATGTCGTGCATCAGATGTTTGGTTTTTCCATTTTGGATATAAATCCTGGTGGTTCTCACTATGAGGATTTCATCCTGATGTTTCGCGAGTCAAACCCACTTCATTTCCTTGGGCAAACAAAACAAGGGAATTTGGAGGAATAACTACGAAATATAGAGTAGTTATTTATTCCACATGAATCTCATGGACCTATCAAGAAGAAGCATTTCACCTTCACGTTGGAAGGCCTATGTTGGTAATGAGTGAAATCTATTCTTCAATCCAAACCAAAGAAGAATTTTATATGGTAATGCTTTAAAGACATGTTCATCCAACAATACTTTCGTGATGATGTGAAGAAACCGACGGTTTTAAGGTTGTATGGTCTTGAGCAAGGAAAGTCAATGGTGTTGTAGAATGGTAAGAATTTCACCGAGTAGATTATGTATCTCCCAAACCTTACCAGAGATGAAGTTTTGAAAGCTCGATTCATTGATAAGGGTCTCTGATCATAATTCCTCCCAGCTATGCCTTCATTCCTTGATGATTATTAAGAATTCATGAGGTGAGCAGTTCATGTCAAATCTGATTTAGTAGCATCTTTGTAGAGACCCGTATCTTGACGTACATGGACATTACATTACATTTGCGGAATACATAGTACATAACAAAAACACACACACAAGGATCGTAATAGTTTAGTGTCTTTGGAAACTCGGAACGTAATCTTCTAATCGTGGTGATTGATCTTCAATATCTCCCATAAAGATATTCCCTTTATTTTTTTTACCTAAAACCTTTCTTTATATCCTGGGGAAAAGAAAACATCAAAGGGTGAGCTCAAATGCTCAGCAAGGGCAAATAAAGGAAATAAAAATCATATCATATCTTTATGAAAATAAAAACCTGCAAAAGAGATCATAATATCTTAACATGGAATAAATCTTAGAAGTGAAAATGAGATCCCCATAATCATAACATAAAACTTGAAACTTTGTGGCATGCACACATAATCATGGAAAATCATTTCTTGTTAGTCATGACTCATTGCCAAGACTATCTTAGTGGACAAAGTCCCTTTCTGAACCGAGTTCACTCCTCGTTTCAGTCCTGTATCACTGAACCGAAATAACCTTCCATTCCAGCCATGTCTATCTCATGAGATATAAAATATTTACCCAATGCATTGGAAGGAGATATAGGTCCCACCCATCTTATAATGAATCCTTTCTTATGTGTGCCACATAATCAAAAAACATACATCATCGCATAACACATGTAAGAAAAATGGGATTCTTGAAACATCATGACATCATAAAACAAATCATATAAGGTAAAGTAATTCATAAAAATAATTCCATCACAACATGATCAAATCAATGTAATATTAGGGATAAAAACAGAACCCTTTATTATCTTAGATGGAAAATAATTTGGATAAAACTCTTGAACTCCATTCTTGAGGAAAATATCCTTTCTTCTTCAAAAACATTTTTCCTTTCTTAACATGTTATACAACTTTAAAATAAAAGAAGTTGATTAAAAATAAACTTCAAAACTTGTAAAGTAAGATTCTTGTAAACAATTTTTTAGAAATACATTCATGCCGTATAAGTAAAAAAGAAAACATTCTTCTCGTACTTTTGTCGGAAAAGTCAAAAAGTACCTCGTATGAAAAAAAACGAAAAAAGATTGCTTTCATATCCTTTACTAAAAACTCACCAAATGGTAAAATTGTATTTAAACAATTGTAGGTGGATGGAAATAATATTACATATTGAGGAAACATGGATGTGGATGATAAAATACACCCCAGTAAATACTAATGTATAAACAATCTCGGATAAAAAATGAGATTGTGATATTTCCCTTACCTTAGGTCCGATTTGCTTTGTTCGTGTCCAAAGCTCCTGTATAATGGTTTAAATAATGTTATTGACTTATTCTAGAATCATACATATTGATATGATATCATATATGGTCATATTATTAGCTTCTTGTCAGTAATATTTCATTGTTACTTGTTACTCGGGTCTTTATAACTTTTTGTTCTTATGCGTGTTTTGTCGAATAAATTATTATTCTTATCTTTAGGTTATAGATAATTCATTTACATAATGGTATTAGTGTAGTATATACCATATTAATTCATTCAATTCATTTATATAATCATTATGAAATGAAGATCATGTAGAACGAGTCGCATCACATCGTGGAGACGGTATTCCGTACGTACGCACGAGTGATGATATCGTTCCTATGATCGTGGAATTGTATTGGAGTATATATATATTATTTGAGTATCAATATTACTTTATAATAATCATAAATAGTTACTCATTACACCATTATACCCATCCTTGTAAAGTGATGGTGGAAAAATAGATTACACCACGGCGTGGAGACGGTATTCCGTACGGACGCACGCGCGGTGGTTTCTTTTTCCGTAGGATGGATAGATGGTGAAATAGGGTTGTTTCATACTTATAATAACATATCAGTATATTAGTGATACTGATGTTATTACTTCATAATGAAACAACCTAAGAAGAAGAAGTGGAAGAAGAAATAAAGATGAAAGAATTGGTAACGGTAATTACCTCTTCTTTGAAGCGCCTCTTTGAGACCTCCTCTTAGGGCACTAAAATTGTTCTTTGAGGAAGACCAGAACCTCTAGGATGTTTCTAGGGAAGTGGAGAAGGGAAAATTGCAGGGGTTGGCCGAGCTTGAGTGCTCAAATTGGTGTGAGGAGGAGGGGGAGGAGGTGCCCTTTTATAAGGGAGGAGAGGGGCACCTTAGGAATATCTCAAAATATTATTTTATATTAAAGTCAAAATCGGTTTATAATGGCTCGAAAGGGTCTTATTTCGAAGATAAGGTTGGGATGGGCCGAAATCCTATCAACCAATAAGATTTAGACAAGTTTAGGGTATTATTTTAACCTTATCAATTAGATTTAACTCTAAGTTAAATAATTTAACTTTTACCATGACTTTTTGTTTTCTTTCACTATATGGTTAATAAACTTACTATAACATGCCAAACGAACCCCAAATTGTTTATTATTAATATATATATCCTTATCTAAGTCATTTGGCAGAACCTTAGATTTTTAGGAATAAAATAACAATTAATAATATAATATTTGATTTAAAAACTATTTTGTGTCAATTTTGACACTATTTCATATATGATTTTTGTGAAAGTCATAACAGAATTATATGTTCGAACCAAGTTGATTAAATCAACATTAATATATCATAGTAACCTAGAAAATTAGTGGAATTCATAAAAAGTCTTAAATTACATTTATTTTGGTATTTATATTATCAATTATGTCAATATTTCATTAATAAGATAATTACTGCATCATCTTTGTGTCATAAATAAATTAAATTATATGATGTCTAAAAATTACAAATAAAATACCATAATGTAGGAAATCTTTTTAGATTTCTAATGAATTTTTACAATCGAATTTATCTTATGTATAACCCAATATTATAAATGATTTACTTATTAAACTTTGATTTTAACTATTTTAACCCTTCTTTAAATAAATTAATAATAAATGTCCTAATCTAATCCAAGTGGGCCTAAGTGGTCATATTTTATTCCTAAGTTTGTTTTTGGTCGAATTACACATGTCCAATAGAATTAGGACATGTGTTAGGGTAATATTAATATCATATTTACCCTTAGTTACCCTATTTACTATTAACCGCGGTAAAAAAAGTAAAAAGTTACTATTCACCAAAAAATTATTTTCATCTCATTGAACCACATTTTAGTCCTTGATATTAACCGTGTCTCTCGGATTTTCGAAATTCCATTCACAGAAGCGGTAAAATTAAGTTTTATGCAAAATTCAGTTTTTAACCTACCACTTAGTGGTTTCACAATTCATCAAAAATTGAAAGTTTTCAGAAAAATACCAAAATTTCACCCTAGGCTAATTTCGATATTCTGAGTCCAAAAATGAAGTCCATTTTGAAAAATAAAATTTATAAAATTTCAAAAAGTGATTATTACTATTCATAACGGCTAGTTTTAATAGCATATCATTGTTTAGTGAAACTCGGTATTGCGTATTACACACGCTATCGAGAAAGGTCGTGATTGCGTGTAATGCAAGGCAAGTCAAGGATGCGTGTTGTGCAAGCTCATTTTGGTGTAGCGTACAACACAAGACTTTAATAAAATTAAAAAGAATATTTTTTTTATAAAATCTTGGGCTGTTACATTCTACCCCCCTTAAAATGAATTTCGCCCTCGAAATTCGTCAGGGTTATAAATAGTTTACTATTCGAACGTTTCTTTAATAGAAACCCACATCGTAAAAAGGAATACCAAAACTTGTCTTTAAAAACTAAAGTATGAAATGTAACGATTACCCAAATAAACTAATCACTGGGTTTCCACATAGGTGAAAATATGGATATGGAAGAGAAATCTAACCATCATGTCTTGATGGAGAGTGGTAGAGAACATGGCTATGGAAAATCCAGTAATCAAAAATCCATAGATTTGTGATGATATAAGGTACCATCTGATTCATCAGGTATAAGATCACTAGGAAAACATTTTTGTTTTTCAAGATCATTTCCCTAAAGTTGAAAATTTGAATTAGAATAAATACTTACTTTATTTTGGTACAATCTCACTATTGTTAGTGCCTTGAACAATTTCCACTTCATCCCTTATATAAATGAAGTTGAATTTGTTATTCGTGAAGTGTTAGCAGATCATGTGATAGAATGACGGGTCATTCCATCTGTCTCGAACAAAAGGTTAGAAAAAATTATATACATAAGTCGATCTATAGTGAGATTAATCATATATGGTTCCTAAAATGGACTTATACTTCATATATCATACTGCTTAATATAATAAAACTAGTTTCTTCTAAACATGGACTTCCTGTAGGTCAGTGGTAGGCGATAAAGGCCAGTCGCACTTCGGTTGTGGGTTCGATTCCCATAGCCTTGTCCGAAGCGATGGGCTGTCGCCCGTCCTGCAGGTTGTCCTTTTTCCAAAACTATATAACATCCCATCAATAATATCGAAAAAACAAACAATACTAACTTATGTCCAACATAATCCATTCCAATCTTTTAGGCTTATCCATAATACTGCAGTCGACTCTCATATTATAGTGAAAATGATTACCAGAGATTTAACACCATCATCGATCCCCATATATCATAAGATATGTTTTGTTGGTCACATTCCGAACATTCAAAGTCCTTAATCGTGTATTCTCTTGAATACCTTAGTGAAAACATGAATGCAGTTAAAAGTTAACACTTTTCACATACCGAAATCCTCAAAATTCTATATACTCAAACCATGATATCACTTAGTCTTTATATCAATCATGAGCTCATGAATACTGTAAAATATTTCATTTTCTCGTTTTCCCTTCATTATGCGCATATCATTCTTTTTACAAAAATATCTCAATCACTTTCCATGGTACCATAAAATTATTGAAAACCACAATAGACCAATACATAAATATTCCAATACTCCATGATACAACATTATTTTGGAATCCTATTACATAAACAATTATTCATTCCACCACATCGTTGTCATATTCAACATCGCCAATAGTGATCGCATGTGACTTCCCTTTGTCCTTTGCCTTAAGCGGTTGCTCATGTCGATCATCACTAACCCTTGGATTAGGGCATTTATTAGCATAATGCCCCATTTCCTTGCACTTGAAGCATTGAAGTGTTGGTCATGTGTTCTCTGCAATGTTTGCTTTATTCACATCATTAGAATCCCTTTTTCCATTACTTCGACACTCAGCTACTCGATGACCTTCTTTTCCACACTTAAAGCATTTTCTAGTCCCTTTAAGACAATCTCCACCATGCTACTTTCCACACTTTGTGCATAAGGAAACATTCATCTTCTTTTCACTATTATTCTGAGATTTCTCCTTGAATTCCATCTTTCGTTTCTTGTCAAAACCATGAGATGGATATGTAACACCAACTTCCATTTCTACCTTGACAGCACAACGCACAATTTCTTCATAGCTACTGAAGTCTCTTATAGCTAATGCCCTTCGAAGACTTGGTTTTAAGCCACTGAAAAATCGATCAACTTTACTTTCAGGTTGGATAATAATGCCAGATGCATACCTTGCAAGTCTTGTAAAATTTGCTTCGTATATACCAACAGATTCATCATCCTTCTACTTCAGCTCAAGAAACTCCTTTTCCATCATTGTTCGAAGAATACGAGGGAAGTACTTACTGAAAAACAAGTTCTTGAACTCGTCCCATTCCATGGACTCAATTTCATCTCTTTGCCTCATATTCTTGATAAAATTCCACCATTGATCAGCTTCACCTTCCAAACGATATACTGCTAAGATGACTTTATCATGTTCAGAACATTGAAGAACTGAAAATATCTTTTCAGTGGTACTGATCCATTGTTCAGCAACAAGTGGATCGGTAGTCCCACTGAAAGAAGGTGGACGTTGCCTCATGAAGGACTCAATAGAATATTGTTCCCTTCTCTGCTCATTTGGAAGTCTAGAATGATTCATAGCTTGTGTAAGTATAGCAATAAGATTTTGTACTCCATCTCCCATAACATTTGTTTGTTCGGGAGGGCAATCATTGCATTGTCCATTGCAATGATCAACACGGTTCCTTCGGGTTCCAGCCATCGTCTAAAACCCAAAAAGAATAGTGTGAGAGGCAAAAATCATGCTAGGGAAAACAACATAATAAAGGGGGAGTACCTTCAATATCTAACATCTTAGGTTTAATTCTATGATAGTTAGAGTAATTCTAGTACTATAACCTATACGTATACTTATCCTTAGGGACATCCCTAGACATACCTTAGAAATATCTCTAGGGATCTCACTAAAGTTCTCGCATCCTAGTTTCCAAAGGTTGACTAAACCTTTCCTCTGATACCAACTGTAGAGACTCGTATCTTGACGTACATGGACATTACATTACATTTGCAGAATACTTAGTACATAACAAAAACACACACACAAGGATTGTAATAGTTTAGTGTCTTTGGAAACTCGGAACATAATCTTCTAATCGTGGTGATTGATCTTCAATATCTCCCATAAAGATCTTCCCTTTTTTTACCTAAAACCTTTCTTTATATCCTGGGGAAAAGAAAACATAAAAGGGTGAGCTCAAATGCTCAGCAAGGGCAAATAAAGGAAATAAAAATCATATAATATCTTTATGAAAATCAAAACCTGCAAAAGAGATCATAATATCTTAACATGGAATAAATCATAGAAGTGAAAATGAGATCCCCATAATCATAACATAAAACTTGAAACTTTGTGGAATGTACACATAATCATGTAAAATAATTTCTTGTTAGTCATGACTCATTGCCAAGACTATCTTAGTGGACAAAGTCCCTTTCTGAACCGAGTTCACTCCTCGTTTCAGTCCTGTATCACTGAACCGAAATAACCTTCCGTTCCAGCCATGTCTATCTCATGAGATATAAAATCTTTACCCAATGCATTGGAGGGAGATATAGGTCCCACCCATCTTATAATGAATCCTTTCTTATGTGTGCCACATAATCATAAAACATACATCATCGCATAACACATGTAACAAAAATGGGATTCTTGAAACATCATGACATCATAAAACAAATCATATAAGGTAAAGGAATTCATAAAAATAATTCCATCACAACATGATCAAATCAATGTAATATTAGGGATAAAAACAGAACCCTTTATTATCTTAGATGGAAAATAATTTTGATAAAACTCTTGAACTCCATTCTTGAGGAAAATATCCTTTCTTCTTCAAAAACATTTTTCCTTTCTTAACATGTTATAAAACTTTAAAATAAAAGAAGTTGATTAAAAATAAACATGAAAACTTGTAAAGGAAGATTCTTGTAAACAATGTTTTAGAAATACATTCATGTCGTATAAGTTAAAAAGAAAACATTCTTCTCGTACTTTTGTCGGAAAAGTCAAAAAGTACCTCGTATGAAAAAAAAACGAAAAAAGATTGCTTTAATATCCTTTACTAAAAACTCACCAAATGGTAAAATTGTATTTAAACAATTGTAGGTGGATGGAAATAATATTACATATTGAGGAAACATGGATGTGGATGATAAAATACACCCCAGTAAATACTAATGTATAAACAATCTCGGATAAAAAATGAGATTGTGATATTTCACTTACCTTAGGTCCGATTTGCTTTGTTCGTGTCCGAAGCTCCTGTATAATGGTTTAAATAATTTTATTGACTTATTCCAGAATCATACATATTAATATGATATCATATATGGTCATATTATTAGCTTCTTGTTAGTAATATTTCATTGTTACTTGTTACTCGGGTCTTTATAACTTTTTGTTCTTATGCGTGTTTTGTCGAATAAATTCTTATTCTTATCTTTAGGTTATAGATAATTCATTTACAGAATGGTATTAGTGTAGTATATACCATATTCATTCATTCAATTCATTTATATAATCATTATGAAATGAAGATCATGTAGAACGAGTCGCATCACATCGTGGAGATGGTATTCCGTACGTACGCACGAGTGATGATATCGTTCCTATGATCGTGGAATTGTATTGGAGTATATATATATTATTTCAGTATCAATATTACTTTGTAATAATCATAAATAGTTACTCATTACAACATTATACCCATCCTTGTAAAGTGATGGTGGAAAAATAGATTACACCACGGCGTGGAGACAGTATTCCGTACGTACGCACGCGCGGTGGTTTCTTTTTCCGTAGGATGGATAGATGGTGAAATAGGTTTGTTTCATACTTATAATAACATATCAGTATATGAGTGATACTGATGTTATTACTTCATAATGAAACAAACTACGAAGAAGAAGTGGAAGAAGAAATAAAGATGAAAGAATTGGTAACGGTAATTACCTCTTCTTTGAAGCTCCTCTTTGAGACCTCCTCTTAGGGCACTATAATTGGTTTTTGAGGAAGACCATAACCTCTAGGATGTTTCTAGGGAAGTGGAGAAGGGAAAATGGCAGGGGTTGGCCGAGCTTGAGTGCTCAAATTTGTGTGAGGAGGAGGAGGAGGAGGTTCCCTTTTATAAGGGAGGAGCGGGGCACCTTAGGAATATCTCAAAATATTATTTTATATTAAAGTCAAAATCGGTTTATAATGGCTCCAAAGGGTCTTATTTAGATAATAAGGTGGGGATGGGCCGAAATCCTATCAACCAATAAGATTTAGACAAGTTTAGGGTATTATGTTAACCTTATCAATTAGATTTAACTCTAAGTTAAATAATTTATCTTTTACCATGTCTTTTTGTTTTCTTTCACTATATGGTTAATAAACTTATTATAACATACCAAACGAACCCCAAATTGTTTATTATTAATATATATATCCTTATATAAGTCATTTGGCCGAACCTTAGATTTTTAGGAATAAAATAACAATTAATAATATAATATTTGATTTAAAAACTATTTTGTGTCAATTTTGACACTATTTGATATATGATTTTTGTGAAAGTCATAACAGAATTATATGTTCGAACCAAGTTGATTAAATCAACATTAATATATCATAGTAACCTATAAAATTAGTTTAATTCATAAAAAGTCTTAAATTACATTTATTGTGGTATTTATATTATCAATTATGTCAATATTTCATTAATAAGATAATTACTGCATCATTTTTGTGTCATAAATAAATTAACTTATTTGATGTCTAAAAATTACAAATAAAATACCATCATGTAGGAAATCTTTTTAGCTTTCTAATGAATATTTACAATCGAATTTATCTTGTGTATAACCCCATATTATAAATGATTTACTTATTAAACTTTGATTTTAACTATTTTAACCCTTCTTTAAATAAATTAATAATAAATGTCCTAATCTAATCCATGTGGGCCTAAATGGTCATATTTTATTCCTAAGTTTGTTTTTGGTCTAATTACACTTGTCCAATAGAATTAGGACATGTGTTAGGGTAATATTAATATCATATTTACCCTTAGTTACCATATTTACTATTAACCGCGGTAAAAAAGTAAAAAGTTACTATTCACCAAAAAATTATTTTCATCTCATTGAACCAAATTTTAGTCCTTGATATTAACCGTGTCTCTCAGATTTTCGAAATTCCATTCACAGAAGCGGTAAAATTAAGTTTTATGCAAAATTCAGTTTTTAACCTACCACTTAGTGGTTTCACTATTTATCCAAAATTGAAAGTTTTCAGAAAAATACCAAAATTTCACCCTAGGATAATTTCGATATTCTGAGTCCAAAAATGAAGTCCATTTTGAAAAATAAAATTTATAAAATTTCAAAAAGTGATTATTACTATTCATAACGGCTAGTTTTAATAGCATATCATTATTTAGTGAAACTCGGTATTGCGTATTACACACGCTATCGAGGAAGGTCGTGATTGCGTGTAATGCAAGGAAAGTCAAGGATGCGTGTTGTGCAAGCTCCTTTTGGTGTAGCGTACAACACAATACTTTAATAAAATTAAAAAGAATATTTTTTTTTATAAAATCTTGGGCTGTTACAATCTTGCTAGTTGAGAGGAGGAACCAAAGGTCATTGTTGTCTACCTCATCAGATTCATCCGATATGAAGTACTGGTTGTGTTTTCAGTGTGGAAAGCATGGGGATATGAAGTTTTCATGTTGTAAATCACCTATGATCTGTAGTACATGTGGATGTTTAGGCAATTTTCAATGGTTTTAGTAGGGCGGCACCAATAAGGGACATGGGTTAAGATCTACTACCTTTTAGAACCTTTCATCTCAGTTGAATGAATGTAGTGCTGAAACAAGCTCAATCAGAAGCTTTTATTTTGTTGTAAATGGTTTTTTTATGTAATTAAAGTAATATATTGTGTTTTTAGATCTTGGGTGTGAATAAATATGTTGAATGTCCTTTAGAACATTGTTTTTTATTGGAATGATTTTGTAGTGTTTTTAATGATGATGATGTATAATGATGGTGTTTTTTACCATGTTTCATTTCTTTGGGTTTTTATGGCTTTCATTAGGATTTAGGAGTTATTCAAGCTTATGAAATCAATGTTTTTATAGAGTACTAATTTGTTGGGAAGACCCCAATGAGATGAGCTCATGGTGAATCCATCTTCTAGGTGTTCTTTGATAATATTTTTCTTTATTTTCTCTCTACTCGACCCCAACTGTTAAAGTTGGATGGCTTGGACAGTGGGTCATGTAATGGATGCTCACAGAGATCCCGAACAGGCCATGACTGGTTTCTTAGATGGTATTTGTGTTAGAGGTTGGGGTGTTCCTTGTAGGGTTGTGTTTAGAAAGAGTGAGTCTCTTCATTGTAATCCCTTCATTATTTTTTCAAAATCTGAGGTCTTGTGTGATATATTCCATGTATGGGTGGCTTCTTTTGAGGTCGGTCTTGTAGTTTCTTTTGGGGAATTCGTAGTTCCAGAATCTGAATGAATGTAAGTGTTCATTCTTTGGACATTTATTTTTCAGGTTTTTCCTTGGTTAAAAATCATATTTTCTTCTGTTTTGATCAACTAAATCACTTAGTATTTTCTTGGGGAAGAAAGTGTCATGGTGGGGAGAATTTTCAAAACCCGACCTGACATTTCTTGGTTATTTTATTTATTTTTTAGTTTTTATTAAATTTTATTCATTTTCGAGTTTTTAAATTTAAATCAATTCGATTACAATAAATGTAAAATTAAAAATCCCTAAGCTAACCCTTATAGTGTGTCACTTCCCCACTTACATCGCGACGTGGCTGCCCTTACTCCCATTCATCATGTCGCATGATGCCAACCCACCCCCTCCTAAAGCACCAATCGTGCTTCCTCATACTGGAAAACCTCCTCTCCCCGATATCTCCCTCCGTAGTCCTCCTCTCCCATCACAACCTCGTCGACACCTCCTTCGATGGGTATTGTTTCTTGGGTTTTAGCCTCGGCCAAGCCCTAGGTCATGGGATGACCGGGTTTTTGTATTTTCATCCATTTTTAGGGACTTTAGTGGGTCTCACAGGTCTTCCTCATGTGTGTTTTTGGCATACTCCACTGAAGGTGAAGTGCTTCAGTCTATTCCGGTTTATCTGCCACCATTTGTGGTTGATTATTTTTACCCTTTTATTTGTTTGGTTAATTTTAATATGTTCTAAATTTTATTTGGGTAGTGTGAAGTGTTATTTGGTAAATTGTTAACATTTTTATGGGATGGAATGTGTTTTTGAAAAATTAATGTCTATGTGTTCTGCATATTGTAATTTTATGGTTCGTGAAAAAGTATTTTATGCCTTATTTTCAATGTGCGAATTATATTTACAACGGAACATGAGGGTCGTATTTGTTTGAAATGATTTGTTTTTGTCTAATGGAGTAGTTTTTTCATATATTACTTGTTGTGTATTTTTATGTATGAATTTTGGGTTGTTTAATCATAAAAAGTCATGTTTGAAAATAATTTCAAGTTGTGTTTGGATTTATAAAATGGGGCTTATAGGGGAATTAGTTGAGGGAGTTTGTGATTTATTGTGTTTGTCCAATGGGACATTATAAATTTTGTATGTGATTGTAAATTTATTTAAAATGGGTATTTGGTGAGAGTGAAATGGAAAGAATCGATGAGTATTGGAAATTAGGCCTTTTGTGCACTTTTAGTACGAGTTGGGAATTCTTAAATAATAGGAATCTTGTTTTGGAAATGAACTTATTTTATATGTGGGTTTGTTATTGGTTCATAAAATTGTTTGGTGTCTTCTTGATGGGTTTTACACACATACAAAGTTATGTATATCTATCTATATATAAATATTACTTGAACATATTACCTCATGGTATGGGGAATATGTGTATTGGATTAAGGTGTATATATATATTGGATTATAGGTGTGTCCACTTGTGGAGAGATCTTTGTCAAAGGTTTTGGGTGTCGATTTTTTCATCATGGTATGCTCCCTTTTTTGGTAGGTTTCCCAATTCATTAAACCTTAAAGTAGAGAATTTTTTTAATCTTGTTGTTCGCACTTTTTTTAATGATAGTTAGTATTTTATGATTTTATAATAATTTCTTATTGTGAAATAAAGTAAGACCCTATTTGTATTTCAATTTCATGAAACTATTTAATTAAAGGTGCATATTAAGTGTTCGATTAAATTCCCCTTTTGATATTATAAATTAGCTTCATATTTAAAGTGGTGAATTGGCTTTCTAAAATGGGTTTCCAATAGAATTTTTTTTGGTTTTCAATGAAATGGTAAGTGTTATTTTTTTGAAATGATTTCATATTATGTTTTTTATTGAGGTATATTTTTTACTTTTTAAAATTAATTACACTGTAATCTCTTTTTGGGATGCACTTCTTGCCTTGTTTGATGTAGACAAGAATGGGTGGTTCTCATATGGGACTTCCCTCGTGTGTTGATGGTTGAAGTCAAGTGGGAGAAAATTTATTTAAGTGATTCGTGGTTGATTTTGTTGTGTGTGTAGTGGTGGTGTAAGATGAAAATTATTGGGTTTGATTTCTTGGATAGTATTTTTTGACTCACCCTCAATTTTTAGTATGAACATGGGAACCTAACATAGAGAGTTAATTTTCGGTGAATGATTTTTATACTAGTTTAGATTATGCACTGGCTAGTGGCCCATAGCATGAGATAATCTATTATTATTATTGCTATGAGATTAGACCCCTCGACCAGGCCAGGTAGGGTGATGACAGAGCATTAGGGAATTATGATGTCATTGAGTAAGGCATTCTTTTAGGATGTGTCACATGTATAGTACGTGCTAGACTATTCATGAGCTCCTATGTTTCATGAATATCTACTTGCATGAATGTTTTGATACATTATTGGCTAAATGCTCTTGTGTGTCATTTCCCATTTCCCTTTCTATATGAATGTCAATATTTCTTATGGAATAGTGTTGATTATAGCTAAAATGATAAAAAAATTCAACTGGTTATGGAAAAAGGTTTTAGAAATTTTTTATATGATGTCTCTCTTTTATAAATGAAATGTCATCTCTTTTTTAAAATTTATATGGTTACTTCTTTGTAATGAATATGGTTTTTAATGGCAAAAAGGTAAATGGAAAATGATTTTCTTTAAATGAATAAATGCGCGAAAATTTTACTTTTTTATATTGTAGTACAAAACCTAAAATTGATGATTTTTTTATTAATGAAAATGCATTTGGGAATAGATTACTTAGATAAGCCTATTGAGTTTTAATACTCACACCTATACTTTGTTATTATTATTAGCCTGATGAGTAAGTTACGGATTCATCTCGATTAACATGGGAGATGTTTAGTGTTGGGAAAGAAGAGAGACCCATGGGATTATGTGGAGTTTAGTGCTCATTAGGTCCAGTTAGTTTTTCTTTTCCATTATTGCTTAGTTATTCTGTTTAGTTTATTTATTTTTAGGTTGATTCATTATTATTCCAATGCTTCTATTTATTTATATTGGGCGAATTTGTTCCCATATTCACTCTGTTTATTCCCTTGGTGCTTGTCTCTAACTCAATAGGATCGAGAATGCCTTTCAAGCCTTGTCGCGGTCCGACTCGGGTGACAGATTCAGGGTTGACTCGGGTTAGATTGTGACAGACATAGATCAAGGATGTCTTGGTTCTCATGTGTATAACATGAAATCCATTTTGGTGAGTTAATATTTTTTCATGTGATTAAATGGTATAAAATATCACCTTTTTATTAAATAAATTTTCAAAACATTGTGCAAACAAAGGTTCTTTTAAAATTCTGTTTCATATAATTATGGTAAATAATACAAGAAAACACAATTTATTATTATAAATCAATATGAAAAAAATATTCATGGGTTCACCCTAAGATATATATGTACTAGATATCATAATCTGGGAACATAAATCTTATTAATGGGGTGATCTTGAGGCCCAATAGGGGATAATAAAAGGGAATTATTTAGCATGTGATCATGAAGAATATTAATAAACACATGTGGCATAACAATATTGATTGAACAAATGTTCATGAAGAATATCCTAAAAAAATTAAAACGACACATAGAATGGAAATGTGGATACAATATTTAAATGAGACATTCATGAGCATATCAGCATGTTTTTTTAACAAAGGTGTCAAAAATGAAAATCACCATGGTTATTCAAAAAGGTATTGTAAAAATTTTATAACTAGTGATTAATTTAATCATCTAAAGAATTAGGGCACTATCATGGTGGTCCATACAAATTTATTGATTAATATGAGCCAAATAGATCATAATCATTCATTTCCATAATAACATGTTGAGAAT
This sequence comes from Viscum album, assembly GCA_963277665.1. Classification (NCBI taxonomy): domain Eukaryota; kingdom Viridiplantae; phylum Streptophyta; class Magnoliopsida; order Santalales; family Viscaceae; genus Viscum; species Viscum album. Next base: position 268,750,617 of record OY728151.1, on the reverse strand, counting down.
AAAGGGTGGATTTATTATAAAAATTGTGTGGTAAACAACTGCCAAAAGAAAAAGATCACTACATCATTTCTATTCCACAAAAATGGAATGTCGGTTTCTTATATGTAAATACCTGAATAAAATAAACCATTTTTACATCCAGTTTAATAACCAATTAATTTAAAAAAAATAGATATCCATACAAGGAAAATAAATGATATTTCTTTAAGGGGAGAAGATAAATTTTGTGAAGTAAATTCCCTAGTACGGGGGGTATTAAATGTGGTTTTATAAAAGTGTAAAATGATATGTTAAAACATTTTAACATTAATAAAGTATAATTTGGAAATATTGGTATAATCACAAGGTTAATAAAACAGAGTGACTGTCAAATTTAGAAGACATATAGCAAAAGACGTTATTTAATTAAAGGTAAAAGAAGGACAATTCCCTTACCTTGAAAATTTATTTCTATATACTGAGGAATGGAACCTTGTGGAGTTGAGTACACCTTGGGGGGACTCCGTGGGTGGAAAACACCAAAAATTCATGGATGAAGGAGTTTTAGTGAAATGAAATTGAGAAATGAGTTTGTATTTATATAAAAAGTGAAATAAATTTTTATTAATTTCTAAATATACATCTTAAAAAATAGGTTTTGAAAATAAAATACTATTATATTACCCATGGTTTTCTTCATGGTTTTTGAAATTTAGGTCTAATTTTATGATATTTCATTCCACTATATGTGATAAAAATTATTAATTCTTTTGGAGCGTGAGTGTAAGGATTCGTCAATGTAATATTTATGAATTAAAATATTTTTTTTAGAAATTTTTTATATAATTTAGTTTTGGAAACTTGTTAAAATATACTAAAATACATAATATTTATAAAATAACATATTTAATTTTTTTATTGTGTTTAATTAATTATTACATCATTATGAATTATGTATGATGTCATCAAATAAACCGAAAACCCAAAACTGTATTTTTTTTACTATTTACAAAAAAATAATGTTTATTAGAAAATTATCCTAAATTAACCCAAACCTATTTTCAATATTTTATATCAAACATTATATTTATTTAATCATAACAAATCTAAAAATTTGATAATTTTTACTTTTATATATAAAAATCATTATTAATTTAAAATATTAGATTTAAGTCATAATTAAATTTATAACTCTTCTAAAAAATTTCCTAGGAAATTATAAAATTATTATCTCATTGATAAATATTTATTACTATTTAAAATATTATGTGATTAAATAAAAAAATTCAAAATAATTTGGTTTAAAATAAAATTTTATATATTTTCTATAGAAATATAATTACATTTCATTTGAGACCAAAATCAAATTATCATATTTTTCTAAATTAAATATATATTTTAATAAGTTAAAATATTAATAAAATGGATTTTATAGAACAATATTCTTATTTATAAAAATTAAATTAGACCTTATGTAGCTATAGCCTAGACATTTAACCCCTTATTAGACTCGAATACAAACTAAGGTTATTGTGTGTGAAGCTGTTAGTTTCACGTGGTTGATAGGATCACATGGATCTAGTGGTAATATCCAAAAACATTAAATTTTCTCATATGATATTTCATTATAACTTGAAATTTTTAACCTCAGCTTCACCTTGGTTAAGGAAAAACCCCATTGACGCTACCTCCCTCAAACGTTCTGACAAATGGGATTCCAACAACAAGGCTCTACTACTTGAGGCCATCGATTTTCATTTATTATTTCGATTATCATCTATCATTAATTCTTATAGATGAAAATTATAATGATAAAATTATCATAATGGTATAGTTTCAAATGGTCATTTTAAAAGTGGTCATATTTAAAAAGTGTTCAAATATTGATCGAATCCCTATGGTCACATATACCTTTATACCATATAAATACCACATTATTATTTAACTAAAAATTCACTAAAATTGATATTAACATTACATTTTAATTTTAATATGATAATTATTTAGATTACTAATATTGTGTTTTATTTATTTAGCATTTTAGGTGGGTGATATACATCTAGCAGTTTAAAGAGATCCATACATTCCCATTTTTTCATTTCTGTTTCATTTTTTTTCTAGTTGTAATTAGTTTCAATGGTGAGTATGAAAGTGATCATTCATGAAGGGAATTTTTTTCTGGTTTCATAATATTTTTTCTGTGTATGATATTATATAATATATAAAAACATTTATTGAAATAAAATCATTCATAGAGTTTGGGTTCATAACATTATTCCATCTAAAAAAAGTGAGTCCCCAAAATTTCAACTCATTCCCTTTGTTGAGAAAATATTGGAGTAAATTTGTCTCATCAAACCCTCCAGTTCCCACATCACTTTTTCATATTTACTATTCCTATATAGAACTTTGACATGGCGGGTAGTCTTGTTGCATAAAACCTTTTATCTATAGTCCAAGATCTCTACCGGTAGCTCCTCATGAGAGAGATCAAGTTCTAGTTTTACAACATACAAATGTAGTAAATGTGAGAGATTAGGTATGTGCATCCTTAAGATAGATACATGGAATACATCATGAATGTAAGAGTGATTTGGGAGATGTTCTTTCTTGTATTTCACTACTCTTATGTGATCATGGATTTCAAAGGGGCCAATGTACATTGGGATAAGATTATATTTCATTCTAAATCACATGTCTCTCTTACAATGTGATATTTTTTTGGAATAATTTTTCTCCAATATCATACTCTATGTCCCATCGATGTTTCTTAATAGATCTTGTCTACCAACACTAGTCATCCTTTATATTTATATGTATTTCATGATATTTTTCATTCATATCTTTCACATGATCGGTCCCAATAAATATCCTCTCACGAACATCACCCATCATGTAGAAGTTATTCATCACATCACATATAATTATTCATAAGGTGTCACTTGAATAATATATTGGATGTTTTATTTGTATCAAAACTCATAAAATGGATGGTTTTGATACCATAAACCTTTAAATTCAATTGAAAATGTTCTTATAATGTCCTCTTGTGTTTGAATAGTCTTATCTAATTGGATAGCAGTTTAGTGGTGATAGGCCATACTAAAATTATATTTAGTATTCTGATCATGTGGAATAATTCTATAGAATTTGAATCTGTACCTTGGATCATGCCCAGAAACAATATAAAGTGGTAGTCCATGCAACCTCACCACATCCATTATATATATTGGCATGTTGTTCAGGAGGGTAATCTTCCCAAATTGTGATAAAATGGTTGCTCTTGGTGAGTGGATCCAATATAATCCATATCTCTTGTTTTCCTCTGGATGTTCTTGGAATACAATTCATGAATTACACATTAATATTATCACACATCCATTTTGGAATGGGTATTGGTTGCAATATCTCTTTAGGATGATGTCACTCTACCTTCACTTATTGACACATCAATGACATTGTTATGTTGTTTGAAACATCCCATTTCCAATTATCCAATGAATAATGATCACAAAGGTTCCTCTACATTTTAGTTCTTATAGGATGTATATAGGTTATAGTGCAGTGATAATCATACATGCACTCATACTTTACCATTGTGGTGGATAGGAAACATAGCCTTATATGAAATTTCAATACACCTTCTTGATCAATATTGAACTCCTAAAACATCCCATTCTTCACATTATTTATCCTCCTCTATAATAAAGGATATTTACTTTGATATATCATTTTCTTCTCTTATAATTACAGTCAATAAATGAATTTGTATAGTTTTTATGATGCCCCATCAATTGTGATCCCCATTTCCAATTTTACTATGTCCATTGTCAATGGATCTTCTTTATTCATCATCTTTTCCAGCACAATGGGATCTTAACAACATAATAAACTAGTGACATTGATTTCTCATAATGGATGATAGTGATTGAAATTTCATATTCTTTATGAAGTTTCAAATATATATTTTTTATCATTTTCAATTCCTTTTTTGTAAAAATATACTTCAATTTTTTATATATATATATCACATTTCTACCAATAATAATAGTGCCTCCATATGTTTAGAGTAACAAATAACTACAACAAACACAAGGTAATTCAGAGGATAATTATGATCATGAGGCATTAACATTCATTATGCATAAATAATAACATTGATATTTTTCAAGAGGATTCACCTGATCACTTTCAAAGATACATCACTATAAATAATGAATATTTCGTTGACAATGGGTAGAGTTTAGACATTCTCAGTTAACCGTAAATTCTTTAGATATGGGTCACATTATTCACACCCATTTGTCCAGATGAACTTCGCCCCTTTTCAGTTAAATATTGTTTGTTGATCATAAATTCATGATTTTTTTAACAAACCTCCTATAATACCCAGCTAAGCCAAGATAACTATGAATCATAGTTTTGGTTATATAATGAGGACACTCCTCTACATCATTTGTCTTCATAGGGTCAACTTAGATTCTTTATGTGGATACAATTTTACTGAAGAATATAACATATGGTAACTAAAATTCATATTTTCTTAATTTAAAAAATAGATTCTTCTTCCTTAGTGTTCTCAATATATCCCATATATGATCCCCATATGCCTCATTACTTTTTGAATATATCTAAATATATTGAATAAAAACTACCATGAATTTGTCAAGGTATTCCTTAAAGACTCTTCATAAAATCCATAAATATATATGGAGAATTAGTCATATTAAGGGCATGAAAAAATTGATAATTCCCATACAATGTTTGAAAAGAAGTATTTGGAATATCTTATTTTTTCACCCTCAATTGATGATACCTAGACTAGAGGTCAATCATAAAGAAGAATTGATCCCCATGAAGCATAAACATTAAATCATCAATCCTTAGGAGTGGGAATGTTTCCTTAAATAAAGACTATTTAAATTCTCTATAAAAAATTCATAGCTTCATTGATCCATACATCTTCATTACAGAGTAAAAAGGTTCCCCCCAAGGAGACGAATTTGGTTAGATAAATCCTTTCTCCAGAAGATCATGATGTTTTTTATTTAATTCTTATAACTCTAAATTTTTCATTCTACATGGGGTCTTTTATATCATGTTGGATCCATGAATGAGTTAAATGGAGAACACATATTCTCTCTCTGAGAGAGGTCTAGGTAAATATTTTTCAAATACATCAATTTACTCCTGAATTATGGGTACATTATACATCTTTTTTTACTTTCATTTCAATCACAACAATTACTAATAATATCTATAAATAAGTATATGGGAGGTTCTTCTAGAAAGTGTTTATGCAAAGATATCTATCCTCTAAAAATGGTTATAGGATGTGCATTAAATACTATAGAAATTTCCATTCTTATGTAGTTGATCTTGGATTTATAATATGACAAACACTCTATCCCTAGAATAATTTCAAATTCCATCATGGGAATGAATACTATATTTAGATGATATTATACTCACCAAATATATTACTAGTGTTTATATAAACTATTTATGTGTGTATAATACGACATAGTTTCTTGACTGGTAAGTCATCTTTTAGTTGATCACGGATTGATTCTATATTATTTGTAAACATTTATTAAATAAAGGAATTCATAGAACTAGAATCAAACAAATTACTAGCTGTCTTTGAGGTCACAATTAGAGTATCATCCACCACATCATTTGGTGACTCAACATCACCCAACATGATAGAAAATGTATTAAATTTCCATCTTGAAATATGTTTAGAATTATTCTAATCTTCCCCCATTATCTTTTCCTTTGGACATTTATTATCATAGTTCACATGTTTTCCACCATTGTAGCATTGAACTTCCTACTAGGAGGGCACCATTATCAATTTTCTCTTTTTTCTAGAAGTTGAGGACTCACCAAAAACATAATTTTTTGAGTGATATGGCCATCTATTAAAAAAAATTCAGTATTAATTACCACGAAATTCGTTCCACGAATGCTCCTTCAATCATTTATTTCATGTGGGTAGTATAACTTTATTTCCTCCTCATTCAGGATAAATGATCTTCCCTGATATTTCTGCCACCTCTATGTTCTTCTCAATCAACCTATGTGATCATTTCAACTCTATAAACTCCAAATATACCATTTTTTAACTACTCACTAACTCCCCATAGATGTCATAATATAAATTTTCAAAATTTCTCAACAGATTAAGTCTTTTTCCATTAAATAATCTTTCAACCTTCCATATCGGATCCAAAACAAATCTATATGTGTATTGATAATTTCCGGTAATGTTCTTCTTGTAGATTCACACCTATTGATTTTACTTATTCTATAGTTTATGTAATTCATTCTACATTTTTTTCACATTAAACAAAAGAAATATTTATTGAAAAATATTCTTCTAGACATTTCTCAGTCCATAACATTATTATCCCTTCTTAGATTCATGTTTTTAATCAGTTTCCACCATTGAAAACCTTATCCTTCTTATAGGAATACTTCTAGGGTGACTGTATCTTACTCCAAACAATGGAGTATAAAAAATATCATTTATATATATCTTATCCGCTATTCAGTAATCAATGTGTTGGTAGATCCACTGAAATAATGTGGTTATTAATGCATGATGGACTTAATGGAATGTTATTAACTAAAATTTGTATCTGGTGTACCTACTTGATTGCAGTTATTATTTATTACATTATATAGTTGATTCAACATCCTCATAATGTTTTTGTTTTTTCATCCATTATAACCCCATTAGAGCTTTGTCCATCACACTCATCATTTATGAGCTCCTCCTATTTCCCCCCATTTATCTAAATGAATAATTACTTATTAAGATACATGTACATTTATAAATATTATAATTAAAAAGGGATTTAATGTTTAAAAAATCATTTATAAATATGTTATTAACATTATAAAATAACAACTAAATTTTCAATATATCTATCATAAATGGTTATAAAAATATTTTCACTAACCAATCATAACCCCTGTGAGTGTCAAAATAGGTGTGCAACAAGGACTACATTCATTCACCATTTTCCATTAGAGTATAGATAATAGTATTGTTTTTTGGTGGTACCAAAAGGTATATCTTACTTTAATCCACATACACTTGTATTATCCAATTATGGATGCATTTTCATTGAAACCACTTACCTAATATGTATCGAAAATTACCAAACTGTTTTCCTATAACTAGAATTTCACCTAGGGTTATTCATAAGGTTTTCAATTCCTTATTGACAAAAATAAGTAAACTGACCATTAATACTATCAATGGAATACCATTTTTTACACAACTTTTCAGTACATGGTAAAAATGGTGGGTCCTTTAATGTTTAGATACGTGTAAATAAGAAAAATAATACATTAAAATAAAAAATATTATTTTAAATCTAATTGAAATTGAACTTCATGGGATCACCCTAAGTAACATTTACTACATATCATAACATGGGGACATAAATCAAATGAAATGGATGAGAATGAGTCGTAGTGAGTGAATAAGAAGGAGAAACATTTAGTAAGTGATTTTAAGGAATATCAAAAAGAACACGAGGAAACACAATATATCATTAAAAAGACATCATCATGTCTATCATAATAAAAATACCATGAAAAATTACATGTAAAGGTGGATAAAACATTTAAGTGATAAATTAAAAATAATATCTCTCATGTTTGTCACCAAAGTGCCGTAAATTAAAATTACCATGGTTATTCACCAAGGTATCATAAAACATGTCATCCAAGGAGAGTAAATTCCTTAACCAATGCATTGAAGTTATATAAGGGTTCACACGTAACATTTAGTAATTTATGTTATCCATATAGAAATTAATCAATAATTTCATTAATTACACATGGAGAATAAGTAAAAGTTTTCTTATCAAAATCATGGTATACAAAAGTGCATAGATCAATGATCATTACATCATTTATAGACCATGAAAAGGTGATGTGGGTTTCTTATGTATAAATAAATGAATCAAATAAAATATTTTTATATCTACGTGAATAACCATAGAATATAAAAAGGTTTTAGTACACACACAATTAAAATAAAATATAATTTCTTGAGTATAAGAGAGAAATTTGGAGAAGTAAATTCGACAACATGATGGGTATAAAAATGGTTCTAGATAAGGGTAAATTGAGAGGGGAAAAGGGTCCCCAATTGATAAAACATAATTTTGAAGTAATAGTATGATAAAATTTTAATAAAAATGATTAAACAAAACATTTAGAAATCATATACAAAAAGAGGGTATTGAATTGACGAGAAAGGAAGGATAATTCCCTTTACTTGAAGAGTTATTACTAGATATTGATGAATGGATCCTTATCAAATTGAGGAAAACTGGGTGGAAAAAATGGGAGGAAAACAACAATAAATTTTTTTTGGATGGATTGAGAGTGAAATTAAATGGAGAAATGGGTGGTTATTTTTAGAAAAGGTGGATTAACTGTTTAAAAATTTCCAAATGTAAGTAATGGAAAACAAGGTTGTGTAAAATGAAAACCCTTTGGCTAACAATGGTTTTTACTCATGGTTTTATAAATTTGGGTCACATTTTATGATATTTTAATCCACCAGCACCGAAATGTTTTATTTAATACTTATTTTTGCATGGAATATGAAATATTCTATATACAAATGCTTTAATAAATCAATGATTCATTTTTAAAATTAGGAAATTCACTTATAGTTTTGGAAATTCATTAAAATTTTGTTTGAAAAATTAGTAATAATATAAAATATTTTGGGTAATCTATTTTATTTAATTATTTAATACATAATTATAAAATAATTATGAATTCATTATACATACTGAAACCCCAATGCTACACTTTTTTTTAATTTTCATCAATTAATAATGAATTTTAGAAATTTATCATTAATCCAGTCTAAAATAATTTTGATGTGCTAATTTCATATATTTACTTTATTATATCATATGAAATATCTATGTATGATAATTTTACCTTTTAAATATAAAAATAAATATTCATTAAAAAATAACAGTTGTTTAGGTATAATAATATTTCAAAGTGTTAGAAAAGTTTACAAGCCCGTTATAAAATTATTCAATATTTTTTATTTAGGTCAATGTTTTTTAAAATATTAACCAATTTAAAGAAATATTATTCATATTTATTATGTTTACTATAAATTTGATTATAATTTATTAAAAAATATAACAATATTTCATTTTCATCCAAAAATAAATTTATCAAATTCAACTCAATTAAACATATATTTTATTAAAGGAAAAAATTATTAAAATGGAATTGATAGAATAATAATTTTATTTATACAATGTATATTACAATTTATGTAACTACGGCCGGAACATATAATCCCTTATTACATGCTCAAATGTCATAAAGGTAAGGTTTGTGATTGTGGTAGTTTCATGGGGTGGTTTGGATAACATCAGACGAGTGGTAATATCCACTTGAACTTCTCATAGAGTATATTTTATTCAATCTTCACTTGTAAGAGCTCAAATTTGGCTCAGTCAAGGGTGAACAACAGTTCCACTACCTCACTCCCATGTTATGAAAAATGGGCATCAAATGACATGACTCAACCGGTTGAGGCCATCAATTCTCCTTTCAACATCAATTATCATTTGTTATCACTACATATAAACACTTATAATAATAATAAAATTATAAAAAATCGGCATACAAACCATTTTCATATTGAACAATTGTCATATATGTCCAATAGTCAATTAGAGATCAAGTCCCAATGGTCACATTTCTCTATATACCCTATAAATACCATTACATTATTTCAATTAAAATTCACTACAATTCCTTTAAGGTTGTTTTTTCATTTTCTATGGACGTTGATTAGTTAACTAAAATATTTTTTTTATTTTTGAAACATATTTTTGGTGAGAAATGATTTTAGTAAATTGGAACGATCCATAAATTACCATTTTAGTTATTCTATTTTATATATTTTATTAGTTTTATTGTTTATCATTTTAATTGGTTACATAAGAGACTATATAATGATCATTGGTAAAGGTGTAATAAAATTTTCATTTCTTGTTTATATTGTACATGTATGATATTATATAATATGTAATAAATATTTGTTCATAATCCAATATAGTAAAGATATTTGGTTAATTATAGTTGGACTGTTGGGGGTTTGAACCATAGGGTACGTGTTTGGAGGCCTTCATGATTTACCTCGGATTGAAGGAATCATGATTGGGTTGATGTGACCTAATAACAAAATTTGAGGTGTTGTATATTCTAGAAAGGGTTTTCTAAAGTGAACACTAGCTAGTATATTCTTATTTAATTTGAACTAGTGAGAAAAATAATACATTACAATTTCTAGTCAGTGGTTAGATTTCATTTTTAAATATATGATTCTAGAATTTTTTATGAAAATAAAATATATTTGGGATCTTTTATTATGTATTTAGTTAATTCCCAATTTAGTTTAAAATCAATATCGGGGAGGGGTATTGGAATCCGTTCTATAAATGGGGATTCAAAAGATATTTCAGATTTTTTAGGGTAATAAATCATTATTTTATTTAGTTTTTGAAGGAAAATTCATTATATGATGGTGATTAAAAAGATAAATTAATTTTTTGATCATGTTTAGTGGTAAGAAGAGAATTATTATTAGTATATTATATATGTGTGTTTTTATACCTCTATGAGCCCTTTAAAAAAATATAATTGATTTGAGAGGAATACTATGAGATGATGATAAATTTGGATAGGGACAATCATTATCATAAGGTTGCATACAATACATGGAACAAAATAGCGATGAATTTGGGTATGTTGTTGTGGGTTGGAGAGATTGTAGGACAATAATTATATCAGGTCACTGGTGGAAGTCCACTATGGGTCTATGCCATAATTAGTACCCGATAAAGGCTACTGTTGTAATCAATAGTTTCTTGGTTTTTTTGTGGATAAAAAAGGGTCAATTTATTTAGCATTATATTTAAACCCACATTGTATTTTACTTTTCACATTATTAAAACTAGTAAATAGAGAAATAGTTATTAATTTGATTCATTGAGTGTTATGATCTTCCTTTGTACCACACTAATGTTTTAAACATCACTCCCACTACCCTTTTGTTTTTTATTACAAAATACCATATATTTTTTATGTTTTCATGATATTATTATAGTATTTATTCCTTTGAAGCATGTTGTGATATTCTCTAATAAAATTGTTTTTTTTGTTTATTGAATCAATGATCCTAACAATCAATGAACAAATTCCATCTCTCATTTTTCTTATAGAGGATAACTACTACATGAGTTTATTTTAAATTTAACTACATCTAATTATAATGGAAAATAAATTACATGTAGGTTGAAGGGGATTATGATCATAGGAGTGTTATATGGATGTAACGAACATCCATAGTGTTATTAGGTTTTATTTCAGTTATATATAATTTCTTATTGAGTTATTTATTATTATATATCGTTTTATTAATTGGTATAATCAATTATAAATAGTTATAATTATTTTGTAGAGATTTTTTCTATGAGAGTGTGTATAGGGATGTATTTTTTTCTAGTTATGGCTTTGGATGATGCATGGAGAGTGTATATTGAGAATGGTAACACCTACATGGAATTATTTTATCACCCTAATACTTAATTATATATATATTTTTGAAATATTGGGAATACCATCATGGGGAGAATGTTTTGGTAAAATGTTTTAGAACCTATATCACTCCACGATGTGAAATTAGTTGGCTTAGATCATCATAGTCTTGGAGAAAATCACCCATTAAATGGTGGGAGAATTTGAATTTCATTAAAAATTTGAATCGAAGGGGTGATGATTCCATCTGAGATATTGACAGTACTAGGGTAAGTATCAATGTAGAAATAAGTTGATTATGTCATATAGTGGAGGTTTTATTAGGTCAGTCAACTAGAAAGAGGGGCCTGTCCTATGAGTGATGGATTACATGACTATACATATCTATTGTGGTTAGGAAGAACCCCATAAGTATGAAAAAATTTTGTTGTTCATGAGGTGAGTATGATATGGAATCTAAGGATTCTTGTAGAGTTATAATAAAGGATAACTCTGGATAACATGTTGGTTGTTCACATTAGTAGGGATATGATTGTTGAGTAATGGTTAGAATTTTTAAATTTTATTAATGTGAATAGGTTATAATATTCATAATGGTAATATGTATTCTATACCTAGATAGTATATATGTAGTGGGGATAGGGTTTTTTGTGAAAATTATAAGTGTATTTGGATAATCCTATTTAGTTCCTAGTCCATTTTATTTATATAGACCATGGAGTCACTATGGCTGACATGCGTGATTTAAATCAATGGGTAAAGGATGACTTAGGTATGACAAGGATAGGATATTATTTAATGGATGACATAGGAATGATTTTAGGTATACATTTCATGCTTTTCTATTCATGTCTTTATTGGAGAGATTTTACTCTCTGTCTTGATTTCTTATGAAATGTGAATCATGATGTGAGGTATGGAGATTAGAATCCAACATCAAGAATGATATTATACTGTTTCATGATAAATAAATGATAAGTTACATAAGATATTATTAGTAACTATATGATCCATGTTGCCCATATGTAATGAGATAATATTTTAATTTCTTACCCAATATGAGTGGGATGATTTTGATGTTTGGTAAACTGACCTATATTGAGTAAGAAATAAAGGGGAATTGGTCCATATAAAAACCTACACAGAGTGTGGAGATAATTTTTGATACTTTGAATGATGTGACCGATGCTTATTATATGAATTTACATTGAGTGAGAGGATATAGGTTGAGGTATATTATTTTACTTGGAAATAGATCTCCCTCTGAGTGAGAGAGTTTTTTAAATAAGATGTGGAGCAAAATATGGTATATGAGCTCACCTAGAGCGACAGGGATATGGTATATGAAAACAATTATACCTTAACTAGAGTGAGAAATGAATGTTATAATGTGTGGTTGGTAACATGAACTGATATCTCACCCAAACTAATAGGGTGGATGGAGGACATAAAATATGTCATCTGAATTTGGAAATAGACCCTACCCTTACAGAGAGGGTAGTGGTAAGGAAACATCTATAGACCTATTCCTCCATGAAATGGGGAATTATATGGGTTATGTTTTGAATCTAATAATTATTTTATCATCTCACAAACCATGTATAATCAGTTGATTTTTTGTCATGGTTATCACCAAATGACTTGAAATATTTTTTTCTGTATGTTTTTTAAATTTATTGATCTCATGCATAAATATGTATATGATAGTGCATATTAGGGAACAATTTCTGGGTATTTTATGATATAATTCACACACCCTTCATAGGATCATTTGATCACATACAGAACATATTCTAGGTATATCAGTTGAGAAATGATTTCACAGTGGATAGAGTATATGATGGTTAAGAGGAATTTTGAGATATGATAGCGGTGAGGCTTGGACATATATTTGATCTTTTTAGTAATATTTATTAATATATTTTAATATATTTATATTATAATATTAGGGAGTTATATGTTTAAACTTATATAGTGTGTTAAATTTTCATTATTATAGAATGCAATTATATTTAATTGTTCTATTTTTCATTGGTTGAAATCCCACACATGTGTACTCTAATTTTCAGTTATTGATTATACATGTTTATGTATTATTATTTTTAGCTATTAAATTGATAGTATAGTCACCTAACATTTACAATATAATCAAACCAAAAGATTTTGTCCCATAGCTTATTGGTAGCCATGCATGAATAATTTTGAATTGGGAATTCATTATAATTACTGACTTACTAGTTGTTTTGTTTTTTCAAATAATGATGTTTCCTCCATTATGTGATTTAAATGGGATTTTATTTTAAATGAATGATATTGAAAATTATTTTACCATCAATTGGTTTTGATAAATATGGTGGGTTGTGAAAATTAATTTTCTAAAGTAAATTATTATTAATATAATACCGGTTTGGATTTGTGTATAAATAAAGGAATTGGTTTTATAAATATAATAAAAATTTTCTCGGAGAAATTTTGAGGGGGAATTTTATTTTATTTATGAATTTTATTTTCAAATGATTTTTTGATGGGGGCCTTATTTTTGTAATGTAAGTGTGTGACACAATTTAATGTTTTTCAAAGAGGGTTTTGACTATTGAATGGAATACATATAAGAAAATTTGTTTTTTAATTAGTTTTTCTGTTTTATACGATAATAGAGGATAAAAATTTACCAAAGGTCTATATTGATTTTTTATAATTTGTTTTATAATTTTTTATAATTTTTCTCTCCTATGACGAAAACAAACTAATCATTGGAAAAATATTCCATTGAGATATGGGTTAGTATATTGGAATTAAGGTATTAATTCAGATTCTTTTATTGATTAGTTCTATTTAATCATTGAGATACCTTAGGTTTGGTGTGGGATCATATATTATTTCCATAGTAGTTGGATTAATCTTTTTTACACTATTTTAATTAATCTATGATCTTGAGGAGTTAATCAAACTCCTTTGTTATTTTAGTAGCGGATTTGGATTGTAAATTATTTTTTTGTCTAAAATATACCCTATTATTTTTATTATTGGTTAAGGTGGAATTCATGAGAATTTTACCCCATATTATTATGATAACTGGGATATGTCCAAATGTGGGAATAAGTGATGATTCATCCACTTATTAATAGTACTGAATAAGATGATATATGGTTACCTACTTATTGATGTTGGATTACACCCCATGAAAGAGTGTGAATGAGAACATAACATATGAGGTAGTAAAAATTATATTATTATCCTGCAGATCAACATGTCATACCTATGGGAGGGAAAATATGGGAATCCTCAATGTTTTATGATTAGGTCATAGATCATGAATAATTATATTTTTCAGGTTTCAGAGGCTACTAACATTTATATATTGGGATTTTGACACACTCATTGTGTAATTTTCAATAAAATTATTTACAAAAATTATGATTCCAATGAAGGATATTTTTGGGATTGTGGAATATTATTATATAGATGATTTCTAATTTATTTCATAGATCTAGCCATCACCTTCTAATAGTTCTAGCTGAAGTGAGACCCGGAATATATCACACACTTTTTGGATGACTACATTCATACATGATATGTGAGATAAATGTGTAGTTATATATTATTTTAATCTTATAGTGGGATAAAACCTTCATAAATAATTATAATATATCGTATTAGATAGATATACTCTATAGGTAGTTTGGTGGGTAGGTTGGGGGAAAATTTAAATTTCAAATTAAATACGGAAAAATCCCTTTGATTTGTATTTTAATTTTTTATTCCTAATTATTTATTTTCGATGAATCATAATGGATTTAATTATTTAGTTGATATCGGATGATTATACACCTCTGTATTATATTTTTTCTGATGATTTCCTTTTTTTCATTGATATTTGCTCACTTTTTCGTTTCCCATTATTGTATTTCCCTATAACGTTATTATTTCCCATGGGGTTTTTGGTTGTCCTTTTTCTTATGTTTATTATTATGTCTAGTGGGGCCAGTGGGAATTAAATGATCCTTATTTCATGGATTTAATGGGTAATACTCATTATTAAAAATTATTAGATAATATTTAATGTATGTTATAGCTCTTATGGTTTTGAGGGTATCTCAGATATTATTTACATCTCAGTATAGAATATTTCTATCTCAGTTTTATGTGTTGAGTAAATTTTTTGTATATGTATTATAGATATATTAGAACATTGGTAACAATTATTTTAGGATTCATGAGTTATGTTTTGAAGTGGAAAATCTCACATATAATAAAATTTCAATCTCCAATGATTTTAATTTATCTATTAGAACCCAAATTTCTGAAGACATTTGGTCAAAAATACATTATCATTAGAGACACCCCTTACTATTAATATAAAAGGGTTTTGATATACATCAGTAGGTAATTAAATTTATTTTTAGGAACATTTAGAAATAGTTGAAAAATGGATTTGGTTGGGTAGTGATTTGAAGGATAATGATCTGGAAAGATGAATAATTGTTTTGGTATCAACTACATTGTATATTTAAATATTAGTTTTACAGTACATATATTGAATAGTGTTTTAGATTATTGTGAAACAATATTTTGATATATTAATTAATTATGATGATATATACTTGTACTTCTATTTTTTATCCTAAATTGATGCATATAATTTAGAATATTTACTCTTATATTTTAGGCTGTGGGATTCCCTCTTGGTACATTATATTATTTCTATATGATTTAAATTTTCTATTATATGGTGGTTTCATTCATAATATTCAATAGATTTTTGAATGAACCACTTTAATTGTTTTAGAAGGAATATCCTCTCTCGAAGACTATTTTAGGACCTAACTATAAGTTAATATCATGTATATATAGAATATAAGGATTATGGTAATATGGTTTACTATGATCATAAACTATATGGATAATCAAATGTATAGAATTACAAGGATTTTCCTATCGAAATGTTTTAAATAATCTATGTGACATCAACCTCACATGAAAAAATACACTAACATTCCATGAAAAAAGGAACATATGTCGATAAAAGATATTTATCTCTAAAAAACCCCACAAATTCCAAAATCCATCCCATGTTAAATAAGAATAAATCCTATATAATTTACAATGAATAGAGGACCTCATGATGAGAAATTGAGTATCCTACTTCAATAACACCAAAGAATACATTTTTCATCACTCACATTGTAATGTACTCATTACATTGGTATCTATATACACATACTACCAAAATTGTAGTCATCAAAATCAAACTATGTAAATCTTGTGAATGAAAAACTCTATTGATCTATATCTATGAAATCATTAGTTTTTTGATTAATTAATTATATTCCCACCAAAATATTATTTTTTAAAAACATTTATTATTCTAGAATTGACAATTTAAATGATAAAACACACTTTCATTTATTATAACTATTTTATCAATCACATATATGAACAAATTGTTTCATCAATAATTTTTTGAAATGTATGATGTAAGAACACACATTTCTATCCCAATAATTATAATATAGAAATTAAAACTGATAACTCATAAGCATTATATAATAGATACTCAACTAAATTAGTAAAATTTTATTAAAAAATTCCTTAAATCTTAGGTAAGTCATATTTTCACCAATATATGTATTTAGAAATAACAAAATACAACATTGATCGCAACTCACAACTAGACGAATATTTATATACTAAGATAATACTTGCTTTTATTAAAAATTAATTAAATATTTATTACAAAAAAAATAATGTTAATAAAAACATGAATATTGAGACTTTTATCGTCTTGGGAATTAGGTACTTCGAAAAACAATTTAAATCAGGGGACACATCGTCATTATTAAATACTTCATTAACATTCACATATTATTCATCCATTATTATAAAGTATGAGATATCCTAGGAAAATATATAAGATTAGGGTGGGATAGAAATCCCATTATTCAAATTATATAAGAATAACATGAAGAATTCATTTCATGTTATAAAATATGCGGGTTAATATGAGAAAAAAAGGTGAGATTTATAAATATGGACAATGGGGAAAGATATAAAATGGAAACATAATGAAAACATGGGAATGTGGAATGTACATTAGACATGATATCATAAAAAATTTAATGTTTAAAAAATAATATAAAGTAAAATAATTTTCGTATGATAAAATACCACACACCATACATGGAATCTCTTGAGACTCAAACTTACCCAATTCATTGGATTTCTATTTTCCACACCATCATAATCATATCTTATACATGCATATGTTTACCACAAATACTATATAAAATAAGAAAGTATTTCATCAAATTTAATCCCAAGATTATGGATTTCAGGTTACAAAAATGGATTTCCCCAAAAAAAAATTATATATTAAAATATTTTTGAATAATATTGTGTGGAAATAGGTATGGATATACTCCTCCCAAATTTGATGCATTGAAATATTGTAGGGAAATTTCGGTAGAAAATAGTAGTACCTAACAATTCATATGGTGGTTAAGTGGGGGAGAAAGGGGCCTATCATCATTTTTATTTCAAAAGGAATGTGTGGGGGATATTTATGAACATCAAATAACATGAAAATATGGTAATTAAATAGTATATAACTAGGAGGGTGACTGAATGAAAACAGGTTAAGGAAAAATCATAGTGAAATTTCGACATCAAAATGATAGTATTTAAAGATTCCTAAAACTGTATAATTAGTTTTATAGTGCTATATACTAATTTTGAAATATAATTTAGAGGAGTATGGTTGTGGAAAAATATTTCCCAATATTAGGAATTGGGAAAAAAAGGAAAAAATGAAAAGATGCTAGAATAAATATAAAAAGGGGAGGAACCCTTACCTAGAGAGGGAGATTCCAAAATATTGGAAAGTGGTTCTAGAGAGATTGGGGGAACCTTGGAAGGGGTATTGAGAGGTTCAAGAAGAGTAATGACATCCTATAAGGTTTTATAGGGAATATAAATGAGATATTGTGTGTCTTTATATAGGAATAGAGTGTGGAGTGATTTATTATTTCAAAAAACATTGGTTTTGGACAATATATATTGATTTAATAAAAACCAAAAACATCCCATGGTTTATAATAATGTTTGGGAAAAATAGTAGTGGTTTTTATTATTATATAATTCTATAGTCATAACAAATGAATATATTACCCTTGGTGATGTTGAATTGTGTCATGTTCTTACAAAAATTAATTTTTAACCATCAAATATAATATAAGGTTTGTAGGATTCATATAAGATTTATAAAATTAATAAAATAACCGCAAAACACATATATTTAATAGGAATACATTTATTTGGTCATTTATACCTTTTATAGAATTTTTATAAAACTTTTGGGTCATTCTACTTCCATAATACATATAGTATATTTATATCATATTTTATTTTTTACCTGAATATTCAACTATCTCAAAATATTATGAAAAATTCACTATTGGATAATTTTTACATGATGATTCAAAAAATAAATTATATTTTATTAAAATAATTTTATGAATTTGTTAATTATCAAATATGAATCAAAATTGACATGTGGATTAAATGTTTTGTTTTTTTCAATAATAGTTATTGAACACTTATAAAAATTAAAATTTTTATCATAAAAAGTTTATTATAATTTATATGTATTAATAATTATTTATAAATATTTTTTTATTAAATTATTATTTATTTAAAAATAAATTAATTCATCGAAATAAATTCTTAATTGAAATTTCAAATTACCTAGATATATATTTTTGTTTTATCAGATCAATAATCCAAATAAATTTTAATGTTACATAAATAAGGATAACATATATTCATTATTATATTGAATATACATATTCATATTATTTGGTTCATGGTACATAGATCGTTATTACACAAAAAACTATCTAAGGGTAAGGTTCATGCTGGTGAGATTTTCATGGTGTGCATCAACATACATGGTTTGTGTTGTGATCAAGATGATCTAAAACGTTTCACATAAATAGTTTTTCTTGGGATTTAGTAGTTAAATAATGGCTTGGGATCAGTCTTGGGAAAATTAAAGTGATGACATCTACCTCGAACAATCTGATAAATGTTCTTCATATGGTATGATCCTACTGGTTGAGTCCAAAACATCCTTTTTTGTGTATATTGTATGTCTCAAACCATTATATTTATAAAAATCACATGATAAATGCTCAATATAAATATTATCAATTTTAATTATTATTAACTATATTTTAGATCTAATATATTATAATATAATCAATGAAGTTTAAGCATCTTCTATAGCCATAACAATAAATTTTATTCAATTATAATGGTTATTTTATTTAGATCTTTCTGGGTCGAACAATCTTCACCATTTAGAAATTTTATCCTCTAAATTTACCTTTAAAACACTAATATAGACTAATTAATTTCGATTTCATCCCCTCTCATGGTTTCCATGTTGTTTATTAAATCTTTTGGTCTCTCCAAAACACATTTACTAGGGGAATTATGTTAATTCATATAACTTTTCCTACAATATCTGATATATTCACCATATTCTCCTCAAATGAAATTTCAATCTCCAATGCTTCCACATATAGAAGAATTAATTCAAAGGGGTCTAGTATATATTTCCTCAAGAGTGATACATAGAACACATCATTTACAGGATACAGGTTATTGAGTAGTTTTATTTGAAATACCACCACTTTCATTTAACAAAGGATAATAATTAGACCGATGTATCTTGGAAAAAGATTTCCCTTATTCCCAAATCTCAAGATTTTATTCCATGGTTGTTCAATGAGGAATACTTCAACTCCAACCCCAAAATCTAGGTCTCATTTACAATTTTCATAATATATCTTCTATCGAATCTGTGTATCCATGATGTGCTGATGAATGGAATTGAACTTTTCCACCATTTCCACTACCATTTTAGGACCCAAATGTTTTCATTCATCAACTGTATCTCAGCATGTAGGTGTTATCCACCAATTCCCATAATGGGATATACATGGATCCATTTTGGGATCTTGACCGGAAGCTATTATTTTATGATATCTAAGCCAGAGGTAGATGTTGATACCATACTATTTTTAACCTAATCGATCATTCTATGAACATATCCTCATGTTTTTGGATAGTCTATTCAAATTGGACAATTTTTTGATAGTGATAAGTTTTGATTAAGACAAAATAAATATTTATATAATGTTGGATACATTTCCAGATCATGGATGTAAATATTGTATCTTTATTGGTTAAAATTGATAGTAGTGTTCTATGTAGCCTCACCACTTCTAAAATCTTTATCCTTTTAATTTTTTCAAGTGAGAAGTCCTACCAAATTTTATTAATGTGATCATTGTCATGACCCATCTTCACCAAAAGGAGGTAAGGGACAACATTTTTCCAGACCCTTCCTTTTTTAAGTTGAAGGAGAGATAATGACCCCCGAAACCCGCGTTCAATAGGTCCTGGAGTGGCGAACAACACCAATGGTATAGAATTTCACACAACATGGAAGGCATTAACCTTTTTATTATTGAAGGATCGAGAGATAAGATAGCAAACCAAAAAATACCAAGCTGAAAGTAATGGTAAAGAAAAAATTAACCCATTCGCATATTCATTTTCAACAGTAAATGATACATGCCACAAAAACTCCAAAGGTAAAGTAACGAGAAAAAGGAAAATGATAACAGCAAGGACCCCAAGGTCTGAGCTTGTACGGTACCGCATGATCCCTAATGTCCACCTAGAAACTTGAAAGTAGTTTTATAGACGTAGGGTGAGCATACAAGTATACTAAACAGGAAAAACCAAAGACTCTCGTTCACAAGTGGAGAGGAATTCTAATTCCTTGTGAGAAAAGGGACAACCAAAGCACCTAGCAATGAAAACTATCCACCCAAGCCTCACCAAGGAACACTCCCCAAAAAACGATAGTCAAGTAAGGTATAGTAATTGAACATCGAGGTTTGGGTACCCCACACTACCTTCCCACTGGTTATTGAAGACATCCTATGCATCGAACCAACCCCGCCATTCTCACCGTAGTCCCACTGCCACACCCCGCCCGCACACACCTGGGCCATAACCACACATCCCGCCTGCACACACCTGGACACAACCACACATCCCACCCACACACACCTTGGCCACAACCAAACATCCCGCCCACACACACCTGGGCCACAACCACACATCCCTCCCAGAAACACCTGGGCCAGAACAACTACTATCACGCCCGAAGACACCTGGGCATCATCCCGAAGACACTTGGGAAACAACCTGCCCGCAAACAACTGGGCCCACCACAAAAACTACCCTTCCCAAAGATTCATGGGATAATATTGGACATCAAGCCATCACATTCTACCCAAAGAGTCTTGGGCTGTTCGAGAAAGGGAGCAGAAAAGGAGCTAATAACCAGCCACTTATAGGAGTGTTGGAAAAAACACACTCCCCCATGAAATGGGGGTGTTCAGCACTAAGTGATCAACCTGGGTGTGGCGTGAATAACAAACATAGAAACTAAAGATATATATATAGTTAACAGGAACTCATCCCAACCTAGGGTTCCAGAAGCTAACCTAAGAACAAACACCCTCCTCACTAATCACTCGTAACAGAAAGGTACGACACTCACGACCAAGTCAAAACTCATCCCAAAACCAATACCCCCTTCACACATTCTTTCATACATGTTCAAGTTATCTCATTTAGGTGGATTCTACACTATATGGAAACTAACAGGCATAACCACAAGCTAGGAAAAGAGAACATCCAAAAAATAATTTAAGCATTCACACCCAGTTCTCTTGTAAAGTTACAAAAAAAAGGGGATTAGTGAGATCCATCGAAGTATTGGAACCAAATAGAACCTCACAAAAGGGATAAGTTATATCCCTCTAAGTACTAGAAACAACGAAAACCCAGACCCAGACACAGCCCCATGACCCCAAGATCAGGAACCAATGATTTCTCAACAATAGAGGATCCCATCCGAGTTCGTTTCACAGCAGAGCAACCACATAGCTTCAGATTCACAACCAAAAACCATACCATAACTGAGGATCCCATCCCCATCTACACCTTCTCATATGAACCAAGTAGAACAACACTCCTACCACTAATCCGAGTGGGAAAATTATAGGTTCAAGCACACCATTCATTAGGTTCTTCTTTCTGTTTGTTAACTGGGGTGGTCACACATGGATTCTTGTTTAAATGAACATCCATTTAAACTAACCGAGTTTGGTGACTAACCAATTCCCATTCTACAGTTATTTAGTCATCACAAAATAAAATGGTTTGTTATGACACAATGAAAGACCACCAACGACCATGCTTTTTATTGAGCACAAGTCCATATAGTTCACAACACATAACAACATAAAAGAGTACAGCAGAACATCGATGACACCCCCTTCATTCTATAAGGTCCGTTCATTATCTTCATTAAGTTTGGTTCCATAAATCCCCAATGAAACAAAAGGATACCCACCCCGCATGATGCACTATAAGCAAAGATGAAGGAAACCCTACGTGATTGATCAAGGATCGAAGTTCTTCTCCACATACCAAGAACAGGGAAAAGTGCGACTTGCATTAGAGGGATGTTGGGAACTCCAAGGACGAGCAGAAAGACTCTATCACAGGTTCACCACAAGCCTTGGATGGGAGTAACTCCAAATGTAGTAAGGAGAAAAGAGATCCAACCAAGAGGAATAATAAGGAAGTATAAATTACTATGCGATATATAGATAAGTTCCCGTTGTTATGGGATATGGGGATTTGAACGACATTAAATTCAGATCGTCGTTCCCCACTCAGTTGGGTGGTTACACATGATGGGATTAATTGTTATTTAATTTCCCCCATTGGGGAAGTTCCTCAGGATTCTTGTGTATTAATTATGGGATTTAAATGGCTTTGAACCACGTAAAAATGGTTAAAAAGGCCCAACAGAGGATTTACGGAAAAAAAATTGTAGCAGAGAAACCCAACAAGGCTGGGTGACAACGATCGGCCGCGCCGATTGGTCAGGCCAATCGGTTGCCCCGATTGGTCGCACAGATCGGTCTCACACTAGTCGGTCTCTCACCGAAATGATGTCCTACCACCGATAAATCACCCTTAGGATCCGAAAATTGGCAAAGGGTTGGACTGTGAGTGTCTGGGTCATCACATCAGATACATCTCAAGGAATTATCACCCTCGAGAATTTAAAACCAGACCTGATAAAAAGAGGGGGGGTGTCCAAACAATAACCCCAGAAGATACCTCTCAGGAGTGAACCTCTTCAACACATGGGAACGCCTTCCCTCCTTAAGAAACGATGCAACATTTAAGGTTCAAGCTATCCAGTCATACGGGTTAGGGATTTTCTTCCTCCATGTCAAGATACTATCCGCTTTAGGTGGAACTGACTTGCTCGCATGGGTTTAATCGCATCCACCTTAATTCATGTTGATTGGGGATCGGTTCACCCCTCCCCGCAGTCAGCAGAATTCCATAGTTAATAATGTAAAGTGTTCCATCACAAACAAGTACAACAAACAGAACCCCTCAAAATAGCTCTGGTTCCTAGGCGCACATCTGCGTCTCCCGTTCCCAGGTACTTTCTTCAAGCCCACCATGCCTCCACCACACACGAACTAGAGGAATGGTTCATCCATGGAGCACCATCTCCTCACGATCCTCGATCATCACTGGTCACTCCACAAACGTTGCATCATCTTCGATATCTAGCTTTCCCCATTCAAGGATGTGTGAGTCGTCGTGCAGATACCGACGAAGCTGGGACACATGGAAGACAGCGTTAAATCTTTGTAGCTGTGGTGGAAACAGAAGCTGGTAAGACACCTTGCCAAGCCGCTGAAACACAAGGAAGGGTCCGATGAACCTGGGAGAAAGCTTTCTCCCTCTGCCAAACCCCCGCTGCCCACGCCGAGGGGAGACCTTCAAGAACACTTATTCTACAACCTCAAACTCCAAGGGTCTCCTCCAATCGTCGGAATATGACTTCTTCCGGTCCTTATCCGCCTTCATTCTCTCTCGTATAAGCTGCACCTTCTCTGTCATGCTCTACACCACCTCCGGGCCAGGGACGCCTGCCTCTCCGACTTCTGTCCAGCACAGGGTGAGCGACATGGTCTTCCGTACAAGGCTTCGAACGAAGCCATTCCAATGATAGATTTGTATCTATTATTGTCGAATAACTCTACCAGAGGAAATTGTGGCACCCACGACCTCCCAAAGTCCAGAACGCATGCTCGCAGAATATCTTCCAAGGTCTGGATGTTGCGCTCTGTCTGTCCATCTGTCTGGGGGTGGAAAGTAGTACTAAGACGTAGCTGGCTTCCAAAATCATGCTTCAATCCCCTCCAGACTCGTGAGTTAAACCGTGCATCCCTATTCGAGACTATAGACGTTCGAACTCCATGAAATCCCACTACCTCATCCACGTACCAATGTGCTAAGGAATCCACTGCACTCGACTCCTTGATCACCAGAAAGTGAGAAAATTTTGTCAACCGGTCCACCATTACCAAGATAACGTCATAGACACCTTGAACCTTGGGTATTCCCATGACAAAATCCATCAAGATGTCATCCCACTTCCACTCGGGAACGTCTAAAGGTTGCAACAAGCCGCCTGGAACATGGTGTTCAGTATTCACATGTTGACACACTAGGCACTTTGCTATGAACTCTACTACTACTTGTTTCACCCCGGGCCCCCAGAACTATCTCCTCAGTCCCTGGTACATCTTATAAACTGTTCGGAGCACCGCTAAGGGCATGTTTTTGAACTCACTCAGAACTCTCTCGCGCATCGCCTCTAGAACAAACAACTTTCCTCAGAATAGCACCCGATTCTGACCATCCTCTATCCACCCTTCTGGAGCATCACCTTGGATAACCTAGTCATGCACCACTTCACTTTATGAGTCTCCCCACTAAAACTCCTCTACCTACCATTACATAGAATATTGTAGTGTCATCTGACACAGGTAGCCTCTACCACCATCCATCCTTGCATCCAATTGTTTGGCAGCCAACTCTTCCATCTCCTTCCAAGTTTCTGTGACTTCCTGCTCAAGGCATCAGCCACCACATTCCCATTTCCTGAGGTGTAGGAAATCTCGAAGTCGTAGTTTTGAAGGAATTCCATCCACCTTCGATGCCGTAAGTTCAAATACCGCTGAAAGAAGACATACTTCAAGCTCTTGTGATCAGTGAAGACCACAAAGCGCTCCCCGACGAGGTAGTGCTGCCACATCTTTAGTGAGAACATGACCGCCGCAAGCTCCCGATCATGGGTGGAATAGTTACGCTCTTGGGGACATAACTACCTAGACCTATAGGAGATCTTCCCATGCCGCTGCATCAACACACATCTAAGGCCTTTCCCTAAAGAATCACAGAACACCTCATACAGTGCCCCTTCCTCCGGCAGCCTCATCACTGGGGCACTAACCAACTACTCCTTCAGATAGATGAAGGTTGCCTCGCACTGCCCATCCCATACGAAAACCCAATCCTTCTTTGTCAAAGCTGTGAAAGGTGATGAAACTCAGGATATGTTGGGCACGAATCTCAAATAGTAACCTAATAGCCCGAGGAAACTATGAATCTCTGCCACATTCTTGGGTGCTGCCAAAGAAACAACCACCTCGACTGTCGATGGGTCCACTTATATCCCCTGCTCGGACACCATGTGCCCAAGTAAGTTCACTTCTCGCATCCAAAACATGCACTTGGATGACTCCCCATAGAGTTGGTTCCATCATAGGACCTCTGAAACCATTCTCAAGTGATCAGCCTAATCCTCCTCTGATCTTGAGTAGATCAAGATATCGTCAATGAATATGACTACAACCCGATATAGGTACTCCCAGAAGATGGAGTTCATGAGCCCTATAGACACAATTAGAGCATTCATAACACCGAACAACATGACTACAAACTCAAGGTGCCCATATCTGCACCTGAAGGCAGTCTTCGAAATGTCACCCTCAATCACCCTCAGCTAGTGGTATCCTGACCGCATGTCAATCTTAGAGAACCAACCTGATCCTTTCACCTGGTTAAAGAGATCATCTATCCTCAGGAGGGGGTAACGGTTCTTGATCGTTACCCGGTTCGGTCTCTGGTAGTCTATGCATAGCCTGAGACCACCATCCGCCTTCTTGCCGAATAAGATTGGAGAACCCCATAGTGACACACATGGTCAAACAAAACCATTCTTCATCAGATATTCAATCTAAATCTGTAACTCTCGTAGCTCTGAAGGTGCCATCCAGTAGGGAGCCATCGAAATTGGATGAGCACCAGGTTGAAAGTCTATCTAAAACTCGATGTCACTTCGAGGGGGTAGAGTCGTCACCTCTTCATGGAAGACGTCCATAAACTCACTGATGACCCCGGAAACTTCCACTATCTCTGCATCCAATTACTCCACTGATAGGTCAGCTAACAAGGAGAGGAGGGGTTCTCCTCGCCTACTACTCCCCTGGAAACTCCACTCGCCGATGAAAGTCACCCGTTGGCGGCCCAAGTTTGAAAACACAACCCTTCCTCGGATGCAATCAATGATGGCACATACAGAGAACAACCAGTCAATGCCTAGGATGATATCGTATGGCTGTATCTACAGCAGTAGAAGATCCATGATTGACTAATGTGTCCCTATCATCAGTTTTCGTCCTCGACAAATTTACAACAAGTCGGTCTGACCTCCGACTGGTGTGCTCAACACAAGTGGAACTGGAAGTCTCTCGGTGTCTAAACCCAAGAGCATGGGCCAGACTGGGTGTGACAAAGGAGTGAGAATCTCATGTACCGAGCAAGGCATATGAAACGGTACTAAACAAGTTAATCGTACCTTGAACGACCTCTGACCCTGCCGGAACTGCTGCCTCCACGGCGTGCAACTTCCCATGCCTAGATCCTCTGCCTCTCAGCTGTTGGCCAACTCCCCGACCACACCTAGTTCGAGGTACCTGAGGAGCGCCCGAAGGACGGCCTCCTCCTGCAACGTCTACCCTCGGTGGAGCGGGAGCCCGCTGCCCCTACTGCTGCTACAGAAAGAGCCTAGCTGGGAACTGCTGCTGCTGAGGTGGATGATGGACCTGCCCACCCCCATCGTACTATATTCTATCCGGGCATTGATTCCGAAGGTGCCCATGGATTCCACATATGAAGCATCTCGGCCTTGATCCCGAAAGGAAATGGCGAGGTCCAGGAGATCAAAACTAGAACTACTGAGGCCTGCTCCCTGTTGGTCGGAACCTCGAGGTCCATGATGCTGGAGGCCTACTGTTGACAGCCTTCCCCATCGACGAGCCCAACTAGATTCCATCTGACGATACACCTCCCAGCGTATGCATCCTCTCCACCACTTTAGCCTTTTCTGGATCTCTAAGTATGTCGGTAGGGTGAAGGGATTAACAACATACTAGAGAGAAGGTCGAAGTGCCTCCTCCAAACGTCTCGCCCCGAGAATCTTCATCCGGAAACAGGTCCAGAGCAAATCAGAGGAGATCCTTGAACTTGATCCCCAACTCTCTTACTAACATGATCCCCTGTTGGAGGGAGAGTAGCTCCTGCCTCTTCTAAGCCTTCATCGTGGAAGAGTGGAATTCCACCCCGAACTCCTTCTCAAAGTCTTCCCACGTCACCTCGGTCTCCGTATTCTCGCCAAGATAAAGCGTCCACCACTGATGCACTGCTCCACACATGTGGCTTACAGTCAGAGGAACCCAATATTCAGTCAGAGCTCAGATCAAGTTGAAGGCTATCACTAGCTCCTCTAGCCATCTCTCCGTCTCCAAGTCTGAGATGTTTCCCTCGTACTTCCCAAGGATCTGTCGCTGAAAGGCTCGAAGCCTCTTCTGCAACTAATCATCCTCCTCCTCTCGGTCATTACTCTGCAGATCGAACAAGTCAACCTCATGGTCCTTGATCACCCACACTAATTTTGGTCGCCTCCCAGGTTCCATAGCTACAAGGCAAACAAAGAATTTTTAATCCTGAGTAGTGTAGAATATTGTTCTTAAATTTTGTTAGACTTATTTATTTATTTTTGAATTCCCAAGTCACCCATGAAACAAAAGAACACAAGTCATTCTGATGTAAGTACCTTTCCTAGGGTCTCTACCATGTAATCAGTGTAGCCTCATTTGGTCGTTCGGTAGGTCTAGATGCCTTGCATAGGATCAAGGGGGGCCCTAAAATCCCATGTCCTAGTAGGTCTTCCCTGGCCTAATTTACGCACCAAGGTCACCCGACACTGTTGCCCTACCACCCCACCCAATCCTCATTGTTCCTAACTCTATACTCCTTCATATCTCTAAACCCACCTATTATACAATTCTTTCATGACCCGCCATCAACAAAAGGAGCGAAAGGACATCAGATTTTCAGGCCCTTCATTCTTTAAGTTGAAGGAGAGATAATGACCCCCGAAACCCGCCTTCAATAGGTCCCTGAGTGGCGACCAGCACCATGGTTATAGAATTTAACACAAAATAGAAGGCGTTAACCTTTTTATTATTGAAGTATCATGAGATAATATAGAAAACCGAACAATACCAAGATGAAAGTAAAGGTAAATCCAAATGTAACCCACTCCCATATGCATGTTCAATAGTAAATGATACAAGCCACAAAACTCCAATGGGAAAGTTCCATGAAAAAGGAAAATACAGCAGAAACTACCCCATGGTCCAAGATAGTATGTTCCCGCATGATCCCTGAAGTCCTCCTGGAAACCTGAAAGCAGTTTTATATACGTAGGGTGAGAATACAAGTATACTTAGTAGGGAAAACCAAAGAATCACGTGCACAAGTGGAGAGGCATTCCAATGCCCTGTGAGAAAAGGGACACCCAATGCACCCAGCAAGGAAATCTATCCACCCAATCCTCACTAAGGCACACTCCCCAAATAACACAAGTTAGGTAAGGTATAGAAATAGAACATCGATGTTTGGGTACCCTGCGCCACTTTCCCACTTGTTATTGAAGACATCCTATGCATCGAACCAATCCCGCCATTCTCAACACAGCCCCACTGCCACACCCTGCCCGAACACACCTAGGCCACAACCACACATCCTGCCCTCACACACCTGGGCCACAACCACACATCCCACCCACACACAAATGGGCCACAACCACACATGTCTCCCTCAAACACCGATGCCAGAACAACTACCGCCACACCCAAAGATACCCATTCCTCATCCCAAAGACACTTGGGAAACAACCTACCCGCAAACAAATTGGACAACCACCACAACTACCCTGCCCGAAGATTCATGGGAGAATAATGGACTTTAGGCCATCATAGCCTGCCCAAAGAGTCTTGGTCAATTAGGGAAAGGGCCCAAAAAAGGATCTAATTACCAACCACTCAAAGGAGTGTTGGAAAAAACACCCTCCCCCATGAAATGGGGGTGTTCTACACTATGTGCTCAACTTTGGTGGGGTGAGAATAAGAAACATTGATACTATAGATATATATATATAGTTAACAGGCACTCATCCCAACCTAGGGTTCCAAAATCCAACCTAAGCACAAACACCCTCGTCACTAATCACTCGTAAGAGAAAGGTACGACACTCACGACCAAGTCACAACTCATCCCAAAACCAATACCCCCTTAAACCATTCTTTCTTACATGTCCATGTGATCTCATTTAGGTGGATTCTACCCTACTAGGAAACTAACATAAATAACCAAAAGCTAGGAAAAGTGAACAACCAAACATCAATTTAAGCATTCACACCCGGTTCTCTTGTAAAGTTACAACAACAAAAGGGGATTAGTGAGATCCCTCGAATTATTGGAACCAAAGAAAACCTCACAAGAGGGATAAGTGAGATCCATCTAAGTACTGGAACAAAAAGAAAACGCTGACACATCCCCATGTCCCCATGACTAAGAACCAATGATTTCTCAACAATAGAGGATCCCACCCGAGTTCGTGTCACAACAGAGAAACCACATAACATCAGATTCACAACCAACAACCGTACCATAACTAAGGATCCCATCCCTGTCCACACCTTCTCATAAGCACCAAGCAGAACAAAACTCCGACCACCAATCCAAGTGGGAAACGTCCATGTTCAAGCACATCATTCATTAGTTTCTTCTTTCTGTTTTTCAACCGAGGTGGTCACACATGGATTCTTGTTTTACTGAATATCCATTTAAACTAACCAAGTTTAGGTGAATAAACAATTCCCATGATACAGTTATTTAGTCATCACAAAAGTCAATGGTTTATTAGGACGCAAGTAAAGACCACCACCAACCACGATTTTTAGTGAGCACAATTCCATACTGTTCACAACACATAACATCATAAAAGAGTACAATAGAACCTCGATCACACCCCCACTATTCGTTAAGGTCTGTTATTTATGTTCGTTATGTTTGGTTCCATCAACCCCCATAGAAAAAAAGGATACCCACCACAAATGATGCAACGTAAAGAAAGATGAAGGAAACTCTACTTGACTGATCAGAGATCAAAGTTCTTCTCCCCGCGCCAAGAACAGGGAAGAACGCGACATGCAGGGGAGGGACGTCGGGAACTCCAAGGATAAGCAGAAAGACTCTAGCACAGGTGCACCACAAGCCTCGGAAGGGGGGAACTCCAAACGTACTATGAAGAAAAGGGAGCCATCCAAGAGGAAGAAGAAGGAAAGATAAATTCCCTTGTGATATAGAGATAATATCCTGTTGTTACAGGATATGGGGATTTGAACGGCTTTAAATTTGGATCCTGGTTCCCCACGCGGTTGGGTGGTTACACATGATGGGATTAATTTTTATTTAATATCCCCCATTGGGGAGGTTCCTCCGGATTTTTGGGTATTAATTATGGGATTTAAATTGCATTGAACCACTTAAAAGGGTTAAAAAGGCCCAATAGAGGAGTTATGGGAAAAAATTGTAGAAGAAAAACCCGACATGGCTAGGTGACACCGATCGGTCGTGCTGATCGGTCACGCCGATGGGTCGCACACCGGTCGGTCGCTCACCGAAATGACTTCCTACCACCGAGACATCACCCTTAGGATCCGGAAATTGGAAAAGGGTTTGACCGTGGGGGTCTGAGTAATCACAATCATATTTTTATGATAATCCACCACAACCCATAGGGAATATTTTCTTTTGATTTTTTCAAAAGAACAATGAAAAATTCCATTATTATGTTTTCCCATTTTCATTTAATTTTCCATAATGTTTGCATTATCCCCTTGTATTTTTTCCATTCATCCATCACATACTTACAAAGCATATAT
The DNA here is from genome assembly GCA_963277665.1 of Viscum album. Lineage (NCBI taxonomy): Eukaryota > Viridiplantae > Streptophyta > Magnoliopsida > Santalales > Viscaceae > Viscum > Viscum album. Next base: position 268,718,716 of record OY728151.1, on the reverse strand, counting down.
ATTGATTTCTATTCCATGATATACATCTTCATATTTTACCACCTATACTACTCTCACAGAACATGATACATATCAGTGCCCCCTGAATTAATTTATATGGTTGTGCTATGTGAATCATCCAATAGTTCCTTATTTAACTTAGGATATGATGGTATACATTATATTGACCCAAATCATACAACCACTTATTCATTAATTTAAAACTCAGAGGCATTTCTATTTATTATAGCTACCATCTTCATTTGAATTTACATATCACATCTTTGATCATACTTTATCCTCTCAAGATGGTATGGTTGATATTTTTACCCTATAATATAGTACATGACTATTACATCATTTTAATGATAAAATACATAATATCATTACGTATTCAAGTTCAAATAATTTAGTGTCTTGAAACAATAAGGCTTATGAAATAAATTAATTAATAAATCATAAACATAATTTAATTAAATTATATCTATATTCATAGTGTTTATCTCATTCTCTTTAGTACATGTAATCACATGAGAATAAAAATCCATGAATGGAGTGAGAAAAAATCCCATTTAAAGGATAATTATGAACATGAATCAATATTTCATGGGTGTTCAAAATCATCATCATCATCATAAAATAATAATAGGATCATTATAATAATCATGATATAAATTATTATATAATGTAATTAAATAGGAAAATTAATAGAAATGAAGCATCATGTCTTAGTGGTCAAATACAACACATAGTTGTGAACAAAACTATCATCATGTTCATGCATAAAATATTTGTATAATCATATCACCATCAGTATGAAACAATCTAGAATCATGTTTGTGAATATTGAAAATTATCTCATGAGATACATCACATTACACAATGATTTGAAGGTATATATAATTATAGGTCCACCTGTCACATTATAACATTTAAATATTCATTCTTTCCACATAGAATGTACAAAAATTGTAGTCTCAAAATAACCCATGGAAAGGAATTGAATTCATAATAATATCATAAATCATAATTTCATGAATAAAATTTGGGGTTACCAAATTAAAATGGGAATAACTTTCTTGCATTATGAATAATAAATATGGAGTGAAGAAGAAATAATCTTAATGGAGTCGACATGTATTTTGTAAATAAGAGTTCTTTAGAAAAAATTAATATATTTTTTGTAAACCAAGTAGAAGACATGTATATCTAGTAAATTATATGATAATAATAATGAAATTATATTTAAGGAATATTAAATGAATATCAATAAAGATATTATTGTGAAAAATGGAAAACTCAAGGAAATAGTTTTGGGTTTTAGAATCCCCTTACATTAATTCCCTCTTAATTTGGACTCTTTTGTGCCTCATGAATAATAAAATTATGGTTACTAAAAAAAAATAATGAAGTTAATTAAATAAATTTATTAGTATATTGATCAAATATAATCATTGGACTCAACATTAGAAGATATTTTTGATAAAATTGATGTGTTTTATATCATCCTTTTATTTAAAATCTATTGTTTTCCTAGATTTTCATATTTCGTTAAATTTAGATGATAAATTTTTATAATTAAGTTCAGAAATTTAGAATACAGTTAATTACATATTCATATATTATATATAATTTATTTTATCCATCTATTAATTTGGATTTAAAAATTTTCTTGGAAATGTCTCCGTAGGTGGTTAGATGAACTTAAATAGAATATTGTCAAAAGGGAAGGAAATTGATGTATGAGATTTAGTTTGTCATAAATATGATAATTATTGTAGGTTAACATTATTAATATAATTTTATCTTATTTTAAATTCATTTCTTCATCATATGGGTTTAAAAGAATGTTTGAAAAAATAATAAAGAGAATTTGAAAATAGGGAAGAGTTAATAGAGACTTACTCTCCCCTCGATGCAACTTCTCGTATATGACACTCTAAATCATTGTTGATTGGAGTTTGATTCCTCCAAGACGTCCCTATTAATTTTAATAGTCTTAATAGGGGGGATTTGGGTAGATATTTGTATTTTTTATTTGTGTTATTAGTGTTTCTCAAAGTTAAGGGAGAGGGGTTATTTATAATTGATGAGAGGTGTGTTTTTAGGATAAAATTTTAAATAAATTAATATACCAATGAAAAAACATGTGATTGTTATTTTTAGACAATATAAATCATAAATTAATATAATATAATGATTATAAGACTATATATGCCCTTTACAATTTCAATTTATTAATTTATTTATAATTAATTTTCACTAAAAAAATAATTTTCTCTGGAACCAGGTGTGACTTTTGGATTTCGAAAGTTCATTTTTAGGATTGGAAATTGAGATTATTGTATTTTAATGAATCATTTATGAAATAAAATATTTCAGGTACAAACATGATGTTATATAAAATATTATATCATTTTTACATCATCAATGCCGAAATTTAAGATACATTGGTTATGTGAAAAAATATATTTTTACTACTATCCTAAAAATTGATGTATCTCAAAAAATTAAAAAAATATAAATTCAATGTGATGATTTAATAAATGATATTAATCTTATAAAAATATATTTCTAAAATACGAAATTTTATTTTTTAATTTAAAAAATGATCTATTCAAAATTCATTACGATACACTTTATTAAAAATGTTCTTATATTTTATTTGAATTTACTAATCATGGTTATTTTTGGGGATGATATAATTTATATTTATATACTTTATGCCTAATAAATATCATTTTTATTATAATTATTTTTTTTGGTAAAATTCCTTTTCCAATGGTCTTGTTACCATTCCCAACAATCATGTTACTATTCTCAATGGTCAAATTTCTATTCCAACTATTACATCACTAATTGTACATTCAACTCAATTTTTTTAACAAAATATTAAACATAATTTTTCTCATGATTATATATTTCCAAAATTTTAGTTGGTTTAATAATATTTTTATTCATTTCTATAGTGTTTTTAATGGGGATATTATTTTTATAGATTGGGGCGATCATATTTACATATTTTAGCTATTATGTTTTTAATTATTTGTCTAGTTGTAATGTTTAGGATTTTCAATTAGTTTCATTGAGGAATAATGTAATAGTATTTAGTAATTAAATAATTTCTTTGTTGGAATTTCTAATTTTTTTGTGCATAATATAATAAAATGTAATATAACAATCATTTATTCAAGAAATATAATTCATTAAATACAGTAGGTCGTTACAACCTTCAACACTTTAGAAATATCCTCCATTAAATCCAATCATATATTTTCTTTGAAAAAATTCAATGGTATCTCGGTTTCATTGTTTCCTTTGTTTCCCATGTTACCTATACATACTTATGGTTTATCCACTTTACATTAACAATGTGAGTTGTATTATTTCATAGATCATTGTCTCTATGATAGAATATTGTCATTGTCTACTCTTTATATGAGAGTATATTATGAAGTCCAACCACCACTAGAATTGGTACATGTGAGGTATCAGTTATTTAATTCCATAGAAGTGATTCCATAAAGTCATCATGATCATAAAGAAAAACATAGTGGAAGTGAAATATGATATGCCACTAGTCCTATATGATCCATTATCTCAAATGGGAAACTGTAATTTTTCATAAGCATCCCTTTTCTTCCTATAATACGTTCGACTAAGATTCCACTGAATATTCCCAAAGCGTGGTTGGCTACATGGGCTCATGCGCATCTCCACAAATGCTAGAGGCTGCAAAATAATAGTTAGGTCCTCAGTTCTATCATTGGGGATTATATTCCCTCATCCCTAGAGTGTATCATAATTGATATACAATAACTAAAAAGTAGAGAAACATATAAATCAAAAAAATATTGGAATGTAGGAATATATATATATATATATATAAATAATACAGAAAAATAATATCATTTACAAAAGATAAGGATTCGTGCCCCTTTTATAAAAATTAACCAAAACATGTTTACATGGATGTTTTAAATTACTTTTAATGAAATTCCAAAAAAAAATAAAGCTAGCATCATGAGACAATCCTCAGTCCCATGAGTAGAAATTAATAACATATATCTAGATTCTTTCTCTTATCCTCTCATTCAGTCATATAGTCTATTCGAGTACCATCAGCGGCCTAAGCACAGTGAGAGGTACAATCCTAGTAGAAACCAACCAAATGTATAATTCAATCTAGTCAGTTATCATATAATATTCGAATTGTGTAGGAATTAATGAAATATTCATTTAAGTGCTTAAAATAATCACCCTATAGTGGTTAGATATCCCATGGACACCCATCCTCTACTACATGCATTGGCCGAGACAGAATGTCCCTGAATTAGCAGTCAATCCTATATCATTTTATAATCACATTCATTTAATTAATCAATATCATTTAATAATTATTTCACAGGACCTATCACATAACCCAGTGTCCCTGATATAGATATGTGATAAAAAAATTCCAATATAGGCCATCAATAATTTTTAAGTCTCAGAACGAATCCAATCAAGTTCTTAGGCTTGGACAATACATCATATAACTTATTTATTTAATTATAAATTTATTAACATAGGCCCATCATTTTAATTCCTCATTTTAATAATGTTATTAGTCCATTATTTTCACAATCCAAGATACTTACAAGGAAATACTTGGAATTTCTAATGGGAATCCTAGAATCACTCTTTGTGTGGTATAATATCATTTCCATTTAATTACATCACAAGTTATCCACTAAAGGATACAAATTCTCAACCATGGTGTATATTATTAACATCCCTATGAGTCTGTCCTTGGTATCCCATAAGGATTCCAAGTATCACATGGGTGTATAGTAGTCATCCCCCATGGATATTTCTTTTTAGTTCTCTATGGAGTCCAAGTGTCACTTGGGTGTATCCAAGGAAGTATCCAGATGATCTGATCCCTTGTGTTCATATATGATCCGATGTGTCTCGCATGGAATATATTAATTCAGTGAATATAATGTAATTAAATCAAAGTAAATAACCATTATCAATTAATTTAAAACTCAACTCTAAACATGCATCAAGAAATTGGCTAAGCTTTGAATGTCTATATTCTTATGTATCTTGCATTAGAATTTCATTATAAGGGGAATCTAATACTTAATCATCCATGTACATTGAAAGAGTTTAGGGGAATGGCTTCCATTTCCTCTTCACTGTGATTATAATTTAAAATTCATATTATAATTCAATTCAATTACAATTGAATATTAAATATTAAAAATCCCATGGAAATGGGTAATAGGTACACCTCAAAGGTAAAAAATTCATAAATCCACCCATGGTGGTCCAATTAACAAAAAACACACACCCCATGAGTGGATATAATTCAATGTTCTTGACCTATATTAATTTATCTATAGCATCCATTATTTATATAGGTCATACCTATAAATTCAAGTCAATAATTTAATTCCATTTCAAGGGTGTGGTTCCAATAATCGGGCGAGTATCACAATAACACACACAGATATATATATATAAGCACTTTGACGCTGAAGGAAAATCATGATAGAAAGTATTATTGGTTCGTAGTGGATAGCTTTTCAAATTATAGATCATTATTCTACTCAAATTAGTAATAAAATGAAGAACAATTGAAGAAAATGGAAATAGATAGTATTTGATATGTCATCCCACCTTTTTATTACATAACATTTCATTACATGATAGGAAAAAGAGTTTTTTTCATGTTTATATTTTATAAAAAAAGGTAATTAATACATGAAAACATAAAACAATCTTCTAAATCCACTTCAAATACACATTCATGGGATCACCCTAAGTTATAATTTTTGTATCTCATAACCTAAGGTTATACACCTGGGGAAATGGGCGAGTATGAATCCTAGTAACAGAAATAAACAATTGAGACATATAACTTGTGATCCTGAGACAAAACAATAAGAATATAGGGAATAATTATAATGCATGATAAAGGAAAATAGCATAATAATAAGAACATGATTCGTTAAATGGGTATATGGATACAATATTTGAATTTAATATTCATAAGAATGTCATTAGGGTTAATCAAAAATGTTTCATAAGTGAGAATTACCAAGGATATTTCCCAAGGTATCATAAAACATGTCATCTATAGAGATTATATACATTACAAAATGCATTTGGGGACTATGAGGCTGCACCAATTATGTGTATTAATTTTTCCTAAGTCACATAGATTGTTATAAATCATTTCATTAATTACTCATCGAGGAAAAATAATAGTATTTTTATCAAAATATTAATATACAAAGTATCCTTAGAGATGTAACTATACTATATTTTTAACCCATCAAGGTAAATGCGTGTTTAATATTTTTAAATATGTGAATTAAAATAAATTTTTAAATCAAGACGATTCCCTTTAAAGGGAATATATATTCTGGAATTGAAATAAAAAGGAAAATATAATATCTCATAAAAAAGGGGGAAATTTTGGTATTAAATTTGGCCACAAGACAAGCAAAAATCATGGTTCTAGAAAATGGAAATTGGGGGGGGGGACAATGGAATAACATTCATAAAATACCATTATTATAGTAGTGTGATAAATAAAATTAGATCAAGAAATTATTTTGTAAATTTTAGGACATACAACATAAAAATAGAATTTCAATTGAAAAGGGAAGTGAATATTTCCCATACCTTAAGAGTAGTTCCTAAAACTAGTTGTTGGAATAATGGGGGCTTCAGGACAACAAGGGTAGACTCCTTAGAAGAGAAAATTAACAGAACTTCATGGAGGATGTATTTGGAGTGAATGGAATTAGGGAAATTTTTGGGTAATTAAATGATAAGTGGTTTATTTTTTTAATATTTTTGAAATATTGGAATTCAAAAACAAGGATGTAAAAAATCGAAAACCATTGTCTTAACCATGGTTTTTACTCATTATTTTATAAATTTGGGCCACACATGAGGTTATTTTAATCAAAATATACCGAAATTAATTTTTAAATGCTTATTTGGCATGTAAAAGTAATATTTCTATGAAGTAATGTTTTTAAAAATCAATTTTTTTGACTTAGTAAATAACTTATTTATTTAGAAATTGAATAATATTTATTAAATTAAACAATAGAAATTAATTAAAGTTATTTATATCTTGGATTTTTTTTACATAATTGTTACATCATTATGTCATAAATATGATGTCATAAAATATAACAAAACTCACAAACCGTATTTATTTACTATTCACAAAAAATAATGTATTTTAGAAAATTATCATAAATTCACCCAATCCAAAATTCGACATGCTGATTTCAAAAATGTTGTTTATTTTATCATTAAGATTTATCAAATATTATAATTTTATCATTTAAATGTATAAATAATTATTTATTGAAAAAATTGTTGTTTTTAAGGAAAAACCAAATTTCTAACACTTTAACAATATTTCATAGGACACAATTTAATTATTTTATTCATTTTCATTTAAATAAAATTATTTTAAGAAACTATTTTATTAAAAACTATTTAGAATACAATTTTTTTTGGAAAAAATACATTTTTTCTATAAATCTACAATTATGTTTTATTTGTGTCCAAAAATATAATTATGAAATTATTCTCTATTCAAATTATTTTTTATTAAATGACTATTATTAATAGGAATTTATCGAATAATAATTTATTTTAATTTATTTTACACTGTAATAAATTAGGGTCTAGTCATATAACCCCATATTACTCCCATAAACTTCTTGTGGGTAGTTGTGCACTGATTATAGTTTCGTGGTGTGCCTCGGCTAACATCGACCAAGTGGTAATCACTATTAACTTTAACTTCTCCACTATGTGATATAATTCAACCTTTACAAGTAGATTTTTGTATTAGAATTTGTTAAGAATGAAATCCAGTGATTAATGCTCCCTCCCATGTTCTGAGAAATGGGATTAAAATAGACTGACTCTTTAAGTTGAGGCAACTGATTCAAATTTCTATATAAATTTTCCATTTTTCATTACTAATTTTAAATAATAACTATAAGAATAAAATTATAAACCAATGGTCATATTTTACCAAAAATTAAATAATTGTTGAATCCAGATTTTTACCTTTCCCTTAATACTTTATAAATATAACATTGTTATTAAAGAGTCAATGATTTTTCATTTAAAATAAAATTAAAAAAAATTCATGATACAAATATTATTAAAATGAATTAAGTTCATTACATTATAAGCCTCAAAATAGCATGGATGATACTAAAAAGAAAAAATAATAGATAAAAATGAAGTAATAATCACTGATTTGGATAAAAAAATACATTTGGTAATCAAATCCAAGATATAATGGAGGAATGGTTGAAAATCGAAAATCTTTCTCAAGGAGGATCTCTCAAAAGTGTCGTCTTCCAATGAGGGAGAATAGTAAAAAATTAGGTTTAAATAATAGATTACATGAAGTCAAAATAAAAAAATCACCAATATATCTAGTTCACATAGTTTTTCTAATGTTTTGGTTGATCCATGATCCAATTATGCACACGGTGATATATATAGGGGATACAAATACAAATAGTGTGCACGATTTCTCTAACCATACAGAAATAGTGAAACATTCCTCTATTAAAGGTATTATGTTTTTCCAGAACAATGTGCCCTGAATCGCATGGTTTATCAATTCATACGGCCTGTATCTTCCCACTTCCTAGCCTTTCATGGTAATTATTAACAATTTTTAATTCCCTAAAATGTTTCCACTATCCATTTTCCAAGACTGTTTCCCCACAAAATATGGGATCCACGATTCAAATAATCCTCGTCCACAAATTTTACCTCCTTAACCTCAACTGGATTTCACATTAGTCAATAAATATAATATAATATTAAAATTGATTGAATTTAAAATAATTTGTACCTTAAGAAATAACTAGTTTCTTAAAAAAATCCACAAAAATGAAACGTTCTACTGAATTTCCCTTCCATATATTGGGAAACCTAATCTATGAAAAACATTGGCCACAATTCTCATACATTGGCCTCACCCCCTAGGTCTTTTCCTATACATGTCCATCCTACCATAGCACTCGTACAAGAGGCACAAACCAACAATAATGAACCCTCATGATCTGATCCAAAATATGAGTTAGATGCTCTTTAAAGTACAAATATACTTGAAAATAACCCACCTGCAGCTAAAAATAATTGGATAGTTATGAATGATAACATTAACTATAAGCTACCTAGATGACATCATGAAAAACTCGGTACCACTCATGTAACTACAGCTAATAGGCTACTGGCCAGACTCTCTCCAGAATCTCGAACAACACATAATATCATTGTAAAATATTACCTTCTATTATGATCCTCTTGTGTCATAGCCTAGGTGAGACACATAAAACACCTGATCCCTAACTTCAAACTCTATAGTTCATATACAACAATCAGCTATGATTTTTTTCAATTCTTTACAGTTTCCATCCAAATCCAATTCAATTAAACTTTCACCATGATATCATAAATGAGAGGAAGTCAAAGAATAGCTGCCTACCATACCATTATCTAACATAGGGGTGATCAGCTTTCATTCCTTTAAAAAGCCACATATGGTTCCACCAATATATTTTCGACACCCCAATCTTCCACGGTACACTTCCTTTTTAAAAAATTCAATAGCATGTCATGTACGCAACCCCGAGTTCAGGCACCACATGACATATGAGACCAGACTTTTAAAAATTTATAATGAATAGTATTAACTGAATGTTGAATTTTTATATATCCCATATAATTTTAACATTCATCTTTTTTTTGATTCGTAGACATAATATAAGGACAAATTCATTTTTTTAGATAAAAGAAGTATTTTTCAAAAATATAGTATGTTTCCTTTTACTGGAAAACCATTTCTAAATCAAATATTAGACACTTTTATATATTAAATAAGAGTAAATTAAATTGTTCTTTAGAATATGGACATTAAAATTTAGTTTGGATATATTTTTATCACTTTTTTGATAACATTCATATTTTGTTGAATGGTGAAAAGTACAAACTTTCAATTGAAAACACCTTTTTAATTGTTATAATTTATATTGTTAAATTATAAATTTTACTAGTTTTAATGAATAATTAGATTATATTTTTATAATTTAGTATAATATAGGTAATTTGAAGTAATTTTACATTTAAATTCAATATAAACAAATGTCAATATTTTGATAGTTTTTACTTACTAAAAGCACATTTTCTAGTTTTGACAACGAGACTTAATTTAAAATTAACTTTTTCTAACTTTTTATTGAAAATTTGGATTAACATATTATTTATTTTTTATTTAATGTAATTAATTTTGAAAATATGTACCTTTTATTTTTCAAAATTATGAATATTAACTTCTGTAATTATTTTTATTTACCATTGTTAAAGGGCTAATCTTGTAAATAAGGGTAAATCATAATATTATAATAATATTAAACTACCCTAAAACATGTTATAATCATATTTTATCAGATATTTACAACCATTGGAATCCATGGAAAGATTTTGGGACCCATTGGACCACCTGGGTGTGATAATAAGATGTTAAGATTTTGGGACCCCCTGGGACCACCTGGGTGTGATAATTATAAATATAAATTTATTTCGAACATCATGGTATTTTATTTATAATTTTTAGACATTAGATAAATATATTTACTAATGACACAATGATGATAGAGTGATTACCTTATTAATGAATGATTCAAATAAATGAATTATTAAATATTAAAATAAAATTAATTTAAACTATTTTATTGTATCCACAAATGTATTGGATGAGGTTGAAATATTATGTGTAAGGTAATTAATTTGGTTCAAAGGAATCAAGTTGTTATAACTTTATCAAAAATCAATTACTAAATACTGTCAAAATTGATAAAATGAGTATTTAAAACAAATATTATTTTATTAGATGATATAAAAATAATAAAAATCTTTGATTTGTCCAAATTATATAGATAATATAAAAATTTTAATTAATTATCCACTCGAGGTTCTATTGTCATTTTTTAGTAACTAAATTAACCCAATAGTATCAATATACAAGAAGACATGGTAAGAGTTAAACTGTTTAACTAAGTGTTAATCCTAATAGATAAGGATCATTTAATGAACTAAACATGTCTGAAATATTTTAATTAGAGGATTTAGACCCACACTAGTCTTATATTCAACATAAATTACATTAGGGCTATTATAAACCAAATATAAATTTATAATAAATTAATATTTCAGGAGTTTTTAGAAGTTCCCTTCACCTCTCTTATAAAAGGGAATTTCTCCTTCTCTTTAATTAACACATCCAAATCCATTTGGATCGTCCAAACCCTACATATTTAAACTAAAAAAGTCTTTCATCTCATTCTAGAGGATACACTTTGGGATTAAATCCTTCTTAATAATTCCTTTTGTGAAAATCAATATGTGACACCCAAAAAGATGTAATTGTTTTATAACCATTTTTAGAGTTATTTTATTCTTCTTCTAATTCCACATTCTCAATTGTTTACAAACTAAATTAATAACTAGTGTACCTTAAACTTTTGATATGTTATTATAATTATTGAAAAACCATATTCTTCTTTTCACCCATCATTTGAGAAACATGACCACCACTCGTGCGTATGTACGACATACCGTCTCCATTCCGTGGTGTAAACTGTATTTCATCAATAGATTATTTTTATGGGTATAATTATTAATATAAATGAATTAAGTAATAAATATAACATGATATTATTTATTTAAAATTTATATTCTATCAAATTACATATCATTTAACCATTATGGAAATGACATCGTCGCTTGTGTGTATGTACGGCCCAATGTCTCCAGGACACGATGATAATCATTTTCCATGTTCACCATCCCTGAATTATTATAAGAAAAAATATAATTAATAAGTTTGAAATATTTTATCGAATAATTATACCTAATATATATATATATACATGTATTTCATTTACTTACTTCCATTAATAAGATAAGAAAACCGAAACATCGTGCATGCGTACGTATGGACTACCATCTCAATGTATAGAGTCTTCGATTTTATTTATAAATATATTATATATATTTATATAAAAAATATATATGAGAGAGAGATATATATATATATATATATCATATTTTACATTTTAGATTTAAATTACGATCCATGTTATACAATCAAAAATAAAAATTCAAAAGACGTATGATAAAGAAAGCGATTATTACCCAAAATGTTACATTAACATGTGATTATTAATAAATGGGTAATATAAAGTCATAAAATAATCATATATGATATCATAAATATTATTATAACTCTTATATAAGTTAATAATATGTTTAAAAACATTATATAAGAGTTTCAGACACGTTTGGACTGTATCCGATATAAGGTAAGGGTTAATTCCTCAATCTCACTATTATGAGAGATAGTTTATGTGTATATATTTATTGGGACATATTAATCACCCAAGTCCATGTCTAATAAAAATGTTTTCAAAAGTAATATTTTAAGGTTTATGTTAAGGGAAAATTTAACAAGATAATTATTTTAAATGATTTACAGAATTATTTTCTTAAATCTATTTAATTAATTTCCATGTTTTTCAAAATGGTTTTAAGGATTTATTAATATGTACATGATTGTATTAAGATGTAAATTAATTATAAAATATTCAATGTGGTATTGGACAATTTGTTTAAAAAATAAATTTTAAATGAATTCCTTTTAAAATTGTTTGACTTCAATTGATTTTTTGAAAAATAGATATTTCTCTCAAAGAGTTTAACTGTACATTTTATAACCATGTCTAAATCCTTTAACAGATTTTATTCTTTATTGAGGTTGACTTATTATAATACAATATTCCATATTTTATTGAATAAGTAATGATATGTTTGACAATGTATGTCCTATTTTTAGACCATTCATGATTTATGGTTAAAGTAATGACATTTCGTATGTTAGTTTTCATATGAATGATTATGTTTTGTTTCAAACTTTTCATCCAAGGAATTAATTGGACTTAGTAAGTGATGGGTGAGGCCCACTATTGCCCCTCGATGCCTCGGTAGGTCTCCTGATTAAAACTAGTGTCTTGACACAAGGCCTTGATAGAATATTTGTGAATGGTCTTGGTGAAAGGTATAAGGCCCCAACCATAAACATTACATAATAATAGATTAAGTTAATAATTCACATTGAGGATATTTTCGGGTTTAGTGTTTTTGAGAATTTGGCTGTAAATATTACCTTACATCTCAGAAGATTACAATGTAGACACATATGCTTTATCCATTTTTTTCACAATAATAAAACACCTAAAATAAAACAGTAATTCTTTCTTGATATAAATCATATTGAATTCATACTTTCTCTTACCCTTCATTATACCATGTGAAAATAATTTCAAAAACATTGGATAAGCATAAAAGGCTCAGTAAGGGTTATAAAATAATGAAAGAAATCAGTAGTCCATCAATACATGCAAATAAATGAAATCATACATTACACATAGAAAACATAAGCTCTTTACCATACCTCATGAAATCATAATATTTATGAATAGAACAAAGAAATCATAAATCATATAGGTAACCTGTGGAATCCATAACATACTTACATTGTAGCTTTTACACCTACATATGGGGTTACGTTTGGAATGCCCATCACAGTATAATCTATAAATATATTAGGAGAAACATTAATTTTTACCTCTATCACATTACCCAATGCTTTGGAGATCTATCTCGGGATCACCCACCCTAGGTTTATCATAGAACCACCTGTATACATAAAGAATTCCCAAGAAACATAACATATACATAACACATAAAACAAGCATAAAGAAAAGATAACATTTCCACATTTCTATCACAATATATAATTTCAAGATATTGAAATAATCAATTCTTTCTCAAAACCATTTTCAATTCCGAGATAAATAAAAATTTCATACAATATTCATTTTACTTTTAAAAACATTATGGATTGATAATGAATCCAAATATCAATGAATGCTCCCGACGGCCGAAAGGTAGTTGTCACCACATACGTTAAAAAGAAACATTCTTTTTATATTTTAGTAAAAATATTCCAAAAAAAAATTCCCTTCGAATTAAATTAAAATTAAATTGGTTTTATAAATAGTATAAAATAAAATCATGTATAAATCAAAATATACCTCAATGAAAGGATATTGAGACAAATTCCCTTACCCTGCGTTTGATTTGTCTCGTATGTTCCTTTTTCTTCTTGAACAATAGACTTAATTTAATTGAGAAATTATTAAGAACTTTTCTCATGTTTATTATTCCTTTTATTTCACTTAATACAATGTTATAAAAAATACATAATTATTTATGCTAATATCAGTCATTTTGTCGATATTCGGCACTTGTGTCAAGAATGATCATTTTATAATTACAAATAGTCCATGAGGTCAAAATTCAATTGTCTCCAAAATTATATTCATGATTTATATATCATATATATCATATATTTCCAGTATATATGTATTTATAATAGTCCATAACATTTGGTGATAAGAAATTAAATTCAAATTTCATGGAGACAGTAAGCCGTACATAATCATGAACGCTATTATCATTTCTTTTTTCAATTTGAATAGAAAAAAACCAACTGCTACATATGTATTTTATAATTATAGAACAAAATAATATGATATATACATTACATATTTTCCTGAACTCCATGATTTATATGTTCCATGTATGGCATGAACGCGTTATCTCATTTTGAGGGGAGGCAGTCTGCACTACCTCAAATTAAATTATCATACTTAAACATTATGGAAAGAATAAAGGTATGATGTAAATAGAGTAACAGAAGAATAAATACAATATAAATATAATATATATCATATAAAAATATAGTTCCATCATTATTTCCACCATGATAGGTTACCTGGGAAAATTTAACAATCATCGTTTTGTGAGGCAGTAGTTCGCCACACACAGAAACAATATATATGTATCCATTAGATGGAGGTGTGTGTACTTTTAGTTTGAATAACTATCATAACAATATCCTATTATTTTTAATATATATTTTTTTTAAAAATAATGGAATAAATAGAGTTTTGGGTAGCGGGGAAAGAAAATAAATGAATGAATCTTGAGAGAAGACATTACCTAAAATCGTGTAACTCCTATTGATTTAAGCTAAAAGGATTTATTGAATTTATTTATTAACCTGATGAAGCTTCTTGGAGGAATATATGGATGTTGGGAGATTATTTGGGCAGAGTATTGACAATTTCAGGGGGCTTGAGAGCTATGAGTAAGGGTTAGAGGTGACACCCTTTTATAATGGGAAGGAGGGACACTTCATGAATGTCTTAAATGATTATTCTATTATATAAAAAAATTTGATTTAAAAATGTCCCCATGTAATTTGATTCAAATATAAGGTGATTAGTTTTTGAAATCGTATCAACCAAAAGGTTTTATACATGTTTTATGATCAAATTTAACATTGTCATTTAGCTTTAACCTTTAGTTAACTAATATAACTCTTATCTTGTCTTCTTGTGTATTCATACTATATGGTTAACATGGTAACTCTAAAATGACAATGGAACCTAAAGTGGTCTATTAATGAAATTTTCAACATTATTTAAGTCATTATTATGAATATTATATTTTTAGTTCTAATATATCATTTAATAAAATTATATTTTTCGTAACTTATTTATGTCAAATTTTAAACTATTCATATCATCGATGATTATAATTCCATAAAAACATGATTATTTAGAAAAAATTCATTGATTAAAAAATAAAAATTAATAACCATCCCTACATTCGTGTATGTCTTAAAAAGTTTCAAAATAAATTTATTATAATAGTTATAATCTTATTTATTTAAATTATTCTTTAATTAGGTAATCACTATATCATCATTGTGTCGTAAATATATTAATTTATTTGATGCCTAAAAGTTATAAATAAAATACCATGATGTAGGAAATATATTTATATTTATAATGAATATTTATAGTGAAAGATATCAATTATATAACGCCATATAAATCTTTTTTTAGTAAAAGATACACGTTTAGGGTTTTTTTCCCTAACTTTAAATTAAATGTAATTAAATGTCATTTTCACTCACAAGTGGCTCCATGGGGTCATAAAAACTGCCCAAGGCTTAAAATGGTTGTACTTATATCATAAAATTGGGTTAGGACATGTGTTAGGGTAGTTTAATATTATTAAATTATTATTTTTACCCTTATTGGCCAGATTTACCAATTAACCATGGTAAATAAAATATTTACTGAAGTTTCAATTCATAAGGTCTAAAAATTAAAAGTGCATATTTACAAAATTTTGATAACATGGATCAAAATATTGAATCAATTTTTTCAAATTAAAAACATATAAGAATCAGTAATTAATTTAAAATTAATTCACAATGTCAAAACCAAAAAGCATGTTATTATGAAGTAAAAATTACCAAAAGATTGACATGTGTTTATGTACAATTTAAAATTGAAATTACTTAAAATGACCAAAAATTGATTAAATGGTTAAAATATAATCTAATTACACATTAAAACCAATTAAATTTAAAATGTAAATATTTAAATAAATTATATTAAAAGACAGTTTTGAATTAAAATGCATTATATTCCACTATTCATTAAAAATTGAACTTTATTAGAAAAAGAAAAATATTTCATCCAAACTAAATTTTGATTCCCCTATTCTATATAAAAATTTTATTTTTTGAAATAAAACATATAATACTGAAAAAAATATATTTAGAAAGTGTTCGCCATCAAAAGGTGATAAATCATCCTTTAAAAAAATTAGAGTATTTTATGCTTAAAATTAGATTCGTTATTATTTTAAGACTCTAAAATTTATTGGACAAATGAAAATAAATTTAACCAAAATGTATAATAATATTTTATTTAGATATATTCATTACTTACAATGCAATGGATATGTGTTAAATACAATTTAATATAATGATATTTTTCCATTATTTTTCGGTATATCTTAATGTTGTGTGCAATATAAGATTTCGGAGAAACACCTTGTTGCATGGTGAGTATGATATCCTAAAAAGCATCCCATTGACATAAAATTAATATTTTACTCAAAATTATTAATATAAATTAAAATATATTATTCTATAAATACCTGGGTCATTATATCCTTCCCCCCTTTTGTAAATTGTGTCATTAAAATTTTAAAATTGGGCTCGTAAACTTCATCAAAAATACCACATCGTAGAAATGGAGAATAAAAATATCACTTTAAAAGAAATAAAAAGAAGTAAAAAGGTCAATCATGATAAACCATGCTTTTATTAAATTTAGGAAAACATGGATATGGAATAAAAATCTATGCATCATGTTCTGATGGAAAGTGAATAAAAACAAGATCAGGAAAAAGTTAACCACCAGAAAACAATAATTTTTGATTGGTTAAACGATCATTTATTTCATAGTTGAAAAATTAAACAAACAGTGTTTTTTAATATCTTGTTCATAAATATTATGAATTTATTTATTATCTTGAATAAGAACATAAGGAAACATATTTTCTTGTTGGGTAAACATTTATCCATTACAAATGTTCTACCACAAACTCGTCTTTTCCCCAAATGATGAGTATTAGAGATGAGTCGATCACATAAAAAGTACTACAATGAACTTCTAGAGAATGAAATAATCTACAAAATATGAATTATATATTTCTCCTTTCTTTAGACATTAACCAAAACAAAAAATTATTAGTACAATATCAGATTATCAGTAAAAAGTAAAATCCTTTAAAAAGGAAAAACTACTCTTAATCTCAAAAATTCAATATAAAATTCCCAAAGTTCATCATAGACCATTCAATATGAAATTTTCCTTAAAATTATTCAATATAACCCAACTAATATTGAAATCCAAAATTCAGAAGGATTTGATCACATAGACATCTGCGATAAATCTTAACATTTATCTCCAAATTATATCGACTACTCTTAATGTCTCTTACTAAAAAGCAATTAACCTAATCACAAATTCTCTATAATAGGTTAATCATTTACATAAAACACCCAAATATACATATGTCAACAATAAAACATATATTCTTCCAAAATAATATTTCAACCATTACTCCACAAATTAAATAACATAGTATTCTATTTTTCTTAGGTATATAGTGTTCCCAAAAAATAGAATGTCCTCCAAAATAACATTTTTAACTTAATCACCAAATCATTTTACTATATTAAGGATATCCACTTGATAAAACATATGTTCCAAAATGAACTTATTCATGATTCATAAAACCATTTTAACTAAAAATAATTAGACATACTAACAAGGGTCTTCACGTAGTCCAGTGGTAGGTGATAAAATCTAGTCACACATTGGTTGTGGGATCAATTCTGGAGACCTTTCCAGATCTGACGGGTTGTAACCCATATTATGTGTTGTCTTTTTTCATAAACCACATAATTTTTATAAAATTATAAAAAATAAGATAATTTCTCCAAAATTACCACAACTTGTTTTATCCTCAAAGGTTATCTAATAATGTTCATTTTTCATCCCAAATTTTTATAAACGTTAATCAACTGAAATCTAAAGATAATATGAACTCCTAAGGTTGTCCATTATGTCCAAAAAAGAAAAGTTAATTCTTCCTTAAATAAAATTTTTACATATCAAAAATTAGGTTTACAAATAATAGAAAACTTTTTCCCAATATAATCCCATCATCCAAATAACATTAATACTTTAAAACATTTCATCATCCTACAACCTACTATAACTCTTGAATCCATTATATGTAGACTTATTACTCATTCAACACTCTGCATAAACCATTAACTATGAATTTCCACCTTATTTATTAATACATCATTCTTGACGATTTAATATCTTTATCATTTATATATATCAATCCAAAGATGTTTCATTGTTTATGAATAAGTAAACAAATCATACCTTGAATCCCAATAACATGATCTTTAGGATGTTCCCTTTCTCTCTCAACAAGTTGTCATACATTCAAAAAGTAAATGTTCACTACACTTCATTAATTACACTTTTCGATATAATTTGAAATTTTGATATCTTTAAATCAAACAAAAAAGATACCATGACCCATAAAATTGTTTTAGAAATGAGTAGTTTTCTGATAGCTCAAAAAATTTCTTGCAGGTTATTTGAATACCCAATAAGCTGTCAAAATCATTTGAAAAGGAATTTTCCATAATATTGATGATAAAAAATATGGGAGGGATAATAAGGTTGTGAAAGATATATTTCCTTTCATCTTGAAAAATGATCCTTAAACTAATGAAATAAATTAGCACTTAAAAGATGAAATGAAATATTAATGTTTTATAAAATTAATCCGTTATAGGTTAAAGATAATGTAAAAACATTTATGTTACACTAATCCATCAACCCTATTTATATCCCCATTGGTAATGTTTTTATCCAAACAACATATTTTACCATAACCCTCCAAAACTTTCCAAATGATAATAACCCACTTGGTAATATGGGATCCTCTACCTATAACCAGATTACACCCTACCCTCTAAAGTTATCTAAACCGACCTTTGATTCCAACTATAAGTCCCCATCCTTAAAAATTACATAATCTTTATTTAAGTTAATAATTTATATTTAGGGTCTTTTCAGGTTAAGAGTTTAAGTGAATTAGGGTATAAATATTACATTACATCTCAAAAGATTACAAATTAGACACTTCTACACTAAACAATTTTTTTCACAATAATATAACTCGAAAAATGAAACAAAAATTATTTTCTTGATATAAATCTTCTTTAATTAATATTTTCCATTACCCTTCCTTATACCTTGTGGAAAAAATTTCAAACACTTCGGATGAGCATTAAAGGCTCGGTAAGGGTTATAAAATAATGATATAAAACATTCATCAATCAATACATGAAAATAAATGACAACATACTTTTCAATCAGAATACATAATACCTTTAATATACCTAATGAAATAATAAGATTTATGAATAAAAGATAGAACTCATAAATCATAACGGTAAATTGTGTCATCTATAACATACTTACATTGTATCTTTCATAGCTACATAGGGAGTAACAATTGGAGTACCCATCTCAGTATATTCCCTAACTGTCATTGGATAAATATTAAAGTTTACCTTGATCAAATTACCCAATGAATTGTAGAGCTATCTTGGGCTCACCCACCATAGGTTTATCACGGAACAACACATATAAATAAACAATTATTAAGAACAATAACATATTCATAACATATAAATCAACTATAAAGTAAAGATAACATTTCCACATATCAATCAATATATATCATTTCAAGATATTGAAATAATAAATGATTTATAAAAACCATTTTCTATAAAAAGATATGTAAAATGGTTAGGTGGTATTTATTTCCCTTTTAAATACATTTTTACTTGTTATGGAATCTAAATATCAATGAATGTTCGTGGTGGCATAAAGGTTGTTTTCATTACGTATGTTAAAAAAGAAACACTCTTTTTGTCCTCTAGTAAAAAGATTCATTGTAAAAATAATCCCTTTGAATGATATTAAAATTAAATGGGTATTATAAACCATTTAGAATAATTTCATGTATAAATATAAATATTCCTCAATGAAAGAATATCGAGATGAAGTCCCTAACCTTGCGTTTGATTCGTCACATATGTTCATTGTTCTTATTGAATAATAAACTTATGTTAATTTATACTTTCTTAAGAACTTTTTTCAATTTTATTAATCATTTTTATCACTTATTTCTAGATTATAAAAATTACATAATTATTTAAATTAATATTTTTTATTTTGTCAATATTCGGTTCTTGAGTCGAAAATGAACATTTTATAATAACAAATTGTCCATAAGCCAAAAGTACATTGTCTAAAGAATGATATTCATGATTTAAATATCATATATAGCAGATATATATATTATATTTTTATTTATAATTTTCCCTAACATTTGGAGATATGAAATGAAATGCACCGTTCATGGAGAAGGTAAGTCGTGCATACGCATGAATGCTACTTTCATTTCTTTTTTTTCTTTTTTAAAGGAAAGAAAACAAAATGATACATAGGTATACTATAATTCCAGAATAATATAATATGATATATCCATTAAATATTTTCATTAAAAACATACTTTATACGTTCCATGTATGGAATGAACGAGTCATTTCATTTTTAGGGGCCGGTAGTCCACGCTTCCTTAAATGAAATTATCATATTGACACATTAAGGAAATCATAAAGGTATGATGTAAATAAAACTACAGAATAATATAGACAATATAAATATTATTTATATCATAAATAAATATAGTGTCGTTATATTGGCCACTATGAATGGTGGTAGGGGAAAATTGAATAATCATCATTTCATGAGGCAGTAGTTCGTCGTACACAGAAACGATATGTTATTATCCATCAGATTGAGGTGTGTGTATGTTTAGTTTGAATACATATAATTTCATGACCCCCACCCCACAAAGTGTACCCCTCATGGGTCGGCAATGTGAGAAGGGAGATAATGACCCCTGAGTCCCATCTCCAGTAGGCCCCGAGTTGACGACTAGCACCGAGGGCATAGTGAACACACAAATGAGAGGCATTACCCTCTAAGAGAACACATGTGGAAGAGATAGATAAGATAGAAAACAACCTAATACAACTCAGATATGAAATATAAAATAAAACCCTAGTGAAAATATAAAATTTCATGCAAAAGTACTACACCGGGAATGGATAAACTACAAGTACCCAAAAGAAAGTAAAAACAACAGAAACCATAAGCCCGAACAGCTCTTGCAACCCCAAGCTCGTAGAAACCAGATTGATCTCTAGCCTAATCCAAGTGACCTGAATAATAGTTTGTATATACATAGGGTGAGTATAACATTATAGTCAGTAGGATCCTCCCCGAAGCCTCTTGTGAAAAATTTAAAAAAGCATGCTAAAGCACAGTGAACAACAAGTTAAACCAACTCATCACCTAAACAGATATAGTAAGTTCCCAACCTCACCATGGCTGCTCTCACCAACTAACGCATAAAATAATATATCATATAATAAAGAATATCAGGGGTACCCCGCTACTACTTCCCCACTGGTTTTCCGCTTTTCCCTAACGTCGCACGTCCTGAACATCTCTCTCCAAAAAGGCTTGCCCGTAAACACCTGGGCGAAGCACCAAAACATGAACCTAATGAAAAAAAACCACCACATCCACATATGAAAAGTATCCAAGTAGTTTCTAGGATCCACCACAGCCCACATAACATGTATCATACATCAGGTATTATAACTCAAGCCATTACAGTCCATACACCGAGTAAGGATCCTCAAGCCATCACAACCTATACATGTCACACCAATAGTAGTCCATAGGATACTATATCCAGAATATATTTGTTTGAATGAACACAAGCCATTATTTCCCTCTACACACATATATGGGGAAAAAATAATTATTCCTACCTGCGCAAGTAACTACCAAGAGAAGAGAGATGGGCCAATGGGGGTAGTCATCCATCCATCC
Organism: Viscum album; assembly: GCA_963277665.1. Classification (NCBI taxonomy): domain Eukaryota; kingdom Viridiplantae; phylum Streptophyta; class Magnoliopsida; order Santalales; family Viscaceae; genus Viscum; species Viscum album. Next base: position 268,696,133 of record OY728151.1, on the reverse strand, counting down.
TCACAACAGAATGTTGGGGAAAACACCCCTTAAGGCTCAGAATCCACGGGGTGTCAGTTTCCCTTACTAACTATGTGGAGTATCGTATAGAAACACAAAAAGTAGAGGATATACTATATTTGACAACCACACTATGGGAATAACCTAGTATTAGACACAACTGTAGCTAACATCTCTCAGACTCCAGGATGCTACTTCGAATACTAGGTATCCTATAAGCACACAACCATTTAAATAGGTTTTTTAGATTACTTAATTCCATTTTTTATCAGATCCACTTTACATTAATTAATTTTTTAAAAAATAATTAACGAAGAAAAATTCCACATTAAATTTCATTAGCATCACACCCAATGTCAACAGTTCCTTCAAAATTACAACCTAATCATTATGTTTCAGCAAATGCCAACCCCACAAGTTAAAATCATTTATCAATTATTCATTATATAATTACATTCCTACATTCCCAGGAATTCTAAAAAACATTCTATGCTACTAAACACAACGGGGATCAACATAGTGAGTAGATCTACCACCCGTCGAGTTTTTGCCGCATATAGCAAGAGCATATACCCATCATTCCTTGAGAAGCTAAACAGGTAAAGCACATGGCATACCCCACATGTCTTCCCCTCTTTTGGAAGAAGGGTATGTAAGACCAGCTACCTTGAGTAGTGGGAAAAAGTAAAGTAGATAAACAACCAAATAATCAACAAGCATACAATAACCACATCCATCCCATTCCAACATCCCTAGTGTCCTCCCCGAAACCCAAATGCATAAATAGATGAATCTCTCCACTCTATAGGTCATATGCTTCCACAAAAAAAGCTTCCATGCCCCCACATATCACAACAGCCATCCAGGATCACATCACAACACAAGAAGTAGGAAACAAAACATCACATCAATTTGGATATTGTCCCTTTAACAATCAAGAGGGTAACTCAGAACCCTTCAAGGAATTATCAAAAAATCATTTCATTAATCCATCTTATATTAACAGATTTATTATTCATAGGTTCCAAAATTTGGGAAACCTAATCAGATAGTTATCCAAAATAATTAAACATGATTACTGCACCAATTTGATCAACATAAAATTAAAACAAGAAGAACCAGATTCATTTACATGCCTCTTTATCTATATCCAACAATTATCAATTACTTCCGGTTTACGTTCATCACTAATTTTCATCAAGAATGAACAACTAATCAAATCATGCATAGATATAACACTATCAAGAAAAACAAGGGGTAATAACATATGATCGATATCAATTTATTTATCTGGTTCAAATATTTATTATATCAAATCTATTTTGTTCTAGTGGGATAAAACATGCTAGAAATATAGTTGCACGTAAAAGAATAGAGAAGAAACAAATCCACTACCTCAAACAGTTCCTCACGTTCTTTATACACACAACGGGTTATGATCCTCCTCTCGCGACAACTGCATCCACCCGAGGATTCCACGGTACGACTGCACCAACCAAACCCCAAGAAAAACTCCATTAGAAGCATGGAGATTACATGATATCATATGGAAAGGATAAACAATAGAAGATGATACCCAAAGTAATGATGATAAATCAAACCTTATATCGAAGATTGATCGATACAACTTGGTTGCATCAAAACAGAGCGGAACCAATCTGAGGAGTAATGTTTGATTATGCAACTCCTACGGGAAGGATTGAAAGGTTCTAGCATCTCATAGCCACGAACAAAAAGGAAGAACAAGGGAGGAAGATATCTTGTACCTTTTGAAGATTTAATGGGGCAACAGTTTATGATACGCTTAATTCCCCATTAAAAGAAGATCACATTATCCCACGTGGTTTGACCAAGTAAAAACATCCAAAGAGATAGGAATAATTAATATAGGATTTATGGGATTTGAATCGGCTTTAGGAGTCCTTAAAATAATGTGTTAAATGTATTTTACATCAAAGGAAATGTCAAAGGGGTGAAACCGTAGGAAGCTGGAAACACTGTACACCTACCATTACTGTACACCTACCATTATTTTACACCTACCATTAGAGGTTACTGATAGAGGTCACCGATAGACCTCACCGTTCTAGAAACACTGTACAACTAACGTTACTTTACACCTACCGTTACTGTTCACCGACCATTTCTATACACCTACCGTTAGAGGTTACTGATAGAGGTTACCGATAGACCTCACCGTTCTAGAAACACATTACACCTACCGTTACTGTACACCCACCGTTACTTTACACCTACCGTTAGAGGTTACCGATAGATCTCATCGTTCTGGAAACACTGTACATCTACTATTACAGTACACCAACTGTTAGATATTACCGATAGAAATTACTGATATACCTCACCATTCTAGAAATATTTTACACATACCGTTACAGAACACCTACCATTAGAGGTTACAAATAGAGGTTACCAATAGACCTCACCATTCTGGAAACACTGTACTCCTACAATTACTATACACCTACTATTAGAGGTTTTCGATAGACCTCGCCATTCTGGAAACACTTTTAACTGAACCTCACCAATAGAACACTGTTCACCACACCTCAACAATAGAATACTGTTCACCTACCGTTATAGGTTACCGATATAACTATTCACTGATGGAACTGTTCACAGAATAGGAAATTTGGAAATGTGTTGAGGATACGTCACCTTGACCTCCCGAAACACCTCAAACACCACATTTTCACAAAGTAATGGACCGGAGAGGTCCAAACCATTACAACAGATAGCTCTCAAAACATTCTCGTCATCAAGAATTCAAAACCCTCCTAAGGAGAAAAAAAAGAAACAGGGTCTGAAAAATAACCCATCATGATACCTCTCAAAATATAGAAATCCACAAAATAAACAAAGGAAATTCATAAATTATACATAAAAGGTCTAACCACAAAGGGAAAATCGTTACATGAAAAGAGTTAAACATCAAACAACTCTGGGTACTGAGCACGTCTCTGTGACTCACATTCTGATGTACTCTCCTCCATTCCACCTTGTCGCCACAAGACATGAACTAAGGGGATAGAACCCCCGCACAGCACCTTCTCCTTGAGGTCTTGAATCTCCACATGTCACTCCTTGAATGTTTCATCATCATCAACATCGATCTCTCCCCAATTGATGATGTGAGAGTCATCATGAAGATAACGATGGAGATGTGATACATGGAAAATATCATGTATCTGACTCATCTGTGGGGGGAAGTGATACTCGATACGCCACAACTCCAACACGGGCTAACACCTCAAAAATTCCAACAAACCAGGGAGAATGCTTACTTCAATGACCAAAATATCATTGCCCATGACAGGGAGTCACCTTTAGAAACACATAATCCCAAAAATTTAACTCCAAGGGTATCATCCTTTGATCGGCATATGATTTTTGATGATCTTTCATTGTCATCATCCTCTCACGAATCACCTGGACCATCTCTATTGTATTCTACACTAGTTCCGGTTCGATAATTTCTATCTCTGTGACCCCAGTCTAGCACATTGGAGAACGATAAGGCTGACCATACAAGGCATCAAACGGTGCCATACTGATGGTGGAGTGAAATGTATTATTGTATGAGGACTCCACCAAGGGTAAGTGCCTCATCCATGAACATCCAAAATCAAGAACACAAGAGAGTAACATGTCTTCAAGAGTCTGGATGGTTCGCTCTGTTTGACCATCCGTTTGAGGATGAAAAGCAGTGCTAAGGAATAGCTAAGAACCAAAACAGTGTTGAAGTCCTCTCCACACCCAAGTGGTAAAATGAGGATCTCAATTAGAAATTATTGTCCTAGGGACTCCATAAATTGTCACCGCCTCCTCTAGATACTTCCTCAAAAATACTTTAACTGTGTTTGAATCCTTGATCGCTATTAAGTGGGACAATTTTGTTAAATGATCCACTACCACCCATATAACATCATGTCCTCCTGGAGGTAGAGGTAAACCAGTAAAAAATTCCATTGATATGTCCTCCAACCTCCACTGAGGAATATCTAATGGATAGAGTAGACCACCAAAAACATGGTGTTCAGCCTTCACCTTCTGGCACACCAAACACCGAGACACAAACTCTGCAACTGCACACATCATCCCAGTCCACCAAAACTGGCACCTCAAGGCTCGATACATCTTTCTCACACCATGACTCAAAGCTAAAGGTGAACTATGAATGTAGAGACCGAAACCTTGAATTACATGTACATTACATTAATTTTGTGGAATACTTAATACATAAAAAAATAGATACCAAAGGACTGTAATAGTATAGTGTCATTGGAAACATGGAACATAATCTTCTAATCGTGGTGAAAGTTCTTCAAAATCTTCCATAAAGATCTTCCCCTATTTTTTCTTACCTGAAACCTTTATTTAAATCCTGGGGAAAAGAAAACATATAAAGGGTGAGCTCAAATGCTCAGTAAGGGTAAGCATGGAGAAAATAAAACTAACCATATACATTTTACCTTTAAAACATGAACATGGAGTTTACACATAAAATTCTTGAGTTGTGAAATAAATCTTGGCATTACGTAAGGCATAATAATATAGGAGAATCAATCATGACATAATGGCATGGGAATAAAACATTTTAATTATGGAAAACATTTAATCAGATGATATTATTTCCATAGTAGCCAAGGCATTGCTACCAAGACCATCTTAGTGGACAAAGTCCCTTTCTGAATCGAGTTCACTCCTCATTCCAATCCTGTATCACTGAACCTAATTATCGTACCGTTCCAGCCATGTCTATATCATGAGATATAAATCTTTACCCAATGCATTAGAGGGAGATATTGGTCCCACCCATCTCATAATGAAATCATTTTTACTTGCGCCACAATATAAACATAAATCATTCATCATAACACAATGAATAAAAATGGGTTTCATAAACATCATCTCATCATAGCATAATCCATATAAAACAAATGGATATCATTTCATCATAAGAAAAGTGAAACCATGTAAATCATATAGAAATTATACTTGAAACCTACACATATAAAATAATGTCATCTTAGATGGAAAATGGTTTTGATAAAACACTTGAAAAGAATTCTTGAGGAAGATATCCTTTTTTCTTAAAAATCATTTTATTTTCCCAAAATGCCACACAAATTTAAAAGAAAAGGATTTTATTGAAAATAACCATGAAATATTGTAGAGTAAAATTCATGAAAATAATTTTTTATGAACCCGTAAAAATCCGTTCATGCCGTATAGGTTAAAAAAACCTTCTCCTCGTACTTTTGTCGGAAAAGTAAAAAAGTTCCTCGTATTGTAATCAAACGAAAGATTCCATCCATACGACGTGGTAAAAGTAAAAAAAGGGTAAAAATGAATTTAAACATACATGGAATAAGAGTAAACATTTTATGAAATTTTTTTGATAACCTATGGATATTAATGATAAACATAACCAAAGTAAATACTTATGAATAAACAATCTCGGATAAAAATGAGATTGGAATAATTATCCCTTACCTTATGTCTGATATGCTTAGTTTATATCCAAAGCTCCTGTATAATGATTTAAATAATGTCATTTACTTATTACAGAATCATATTCATTGTAATGATATCATATATGGTTCACTTATGACTTTATATTACACGTTTTTTTTGTAAATTCCATGTTAAAGCAGCATTTTGGGTAAAATCGTTTCATTTATCATACGTGTTTTGACATGTTGGTCATGATATTATTACTTGTATCCTGATTTACTTAATTCCATAATGTAAAAAATGATTTATATATAATATATATTCAGCAAATAAATATATATGATAGATCGATAAATGGAATGAAATACACCGTTCATGGAGACGGTTGGCCATACGTACGCATGACCACGATTTTCATTTCATTATTGAATTAAATTGAATCAATAAATTAAACATATATGTAAATAAATCAAGTATCATTATTATGTAATATATTTCATGATTATTTATTATATATACTTTATAATCATACTTGAATTGTTAACATGGAAAATGAATCTCATCGTGTCGTGGAGACGGTAATCCGTACATACGCACGAGCGATGACATCATTCCCATATTTATTGAATGGAATTGTAGTGGATAATATAATATCATATAATCAGTATGATGATATAATAATAATATATAGTTATTCATTACACCATTATACCCATCCATGTAAGGTGGTGGTGGAAAACAGATTACACTACAGGTTGGAGATGGTATTCTGTGCGTACGCACGCGCGGTGATTTCGTTTTCCGTAGGATGGATAGAAGATGAAATAGGGTTGTTTCATATTTATAATAACATATCAGTATAAAATTAATACTGATGTTATTACTTTATAATGAAACAACTAAATAAGAGGAAGTAGAAGAAGAAAGAAACTTGAAAGAGTCGGTAGAAGAGATTACCTCTTCCTCGACGCACCTCCTTTAAACATCTTCTTAGGGCACTAGAGTTGGTATTTTGAGAAGATCAGAACCTCTATGATATAACTAAATAGTTTTATAAGAGGAATTGGTTGGGTATGGCCGAGATTGAAGGCTCAAAATGGTGTGAAGAGAAGACGGAAGGGGTGCCCTTTTTATAAGGGTGGAGAGGGGCACCTTTGGAAAAACTTAAAATATTATTTTATAATAAAATCATATTCAGTTTATAATGGCTTCAAAGTGACTTATTTCGAATATAAAGTGGGGATGAGTCGAAATATTCTCATCCAATAGGATTTAGACAAGTTTATGTTACTATTTTAACCTTATCATTTAGATTTACCTCTAAGTTAAATATTTAAACTTTTACTATCTCTTCTTGTTTTCTTACACTATATGGTTAATATACTTACTATAACAAGCCAAAAGAATCTCATGTTGTTCATTATTAATATATATAACCTTATATAAGTCATTTGGTCTAACCTTAGATTTTTATGAATAAAATAACAATTAATAATATAATATTAGTTTTAAAAACTATTTTTTGTCAATCTTGACACTATTTGGTAAATGATTTTTTTGAAAATCATAACAGCATGATTAGTTCGAAAAAAGTTAATTAAATCAATAATAACATGTCATATTAACCTATAAAATTAGTTTAAATCATAAAAAGTCTCAAATTACATTTTTTTGGGTATTTATAATATCAATTATGTTAATATTTCACTAATAAGGTAATTACTGCATCATCAGTGTGTCATAAATATATTAAATTATTTAATGTATAAAAATTATAAATAAAATAAAATTATGTAGGAAATATCTTTATATTTATAATTAATATTTATAATCTAATATATCTTATGTATAACCCAATATTAAAAAAAAATTAGTTATTAAAATTTGATTTTAACTCTTTTAACTCTCTTTAAATAAAATAATAATAAATGTCCCATTCAAATCCATGTTGACTTAAATGGTCATATATTATTTCTAAGGTTGTTTTTGGTCGAATTAAACTTATCCATTATAATAAGGATTGGTGTTAGGGTGATAATAATATCATTTTTACCCTTAATTACCATATTTAATTTTAACCTAGGTAAATAAAAGTAAAAAGTTACTATTCACCAAAAAATATTTTCATCTTATTGAACCACATATTACTCCTTGATATTTACATGGTCTCTTAGATTTTCAAAATAACATTCACAAAAGCGGTAAAATTACGTTTTATGTACATTTTCAAATTCTCATAGGAGATGGGTAAAAGATGGTGAAAAGTTCAAAAAAACATTTATATACCTAAAATTATTATAAAATGACTCCAATGAAATAAATTGAACTAATATAAGTATTATGTAACAATTTTGACCTAAAATAAATTTAAATAAAATAAATAATTATTTAAACAAAAAGTTGGTTTTTAAATAGTAACCCAGAGTTTTCAGTATTCATCAAAAATTGAAAGTTTTCAGAAAAATACCAAAAATTCAACCTAGGCTAATTTCGATAATCCGAATCCAACAATGAATTATATTTTGAATGATAAAATTTATAAAATTTCAAAAAGTGGGTATTACTATTCATAATGTCTAGTTTATATAATATTTTAATAGCATATTGTTGTTTAGTGAAACTCGGTATTGCGTACAACACACGCTATCGTGGAAGGTCGCGATTGCGTATAACGCAAGCAAAGTCAGGGTTGCGTGTAGTGAAAGATTCTTTTGTTGTTTTGTATAATAGAATCCAACCACATTTCATTTATTCATTGAATATATATATATATATATATATATACTCACACTCAATGTTGCGTAGAATAACTTCTATCAAACAAACTTGAAATTTTGTGTAAATGAGCCAAGAATGGTGTTGCGTATACGGTGTTGCATATAGAACAAGCCAATTTTGGTGTCGTGTAAAACAGATGACATCAAAGAAATTAAAAAAATATTTCTCATAAAATCTCGGGGTGTTACAATGAAACTCTCTAAGAACCATCTCACACATCGTCAAAGGAACAAAAATACTTATATCATACAACACTCGGTGTTGTTCATCCTTAGTGAAACCATCAGGGGCCTTGCCACAAACAACTCGGCATCTCCATACCTCCACCTCAAGATCCCCCAACAGTGACTCTTCCACCTTCTGCATCAGGGATGACCGTACTATCTTCTAAAAATGACAACATCTACCCCCAAATTCTCACATATCAAAATGTAATACTGACAGTTCTTCCATTACTCTCCAGGAATCACTAGATTAATGCCTAGCAACACTACGTGACTTTCATCCCAGCACATCAGCTACAACATTCCCTTTTTCCGGTGTATACGATATTTCGAAATCGTATTCCTGTAAGAACTCCATCCACCGACGATGTCGTATGTTCAAGTCATGCTGAGAGAAAACATAACTCAAACTCTTATGATCGGTGAAAACCACAAAATCTGACCAATGAGGTAATGTCTCCACATCTTCAGAGAATACACAACAGCTGCCAACACAAGATCGTGATTTGCATAGTTATGTTCATGGGGACGTAATTCCTGAGACCCATAAGAAACAACTATCCTCTGCTATAAGAAAGCACAAACTTACCCCTGAAGAAAAGCGTTATATAAAACATCAAACTGAACTCCCTCAGCTAGAAGACAAAGAACTGGAGAAATGACTAACTTCTCTTTTGGATACTCGAAGGTTGCCTGACACTGATTAGTCCATATGAATTCTTTATCTTTCCTAGTCAAAGATGTCAGAGGATTTGCAACTTATGATAAATTGGCTATGTACCACCTGTAGTAGCCTGTGAGGCCAAGGAAACTTCACACCTCTGAAACTGTCTAGGGGGATGCCCAAGACACAACTTCTTCTATCTCTAATTAATCCACAGCTACTCCCTGTTGGGACACAACATGCCCCAAGGAATGGAATTCTCAATCCCAAAACTCACACTTTTAAAACATCCCAAACAACTGATGTCGACGAAGAACTCCCAAAATAACTTGCAGATGCTCTGCATGCTCCTCCTCAAATGTAGAGTACACAAGGATGTCGTTGAGGAAAACTACCATGAACATGTCATGGAACTCATGGAACACAGTATTTATCAATCCCATGAATACTGCGGAAGCATTCGTCCTGCCAAACTGCATTACAATGAACTCATAATGCACATGACGACAACGGAAAGAAATCTTCAGGATATCCTCATCCTTCACATACATCTGATGATATCCTAACCGCAAGTTGACCTTTGAAAACCAACTTTAACCCTACATTTGATTGAATAAGTCATAATTCTGTGGAAGAGGATATAAATTCTTTATTGTCAGTTTTTTAAGTAATGATAATCGAAACACAACCACAAACTGTCGTTGGCCTTCTTCATGAACAAAACTGGTGCACCCCACAGTGACACAGATGACCAAACCAAACCGCACTATAACTGACCATAAATCTATATTCGTAGCTCTTGTAAATTAGATGGGGACATCCTATATGGATACATAGAGATAGGAGATACTCTTGGTTGTAGCTCGATCCCAAACTCGATCTCTCGTCAAGGGGGGTAATGCTACAACCTCTTCCCGAAAGACATCAGGGTAATCCTCTACAACCATTGGAAACACCAACTGTTGAACGTCTAAAGAACTTATCATCATCTTAGACATCATGGATAATAAGAATGGGATGCACCTATGACTCGTCTGAGGTTCTCGCTCACCAAAAAACACCATGGGCTCTCCATCTGCACCAATGAAAATGACCTTCTTCCTGAAGCAATCCACAATAGCCGGCACTGAATAAAACCAATCCATGACAAGGATGACATCGTATGGTTGTATTTGTAAACATTGGAAATCTCCCCAAGAGAGGTGTTTCCCCAACACTATCTCACACTATCTCACACTCTCTACATACTTCAAACAAGTCATCTAGACCTCCAACTTGTGTAGTAAATGCCAAAGGAACTCGAATCCTCTCTTCCTCAAGTCCTGAAGCATGGAAAAGGGTAGGTGATATGAAGGATTGTGTTTCTCCAGAATCAAACAAGGCATACACCAAGGTAGAAAAAAAGAAAAGGGTACCTCGAATGATGTTTGGATCACCTGGAGCTGGCAATGCTAGAGCATGAAGCTGACCACGACCTCCTCCATGGCCTCTCTAAACCTGATGACTGCCACCATGGCCTCGTTCCGCTCCTTGATGATGGGGAGCATCATGGGGTTATCCACTACCTGCCCCATCTACCCTCTGCTGATCTAAAGCTGGTGAAACCGTCTGCTGTTACCTCGGCTGGAACTGTCTCAACATAGGAACTTGGAGCATAGCGCCTGGTGCACAATGACTACTCTGAAAGGTCGGGCACTCCCACTACTGATGACCACATCCCCCATAAGAAAAAAAAACCACATGATCACCTGGAATAGGCCTGAGAGTTGCTTCCTCTTGATAAACGAGATATGAAGGGTTGGGAACTACCCCCAGCTGAACGGAAACCCTTCTTCCTTCAAAACTGTGAACCTCAGAACATAACTCTACTTTGTGAGGAATCATGCCGATTCCCCTCTCGTGATGATCAGGTCCTGACCAAAGTCCCCTTGGCAACCTCTTCCCTCACCAGCACCTCAAGAAATTTTTATAGAATAAATGGGGTGACCTGGCGCTAGATCTCTGGATGCAAATACTCCTCGAAATGTCTCGCCATGGCTTCCTCATCTGGAATCAGGTTCGAAGCATATCGTAAAAGGATTCTGAAATGGATTCCAATCTCTCGAATACTGGAGCTCCCTTGTCGAAGGGTAAGAAGCTCTTGGCGACTGGACACCTTTACAGTCGAAGAAAGAAACTCGACTCTAAACTTGTCTTGGAACTCCTCCCATGAGATTGCTGACTCCTCACAATCCCCAAGGAACAAGAACCACCACTACCTCACTGCTCCACGCAACATCGTCACAACCAAAGACATCGAGTGCTCTTTCCGAGCACGAATGGAACTAAAGCTGACCTAGAACTACTCTAACTAGTCTTCCATGATTGAATCTGAAACGGAGCCCTCATACTTCTGCAGACTCTGGCGCTGAAACTCTCAGAGTGTCTTCCTCTATGTCTCATCTTCGTCGACCTCTACACTCCTGTGAACTGCTGGAACATCCTGCTGAACATTTTCTATGGAAACCTGACTAAGACGTTGACCTGGAGCCATACCTGTAAAATAACAACCGTTAGATATCCTAAAAGTGGAATATAGAAGACTAAACATTATTTACTTGATTTTTTTCTTTTATTCATTTTAGGTTAACCTATCCCATGGTCTATTCAGTCAAACACAGGCACAAAGAAGAATGATGCATGATCCTTTCCTAGGTCTCTACCCTACAACTAGTATCACCTTGTTTAGTAGCCATTGTAAACTTAATGGTCCATACATCAGATCTTAGTGGGCCCTAAATGCATATTTCTTAGCCAGTATCCAGTGTTTACCTCACTTACTAAACATTATTGATACTTTTTCCCTACCAAACAACAAAACCTCACCTGTGCCTAACTCCAAACTCCATCTTATCCCCCCAACCAGACCTATGATACCACTCTGTCATGACCCCCTCCCCACAATGGGTACCCCTCCTGGGTTAGAAATGTTAGAAAGGAGATAATGACCCCCGAGTCCTGCATCCAGTTGGCCCCAGGTTGCCAACTCGCACCGAGGGTATAGTAAACACACAAATTGGAGGCATTACCCTCTAAGAGATCAAATGCAGAAGAGAGAGATAAGATAGACACAAACCAACTCCATCTCAGAAATGAAATATAAATGAAAACACAAGTGCACATATGAAATTTCATGAAAAAGTACTACAACTAAAGGGAAAAACTGCAACTACCCAAAATAAAGTAAAAACCAGAGCAACCACAAGGCCGAACTGCTCCTGAAACCCCAAGCTCGTAGAGACCAGCTTGATCTCCAGATTTCTCTGAGTGACCATAAAAACAGTTTGTATATATATAGGGTGAGTATAACAGTATACTCAGTAGGATCATCCTCGAATCCAGTCGTGCAAAAGTAATGAATGTATTCTAAAGAACATTGAACAAAAAGTGAAACCAACTCGTCAACTAAATAGGTATACTAAGTTCCCAACCTCACCACGACTACTCTCACCAAGTGACACATACATGAATAAAACATATAATAAAGAATATCAAGGGTACCCTGCTACTACGTCCCCACTGTTTTGCTGCTTTGCCCCAACGTCGCACATCCTGAGCATCTCTCTCCAAAAAGGCTTGCCCGCATACACCTGGGTGAAGCACTGAAACATGAACCTCATGCAACAAAACCACCACATCCACGTAAGGAAAGTAACCAGGTATTTTGTAGGACCCACCACAGCATGCGTAACATGTATCATACATCAGGTGTTATACCTCAAGCCATTACAACCCATACACCGAGTAAGGATCCTCAAGCCATCATAGAATATACACGTTACACCTATAGTAGTCCATAGGTTACTATATCCAGAATATATGTGTGTGAATAACCACAATCCATTACAACCCTCTACACACATATATGGGGAAAACTAACTGTTGTTCCTACCTGCACATGTAACTACCACGAAAAGAGAGTGGGGACAAAGGGGGTAGTCATCCATTCCTCATCCCACTGGAATGTTGGGGAAAACACCCCCTAGAGATTAGAATCCTTGAGGTGTCAGTTTCCCTTACTTACTGGGTGGAGTAGTGTATATAAACACAGAAAGTACATGATATACTATATCTCACAACCATACTATGGGCATAAACCATTCTTAAACACAACTGTAGCTAACGTCTCTTAGACTTCGGGCTCTTAGTTCTAAGACTAGGCATCCTATAAGAACATACCCATTAATAGAGATTTATTTGATTAATTCATTCCCTTTTTTTATCAGTTCCACCTTATCTTATTTAATTCATTATACATTAATTATCCATGAACAATTACACATTAAATTTCATTAGCATTGTAACACCCGAGACTTTTAGGAGAAATATTTTGTTTTTATGTTATATAAATCATCAAAGGAATCTTTCACTACACACAACACGAGCTTGGCTTGCTTTACAAGCAACCATGACCTTCCTTGATAGCATGCATCGTACGCAATACCGAGTTTCACTAAACAACGATATGCTATTAAAATATTATTACAACTAGCCATTATGAATAGTAATAACCACTTTTAGAAATTTTGTAAATTTCATCTTTCAAAATGGACTTCATTTTTGGATTTAGAATATCGAAATTATCCGAGGGTGAAATTTTGGTATTTTTTTGAAAACTTTCAATTTTTGATGAATAGTTAAAACATTGGGTTACTATTTAAAAACCGACATTTTATTTAAATAATTATATATTTTATTTAAATTTATTTTAGGTCAAAATTGATAAATATTAACTATATATGTTTAATTCATTTCATTGGACTCATTTTATAATAATTTTAGATATATAAAAATTTATTGATCTTTTCACCGTATTTTATCAACCTCCTAGGAGAATTTCCAAATTCACAGAAAACTAAATTTTACCCCTTATGTGAGTAGAATTTTGAAAATCCGAGAAACATGGTTAATATGAAGGACTAAAATGTGGTTCAATGAGATGAAAATAATTTTTGGTGAATAGTAACTTATTACTTTTTTTAACACGGTTAAAAGTAAATAGGGTAATTAAGGGTAAAAGTGATATTATTATTACAATAACACATGTTCTAATTCTATTGGATAAGTGTAATTAGACCAAAAACAACCTTAGGAATAAAATATGACCATTTAGGCCCACTTGGATTAGATTAGGACATTTATTATTTATTTATTTAAAGAAGGGTCAAAATAGTTAAAATCAATGTTTAATAACTAAATAATTTTTAATATAGGGTTATACATAAGATAAATTCGACTATAAATATTCATCAGAAATCTAAAAAAGATTTACTACATAATGTTATTTTATTTGTAATTGTTAGACTTAAAATAATTTAATTTATTTATAACCCAATAATGATGTAGTAATTATCTTATTAATGAATTATTAACATAATTGATGTTATAAATACCCAAATAAATGTAATTTGAGACTTTTTATGAATTAAAATAATTTTATATGTTAAAATTACATGTTAGAGTTGATTTAATTAACTTTTTTTGAACTAATAATTCTGTTATGATTTTCACAAAAATCAATTACCAAATAGTGTCAAAATTAACTTAAAATAGTTTTTAAAACAAATATTATATTATTAATTTTTATTATATTCCTCAAAATCTAAGGCTTGGCCAAGATACTTATATCATGATAGGTGTATCATTAATGTACCACTTGGGGGTCTCTTGGATGTATATGATAAGTTTATTAACTATATAATATAAAAATACAAAGTGACATGTAAATATCAGTCTAATTAACTAAGAGTTAAAACTAAAATATAAGGTTAATATAATTACCTAAACTTGTCTAAATTATATTGAATGAGAAGATTTATACCTATCGCCACCTTAGATTAGAAATAAATCAATTTGTAGCTATTAAAAACCGAATATGACTTTATAATAAAATAATATTATTAGTTTTTTCAAAGGCGCCCCTCTCCCCCCATATAAAAGGGCACCTCCTCCCTCTCTTCCTCACACCACTTTGAACCTTCATGATCGGCCGGTCCCTCCCAAATTCTCTTCTACACTTCCCTAGAGACATCCTAGAGGTCGTGGTCTTCTTCAAAGACCAATTTTAGTGCCCTAATATGAGGTCTCAAAGAGGAGATTCAAATAAGAGGAAATGTATGTTACCGATTTTTTCAACTTTATTTCTTCTTCCACTTCTTCTTCATTCATTGTTTCATTATGAAGTAATAAAATATGTATCACTAATATACTGATATGTTATTATAAGTATGAAACAACCCTATTTAACCATATATACGTCCTACGGAAAACGAAATCACCGCGCGTGCGTACGTACGGAATACCGTCTCCACGCCATGGTGTAATCTATTTTCCACCACCATCTTACTTGGGTGGGTATAATGGTGCAAATAAAAACTATATATTATTATTGTAAAGTGATATTGATTCTTAAATAGTATAAATACACTCCAATAAAATTCCACGATCATGGGAACGATATCATCGCTCGTGCGTACGTACTGAATACCGTCTCCACGATGTGATGCGACTCGTTCTACATGATTTTCATTGAATAATGATTACATAAATGAATTTAGTGAATAAATATGATATGTATTACAATAATACCATTATTTAAATGATTTATCTATAACCTAAAAAGAATAATAAGAATTTATTCGACAAAAACACGCATAAGAACAAAAAGCAATAATCACCCAAATAACAAGTAACAATGAAATATTACTAATAAGAATCTTTGAATATGACCATATATGATATCATAAAAATAAGTATGATTCTGGAATATGTAAATAACACTATTTAAATCATTATACAAGAGGCTCAGACACTTACAAAGCAAATCGGACCTAAGGTAATGGAAAATCTCGCAATCTCAATTTTTATCTGAGATTGTTTATACTTTAGAATTTACTGGAGAATATTTATCATCCACATCCATGTTTCCTCAATATGTAATATTATTTATATCCTAATACAATTTTTAATATCCAATTTTACTCTTCGGTGAGTTTTTAGTAAAAGATATGAAAGGAATATTTTGTCTTTTTTCGTACCAGGTACTTTTTGACTTGTCCTACATAAGTATGAGAAGAATGTTTTTTTAACTTATACGACCTAAAAGGAATTTTAAAACATTATTTCCAAGAAGCATCATTTACAAGTTTTCAAGTTTATTTTTAATCAACTTATGTTAGTTTAAAATTGTATGACATCTTAAGAAAGGGAAAAAAAATTTGAAGTAGAAAGGATATTTTCCTCAAGAATGGAGCTCAACTGTTTTATCAAAATTATTTTCCATCTAAGATTATATAGGGTTCTGTTTCTATCAATATTATTACATTGATAATATTATGTTGTGATGGAATTATTTTTATGAATTCCTTTATCTTGTATGAATTGTTTTATGATGTCACGATGTTTAAGAATCCCATTTTTATTACATGGGTTATGCAATGATGTATGATTTTTTTTGGATTTTGTGGCACAAATAAGAATTGTATCATTATGGGATTGGTGGGACCTATATATCCCTCAATTCATTGGGTAAATATTTATATCTCATTAGATAGACATGGCTGGAATGGCAGGTTAAACCGGTTCAGTGAAACAGGACTGAAGCGAGGAGTGAACTCGGTTCAGAAATGGACATTGTCCACTAAGATTATCTTGGAAATGAGTCTTAACTACTAAGAAATGGTTTTCTATTATTATGTGTGTATTCCACGAAGTTCCATGTTTTAGGTTATTATTATTGGGATTACATTTCACTACTATGATTTAACCCATGTTATGAAATTATGATCTCTTTTGCAGGTTAAGATTTCCAAAATGTTATGTTCTTATGAATATGATGTGATTGATATTTCTTTTGTTTACCCTTACTGAGAATTTGTGATCACCCTTTTGTATGTTTTCTTTCTCCAGGTCAGGAAGAAGGTTATTAAGTAGGATATGCCAAAATGAGACTCTAGATATGATGAAATAAATGAGAGACAATGTAGATGCTTTATGAACCAGTTGTTTATGTTTCTCAGTTTCTAAAGACACTATACCTATACGGTCCATTCATGGTTTTGTTATATGTTGTAATAAGTGTACTTAAATTTTGATGTATTAACAATGTATGTAATGTATGGGTCGTTATAGTAGGTATCAGAGGAAAGGTATAGTCAAACATTGGAAACTATGATGTGAAATCCTTAATAAGAACCCTAAGGATAAGTCTAATCATAGAAAACAATATTAGGGTTTTAGAAATGGAAATGAACAACCTATGATAAGACCTTTAGTGTGAAATTTTATTCTTTATTATGTGTTTTTTCTATTATAATTAGTGTTTCTCACACTATTCTTCTTGGTTTTAGTCAATGGCTGGAACCCGAAGGAATCATGTTAATGCGGAATGCGATGGGAAATGCAATGATTATCCCCCTAAGCAATAAAACGTTATGGGAGTTGGAATAAAAAATCTTTTATCCATGCTCAAAAAACATTCTCAAGCTATGAATCATGCAAGACTTCCAAACAAGCAAAGGAAAGAGCAACATTCTGTTGAATCCTTCATGAGGCAGCGTCCACCCTCATTCAGCGGGTCTACTGAACCATTGGTGGCTGAACAATGGATCAGTACCACTGAAAAGATATTTTCCGTTATTCAATGTTCTGAACATGATAATGTCATCTTATCAGTGTATCATTTGGAATATGATGATGATCAATGGTGGAATCTTATTAAGAATATGAGACAAAGGGATGAAATTGAGTCCACGGAATGGGATGAGTTCAGGAACATATTTTTCAATAAGTAATTCCCTCATATTCTTAGAACAAAGATGGAGAAGGCGTTTCTTGAACTAAAGAAAAATGATGATGAATTTATTGGTACCTATGAAGTAAATTTTACAAGACTTTCAAGGTACACTTCTGGTATTATTATCCAACCTGAGAGTAAGATCGATCGATTCTTTAGTTGCTTAAAACCAAGTCTTCAAAGGGCGTTATCCATAAGGGACATCAATAGCTACGAGGAAATCATTCGATGTGCTCTCAAGTTTGAGATGGAGATTGGAGTAACCCATCAGTCATATGAGTTTGATAAGAAGAGGAAAATGGAATTCAAAGGAAAATCTAAAGATCACACTGAATAGAAGATGAGTTTTCCCTTATTCTCAAAGTGTGGAATGAAACATGGGGGGATTTGTCTTAAAGGGACAAGTAAATGTTTCAAATGTGAAAAGGAACTTCATCGAGCTTTTTAATGTCGCAATGATGGGAAGAAGATGTCTACTGATGCGAACAAAGAAAAGGATACATAGAGTGCATCTCATACACTTCAATGTTACAAGTGCAAGGAAATGGGGCATTATGCGAATCAAAGCCCTAATCCAAGGGTTGTTGATGGTGATCGACGTCAAAAAACTCTTAAGGCTAAAGACAAAGGAAAGTCACATGCAATTTCTATCAGTGATGTGGAGTATGATAACAAAGTGGTGAAAGGTACACTTATCATCCACTCTAAAGTTGAAAATGTTTTATTTAATTCTGGATCCACCCACTCTTTTATTTCTGAATAATTTTCTAAGGGTATCATCATATTACCTCAATAATTAGATGTTGAGTTAGTTGTGACAACCCCTAATGGAACAACTGTTGTATCAAAAGTTTATAATTCTTCTCCTATTGAAGTTTATGGGAAAGTGATTCCTGAAAATCTTATGGTCCTTCCTATAGTGGAATTTGATGTGATTCTTGGCATGGATTGGCTTTCTTTATATGGCGCTCATATCAATTTCCAAAGAAGGGAAGTCACATTTCATATTCCGGATCAATCTATGATTTTCTATCGATGCAAGGATGAACATAATCTTCCAGTGGAAATTTCGTCCATCATATGGGTCTTGATTCCACTAAATGAAAGTTATTTATCTCAAATGGTTGGTGAGAAACTCACAATTAACAATATGCCCATTGTAAGGGAGTTTGATGATGTCTTTCTGGAGGAATTGTCAGGTCTTCCACAAAATCGTGAAGTCGAGTTTTGAATAGAACACGTACCGGGTGATTTGCCTATTTCAAAGACACCTTATTTAATGTCCCCAATTGAGTTGTAGGAATTGAAGAAGCAACTCCAAGAGAATCTTGATAAGGGATTCATACACCCTAGTGGGTCACCTTGGGGAGCACCTGTTCTGTTTGTTAAGAACAAAGATGGATCAATGAGACTCTTCATTGATTATCGAGAACATAAAAATATCACTATTAAGAACAAATATCATCTCCCGCACATTGATGACTTATTTAACCAACTATGAGGAGCTCAATACTTTTACTTGATAGATATTCGTTCAGGATATCATCAATTAAGGGTGAAAAGGGAGGATATACCATAGACGGCTTTCCGTACAAGGTATGGACACTATGAATTTATATTGATGTCATTTGGTCTTACTAATTCCCCTTATATATTCATGGATCTGATGAATAGAGTCTTTAGAGACTATCTTGATTAGTTTTTGGTAGTCTTTATAGATGATATTATTGTCTATTCAAAGATCAAGGAAGAACATGAAGATCAATTGAGAATTATATTGAATACCCTAAGAAAGGATAACCTTTATGCCAAATTTACCAAGTGTGAATTTTGGCTTCAAATAGTTGCATTTTTGGGTCACATAATCTCAAAAGAGGGGATATCTGTGGATGCAGCAAAAACAGAAGTTATCAAATGATGGTCGAGACCAACAACAGTAAGTGAGATCCGAAGTTTTCCTGGTTTGGCTGGATATTATCGATGTTTTGTGAAATATTTTTCAAGATTATCTAATCCACTCACCATGTTGACTCGAAAAGGAGTTAGGTTTGTCTGGACGGAGGAATGTGAAGAGAATTTCAAGGAGTTGAAAATAAGGTTATACATCGCACTTGTGCTCACACTTCCTTGTAGTGGAAAATGGTTTGTGATCTATAGTGATGCATCCAAGAAGGGATTGGGGTGTGTTCTCATGAAAAACAATATGGTGATAGCTTATGCCTCACGACATTTGAAAATCCATCAGCAAAATTACCCAACACATGATTTGTAGTTAGCTGCCGTAATCTTTGCATTAAAGATTTGGAGGCATTATCTTTATGGAGGAAGGTGTGACATTTATACTGATCATAAAAGTTTAAAGTATTTTTTCACACAAAAGGAGCTGAATATGTGCCAAATAAGATGGTTAGAGCTGATTAAGGATTACGACTGCAAAATTAATTACCACCCTGGGAAAGAAAACAAGGTGGCAGATGCATTAAGTCGACAAGACCATGCTAGCTTATCCCGAATGAGGATCACAAAAGATCCAATATTTATGGATTTACAAAGGATGGATCTTGTGATTATAATGGATGTGGGGAAATTTTATCTCTCTCAAATGAATGTTCAACCATCTATACATGTGAAGATTAAATAGGCACAGAAAGAAGAAGTAGAGTTACAAAAGAAGGTGAGAAATGTTCCTGAATTCAACCTTGATTGTGATGGGATAATAAAATTCAGGAATCGGGTTTGTGTTTCTCCCATCCTAGAATTAAAGAAGGAGCTGCTGGATGAGGTCATAGTTCTTCATTCTCTATTCATCCTGGAAGCCCGAAGATTTATAGGGACCTGAAAGAGTATATCTAGTGGGATGGCATAAAAAGATATGTTGCTGAATATGTCTCTCGATGCTTGGTTTGTCAGCATGTTAATGCTGAGAGACAGAAGTCTAAGGGGATCTTACAACAATTACCCATACTAGAATGGAAATGGGAAAACATCACTATGGACTTTGCCACTGGACTTCCTAAAACATCCAAAGGCAATAATGATATCTGGGTCATAGTTGATCATCTTACAAAGTCAGCACACTTCATTCCTATTAGAGAGGATTTCTCTCTGGATTAGCATCCTAGGATATATGTGATGGAAGTGGTAATATTGCATGGAGTACCACTTTCTATTATATCTGATCGGGATCTGAGGTTTACCTCAAATTTCTGGCGAAGTTTTCAGCATACTCTGGATACAAAGTTAAGTTTCAGCATTGCTTATCATCCACAGACAGATGGTCAGTCTGAGGGGACAATTCAAACTCTATAAGATATGTTGAGAGCTTGATCTATGGATTTCAAAGGTGGTTGGGATCAACAACTACCATTGGTGGAATTTTCTTATATTAATAGCTTTCACTCCAGTATTCAGATGGCTCCTTATGAAGCTCTCTCTGGAAAGAAATGCAGGACTCCAACTTGCTGGGATGAAGTTGGGGAAGGAAAGCTATTAGGACCTAATCTTGTTGATGAGATGGCAGATAAGATCTGATCTATTCAAGAATACATAAGAGCACCTTAGAGTAGACAAAAAAGTTATGATGATAACCAAATAAAAGACCTAGAGTTTGAAGTGGGTGATAAAGTGTTCTTACGAATATCTCCTTGGAAGAGAGTAATGAGATTTGGAAAAAAAAGGGAAAACTGATCCCTAGGTATATCGGTCCTTTCGAAATACTAGATCGTGTTGGGAAGGTAGATTACCGATTGACGCTTCCACCGAATCTCTCTCAAGTTCACGATGTGTTCCATATATCTCTCCTGAGAAAGTACGTACTAGATCCTTCACATGTACTCAGCTCAGAAGTTGTACCGATGGAGCAAGATCTTTCTTATGAAGAACACCCGATAGAGATTCTGGATCGTAGTGAAAAAGTCCTACGAAACAAGACCACACACTTTGGGAAAGTTTTATGGAGGAACTACCAATTAGAAGAAGCTACATGGGAGCTTGAGGATATGATGAGGGAGAGGTATCCTCATCTGTTTGTTACAGAATGATGAATTTCGAGGGCGAAATTCATTTTAAGGGGGGTAGAATGTAACACATGAGACTTTTATGAGAAATATTTTGTTTTTTATGTTATATAAATAATCAAAGGAATCTTTCATTACACACAACACTATCTTGGCTTTATTTACACGCAACTGTGGCCTTCCTCGATAGCTTGCATCGTACGCAATACTGAGTTTCACTAAACAACGATATGCCATTAAAATATTATTAAAACTAGCAGTTATGAATAGTAATAAGAACTTTTTGAAATTTTTTAAATTTAATCTTTCAAAATGGACTTCATTTTTGTATTCGGAATATTGAAATTATCCTAGGGTGAAATTTTGTTATTTTTCTGAAAACATTAAATTTTTGATGAATTGTCAAAACACTAGGTTACTATTAAAAAACCAACTTTTTATTTAAATAATTATTTATTTTATTTTAATTTATTTTAGGTAAAAATTAATACATAATACCTATCTAAGTTCAATGCAATTCATTGGAATCATTTTATAATAATTTTAGATATATAAAAAGTTTATTGAACTTTTCACCGTCTTTTACCCACCTCCTATGAGAATATCCAAATTCACATAAAACATAATTTTACCACTTTTGTGAGTGGAATTTCGAAAATCTGAGAGGCACGGTTAATATCAAGGACTAAAATTTGGTTCAATGAGATGAAAATTATTTTTTGTGAATAGTAACTTTTTACTTTTTTTACCACGGTTAAAAGTAAATAGGGTATGTAAGGGTAAAAGTGTTATTATTATTACACTAAAACATGTCCTAATTCTATTGGATAAGTGTAATTCGACCAAAAACAAACTTAGTAATAAAATATGAGCATTTAGGCCCACTTGGATTAGATTAGGACATTTATTATTAATTTACTTAAAGAAGTGTTAAAATAGTTAAAATCAATGTTTAATAACAAAATCCTTTTTAATATATTGTTGTAAATAAGATAAATTAGACTATAAATATTAATTAGAAATATAAAAATATTTCCTACATAATGTTATTTTATTTGTAATTTTTAGACTTAAAATAATTTAATTTATTTATGACACAATGATGATGCAGTAATTATCTTATTAATGAAATATTAACATAATTGATTTATAAATAAACAAATAAATATAATTTGAGACATTTTATAAATTACAATAATTTTATATGTTAATATGAAATTTTAGTGTTTATTTAATTAACTTTGTTCGAACTAATCATTCTGTTATAATTTTCACAAAAAACAATTACCAAATAGTGTCAAAATTGACATAAAATAGTTTTTAAAAAACTTATTATATTATTAATTGTTATTATATTCCAAAAAATCTAAAGATCGGCCAAGATACTTATATAATTATAGGTGTATCATTAATGGACCACTTGTGGGTCGCTTGGATGTATATGGTATGATTATTAACTATAGAATATAAAAATATAAAGTGACATGGTAAATGTCAATCTAATTAACTAAGAGTTAAAACTGAAATATAAGGTTAATATAATGACCTAAAATTGTATAAATTCTATTAGATAAAAATATTTCAACCCATCCTCACCTTAGATTCTAAATAAATAAATTTGGAGCTATTAAAAACTGAATATGACATTATAATAAAATAATATTTTTAGTTTTTCCAAAGGTTCCCCTCTCCTCCGTTATAAAAAGGCACATCCTCCCTCTCTTCTTCACACCACATTGAGCGTTCATGCTCGGCCAAACCCTGCCAAATTATCTTCTACACTTCCCTAAAAACATCTTAGAGGTCATGTTATTCTTCAAAGACCAATTTTAGTGCCCTAATAGGAGGTCTCAAAGAGGCGCTTCAAAGAAGAGGTAATGTCTGTTACGGATTCTTTCATCTTTATTTCTTCTTCCACTTCTTCTTCATTAGTTGTTTCATTATGAATTAATAACATCAGTATAACTCATATACTCATATTTTATTATAAGTATGAAACAACCCTATTTCACCATCTATCCATCCTACGGAAAATGAAATAACCGCGCGTGCGTACGTACCGAATACCGTATCCACGCCGTGGTGTAATCTATTTTCCACCACCATCATACATGGATGGGTATAATGGAGTAAATAATAACTATATATTATATTTTTAATGTGATATTGATTCTGAAATAATATACATACACTCCAATAAAATTCCACTATCATGGGAATGATATCATCACTCATGCGTACGTACGGAATACCGTCTCCACGATGTGATGCAACTCGTTCTACATGATTTTCATTGCATAATGATTACAAAAATGAAATGAGTGAATAAATATGATATTAATTACACTAATAACATTCTCTAAATGAGGTATATATAACCTAAAAATAAGAATAAGAATTTATTTGACAAAACACACATAATAACAAAAATCAATAAACACTCGAATAACAAGTAACAATGAAATATCACTAATAAGAAGCTAAGAATATGACCGTATATGATATCATAAAAATAAGTATGATTCTGGAATACGTCAATAACAGTATTTAAATCATTATACAGGATGTTCAGACACTTACAAATCAAATCGGACCTAAGGTAAGGGACAATCTCGCAATCTCAAATTTTATCCGATATTTTTTATACTTCAGAATTTACTGGGGAATATTTATCATCAAAATCCATGTTTCCTCAATATGTAATATTATTTATATCCTCATACAATTTTTTAAATTCAATTTTACCCTTCGGTGAGTTTTTAGTAGAATAATGAAAGGAATCTTTTGTCGTTTTTCATACGAGGTACTTTTTGAATTTTCCGACATAAGTATGAGAAGAATATTTTTTTTAACTTATACAACCTGAATAGAATTTTAAAACATTATTTCCAAGAATATTACTTTACAAGTTTTCATGTTTATTTTTAATCAACTTATTCTAATTTAAAATTTTATGACATGTTAAGAAAGGAAAAAAAATTGAAGTATAAAGGATATTTTCCTCAAGAATGGAGTTCAACTGTTTTATCAAAATTATTTTTCATCAAAGATAATATAGGGTTCTGTTTCTATCCCTATTATTACATTGATCTGATTATGTTGTGATGGAATTATTTTTATGAATTCCTCTATCTTGTATGAATTGGTTTATTATGTCACGATGTATAAGAATCTCATTTTTATTACATGGGTTACGCAATGATGTATGATTTTATTTTGATTTTGTGGAACACATAAGAATGGTATCATTATGGGATTGGTGAGACCTATATCTCTCTCCAATGAATTGGGTAAATATTTATATCTCATGAGATTGACATGGATGGAAGGGAAGGTTAAACTGGTTCAGTGAAACAGGACTGAAACAAGGAGTGAACTCGGTTCAGAAATGGACATTGTCCACTAAGATAGTCTTGGAAATGAGTCTTTACTACTAATAAATGATTTTCTATGATTATGTTTGTATGACACAAAGTTTCATGTTTTATGTTATGATTATTGGGATTACATTTCACTACCATGATTTATCCCATGTTATGAAATTATGATCTCTTTTTCATGTTATGATTTCCAAAATGTTATGTTCTGAGGAATATGATGTGATTGATATTTCATTTGTTTACCCTTACTGAGCATTTGAGCTCACCCTATTATATGTTTTATTTCCCCAGTTTAGGAAGAAGGTTATTAAGTATGATATGCCAGAAACGGACTCTAGATATGATGAAATAAATGGTAGACAATGTAGATTCTTTATGAACCAATTGTTTATGTTTCTCAGTTTCTAAAGACACTATACCTATATGGTCCTTTCATGGTTTTGTTATATTATGTAATAAGTGTACTTCAATTTTGATGTATTAATAATGTATGTAAAGTATGGGTCGTATATGAATAACACCCAAAGTCAACTATTCCATCGAAATTACATCCTCATCATTATGTTCCAGCAAATGACAACCCCGTGGGTTAACACCATTTATTCAATTATTCATTATTGAATTAATTTCCCACGTTCCCAGGAATTCTAGAAAATCATTCAATGCTACTAAACACAAGGGGGCTCAACATGGTGAGTAGATGTACTACCCGTTGAGTATTTGCGGCTTCTAGCAAGAGAATAAACACATCATTCCTTGAGAATATAAACACGGAAAGAACGTGGTATACCCCTCATGTCTTCGCCTCTTTCGGATGAAGGGTAAGTAAGACCAGATGCCTTTAGAAGTGGGGAAAAGTAATGCAGATAAACAACCAAAGAATCATCAAGAATCCAACAATCACATCCATCCCATTACAATATCCCTAGTGTCCTCCACGACAACACATGCATAAACCGATGCATCTTTCCGCTCTAGACGTCATCTGATACCACTCTTAAAAGACTACATTCCCCCACATATCACAATAGCCATCCAGGATCACATCACAACACAAGTAGCAGGAAAAACAAACATCACATCAATTTGGATATTGTCCCATTAAAAATAAATAGGGTAACTCAGAACCCTTCATGGAATTATCAAACAATCAGTTCTTTAATCCATCTTAAATTAACAGATTTATTATTCATAGGTTCCAAAATTACGGAATCCTAATCAATAAGCTATCTCGAATAATTAAACATGCTAACTGCCCCGATTTGATTAAGATCAAATTAAAACAAGAAGAACCAGATTTATTTACATGCCTCTTTATCCATATCCAACTATTATCAATTAATTTCGGTTTATGGTCTTTACCAATATTCATCAAGAACAAACATCTAATCAAAGTGAGAATACATTTCACACTATCTATAAAAACAAGGGGCAAAATCATACGATCTATATCAATTTATTTATTCGGTTCAAATATTTATTATGTCAATTACATTGTGGTCCAGTTGGATAAAACATGCTAACAATACAACTGCACATAAAAGAAAAGAGAAGCAATGAATCCCCTACCTCAAATAGTTCCTTGCATTCTTTATCCACCCAACGGGTCATGATCCTCCTCTCACGAAAACTGCATCCACCCGAGGATGCCACGGTGTGACCGTACCAACCAAACCCCAAGAAAAACCCCATTAGAAGCATGGAAATTACTTGCTATAATATGGCAAGTTGAAATAGGAGAAGATGATCCCCATAGTAATGATGATAAAACATACCTTATATCGAAGATTGATAGATACAACTTGGTTGCATCAAAATAGAGCAGAACCAATCTGAGGAGTAAAGTTGGATTATGCAACTCGTATGGGAAGGATTGAAAGGTTCTAGAATCTCATAGCCGTGAACAAAGAGGAAGAACAGGAGAGGAAGATATCTTGTCCCTTTTAAAAATTTACTGGTGTGACAGTTTAAGATATGCTTAAATCCGCATTAAAAGCAGATTGCATTAACCCATGTGGTATGACCAAGTAAAAACATCCATAATCCATAGAAATAATTAATATAGGATTTATGGCCTTTGAATCTGCATTAAGAGTCCTTAAATTAATGCTTTAAATGTATTTTCTGTCAAAGAAAACGTCAAAGGGGTGAAACTGTAGGAAGCTGGAAACACTGTACACCTACTGTTACTGTACACATACCGTTTCTATACACCTACCGTTAGAGGTTACCGATAGAGGTTACCGATAGACCTCACTGTTCTGGAAACAATTTACACCTACCATTTCTATAAACCTATCGTTACTGTACACCTATAGTTATAGGTTACCGATATACCTCACCAATCTAGAAACACTATACACCTACTGTTACAGTACACCTATAGTTACTGTACACCTAACGTTAGTGGTTTCCGATAGACCTCACCGTTCGGGAAACACTGTAAACCTACCGTTACATTACACCGACATTATTGTACACCTACCGTTAGAGGTTACTGATAGAGTTTACCAATAGACCTCACCATTCCAGAAACAATGTACACCTATCGTTACTGTACACCTACTGTTACTGTACACCTATAGTTTGAGGTTACTGATATAGGTTATCGATAGACCTCACTATTCTGGAAACACTGTACACCTACCTTTACTATACACCTACAATTAGTGGTTATCGATAGGGGTTAACGATAGAACTCACAATTCTGGAAACACTGTATACCTACCGTTACTATACACCTACCGTTAGAGGTTAACGATAGAGGATACCAATAGACCTCACTGTTCTGGAAACAGTGTTCACTAAACCTCGCCGATATAACACTGTTCCCTGAACCTCATTGATAGAACACTATTCACTGAACCTCACTAATAGAATACTATTCAACTAATGTTATAGGTTACCGATAGAACTGTTCTTCGATGGAACTGTCAACAGAATTGGAAATTTGGCAAGGTGTTGGGGATAAGTCACCTTAACCTTTTGGTACACCTCAAAAACCACATTTTCACAAAGTAATGGACTGTAGTGGTTTGGGCCATTACATATAATAACCACATACTAGTATATTTAATAGTTTTTTTGTTATAAAATAATGGAATATTGTTATTTTTGGGGGTTGGAGAAAGAAAATAAATTAATAATGCTTGAGAGAAAACATTACCTCAAATTGGGTAACTCCATTTTATTTAAGCTAAAAGGATTTCTTCAATTGAATTAAGCTAAAGATAAGGATTTTATGTGGAAGAGAAGGACATTGGGAGATTATTTTGGCAGCGGTTGGACAAGACAAGGGGGCTTGAGATGTGTGAGTAAGGGTTAGTGGTGATGCCCTTTTATAATAGGAAGGAGGGGCACTTTAGGAATGCCTTGAATGAATATTTTATTATAAAATGAATTTCTATTTCAAAAGGTCCCGAACAAATTTAAATCAATTATAAGGTTATTATTATTTTATATACTCTCAACCAATATGTTTTAGACAAGGTTTGGTCTCAAATGTGACCTTATATTTTAGATTAAACCCTTAGTTAACTAGTTTAACTCTTACCATGTCTCCTTATGTATTCATACTTTATGGTTAATATAGTTTATATAAAAAGAAAATAGAACTTAAAGTGATCCATTAATTACATTTTAAACATTATTTAAGTCATTTGGACCAATCTTATATTTTTAATAATATAATATAATTTAATAATTTTTTTAAAAAAACTCATTTATGTCAAATTTTATACTATTCATATCATGAATTTTTAAAAATCCATAATAAATTTATTAATTTTAAAAAACATCATTAGTTCAAATATAAAAAGTCATAATAATCTCTAAAATTCGTGGATGTCAGAAAAAGTTTGAAAATTAACTTATTTTAATATTTATTATCTTATTTATTTAAAACATTCATTAATACGGTAATCACTACATAATCATTGTGTCATAAATATATCTATTTATTTGACGTCTAAAAATAATAAATAAAATAACATGATGTAGTAAATCTTTTTAGCTTTACAATTAATATTTATTGTTGAATAGATAACTTATATAACCCCATATAATAATTGTTTTAGTAATCGATTCATGTTCAGGGTATATTTTCCTTAATATTAAATTAAAAGTAATTAAATGTCATTTTCCAAGACAAGTGGCTCCATGGTGTCCTATAATTGACCAGAAGATGACCATTATCGGACATATATCATAAAATAAGGTTAGGACATGTTTTTTGGTAGTTTATTTTTATCATAATATTATTTTTCACCCTTATTTACCGGATTTACATTTTTGTCATGGTAAATAAAATATTTACTGAAGTTATTATTCATAATGTCTAAAAATAAAAGATAAATATTTAAGCAATATAGACCTCCTGATTCCAAATAATGAATCCATTTTTCCAAATTCAAAATATAGAAGTTGAGGGAATTAATTTTTATTAATTCCCACTGTCAAAACTAGAACGCATGGTTTTAAAGAGAAAAAACTACCAAAAGATTGACTTGTGTTTATGTCAAATTTAAAAGTAAAATTAGTTCCACTAAACGAAATTGGATTAAAGTTTAGAAATATAATACAATTAAACTTTAACACTAATTAATGTACAATCTATCTAAATAAATAAATTATATTAGAAGGCCGGTTTGAATTAAAATGAAATATTTTAAACTATTCATTAAAAAAACGAATTTTATTAGAAAAATACCAAAATTTCATCCCAAGTAAATTTTGATGTATCTATTTTAATGAATATTTTATGTCAAAAATAAAATATAAAATTGAAAAGAAGCTATATTTAAAAATTGGTCGCCATTGAAAGGTGCTAAATTGACCTTTTAATGAATATTAGAGTATTTCCTGCATAAAATCGGATTCATTCATAATTTAAGCCTCCAAAATTTATAGGATAAATTTGAATACATTTAGCAATCATGTATAATAATATTTTTTTATCTCTGTTCATTCTCTCCAATACAACATCTAGGTGATTACTAATATTTAAAAAGATAATATTGTTAAATTATTTTTAGGAATCTCTCAACGTTGTGTGCAATGAAATATTTTTGAGAAACCCCTTGTTTCATGTAGAGTATGCTATCAGAAAAAGAATCCAATTTAATTTAAACTTAATATCTTACTCATAAGTATTAATAAAAATTAAAACTTATTATTCTATAAATACTTGGGTAGTTACACAAGGCCTTGACATGGTTGTTATTTTTTCCAGCATTATGAATTCACTCATCATGAAATTAGTTATTACATGTGATTAGTGGAGTAATATAATATCCATGTACATGTTTATATAGTAATGTTTAATTTATATATTCTATATTATGTTTAACTTTATGTTTAAAAATATTCTATTTTTAAAATACATCTTGCCTTAAACGTTTATAGATTTCGCTTAATTATTTAGAATTACTGAGCATCTGAGCTCACACATTTTTATTTTATATTTTACAAGAATGTCAAGAAGTGTATTATGATTGATATGAAAGATTAATCTAGTGGAATAATTGAGTTTATAAGATTATCAATTATTTATTTTATTTTAGAAATTGTAATGTTATTTTTATATATGTAATCTAATTTCGAAGACTACTAAACTGATCGTTCCTTTGGTAGTTGATTCCTTGTAATCATGAAAATGTATTAAAATAATGCATAGGGTCCTACCTTCTAGGGTCGGGGAGTTATAGTTGTTGTCAGAGTAAGGTTAGAAAAAACCTTGGAAATAGATTTAGAAATGTTATATTAGGGATCTGAACCCTAAGATAGACTTTGTGTATAAGTATACAAGAACCCCCTATAATTTTGTTAATGATCATGGATAACATAGGATTAATCCTAAGATGTTATAGATTGAATGTAACTTCCCATGATTATGTGGTTTTATTTAATGAGATGTGTATCTAACCATGTAATTTAAGGTTTTATTTATTTCGGAGAACTAGAAGGAATTGTATTAACATTGAATCTAGTAAAATATATATTTATTTTGAGAAAATAAATTTGATAATGACTGGATATAAAGATATTGTGATTATTCTGAATCAGGTATCATGATACATGATTAACAATGTGATCTTTGATGAATTTTCTAATACATTTCATAAGAGGAAGGTGAACATTTATAAATGTTTAAATTTTATGAGTCATAGAGGAAAGAAGATTTGGATTCATGCATGTCAAGATGAAGGGAAGAAGAACCTTGAGGAATACCTAAAATGTATGGGAATATGTTATCTATGAGAAAAATCTGACATAGAGTGACCAATTGTTATGGAGTTCAATGTCCCATCTGTGGAAATCATGTGAATTACCCAACTCAATGCCCAAAAATTAGAATCTACCTATAAATCAATGAATGACCAATTCTATGCCGACCAATAAATGGGAGGTATTTATGTATTTATCTATATGGATCCAAGAATAATGAATAATGAATTACATAAGGAGTATTATGTTTATTTCTTCACTATGGATTATCAATAATATGTTGATTAGTTATAATGGACCATAAAATTGATTTAAGGGTAAGATTATAATTTGATAACATATGATTAATTTACAGATAACCCCGAATATATTTCTCATGTTAAGATAATAATGTTTGGATAAAGAAATTTTGTATTTGAAAGGTAAATTAGATGGTGATAGAATATTGTTAACTAATTATGGATTTGTTGACAAGAGGGTTATGATATTAGGGATGAAGTATAACTATTTTTGGGACTTAAGGAATAATTCACTATGTTTTGGAACCAGGAAACATTATTGTTTACAATAAGGATATATGATAATTCTAGTAGTTACTACGACTCAAGAGAATACATAATTACGGTGTTCACATGTTTTGAATTGGAAAACCAAGAACAACCTGATGAGATATGGGAGGAAATGCTCAGCTGATTTGGTTCACCACTTTTTAGAGTTGTAGATTTATATTTTTTGGAATGATTGTAATGTTATCCATTTATGGATAGCATAAGTTATAATCTAGTAGAAGATTTTAATATTAATGTATTATCCCACTATTTGTGGACTTATTCATATATGATAACCTAGGCTAATTTTTTTAGAGAGATGGAATGACCTATCATTATGTTTATTTATAGAATTATCTTTTTATAGTTCAGGAATGACAAATTTAAATTTATTTCCTTGAATAAGAGATGAATTATAAATTTTTTAAATCATGAACAATGGGGAGATTATACTGAAATAAAATAAATTATTTTTTATCATGTTCTTTAACTTTAGGTAAAGGATCATGAAAACCTAAAAGTATTTCCCATTACTTTTTTTAAAATAAATCATATTGTCCCTTGGATCATCATAGATTTGTTGCATTCATTTTTGTCAATTTATCCTAATAATATTATCTATCACTTTCCATCAGAACATTATGGTTAATTTTCTCTTCCATATCCATGTTTTCCTACATTGAAATTTATTATGTGTTGTTTCTGGTAAATGTCATACCTACCTTTTTTATTTTAAAATAGAGGTCTCATTAATCCATTTTCACTGTGGGATTTCAAATAAGATATTTTAAAATATCAAACCCCTAGTATTCAATCCTTAATTTAAATTGAAAGGACAAAATTTATTGAAGGATTTGATAAAGTAAAACCCCAACCTTCGAATGGTAGTATTCCTTTTTAAATAATTATATAGCATGTGATGTACAAAACACCGAGTTCAAGCGCACCATGACCTATCAAAGTATCCATTTAAAAAGATATTATAAATAATAATAATCACATTTTTAATTTTCTATATTCCATATAATATTATCATTTATATTTTCTATTTCTTAGACATAATATAATGAAAAACGATTTTTTTAGATAAAATAATTATTATTCAAAAATACGATTTTCCACCTTTTAATGGTGAACCATTTTTAAATCCAATATTTGACACTTTTATATATTCAATTTGATGAAATTAAATTATTATTTATAATCAGGACATAAAAATTTAGTTTGGGTAAATATTTGTTTCTTTTTTGATAATTTTCATATTTTGATTAACAGTAAAAAGTATAAAAATTCTAATTGGAAACAACTTTTTTAATAGAAATAATTTATAGTGTTAAATTATGCATTTTAGTGGCTTTAAAGTATAATTAGATTTTATTTTTAAAATTTAATATAATTTAGTTCATTGGAAATAATTTTACATTTAAATTAAACATACACACATCTCAATCCTTTAAAAGTTTTTATTTCTAAATTACCCGCTTTCTAGTTTTGATAATGGGAATTAATTTTAAATTAATTTCATTAATCTTTATGTTATTAATTTTGAAAAATAGATTCCATATTTTGAATTATAAGTTACTAATTGTGTAAATATGTACCTTTTAAATTTTTGTGACATTATGAATATTAACTTCAGTAATTATTTTTATTCACCATGGTTAAAGGGTAAATCAGGTAAATAAGGGTAAAAATTAATATTATAATAATATAAAACTACAAAAACACATGACCTACTAATATTTAATGAAATATTTCCTACCATAGGAATCCTTAGGTCGATTTCAGGACCACATGAGGGACACTTGGGTGTGATAATGACATGTTATAAGAATTAATTTTATGTAAAGAAAAATATAACATAATCTTGTATATTTTAATAAAAAAAATTTAATATAGTGTTATATGAATGATATATTTGAATATAAATAGTAATTACAATTATAAAAATATATCATACATAATCGTATTTTATTTATAATTTTTATACAGTAGATAAATATATTTTTACTTATGACACAATGATGATGCAGTGATTACATTTTTAATGAATGATTCAAATAAATGAATTTAGAAATATTAAAATAAATGTAATTTTAACTTTTTGATGCCATCAAATTTTTTTTGGATTCCGCTGACAAATGAGGTATAATTTAATGCATTTTTTTTGGAAGTAATTATGTTTTTATGACATTAAGAAAAATCAATTCATAAATAGTTTCAAAATTGACATAACTGATTTTTTAAAACAAATATTTTTTTATTAAATGATATAAAAATCTTAAATATCTAATATTCTCCCAAATGAATTATATAATGTTAAAAATTTAATTAATTATCCACTTGAGTTTCTATTGTCATTTTATAGAAATAAAATTTACCATATTGTATAAAAATACCAGAAGGCGTTGTAAGAGTAAAACTGTTCAACTAAGGGTGAATCCCAAAAGACATGGTAAATTTCATGAACTAAACATTAATAAAAAAATTGTATGAGATTATTTCGACCCATAATCAAATTATCTTCAATAAAAATTATTTGGAGCTATTATAAACAAAAAATAGATTTATAAATAATTAATATTTCAAGATTTTCATAAAGTTCCCCTTACCTCTGTTATAAAATGGCACATCTTCATCTCATTTATTCACACCTCCAAAGCCCTTTGTATTTCACAAAGCATAGATATTTACTCTCCCCACTTCCCTTATTTCATTATAGAAGATATAATTTGCAATGAAATCCATCCTAGTATTTCCTTTTGTGCAAATCAAAAAGAGACACCCAAAAAAGGTAATTGTTTTATCACATCTTTTAAAGTCGTCTTATTATTATTTTTCCACATTATATGTTATTTTTATACTCAAATAAAAAATATAGTATATTAATTATTCTAAGATGTTATTATAATTATGTGACAACCATATCCCCCTTTTTACCAATCCTATGAAAAAATACCACCATGCATGCGTACGTATGGCTTACCGTCTCCACGCTGTGGTGTAAACTGTTGTTTATCTATAATTTATTTTTATGGGTATAATGATGAACATAAATGACTTAAATATTAAATATTACCAGATATTATATCATTAAAATTCATATTCCATATAATTCAATACTATTTCACCATTGAGGAAATGACAACGCTGCTCAGTCGTACATACATCTTACTGTCTCCGTGACGCGATGAGACTCATCATCCATGTTAACTATCCAAGAATTATTAAAAGAATAAATATTGTTAATAAGTATTAAATGTATGACATAATAATTCCACTCAGATGATATATGTATATATACTTATATTTAATTCAATTACCTCCATTTAATACGATAAAGAAACATAAATAGTGTTCATGTGTACGTATGACCTACGGTCTCCATGAACGGTGTGTTCCATTTTATTTATCAATCGATTATATATATTTATATACAGAATATATATGATATATAAATAATCTTTTACAATATAGATGTAAGTAAATTATGATCTTATTAACATGATCAAAATTAAAAATTAAAAACATGTATGATAAAGAAAACAATTATTACCCGAAATGTCGCATTAAATTGGAATTATTAAAAAAAAGAACTATAAAGTCATAAAATAATAATATATTATATCATAAATAATATTATTATTCAAAAATAAGTTTATAATATGTTTAAAAACTTTATAAAAGAGTTTCAGACATGTATGGTGAGCATCAGATCTAATGTAAGGGTTAGTTCCTCAATCTCATTATTATCTAAGATTTTAATGTGTAAGTACTGCTTCCAAAACTTTTTCTGAGGTGTGCGTATTCATCCGTTATTCAGGGGAGTATGAGAAGATGTATTTCCCCGCATTCCCTCTTTTTAAACGTGGGCAATAGCTGTTGCTTATTTATGGACGTTTTCTCCTTGTTCGAAACTGGATGATGGGATGTAGGTTCTTCATTTCAGTGATTCTTCCTCGAAACTCATCACTTATTCTAGGTCTTCCTCATAGATTAAAACATTTTTCATGAAACTCTAATTGGTTCAATGTCTTCATGGATGTTGTTTAATTAAACTACTTCTGTCAGGACATTCTAAGGGGTCCAGTCAGGGCAGAAACCTTCGGTCTGGGGAGTAGTCATGTTGGACACCACTGAAATATCTGGATGCTGGAACACTGGTGCATCTGGGTTACTTCCCCTTACGAAAGGGCTTCTATAGTGAACAGAAACCTATGTAATCCACCTGAGAATGCGGGGAATTTTATTCCATAGGAATGTATCTGAGGTTTTCCTTAGCTTCCCATGTTTTGCACATGGTATGCAAAAGGATTAATGTATAGTGGAGATAGATCAGACATATCATAATACTAACTGGAGTGGGTCAGATTGGTGAAACCCCTAGAGGGTACACTAATGCTGGGAGCTGCGAAAAACTGGGTGGCATGATTTCACCGGGATGTGGTGGCCCGGGTAAGAATAAAAATAGATGTGGATTGTTGAATGGAGAGAGAAATGGAGCCAACATGATGGCGACCGTGTAGTTGGGATTGACCATCGAAGAGACATCCTACGTATCCCCGTGGAAAAGAATCAATGTCCACATAGTTTAGTGTATTGATGGGAAACCTATGGAGAAGACCAATATGGATGGGACCCAAAGGAAGTGGAACCTCCGGGTTGGGGCATGACCTTCCCAAAAAAAAGGCTCAAGAGAGAGAGCATGTTGAGAAATGGGCGATGGATTGAACCTCATGGAGGCTTTCTATGTAAATTTCCATGGCAGGGATTAATGTCCAGGTAGTTCATAACGGGGTATGGAATTGGGGCGTTCATAGATGACAACGACCCGATGATATATTGGGGCTTAAGCATGGTTAATAGCCCAGGTTGGTCTGACACTCAAGGATAAACTGATGATATGGGACCCAATAAATGGGACTATGATAGCTTACTTTTGATTGTTGACGAAAACTACTTATGACTAGTTGGGTTTGAAAATGGAATACATTAGACTGGGGTACACAATGGATTTTTAATGCCCCAACCCCAGTTACCTAGATTCGGTTCATTATTGGGTAACATTGGCATGAT
Source organism: Viscum album (assembly GCA_963277665.1). Taxonomy (NCBI): domain Eukaryota; kingdom Viridiplantae; phylum Streptophyta; class Magnoliopsida; order Santalales; family Viscaceae; genus Viscum; species Viscum album. The sequence goes on along the minus strand of OY728151.1, from coordinate 268,658,914 downwards.
CAGAAAGATCAAGTCTCGAAACACCGATTAGATTAGTAGCCTTGGAAACACTAGATACATTCATAAATGTTACATTACATCATAATGTTAAAAACTACAATAACATAGTCTCCATTTTCCACACTCATATCCCCTTCATACTATCCCTGCAGGTCATTCATAACATACTTCTTCACATCCTAGAAAAATTAAAACATTGAAAGGGGTGAGCTCAAGTGATCCGAAAGGATAAAAATATAGAGTAAGATTTCATAAATAAAAATAAACGTTTAAGGCAATGTATAACTAAACAAAATCCTTTTAAACATGAACTTCAACATAATATGGAAAAAGTAAAATGAATTAATTCTATTTACTTATTCACATGGATATTCTGCTGGTCGAATAATCGCATGCAATATCAATAACCACTTTCATAATGATGGAATGCATAAATCCAGACTATCATAACCACGTAACCAAGGCCTCATGCCAAGACTACAAATAAGATTTTTTCAAGGTCTCATGCCAAGACACTAGTTGTCTCATGAGACCTGCAGATGCATCGAGGAGCTATAGCGGGCTCCACCCGTCACTTATTAAGTCCAATGCATTCCTCATATGAACAAGTTTAAACATATCATAACCATAACATAATCGTATCACATAAAACATGCATAAAGGAAACATAAAATTTTCCACATTTCAATCACAAGATATCAATACAACACATTGATATAATAAAAACATTTTTAATACTAATATAAATAAAAGTAAACCTTTTTTTTCATTTATAAAAAAGTTATGGCATGTAGAGGAATCCGAAACTCAAATAATGGTCACAGCGGCGAAGAAGTTGTTGTTACCGCATAGGTAAGACAAACATTCCTTTTAATGTTTACTAAAAATGCTTCGTATAAAAATATTCCATTTGAATAAAAGTAAAAGTCAAATGGGTTTGAACACTGTATATTGGAAAGTTGTGTATAAAACAAAATATACCTCAATGAAAGGAGATTGAGACGAAGTCCCTTACAAAAATCATTTTTTAAATAAAATAGATCTATTATGTTTATTCAGTATATGTACACATAAATAAAGTAAAAATACAAGATAGGACATAATAATACCATGACATAATTTGAAAGTAGAAGATTAACCCAAAGAATGGAAATTGGGTTAAGTAGTTCCTTTACCTTGTGTCCGAATTGACTCGATCGTTCTTTAACCTTCTTAATAATGAACTAGAGTTAATTTATACTTCTGTAAGAACCTTTTTCAATTTCATTATTCATTTTATATCACTTATTACCATGTTATGAACATTATGTAATTATTTATGTTAATAACGGTTGTTTTGTCGATCTTTGGTACTTGAGTCAAAAATAAACTTCTTATAATTACAAGTTGATCATGTGGTAGAATATCAATTATCTCCAGAATTATATCAATTATGTAGATATCATATATTTCATATATATCCTGTATATACATTCCTTCATAATTTTACGTAACATTTAGCGGTATGAAATGAAATGCACCGTTCATGGAGACGGTAAGTCGTACATACGCATGAACGCTACTTTCATTTCTATTTCATATTTAATGGAATTAAATAATAATTATATAAAGGTATAACATAATTACAGTATAATATAATGTATAATACCATTTACTCCATCCTTTATACATCCCACATATGGCATTAACGATTCAAATCACTTTGAGGGGGTTGTAGTCTGCACTTCCTAAAATAAAAATATCGCGTTTACCCATAATGGAAACCATAATGGTATGCCATAAATGAAAAATAAAGAAGCTTAAGTAAAACATAAAAATATTATATATTATATATAAATATAGTGACATCATAATTTCCACCTTTGAAGGTGTTATATGAGTGTTGAACAATCATCGTTTAGTGAGGCAGAAATTCGCCATCCACAGAAACAGTATGTTCTTTAACCATTAGACGAAGGTGTGTGTAAGTGTATATAAAATCCTTCTCATAAAAAATCCTATTATATTTAATATACTGGTTTTTTATAAAATAATGTATTAAAATGATTTTAAGGGTTTGGAGAAGCAAAATAAAACAAAATAACATAATACAAGACATTACCTTAAAATCGGGTAACTCTTTTTGATTTGAGCCAAAGGCTTCCTTGGGAAGACATATTCCAAAATTGAGGCTTCTATGAGTATGATAGGGAAGTGTAGAGAGTATTTGGTCATAGTTTGGCTGAGACAAATGGCTTGAAGGTGTGAATAAGGTGGTAGATGCGGGGGCCTTTTATAAGAGGAGAGGAGGGGAACTCTTGGAATGTCATGAAATATTACATTATTATGAAATTATTTTCTTATTTTAGAGGTCCAAAAATTATATATTTCGAGTATACGGTGATAAGGGATATAAATATACTCATCCAATAGGTTTTTAACAAGTTCAAGTCTTAGATTTTACATTATCTTTTCATTTTATTTAAATCGTTAATTAATGAGGTAATCACTGCATCATCATGGTGTCATAAAACATTTAATTTATATAATGTCTAAAAATTATAAATAAACTATCATTATGTAAGAAATGTTTTTATCTTTACAATGAATATTTATAGTCTAAATGTTAACTTATATAACCCCATGTAATAATTGTTTTAGTAAAACAACACATGTTTATGACAATTTTATTTTTACTTTAAATAAAAAGTTATCAATGTCATTTTCTTACCGAAGTTGCTCCATGGGTCCCAAAGTCAAACTATGGATTGTCTTGGTCGTCCATGACTAATCCAATAAGTGTAGGACAAGTGTCAAGATATTTTCATATTTTTATAATATCATTTTTACCTTAAATTTCATTAATTACCTTTAATCGCTATTAATTAAACTTAAATGTTACTATTCACCAAATAAATATTTTAATCCCATTGAACCACATTTTACTTCTTAATGAAAACCATGTATGTCGGATTTTTTAAAATCAAATCACAGAAGTGGTATTGTTTCATTTAAACAAAAAATCAGTTTTTTAACTACCACATAGTGGTTTCACTATTCATAAAAAATTGATGTTTTTCAAAACAATGCCAAAATTTCACCCAAAGCTATAATTGATATTCCGAATTCATAAATGATGTATATTTTACAAAATTCAAAACATATAAGTTGCATTAATTAATTTTATAATTAATTCCTGCTGTCACAACAAATAGCATGTTTTTAAGAAACAATATATATCAAAAGATTGACAATTGTTTATGCCCAATTTCAAAGTGAATTTAATTCTAATGAAAACCATTGGATAAAATGGTAAAAATATATTATAATTATACTTTAAAACCACTCAATATTATAATTTATCACTAAAAATTATTTTGATTAAAAAATATGTTTTTAGGTATTTTTCACTATTCATAAAAAATTCGATGTTCTCAGAAAAATACCAAAAAATCAACATAGGGTAATTTCGATATTCCGAATCCAAAAATAAAGTCCATTTTGAAATATAAAATATATATAATTTCAAAAAGTGGGTATTACTATTCATAATGGCTATTTTGATTGGTCGCGGTGTGTTAGAATCTTGAACATACGTACAATGCAAGCTATTGCATTATTGAAAGAGAAGCGTATCGTGGAAGCTTGGGGTGTTACATTCTCCCCTCCTTCAATAAATTGCATCCTCGCAATTTGAAAATTTTCTTTGAAATTAATAGGTTGAAAATATAAAATACCATTGTGGAAAACCCACATCGAAAATAGGGTTAATAAAAATATAACATTAAAAGAAAGAAATATAAGTACAAAGGTCACCCGATATAGCCCATACTAGGATTCTATGAAAATATGGATATGGAGGGAAAACAAACCATCAAGGTCTGATAGAGAGTTGTAGAAAATAGTATTAGGAGAATGATAACTACAAGAAAATCACAAACTTGTGATTGGTTAAACGGTCATTGAATCCCCAGTTGGAAATGTTAACCGACAACGTTTTTGTTTTAAGTTACCTTTCATAATGTTGAGGAATTTATTTAAGAGATTTACTAAGAACGTAAGGAAATATACTTACTTGTCATGTAGACTTTCATTCTTTAATAAATTTTTACCACAAACCCATCTTTCACTCCAAAGGGTATCATAACTCAAAAATTTTCTATTTATCCTAATTGTATAAGGTTCAAAATATTAACACATACCATTTAGATTAGTAAAACTATTTTGTAATAACCAGGGACTTCCTGTAGGCTAGTGGTAGGTAATAAAGGCTTGTCGCACTATGGTTGTGGGTTCGATTCCTGTAGCTTTGTCCAGTGTGATGGGTTATCCCCTAACCTGTAGGTTTTCCTTTTCCTAAAACTATAGTATTATAATATTCCAAAAATAATCTTCATAAATGTTTTAACCTTAAATAATACTATCCAATATTCAACTTAATCAATTCCAACCTTTATAGTTATCCAAAAGACCTTCGTCCAGACTTTCTCTAAAAGGTCTCTGAATTTCAAAATCAATTGTATCATCAGATTCCTCAAACAAAGTAAAGTTTCTCTTATTTTCACATATAAAAATATGATTACCTTCATCATAATAAAACCTTAAAGAAAACAACAAGTAATGCAGTACAATCCTTATATATATCACATTATTCTTATAACCAAAATATAATCCTTGAGTCCAAAAGCACCAATACATTATTTATTCCTCTTCAAATGTAGTAATAGCATAAGATTGGCCTTGATCCCTTTTCCTTTGCTGAGGTATGTTTACTTGGCGCTTAGGGCATTCATTTTCATAATGTCCCATTTCCCTACAATTGTAGCATTAAACAATGATAGCCTCTTTCTTTCCCTTGCAATCACGATCATGGTGACCTTTTTCTCCACATTTATAAAAAACTCTCTTTCATTTTAGGCAAGTACCAGGGTGATTCTTCCCACAATTATCACCTAATGGAAAATCTTTCTTTCCCTTTTTCCCTTTATCTGTCTCTTGTTCCACCGTTCTCTTCTTCTCTTTCTTTACTTTATTGTCATAGGATTTAGAGAATTCCTTTTCTGTCTTGATAGCACACGAGACAATATCTTTGTATGATGAGAAGGATTGTGATACTAATGCTCGACGGAGAAATTGTTTTAACCCATCAAAGAAACGATCAATATTACTTCATGGTTTACATATATAATCTGCAGCATACCTCGCTAACCTTGTAAAGCTGGGCTCATACATTGCGACATTCTCATCCTCCTTTTGCCTCAGACTTAGAAATTTCCTTTCCATATCTGCTCGATGTTCACGAGGAAATTATTTTTCTATGAAAATCTCCTTGAACTCCCACCATTCCATATTTGATACTTCACCATCTTCCTTTGTGTTTTGAATCAATGACCACCATTGATCAGCATCTCAAGTGAGGCGGTAAACTGCCATGATAACCATTTCTATTTCACTACTCCCCAAGGAATGGAATATTTTCTCTAAGGGATTTATCCATTGCTCAACTAATAATGGATTTATACCCCCATTAAATGTTGGCGGTTGTTGCCTCATGAAGCGGTCTAACATTGATCCTCCATGTTGCAGATCAGGGTACTCCATACGAGTAAGGTTATTATTCATAACCTGAGTGAGTTGTCCTAGTGTGGTAATAAGGTGATTAGCACCAGTTGTATCACTAGATCCACTATAATTATCTTGAGAAGGATGGAAATCCCTACATGGAGTGCGTGCATTGATATGGTTTCCATTCCTCCCACTAGGCACCATTTCTAATAAATAGCATAAACTAGATTAGTTTATGAATCAAAATACATAATTACAAACTTGAAAAAAACATAACATAAATTGAACTATTTATGGATATAATCCATAATCATAATAAATGTTTTCTTTTTGAAAGTATATACTCATAAACCTTCATAGTGGTTTGTAAAGAAAACAAGAATTATCCTAAGCATATCCCCTGGGAGTGTCGTAACCAAGGGTGCACCAAGGCCCGTTGTCGTGCACCAGTTCCCGTTTGAGTCTAGATCAAAGCGGTGTTTTCAGGTTTTACCCCTAGGTACATCTTTTCCAGATCCGCCTCTACCTGCTCGTATCTAGACAGGGATGTATTGCTCAGAAAACTCACAAAATCTCTATAATACCAAAATTCTAGGATGTTCTTCTATACTAATCCTCAAAGTCTATCTTAGGTCTATGTTCCCAAATCAGGGTTTATCTAAATCTAGCTTCCATGGATAGTATTAAACTTCCTCTGATACCAACTGTAACGCCCCGACCCCAGTTACCTAGAGTCGGTGCATTATTGTGTAACATTGGCATGATCACAAAAGATCAAGTCTCAAAATACTGATTAGTTTAGTAGCCTTGGAAACACTAGATACATTCATAAATGTTACATTACATCATAAAGTGAAAAAATATAATAATATAGTCTCCATTTTCCACACTCATATCCCCTTCAGACTATCCTTGCAGTTCATTCATAATATACTTCTTCACATCCTGGAAAAAATAGAACATTGAAAGGGGTGAGCTCAGATGCTCAGTAAGTATAACAATATACCAGAAGAATTCATAAAAAACATAAACATTTAAGGCAATGTATAACTAAACAAAAGCCTTTTAAACACGAAGTTAAACATAATATGGAAACAGTAAAATGAAATAATTCCATTTACTTATTCACATTGATATTCTACTGGTCGAATAATCACATCATGAAATATCAATAACGACTTTCATAATGGTGGAATGCATAATGCCAGACTATCATAACCACGCAGCCAAGGCCTCATGCCAATACTACAAATAATATTTGGTCAAGACCTCATGCCAAGACACTAGTTTGTCTCATGAGACCTGCCGATGCATCGAGGAGCTATAGCGGGATCCACCCGTCACTTATTAAGTCCAATGCATTCCTCATATGAACAAGTTTAAACATATCATAACCATAACATAATTGTATCACATAAAACATGCATAAAATAAAACATAACATTTCAACATTTCAATCAAAATATATCATTACAAAACATTGATATAATAAATCCATATTCAATACTAAAATAAAAGAAAAGTAAAACTTTATTTTTCATTTTAAAAAAAAGTTATGGCTTGAGAGGAAGCCTAAACTCAAATAAAGGTCACGGTGGTGGAGAAGTTGTTGTCGCCGAATAGGTAAGAAAAAAAATTCCTTTTATCTTTTAGTAAAAACACTTCGTATAAAAATATTCCTTTTGAATAAAAGTAAAAGTCAAAGGGTTTTATACACCGTATAATGGAATGTTATGTATAAAACAAAATATGCCTCAATGAAAGGAGATTGAGACGAAGTCACTTACAAAGATCATATTTTAAATAAAATAGATCTATTATGTGTATTCACTATAAGTAAACATAAATAATGTAAAAAATAAAAGATATGATATAATAATACCATGACATAATTTGAAAGTAGGAGATTAACCCAAGGAACAAAAATTGTGTTAAGTAGTTCCCTTACCTCGTGTCTGACTTGACTCGATCGTTCTTTAACCTCCTGAATAATAAACAAGGGTTAATTTATACTTTCTTAAGATCCTTTTTCAAGTTCATTATTCCTTTTATATCACTTATTACGATGTTATGAACATTATGTAATTATTTATGTTAATTACGGTCGTTTTGTCGATCTTTGGTACTTGAGTCAAAAATAAACATTTTATAATTACAAGTTGTTCATGTGGTAGAATATCCATTATATCCAGAATTATATTCATGATTTAGATATCATATATTTCAATTATATCTAGTATATACATTCTTTCATAATATTACATAACATTTAGAGGTAAGAAATGAAATGCACCGTTCATGGAGACGGTAAGCCGTACGTGTGCATGAACGCTACATTCATTTCTATTACATATTTAATGGAACGAAATTATAATTATATAAAGGTATACAATAATTTCAGTATAATATAATGTATAATACCATTTAATCCATCCTTTATACATCCCACATATGGAATTAATGATTCAAATCACCTTGAGGGGGCGGTAGTCCGCACTTCCTAAAATGAAAATATTGTGTTTGCCCATAATGGAAACCATAAAGGTATGACACAAATGAAAAATATAGAAGCTTAAGTAAAACATAAACATATTATATATCATATATAAATATAGAGACATCTTAATGTCCATCTTTGAAGGTGTTATATGAGTGTTGAACAATCATCGTTTCGCGAGGCAGAAATTCTCCATCAACAGAAACAATATCCTCTTTAACCATTAGATGAAGTTGTGTGTAATTGTAAATACAATTCGTCTCAGAACAACATCCTAGTATATTGAATATAATTTTTTTGTTATAATATAAAGGAATAATATGTTTTTAAGGGGTTGTAGAAGCAAAATAAACCAAAATAACATAAGAGAAGACATTACCTTAAAATCGGGTAACTCTTTTTTATTTGAGCCAAAGGCTTCCTTGGTAAGACTTCTGCCAAATGTGTGGCTTCTAGGAGTAAGAGAGGGATGTTTGGAGAGTATTTGGGTAGAGTTTGGCCGATCCAAATTTCTTGATGCAGTGAATAAGGTGGTAGAGGTGGGGTTCATTTATAAGAGGAGAGGAGGGGCACTCTTGGAAAGTCATGAAATATTACATTATTATGAAATGCTTTTCGGATTTTAGAGGTCCCAAAATTATATATTTCTAGGATAAGGTGATAAGGGATCGAAATCTTCTCATTCAATAGGTTTTTTACAAGTGTAAGTCTTAGATTTAACATTATCTTTTCATTTTATTTAAATCGTTAATTAATGAGGTAATCACGGCATCATCATGGTGTCATAAAAAATTTAATATATATAATGTCTAAAACTATATAAAAACTATCATAATGTAATAAATCTTTTTATCTTTCCAATGAATATTTATAGTCGAAAAATGAACTTATATAACCCCATGTAATAATTTTTTTAGTAAAACAACACATGTTTGTGACAATTTTATTTTTACTTTAAATAAAATGTTATTAATGTCATATTCTTAGCCATGTGGCTACATGGGGTCCCCAAGTTTACCCATGGATTGGATTGGACGGCCATGACACATCAAATAACTATAGGACAAGTGTCAAGATATTTTCATTTTTTTATAATATCATTTTTACCTTAAATTTCACTAATTACCTTTAATCGCGATTAATTGAACTTAAAAGTTACTATTCATCAAAAATTTATTTTAATCCCATTGAACCACATTTTACATCCCAATGACAACAATGTATGTCGGATTTTTTAACATCAAATCACAGAAGTGGTAATGTTTTATTTAAACAAAATATCAGTTTTTTAACTACCACTTAGTGGTTTCACTTTTCTTCAAAAATTGAAGTTTTTCAGAACAATGCCAATGTTTCCCCCTAATCTATAATTGATATTCCTAGTTAAAAAATGAAATCTATTTTACAAAATTCCAAAGATATAAGTTTCATTAATTAATTTTATAATTAATTCCCGCTGTCACAACAAATAGCGTGTTTTTAAGAAAAAATATATATCAAAAGATTGACAATTGTTTATGTCCAATTTCAAAGTGAAATTAATTCTAATGACCACCATTGGATAAAATGGTAAAATTATATTATAATTATTCTTTAAAACCACTCAATTGTATAATTTTTCACTATAAATTATTTTTATTAAAAAATTTGTTTTTAAGTATTTTTCAGTATTCATAAAAAATTGGAAGTTCTCATAAAAATACCAAAAAATCAACATAGGCTAATTTAGATATTATGAATCCAAAAATGAAATCCATTATGAAATATAATATATATATAATTTTAAAAGGTGGGTTTTACTATTCATAATGTCTATTTTGATTGGTCGCAGTGTGTTAGAATCTTGAACTTGCATACAATATAAGCTATTGCATTATTGAAAGAGAAGCGTATCGTGGAAGCTCAGGGTGTTACAGGATTACCATAGGTTGGGGGATACAATGACCTACCATTTATTTTGGGATAGTTTAGTGTCACATGGGACAAAAAAGGGCGTAGAGTTTAATGTCATGCAGGACGAGGGTTGACTGATGTAGAGTGGTCAGGACCAATGGGTGTTGGGCTACAAACTTAGGGAGGCCTAGTACGTACCTTGAGTAGGAAAGGATCAAAGTCCACATAGTTACGGGATGGTTTTTTTGGTGAACCTATGTGAAAGGGGTTTGGGACCAATAGGTGTTGGTATTGAACCTAAGAGAGGCTTCCTACATACCTTTCCATAGCAAGATCAAAGTCCCCATAGTTCGGAAGAGGTGTTTGTGAACTGACGTGAAGTGGTCGGGACCAATGGTTATTGGGATTGAACCTCAGGAAGGCTTCCTACATACCTTGCCTTGGTAAGGATCAACATCCACATAGTTCGGGAGAGTGTTGGGGCATACACTCTAGGGTGTCCCCAAGAGGATGCCACAGTCAATGCTTACTCTAATCCCACATGATTCATGCTCGGTGTGAGAAACCAGAGGCATCAAAGACTTAAATATCACATCGTGAAAGGTGCATACATGGGAAGTGGAGTGGGGATTACATGTGGTTATCCTCACATAAAGGAAATAGGGGCTGACACATGGTTAGTGGCCCCATGGATATGGAGATTGGGACTTACCCTAGGATGGAGGCCCGGTGGAGACAATGCCCAGAGGGATTTGGCATTGAAGAGAGGAGGGTTTTGGTGCCCCCCCCCCCTCTTGTCCTTGTCATCAAAGAATAAAGTAGGGGATGTAGGGACACTGCCTCCCACAATAAAGGCTATGGGATTACACCAAGATATATTCCCTTTCCCCCAGATAGGTGGCACTCTAGAAATGATGATCTCATTCAATATGAGGAAGATCTGACTCCCGTGGAGGCAAGAGGGTGTAGAAAATGTCCAATATGGGGTGCCCTACGTAATGTACATAGGGTGAGGTCACATTTTAACATCATGTGCTGAGGACGATGGCGATTGGTAGTTTGAACTCTTGTAGCTCGAATGAGGTGGGATCACACTTTACCCCCAGGACTTACATAACTAATACTCATCCACCCTTGCAGAAGGGAAGGCATCTACAATGCCATAAGGAGGGGGTGTCGTGGAGTGATCCATTGGGGGCCCATGTTAGTGTGGCTGTGAGAATAATAAATAGCAATTAGTGTGCCTACGTGAAGAATCATAAGGCTAAGCAACACCAGGTAAAGCACTGCCCAAGGGACATTGAAGTCAGTTCGTATGATCCTTGAGGGTCATATGGTAGAAAGGTGAGTGACATATATATGTCGCATGTAATAGGGGTTCATACATGGTTCTTTAGGGCATGGACGACACATGGAGAATAGAAGGAATGTCGTACGCAAGATGAGGGGGGCGGGGCAATATGGAATGGTTGTGTACAAAACAGAAGGATGCACACAGGGGGGATTTGTTATGCACCTACCAAAAGGATGTTTGCATGCTGAAATGGTTGCGTGTAAACTGAATGGATGGGTAAAAAATAGACCCGATGTGGGGGGAAACTAGCACGCAAGAGGGATATTTTATGTGAACAAGAGTTTGCGTAAAAGGAAACGGACATGGATCATGTCTAAGAGGGACCACCCTAAAGAGGACACATGGGGGACCTATCGGGCAAGATCCAATACCATGGGGTCATATTGGTTTTTGTGCGGTCTCGGGAGATGTGTTTTTCACACAGTAGAACATCTCTACGTCTTTGGTCACCATCCAGAAGGGTCAGGTGTTTCTTTCAATTTATGGAAAAAACCATAGAGACTTCACGCTAGAGGAGCAACATGCATGGTGGATTTGATGTCGCATTTGGCATAGAATTGTTTATGCATCATCGGGTACCTTCGTGTTGTGTCCTTAACTGATTTTGGAGCATGCCATTACGAAAGGGTCCCTTTGACGTCGAATTGGGCGCACAATTTTTTGTGCACTTAAAGGAGTGGTGTGCACGACCCCAGGATCTTGTGCGCCAACACCATTGGTTATATCTGGTGGGTTGTGGTGGAATCCTACCTTTGACGTCGCATAGGGCATGAAAGAGTTTTCATGCCAGAGGGACTCTTCCGTGCATCCCCTGAATCTTGTGCACAACTACCTCTCAGGTCAAGAAATCTTCTCCTTCCCCTCCAAATACCATTGTTGTTCTTTATCATCCCAATCATGTCCCTATTCGAAATTAGGCATCATCAAATCCCCTCCCTGAGAATCAGAGCTGAAGGGAGACCACATGGTTGGATTCTAAGGTCACATTGAAAAGTAGGGAAGTGTCTGCACAGTGTGCGCAAAAATTTCATTTGGGCACACAAAACTCTTCCGCACAGTGATAGCCATCCATTATGGAACTTCGTGCATCAGGAGGACGTGCTAATGCCCCTCTTCGAGAAGGATACACTATAGTCATGGGTGACCCACGAGGATAGTCTCCCATAGTTCAATATCAAGAACAATGTCCATGCCTTTATGGAAACATATAACACATCCATCAATGTCCAAAATCCGAAGACTGGGACTGTTGTAGGGAGGGATCCAGATCAAGAGGAATATCCCTCTCTTTATGCAAGTACTTTCATATGTAGTGTTACTGATGGGATGAAGGGTTGGAAGGAATGGGATTTCAGATCTGGAGGAAAATTCACCAGTGAATGATGATGGGTGTACTAGGTACGCAAGACATTTGAGGAGTTCGGGCAATAGCTGCGATCTATAGGGCTCTTCGAATCTATTTGGACGTCCCAATTTTACTTCTATCAGTAGTAGGACCTGGTACCAGAATTGATCAAAAATTGGTCACCCAACACCATCACCTTCCATATCCACTGTGGGGACGTGGGAATCAGTCTATGGGATGTCCACTACAATTGGATAATCCCCTTGGAGGGGTACTAGAATGATGAGTTCCTCCTGACGGGGAATGTCTAGGGGATAGGATGCGCACCCCCATCCTGTCATGGAACCTGCTGAAGCTGGCTAAATGGGAGATAAAAATAAAATATATTCTAAAGGACATATATTATTCAGGATGGTTTAGTCTTTTTCTAATGTAGGACACATCTGTAAAGATTCCAGGCCAAGGGAAGTAATGCCTGAACACATCTTAGAGGGGAAAAGATGGATCATATTGTAGGGTCCTAGTGGCAGGAGTGTACAGATCATGGGGCTTTGGAAAAAGTGAAAGTCCAGACCCAATTGTAATATATGTTGGGTTGCTTTCGGAATTCATGAGAGGGTGGATGTTTTCAGTGAAGGACCCAGGATGGGGGGTCCGCCCCGCAATGCTAGTGATGGCAGGGATTATGGCGGCGAAGAAAAGGTTAACATGGGGGTGCTGGTTTTGGCCAAGTAGTACCGTATTTTGGGGCGTATTTGAAGGATAAGTACACCTAGGAGGATATGTGGACCGTTCCAGATTCTTCATGGGTGGGTTGTAGCCCACTTTGGTGGGTATGACTTCCCGAATGCCATTCTCCCCTCATAACATTATGTCTCTATCCCTCTTGAACATTGCTAGAATCCTCCCACCAACAATCAATGAAGAAAGGATCTAGGTCAAGATTGGCATCTATATCCATTTCGACATCCACCCATTCCAGACCCTAGTTGGTCAAATGGTAGACGATGGGTAGGGCCCATTGAAACAGAGTGAGTACCTGAGAAGCATCTGCGGCAGCTTACTAGTAGCCCATATTAATGGTTAAATAGCTTTTAAACCGTACGCGTCGACCAGGTTTTCCAGGCAGGTCAGGAGCATGCATCAGATGCCATAGAAAGTATATGAAAACGTTCCAGAATAAAGAAATACTTGTTTTCTCTACTATCTGTGGATTATGTTTACGATGATAGGCTTGGGAGAAATCATCACTCTTCCCCCTAATGACATTAGTGAAGACCTATCAACAGAGTATGCTGAACACTTGAAAAAATTGTATCCTGAGGCAATTATTTGGAAACACATTCAGAAATTAAAGGTGGGAAGTGCAGGGCCTGAAGAGAAGGGAGGTAGACGATGTGCTAGTGGATATGTGAGACAAATAATGGGTTGGGTGGATATCATGGCACTGGATGGTACTTCATCGGTAGTAGCATCGCAATCCAAGAACATGCCTCCACCTTCAGAGGAGGGGTTGCCCCATGTGAGGCCTCTTGGGCTTGCTAGGGAACTTTAGGGAAAGCAACTCAGGCACCTCATGAAGCTAACTACTGATTCTATCTTCCTATCTCAGTGGTCTTCTTGGAGAACACTCAGACAGTTTATGTCCATTGAAGAGTTATGGCAGAGGTTGGTATGCACAAGGCTCGATTTTCCAGACATCAGGCGAATCCAAATGACGGATAGGGTAAACTTTCATCATTGACATGCATAACTGATAGTTATGGTTATCTACGCATTCCATCAGGGGCAGAATGAAGAACCACATCCCTCGGTGATAGCGATTCTTGGCCAGGAACGTGACCTAGAGAAGCTTCCATCTGAGGATGAAGGTATAAGGGATGAAGAAGAAGAAGGTGAATGAGAGAAAGAAAAGGAAGTAGGGGAAGAAGGTTGTGATGAAGAAGAAGAAGATGGGGGTCAAGTTGATGGTATTTGCTATGAGGGACCCTCATAATCTCCTGCTCACCATCAATTCTCTCAGGAGAGCGGTGAAATTGTAGGCTCTGTTGTAAAAGTGGATGAGGATCTTGAGTTAAGTCTTAATCTTATCTCGACTTTCCTTTATCTTCTAAAAATCCCGAATTTTCAACTGAACTCTTTCCCATTTTGGAACACATGGGAGAGGGTGCCCAGGAATGCTTCCCAGCATAGGATGAAGACACACCTATGGATGTTAGGGAATGTTCTCAAGAACCTGTCCTCTAAACCAAACATGATGGGGAACCCGTTATGGCTGAAATATAAAGTGATGAGCCAGAAAGAAGAGATGAAATGGCAGCCTCCGAGCTTCCTGATGTCCCCACGATCCGAGAGGAGTCAGGTATGGTGATCGAGTTAACATGTGCTGAAGGATCTCATGTGGTGGAAGCTCCCGCTATAACATAAGGATTGGACATTTCCACTCTTGGCCCCCATAAGCCTTTATCTTCTATGGATTTATTTATTTCCGGGAAATTCGGTTAACCGTGAAACTTATCTCCAATGTAGTGATTGAAAGGTTGGAGGCTCGATAGGCCATCTAGTCTGGAATATCTGTAGGATCCCTTCTGGTTACCACATCAGCTCTGGAAGAAGAAACTATTCGAGGTGGCCCCACACTAGTACTTGATGAGTTAGAGGTTGAAATAATGGTTGATAATGAGCCAGGGTGGAGCTGCAGCCCGACAAGGGTGACGTTGCTGATGAAGAAGGAATTCTAGAAGAGGACACTACCACTGAACTCCTGGATACTTTCCCCAAGTACAATCCTGCGGAACCTCACGAGATAGATGATTCCGACTCGGATGCTGAAGAGGAGAGCTATATGATACATCAAAATGTGTGGAATTGCGTAAAATGATTTCTCAATGATCTAAAAAGAGAATGGCTAATTCGGATGGGGTTGTTCAGCACCTGGATAAACTTTCTCTATGCTGGACGGGTAAATGATCACCATCTTCACGTAATGATCTATTATTACATTGAGGAGAAGATATTGGATAATATCCAATGTTCTGACTTTTCCCGCTGCCAAAAAGAGTCAGATAATACTGAGGTATTCCGGAAGGCTGAACAATAGGTCCTATACTTTGATGAGAAATCCAATGAAAGGGAGGCATAAATTGAAAACAACTCTGAACTCATTGAGAAATTGAGATCACATCAAGTGAATGCTCAGGATTAGATAGTGCAGGTGAATCTCTAAATGAATAAGATCCAAACTGAACAATCACGGGCATAGGCCAGGTCTAATGAATTACACACTATAACTACTGACAAAGAGAAGGATTTCAGGGGGAGTGAAGCGATGCTAGAGCCCACAAGTCAGAAGGTGGTAGCCCTAGAGAAATCCATCCAAAAGATCGATCCGTAAAGGCCCTATTTTGACCAAACTCATTAAATTAGTCTTCTTCATTGATTCTTATTCCGAACCATGTTCTTGAACATATTATTTACTTTATTTTTCAATTTGATTCATTCTAACCACATTCGTGAAATAATTATAAATCCATCCCAATACTGACGTGGGTCGTTCCCGATGTGATAAAAAAACGGATGGTTGCATCGTCACATAATTTCATTGTGGGAATTCCAACCAAATTTTGGGAATCCAAGGTATAAATGACCCATCTGGGCTTCCAAGAAGAATGGGGGAGGCCTTACTGGAGAATGAATCTCTCAAAACAGTTTAATTATCACCTTCCGAATGTACTCTACTACACAAGCGGGGTAATGTCCGGGGCGTTAGAATCAATCGAAACATAAGGGAGTGGAAATATTGATTCATGATACCCAAAATTTGTAACACTGTAAAGATGGTGTGAAAATGAAGGATAACTGTTGACCGTGCTCTAAACATAGCATCCCTATGGAATTAGCATAATATGGGGGTCACAAAAGAGGGCCCACCGCATAACATATTCGAACCAAAGGTCCTGACTCAAAATGTCATCCATTAGTCTTCTGGAATGCTAACACAAGACAATAGGCAATCCATAGGCTAAGCATCCTTACTGTTACAGGTTTCATTTAGATGTTAAAGAGGAATAAGGTCAAAATAAAGGGTATGAAAAGTGTGGATGAGGAGTGATCAGTTGTTCGAATTGAGTATAACACTCTTGAAACTACACCACCACGGGGGAAACACAATTGGTATGTGCATCAGTCTAATTAAGGATCAAGATTACATCTGAACAGAACCTCTCTGGTGAGGAGGATGACACATCCCTTGGCTATCATGGGGAATCCAGAACATGTTTGGGTAGATTTGCAGTTTAAAGTCATACATTGAGTTCCTAGTAACTTAGGATGGTAACGTGTGGTTTGGTATATATCAAGGCGTGAATGAGGATAGTAAGAGTGTATATCATTATGTGTTCTTGAATGAGTTCTAGAAAAGGGCCTAAAAGGTGACAGGATTTTAGATTCCTAGGGCTATCCCCAAATAAGATATTTCTAGCCATTCCCACATATCCCATGAGGATGGGAATCCAGCCATATGTAGTTATGGAAGATGTCGTGCAGTTTAATGTCTTGCGGAAAGGATACAGAGTGGTATTAGTTTGAATTCATAGAGCTCAGACCATAGATGGAATGGTGTGAGGAAGACACATGTTTTGGTAAGTATTTAACCTGACATGAAAGAGGAAATAATCCCATACCACAATGTGCTCCCCAGGAAGATTTTAGGTCGAGGGACCAAAAGTGAAAGTTAGGATGGGCCCTAGGAAAAGTGTCTGGGCATTCTTATCTACGCCATGAGAATGGGAATCAAGACATAAATTTTACTAGAGATATCAGGGTATGGTACCATTGGTAGTGATAATAAGGTTGTGTGAGTCTGGACCTTGCACAAAAAGAAGTGACATTTTATAGATCTTGTTTGTCCTTTAGGGTTGAGGTGTGTTTTTTTGTGAATCATTAAACCTAGGATAGAGAAACATGGTATTGATACCGGAATCAAGCCACATGTAGCCATTGAAAAATAGTACGGTAGGTTACCAATACACAACATGATGTCCCCTCGAGTGAGGACATCACAATGAAGTGTCGTTTTTAATCATGTGGTCAGGACGATAGTGTAACAGTTTCAGGGTCGTGTGATGTGACCAACCGGTGTATTTTAATGTCGTCCAATAAAGACACAACAGTTTAAATTCATGTGTTACCATAGATGGAATGTACATGACATGATAAATCATACCTGAGGTGAATGAGGATGAGGTCCACATCACACCAGCTGTGATTTCGAAGAAGAAACCTCGAGCTGAAGGGCCAGAAAAGGTCAGAAAATATGGGGATGGACCTGTGGATGAAATTACTCGGTGTTACTATGTATCCCATGAGGATGGGAATCAATCCATATGTAGTTCTGAGAGATCATTTTAACATCATGCAGGACGTAACAGTATAAGGTCATGTATAACAATATACTATTTAACATCATGCAGGACGACATACAATTTAATGTCATGTGGGACAAGAGGTAGGAAGGACTAGCTCCTACATAGGGAGTATGTTGTGGGGCTATTGAAAAATTAATGTGAATGGAGATATAAGCCCATAACACGCGGTATAACCCTACCATAGACAGAGTTCGGCCAAGAGGCCAGAATAATAAGGAGATTTCAAAGAGATGGGGCTGGACCCGAAGACTAGATGATTGTGTGGTCCTACATATCCCATGAGGATGGGAATCAAGCCATACATAGTTCTGAAAAGGGCATTCATTTTAATTTCATGTGGTGAGGATGAGGCGGGTGATGACCTCCCAGAAGGGGGAACACATGGTGCTGTTATGATAAGCCTGCTGTGAAAGGAGGAGATGATCCCACACTGCACCATGTATTTGGGGAGGTATATGGGCTGAAAGACGAGACCAAAGGGGGTGATCATAGAGCTTTGGGATGCGTCTACGAACAAAAGTATATATACATTCATACATATCCCATAAGGATGAGAATCATGTTTTATGTAGTTCTAAAAAGGCCATGCAGTTTAACGTCATGCAGTGAGGATAGGGGAGAATTGAAGAACGAGAGGGGCCCACGCGGCGGTCATTGTAAAAATGCATCTGATGGGGAAAAGGATTTTATGCTACACCATGCGGGATCCTATTAGATAACTACAACAAGAGGGTAGGCAAAGTGAAAAAGTGTGGTTGGGCTTGTGTCTGAGTGTTCCTACGTATCCTATGAGGTTAGGAGTCAAGCCATACGTAGTTCTGAGAGTGGAATTTAATGTCATGTAGAATTTAAGTGTTTAAGGATCTGTAGGATGATATACAGGATAATGTCATATGGGAAGACATATAGTTTATTTTCATGTGGGACATGAGGTACTTCTGACACTTGCAGTTTAATGTCATACATGACAATTTCTGAATAGTTTTTCATCCTTCAATTCTGAAAAACCACTAATTTTAACGTATTGTGTTATAGATGGAAATTTTTAATGTTGTGTGGGACCATGTACCATTTAACGTCATTCGGGACGACATACAATTTAATGTCATGTGGGACACAATAGATTGAGGTCATGTTAGACCCAATATTCTCAGTCAAATTACCGCTTGGGGAACATAGCATTGGTGGGAGGATTTATTCTCTCACCTTCCATGGTAATAGAGAGTATGTGCCATTGGGATAATCCTTGTGAATGATGTAAGTCTATTCCCATTTGGGCTCTAATTTGGGTGGTTTTCGCCCATGTGTCATTGGTGTTATCAAGGCCAAAAATAATTCTCCTGGAAAGAAATATTGGAGGTGAAATTTCTTGTGGAAATATCTTGATGTATTATTCTGATGCCTCTTCAGATTGTTCAGGTCATGAATCATATTCTTGTCGAGGGAATACAATTCAGCAAGATGGACATCACCTACTTTTTCTATTGCTTGCTGATCGTAGATAGTTGTGCGTAATGAAGGAAACTGATTCTCAATGGGCAGGATGACCACTTTTTCATACACCATGGAGTATGGGGTCACATGTGTGTAATTAAGAGTTGTTTTCCAGTAATCCCAGAGGGTGTTGAGGAGATTTTCTGGATAACTCTTCTTGTTTTGACTAACCATTTTCGGCAGAATGTTAGAGAGGGTTTTTTGAACACCACGATCAGCCCATGTTCTGGTGTGTGGTAGTGGGAGGTATGGATAGAACAGATGGTGTACTTGGTGTACAATTTCATCAAATCTGATTCCTGGAAGTTGGTCTTGTTATCAGTGAGGATGGCGTGTGGGATTCCAAACTAGTAAATGATATTGGTGCTCACAAAGTCAATGATAGAATGGACCTTGACCTCCTTGAGAAGAATCGATTCTTCCCACAATGAAAATAAACCTATACGAGTCAGGATGAACCTGCATTGGTGAGCTATCACTGGTGGATATGGTCCCACAACATCGAGTCCCCAGATCGCAAAGGGACAAGTGTACATGGTAGTGTGGAGAGGCTTTGACAGCTGATGCACAATGTTGGAATGAATTTGGCGCACATAGAACCTATTGGATATCTAGATGCAGTCACAACTGAAAGAGGGAAAAAATATCCCAGCCTACATATCTGCTGAGATAGTTTCGGCCTGACCTGATGATTCCCACTAGAACTGGCATGAACCTCCTACATGACATAAGAAATCTCATCTCCTTGAATGCAATAGAGGAGAACCCCATCAAACCCATGCATATAGAGGATCTCCTCGAGACCAGGACCACTCTGTAGGGTAAACTGCATAACGCGGCATCGGATTCCCTCGCACGTAGCTCGATCTACCGGGAGATTACTGTTTTGGAGGTACTCGACAAAGAAGGCACTCCAGTTGGTTATTACTTCAATCACTACATCTACGCCACCTAGAGGTCCTGACGTGGAGGTTCCATCAGAACAGTGGATTACCTGCGGGCTGTCATTGTCATTTGGAGTGATGGGAGAAATGACTCTCTGGTGTGTGACATTGATAATAAAATCACCTTGTTCAGGCACTTCATGTGATGTAACTAGGCTGGCTAGAGAATTACCTCGACTGTTCTGGTATCGAGGGACATTGGAAACACCTATCCAAGATAGGATCTAGGCTATCAGCTGGAGGGTGTGTTCCAACAGTGGTACGATCTATGGATTTATGGGGACAAAATCACCGTTGATCTGCTTGATGACTAGATCAGAGTCCCCTTTCACATGAAAGTGGGGAACATCAATCTCGATGTCTAACATGAGACTAGTAATGAGAGCCTGATACTCTGCCTCATTGTTAGTGCAACCTTTTGACATTATGAAATAATACGACAGAAAAACTTGAGCTGTGGTAATGAAGACGATAACCACGACAACTCTATTAATCCCGGGGTCATTAAGACTTCTTCCCATAGGGCTATGGGATGCACCACCAATGTTCATTTTCAGCATGTAATTTCTTGGTCTACCAAGAGGATTGCCTCATCTAGAAAGTCAAGGTCCAGAGACTAGTCCTTGAGAGTTGGATGAGCGGCAAGGAAATATTCCAATGCTTTCCCCTTAATAGCCTTCTCAGGGATAAAACTAATGTCAAATTGATGGGGATTTACCACACACCAAGCTAGGATGCCTGTCAACATGGGGTGGTTCAGGTTGTACATCAATCGATCCACTCAGGAAACCCGCTATACCTCATGGTGTTGTATGTAATTTCATTATTTCTGTACAATGAATACTAGTTTGGGGAAGCTCTTCTAGATATGGGAGTATCTTCTCCCCTTATCGAGGATCATGTGGCAGAGATTGTAGAGACTATTCTATATTACCTCGTTGTTCTTCTCATTAATAAGTGCACTGGGATATTGTTCTAGGGTGTTCAGATAAAGGACCAACAGATCTTCGGAGACAGGTGGCACTAAGACCGGAGGCTAGATCAGATACTACTTGAATTCCTCAAAATCAGTCTAACATTCTTCATCCCACTCATATACAATATCTTTCTCCATGATCAGAGAAAATGGATTAAACTTTCCGGAAAAATTCACAATGAATCTGCGTATGTAGGCTAAGTGGCCTTGAAGACCTCGATGCTCTCGAATGTTGCTCGGGGGAGACATCTGGCTAATGTCCATGACCCTCTCTAGGTCAACATCGATGCCCCTGTGTCAAAAAATAACACTACGAACCTTCCCATAGGTGACACAAACGACACTCTTCACTGGGTTCATATTTATGTGGCAGGAAAGAAGGAAGTTGAACACTTTCTCAAGGTCATTGAGGTGGTCTTCACACATGAGATATTTAACCACCAGTTCATCCATGTAGAATTCCACTAATGTCCTGAGGATCAGATTAAATATGTAATGCATAGCCCGTTGACAGGTGGAACTTACATTATTTAGATCGAAGGAAAAGAGTTGGTAACCAAAAGTACATTGTGATTCCCTAAAGGCCGTAGAGTCCTCATCCATGGGATCCATTATGATTTGGTTATACCCGGAATACCCATTCATAAAGGAGAGGGCCTGAAACCTAGTTGTAGCGTCAGTTTAAAATTCCATCACAGGGAGTAGAAAATCATCATTCAGGAAATGACGTTTTAGATCCCGGAAGTCGATGAAGACTCTGATCTATTCATTATTCTTCCTGACTGGCATAATTTTGGATAGCCATTTGGAGTATTGGACCTCCATAATGAAATTTGAACTGATGAACTTATCAACTTCGACCTCGACCATGGAGCTATTGGAAGGGTGCATCTTTCTAGGAGGCTTCTTAAACCCGCGATGGTTTGCTGGGAGGCCGAGGCGGTAGACGGATACATGGAAATATAACCCCAGCATTTCATTATAGATCTATAAAAATAAATCACATTGTTTTTCGAGTAAGTACATGTATTGTTGTTGCTCCTCGAGGGGCATTACAATGCTGATCAATGTCTGTTTTGGGTCCACCTCGCAACCGAGGATCACCTGTACCCATTCATGTACCATTGTGGATACGCACTCTTCAAAGGTGGGGTGGGGGTCATCCACTAAATTCTCTTCTTCCCTTATGTATCTGGGATCCTCAGTGGGAGGAGTTTCCTCTAAGTCAAAAGATCCCAATGGGAGACTGGTACTGGCCTGAACAGCATGGACAAAACATTTGGGGACTCCTTTACTACTGAAACCATAGTGATGAAGGATATCGATCCGATCCCTTCTGGTCTTTGGCCCTAGGGGCCACACATGATGATATCAAATCAATATTTATGCATTGACATGAGCAGGTTTATCCTAGCCTAGAAGAACATGAATGTATGCCATATTGTCGTTGCTATGGAGTGGACATATGGGTACCTTATGGGGGTAGGGGTCTCTGGGATCACCCGAGCCTAATTCGTGTAAGAGTATGATGTGATCTTCTAGAATTTATTAGACGTGGGAATGTTCTCCCCCCTCTTTCTAGAAAAAATGATGTATTGTTCCATGTATAGGTTTGTAACGTCCAATCGGTGGATTAGAAAGATGATGGCATCATTTAGATCTCTCCACGGGTTAGTCATGACCGAAACATGCTCAACCTCGTTAGCCTGAATCTGCTTGACTGTTCTCTTGTAATAATCGGCAACTAGATAATGGTATTCACAAGAGGTAATGGGAGACATTTCACCTTTATGAATTCCCATACATCCATTAAGGGAGTACTTGAGGCATTGGTGACACGATGAAGGAACCGCCACATACAGGTGGATCCATGGCCTACCCATCCTTGCATTGTAGACAATGTCCAAAGATACACCCATGAAATCGGTGCTGGAATCAAGGCTATCAAACTGGATCTTTAGGTAGATCTTGTTGACGAGTGTCTATTCTATCCTATAATAACCTTCATGTTTTAGGTCAAAGGGACTCATATCATCCTCGAACAACCCCAATTTTTGCAATGCCCCAGTCATGAATAGGATGATCATAGAGCCCATGTCTACAATACATCGATGAACCTCCAAGACATTAAAATGGCCAGTGATTTTCAGTGGGTGGACATGCCCTGGCAAGGGAGAGCCTTTATCATTTTCATGAGAATGAGATAATGTCTTGGAATTCAGCGTGCTTGATTGCCTTAGTATGTAAGGCTTCTACAACTGTTACCTCCATCTCATACAGGAGGGGGCTTGTTAAAATATCAGGAAGGGATTCATGCATATATGCTGATAGAGGAAGGGACTCGAGGATGTATACCCTTTCAGAAATTATGGAATGATGTTTGAGAAAATAAAACTTCTGTGCATGGTGATAGCTTGTATTTACAGGAGGTCGATATGTAACCAGAGGTATGGAGGGCCCTGCCGGCTGGACCGGAAACTGATTGGTGTTGGGAATATCCTACTGCTCACTAGTAGAAGTCTATGGAGTGACTACCGGATGATGGTCAGATGACTGAGACTGGTCTATAGCTGAGTGTGGTTGGCCACCACACGGTAGAGGTGGCTCTTCCTAATCAAGAAATACAAATTGGGGTGAATGCGGATCTGATAAAACAAGATGAGAAGGTTGTACATGCTGATCTTTATGCTCGAACTGCTTCCTGGTTTTGGTAGCATGCACATCTTGGCTAGAAATACTGACTAAGGCAATCTGACAACCCTTATTTCCATGGCTCTGTCAACAATGATGACGGCTGGGAACATTGAGAAGATCTGCCTATCACTCCTCGCAGTCATGAATCATGTAGGGGTTTACCATCTCTGTGGTATTAACTGATGCGTACCCTTTACTATCACTTGAAGACTCGCCCAATACATGATATATTCTTGGAAGAATCTCCATCTACAGGGGTATGATGTTTCTGAGAGTACTGGATGTCGACGACATTTATGGGGGACTTTGTTTTCTCTTGCGTCGCAGATGCTTGCTCTTTGGGGAAGAGGAAGTTCAGCCAGGGATGTAGAGGTACTAGAAACGGCTGACACGTTGTATTATGAATGTTTAGGTGGATTTACATGTGCATGGATAATTCCATAGCCATGGGTGACTGCCTTATGAGCCATCCCATCACCATACTTCTAGGAACTTCGGTTAAAAAGCTGATGCAATTTTCCTTCACTGTCACTATAACTGTCAGGATTCACGAATACACATTCCACATGTGTCGGAGCTGATCCCAAACTGACTACATTGTTATCGAATAGGTCTTGAATTCAGTCCTTAAACACATATCATTTGTTAAGGGTGTGCCCTAGGATCTGTTGATAGGGTCATTAATTGGGGCGATCAATGAAACCTGCCTCTTCTTGCATCCTATATTAAGGAAAACATATAGTCCACTATTTCAAAAAACATCGGAAATAGCTGGGCACATGAGCCTCATTAAATAAGTAGGCCTGGTTTCTCTTATCATGGAAGGGGTCTCTAGGTGCCTGACCCTAAAGAGGGGTTGTAGGAGTATGTTGAAGAGGCGGAGACTGGTAATCATTCCTGGGTGGTGGTGGTGCATTACGCGGGGGTGCCTCTCAGTTCTGAGATGGGTGCTGTTGGGATGGAGTTTGTGCCTCAGTTTTCGGTCCTCTATGATGCTATGTAGGTGGCTCCATCAGAAATAATTGTAGCTTTAATGGTGTCCTCTATTTGTTCCACCACAACGGGATCTTTCATGATGGTCCTTCTCATAGGGAATTGCAGGAGGAAACAGACGTGCCTTGATGGGCTGCTGCAAAGGCTTCTTCTAGAGGTTGGGCCCTGTTAGAGAAGTCTCAGAATCCTCCACGGTAATTCTGGGTAATCAGAGAGGGGACCAGCTCTATCTTAAACATTCACCACACACTTCATCAGTTGTTTCTCCCGAGTCAGTGTCATGTTTAGAGAGTATGTGAGCCCTTTACGCTGGGCGAAAATGTCCACGACGCGCTCATCCAGTCTCTGATTTCACATAAAGAGGTCCTCAATAATCATCTATCGGGTGGTGGAACTGAATTGGTAAAGAAATTAACACTGAATATCATCCCAGCCAGCTAATACCCTGATGGGTAGTTGGTTGTACCAGAAAAATGCAGGTCCTTCCAATATCTGCATGAATCATCATTGTTTGGTGGCCTCCTGTTGTGAAAGATTTCCAAACATGGGTCTGTACCTTGATATGAAGTGGACAACATGTTTCTGCGGGTAACACGTCCCATTAATGGGAGAGAAGGTGGGATTTCCAAAACCCGGGGGTTCAGTCATGTCATCCACCCATGCCGGATATGGATTTCCATCAAGTGGGATTTCCACCTGTCGCATTTTCAATTCCTCTAGGCAAGAAATGAGTGACACCATGAGATCATTTGATCAAGGGTTCCTATCTTGACGGGGATCCCTGACCACCAATAAGTTTGTAGGTTGTTCAACGTGATAAGTAGGCCCAACGGGTCATGGAGCGGATGGTGGGATGGCCTGTAGGGTTGTTGGGGAAATTAGAGCTGGGTTCCAGGTAATATCTCGCCACTCCGGTGGATTTGGGGACACATGCCGCACCCTCTTCCTATTTGTTCTAGCATCTACCCTGTTTGCATGTGATGGATGGTAGGGATCACCTTTAGACAATCCGTCGGGGGGAATTTGTGGATTCCCTTGTTTCCCCGGTCGAGGATCACATTAGTCTAGCCATCGCTTCACGAGACACTCAAAAAGGAGGTCATAAACCATCATCTTGTGATCTGAGATCTGTTATCACAACATAGATTTCGTGGGATCATCTTCCATATTTTGTACTGAGCCAGAATGTTCGGAGGGTTTGACGGCCTAGTGGTGATCCTTACCCTTCATGATATTTTGGCTGAGGAGCAATGTCCCAGTGGGTATAGGAGGACCATGTAGATTTCTATGCTGGTGAGTAACCCCTCATGATGGGTCCCAATGTTTGGGCACTCCAATGGGGAGTAAGTTTTCTCCAAGGAGTTCTGTCTCCGTCTCTTCCACCGATATATCGTTCACGTTAACTGCAACTCTGCCTAGAGAAATATCCTCAATATCACATGGAAAGTCAGTCTGGGAGTAGATAGAACTGAAATGGAGGTCCGTGTACTTCCCCTAACCATGGATCTTCTTATGGGTTGGAAGCCTCCTTGATAATCATGAAGATCACTTTAAATCTCCAGAAGCATCATTGATTGAAGGTCCTATGGAGGCCTGGTGAATTAGGGCGCTGGGCCACGAGGAGTGCGACCAAATTAACAAAATTTCACTATTGACCAATGACTTCGAAGTGCAGCTGCCTCATGGGTTGGCCACTCATTGTTGACGAAGACAAAAGTTAGTCTCCAAGAAGGTCTTGTGAAAGCATCCAACCTACTTCTGGGTGAGTGATTTGAGCACCCTTAAATTCGGTGCCATGACTGGCCAAAACAACTCCAGGAAATGGTCTACCACAAGAATGTCCCACAAGATCCTTGGCTCATACTCGGGGTCTTTCCATTTGTTTCCCCACTCCTCCACTAGAGTTTTATGGGGAACTGGTTTGGTACTGAATCAGACCGCTGGGATGGCAGGCTGGCCGATGGAGAATACAACGAGTTAGATGAAAAACCACCGCACATCAGGCTATCCTCCGATGAGTGTAGTGATGTGGCCACCACATCAGGATAATATGGGCTTGTGATCACAGTTTCTGGCTCATGTACTATGGATACTAGTGGTGGACCATGCTATTGCACATTCTCCATCAGTCCCCAGAATACCATTTTGTGATATCCGGTCGAGGTAGAGAATACTCTTGCTGTTGATGGTGGAGATTTCACGGTCGAACCCTGGGGAGATGCCAAAACATTATCCTCTTTGATGTATTTGAGGAGGGCGGCATGGATCTGGTGGACCTTGCATTCAAGAAGTATGAGGGTGATGAGACTTGTTCTGACCCCGACCCTTGACACATAGGATCAAGGTGAGGGTTCCAATGCTGAGTCGTATTCCGCCTCAAAATCTGAGAAGAATACAGGTTTAATATCATTCTGAATCATCCCAAAATTCTTTTTATGGTGGGGAAAACCTTCCATCCTGACCCTGGATGTACCTTCAGATTTGGGTAGATTAATGGCTCAGGGAGGTCCTTCGTCCGAACTGGTGTGGGGTAGTGAGGACTTCCACCTGAGAGAGCTGGGGTGCAATGATCACCTGGGCAGATGTCAATGGGAACACGGGCAGGACCCCCATTTCCACTGGCTTATGTGCAGAGGGATTCTCTGTGAGATGTGTTGGAGTGGGTAGGACCTCCACTAGAGCTGGTAGGATAATGGGTAGGACCTCCATGCTTATTTCCCTTGGAAGCATCAGCACGAATAGGGTCCTCATACTAGTCAAGCTGAACATGGGTAGGAACTCCATGTTGGGTGACAAAGAATCGAGGCTGACCATCACTCCTATGATTTTCGGGGTGAGGAGGACCTTATTCAGTTGCTGTAAGGACATGGGGAGGGGCCCCATTCTGGAGATTGACCAAATGTGTAACATATCCAAGTTGGAGGCCTTTGGGAGAAGAAATGACTCCATAACCAATGTCATGAGTGAGGAAGAGGCTTCCGTACTGTGTACCAATGTCATGGGGAAGTCCCTCATTCAGATTAAAGTTCGAATGGGGGGACCTCCATGGTGGGATTGGAAGTAGGGAGAACCCATGTATTCAATGGTGATGGTATGGGGATGACCCCATACTATGTGTCATTTTTGTCGATCAGTACATGATCGACACTACCTATTCCAGCAACAACGAGTGTTGACCCAGCCTGCTAGTTGGTCAGTTTGGGCCTCGATCTGGGTCGGGTGTCTATATTCCTATGCTCGAAATAGACAAGGAACTGATGGTATACGTTGGTGTTTTCATGATCCACGGTAGTCGTTGATGTTTATTCGCCTTAGAGAGCATCCTCCTCAGCATATGCCCGACACTGGCATTATGTCAATCAGACTAGGGATGGCGGTTCATGCACATCGCATAACTGTTCGTCAGCACTTGGGGTCGGGTGGCAGCACTGGTGTAGCCTAGTGGGGGACCTCATTGGGAGCCCCTAGAATGAGATCCCAGTTGGGCTACCCAAACATCCCCCTCCTCATCGGCATAGGGGAGGGAGTAATCGAAGCATTCCAGGGAGAGGCTCCTGAAAAGGTTGTGTGTCACAGTGGGTAGAAGTGGCTCCCTGTGTGGCCCTTGGGGGTGGTGGTGGTGACGAGGCGCATATGCCTCCAGGTCCTGTCTGGCAATGTACATGGTTGGGATGATCCCCTCCTCCTCGTATCATTGGATGAGGTCATTTATCACCCTTCACTGGACAGTCACAGAAGGGGAGATAGGGTATAGGAACCTAGCAGTTGTTGATGTAGAGGTTTCCATAGAGGAAATGTGGCCACACGGGGTTTCTACGAAGGTGTTTCCCTTACCCCTGCATCAGTAAGTGGGCGGTGATCAGTTTCCTGACACAGTAGCATGGGTCTTGAAAGGCAAGGAGATTAAACCATAGTGCTGAAACATGGAATTTGACTCCCAATTCCCAAGTGTCATTTTTTCTTCCATGGCTAGTATGAAGTATCCACGTTGAATACAGCGCAGACTAGGACGCCCAACGTTCAACTTCCCCTTCTTTGGGTGAGTTTCATGCCAGGAACACTATTTTCGTGATGGGACCTGGGGCTAGATACAGGGATTCAGTGACATGCTAGTCCACTAATGTCTCAACTGCTACTAATATCCACATTGAGGAAAATAGATTAACTTTGGGTTCACCATTTCTGTTTATGATTCTTTCATCGGGGTGCACAAATCCATCTGTTATTTGGGGGTGGAAGCGCAACTGTATTTCCCCGCATTCCCACATTCCAAAGGTGGTTGGAATGTATATCTTATTCATGGAAGTTTGATCCTTGATTGAAATGGGATAATGGGGTTCTAGATCCTCATTCCGTGGATTCCTCTTTTGAACTCGTCACCTAGTATGGCTGTCCCTCATAGCTTAAGTAGTTGTTCAGGAAACTCTTCTTGGTGCCATGTTTTCATGGACGATGGTTAATTACACTTCATAGTTCATGATATTCCCAGAGGTCCGGTCAGGGTAGCAACCTTTGGTTAGGGGAGTAAACATGTTGGAAATCACTAACGCGTCTGGATGATGTAACATTGGCGTGTTTGGGTTTTTCACCTTATGATAGGGCTTCTCGAGGGCATAGAAGCCGAGGCATCCTACATCGAATGCGGGAAAGTATATGCCATATTCATGTCTCTAAGGTGATCCTCAGCTTCCTATGTTTAACAACGGAGTGGATCATATGGGTGAAACCCCTTGAGGGAACACTAATGCTGGGATCAGTGAGAAAGTGGATGACATGATTTCACTAGGATGTGCTTGTCTGAGTAAAAATTAGAATGGACATGGATTTTTGAATGGAGAGAGAAATGGAGCTAATGTGGGGTCGATAGTGTATTTGGGATTGATCCTCGAAGAGACTTACTACATATCCTCGTGGAAAGGAATCAGAGTCCACGTAGTTCGGTAAGGTGACGGGACATCTTATAGAGGTGAGCCGTATGGATGGGTCTCGGAGGATGTAGAACCTTCAGGATGGGGTATGACCTTCTCGAAACACATAAGATTAAGATAGAGACCAGAATTAGAAATGGGTGATGGGCCTAAACCTCAGGGAGGATTTCTATGCACTGTTTCTTGGAAAGGATCAAAGTCCACGTAGTTCCAAACGGGTCATGGAATTAGGGTGTGCACAGTGGAAAGCGACCCGATGATATATTGGGGCATATGCATGGTTAGCAGCCTAGGATGGTCTGAAACTCATGCACATACCATAGATGTGGGTCCCAACAAACGTGACTATAACGACTTTCCGTCGATTATTGACTACAACGGCTTACCACTGGTTGGCGTTGACAACGAATTGTTGTAGATTGGGGTACACAAAGACTTACCACTAGTTGGGGATACAATAACATACCATTGATTGGGGGATTGTTTAGTTTCAAGTAGGACAAAAAGGGTAATACAATTTAATGTCATGCATTATAGGGGTAGACCGATATAGAGAGGATGAGACCAATGGGTGTTGGTCTTGAACATCCGGGAGGTCTCTAACATACCTTGCCATGGAAATGATCAAATTCCAAGTTGTTCTGGGTTTTTTTTGGTGAACCAATGTGAAAGGGGTCGGGACCAATAGGTTTTGGGCTTGAACCACAGGCATGCTTCTTATGTACCTTGCCTTGGAAAATATCAATGTCCTAGTAGTTCAAAAGAGGTGTTGGTGAAGCGACGTGATGTGGTCAGGACCAATGGTTGGTGGGTTTGAACCTCAGGGAGGCTTCTTACGTACCTTGCCTTGATAGGTATAAATGTCCACATAGTTTAGGATGGTGTTGGGGCATACACTCTACAGTGGACCCAAGAGGCTTCCATGGTCAATTATTACTCTTATCCCACGTGAGTCATGCTCGGTGTGAGAAATAAAAGGCAACAAAGACTTGATGATCACATCGCGAAAGGTGCATCTGTGGGAAATGGATTTGGAATTATACGTGTTTAGCTACCCAAAAAGGAAACAGGGGATTACACATGGGGTGTGGCCAAGGGAGATAGTTATCGGGGCTTTCTCCAGGAGGGAGGCCCAGTGGAGACAAAGCCCAGATGGATTTGTCACAGAAGAGAAGAGGGTTCCGGTGCCCATCCCCCCCCTCTGGTCCATGGAACCAAATAAGAGAGTAGGGGAAGTAAGGACACTGCCTCCTTCAAGAATGTCTAGGGGCTTACACCACGATGGATTCCCTTCCACACAGACAAGCGTTACTCTAGAAAAGAGAATCCCATTCCATGTGAGGATGATCTCAATCTTGTGGAGACGAGTGGGCATAGAGAATGTCTGAGACGGGGGGCCCCACGTAGAGTGCACAGGGTGAGGTCACAGTTTAACGTCATATGCTAAGGATGATGGAACTTGGCAATTTAACGTCCTGCAGCTCAGATGAGGCAGATTCACTTCGTACCCCTAAGACATACAAAACTGATTCCCTCCCACCCTTGGGGAAGGGAAGGCATCAGGAATACCGTCCGTAGGGGGTGTCATGGAGTGATCCATTTAGGGGCCCACATAAGTTTTGCTTTTCAAAGAAGAATATGGTTATGAAACTCCACGTAAATCACTACCCCAGGGACATTGAATTCACTTTGTATGAACCAGGAGGGTCATATGGGAGAAAGTTATGTGACATTGATATGTTGCACATAAGAGGAGTTCATATATGGTGCGTTAGGGTAAGGAAGACACATGGATTGCATAAGAAAATACACGTACAAGATGAGGGTGGTTCATTCAAGATGTAAGCGTTTCGTGCAAACAAGAATGATGCACCCATGGTGTAATGGTTGCATGAAAACTGGAAGGATTTGCACATGATGAAATTATTATGCACAAACTGGAAGGATGTGTGAAAATTAGACTCTATGCAGGGAAAACATGTGCGCAAACTACACTGGCTAAATATAAGTGGAAAAGGATCACGCCCAAGAGGGTCCACCCAAAGAAGGACCCTAGGGGGACCTTTCACGAACGATCCAATACTTGAGGCCATAGTGTTTTTCACGAAGTCACGGAAGATGTTTTTTTTCAAAAAGTAGAGCATCACTTCACCTTCTGTAATCATTCTGAAGGGTCGGGGGTTCTTTTCAATTTATAACTAAAGCCCCTAGAGTCTGTGCACAAGAGGAACTATGTGCATGGGGGGTTTGCTATCACATTGGGTGTAGAAGGGTTTACGCACTGCTGAGTACTATCAAGCTTGGACATTAACTGATTTTCGAGCACACCGTTGCGAATGGGTCCCTTTGGCGTCGCATTGGGAACTCAAGATTTTGCACGATAGAATGAGTGTTTCACGCAACCCTAGGGTCTTGCATTCCTATGCCATTGGTGGTTTCGTGTGGGTTTTCACGAAAGAATTCCTTCGACGTTGCATAGGGCATGCAAAAGTTTTTGCACCGGAGGGACTCTTGCACACATCCCCTGAATCTTGCGCACACCTCCCTCTCGGGTCGCAGAATTTTCTCCTTCCCCTGTAAATACATTTGTGGTTCTTTATCATCCATATCATGGCCCTATCCAAAATTCGGCGTCAATAAGTATTAATTGGGAAATATTTATTATTCCTTTTCAGGTCTCAGAAAAATGTTTTCAAAAGGAACATATTAAGTTTTTATGGAAGGGACTCTTTAACTAGATCATCATTTTATCTTTTTTAAGGATTTCTTTTTCTAAATCTTTTTAATTATCAACCATGTTTTTCAATATGGTTTTAAGGATTTATTTAAATGGACGTGACTTTTTTAAAATTTATATTAATTTAAAAAGTTTAAAAGTGGTATGTGACACTTTGATTCTATAATATCTTTTAAATGAATTCCTTTATAAATTGTTTTACTTTAAAATGATTTGATGAAAAATTCATATTTATCTCAATGAGTTTTACAGATCATTTCTCAGCTATGTCAACATCCTTTACATGATATTATTTTTTATTGAAATTGATTTATTTTAATACAATATTCTATATTTTGTTGACTGATTTATGATATGTTTGACTATGAATGTACTATTTTTATACCATTCATGGTTTATGGTTGAATTATTTTCATTTCGTTTCATACTTTTAATATGAATGACTCTATTAAGTTTCTCCCTTTTCATATGTGGAATGCATTGGACATATTAATTGATGGGAGGGGCCCACTATAGAACCTCGAGGCATCAGTAGGTCTCATGAGACAAACTATGGTCTTTGAACAAGGACTTGATAGTATATTTGTGAATGGTCATGGAACAAGTCCTTAACAAAATAGTTGTTATGTCTGGAAATAATAATTCCCTCATTATGAAATTAGTTATTACATGTGATTATTCAACATGTAGAATATCCATGTGTATATTTATCGGGTAATTTTTATTTTGTTTTTTTCCATATTATGTTCATGTTTTTGTTTAATTTTTTTTATTATACATATTTCCTTTAATGTTTATAGATTCCACTATATTATTTACCATTACAGAGCATCTGATCTCACCCCTATTTATGTTTTATTTTTCTAGGATTCCAATTACTTTATTAGGATTTATATGAAGGATTAAACTAGGGGAATAACAGAATTCTCAAATTTTTACCTATGTGTTATTTCATGTTAAAAAAATGTAATGTAATGTTCAAATATGAAATCTATTTTACAAGACTCCAAAACAGATACGTCCTTTAGGACCTGATTCCTTATTATCATCCTAATATATTAAAATAATACCCCCACTCTGGGATTCTAAGGTCGGGGCATTACCATTAGTATCCGAGAAAGTTTATCAACTACCTTGGAAATTGATTTAGAAAACATAGATTAGGGATCATAACCCTAATATATACTTTGAGGATAATTATAGAAGAACCCCCTAGAATTTTGGTAATGATCATGGATAGCCTAAGATTAAACCTAATTTGTTATAAACTGAAAGTACCTTCCCATTATTATTTGGTTTTCTTCAAGAGATGTGCTTCTCACCCTATTCTTTCTTGTCTTAGTTAATAGAGGAAACCAGAAGGAATTGGATTAACAATGAGTCTGATTGAAAATATAGTGATTTTGAGTAAAAAAATTCAATAATTACTGGATAAAAAGATATTGTGATTATGCCGAATCAGTTATCTCGATATATGAATAACAATGTGATCTTTTAGGAATTTGATAATACATTGCGTAAGACGAGGGTAAATGTTTATAAATGTTCAAATTTTATGAATAATAGAGAAAGGATGATTTGTATTCCTACATGTCAAGATGAAGGGTCGAATAATTTTGAGGAATAACTCAAATGGGGGGAAAGATGTTATCTCTGTAGGAAAAAGGGTCATAGAGTGACCAATTGTTATGGAGTTCAATGTCACATCTGTGGAAATCATGGCCATTACCCAACTCAATGCCCAGACATAAGAATCTACCTAAAAACCAAAGAAGGACCTATTCCATGACAACCCTAAAATTGGATGGATTGAAGTATTTATTTATTTGGATCCATGAATTATAAATAGTGAGTTATATAAGGAGTATTCAATCTTTGTTTTTTTCTATGGATTTTCTAGAATTTATTGAATACATATAATGGAAAAGAAAATTGATTTCAGGGTAATATTATATTTGGAGAACATATGACTAATGTAAAGATAACCATTAATATGTATCTTATGTTTTAATAATCATATATGTATAATGATATGTTGGATTTGATTGAGTAAATTGGATGATGTGAGTTATTGGGTGCTAATTATGGATTTTTCGACAAGAGGGTTATACTAACATGGATGAAGCATACAACTTTTTGGGACATAAGGAATAATTCACTATGTTTTGGAATAAGGAAACAAGAATGTTTTCAATAAGGATATCTGATAATTCTAGTTTTTACTGTGAATCAAGATAATACATTATGAAGGTGTTCAAATGTTTGGAATGTGACAACCAAGAACTACCATTTGAGTCTTAGGAGATAAATTCTAAGACAATTTGGTAAACCTCTATCTAATGTTGTAGATTTTTTATTTTTTAAAGGATTTTAAGGTTATCCATTTATGGATAGTATAAGTTATACTCCAGTTGATGTTTGTTAGATTATTGTATTATCTCATGATAGGTGGACTTATGCATATATGATAACCTATGGTAAAACTTTTTTGAGATATAAGGAATGACCTGTCATTATAATTATAGATCGCATGATATTATAAATCTTCATTAAAGTCAAATTCAACTTCTTTTCGTTGAATAAGAGATGAAGGTGGAATTTTTCAAAGCATAAACAATGTTGAGATTGTACTGAAATCAAGTAAGTATTTTTTTCTAATGTTCTTCTACATTAGAGAAAGTGTCTTGAAAACCAAAAATGTTTTCCAAGTACTTTATTTTTGTAATAAATAAAATGGTCCCTTGGATCATCCATGATTTATCGATTTCATGTTGTTAAATTTATCCTAATAATATTCTATATCACATTCTATCAGAACATGATGGTCAGTTTTCTCTATTATTTCAATGTTGTCTTACATGTAACCTTAGTATAGGGTTTTTTCAGAAACCTTCATACCTACCGTTCTTTATTTTAAAATAGTGGTATCATGAATCAATTTTTTGATGAGGGAATTCAAATAAGATATTTTTAAATATCAAACCCCTAGTTTTATATCCTGAAT
This sequence comes from Viscum album, assembly GCA_963277665.1. NCBI lineage: Eukaryota > Viridiplantae > Streptophyta > Magnoliopsida > Santalales > Viscaceae > Viscum > Viscum album. The sequence goes on along the minus strand of OY728151.1, from coordinate 268,623,085 downwards.
TTAAATTGAGAGGATGTAATTTATTAAATAAGGGGATAATGTAACACCATAATCTTTCACAGTACACTTCTTTTAAAATAATTCAATAGCGTATGATGTATACAACACTGAATTCAAGCGCACCACTACCTATCAAACTGGCCGTTTAAAAAGTGATTAGTAATAGTAGTAACCGAATTTTAATTTTATATATCAAATATAATTTTAATGTTCATATTTTTTTTTTCATATACATAATATAAGAACAAATTCAATTTTTTAGATAAAAGAATTAATTTTAAAAAATGATATATTTCTGCCTTTTAATGGAGAACACTTTTTAAATATAATATTTGAAACTATGATTTATTCAATTTGATGAAATTAAATTCTACTATATAATCAGGATATAAAAATTACTTCAGATAAATTTTTGTTACTTTTTTTATATCATCTATATTTTGATTAATAATGAAAAATATAAATGTTTAATTGAAAAAAAATTAATAGAAATAATTTAAAGTTTAAAATTATGAATTTTAATGTTTTTAAAGTATTATAAGATTATATTTTTTCAAAATAATTTAATTTAGGTCATTGGAAAAAAAATTACATTTAAATTGAACATAAACACATGTGAATCTTTTGATAGTTTTTACGTCGTAAAAACATACTTTCCAGCATTGATAATGAGAATAGATTTTAAATTTATTTATGCCAATTTTTTTTGAATTTGGAAATTTCGATTCAATATTTGGACTCAGAAGGTCCAATTTTTTTTAAAATTGGTACATTTTATTTTTTGACATTTTGAATAGTAACTTTATTAATTGTTTTTATTTACCGTGGTTACAGGGTAAATCCGGTAAATAAGGGTAACAAATAATATTATAATAATAATAAACAACCATAATACAAGTCCTAATCCTATTGAATGATATATTTCCGACCATGTGTATCCTTATGAAACTTTAGGACCATATTGTAATGCCCTGGCCCCAGTTACCTAGATTCGGTGAATTATTACATAACATTGGCATGATCACAAGAAATATCAAGTCTCGAAACACCGATTGGTTTAGTAGCCTTGTAATAACTAGATACATCCATAAATTTTTACATTACATCATTAAAAAAACATCTTGTCTTCATATCCCCTCATACTATCCCTGCAGGTCATTCATAAATTACTTCTTCACAATCCTGGGAAAAATAAAACATTGAAAGGGGTGAGCTCAGATGCTCAGTAAGGATAACATTATAGCAGAAGCTTTCATAGATAAGCATAAACACTTAAGGCAGTTTATAGCTAAAAAAAGCCTTTTAAACTTGAACTTCAACATAAAATGGAAAATATAAAATAAAATAATGCCATTTACCTACTCACATGGATATTCTACTAGTCGAATAATCCCATGCATTATCAATAACCACTTTCATAATGATGGAATGCATAATGCCAGACTATCATAACCACATAGCCAAGGCCTCGTGCCAAGACTACAAATAAGATTTTGCCAAAGCCTTGTGCCAAGACACTAGTTTGTCTCATGAGACCTATTGATTCATCGAGGAGCTATAGAAGGCTCCACCCGTCACTTATTAAGTCCAATTCATTCCTCATATGAAAAGCTTGAAACATGACTTAATCATTCGTATTAAAACTAGCATACGAAATGTCAATACTTTAACCACACACCATGAATGGTATAAAAATAGCACATCCATAGTCAAACATAACTCATTCAATACAATATGAAAGATTTTATTGTATCAGATTAACTTCAATTGAGAATGACGAAGGACATTGACATAGATGAAAATAATCATCAAACCTATTTGAGAGAAATACCCCCTTTTTCTTGAAAACATTTAAAATGATACTTTAGTTTGAGTTCCTAACCAAAAGAGTGACACTTGAATAAAAATAATTGAAGTAATCAAAACTTTTTAATATCATGAGAATAAAGGGATTCATGATATACTATGTCAAAGCACATTATATACACCATATAAAAGTGAATTGGTGTATAACAACAAAGAAGTCTCAATGGAATGTAAATTGAGGTGAAATCTCTTACAAGGACTATATCCTTAGGTTAAGGACAAATCAACGACATAGTTATGTGTGAAAAATATAAATACACTCAATATGATTGGATATTTAGTGCAAATCAATCAGAGGACATTCACACATATTCTTGTAAAAACAACACCAATGAATTGGATGTTTAACTCAATAAATGGAGATTGAGTTAAAATAACTCTTATCAAGTTCATATCGATGACTTGAGAATTTATCAATGTAGTGATTATGTGTATCAAAAGTATATCCACAGAAAGGGGAGTGGAAATTATGACATAAGCAAATGAATGGTGATTCCACACATAATCTTGGAGTAAAATAATCAATGAAGTTTGTGTAAAGCCAAATGAGTGGAAATTGAAATTTCAAAATCCCTTATCGATTTGGTACACTTACGAAACATACACCCATGAAAGAAGGAACTCACAATTATGATGTAAATATCCATAAATTTAAGTATATAACACAATTAATACAATCATGGGCAGTACACACACCACATGCAAAAAATAAGTGGTGAACAATGGAATTCTCATGGAATTAAAAGTGAGATAAGAAACCCCTTACCACATTAATCAACTGAGTCGTATGGCCAAAAGTTAATAAACACCAAATTATTTACAGAATAAAATGAATATAAAGAGAATCATGATAATATATCAAATGGCAGTACACAATACACCACTTTCAATAATTTATTGGCGAACAATTGAAATCTCACGGAATTGAAAGTGAGATAATAAAATCCCTTAATTTGTACTTTTTCCTTGGTCGATGGTAGGTTTACATCCTGTATAATTGTGAAATAATTGTTATTGAATTATACAAGAATAATTTACTTTAATATGATATCATATATGATCTTTTAACATTGATTTGTTAATAATATCATATAATTATCGTCATTTCGGGTGTTAACGGGTTCATTTTACTTTATTTTCTTTGTTATGTGAGCCATATTAATTATTAATGGGATGTATATTATTCATATCCAGAATGATATCAAGTCCTTAGATACTATTTTTAAATCGTCAAATTATAATTATACTTGAATGGATATGATGGAGAATGAATCTCATCGCGTTCGTGGAGACGGTAGTCCGTACATACGCACGAGTGATAATGTCATTCTTTTGATATTAAAATAATATATAATTGGATGTTATATCTTATATACAAAATCATTATCATGTTATATTTATTATTTACATGAGTTACACATCATTATTATACCCATCCAAATAATAATATATTGAATAACAATTACACCACAACGTGGAGACGGTAAGCCATACGTACGCACGTATGGTGATATGTTATTCAAAGGATGGATAGAATAATGAATATGGTTGTACCATATTTTTAATAACATAACAGTATATATATGGTACTGGAGTTATTATTTTATAATGGTAATAACAAAGAAAGAGGTAGTGGAAGAAGAAAGGAACTTGAAAAGGGGTGGTGAAAACATTACCTCTTCTTCGGGTTCTTCTTTTTGATTTGATCAAAAGGGCTCCTTAGGTTCACTTTATGATCAAACTAAGGCCTCTAGGTTTTAGTGAGGGATGTTGAGATAGTATTTGGGAAGGGTTTGGCCGAACCAAAGGGATTTTATGGTGTGAAGAAATGAGAAGGAGGAGTGCCCTTTTATAAGAGGGGTGAGTGGCACCTTTGGAAAAGATAGAAATATTAATTTATAATAAATTCATATTCGGTTTATAATGGCTCAAAAGTTTATTATTTAAATTTTAAAATGGGTATGGTTCTAAAAAAACTCAACCAATAGAATTTAGACAGGTTTGGGTCATTATATTAACCTTATCTTTAAGTATTAACTCTTAGTAAATTAGTTTCACTGTTACAATGTCTCTTTGTATTTTTATATTATATGGTAAATAAACATACTATATTCATCCAATAGACCCCCAAGTGGTCCATTAATTATGAACCTATCATGATATAAGTCTCTTGGCAGAACCTTAGATTTTTAGGAATTTAATATCAATTAATAATATAATATTTGTTTTAAGAACTCTTTTATGTCAATTTTGACACTATTCAATAGTTGATTTTTGTGAATGTCATAACAGATTTATTACTTCTAAAAAAGTCAATTAAATCAATCCTAATATATCATATTATCCTAGAAAATTAGTTTAATTCATTAAAAGTTTTATATTATATTTATTTGGGTATTTATAATACCAATTATTTTATTTTTTCACTATTATAGTAATTACTTTATCATCATTGTGTCATAAATAAATTAAATTATTTAATGTCTAAAAACTATAAATAAAATATCATTATGTAGGAAATATTTTTATCTTTATAATTAATATTTATAATCTAAAATCAAACATATATAACCCTATGTAAAAACTGTTTTTCTAAAATCTATATGCTTGTGTCATTTTTGTATTTATTTTAACTTAATTAAAATAAAGTGTCATTATCACTTACAAGTGGATCCATGGGGTCCTAAAATCAACCCAAAGATTCCCATGGTCGACCATGTATCAACCAATAGGGTTAAGTCACGTTTTAGGGTAATTTAGTATTATTATAATATTATTTGTTAACCCTTGTTTACCAGATTTACCCTTTAACCATGGTAAATAAAATATTTACCGAAGTAATTATCCAAAATGTTTAAAAATAAAAGTTACCTATTTAAACAATCTGACCATAATGATTCCAAATATGGAATCCATTTTTCCAAATTCAAAACACAGAAGTGGCAGAAATTAATTTAAAATTAATTCCCGTTGTTAAAACAAAAAGCGTGTTTTTTTAGAGATAATAACTATCAAAAGATTGTCACTTGTTTATGTCTGGTTTAAATGTGAAATTATGTTCAATGACCCACATTGTATTAAATGGTAAAAATATATTCTAAATATACTTTAAAACCACTCAAATTCATAATTTATCACTATTAATTATTTTGATTAAAACAGTTGTTTTTAATTAAAATTTAGTAATTTTCACTATTCGTCAAAATATGAAATTTATCCGAAAAGTACCAAAATTTCACCCTAGGATAATTTTGATATTCCGAATCCAAAAATGAAGTCCATTTTGAGAGATAGAATTTATAAAATTTCAAAAAGTAGGTATTACTATTCATAACGGCTAGTTTGATTGGTTATGGTGTGTTAAAATCTCGAAGTTGTGTACAATGCACGCCATTGCATTATTCGAAAGGAAACGTACCGAGGAATATTGGGGTGTTACATTCTAACCTCCTTCAACAAATTGCGTCCTCGTAATTTTTAAAATTGTGCTTGGGAATATAATGGAAAGTCCCACATCGGAAAAAGAGTCAATAAAACTATCACTTTAAAAGAAAGAAAGAAAGAGAGGTATAAGGGTCATCCAAGAAAACCCATACTCGGATTCCATGTAGGAAAACATGGATATGGATGATAAACTAAGTGTCAAGTTTTGATGGAGAGGGATAGAAATCATGATCAGGAGAAATTTAACAATAAGAAAACCACAAACTTGTGTTGGGACAAACGACCATTAGTCTCTAGGTAGGAAAGTAAACGGACAACCTTTTTTTTGTTTTAAGTTACATTACATAAAGACGAGGAATTCATTTATGATATTGATTAAGAACATTAAGAGATATACTTACATTTTAATTAGAGTTTCATTCTTTAATAAATTTCCACCACTAACTCAATTTTTTTTGAACGATGAGTATTCAAGAAGACTTGGTCACACTGGAAGAGCTAGAATAAACTTCTATAGAATCACATGATCCATGCAGGATAAACTATATATTTACATTGTCTTTGAAGATTAATCAAAACCAAAATAGTTAGTGAATGATCTAATGATCCCCCAAAAGGATATTCCTTGAGATAAATATGCACTAATCTTAATTTCTAATATTAAACAAACAATACCCAAAAGTTAAATAAATACCATTCAATAATAAATTGTCCTTAAAATACTTCAATATAATCCAAACTAATATTGAAACCCAAAACATAGAAGAATTTTATTATGTAGTCTCCCATGTTAAATTGTATCTCCAAATGACATCAAATACTCTTAAAGTCACATACTTAAAAGTAATTAACATCATCACATATTCTCTGTTATAGGTTAATCATTTCCATAAATAACCCAAATCACTATAAATCCACAATAAAAATGTAGATAAAAATATACCATTACTCTACAAATGAAACCCCATTGTATTCTATTTTCCTTGGGCATATAGTGTTCCCAACAAAGAGAATAACTTCCAAAATAACATTTATCACTTAATCACCAAATCATTTTCCTATACCAAAGGTATTCATTTGATAAGACATAAGAACCCAAATCAACTTATTATTGATCAATAAAATCATTTAACTAAAAAAATAGTCACACTAACTAGGGACTTCACGTAGTCTAGTGGTAGGCGATAAATCCCAATCGCACTTTGGTTGTGGGTTCGATTCCCACAGCTTTGTCTGATGCGACGGGTTGTCACACGGTCTACGTGTTGTCCTTTTTCAAGAACTATATTTTATAATATTACCAAAATGAGATAAATTCCTCAAAATAACATAATTTAACCACAAATGTTATATCATACCTTGCATTTTCATCCCAAATTATAATAACTTATAATTTTCTCAAACCCCAATGATCATATAAAACCAAGTGGTTATTTATTCCTATATCCACAAGAGAAGAGACAATTCTTCCTCAAATATCATTCTCACATGGCATACTGCGGGGTTACAAATATAAGAGAAAATTATTCCAAAGTAAACCCATCAACAAGGAGTGCTAATACTTTTTAAATTTTTCTCCAAACATTTATTTCCACATAGCTTCTTCTATGACCAAGAAAATATCCTATAGAATAGGACATTCACTCGGGTAATGGCCAGGTCCCCTATATTTATGGAAAATGACTATAAATGGACTCTTGGGAACATTTTTATCTTCTTCCATAGTACTCTTCATTTTTCTTCGGCAATTCTTCACTTTATGTCGTTCCTTCCCGCACGTAAAACATTTCGTTGTCCCATTGAGACACTTTCCTGGGTGTCTCCTTCCACATTTCCTGCATGATGAAAATTGGGGGTTCTTTTCTCCATGGTCTCCATTGCTGTAGCTCTTATAATTTATCACCTTTCTCTTCCTTGTTGAGTCTGGGAGTTGGTTAATATATATATATTGTTGATCATATTTTTGTAAAACTAATTTGGCATAAAGATGATATCTTTTACGCCTATCAACATGAAATTTTTTTGCTCATTTCCACCACCGTTCCCACCTTGTAAATCATTCTCAAAGTCACTATGACTTCCTTGGAATCCAGCCATTGACTAAAACCAGAAAGCATTGTGTGAGTAACAGTAGTCGTAAAATCAATTAGAGATTAAAATGTCACCATATTCTCAATTTGAAACATATTAGGATTAACCAAGGTCATTTACTCTCATCTTATATATATATTACATAAATCGGTTTGTAAAGAAAATGTAAATTATCCTAAGAATATCCCCCGGGGGTGTCGTAACCAAGAGTGCAGCAAGGCCCGTTGTCGTGCACCAGTTCCCGTTCGAGTCTAGCTCAAAGCGGTGTTTTCGGGTTTTACCCCTAGGTACATCTGTGCCAGAGCCGCCACTACCTGCTTGTATCCAGACATGGATGTATTGCTCGGAAAACTCACAAAATCTCTACAATACCAAAATTCTAGGAAGTTCTTTTATACTAATCATCAAATTTCATCTTAGGTCTACTTTCTCTAATCAGAGTTTATCTAAATCTAGCTTCCAAGGTTTGTACTAAACTTCCTCTGATACCAACTGTAATGCCCCGGCCCCAGTTACCTAGATTCGGTGCATTATTACATAACATTGGCATGATCACAAGAAAGATCAAGTCTCGAAAGACCGATTGGTTTAGTAGCCTTGGAATAACGAGATACATCCATAAATTTATACATTACATCATAAAAAAAACATCATGTCTTCATATCCCCTCATACTATCACTGCAGGTCATTCATAAATTACTTCTTCATAATCCTGGGAAAAATAAAACATTGAAAGGGGTTAGCTCAGATGCTCAGTAAGGATTACATTATAGCAGAAGCTTTCATAGATAAACATAAACACTTAAGTCTGTTTATAACTAAAACAAAAGCCTTTTAAACTTGAACTTCAGCATAAAATGGAAAAGATAAAATAAAATAATGCCATTTACTTACTCACATGGTTATTCTACTAGTCGAACAATCCCATGCATTATCAATAACCACTTTCATAATGACGGAATGCATAATGCCAGACTATCATAACCACATAGCGAAGGCCTCATGCCAAGACTGCAAATATGATTTTGCCAAGGCCTTGTTAGAAGACACTAGTTTGTCTCATGAGACCTACCGATGCATCGAGGAGCTATATCGGGCTCCACCCATCACTTATTAAGTCCAATGCATTCCTCATATGAAAAGCTTGAAACATGACTTAAACATTCGTATTAAAACTAGCATACGAAATGTCAATACTTTAACCACAAACCATGAATGGTATGAAAATAGCACATCCACAGTCAAACATAACACATTCGATACAATATGAAAGATTTTATTGTATCAGATTAACCTCAATTGAGAATGACGAAGGACATTGACATAGATGAAAATAATCATCAAAACTATTTGAGAGAAATACCTCCTTTTTCTTGAAAACATTTAAAATGATACTTTAGTTACAGTTCCTAACCAAAAGAGTGACACTTGAATAAAAATAATTGAAGTAATCAAAACTTTTTAATATCATGAGAATTAAGGGATTCATGATATACTATGTCAAAGTACATTATATACACCATATAAAAGTGAATTGGTGTATAACAACGAAGAAGTCTCAATGGAATGTAAATTGAGGTGAAATATCTTATAAGGACTGTATCCTTAGGTTTAGGACAAATCAACAACATAGTTATGTGTGAAAAATATAAATACACTCAATATGATTGGATATTTAGTGTAAATCAATCAGAGGACATTCACACATATTCTTGTAAAAACAACACCAATGAATTGGATGTTTAACTCAATAAATGGAGATTGAGTTAAAATAACTCTTATCATGTTCATATCGATGACTTGAGAATTTATCAATGGAGTGATTATGTGTACCAAAAGTATATCCACAGAAAGGGGATTGGAAATTATGACATAAGCAAATGAATAGTGATTCCACACATAATCTTGGAGTAAAATAATCAATGAAGTACGTGTAAAGCCAAATGAGTGGAAATTGAAATTTCAAAATCCCTTATCGATTTGGTAACTTACGAAACATAAACCCATGAAAGAAGTAACTTACAATGATGATGTAAATATCTATAAATTTAAGTATATTACATAATTAATACAATCATGGGCAGTACACACACCACAAGCAATAAATAAGTGGTGAACAATGGAATTCTCATGTAATTAAAAGTGAGATAAGAAACCCCTTACCACATTAATCAACTGAGTCGTATGGCCAAAAGTTAAAAACCACAAAATGATTTATAGAATAACATGAATATAAAGAGAATCATGATAAAATATATCAAATGGCAGTACAAAATACACTACTTTCAATAATTTATTAGTGAACAATGGAAATCTCACGGAATTGAAAGTGAGATAAGAAAATCCCTTACTTTTTACTTTTTCCTTGGTCGACGGTAGGTTTAACTCCTGTATAATGGTGGAATAATTGTTATTGAATTATAAAAGAATCATTTACTTTAAAATGATATCATATATGATCTTTTAACATTGATTTGTTAATAATATCTTAGAATTATCGTCATTTCGGGTGTTAACGGGTTCATTTTACTTTATATTCTTTGTTATGTGATCCATATTTGTTATTGATGGGATGTATATTATTCATATCCAGAATGATATCAAGTCCTTAGATACTTTTTTTAAAACATCATATTATAATTATACTTGAATTGATATGATGGAGAATGAATCTCATCGCGTTCGTGGAGACGGTAGTCCATACATACGCACGAGCGACAATGTCATTCTTTTGATATTAAAATAATATATAATTGGATGTTATATCATATATACAAAATCATTATCATGTTATATTTATTATTTACATGAGTTACACATCATTATTATACCCATCCAAATAATAATATATTGAATAACAATTACACCACGACGTGGAGACGGTAAGCCGTACGTACGCACGTATGGTGACATGTTATTCAAAGGATGGATAGAATCCTGAATATGGTTGTACCATATTTATAATAACATCACAGTATATATATGATACTGGAGTTATTATTTTATAATGCTAATAACAAAGAAAGAGGATGTGGAAGAAGAAAGGAACTTGAAAAGGGGTGGTGAAAACATTACCTCTTCTTCGGGTTCTTCCTTTTGATTTGATCAAAAGGGCTCCTTAGGTTGTCTTTCTGATCAAACTAATGCCACTATGTTGTAGTGAGGGAAGTTGAGATAGTATTTGGGCAGGGGTTGACCGAACCAAAGGGCTTTGAAGGTGTGAAGAAATGAGAAAGAGGAGTGCCCTTTTATAAGAGGGGTGAGGGGCACCTTTGGAAAAGCTAGAAAAATTAATTTATAATAAATTCATATTCGGTTTACAATCGCTCCAAAGTTTATTATTTAAATATTAAGGTGGGTATGGGTAGAACAAAACTCAACCCATATAATTTAGACAGGTTTGGGTCATTATATTAACCTTATCTTTAAGTATTAACTCTTAGTTAATTAGTTTCACTTTTACAATGTATCTTTGTATTTTTATATTATATGGTTAATAAACATACTATATACATCCAAAAGACCCCCCAAGTGGTCCATTAATGATTAACCTATCATTATATAAGTCTCTTGGCCGAGCCTTAGATTTTTAGGAATTTAATATCAATTAATAATATAATATTTGTTTTAAGAACTCTTTTATGTCAATTTTGACACTATTCAATAGTTGATTTTTGTGAAACTCATAACAGAATGATTACTTCAAAAAAGTCAATTAAATCAATCCTAATATATCATATTATCCTAGAAAATTATTTTAATTCATTAAAAGTTTCATATTATATTTATTTCGGTATTTATAATATCAATTATTTTAATTTTTTACTATTATAGTAATTACATTATCATCATTGTCTCATAAATAAATTAAATTATATAATGTCTAAAAATTATAAATAAACTATAATTATGTAGGAAATCTTTTTATCTTTATAATTAATATTTATAATCTAAAATCCAAAATATATAACCCTATGTAAAAATTGTTTTTCTAAAAGATATATGCTTGTGTCATTTTTGTATTTATTTTAACTTAATTAAAATAATGTGTCATTATCACTTACACGTGGATCCATGGGGTCCCCAAATCGACCCAATGATGCCCATGGTCGACTATGTATCAACCAATAGGGTTAATACATGTTTTAGGGTAATTTACTATTATTATAATATTATTTTTAACCCTTGTTTACCGGATTTACCCTTTAACCATAGTAAATAAAATATTTACCGAAGTAATTATCCAAAATGTTTAAAAATAAAAGTTACCTATTTACCCAATTTTAACATCCTGATTCCAAATATGGAATCCATTTTTCCAAATTCAAAACACAGAAGTGGCAGAAATTAATTTAAAATTAATTCCCGTTGTTAAAACAAAAAGCGTGTCTTTTAGAGATAATAACTATCAAAAGATTGTCACCTGTTTATGTTTGGTTTAAATGTGAAATTATGTTCAATGACCCACATTGTATTACATGGTAAAAATATATTTTAAATATACTTTAAAACCTCTCATGTTCATAATTTATCTCTACTAATTATTTTGATTAAAAAAGTTGTTTTTAATTAAAATTTAGTATTTTTCACTATTTATCAAAATATGAAAGTTATCCGAAAAGTACCAAAATCTCACCCTAGGCTAATTTTGATATTCCGAATCCAAAAATGAAGTCCATTTTGAGAGATAGAATTTATAAAATTTCAAAAAGTAGGTATTACTATTCATAACAGCTAGTTTGATTGGTTATGGTGTGTTAAAATCTCGAAGTTGCGTACAATGCACACCATTCCATTATTCTAAAGGAAACATACCGAGGATGCTAGGGGTGTTACACATATGGTACTCCATAGGTGTGATAATTACATGATATAATATTTTATTTAAAGTAAATATAAACATAACATTAACTTGTATATTTTACTAAAAAATATTTAATATAGGGTTATATGACGAATATCTTTGACTATATATAGTAATTAGAGAGGGAAAAATATTTCATACGTCATGGTATTTTATTTATAATTTTTATAAATTAGATAAATATATTTACTTATGACACAATGATGATGGAGTGATTACTTTATTAATGAATGATTCAAATAAATGGATTTATAAATATAAAAATAAATATACTTTGAAAATTTGGATTTTATACATGAATTTTTTGGAAGAAATTGAGATATTAGGTAAGAGTTAATTCCTTTGGTTCTAATTAATCATGTTTTTATGAATTTAACAAAAATAAATTTCTCAATAGTATCAAAAATGACCAAAATCTGTTTTTAAAACAAATATTATTTTATTAAATGATATAAAAAATCCTAAAAATAAATTATTTGTTCAAATGACATAGTTAATGTCACAAATTTCATTAATTATCCACATTATTTTATAGTGAAATTTTATAGTGATAAATAAAACCTATATTATAAAAATATAAGAAGACACTGTACGAGTTTAATTGTTTAACAAAGGTTTAATCTGAAACTATAAGGTTAATTTCATGGACTAAACATATCTAAAATTAATTTGATGAGATTATTTAAAACTATAATCATATAAAACAAAAAATAAATAACTTTTTAGAAATAAAATATCAACATCAGTTTATAATAAATTAATATTTCAAACTTTTCCTAAAGAACTCCACACCTTTCTTATAAAAGGGTACTAATACTTTAATATAATTCACAACTCAAAAGCCATTTTTCATGGCCAAACCCTAGCAATTTCCTATCCTAAAATATATTATATAATTATATATTCTACACTTTGGTATGAAATCCATCCGAATAAGTCCTTTTGTGAAAATAAAAATGAGACGCTCGAAAAGAGATAATAGTTTTATCACCTCTTTTAAAGTTATTTTCTCTTTATACATCCTATTTATATGTTTTTCTATACTAAAAAAATAAATCCAGTACGTTAAATACTCTTATATTTTATTATAATTAGGGTACAACCATATTTCTCTTTTTACCCATCTTATAAAAAACAATAACACCATTCGTGTGCGTATACAGCTTACCGTCTCCACACCGTGGTATAAACAATTTTCATCTGTATTTTATTTAGATGGATATAATGATTAATGTGTATGACATAAATAATAAATATAACCTGATATTATTTCCTAAAAATTCATATTACATCCAATTACAAACCATTTAACCATTAGGGAAAGGACATCGCTGCCTTGCGTACGTACGACTTACCATCTCCAGGACGTGATGAGACTAATCATCCATGTTCAACAATAAAGAATGATTATAAGAATAAATATTATTAATAAATATGAAATATTTGAAATTATTATGCTAATGTGATGATATGTATATATATATATATATCATTCACTTACTTCCATTCAATACTTAAAGAAAATAGAAAGAACGTTCATGCGTACGTATGTCCCACTTTCTCCATGAACGGTGTGTTAAATTTTATTTATCTATCAATTATATATTTATATATAAATTATTTATATGATATATAAATAATATTTTACTTTATGGATGTATGTAATTTATTATCTAAGTAATATGATCAATAATAACAAGTCAAAGCCTGTATGATTAAGAAAGCCACTATTACCCGAAATGTTTCATTAACATGGAACTATTAACAATCGGGGAATATAAAGTCATAAAAAATTAATATAATATATTAGAAATATTTTTTTGATACTTATATAATTTATCAATATGTTTTAAAACATTATACCGTAGTTTTGGACAAGTACCGACAACATTAGATCTAAAGGAAGGGTTAATTTCTAAATCTCATTATTATTCAAGATTGTTTACATATAAGTATTTATTGAGAAATATTTATCATCCATGTCCATGTAAGATAAAATTTTTTTTCAAAATAAATATTTTACGTTATTTATGGATGGTAATATTTAACTAGATCATCCTTTTAAATGTTTTAATGATTTACTTTTCTAAATATATTTAATTAATTAGCATGTTTTTTAAAATGGTTTTAAGGATTTATTTATATGGACATGATTATATTAAAATGTTAATTTGTTTCAAATGATTCAAATTCATATGGGAAACATTTATTAAAAAATTTCTTTAAAATTAATTTCTTTATAAATTGTGTGACTTTTAAATAATTTCATGAAAAAAGGATATTTCTCTCAAAGAGTTTTACAGGCCATTGTCAACTATGTCAACATGCTTTACTAGATATTATTCTTGATTGAGTATAATTTAATATAATAAAATATTCTATATTATATTTAATGGTTTGTGATATGTTTGAATATTGATGTGATATTTTTATACCATTCAGGGTTTAAATTTAAAGTATTGACATTTCATATGCTAGTTTTAATACGAATGATTGTGTTATGTTCCAACCTTTTCATATGAGAAATTCATTGGAATTAGTAAGTGAAGGTTGTGGTCTGCTATATCCCTTCGACGAATCGGTAGGTCTAATGAGACAAACTAGTGCCATTGATCATGGTCAGGACATAATATTTGTGAATGGTCTTTACACCAGGCCTTGATGTATTAGTTATTATTCCGGGCATTATTAATTCCCTTGTTATGAAATTAGTTTTTACATGTGATTATTCAACTAGTAGAATATCCATGTGTAAGTTTATATGGTCATGTTTATTTCCATATTATGTTCAATTTAATGTTTAAAAGGCTATGTTTTTATTAAACATATTTCCTTAAAAGTTTATATATTCTACTAAATTTTTTACCCTTACTAAGCATCTAAGCTCACCCCTTTTTATGTTTTATTTTCACAGGATGCCAAAAAGTACATTATTATTAATATGAAGGATTGAACTATGGGAATAATTGAATTCAAAAAGGATTATAAATGCTTTATTTTATGTTATATATTGTAATAAATATTTAAAATATGTAATCAATTTTCCACGATTGATAAACTTATCAGTCCTTTGGGACATGATTCTTTGTAATCATGCCAATGTATTAAAATAATGCACCAGCTTCATGATTCTAGGGTTGGGGTGTTACAATAGTATCCTAAAATCTATTATTGTAGGTTATTTCAACCAACAATATATTCCTATCCCAATATACAACAAAATCTTAGATGAATTTTGGCATCATATCCTCAAGAACATGTATAGTGAACTCTGACTGGACATCATTATGATCATGGTATGATGTGGTCATAAAAACCTATGTACCCAACATCCTCTACAAACCCTTACAGAAATGAGACAAAAACTGGGTTTCCCTATTTAAAACAAAAGTATATGGGATCCCATGAAGTCATAGTAACACATTGATATATAACCATCGCGACTCATCTACTAAAAAAATATCCATTAATGGAAGAGAATGAGAAAATTTTTTAGTATGTAAACAACAACCTATATAAAATAATTATCTTAGGGAGACCTCAACAATCCTATCAAAAATTTCATCATGATGTAATTCCACTTCCACTTAGGATTGGGCATCTCTTATAAAATTCATGTTGATCACTGGGGTTCCACCTTCACCTACTAATATGGGTATAATATCATGACAAAAATAGTTACATCTCCTTTCATAATCATCCACGATTATTGGATTTTAAATATTGATACATTATGGTGATGTTATAGCTCCTTATCCATAACTAAGCATGAAATTACAACATATACTCCTCATACATGTCTGTTGAAACCCATACATGACCATATATGCACATAATTTCATTGTATCCTATGGTCCAACCACCAGGTGTGTCCCCACCTACCATAATATTCTATAAGACTAGTCCCATAGAATCTAATGGATACCCCTTACTCACTCTATATATATATAAGAGTTAATAGCTATGGTTGATAGAAATTTTTTTCGTGGTTTTCCTCCACCTCAAGGTGCATTCTTGTAGAAAAATTCCATAATTTTACACTCCCTACTTTCCTACAAAAGTACATGTATCTAAGTTCACATTATTATTGCATTGGCCACTGAAATGCCTTTATTATGCATATAGGTAATCTCATTGTCAAAATAATTTATATATTCAACCCAAAGTCACTACCTCAGATTCAGATAATGTTGTTTATGTATGCACACGAGGATTATGTGGCCTTTGAAAACCACAAAATTCTCTCCTTGTATGTATTTTATCCAAAAATGAAATTCCTAAGAAACTATATAAAACTCGATATTAGAATAATGTAATTTCTGCCATTTTTCATCAAATATAGATATTCATATTCCATGAATTAATCAACCTGATAAAGGACTTATCCTAGCTCGATACATGTTGCATCTCAGTAATCAGTGCAACTCTTACATGGTTCTAAAAAAAATTATCACTATTGATGTCAATCTCTCCTTCAAATCCTTAATGGTTTACTGACAAGAATATGACCATAAAAACACAACAACTATCTTATTAAAGCTCTTATGTATTTATTATTAATCTAATAAGTCTAGAATGAAAAGATTTTAATATCATGCTAGCCCCCAGAAACGTTGTACATCAATGTTGTTCTTGGGCGGTGCCTATGTAACTACACCTCTCACCATATATAGGTCAACTTATAATCCTGTCTCTGAGATAATGTGACATAGGAAGTGTATTTTTTCCTTCCAAATGATTCACTTTTTCATCATAGAATATAACTATTTCTCTCTCAGGGTAATCAAAATGATCTCAATATTTTTTTATAGGTCATTTCATGTTTGACAATACCTAAAGATATCACCCATGAAAGAAAGAAAAAATGAATCCATATAAGAGTGTAAAACATAGTGAGTTACTTCCATGAATATTTTTTCATGTTCATGAGACTGAACAAATTGACCAAATACATGTATTGACCGTACCTACTACAAATTATTGTGCGAGTTATGTCCAATTCTCTATGACAAACATGATGACAACCCAATCTAAAATAAATATTTAAGAACACATGATCTCCCAAGGGAAAGTGGAAGATATCAACTATTTTTGGATGAGGATACCGGTTCTAAACCATTTTTTCTTTCTATTTCTGGTAATCCTGAAATATCTTAAGTGTTACATCTTCTATTTTTTTGTAAAAAGTACCATTGAACTCCATCAAGAAGTATTAGGTTGGATAATCACCTTTGACTCAAAATCTATTATTTTCCACCCAAGCTATTTTATCTCAGTAGTATCCTTATTTAAGGGGGAATTGATACTAGTGCAGGTCCTGGAAATATTTCTATAGATAACTGTACCCCTCAAACTGGAGGTAATCTTGAAATATTGTCCAGGAGAAAATCCCAAATACGATCAACCATTGGAGAGAAATAGTATTAATGTGTACACTAATCATCTAGATATGAACTCATAATCTACGATATCACCCCCATCCCATGATGCTCGGGATCAGTTCAGCTATCCAGGACATCCCATTCAACCTTGTGAATAAACTCTCCACCCTCTGATGATGTGAAATTCAACCTTTAGAGATGGAAACAAATGATATCATGATAGGGTAGAAACCAGTAAATATTGAGAATGATGTCAAAAACTATCATGTTGAGGAAAAAGAGTTACCACATGAAATTACATTGCCTTATCTCAAAGGTCCCTCTCTGTACTAATCTACATCCTCATTTCTAATCCCCAATGGCATGCCAAGCATCATAATGCTACCAGAACATTGAAAACTGAACCCATGTATCTCCCTAATGGGAACATATATAATGTTATTAAAAGTCCATATATCAAAAAGATTAGGTTCTAAATTAGAGGCTATAAGAGGAATACCGTTCACTGTATATGGTCTGGGATCCTACTCCACATGTGTAGGTTTCACTATATATATATGGATTCATCTGAGGTTCTATGACATGAACTAGCTACCTGATAATATTTTCTCTATTGTCACAAATAATATGGGGATACACTAACCCTACCACAACCACTGACTCATACAAATCATTCGTTCATACTCTTTCTCACTTCCAACCAGGAAACAATGGAAACAAGTCCTATACTTGGAGTCGGTGCATACCCTCTCTCACTGTATCCCTAAAGAAAAGTAATGAAATATGTATTGTAGATGGACCATATTACAATAATATCAACACTCAACTGGGCCTCTTATTAATGAACATATCATATTTCTAAGCCTACAAAACTCATGGAACCTCACCTGGATTACTAATTATGTACTTTGGATAATAATATAATTGTTGGAAACTCCAAATGACACATCCTTGTACGAGTCACTATAGCTCTAGATCTAGTTGTTCAACCATTTTGTCTTGCAACCCCATATTCTCTCAGGGTATGCTCTGTGATAAGCACCTCATTCACTATTATAGAAATTGGAGTCATCCAAATGAAAATAAAATTTGATTGGATGTATTAGCTAAGACCATCCTTGCATATCCTAGAATTAGATAACTAATCACCCAACAGAATATGTGTGAAGTGTTGGTTCTCTATAAAATGGGTTGAATAATCTAAAACTGATAACACACCCTACTTCATGTGCATTAACTCATGGGCTCATTCATCCCTCAAAATATTATTATAGTAGTAATAATAGAAGGATGTACAAAAATCCCTCTAATAAATCTCTTGATGGTGATTTTTCTGAGTGATAACATATAACCCTATCATGAAGGAATCACAAAGAATATATATAGTAATATTTTACAACATCTAAGGAGGTGTCTCTAGATGCCCAAAAATAGATAGCATGGACTCTAAGCATGATTCCACAGCTTCTGGTCCACTATTCTCCATAAATTTTTTGGAATGCTGCTGCTAGAGATTACACACCAACTCTACCATACTCAAAGAAGATAAAGGTTCTCTATGAATGGTCTATATGAATCACATAATTCATTAATAGAACTATGTGTAAATACCATTTTGCAGTATATCTACATGTTACATATGTGGAACAAATGGAGGATCCATCAGTATCCCATGGCCCACTACATATAAATAATGGTCATCACCACCAACCTAGAATATGTCATTGTGCTTGAATTCTTCAACAATTCCAAACATATCCCTCTGAAAATGAATTTATCAATGTTTCCAGCTAAAGTGACATATGTTAAAATAGGATAGGTATAATACTTTCTATTTAAGAAACCCATCCATATTCCCACTCCTTGAGTACATTCTGGTTGAAATATATATCATTTAAAATAATGATATACTTCTTACATTGCACTATTATGGCCAGGTCTAGGTCAATTTCTCTACTATAACCAATTTCTGTTATCTTTTTAATTAACTTCATTTCCTATTTCAACTTCATTATATAAAAACTCATTTAAAATGGATAAACCAAATGGTTCACAAAATTTAGATTTATATGGTCACATACTTCTCATGAATCAAAATACATCATCCACCTAATTCACACCATTACACATTCCAATCATTGAGACGCATGGTCCATGACTCAATGTTCCATAATTGGTTGCTTATGGTTTTTATTGTAGGATAATAAAGAAAACTCAATTTAGGTTACGAATTTCACTCCATGTACCAAAATATTTTGTCCAATCTCCAACACAATGTATTTATAACATAGATGGTATATCAGTCATGGAAGGTATGAAAATAGCATGAAAAAATGAAATGCATCCTATATGGAATGGAATAATGCATAACATGTTATTTATAACAGGTTGATATAATGATGAATGAAATTCCATAACCACATGTCATCATGATAAGGAATAATAGATATGAAAATCATATCAATAATAACATCACAATCCGTATGCATCACACAATGGTGGAATCAAATCAACTTTAATATCCCAAATCCAGAAAAAATAAATTTCATTCCAGAAAATTTGTAGTTTTTATTTTTATGGGTTAGATATTACAAGGCAAAACTCATTAACAAATTCCAATTATACCTATCCCTACCTAGTTTCATTAAATAATAAAATATAAATTAAAAGTACTCCTTATAATAACAATTTTTAATTACCCAGAATAAGCTTCCAATTAATGTTCCCCAAGCCCAGTTGGAAACATGAACTCAAGCACATCTCCCTAAATGACAGAGGGTGTCAACTAACAGCAAGCGGAAATGGTGTGTCTCTGGGTAGACTTTACCTTCATCACCATATTTGATAACATTAGATATAAGATAACATATAATTATGGTAACTAGTAAATCAAACAGACAATAGGGAACTTCTAGAATATATTCAAATAAACAATACCAACATGGATTCTCAATTTAAAAGGGTAATTCTACATGTAATATTTCTAATGAATATTAAAAATAGGTATACATTTCTGGTGTAAAATACATGTAAAAAAATACCCAAAAATAAGAAACAATATACCTAGAATCACAAGCCTCATCTCAGTCTCATGATCCCTACCTATAGAGAAGCAATCAAGAACCAAGAGAAGGGAACATTATATTATATATACCTATCATTATATAGTATTTATAAGTTACATTCCCATACTCAATAGGGTGTGAGGTAAAATTATTATTTGGAAACCATCCAATGTTCTAATGACATAAAATTAGTGATTATATGATTATAAAAGTGTTCAATTAGAAATAGAAAATTAGAGGAAGTATTGAAAGTAAACAAATTATAATGGTTTGAGTTCCCATGTACACCATTCCACCTCTACATATATTTTCCTAGCTATAATTTAATTAATTAATAGATTGTACAATCTAATATTATATTTAAAATCATTTAATTAATCAATTTTAGTAAATAAATATTTTAAATGACCTATAATGTATCCCAACATCCCCATAAATTAATGTGATTAAGATATTACTTAACTAGCCATCAATAATTCTTATATTTGTAAAAGAATACATGCATGTGAATTGGCTGAAAAAATATTTCATATATATCATTTGATCTGTTAACCATTTAGGAACCTGGTCATGTCCATTCCATTCCTCATTTTTAATATAGTTATGTCTCCAGGTATATCATGAATCAACCCCCTTACAGACCCCTCATTGGAATTAATCATTTTAATCCTATAATATCTCTGGGTGTGGTGTAAGATCATTTCCCTTAAATAGTATCCATGTAATTCCTATAAGTTATCCCACATGTCACCCATGTTTTATATGATCAACTACCCTTTGATTCATTCCATGGTAGTCTTTAAAGATTCCAAGTATTAATTTTCCATATAACAATCAACACCATGAGTCTGTACATAGTAGTGTGATAGGGATTCCATGTGTCACATGGGTGTAATAAATTTAGTATCCAAAGGAGTATATCCATTTATTATTATATAAATCATTGTGTCACCTAGGGGATGAAGATAAATTCATTTTATACACACCTCATAAGGTTGATCGTGGAAGGACATAAGCTTAAAAGCCCTAGCCTCTTATATAGCTCACATGAGAATTTAATTATTAGGGGAATCTAATTATTAATCAACCAACTGCATTGAAGGAGTCTAGTGAAATGGATTCACATCCCTTTTATTTATCATTAAATTTAAAATTCCTATTAAAATTCAATTTGTAATTCAAGTCAATTACAATTAACCGTTTAATATTAAACATCACTTTGGAATGTGTAATATGAACACCTCAAATGTACACAAATTAAAAATCCAACCATGGTGGTATAATTAACTATAAAACCCACCCAAGTTGTGTTCCAATTCACAGTTCATAACAACTATTAATTTATCAATTTGTCTCATTAATTATATAGGTTGTGCCTATCATTTCTAAAAAGGGTTGAATTCTAATTCAAGGGCTTCACTCCGATAATTGGGTGAGAGGAATAATTAAATATATATAAACTCTTTGAAATTTAAGGTATATCATGTGAACACCTACTGTAGATTCATTGTGTATTTGTATTCTAGTATCATCTCCTGATTCAACAGAGATCAATAGAAAATTAACAAATTATTGAAAAACCTAAAATAAGAAATATTAGCTTCCTCTTAAATAGCACAGATGCTACCGAGAATAATGTAGAAAGAATAAAAAGTAATTGATTATTTCCCAATTTGGATAAAATTCTAATTTTTGTGTTAGAATCCATTATTGGATAGAAGAACTGTAGTAAATCTTACCTATTTTATCAAGGAGGACCTCTAAAGGATGTTCATGTCTAACAAGAGACAAATAATGAAAAAATTTGTTGAAATAATAGATTATGTGATGTAAAAATGGTAATTTCACCAAAATTACTTGGTCGCATAGTTTTTCCCCATATTTGGCAAAACAGTATGTCAAATGTGCGCCCACTTCTATTAGAAGGAAAAACTCACACGATTACATTATAGGGATTGTCTGACAATGCACAAACTGTGAAAACCACATCTATCAAAAGTATGAAGTTCATCACATGACTTTGCAACAAAAATTACATGGTTAATCATACCCTGAATCCTATATCTTCTCACACTGTAGCTTTACCTTTTCATATGTAATTATTCATCCAACACCAAATGGTTTCTATAAACCGTGTTTCATTCTTTCTCATGACAGAAGATGTGTTCTGAGCTCTGAACAAACCCTAGAAACCAATTTTACCTACCCAATAAAAAAGGAAATTTACATTAGGGAATAAAAAATAATTTAAAATAAGAATTTATGTCTAGTAAAGAAATCCATACCAGAATAATGAATTGGGTTCTTACATTTCAAAACTGCATGACACTCTTCTATTTTGATATTTGAAGGAAGATATTCTCTCCATCATCGTACTCTAAGTCTCATAGACGATTTTCAACATAGATATATTTCCAACTCCATGAATAATGTATCTGTTTTTGGATTGGTAGAACATTATCTATCATCTATTGCACATTGTTAGGTCAATGTATCTTACATTCAGTAGCTTCATCCCAAGAAATTATAGTTCTACATCATCTCCCATGCATAGCTTCATATGGAGCCATTTGAATACTCGAGTGGAAAATATTCTTATATGAGATCTCAACCAAAGGGAGATGGTGATCCCATCCTCTATTAAATTACATTTATTATTATATTATAATTTCCTAAATAATATAAATAGACCATTTATATTATCCCTAAATTTGGGGGTGATGGGTCATTGTGAAATACAATTCAGTACTCATATCATGATAAAACCTTCAATAGAAATTATAGGTGAACTATGGATCATGATAAAAGATTATCTCATGTGGAACCTAAAAATGCCTCTCCACCTCCATCACAGATATCATTTCAGGTTTTTCAAGATGTAAATCATCATTAATAGACTAAAAGTGGGTAGTCTTGGTGGGTCAATCCACCACATTACAGATCGCATTGTTTATTCTGTATTTTTTCAGGAGACACCCGAAAAAATCCTTAGCGACATTCCCTCATTTACACAGGGGTATTTTCAATGTTCACATAATCCATTTATAATTTTTTATTCCTATTTCCTATTATGACATACCAAACCCCTTGAGATATAATTAGCAATTTCCTTCTTCATGTTGTCCCACATACTTTTTTCTCGAAGATAGCGGTACATCATGGCAATACAAAGATGGTTGGTGAAATATGAGCTATTTTAATTATATAATTTCTCAATATTTATCTCAAGTGATTAACAAAAACAAGTAATTATTGTAAAATGAAACAAAAAATCATTATCAACAAGTCAGTCTTGTATCATCCCTTCCATAACCGCATTAAACATATTTTGTAGATCCATATCATCCCTTTATTCCTCTTTGTTATTCACTTGGATAAATGGTTGGGAAATTAATTGGAATAGGTAAGATGTAATCCATTCCCTTATGATTTATAGATCCATCCTTTTCATATCCATGAATGTAGTGTCTTTCTCAATCTGCATCAATGATAATGTATTATGTTTTTTAATGCTAAGAGTGTTATTTATATTGTTCACATTTTATATATGGTAGTGAATAGAGAAATCACAGTCCTTGATTTACTCTAACCATATCCTTTGAAGCATGTTGAGCTCCATCTATTTTAATATAAAATATATAATTTTACAATCGATATATATAACACACTTTTAAAAATATTGATAATTCTGCCCAATCATTAGAGAGAATATTACATCTTCTAACTCAAGATAATGTGTCAGGTAGTTTTCCTCATGGATATTCAACTATTGTGAGGCATAGGCTATCACATTATAAATTTTTTAGGACTTGAAAACCCAATAATTTCATTTAATTTTTAATTTATATCACAAAACCTTCCTCACATGTTGGTAGTTTTATTACACGTGTAGTTACTATAATATTCTAGATCTCCATAAATATTTCCTCATAGTACACCATCCAGACATACATTACCCCTTTCTCTGTTAACATAGTAAAGGGGATATAAAATAAGGTGAAATATCTCAAAAAATATTTTTAGTGTCCATCAAATCCAATAATAGTTCATAATTATATAGCACTGTTGGGTTTGGGAAATTATTCATCATCAGTTTTCATTGAATGGTTCACAAAAATTCCCCCACTTGTGATCACATTCATTAAGAATGCAGATTTCATCATCAAAAAGTCAAACTTACAGAACATAGCATTCATTTTATCTTTAATTAATGATGTTGGAATAATCATGGGATAAACATCATGTTTTTCCTTTACCTTGGAGAAAATAAGAATAATGTCGATTAATACTACCAAAATATTTGATGAGGTAATCCATAAATAATCCATTCATCAAATCCATGATGATTTTAGGGGAATTAGAATATTCGATGAGCATCATAATGAAATCATAGTTACCATTCTAGTACAACCATTATCTTTATTACACACATAAATTTGAATTATTATAAAAAATGAAATTACGAAAACAATAAGGATATAGAGGTTTATATTCCTGTGAAATTAGGAACCATAATAAACCATAGAACATAAAACACAACCTCATTTTAGAAAACTTCTTTTACATGACCACAAAATTCCTTCGTACATAGCATTGCATGGGACAACATGAGAACATGCATAAGAAATGGGTGAGACATTAAGCTCAGTAAGGGAGTAAAAAATACATAACATGAATAATACATTACATATTAGGAAATAGTCATATCAATGGAGCTGAAGAGAAACCTTAACATAATGGCATGATATAACATGATTATCATAAAATGGAAATGTGGTTACAAGATTTAACATGATATTAGCATGATCCAAGGCTCATTGAACATAGATCTTGAGTAAACCCTCATTTAAATAAAATTATCATTATTAAACTCTCATTTCTCATGGAGTATCATGATACTATTCTGTACCCAATGAATTGGATCACTATGAGGGCACAACCTTCACAATCATTTCATTTCATGCATAACCGCGCCACATAAGATCATATGACATTGAATCATTCAACACCATAATATATTCCATGATTAAATAATGTAGAATAAATACATGTATGAACCATTAAATATGTATATGTTCATAATTTTGAATATCCTTGATAGATAAATGGGTATGTTATTCATTAAATAATGATTTTGGATTGGAATATCGTGATGCAATTTCAGTAGCATAACAACATGACATACAAAATAATAAAAATGGTTGATGGGAGAGAAATATGTATCTCATAATATGTAAATGAAATTTATATTAATTTTTTAATATAGATACATGTCCCATCATATGGAATTTTAAAATAAAAGACATAAGGTAATAAGGAAACGTAGAACAGAGGAGAAATGGAATAACTCTTACAAACTTTTAGCATGGTAACTGGTGTACATGGGAGGGATGAATGAGAGATAAATAAGTCTCTTTTCATTTAAATATATGTTGGTATGCATGGGGGAGGTGTGAAATCATACCCAAAAATTTATAATTGAAATTTAAAGTGTATAACAACATAAATAAACATGGACAATAATGAAAAAAGAAGAAATCCCTTACTTGTATATGTGATCCCAATGGCTTGGAAGAGTCTTGATAGAGGCTTATTAAGAGATTGAGGCACCTTGGGAGGTTTCTATGGAGAAGAGGTAAGTGTTCGGTCATGCTCCAAATGTTTTTAGTGAATAGTAATTGGAGATTGAGGGGGGTTATATTAGAAAGAGAGAGAATTATTTATAATTTAGGTTTTGGACACTACACATTAAACTAATCAAAACCACAAAGTATCCCATGGTTTTTTCCATGTTTATTTACAATTTAATGTGGAAATAAATATTTTATAATTCCAATGGCCGATCATATTAAAAAAATTTGGTTTTTTTATGTGGAGTTGAGTCACACTCACAAGGAAATTATTTTAAAATGATAAAGTAGTTTATATGTCTTGGAGGGTCCAGTAAGGCATTGTAAAATTAATTATAAAAATATAAAATCCCATTATTTAAAATATTAATCATATATTTTTTGAATATAAATTTTATAATATTTTATTACATCGCTATGGGGTCATTATAATGTTATAAAACACATAATATATTTTAATGGTATCAAATTTTTACCTAAAAATTTTATTGTCTCAAAAAACTATGAAAAATTTACCAGTAGATAATTTCGATATCCTGAATCCAAAAATACTATTAATATTATCTAAATAATTTTCTAAATATGGTAATTATTAATTTTAAAATAAAAACCGGCATTTATTAAAAATTCATGGGTTTTGACAAAAACAGATTTCAATCCATAATAAAAATTATAATTGTGTTCATAATAATTATATGATTATTTATATTAAATAATAATTGATTCAGTAGAAATATTTTATTAAATTATTATTTAATTCAAAAATCCATTAATTCATCAAAATATATTTCTTTATTGAAAATTATCTAAAAATACTATTTGTGCATTAAAACCCATTTACAAAGTAACAATAAGAAAAGGAATGTATATTATTTAATCTATAAAAAATAATGCACATAATAATAGTGTTAGGGTCTTATTACATAACCCCTTATAAAACCTACATAAGACCTAAAGGATAGGTGTGTGATGGTGGTAGACACTTAGGGCAGCTCAGATAAAATCGCCCCGGTGATAATCTCTATTAACATCCACCTGTACAGTGGGTGGTTCTGTTCAAGCTTAATGCATTGAATCTGAGATTGGTCTTTGTCATGAGTGAAGCCCTGTGAGGCTACAACATTTCTATGCTCCAAAATATGGGATTTGAAGTTTAGAAATTCTAATAGATGAGGCCATTTCTTCATTTTTCTGAGTAAATTGAATTTGTTAAAGCCCTATATTAATACTAATCAAGTGATCACTATTCAACGACTATATTAGAAATAGTAACAATTCTTACTGTATTTTAAAATCCAAAAACATAAAACCATCGAAGTGCATATTTCTTAAATAACCATTTTACATAAGAAGGCATTTAATTTAACCAAGAGGAATTTTCATTAATAAAATTTTGGGTCATTAAACATACTATAGACCAAAATCGATTTAATGAATATATTACCTCTTCACCTCCATTTGATGATATGAAAAATTTTGATACACCTTTGGGAAATACTCCAGTCCTCATAGTTGATTGAACAAGTCATCGACACTTGGAAGATGAAACTTGTTCTTTATAGTGATATTATTGTGCACCTTCCAATTGATACGTATCCGCATTGATTCATCCTTATTCTTGACAAAGAGAACTGGTTCACCCTAAGGTGACACAAGAGGGAATAGGGACCATTTTTCATAATTCTCTTACAGCTTCTTGTTTAACTTTTCCAGTTCAATTGGGGACATTGTTTAGGTTCATTTGGATATATATGTGACTCCATGTATGAGAATTATTGAGATCTTTTCCTCACAATCTAGGGGAAGTATATATAACTCATTGGGAATACATATGTGTATTCATTAAAAATGGTAATTTCAACCATTTATATAAGTTTTGTTGACTCAACCATTTACAAAGTGTATGATTCTTTACACTGAATCAGCATCCATACCATTTATGGACATTCCAATGATTTTTCATGATCTTCTAGGTATTTTTAGAGGATAATTGGATGGTTTGGATTATGAAAATAGATTTCATTTTCCAAATAGATGACATGTTGTCTATATAATGAGATCAAACCCATTCCTAATATAGCATAGAATTACTCTAAGGGTTGTGTTCTAATATTCACTAGAAGAATCATACAACATATGCCAGTTGGAGAATAGTCCAACATTAGGGTGGAAATTATTTCACAACTATTTGTTTTTATGGATATCTCTACTTCAAGGAATCAATGATTCAATTCAAAATTTCCATAAAATATACAAGATTTAAAGGTATGAAATGAACTAGAATCAAATAAATCTATTTCCATTATTGAGTTAATATTAAGTGTACCATTTAGTAATTCACTTTACCTCTCAACTACAGTATTAATGATGGAAAAATAATTCCATTTCCCCATTGCATTTGGTGTCTTTTATCTTTTATTAACCTTAAATACTCGATGATTAGTGAACTAGAATTCATAGTTCCCATACAGCCTATTGTTTTTAGAATTGAAATTTAGGTGGTGCATTATGAGGTTTCATCCATTCCTCCATCATATTGGTCAACTTATTCATGCCTCTTAAACATTCATGATCTTGGTGATCTTATATATTGCACTTTAAGAATTTATCCATCCCATTGAGACAATTATAATAATCCTTCTATCTATATTTTTGACATCTGGAAAGTCATATCATATGACCTCATTTATCATTATTCAATCCATATTGAAACAACATTCTTCTATTATTATCTCTATAAGAATTTGACCATTATTTTGGTTCCATATATACATTGAGATACCATCTATCCACTTCTTCATAACTACCGAAGTATCATATTCCTATAGACCTTATAAATATTTGTTTAACAACCAAAGAATCAATATATTTTTCTTTCATTATTGATAAAAATACATGTAGAGTGTCGTTCATTCCTTATGATGATTTCTTCATAAGATGTGATAGATTTAAATTTTTATTTTATCATGACTATGAATTATACCTCTATATTTATTTAATGATTTTGAATGAAATAATTTATATGAAATATTTTCTTAAATTCTTCTCACTCCATATATTCTGTTTTAACCTTTTTGTGGGTGTACCATATGAATGTCCACCATTTATATGCTTCTCCATATAAACCATAAACCACAAGAGTAACCTTATCCATCTTGGATCAATCTATCACTGAAAAGATCTTCTCCATTGATTTTACCCACTCTTCCATGACATGTTGATCAGAATATCCACTAAACATTGGTGGGGTTTTCCATATAATGTAATAAATAATTATTTTATCCTTCTTGGGTGATGTCTGACATTGCACATGATTTATGTTATTTTTTAATTCCTAATATATTTGTGTAAGTATCGCCATAATGTTTGGAACTCCACATGTCATGGCATTCGGGATTTCATTTGGAAAATCATTGTATTTTCCATCACATGGGTTCGTGGATTAGTTTCATTTGGTTCCCACTATTTTATAAAATAGAATTTTTTTAACAAACCATATTTAAACAGATCATGAATAAATATTATTTTATGCAATTAACTGTAAATTCAAATCTTATTGGATCTATATGGAAAAATTTTATTTTAAAAATAATATTGGATTTGTAGATATAATTATCCTTATCTTATGGTTTTGTACTAATGATTTTGATTCATAATTCCAAAAAATAAAAAAAACTATACACCGATACCATCTATAGAGAGCCTACATTTTTTATATGACGATTAAATAATTTTAAATATAAATAACATAATAGCATTACAAATCCTTGATAAAAAGTTTTAGTTATTTAGATAACTTATTATTATACATTACATTTACATAATAAAATAGAAATATTTGTTAATTCATTTTTTGTAGGATCTTAGTGGACCTTGTATTCTCCATAGAACATACAATCACATGAGGATGTACATCAATGAATGTGTGAGCGAAAACCACAGTAAATGGATCAATAAGGACATGAATCAATATAGCATGTGTGTGTATAATATTCATCATCATAACATAATCGACGGTCATAATCAAAATACAGTTATGAAGAATTATACAAAGGAATGTAATCTATCAATTCTTAAAAATTAAACATCATGTCTTATTGGTCAAATACCAAATATAGTTGTAGAAAAATCTGGCATCATGTTCACGCGTGACATATTTTCATAATCATAACATCATCACTTTGAGAAAAGATAGAATCTCATTCACACAACCTTCACATTATTACATGTTATACCTCACATTACCCAATGCATTAGAGGGATATATAATTCCAGATCCACCCATCTTATCATAACTTTTACATATTCAGGCATGCCAGACAGAACGTATAACAATCGTAGTCATAAAATAACCCCTAGAAATGAATGAGTTTCAATGATCCTTTGTATAGAATATATTCATGAATAAAAAATGGGGTTACCAAATAAATATAGAAAAAAATTATTTTTATAAGAATTATCATTCTTGGGTGAAGAAGAAACAATCTCAAGGTAGTCAGGATGTGTTTTGGAAAAAAGTTTGGTTTTAAAAATAATTATGTTTTTCATAAAAAAAAATTTGAATGATGATTATCATCTAAAATAAATTTCCTCAATAATTAAATTATATTTAAGTATTTTAAATTGAATAACCATACTGATATTCTTGAGAAAAATGGAAACCCTAATGTAATGGAGTAGGTATCGAGAATCCCATTACCATAATTCCCTCTAAAGTTAATTACATTTCTACCTCATGTTTATTAAATTTATATTTATCAAAACACATATATAAAAGTTAATTATAATCATTTAAAAATTAATTACATATTATAATCATTGGATATCATTTGATTATTTTATGGATGAAATTTAAG
Source organism: Viscum album (assembly GCA_963277665.1). NCBI lineage: Eukaryota > Viridiplantae > Streptophyta > Magnoliopsida > Santalales > Viscaceae > Viscum > Viscum album. Next base: position 268,591,887 of record OY728151.1, on the reverse strand, counting down.
TGTGTTGATATAATGTTTTCCCTAAAAATTTCTTATTTATCTATGATTTAGAAATTTTGTTAAATGTAAAAATTACATTAGTATAATTATTTATAGAAGAATATAATACATGTAATAAAATATTTAAAGATTATATATACTTCATAATTTCCATTCATTATAATTTATATAAGAATTTCTTTCCCAATGTCTCAATAAGAAGTAAACCGACAATTAACAGGACATTGTCGAAAGGTCAAGAAATGAAAGTATGAAATTTATATTTTTCATAAATATCATAATTATTTTTGGTTAAAACCATTAATATTATTTTAAATTGTTGTAAAAAAATTATTAAATGGTTTATAAATAAATAGGGTAAAAATAGGAAATATAATAATAAAAGAGGTAAGTGTTAATATATTATTGTTGCCTCCTCAGTGTAGCTTCTATTGTATGACACTATAAATCCTTGATTATTGGTGTTATATTTCTTCGTAACATCCCAATATATTCTTAAAGGAATTAGCGTGAATATATTAGTATATTAAAGGCTTTATAATGGTTGTTAAGAGTGGTTTAGCATAGTAAGTGTGTTGGGTTATTTATACTTAAGGAGGGGGTATTTTTAGAATAAAATTTTGAATAAAATTATATTCCAAAGGTAAGACATTTAATAGTTATTTTAATAAAATTAAATCATATATTATTATATTATAATTATTATAAGACATTAAATAAAAAATATAATTCAAATTAATTAATCTTTTAAAATGGTATTTCAAAGGAAATACAAATTTTTATTTTAATGAATCACTTTGGAATTTATGTTTTCAAAATTTATCTTCAGTTTTAGAAATTGATTTTATTGTTTGTTAATTAACTGAATATTAAATTAAATATATAAAAGACAAAACTAATATTATATAAATAAGTTTGTATAAATTTCATCTTTAATGATGTAATTTAAGATTCAACAATTATGTGAAAAAATTGTGTTTTTACTATTCTCTCAAAAATTGACGTATTTTAGAAAATTACAAAACTTATCACCCATAGATAAATTAATCATTCTGATTTCAAAATGAAAATGAATTTTATAAAAAATGTCTTAAAATATGATGTTCTAAATTTTAATATAAAAATAATGATTTTAAAAATTCTTTAAAATACATTTAATTAAAAATATGTTTATATTTTCATTCAATTTAATAATAATTATAATTTTTGATTAGAAAATATATATTTAAATAATGTAATTATGATAAATATTATTTTTATTAAAATTTATTATGGTAGGTATAGTTATTATTCCAATGGTTAGGATATTATTCCTAATGGACAAATTACTATTCTCAATAGTTATATTACTATTCCAACGGTCACATTACTACCTATATATACTAACATATATTTTAACACTAAATTCATCTCAATTCATCTCAAGGTTCTATATTTCTATAATTTTTCTTAGTTTACTAATACTTTTCTTTTTCTCTATAGTGTTTTCAGTGGGGGAATTGAATCCTTTAAATTTGGGTGATCCATATTTCACCATTTTATCTTTTCTATTTTTAATTTTTTGTGTTATTGTTATGTTTTTATTTTTAATTGGTTTCATTACTGTTTAATAAAATGGTATTTAGTATTGAAACAATTTAATTTTTTTTCTCTATTTTTTTTATAAGCATAATATAATATAGTATAATATAATATAGTATAATATATATTTATTCTAGAATAAATTTTACTAAAAACACTATGTCGTTTTAGTTGAGAAATAATTTGTGAATAGATTGATTATGTTCCTTCCAATATGATTCTCATGTCGAACAATCTATAGTCTAGTATGATCATATAATTCACAATTCAAATCAATGAAGAAATTGTTGGATCCTTTCTACATACAAAGATCGGTACATTATTTTCATTCCCATGATGGTAATGGATTGATAAATAATAGTTTTTATTCTGATACAACCATCTTATCATGATAATATTCAACTATTTTTTTTATATATACATGAGGCTCTTATGATCTCTATATATTTCAGAATTCTAATAGAAGAGATAATGTTACTATATTTTTTAAAATCTTGACCAACATAGCAAATGCTAGATCATGCATTGGGTAGTTATATTAATGACATTATAATATCCTTGAATAATAGGCCACCAATATATAATTATACATTAGTAGACATCCCATTCCTTCTTTGTCATATCATTTTTAGAATGACAAGTTCCCTATTTGTCAGCATCGACTATATTGGTGCAACAATAAGACGTTTTCAGCACACCTTAATGATGTATTCACATTCATAATTTGAAAAAAAACATGACTCACTTCTCTATTATTTTGGTTAAAATGCTTTCAGATCTTGATAAATTTCCCTCAAATCAATGATGATACCCAGCTGATCTAAGAAAACTATATATTTCTTCCTCAGATATTGGCCACAGTTATCCTTCATTTTCTTCAGTTTTTAAATTATCTATATATATACCATTAAATGTGATAATATTCCCCAATAATGAGACTTCGTTTATCCAAAATTCAAAATTTTTAATATTTTAGAAAAAACGAACATATATCATAGGGTCTTTAGAATAGTGCTATAATAATCCTCATGCTCCACTTCTCTGTTGGTGAATATTATATTTTAATCAATAAATACTATGAAAATTATGTCATGTTAATCTCAATGGAAAATATAAATCTAGTATATGATGATTTATATATCATTAGTGTGTCTGAATTGAATTACTCTTAAATCATATTGTCTATAACCTGTACAAATATTTTTGTTGGGGATATACTTATTCATCACCGTTCATTGATAATACAACAACTGATGATCTACCCTATAGAAGTTATGGGATGCACATAGAATATAAAAAAAGTCATATATCCATGGTATTGTATACTTTTTATTTATCGAGATCTAGTTTAGCTCAAAATTATTACGAAAAATGTTCCTTGACTAGTCCTTTTCTGGATGAAGAGGATTGGTCCATCCCAAAGTGATGAACTTGGACATATAAACCCTTTATCAATATTCTTTGTATGTTTCTTGGTTATATAATAATGTTTCAAAAAAGATATTTTACATGATGTCTTGGATAATTGGAACACTATAGGTATAATAACAATTTAATATTTAACCTCTCGATTAGAAGGAAGACCATGAAATTCTTCAAGAAACACAACAGTGTATTAAATCACAATATAAATGTATTTAAGTATGATATTTTCCATATAGTCATTTATTTGATCAAGACATGCCTCTTTATAGGGAAATAATATAAATTGTATTGGTTTTTTTCATAATGAATATTCATCATCATTCTCTTACTTATTCAGAATTCGAGGGTGATTTTCAATACATTGAGTGATTTACATTTCATGAAAATTTATATTGGCCATATATATGGAAATCCAATCCAAACCCAAAATTGGATATAATTTCCTTAAATGGAGTATCACAAGGATTGATGTGATTTTTAGATCACAAAAATTTATAGGGGATAAGATATATACTTGGATGCAATTATTTCCCCATTTTTAGTTTTCACTAACTAGTATACTTCAATTATTATTGAGGTGTTTGAATAGTTATACTAACCATTAATGGTATAGAAGGAATTCATATAACTATAATAAAAAAATAAATTCAATATTATTTAATGAATTACTATTGTACTCGTCACCACTTGATTATAGGGATCCACCTTAGTGTTTGTGATTGAATAAGTTATCCCTTGCTGCAATAGAGGTTATTAGAATTTATTATATCTAAAATAGATATGTCTTAGGGGATTTTTCAACATCATTTTCTTATTATATAAATTATAAACATTGTATTATAGGATAATAGTATGATAAATAATTCATCTGATCCATTGAATTGGTGTGTTTTTTCCATCGATAATTCCATGATAGTTTCAATTATTTTATGTGCCTAATACATTTATTCATTCAACTAATAAAACTTTCGTGGTTTTTTATTTCACATTATTGGGAAAAAATAACTCTTTGCATCCACTATGTGTTTTTGGTGTAATTATGTTTGTTGAAAAAAATATATTTCTGAAAATGAGTGTGGTTGGTGTTTCCAAATTAGTTTTTTATGGTGGTGCGATTTAGCAATCATTATTAAATTTTTGGGCATCAAAAGTAGTAGTTTGTTTTTGGTAAAGTATGGTTTTCTATATTGTTTTTTATGGTTTTGACTATTAATCATATTTCATGGAAAAAAACTGAGGTCTTTGGAATATTTATGTAAATTCAGAAAAGGAAGGATCTTTGTATGACAGTGCTATGTGGACCATGAAGGACACTACACAAACCGTATACGTAAAATAGTTCACAGGGGGAAAAATATTCATGGTAGGATTGAAGCTCAAGGAAGGTTTGTAGTTTACATATGTAGGTAATTATTAAGGCCACCGAAAATGTTTTCTCCTATGTGGATTCCATTGGCCTCCATATGAGATCAAATAATTATGAAAACTATGTAGAATAGTTCACAGTGAGTGATATAACTTATTAGAGTTTTGGGATATCATATTAGTGGGATATCCAAAACATTTTTCCTTTATGAATACCCATATTCATGTGATTAATAAGAGAAAATCTCAGAAGAAAACCTCATCACTCTGGGAAGAATTCGATGATGTCCAAGTTGTTCGGGAGGGAGAATTATGTGAAAGAGAAGATTTGTGAAGAGAAGATTCTATTTTGGGTTAAGTAGTTTGAGGGAACATTTATATGAAATTTTTTTTGTAGGGATTTGTTGAAAATAAAGTAATAAAGACTTCATATCACATATAGTTTGCAAAGAATCATCCATCCATGGATGTGATGGTGGTTCACAGAAGCAGAAGTGGTCTATGGATGGAGAGTTCATTTGTGAATGGAGTGGCAGTCCACAGAAGGATAGGTGGAACAAAGAATCAGCGGAGTTATGTGGAAGAAGATGTGGTCTATTGAATAAAATTTGTTCCATGATGCACGCATGCATTGCGGTTCAATAATTTTAATAGATGCTTCAATAATTTTTCAAATGAACAAAAAGATGTAATCAATATAATTTCCACAAAATAATAGCGTCTGGCAATATGGATTTAATTTATGGGTGAAAATGGGACTTCAACAGAGAATCTACCTATCTTTGGGGATGTGTACATTATATTGACCTTCCCTTTTAATTCATTATCAACACATCAACATTTTATAATACATATAACATTATAAAAAAATAATCCTGATGACTATATTAGTTTTGTGCCTTTTGAAACATGGAAACATAAAAACTGATATATAAGTGAGCTATATTATCTCCCCCTAGGTTCTTCATAACAATAAGACTTCTTAGAAAAATCATACTTAATAAAAATCATAACAACCTATAGAAGGAAACATAAAAAGGGGCGACCTCAGATTCTTATTAAGGGTAAAAAAGGGAGACATATAATTATAAACCTGATCATAGGGGTGTGATAGTGTGATCCAAAAATTATAAGATCATACATTTCATATCAATGGTCATTGAAATGAATCATGGAAGAAATATTTGTATTTTATTAGACATGAATAACAAAATAAATAAAATAATCCATGATGGAATGAAAAGTTAATAAAATATGGTATTTTTTTAACATTGAAGCATATAATAAAATTTTCCTAGTAACCACGGAATCACTACCAAAACCATCTTAGGTGTATGGGTTCAAAATTCATTCCATATTGGTAATAATGTATCACTCCCTTAGACATAATAATTGCATGATTTCACTCTTTATACCATATTGGTAGTCATGGTTCACTCCTATCGCCATCTAAGTAGTCATGTTTTACATCTATGACCAACATAGTCTATCTCATAAGATATATATCATTACCTAATGCATTGGAGGGATATATATATGTCCTACCCATATCATATAGAAATAATACAAACTTTTGAAACATTGATCATTAAAAATAATATAATAACCCATGAAATAAAATGGGTATTATAAACATGTAATATTATCTTAGCCTACACGAAAATATACAGGTTTCATAATCATTTCATAAAAATAATATCCCATGAAAGAGAAATAAATTTCATAAATATATAACCCATGAAGGAGAAACATGTTTCATAAAAATATATCCGACTAAAGAGAAATGAGATTGATAAATACCATGGCATCAAGTATAGAACATTAAAATAAGGATTATAATTTGAACCATTAGATAATTTCCTATAACGTAATGAGAAACATCAACAGATGTCATCATAGATAGAATATAATTTTGATACATCTTTCAAAAACATTTTTTGATGAAAATATTCTTTCTTCATAGAAAACTAGGTTTTAATGAATAAAACTAATTGAAAAATATTTTCTTACAAAATACCATAATATCAGTATTCCTTTAAAACTTATCAAATAATCCAAAAAATATTTTACAAACATTTTTCATTTAAAACAAATTTAAAAGGAAAAAAAATCTAGGAAATGTTTTGAAAACCATTTAATTGAAATTAAGTTAATATCAAATCAATTATGAATGAAATTTTTTTGAAAACCATTTACTTGAAAACAAATTTTAAAACATGTAATGAAATCACGAAAAAAAATTAAAAACCAATTCTAGGAAATAACTTTGAAAAATTATAAATACTGTTTAGAAATATTTTGAATACATTAGTACATGAAAACATATGAATGGATCTTGAAAATGTTTCAAAAACCATTTCATTGAAAATAATTTTAAACATTCACTTTCATAAAAATTACCCATTTTAACATTCAATATAATATACATTGAAATGATCATGGGTATATTTTTTCATGTCGTAAGAGGTGAAAAGAACATACATTTTTCACGGTAAAATGGGTTGAAAAATTTATTGTTTGTAATGAATCAATAATATTCCATGGAAAACAGCGGTAAATGAAAAAATATGTAAAAATTAATTTACATATTATAAGAGAATTTTAAAATACCCTTTGAAACTATTTTTATTAAACATGGGTTTTAAGGATTAAATATTTCCGTCTAAAGAGAGGGTAAATCCGGGCTTTATTAAAAACACATTCATAACTATATGGTGTACTAAAAAGTGTAATAATAGTACTAATACATGAATATATCATGAATATCTATATGGTAAGATAATTCATGAATTTTCGTTAGATATGGATCATAATATGTCATCAAAGGAAATATAATAATAATCAATTTTGATAAGTGATGATATTGTATCAGTAAAATATTACAACATAGTAAAATTGAACCATACTCACCATGTATGTAAATGAGGTTAAACTAAGCTTAAGATATCATGAAAATAATTATATTCATGATATAACATTATAATTTATTTATATACACCTTCTAAAAAAATTTATGTTCATAACATGGCATGTGTCGTAATGAGGGAAAATTGAGACAAAATTACTTTACCAATTTGGTATCTTTTGGAACATAATCCCCATTAAATAAATAACATCAAATAAATTTGTAAATACCCATAAAATTAATTATATGAACCATATAAATTGTCCATATTAATTATACACAATACAAAAAAGTAATTTGTCGTGAATAATAATGTTTCTCACAAAAATAAAAATTGAGATGAAATTATGTTACTTTTTTCATGAATTTCATAATACTCATACAAGATTACTGTATATATGTTTAGGTTTATTATAAATATTTTATAGAATAATATAATTATATATATAGAATATATGTTTTTTATGAACATATATTACCCCTTTGTTTCATAATATTATGTTGAGGTTTCACTTTAGGTATTATTTGCTTTGTTCTTCACATTTGTCTTAATTTGTTTTATATTCAGTCCTTATATTTATATCTTAAATTATAGAATTAGAAATATAAAATAAGTTTCATTTATATTCATTATATTTGTATTATAATAATGAACATAATAGATATGTACGAAATGGAATACATCATTCATAGAGATGACAAGTCATACACGCAAATGAACGAGGATTAAGTTTTTATGGTCGTATTGAATAAAATAATGAAAATTAGATATATGTATATATATCTATATAATATCACTAATTAATATTTATAATTATATATATATATATCATAAAATTTCACTGAAATAATCCACAATACATTCTATGTTTTGTATGAATGACTCACATCGCTTAAAGGGGCAGCAGTCCACTCTTCCTCAAATGAAATTATCGTATTAAAAAATTGAAATTAAAAACAAACATTGTTGTAATATAACTAAAAAAGAATAAATATAATATAAATACCTTATATATTATATATATTATATATAAACATTTTTTCCATCATAATTCATATAATTATAGGCGGTAATGGAAAAACAAACAATAATCATTTTGTGAGGTGGTAGTTCTCTCTACACATAAATAATAAGTTTGTTACCAAGTATATGTAGTTTTGTATAAGTATTTTTCTAAACCGTAGAAAAAGAAAATCACAATATATTAATGTGAAGTTTTTTTGTATAATAATATAATAATATTTATTTATTTTATAGAAAAAAAATTTAGATAAAGTATATTGAGGGAGGGTGTTACCTTTTAATTCGGTAACTCCTACTTATTTTCACTAATGGGAATCCTTGAAAGTATTTATGAAAAAATATAGGAATCATGTTGGAAGTTATGGTTGTTTTTTAGTTAATAGGGATGATCTTGATTGAGAAAAAGTGTCTTGAGAAGTTTGAGGTAGTTGGAGGAGAAGATGCATTTTTATATTAGAGGAGGAGTGACATTCTTGTAAATTTTTTAAAAGGGAATTAAAACACATTTTTTCCATAGAAAGTGGATCTAATAATGGTAATTAATAGATAAAATAAATTATATGGCTGAAATATTTCCATCCAAAGGGTTTTGGACAAGTTTTTAGGTCATTTACACCATTAATTTTAGGGTTTGATCCCCTATAAAGAATAATTGTAATAAAATTATTGTAATTATTTTTAACTGGATTCTCTAGTACAGTTAGTAAAAAACTATGTTGAACTTTTTATACATTCGAAATTATTATGATTCCAATTATTTAATCCCTGTTTTTAAATTCCAATAATAAAATTGATAGAATTTAATTTAAATTTAATACCTCCAATAGGGCGACAATGCCGGTTTTTAAAGTAAAAATGTTTGAAAGTTTGCTATGTTTTTATACTCAATTTCATTGTGAAATTTATTCCAATGACTGAAATTTTATTAATGGAAAATAATCATATCTAATTAAACTTTTATGATAATTTAATGTATAATTTGACCTTATATTTATATTATATGAAAAATTAGTTTTCAATTGAAATTTAGTATTTTTAACTATTCATTAAAAATGTAACTGTATAGAAAAATACCAAAAAATTATCCAATCATAATCATTATTATTTGTATTTGAATATTGAGTTTATTTTGAAATATTTAATCTATAAAAGGTCAAAAAATGGGATTTAAAAAGTGTTTTCCATTAAAAGGTGGTGAAACTACCTTTATAAAAATATTGGATTGTAAGCATAAAATTTGGTTTGTTCTATATTATGTATATACAATCTATTGAATGAATATGAAAAATATTTTATTGAATATATACCATATATATTACATAAATATCACACTCTAATTGTAATTAATTTAATTTATTAGGTTAAAACTATTTTGTGGGTATAATAATATTTTTTTTTATATTCAATCGGTGTTCATATTCATTTATAATTAATTTGTAACCAATGTATTCATTTTATATATGTGTAAACCAAATATTTTCATATGTCAATTATCCATTTTTCATAAATAATATTTTAATGACTAGTTTATATAATAATATATTAAATAATAATATATTAATTATATAATATTGTTCAGTAAACCCGATCTTGCATGTTATGCAAGCCATCGAGGAATGTCATTATTTTGGGTAACAAAATCTAACCTCAGTGTTCTATAAAGATAATGATAAAAAATATGTTGGTTATAGTTCATTATTAACTTGTTTTTTTTGTATAATTCATTCCAAACATAGTACATTATATAAAATAAAATATTTTAAATGTTGCATGAAATGTAAAATATCTAAATTATTAAATTAGTTTGAAAAAAATATATTTTAAAAAATATCCATGTGTTACATTTTACACCACTAAAAATGAATTTCTCCCTCTAATTCATTATGGTAATCAAAATAATTAATAATTTAATGTTTCATTCATAGAAACCCATATAGTAAAATCGAATACCGAAACATCACTTAAACGGGAAATTTGGAACCAAAACACATACCAATAGAATCATATAATTGGGTTTCCAGATAAAAGAACATAGGTTGGTAGTAATGATTTGACCTGGTGGAAAACAAAAATATTTATAACTATTGATGGAGGTCGTCAATCACAATCAACATAATGATGAAAGAAATGTTTAGGGCCTCAAAGTCCTAAATCTGTGATGATTTGTGAGTCCATTGGTTCAAAAAAAGGTATTATGAAAATATTTTTTATCTTTATCCTATCATATAGTAATTTCTTTATTGAACAATAATATAAAGAAATATACATAATAGACAAATTTATATATAAAAAAATTCATTACATGGTTATGATTTTAACTATTTCTAATTCTTCCCTTACCTCAGGAAATGCATGTCAATAAATTAACTTTGAGTCTTGAAGAATGAAAATATACTTTTGCAATATATTAAGGTCCATGAAAAATTTAAAATTATACCTACTTGTCTAAAATAATCATAAAAATTGTAAATTCTAATACATTAATCTCTAAACATAATAAGTAAAACTATATTTTTATCATGAATAATTATTAATAAAAAATAATTATATATTAATTAGGACATCACATAGAAAAGTGGTAGGTGTCAAATAGTAATCACCCTCCGGTCGTGGGTTCAAGGAATGTGGCCTTTATGTACATTATTGGTTGTTACCCAACATATATGATGTCCTTTTATAAAACCAACCTGATATAATTTTCAAAATAAATATTATTGTCATCCTTGAAATATTTTTAACCGCTAAATATAATTTTAACCAAGGTCTTCTATAAAATCTCAAAATATAAATAACTTTTTTTTCATGAATGGTTAACTTTATAAAATTTTTAAAATTTGAAAAACTGAATCATTAGAATGAATTTCATGAAATCTGCTTAACATTGATTCCCAAAATGTCACAAAAAACCTCAAGGTCATCACATTCCAAACATGTCAATACCTTCACTAGGTATTCTTTTGAAACCAGGTAATTACCATAAATAATTAAATTTTTCTTTTTTCCAATGTGTATTGGATCTATTCCTTAAAGAAAAAAATGTTGTAAACTACATCAATGATATTATAGACAACCTAATAATTAGTACTTAATTATATCCAAGGTAATCAGTTCCTTAAAATTTACATATTTATATCCTACATATCATTATCCAAATATCACTATCATACCTTACGGTACATATTAAGGGTTATATTTCCATTAATAGTGTTTTTTCCATGGACATAATCTTTCTATTAAAGCACTTTTCTATTATATCAGAACCATTCAATGTGTTATTGTAAATCCTTAGTGAAAAAATAAACTAAACAATCCCTATATATTTCATCGTACATATAACATAATTATTGAATGTAAATACATAAAAACATTGATTATTCCACTTCATCCTTATACCATTAAGAAGAATACAAAATCCTATTAATCAATACATATTTTCATTCACATTTCATCTATAGTCTCGTTATCATCTTCAGTGTGACCATTACTCACACCACCTTGCCAATTAACTTCATGATATTTCCTCTCCAGACATAAATTTGCATAGTGAACATTCATTCTACACATATTATGTTTTACTTTTGACAATGACTAATGGTGTCTAATATTTCCATTCATTTCACTAACTAAACAATTCATTTTTTTCTTTTATGTTACCTATTTTGTGTCTTTTATTTCCACATTCAACACATATTCGTGGTTCTCTAATACATTCATATAGGTAATTAGTTCCATATTCTAGACGTCGAGGAAAAAAAATATTATTTTCTCTATGGTCGAAATTACCCCAACTATCAACGAACACTTTTATTATCTTCTTGGGTGAGTCTGATAGTTTGTTAAGATAAACATAGTTGATAATGTTACTTGAAAACAGATTTAGAATGATCACAACATCATTAACTCTAGTTATCATCCCATTTAATGACTCATAAAATGATTTTCCATTGTACCCAATTTTAATATAGATCCTCCAGGTTCCCTCCATTGAAAAAACATTAGGTAGAATTGAGTAGGAAATGATTATCATAGTGAGGAATCACATAATCATGAAAACAACTTTTATGATTTTCAAAATATAAAAAATTTCAAAAACTAATACTTCCCATGAGTATATTAGGATATTCATAATAAATTTGTATTTATATCCTTCATAGTGGTTCTTTAGGATTTTGTGAAATACCAATGAATATCCCCTAGGAGTGTCAAACGAGGTGTGCACCAATGTTATTTTCATGTACCACATTACACTGAGTCAGAATCAGGAATGATTGTTGGAGTAATTACCCATAGGTAAATATGTTCTAGATCAAAATACACTTGTAGTATTGAGATATGGATTCATTTCTTGTAAAAAAATCACTCTATCATTTACCAAAATTCAACGACATCTTCCTATACTTTTCCTTATCCATTTACTTATACAGAAACATATCATTAAGGTTTTCACTAGGGGTTTCTCCTCAAAATTTCCAAAAATTACCAAAAATAATGCACTAATACCAACTATATTGACCCTCAATTTTCTAACATTCGCATTACATCATTTTTTTAAAATACATATATCATTATAAAAACAGGTGAACAAAGACTGTATTAGCTTAGTGCCTTTGGAAACAAGGAAACGTAAACTCTAATATATAAGCGAGTTAAATTATCTCCCACTAGGTTATTCAGGACTATATCCCTTTTAGAACCATCTTACTCAATACATATCTTCATAACCTATGAAAGGAAATAGAAAAATGGGTGAGATCAGATGCCCAGTAACGGTAAACAAGGGAGACATGTAAGAATCAACATGAGAATGGTGGTACTGGAAAGTGATACAAACATTATAATATCGTACTCTCCACATAAAATTGCCCAAATCCAAATCAGGTAATAAATTAGTTTATTTTATAATACATGACCCATAATAAAATAAAGAACATAATACATGAAGTCATAACATTGAAATAAAATAAGTAATTGTGGAAAACACAAAATAATATAATATGATTTCTATATTTTCGAAGGAATCGATTATAGTACCATATTATTAGTATTGAATCACTCCCCATATCGTCATGATAGTTATGGTTCACTTCCATGGACATCACAGTATCATGGGTTTACATCTCATACCATCTCGGTAGTCATGGTTCACTCCCATACCCATCATAGTAGTCAAGGATTACTCCTAATACCATCTTAGTCTATCTCTTGTGATATAAATCTTTTCCCAATTCACTATAGGTAGATATGGGTCCCACACATCCCATAGTTAAATCATACATATATGTACCAAATGATCATTAAAAATCATATCATATCCCATTAAATTAAATGGGTATCAAATATTTTTATTCTTATCATAAACTATGGAAAATGATATATGGTAAATAATAATTTCATTAAAATCCAAACTTGTGAGAGAGAAACATATTTCATGAACATATAAAGAGTTAATGATAAACATGTTTGATAAAAATATATCATAGGAAATAAAATTGGTTTCACAAAGACCTTGACATAAAAAATAACCCATTAAAATATATAATATGAATTGAACATTTATATAATTTTCTATAATGGCATGAGTACCATCAACAGATGTCATATTATTTGGAAAATAATTTTAAAACAACATTCAAAAAAAATTCGTGATTAAAATAACATTTCTTATTTAAAAAAGGATTTTTAATGCATAAAACCATTTTAGAATAATTTTCATAAAAAGTACCATTAAAATATATAAAGAATACATGAGATCATTTTGAAAACCATTTTCCTTGAAAGCATATATAATAAGCATTATAACGTTTTGAATACAATTCTCCTTGAAACACATTGAAAAAAATAAATTAAATCTTGGAAATTATTTGAAACCCATTTCATTTAAAATACATTAAAAGAATAAAAATAATGCTTGAAAACGTTTTGAAAACAATATCATCTAAAATAAAAATTAAAACTAGTAATTAAATCTTGAAATCCATTTTAAACACATTTCATTCAAAATTACTTTGAATACATATAAAGAAATCTAAAAAATGTTTTGTAATCCATTTTACATGAAGAATTATGAAATAATCTTGAAAATATTTTCAAAACCATTTATTTGAAAATATTTTTAAAAAGACACATTATTATAAAATTTAAACTTTTATGAATGATAAAGAAGAATAATAGAAATAATGTTTGGTAAATCTATACATTATATATGAGGTAAAAATAATATTACTTTTTTATGGTAAAAAGTGTCGAAAAATTACTTATTTAGATTGAAAAAATATGATTCATTTGAAATTATTATTAAAAGATAAAAATTATAAAAATATCTTCTAGATTATAGGAAAATAGTAGAATATTAATGGAAACTCTATTTATGAAAAATGATTCGGGATTAACATAGATTTCTAACTAAAGTTATGGTAAAGTATAAATTTCATAAAAACATGTTATTGACTATATAATGTCATAAAAAGTTGAATAATGGTACCAATACATTAATATATCATGAATATATGGAGGTTATTAAATATAATGAATGTTCTTGCAATTCACGTCACAATATTTCTTTAATGGAATCATAAAGATAAAATATCTCGATAAGCGATTGTATTTTTTCAATATAATCTTAAAAACAGTAACATTAAACCATAATACACATGTATGAAAATAATATTAAATGAAAGTTAAAGTATATCGAAAATAATTAGATTCATTATATACCATTTATAGTATAGTTTATACATGTCATGGGATAATAGAGGTTCATATTATGGCATGTGTCTCAATGATGGAAAATTAAAAAAAAATTACAGCTTTGGAAACTTTGGAAACATAAAAACCATAATAGAAATACCATAAAATTGGTATCTAAATCCCCATAAAATTAATAATAAGAATAATATAATTCATCCATGATAACTATAAACACCACAAAAAAAGAAGGGTTGCTGTATAAAGCAAGTATCACACAAAAATAAAAAGTGAGATGAAATTCCCTTACCTTGTGTCTTGACTCTCGTTGTACTTATAAAAAATTTCTATATAGTTAATGTAAGTTTATTACATTATTTTAGAGAAGAATATTATTATATCTAACATAATATGATTTTTTATTAGGATGTTATATTACCTACTTGTTAATAGTTCTAGGTTACAATTTCATTTTTGGAAATATTCGCTTTGTTCATCGCACACGTCTTAATTTGTTATATAATTGGTCCTTATACAAATACCATGATTAGATGAATGTAAATCATCATATAAATAAAATTTATATTAAAAATTATTATATTATAATAATATATTTAAAATAAAAGTAATAAATGGTCTATACCATTTGTAGAGATGGTATGCTGTACGTACACATTAAAGCTATTTTGGTTTTTATTGCCGTATTGAAAGAATTGAAATGAAATATATGAATATAAATATGAATATAAAATCATAAATGTATAATTATCATTTTTTTTATATTATATATGTTCAAAAAACTCATTATTAATACATACCATGTACTGTGTGAATGAATCACATCAGTTTGAGTGATTTATAGTTCTCACTTCCTCAAGAAACATTAGCATATTAATAGAAAATTGAATGTATAAGGATATGTGTTATAATATAATTATTGAATATTTAAGACATTATAAATATCATATATATGATATTTACATATTTTTTCCATCATAATTTCCATCATTAATGGTATTAATGGAAAAAAATGAACAATCATCGTTTTCTAAGGTGATAGTTTTGATAATTCAAGATAAAGTCACGTCGAGAAGATCCATTTTTCATTATGATAGGTTTCAGGTGTCAGGGAAGCGATGCATGTAGATGAGGCATCCTAATACAATAGTATAATTGAACCTTGTTAATGACCTGATTAATTCGATCAGGCTCTTTCTATCTTCTATTTTTTTCATCGTTCAAGTCCGTTCATTACCCAATAGATAGAGCTTTGTGTAATTTTAGGTCAAAAACCTATAAAGTGAAATAAAAATACATCTTGGATACATTTTATGTTGTATAATAATATATTAAGATAAATTTATTTGGTTGAAAATGAACATAAAAGAAAATAGTTTGAGGGAGGGTGTTACAACATAATCGGGTATTCATTTGGGTTTACACCGAAGGGATTCCTTGAAAGGATTTGTACTAAATTATAGGATTCCAGGTGGAATGGAGGATAATCATCAATTTAATTGGGAAGATAATGTTAAATATATTGAGTATTGATATTTGTGATTAAGTTGAAGGATACGAGGCCTTTCTATAATGGAGAATGAGTGATACAATTGCAAATTTTGGGAAAGGGAATTACACCTGCATTTTTTACATGGAATGTGGCCCCCATAGTGGAAATAAATGTATAATATTTATTATATAGTATAAATATTATAGTAACATGGATGGTGGAAAAGTTTTTAGTTCATTTCATCATTTATTATTAATGTTTATCCCCTTATTAAGCTTAATTTTACCCGAATTATTGTAATTATATTTAACTGCATTTACTATTCATTTTTGTCAAAAGCTATGTTGGCCAAAATAGATATTATAAATTTTTATGATTCCAAATATATAATCCATTTTTGCAAATTACATATATATAAGTGGCCCAGTTAAATTTAAATTTAATCACACATATGGGATGACAATGTGGGTTTTTAAATTGAAATCATCTGAATAGTTGATATGTTTTTATAGTAAATTTAAAATATATATTGATTAAAATGAACTAAATAGGATTAATTTATAAAATTACGATCTAATTATACTTTTAAACCAATTTAATAAATAATTTAATCTTATAAATAAATTATATGGAAAAGATGTTTTGAATTGAAATTCAGTATTTTTAATTATTCATTAAAAACAGAAAACTTACAAGAAAAATATCATAAATTTAAAATCACATAATATTTTTGTTTCTCATTAAGTTATTACGATTAGTTTTACATATTGAATACATAAATGTACCAAAATAAGGATTAAAAATTGGTTCTCCATTAAAAGGAAGGAAAACTACCTTTAAAAAATATTTCGTTTTAAGCATAAAATTGAGATTTTTCTTATCTTATGTCTTTAAAATATATTCAATTCATATAAATTTATTTATTGAATATTAAATATATATATTGAATTAATATCACTCAATAATTTTAATTAATTTAATAAATTATGGTAAAACATCATTGTGGGTATAATAATATTTTTCTTTATATTTATTCAGTTTTCATATTCATTTCCAATTAATCTATAACTAGTGAATTCATTTTATATTTTTGTGACCCATATATTTTCATATTTTTATTGACCCTTTTCATAACTAATAATTTAATGGCTAGTATATATCTTTTTATATTGAATAAAATTTTATTAATATGATATTTTTTGGTAAAACAAGGTCTTGTGTGTTAAAAAAGAAGTAGAGGATAGTCTCTATTGTGTGTCACGAAAGTTATCCTAGGTGATCTATTTAAAGAAATATGAAACTAATATATCATGAAATTCATGATTACCTTGGTTTTTCATATAAAACAATAAATTTGTACTGATATAATATAACATAAACTCATTTTATTGTTGAATAAAATGAAAAATATCAAAAAGATTAAATTAATTTCAAAAAACATAAGTCACAAAATATAGAGGTGTTACATGTATTTATTTTGATGAATGGATATACAAGATGATCAAAGATGTGTGGATCCCTTCTAGATCAATTTGAAAAGGAAGTGGAATATGGTGATCCTTTCTACAAGTAGTGATCCGGAGAAATAGACTAAGGGAGTAGCCTTTGGGAAAGTACTGAGATGACCCTAGACCTTATTAAGGAAGTGAGACTACGAATTGATGTGATCTATCTAAAATCATGTATTTATAAGTTTTATTTAGTTTATTTGGTAAATTTCCAAATTTCTATTGAATTCCTCCTAGATGTATCCTAGATAGGATGAACCATGTTGAAATCATTGTCTCCCATGAATGATTTCGTTTATGTTAATATATTGATATAGGAAGAAGATAGAAGGGAGTTTTATTTAGAAATTCAAAAAGATATTAATGGGTATATGTTTTAATATTTAGTAAACAATTCCACCCCCATATAAAGATATTAAATCTCAATTTTATATCAATTAAAATCATATAAAATGGTTGAAATTTAGTTGTTCTCTCCCAGTAGAAGAAATAGAGGTTGTCAATCATAATGGGATTTTGATTTTTGGTGGGAAATAATTTCAATTATAGAAGGCCCTGATGAATCACTACTTCTAGTATTTTGTAATAGATGAATTTATAACAATGAAGAATGTAATTTCATCCAATATGAATAGTTTGTCTTTATTAGAAGCTAACCCAAGGTAATCGGATGTAGATGTCAAAGGAACCAGTGATTTAGGGGGAGTCCTATCCAATTCCATATATATTAAGTTGATGAAATGTAATAAATCACAGGAAATGTGGGAAAATTTTATTGAATATTTATGAGGGAGACTCAAAATAAAGAGTAGAACTGCTTCATGTTCAATGGAAAAAGTATAAGGATCTCAGAATACCTCGTAATGAGTTATCTGGTTCATTTTTTTTGACCAAGTCAATGTTTTTTGTGGAAGACATGAATGGTCATAGGGAAATTATCGATGATTTAATGTTCGTTATGTGTATATTGAGAAAAAATCGAACATGGTTCAATCTTAATGTTTCTGTATTAGAATATAAAGATCCAAAATAATTGACATTGGATAATGTTTAAACTACTCTTATAGCATATAAAATGAAATGTGATGATAACGATGATCTAGAAAAGGGGAATCCCCATGAAGTTGACTTGAAGTCCACAAAGATGCTAAAAATTGAATATAGACTAGAAGATAAAGTGATGGATGGGGTGATGTCATTACTATCCTCAAATCATTAAATAGGAAAAAGAATGTTCAAAGGGAAACTCCCACATGATTGATTTTGATATAGAAATGATGGAAATATTGCTAAAAGAATCCCAATTAAGATATAATAAGATGAAAAGGATTAAATTCAAATTCCCATGAATAATAATTCATCCTATGTGAAACAAAAAGAAAATTTTATAATAAATACCATCAAAAATAAGAATTTTATTTCATGAGAAGATGATAGTTCAGAGGAGTATGAGGCTAATTAATTGTAGGAAAATCAAGATCATGAAGTAGATGCTATGGTGGCCATTGTTAGAAATTATGTAACAAGATAAGAATGTGAAAATGATGAAGGATAATTTTAAGGATGATTTGACATCTAGGTCAAATTAAAAGCATCAGTTGAAGAGATTGACATTTGGAGTGAGAAAACAAAAAAATCCATCAATGTACTTTGTGATTCCAAATTTTATTTGAAGAAACATGAAGAACTGATGACTTATCTTAATGATGAAATTAAAAAATTGAATTCATCAATACTAGAGACCTCATAAATGGGTTTTGAGTACAAAAACCAATTTAATGAACATACAATAGATTAAAATAGTTTGAAAAATACTTGAAAAGATCAAATCAAACGTTTTGAAGAGCTAGATTATGAAGTTGTCAGTATGTGAAGAAAAGTGAAAGACCAGGAGAAAAGGTTGATTCCAGAAAATCAGGACACACATGAAATAGAAAAAAGAAAAGTAGAATTACATGTCTTTGTGTAGTAGAAAAAAGATTTTCATGAAAGGAAAGTCATTGATCAAAATGATACATATTTTATAGGGATTTATCAAAAATAGATATAATTAATGGTTGAAAAAGGACATCAAGCTCCCACTATATGGTTGAAGACTCATTTGGGTGAGAATTTGAATCATAATATTTTGAGAACCCAATGGAGAACCAGTAGTGTTGTAGTGCTAAACTGAAATGTCCCTCACATTAGATGTTATTGTTGTGGGAAAATAGGACACGCAAAAAATTTATGTTCATTATAGAATATAAAATGAATGGTATAGAATTAGAGTAGAAATCAATTTATAAAACTATTTTATAGAAGAAAATTTGATGGTAACTATTTATAGTACAGATTAGTTGGGAAAATGGAGACATAATAATCAATGGAATTGTAGAGAAATGTGGAAAAATATAATGAATATGTTCCTAAGAAGAAATTAATTGTATAAAAAAAGGTTCTAAAAATGAAACATCGGTTTGCGATATTGCGAGGTGATGTTGGTCCATAATTCATTAAGGAATATAAATATTATCAATATGTACTCAGTATGAAGTAAAAAACATGGATCAAAAATAAAAAATTTGAATAGGTAGTGGTTGCATAGATTTTATTTAATGAATCATATCACACTAAAATATGGATGATTGATATTGGATTAACCACTCATACAACAGGAAATAATGATCTATTTACAAAAATTAGGTATGGTAAGGATGGTATCACAATATTTGGAAATGAAGATGCCCTAAAGACTGTTGTATTTGGAAAATCCATTTTTGGGGAAAGAAAATGAGACACACATATTTATTAGTTATTGAAGAAACATTTACAACCTATTATTTGTATTTTAACTATGAGTCTCTCGACATTCCATAAAATTTTCAATGTAACATTGTGTCATCAATGGAAACTGATGGTGTAGTGGTTTTGAAAGGAATGTGTATGAAAGGGAATCTCGACTTTATCAGTGGAGAATAGGATTTATGATTTATGTCCAAGGGAGAAGAAAAAATGTTCTGTCATAAACGTATTGGTCACTTGATCCAAATTACATTGAATGGTCTGCTGAAATATGATGATGCTTGAGATATCCCTATGTTATCATGTGATCATACTTATAGTTGTGATGCTTTTCAAAAAGGGAAATAATTTCAAAACACATATAAGTAAAAAGATAAAATGTTAAATAAATTACCTGAGTTTGAGAATATTGATGTGTATAGACCTATTTCACCATGATCTAATGAATAGAGGAGATATTATGTTCTCTTCATTGATGATTTTAGCAGAATGGCATGGCTTCTTGTCATCACCCACAAATATAAGGTTTTTTTATTTCATGAAAACATATCAAATTGAAGTTAAAAAATTTTGGTTCAAAGAATCATGAATATCATAATATATAGTGGAATGGATTGAACAAAATACCATTTGATGAACTATCCCATGAAACGTTAGATAGGGCATGATGTCATAATAGTAAGAAATCCATCGAAAAATGGAGTATATGACAGATAAAATAATGTCATCAAAAACATGGTTGAATCATTTCTCATTGACAAATTTATTCTATAGATGTTTTGGAAAGAAGTAATTATGAAATTATTCTTCACAACAAATAGAGTTTTATTATATCTGAAATAGTTGAAATTTTCATACGAGCTAAGGTATGGAAAGAATCCATCATTGATGTAATTTTGAGAATTCATATGTAAGTGTTTCAATATCAATAGAGTTAAACACAAGAAAATTTAATCACATTGAGGTGAAGAAAAAAATACTTGAATAAAATTAAAATCAAATCATATAAAATTTCAATATGTGGATGATAATGGTAGTAGGGGTAAATGATGAAACAATAGTAGTGAATGGCAATAATCTTAAGAAAATACATGACCAATATTTGGAGGATACTGATGAATAGATAAGTATATATATAAAGGTTATAGTTACAAAGGCTAATTTAGAAGAAGATTCAGATAAATAGAAGGATGATAAGAAACCTGTATTCACAGAAATATCAAAGAGAAGAAATGAAATTGATAAAAAGATCATAATTAGTAACCAGAAGGCACCAGCATAGACAAGGAGGGTGAAAATTTGATAGAATAATTGTACTTATCATAGGTAGTGCCAATATTTTCTAAAGAAGTAGTTGGATAAAATAATCGAGTATAAAGGATGAATGTAGAGCTTTCTAAAATTTATATGAATAAGACATGAGAGACTGTTTCAACACTAGAAGGTAAGAATACCATGAAGACTAAATGGGTATTTCTCATGATGATGAACAAAAATGGAAATATGATTCAAAAAAATTCAAAAAAACTATGCTAAAGGTAATCTAGGATAAAGGGTATATATGTTGATTAAATATATTCACCTGTTTCAAGGCTAGAGATAATCAGATTATTTGGAGACATTGTAGTGTAAAGAGGAATAAATTTTTCCAGATCAATGTTAAGTCAGAATAAATTAATGGGGTTCTAGAAGATGAGGTTTATATTGAGAATCCATATGGTATTCTAATTCATGAATATGAGAATAGATTTTTTGGATAAATAAGGTACTATATAGGTTGAAGCAAGCACCAGTAGAATGACATTCAACTCTAGATCAATTTTTGAAGAAACTATTTTTCAGCGTGGTGGACTTCATTACAATATTTATGCCAATAGTGACTGTAATCAATGGATGAAAGTGCTGGTATATTTCGATGAAATAATTTTTGGAAGATTAGATGAAGCTCATTTCAAATAGTTTGCGGAATTCAATAAAAATGAATTTTAAATGTCAATTATTAGTGACCTGATGTTTTCCCTTGCTTTAATAATGGTGGAATGAAATAATGTCTCATTGATTTCTCAAAAACAAATATACCAAGGATGGTTTGAGAATATTTGGAGTGGGAAATTCCAAGTAAATGATTACTCATTCATCTATCTGAATGATATTTCCCTGGATTGATGAATGAAATGTAGCTAATTTTATATGATGTATTCAAATCATTGGAATTATATCGTAAATGAAAAAATAATACATGATATTGTTTTTCTACATGCCAAGAAGCATGGTATAAAATAAATCACAAGAAAATACACTTACTTGCTGTAAAAAGAATACATCTGTATATTAAGGGAATTATGGATTTCAGTTTTTTTACAATGAAAAATCTCAACAAGAGTTATTAAGATATACATATTCATACTGGGATTGTTCATTAGATGATAGAAAAATAAACACCATGTGGCCCATTATATCTTAGTGGATTCTAAATTTTTTTCTAAGTGTGATATATGATTTCATTTCATTGAGTACTGTATAAGATTAATACATTTCTGCTACTAAATCATGTAACTAGTTATTGTGTATGAAGAAAAAAAATGGTCATATGGGAGTTAAAGTGAAGTTTCTGATAGATATACATTTTGATAACTCTAGTTCTATAAATATTAGAAAAAATCCATTTCATCACTCAAGTAAAATATTACACTAAAATAAAGTATCATTTTTCATGTGGAGGGTGGAGTAAGGTATTTTGGAGATAGATTACGCACCTCTAAAATAAATGTTTTAGATATATTTACAAAGGATATACCCACTGAAGCATTAAAGAGTCATCAACATACTCTAGGAGTTTCATTGACTCTATGCACTTAAAAAAGTATAGACATGGGACCCCCTCTCTATGAGGTATGATGTTTTCCCCCTAATATGGTCATATGTGTTCATTAATATTTTTAATAACAAAATTAAATAACATTAAAAATAATTGAAAAAGGGAATGAAATAATGGCTAGAAAAGGGATAAATTTTATTAATAAAGATAGGGGATGAGCTGATCAGGGGAGTAGTAAATTAGGGGGAGTATTAAATCTAATGATACAAATGTTGATCAATGAATGGTTATATATAACGATATATGAAGTTCGTAATGGCAGAAAATTGGTGATTTAGAGTGGTTTTGAAAAATAAATAATGTGAATAATTGAATAACATTTCATTATACACATGTTTATCACACCGAGCATGGATAATGTGGCCATAGAGTGTGTTTTGAGTAAATATTCATCAGCTAACAAAATAGTAGGAAGTGAATGAAAGTATAATATGGAAGTAGCATTAACATGGTATCAATATATGAAGTGTTTTCAAATAACACATAGAGGGATATTGTTGGTAAAAAAATTCATCGAGGACTCCTTTTAGTATTTTGGGGTGATTGTGTTTGTTAAAAAATCCAGACGACCATGA
This sequence comes from Viscum album, assembly GCA_963277665.1. Lineage (NCBI taxonomy): Eukaryota > Viridiplantae > Streptophyta > Magnoliopsida > Santalales > Viscaceae > Viscum > Viscum album. Next base: position 268,567,648 of record OY728151.1, on the reverse strand, counting down.
ATGAGTATGGTTTGATTTCCCGAAGAATGTTTTTAGGATGGTAAAATTTCCCCGTGTTTTACAAATTTTTTGGCATCCAAATCAAGAAATTTTTGGTAGGAATGGATAATTTTATGAAAAATAGTTCACTGTTTGTAGACCACAAATCATAGTTCATGGTCTATAAAAGGAGTTTCGTAGAATGATGATAAAAATTTAGCAATTAACATTATCATAGTAGTGCTATGTGAACTGTGATGCACTCTTTGTGAATGTTTTAGAGAAAAAAGTTTGTTGGTGGATGTTAGTCTTGGGTGGCTAGTGGTTCATGGGAGGATTATCATTTTTGGATTGAGGTTATTATTAGGGCCTCTACCAAGGTATTTTCATATATGGAATACAATGACTACCGTAGAGGATCAAAGCGCTTTGGGGAAAACATAGTATAGTTCTCGGTGAAGGTTTTACTGCATCAAAGCATTGGGTGAATTGGATTTATGGGATTTTGGCTCTATTTTACTATATAAATACCCCAAATCAGATGACTATGATGAGAGAGTTTCATTTGAAAACATCATCACTTGCAGAAGAATTTGGGTATGCCTGAAGTTGTTCATGGGGGATAATGCAACAAAGGATAAGAGTTTGTGGGGGAGGACTCCATGAAGGGTCAAGTAGTTTATGGTAATAGTTATATGAAAATGTATTACAGAGAAATGTATACTACAATGTAAGATATAATTCAATGAAATAGTTATTCATAAAGCGTTATCCATATGTGGAAGTTGAGATTGTTTATGGATGAGGAATCAGTCCTTGGAAGGAGAGGTCATCCATAGAAGGAGAGGTAGTCCACAGAAGAATAGGTGTTCCACATAAGTAGTGGTAGTCCTCGGAAGGAGACATACTATGTAGAAGGATATTTTGTTCATGAAGAACTCATGCCATACAGTGCACTACAATTCATGTAGGATTCTGGGAAGTTTTCATTGGAACTAAAATAGTTTGCGAAATTAATTTCTACCAACAGACAGTATGTGGAAAAGTGTGTTCCACTATGGGTGAAAATATGAATTCAATAGAACATATACCTATATTTGAGGATGAATTCATTGAATTTGATGTAGGTACCTACATGTCAATAAATTGTATGTGGATCCCTTCCAATGAAGTGAGAAAAGGAAGGGGAATACATTGATCCTTTCCACTTTAGTGAGCCAAAGAATGATACCAGGGAGTAACCCTTGGGAAAGAAGAGATCTGAACCTAAACCATATAAATGAATGTTTCATGGGAATATAATTGATATATCCCAAACAATGTATTTTTCACTTGGATTTAGTGGATTAGGTACATCGGAACATAACATGGTATACTATTTCGATATAGCCCAGTGAGGCTGAAAAAATTAAAAAACATTGTATATCATGCTTGATTTCATTTCAATTATTATAAACCTATGAGAAGGAGAGGGAAATATGTTGTTTTAATTAAAATTAATGTTATAAAGGTGTACTTTTATTAATATATCATACCCCGCTTCACCGCCATCCGGCTAATGGACCTAATTAATCTAAAACACATTTTTGACAATTGGGATGTTGAAATTTATTATAACTATTAGATTTATCCATAATAAAATGATAATTAACCACCATATTTAATTTTTACCCCATGAGTCCGTTGATATTTAAGGATATCCATTTTTACATTTATAATACATAGTAAAAATTCATATTTTCTACAAAAGTATCAAATTGCTAGAGCATTTCATAGACAAGGGTTTATACATCAAAAGTAGTGGTTAACTATGAATTTGTGGGTAATGAAAATGATGAATGTGTATTGATAATGTCATTTGATGTATTCCTCATAGGCCCTGAATGATTCATTATATTTTTTTAAGAGCAAGGAAATGCATTTCCTTTTTAATTCATATTGTTTTGTGAAAATATTTTTCGAAAAACATTTTCTGGAATTCCATATATCTGATTACTTAGATATCTTCCTCAAACATTGAAATCTTGATCAATATATTCCACTAATCAAAAACATTATCAACACGATAAAAACCCATTATAATAATCTATTTCGTGGATAATTTATTCATGGAGAAGATATTTTCAATGGAGATGATTCTATTTATCCACGGTTAGGGGATTAGATGATTCCATTAAAGATGGAGGAAATTTTATCATAATCATCTCAATCGTAGGTTGTTCGTTTTTAAGGGGATGTCGGTGTTCCTATTGATTCCATTTTATTTTCCAATTCTAATTCCACAGTGATATAAATTTCACAATGTTCTCAATTCTGGCTCCCATTGGGTTAGACATCTCATTTGGCTAGTCATGACAATACCATTTACATTGGTTATTTACTCAATTCATTATATTTCCATCAATTGTATATAATAATTGTAAAATTAGGTATGGGTATCTTTAAAAAATTAAACAAATAAAAAGTGATCCAATAACATTAACGGTACAATTTATAAATTATTTTTTGGCCTTATCTTTTGAATTTCCATGCTTCAAGATAATTTATCCATGATCTATTTCCTAAAATATACATTTATGGTAATTTGTGTTCCATTAATAATGGTTCATAATGAGATATTGAATATACCAATCAATACCCCCAAAGAGTCTCAAACCATGTGTGAATAAAATATCATATTTTGAATTATTTATTGATTAATTCTAACTCAATGTCATGTTTTGAGGTGTTACCCCTTGGTAAAAATGTTCCTGAACCACATCCTATTGTAGTATAGAGACATTGATTTATTTTATTGGAAACCACATATGAAAAAAATTAAAAAAATTAGGGTTTCTTTATTATATTTATAATTATCTTTAAGATTTTTCTATTGATTTTTAATCCTAAACCCTATAATTAATAAACATTCCTCTCATGATAACATAATGGAAACATAAGAATAATTACATAGAATTAAACATGACATTATAAGTATAAGTCAAGGTTGAGCAAAAAAACATAAAATAATCATCTTATAATAACCTTCATCACACCCTAAATGGAATCTCATGAGACTAAAACAATACCAAAAGCATTGGAGTGCAATATTGGGGCACCCATTATAATAATTTCATGTACATGTAGAAGTGTTCCATATATATCATATAAAAAAATAACATATTTCATCAAATTTAACTCCATTATTATGGATTTTGTATTAAATAGATTAATTTACACAATAAGTGAAGTATATTTATTGTTTGTTTAATATCCTTGAGTGGAAATATGTAAGGGTATACCCCTAAAAATGATCAGCATAGAAAAATCATAGTGACATTTTTGTAGTATAACGATAGCACATGAATATTTATAAAGTTCATCAATGAGAGAGAAAGGGGTACCTCATAATTTTCAACTAAAAAGGATAGTATGATGGATATGTAAGAACATTATACAATATTTAATTATTTAATTTTTAGGCATATGACATAGAGAGGGATTGAATAAAAATATTGTATGGAAACCACCATGAAAAATTTTGGTTTTATAGAATTTAATTTTTAAATCAAAGTGAAATTAATAGGGATGTAGAAAAATATATATTATTATTAGAAATTGGATATAAAAGGCATAATGTGAGAATATGAAAGAATAAAGTAGATAAGTAGATGATATATTACCTTGAGAGGGTGATTCAAAAAAATTGGGAGTGGCTTATTAAGAGATTTGGGAAACATTGGGATAACTATAGTGATGTAATGATGGAGTAGGGATAGGATGAAATGTTTTTTATTTAAGTGGAAGGGAATATTGGGAGGGTTTGAATAGAAAAAGAGAGGGGAGTTATTTATTATTTTAAAATATATGTTTTGGACTCTATATAATAAAATAAGTCAAACTACAAACTACCCCACGGGTTATTACCATGATTTCTACTAAATGGATGTGTTTTTAATTATTTTATATGTCCAATGGATGAAATTATTAAAATATTACCCGTGGTGTTTGGGAAGTGAGTCACATTCTTAAAGATTTGATTTTAAAACCTTACAATATAATATAGGTTTTTAAGGATTCATAAATTATATATAAAATTAGTTAAATAACCTCATAATAACATTAATCTAACAAGGAATCATATATTTCATTGTCTAGAAATTTTACTTTAATTATTACCTCACTTTTTGGTCATTATGTTGTCATACAACTCCTTATATGTTTGTTCTGTATTTAATTTTTTTTCCAAAAAATATGTATCCCTCAAGAAATTAATAAAATTTTACAATTGGATATTTTATATGTTCATAATTATAAAATAATATTTATTTAAGAAAAATAATTTTCTAAATATATAATTTTTATTTTCAAAATAGACGTGAAATTAATTGATAAATAACAGGGGTTTTACAAAATAGTTTTCGAACCATTATAAAAATTACATTTCATATCATAAATAATATATTATCATTTAAATTTATTTATTATTATTTAATAAAGATATTATATTAAAATATTATTTACTTCAAAAAGACTTTAATTCATCAAATTAAATGCTATAATTTTAATAGTAAATTACTGAGAAATATAATTTCAGTTTTATAGTACAAAAAAACAAAACCATTTATAATGTAAAAATAATAATAATAATAAATTATATTCATTGTTTTATAAAATATACATATTCATATTATTCTGAAATTGATAGATAGGCCATTATTAAACCAGAAAACCCTTAGTGTGAGTTTCACGATGGTGATATTTTTTATGTGGTGGTTTTGTATACATGGTTTGAGGTGTTGTTTTGATGAGATTGAAATTCTATCATAAATAGTTTCTCTTATGAATTAGCTGTAGGATATTATATTGGGCATGGAAAGTGTAAAATATCAATTATTCTATCCCCCTCAATGTCTTTGATAAATGGTCCTTACAAGGTATGATCCTACTATTTGATGTCATCACATTTGTGACCTATGTGAATTGGATTTATCGATTAAAAACTTTTATATTAATAATATGATCATAGTTCAATGAATATATTATCAACATTTATTATTCTTAATGGTATTTAAAACATGGTGGGATATAATAAATACAATTATGTGTATGCCTTTTATATTACTATAATAGTGAATTTAGATCAATCACAAAGGAAATTTTATTTTTAAATCAATGGGTCATTATTTATATGATACTAAAAGTCAAATTATAAATAAAAATAATTCTATTACAAATATTTGTAAAATAAAAATACTTCACCTAACCTAAAAATTTATTTTACACTTCAATGGTGTTACTCCATTTTGAGCCAATTTTTTCAATGGATTTATACTATGTTTCTTGGGGGTTACTATGTTTACAGTACAAATATGTCAGGTATGCAGTGATTTGCGAGTTCAGAATTCATTAGAAATATTATAGAATACTTTTTTGAAAAAATTAATTTAAATACAAAACTTCACAATATCATTATGAGAACCATTAGTTGGGAACACCTCCAAAAGTCTATCATCAATGTTTTAGGTCAATACTCTTAATTTCAATATATAATGATGTTCCACCAAGAATATTTTCAAATTAAATTTAACTTTAATACTCTATATACATCCATATTAGTTTTCATTTTTCAAAAAACATTCCCTTATATAAAATATTTTTTTTGTGTGGAGTTATAATATTATGATGTTTTTCTTGTTAATTGGGTTGTATCATTCAATGAGATATCACATGTATTAAATTGGTAGGTGTTCGAAAATATTATATTCAATTTAGATTCATTTTTCATTTGTAACATGGTATTAAGAATTGTGTGGGTGAATATGAGATAGAATGAACTTATCTAATAAAATTGTGTGGTCATGAAAAATCATAAATGTCAAATTTTAATGTAATTAGGGGTATAAAATAAAATTTATTTATATTTTAATGGTAAGATAATTATAGTGGAATGTTTATTGACTTCTAAATGTCTAAATGGACACCATTTTATGTATCTAACCATAAAAATATCCAATTGGAACATTAACTAATCCTTGTGCTTGACTTGTTCTATTTTGCTTTTGTGGGAGTGATTATTTTAAATTAATATATTTTTATCTTATTTAATGAATTTGTGTGATATAATCACTGGACTAAGGGAATGGAATATTTTTTAGACAATTGTTTTTATGATTAAATGATACAAAAAAATAATGATATGGGTCTTTAACCCCATTTAAACATATTATATAACCATTTTTATAAAATCAATATAATTTGAATGAGAGGATTGTTTAAAAATCATAAGCTTTATTCTTGTAATGTTACATATGTAATTTTATCCTCACTATTTGGATTAACATCTCATAAATTTATATATTAGGGGTAAATACTAGTGTCATGGACCCATGATTCTGATATTTATTTCTCAAGGGATTAATTGAGTTAGGCCATTACACATATTTATATGTTAAAAATTTTATTTAGCGTTACTAGTTTTTACATTATTTTTAATTTTTTATTCTAATAGTATATTGGTAAGGGTGGAATAACCAAAAAACAATGTCCTGGAATAATTGAGGGATTATATTGATAGTATTACAACTCTTGTTAGGGTTTAATAATCTTGATTAATATATATATTCTATAAAAAATGGTGAAATACAAAATTCATTGGGTATATAAATAATTTTAGGACCCCCTATGACTTATAAAATATATTATTCAATTAAATTAATAAAATTAATACTTCGGAGCATAATATAAATCATTTATAACTCATATTAAATCATTAACTTTCTCCAAGAATAATATTATGTGGGGATTGAGCTAAAAAACCAATAATAAATTAATATTTTAGTTAAAAAAATTAATACCATGTAATCAAATAGGAAAAAATGCATTCATATTATGGGGTCCTTGATTGAAGAAAAATAACGAAAAAATAATATATTTATTATATTATAAATGTTATTTTAGTGATGAAATATATAAATTATATTTTAACAAAAAGGTTGATAATGGGCCAATATAAAAAATATATATAATAAATCCCATATAAAATTTAGATTAGGACATAATTATATATTTTTCTCATTTAGTATATAAAAAACTTCCAGAAATGAATTCTTGGATTATCAAAATCAATAATGAACTTTCAGTTACTACAATACAACAAATATTTTGTTAAAACATTATAATGGATAAGAAAAATATTTTATACCACCCCTAGAATAGATCCAATCTATAAATTCTATTAACCAAATTGAAATAATGTCATCGAATTCATAGGTATTAAAATAATTATAATAGGAAGAGTCTTAATAGAATGAATGTGAATTACACTAGTAACATTGTGGAGTTATTAATGTATTTTTAGGATATAGAATGGAAAATATAGGGAATAGAAATTCAAAATAATATTGATAAAATTTATATTTATCATATAGTGTCATAAAATAGATAATTTAAATATATTCTTAAAAATGGAAGATAATAAATAGAGGGAGTTCTATAAACCACTACTATGCTTCACTTTTAATCTCTTGAGGTAAACATCGAGAACATTTTAACTTATCAAAATTATAAAGGTAACTATATGATGCATATATTATAATAGAAATAATTATATATTCCTATTTTAGTTAAGAATTTTTTTCCAATATGATTATAATTATTTTTAATGATATTGTAGTATCAAAACAAAATAAAAATAATATTTATATTAAAAATTGACTTTAAAATTAAATATAATTACATGAATAGTAATTATTTTTATAGATTAGAATAGTAAAATTTATTTTTATCAAGAACCTAGAAAGTATTACAACATGAATTATTTTTTATTATTTAGTTTACTTATTATAAAATATAACATATTTATCATATTTGTTAAAATTAACGGATCACCCTAATTCAATTTCAATTTCATGAATAAAAATATTTAATATATTTCAACAAACATAATACATTATTATTAATATTTTATTATTGAGAAAAAACAATATATTTAATAAAAATATTAAATTTTAAGGAGAGATGTTATAAACGTATTTATGAAATAATTATGATTTCATTGAATATAAATGAATTTAATTAATTCTACAAGAATTATTAAAAATAATTCTTAAAAATAAATCAATTAAAATAAAATATTATTAAAAATTTAAACATTCACATACATGATACACATAATGATCATTTAATGATCACATTACTATTCAAATATATATATTACTAGTATAAATATCAATATACAAACATATACCTCTCCATTACTTTTATCAAACAATAGTGAATTATCAAATATATATTCATATTAAATATCTCAATTATACTCCACAATTAAATTTTTTTATTATCATAATTTTCTGTTATGGATTTGAAAAAAGTTAATCCAATTTTAATGAATTCTAGTTTATATAAACCTTTTTAACTATTGTCTTTATTTTAAGAGTAATCAAGGAATTATATTTCTATATAGTACTCATAATATTATTAAATATTTGTTTCCTAAATTATGTCTTAAATTACTATAGTTGTTCATATTTTACATTTTATCATCAATTCGTAATAGAAAATAAAATTTTACTCATGGAATGGTTCATAGAATTTTTTTATTATATTCCACTACAATCATATTTATTATTATAATGATAATATAAATTATAATTGTTTAATAAAAAATATAATGTTTTTCTAAATATATATATATATTCCATTTTTATACCTTCTTATAAGGGTCACAATTTTTTTACAAATGTTAGATAATATTTATTTTAAAAATATTGCTACAAACTTTTTAAATATTACTTGTTATGGAAACCATTCAGATTGATCTATTTTTTGATTACCTGATGGAAAATAGATTTAATATATTTGGAGCTTTGAAAAAAGAGAGGTTAATAGAGCATGCATAAAATATTCATTATTGTAAATAATGAATGGATTGTAATTATCAAATGGATAATGATAACGATTAAATGGTTCTATAAGGGAAAGTCCAAACATATAATTGTAATGAAAATTTTAAAAATTAAATAATAGGGAAATACATTTAAAATGTATTTATATGGGTTGATTTGTTTCTTCATCACAATAAATTTTCGTGGAATTATTTTTTAAAATATGATATCAGTATAATAAATTTATTTAAGATTTACACATATGATTAATGATATAATTTTTTTATTTTTATAATTATGGAAGAAGGGAATATTTTTATGTATGTTCAAACATAGTTTCATAAATAACACATGATATTGAAATTGTTGAAATGAATGTTGTCTGATAATGAAATAATACTTTTATAGAATACATGAAATTGATTAAAATGTTATGTGATGTTGTTTGGGAGGATTAATAATAATGATTAATTTATTGAATAATTTTTTTAATAATATATTTATTTAAATCATAAGAATTTTATAATATATATCAATATAAAAATTATGGAAATGAATTTAAGATTTTGGATGTGATTTGATATTTTTTTGATAAATATTCATGGTAGTATGAAATAAAAAAATCGGAATCTAAATTCTCTAGATAAAGAAAATGTGATATACATATGAAACTCAACCAAAAAATATATATTATTTCAAATATATAATGTTTCTTTATGGTATTATATTAAATATATATAAATATAATGATAAAATTAGAAACATTATGATAAAATTCATAAAAAATAAATTCAAAAGAGGAACTAATATAGAGATTCATATTCTATGTAAAATAATTTAAAATACAAGATATTGAAAAGTAATGAAATATTTTGCCATTTATTTGTTGTAAGAAAGTTACAAAATCATGATAAAATGGTGTCTATATTGACATATGGATAATAAAAATATTTTATATGATTTAAATTTAAATAAAATTATTTTTAAAAATAAATTTCCTAGGAATTTTTTTGGAGTTTACTCAATGACACAATTGTGAACCCTTCCTAAATCATATATAGACAAAATGTGTGTTTATTTAAAAATAATGCATATAAAAATATTGGAGTATATGGTCATTAAAATTGTCTCATTAAACTTAAAAATGGAAAACATTTGTGTCTCACTCTGTTTTGATTTATTTATTTTAATTCGATGATAGGTAGAAAGGTGTGGTTAATTAAACAATGAAAAATGATGCATGACTACATGAGACTTTATTAATGTTTTTGATTCCTCGATTCACCCACTCTATAGGTCTCATGGGACCTAAATAACATCAATGGTATCATAGATGATTTTTTTTCATTGGTGAATAAATCACATATAGAGTTCGATTTTCAGAATACATTTATTTGTATAATTCATGCAATTATAAATACATTTATATTTATTGTTATTAAAAAATTCTCTAAAAATGGAAGATATCTTCTATGAAATATTGCTAGGAGATGCATAAAGATTAAATCAATTTGGTTTTTTCTGAGGCCTAATACTTGGGCGTGATGGCTCCAGAACATCTAGTTCACTCTACACTCTTCTATCTTTATATGTTTTGATTTGCAATTGTACTATTTATAATAGTCGAGGACATCAGTTCAGTCAGTTATGGGTGGCTGTGTTTGTTGTTGGTAAAGCCACTTCTGAAGACCCCTGCTAGTAGAATTTGATGTTGCATCATGACTTCTCATTGAGCCCTTGGATCTTTCTTGGATTTACTACACATTGGCATAAGGTGATTTCTTATCTGATGGCATGCTATTTTTGTTTGATCGTTTCATTGTGGGTTGTTGTTTGAGGATTATTATTATGAATTCATGTATTTTTTTTCATTTTGTGTTGGTTTAAACACATTACACCTCAAGAATGTACTGTAACACTACTTTTTAAAATAAATTTTTTAGGGGAATGAATTGGTTGACCAATTCATGGCTATATTTGTCTTAAAAAAGAAATAGATAATTTTACATTTTTTATTGAATAAATTACCTGATATGGAATAATATAATGAGATCACATAATCATTGTAGTATCATCATTCATCACTAGATTTCTATTCATTGAATAAATTTTTTAACTCAATGAAGATATAATTTACTATTCAAAGCTTGAAATTATTTAAAATTGATGAAAATGAAATAATTCATTTATCTAGATCACAATTAAAGGTGATTTTCATGATTTTAATTTTGATATTTTTTCTTTGAGTATATACATGTGATAAATATCAAGCATCTAAAATAGTTATAACAACATTAATGACTAACATATTTAATCATTTTATAATATATTTTTTATGCGTGGATTTTTTCACAAAACATTATAAGATTAACACTTTAAATTATAATCATAATTTTTTTCTCTAGAAGATGGTTTTGCCAAAAAATTAAGAAAGTATAATTTAAATAAAAAATTAAATTAAATTAAAAAAATTTATAATTTAGATGTTTTTTATTGAATGATGATGCATGATTTAACTCACTCTTAGGGATTGAAAATTTCGTTCAATGTTATATGAGATGTGTAATTTCCTTAACCAAATCACCTAATGACGTGAATTAGACTTCTATAAAAACATCACAACAATTCATGATGATTTTTGTGTAAATTTCAAGGAACAATTGATGATAAATTTGAAACTAGTTTTTCTTCAAATAAGAATCTTTTAAGGTTAACAAAAAAAATTGATCAAACCAAATATCCAGCATAACCTAATCAACAAAGAGACTGTCGAGAAAAAAATCATGTTAACCTAGGGAATCACCTATACTCCATGGAATTATAATTTCTATATATTAATTTTAAAATAAAACAGTATGCATTTTTAGACTTATATCATGAATATCCCAAAAATACACATACTTTCCATCAATTGGACATAACTGGTCTTAGCTCACATTTACCTATTTATGTGAACAAAATAAGACTATAAATAATTCAATGTAGATTATCAAACATTTTTTATTTTAAAATGAATCATAGGGATATCTTATAACCACCTTAGTTAATCAAACCATTAAAATATTAAAATGGTTTATCCCCACTCTAATCACAAATCTAGGTAACCCTCATGAACTAATATTTTAACCTTTCTTATATCCTGAAATAGATGTTAAAATTATATACCTAGGTCACATGTATAGTGTTTTTGTATATCATAATTAGTAGAATGATAAATCAAAATACCAACAAATATATCCTAAAAAGATGGTTATTTAGTATATGAAATTTTTTTATTTTCATGAAATTAAACCAATTAAAAGAATGCGTATGTGTGTTGGTCATAAAATTTAAACCCCTAACTATCGTGTTAGATTCTGTATGCTCTTGTACTTTTAGTGGAGTAAAACATTTCTAATTTTAACATAGTTTGGATTCATGGGATAAGGGGTACATAAATGATGGAAAATAGTAGGTCCCATTCTATGGGAAATTTAAACAGTGAAAACATGTTTAGAATATTTTAGGCCATATCATTGGGAAGGGAAATTGGTGAATAGATTTTAGGAATTAAGTTTTATTATCATCTTTACCAACCAATCTATTAATGGCCTTGATAAATTTTTAATCATTTAATGAATATAAAATTTTCTTTTCTCTTTCTTCTCACATTATGATAGTAGATATAAATATATTTAACACAAAAATCACTACACTAAATAATATATTTTATAATTTCATTAATTAGAAACATATTTATTAATATAAACTTTGTACAACTATAGTATGAATAAAATTTAAGGCATAGTTATTGTAAAACTAAAATTACTAAACTTAATCAAATTTCATGCTTCATATATCTATTATAAAAAATATTTATTAAGAGAATATATTTAATTTTCATATAATCATAATGAGTCTCTTGTTATTGATATCCAATAAACTATGATTATATATAAGCGAAGAGGATCCCCTTCTAAATTAAATGTTTAGGTTGATATTTTTTCTTAAAGGATTATTTATATTACCACTATATAGATTTGAAAAATCATGGAAAAAGAATATAGGGATTTATATACTACCATGAAATATGGATGAAATAAAAAATGTAAAACTGTGGTCCCCCTTTTGATCTAATAAATATTATTCTTTCAATAACATGGTTAAAAATGGATAATAATATTTTTAAAAACCCAATTGAATATGTATATATAATTGAATATATTTCCAATAATTAATATGAAAAATTAGAATATAATATTATATATATAATGAACACATTAATGTAAAAATACACTAATATTTCGGATTTGATTGTGACCAATGAAGAAGTAATGATTAATTATAGTTTAATAGAAAAAAATGAGAAATCAAATAGATTAGTACATAGTTTCAAATGGAGATAGAATTTTGAAAAAATGTTTTATATGGTTTTTTAAATTATAATAGAAACATCCAATTTTAATAAAACCACCACCATTATACGGTATACAAATAAAATAACATCAATTACCTTGTGGTTACAACTATTTCTATTGTAGGTCATACAAGATACCACCATGTTCCCAATCCTTTTTTTATACATACTCCATTTCCTCCACCATTGTACATACATCCATTTTTTCCAAAACCCTCCTAACCTCAAATTAGTACCTATTAAAAACAAAATTTTAGATTAAGGGAAAAAATATTTTTATTTAATATATGTTCATATAGACTCCACAACATCTGGCTTATCATCTACAAGAGGCTTTAATAAGACCACCAAACTATATCATATATATATATTTATTACATCATTTACATTTAATATATCATTACATAAAATAATTAATCAAACACTAATAATCATAGGTTTTATTGTAGTTTGGGATTAGATACATAATAAAATTATTATAAAAACATCATTCAATATAAATAAAAAATAATCATTTCTTATGATACCTTTATAGAAATATCATACATATGTATCCCTTAAATTACTTGTGGAATGGTAACATATGATAGGTTGTCTAGAGACTTGGTTTATTCTTTGTAAGACCTCGTAAAAATTTTATATATATTTCCAGAGCTAGGCACCGAGATGGGATGTAATTCTGAGGCTTGGTGTACCCAAAAAAATTCTTAGATAAATATTTACTTATTTTTACTATTCATGCAATGGAAACAAGATATCACTTAAAAATGATAGCGGATTAGAAATACGAGACCACAGCTGGGTCCGAAACATAGTGTTTACCCTAGGCGTAATATAAAATATATCGGTGAGGGATGTTCGGACCCCTTGATCGTTAGTATTAAGCTAAATGGTAAAATTAATATGATAATTCATTCCTTTATAAGCTAAAACAAAAATTAATCGCAAATGGTAAAAAGGATCAGAAATATGAGGCTATTTTTCAACTTGGGGCATGTTGTTAACCCTGGTATGGGTATAATTTTTGTCGGCGTGAGCTTCCTGTAGAGAAATTCTCAGATGGAAAAAATATGATATTTAATTTACATTGATTTATTTGAAATTATACTTTAATAACATCCAAACGGGGACTCATATTGGAAATCTCATACCACTATTCAGTTCGTAGCATGGTGTTCACTGTAACGCCTCGACCCCAATTACCTAGAGTGGGTGCATTATTACATAACATTGTCATGATCACAAGAAAGATCAAATCTCGAAAGACGGATTGGTTTAGTAGCCTTGGAAACACTAGATATGTTCATAAAGTTTTACATTACATCATAATGTGAAAAAGTACTACTACAACATATTGTTTCCATAGTCCACACTATTATCCCCTCATAATATCCATGCAGGACATTCATAATTTACTTCTTCACATCCTGGGAAAAATAAAACATAGAAAAGCGGTGAGCTCAAATACCCAGTAAGGATAACAATATAGCGGAAACCTTTATAAATAAGAATAAACATATAAGGCAGTGAATAACTAAAACAAAAGACTTTTAAACTTGAAATTCAACATAGTATGACAAAAATAAAATTAAATAATGTCATTTACTTATTCACATGGATATTCTACTAATCGAATAATCACATGCAATATCAATAACCACTTTCATAATGATGGAATGCATAATGCCAGACTATCATAACCACATAGACAAGGCCTCATGCCAAGAATACAAATATGATTATTCCAAGGCCTTGTGCCAAGACACTAGTTTGTCTCATGAGACCTACCGATACATCGAGGAGCTATAGCGGGCTCCACCTGTCACATATTATGTCCAATGCATTCCCATATGAAAATGTATAAACATAACATAAACATTCGTATTAAAAATAGCATAAGAAATGTCAATACTTTCACTATAAACCATGAATGGTATAAAAATAGTAAATCCATAGTAAAACATATCACAAAACCTTCAATACAATATAGAAGTTTTGTATCATAATAAATCAACTTCAAATAGGCGTAAAATCTATCAAAGGATGTTGACATAGATGAAATCAAAACTCTTTTTAGAGAAAAATCTCTTTCTATTTTGAAATAATTTAAGAGTCATATAATTATAATATAAAATATTTTCTTTGAAAATATTCTTATAATCTTTTATGGGAATCTTAAATGATTTTATAAAGGTGGAAAATAGCCGCACCCGCCGTACAAGTTAAAAAAACCATTCTTACCTTAATTCTGTCGAAAAGGTTAAAAAGGACCTTGTTTGGAAAACGATAGAAAAATTCCTTTATAAACCCCTTATAAAAGTCAACAAGGGTATAAATGAATTTATTCCATAGTCTCTAATATATAAATAATGATTTGAAATAAATTTTTACGAAATATGGATGTGGTTGATAAAGAGGTCCTAGTAGATAATCACGTATAAACAACCTTGGATAATGAAGAGATTGTGAAATAAACCATTACATTGTACATTTCCTTGGTTGGGGGTAGTTTGACCTCCTGTATAATGGTTAAATAATAGTTATTAAATTATACAAGATTCATATAAATTAATATGATATCATATATGATCTTTTAACATTGATTTGTTAATAATATCTTAGTATTATCGTTGTTTTAGGTGTTAACTTACTCATTTTATTTTATATGTTTTGTTATGTAAGCCATGTTTGTAATGGATATGTTGTATCTTATTCATATCCGGAATGATATCATGTCCATAAACATTATTTTTAAATCATCAAATGATAATTATACTTTAATGGATACGATGGAGAATGAATCTCATCGCGTTCGTGGAGACGGTAGTCCGTACGTACGCACGAGCGACAATATCATTATTTTGATATTAAAATAATATATAATTGGATGTTATACCATATATACAGAATTATTATCATGTTATATTTATTATTTACATGAATTATAAATCAATATTATACCCATCGAAATAATTATATATTGAATAATAATTACACCACGACGCGGAGACGGTAATCCGTACGTACGCACATATGGTGACATGTTATTCAAAGGATGGATAGAATACTGAATATGGGTGTACCATATTTATAGTAACATCACAGTATAAATAAGATACTGGAGTTAATATTTTAGAATGGTAACAACAAAGGAAGAAGAAGTGGAAGAAGAATAGAACTTGGAAAAGGGTGGTGAAATCATTACCTCTTCTTCGGGTTCTTCCTTTTGATTTGATCAAAAGGGATCTTAGGTTGGCTTTCTAAATAAAGGAAGACCTCTAGGATTAAGTGAGGGGAGTTTAGAGAGTATTTGGGCAGAGTTTGGCTGAACAAAAAGGCTTTGATGGTGTGAGTTAATGAGAAGGGGGAGTGCCCTTTTATAAGAGGGGTGAGGGGAACCTTTGGAAATGTTAGATATATTATTTTATAATAAATTCATATTCGGTTTCTAATGGCTCCAAAGTGGATTATTTAAATTTTAAGGTTGGTATAGGTCAAAAAACACTCAACCAATAGAATAAATACAGGATTGGGTCATTATAATAACCTTATCTTTAAGTATTAACTCTTAGTTAATTAGTTACACTTTTACAATGTCTCTTTGTATTTTTATATTATATGGTTATTAAGCATACTATATACATCCAAGCGACCCCCAAGTAGTCCATTAATGATACAAATATAATGATATGTGTTTTTGGGCCGAACGTAAGATTTTTAAGAATTTAATATCAATTAATAATATAATATTTGTTTTAAAAACTCTTTTTTGTCAATTTTGACACTATTCAATAATTGATTTTTGTAAAAATCATAAAAAAATTATTACTTCAAAAAATGTTAATTATACCATTCCTAACATGTCATATTAACCTAGAAAATTATTTTAATTCATAAAAAGTCTCAAATTATATTTATTTGGGTATCTACAATATCAATCATTTTAATTTTTCACTATTATGGTAATTACTGCATCACCATTGGGTCATAAATAAATTAAATTATTTAATATATAAACATTATAAATTACTATTATATAGGAAATCGTGTTAGCTATCTAATTAAAATTTATAGTTGAAAATAAAACATATATAACCCTATATAAAAATTGTTTTTCTAAAAGTTATATGATTGTGTCATTTTTGTATTCATTTTAACTTAATTAAAATAAAGTGTCCCTATCACTTAAAAGTGGCACCATGGGGTCCAAAAATCGACCCGAAGATGCCCATTGTCGGACATGTATCAACCAATAAGGTTAGGACTCGTTTTACGGTAATTTTTTATTACTATAATATTATTTTTTAACCCTTATTTACCGGATTACCCTTTAACCATGGTAAATAAAATATTTACCAAAGTAATTATTCAAAATGTCTAAAAATAAAAGTTACCTATTTACACAATTTGAACATCCTGATTCCAAATATGGAATCTATTTTTCCAAATTCAAAACATATAAGTTGCATAAAATAATTTAATATTAATTCTTGCTGTCAAAACAAAAACGTGTTTTTAAGATATAATAACTATCGAAAGAGTGATACTTGTTTATGTTCAGTTTAATTGTGAAATTATTTCCAATGACCAACATTATATTAAATGGTAAAAATATATTCTACATATACGTTAAAACAACTCAAATTCATAATTTATCAATGTTAATTATTGTGATTTAAAAATGTTGTTTTTAATTAAAATTTAGTAATTTTCACTATTAATCAAAATATTAAAGTTATCTGAAAAGTACCAAAATTTCACCTTAGGCTAAATTCGATACACCAAATCAAAAAATGAAGTCCATTTTGAGAGATAAAATTTATAAAATTTCAAAAATTAGGTATTACTATTCATAACAGCAAGTTTGATCGGTTGTGGTGTGTGTTAGAAGTCGATGTTGTGTACAACACACCCTATTGCATTATTCAAAGAGAAGCGTACCGTAAAAGCTTGGGGTGTTACATTCTCCCCTCCTTCAAATAATTTCGTCCTAGAAGTTTCTATAATACTATCGCATGAAAAGACTTGGGTGGTTCTTCATCATAAGTTACTCGGGTTCCCACGATGCCTCTTCCATCTTATGGTTTCTCCACAAAACTTTTACCAGACGCGTCGTCTGGTTTCTAAGTACCTGTTCTCTCGTATCAATAATCTTGATGGGTTCTTCGCAATAAGATAGATCAGTTTATAGTTCTAATTCCCCATAGGTGAGTACATGCGTTGGGTCAGGCATTTATTTCCTCAACAGAGATATGTGGAACACATCGTGAACTTTGGAGAGACTTGGCGGCATTGCCAATCGGTAAGCTACAACCCCAATTCATTCTAGAATTTCTAAATGTCCGATGTACCTGGGACTCAATTTACCTTTCTTAGAAAAACATATGACTCCCTTCCATGGAGATACCATCAGGAAAACATGATCACCGACTTGAAATTCCAAATCCTTCCTCCGATTATTAGCATAGCTCTTCTGCCTACTTTGAGCTTCTTTAATGTGATTTTGGATTACCTTCACCTTTTCCATCATTTCCTCCACCAGTTCTGGGCCTACAAGTTTTTTTCAACAAAGTCATCCCAACAGGTTGGTGTACGACATCTCTATCCGTATAACGCTTCATATGGTGCCATCTGAATACTCGAATGGAAGCTTTTGTTATAGGAAAATTCTACCAGAGGTAAATATTGATCCCACATACACTGAAAGTCAAGTGATCAAGATCTCCACATGTCTTCTAAGGTTTGAATATTTCGTTCTGATTGTCCATCTGTTTGAGGGTGGTAGGTAGTGCTCAAATTAATTTCAGTATCCAAGGCTTTCTGAAGACTTTTCCAGAATCTTGAAGTAAAACAGGGATCACGATCAGAAATAATCAATAGGGATACTCTACGAAGTCTCACAACTTCATAAATATATAGTCTTTCTAGACGTTCTAGTGGTAAATATTCTCTTATAGAAAGAAAATGTAATGACTTGGTAAGACGATCAATAATGACCCATATTGCATCGTTCCTTCTAGGAGTCTTTGGTAGCCCCGTGACAAAGTCCATCGTAATATTGTCCGATTTCCACTCCGGTATGGGAAGAGGTTGCATTACTCCTCCAGGCTGTTGCCTTCCATCTTTCACTTATTGACAAACCATACATCTTGACACAAAATCAGCAATCTCCCTCTTCATGTTGTCCCACCAAAAATGTTCCTTCAAATCTTTATACATTTTGGTGCTCCCAGGGTGTATAGAGAAATTGGAACTATGAGCATCATCTAGAAATTCCCTTTTTAGATCAGGTATATCGGGATCACAAAGTCTCTTCCCGAATTTCAAAATTCAATCTTCATACACAATGTCTCTCAATCTTCCATCATTCACAGCCTTAATCTTCTTTTTAAATTCCTCATCATTGGTTTGAGAACTCTTAATCCTTTATAGTAAAGTTGGTTTGGCAACTATTTGAAAAAGCATTGATGTTTCACCTTCCATGGTTAATCCCATGTCCATCTTCACTAGATCCATGAAAATTGAATCCCTTTCAATTCTCATATTGTTCAAAACTCCATGGTCTATTCTACTCAAAGCATCGGCCACCTTGTTTTCCTTCCCCGGATGGTAGTGTATCGTGTAATCATAATCCTTGAGTAATTCAAGCCATCTCATTTGCCTCATGTTGAGTTCTTTTTGTGAGAAAATATACTTTAAACTCTTGTGATTAGTATAAATCTCACATTTTTCACCATAGAGGTCGTGCCTTCATATCTTCAAAGCAAAGATCACAGCTGCTAACTCGAGATCAATAGTAGGATAGTTTTGCTCATGAATTTTCAACTGTCGCGATGCATAAGCGATAACCCTGTCGTTCTGCATAAGGAAACAACCACGTCCTTTCTTCGATGCATCACTATAAATAATGAATCCATCATTCCCCAATGGTAGTGTCAATATAGGAGCATTGACTAATATTCTCTTTAGTTCTTCGAAACATTATTCACACTCTCTTTTAAAAACAAATTTAACCCCTTTACGTGTGAGCTTCGTTAATGGGTTTCCCAATCAGGGAAAATTCTGGACAAAATGTCAATAATAACCTGCCAAACCAATAAAACTGCGTACCTAAGTTATACTCGTCGGTGCTGGCCATTCTTGGATTGCCTTGGTCTTAGAAGGATCAACATAGATTCCATATTTAGAGACAATATGACCAAGAAAAGAAATCTCCTTAATCCATAATTCACAATTTCTAAACATCCCATATAATTCATGTCTTCTCAGAGTGTTCAGGATAATACACAAGTGATTTTCATGATCTTCGTAGATTTTGGATTATACCAAGATATCATCAATAAATACCACCACAAATTCATCAAGATATTCCTTGAAAACTCTATTCATCAGATCCATGAATACAGAGGGTGAATTAATCAATCCAAAATGCATTACAGTAAACTCGTAATGCCCGTACCTGGTTCGAAATGCTTTCTTCAGAATGTCTTCCTTCTTTACACACAACTGATAGTATCCAAATCGAAGTTCAATCTTTGAAAAGTATTAATCTCCATGCAGTTGGTCATATAAATCATCAATGCGAGGTAGAGGATACTTGTTCTTTATTGTTTTAGCATTTATCTCCCTATAGTCGATACATAAACACATAGATCCATCTTTCTTTTTATCAAAAAGAACAGGGGATCACAAAGGAGAAACACTAGGGCGAATAAATCCCTTATTACTCAATTCCTATAGTTGTTTCTTTAGTTCAACTAATTCTACAGTGGCCATTCTATAAGGTGTCTACGATATAGGCCTTGATCTAGGAATTAAATCAATGGAAAACTCAACTTCTCGTTCTGGAGGATTTCCAGGTAAATCTTCCGTAAATACATCTACATATTCTTTCACAACAGGTACATCCTCTATTTGAACATTTCATTCCTCACCCACAGTCATTTCATTCTCTTCATCCCCAATAATTTAATTTAGTTTTTCTACTGCAGGTGGATCTAGATAAGAATTAGGTTGTGACAATTCTGCTATAAAGATATGTTGTTAATTATCATCATCATCAAAAATCGTAACCTCCTTCTTCTTACAATAAATCATCGCATCATAATACGAAATCCAATCCATACCGAGGATTATATCAAATTAAATCATATGTATGATGATGAGATCAGCGGATAAAAAATATTTATGTTCTTTAATGGGGACTGATTCACAAAAAACTATTGCAATGATACTTCCCTTAGGAGTTCTAACTGAAAAATCCCCTGTTAAATCAAATTGGAAATATCTAATTTTCATAGAAAACTGGGAAAATATGAAACAATGCGACAATCCAGAATCAAATAATACATTTTCTAAACTTGAGGAAACCATTAAATTACCTACCACCACGTCTTTTGGAACTTCTACCTCAGTAGTAGTGATAGAAAATGCTTGGCCTTGATCCCTTGGCCTTTTCTAAGGTAATTTCCCCTGATGATTAGGACATTAATTTGCATAATGTCCCATCTCCCTGCAATTGTTGCACTAAACATTGGTTTCTTCCTTCGTCCCTTTGCAATCACGAGCTTGGTGGCCTTTTTCACCACATTTGTAACAGATGACCATTCCCTTCAAGCAAGTACCAGGGTGTTTCTTTCCACATTTACCACAGGATGGATATTCAACCTTTCCCTTCATTCCCTTAATTCCATTCCTAGATTGATCAGCATATCTCTTCTTCTCTTTCATTGCTTTAAAGTCATAAGACTTAGAGAATTCCTTTTCTGTCTTGATAGCACATGAGAAAATGTCTTCGTACGACGAGAGGGATTGTGAGACTAATGCACAACGGAGAAATGGTTTTAACCCATCAAAGAAACGATCAATATTACTTCTTGGGTTACATATATAATCTCCATCATACCTTTCTAACCTTGTAAAGTTAGCATCATACATTGCTACATTCTCATCCTCCTTTTGTCTCAGACTCAGAAATTGCCTTTCCATATCTGCTCGATGGTCACGAGGAAAGTATTTTTATAAAAACAGATCTTTGAACTCCCTCTATTCCATATTTGATACTCCATCATCTTCCTTCATGATTTGTATCAATGACCACCATTGATCAGCATCTACAGTGAGGCCGTAAACTGCCATGATAACTTTTTCCCTTTCACTACTCCCCAAAGCCTGAAATATTTTCTCTAGGGAATTTATCCATTGCTAAACTTCTAAGGGATTTTTACTCCCATTGAATGTTGGTGGTTGTTGCCTCATGAATCGATCTAACATTGATCCTCTATGCTTCGGATCAGGGTGATCCATACGGGTAAGGTTATTATTCATAACCTGAGTGAGTTGTCCCAGTATGGTGATTAGCTGATCAGCACCAGTTTCATCACCAGCTCGACTATAATTATCTTGAGAACGAGGGAAATCCCTACATGGAGTGCGTGCATTGATACAGTTTCTATTTCTTCCACTAGTCGCCATTTCTAAACAATGGCATAATCTAGATCAGTTTATGAATCAAAATACATAATTTCATACTTATAAAACACTTAACATAAATTGAACTATTTACGGATATAATCCATAATCATAAAAATGTTTTCATTGAGGAAGTATATACTCATAAACCCTTCATAATTATTTGTAATGAAAATTAGTTTTATCCTTAGCATATCCCCCGGGATTGTCGTAACCAAGAGTGCAGCAAGGCCCGTTGTCGTGCACCTGTTCCCGTTCGAGTCTAGCTCAAAGTGGTGTTTTCGTGTTTTACCCCTAGGTACATCTGTGTCAGTGCCGCCTCTACCTGCTCATATCCAGACATGGATGTATTGCTCGGGAAACTCACAAAATCTCTACAATACCAAAATTCTATGAAGTTTTTCTATATTAATCCTCAAAGTCCATCTTAGGTCTATGTGCTCTAATCAGGGTTTATCTAAATCTAGCTTCCAAGGTTTGTATTAAAATTCCTCTGATACAAACTGTAATGCCCCGACCCCAGTTACATAATGTCAGTGCATTATTTCATAACCATGGAATGATCACAAGAAAGATCAAATCTCAAAAGACCGATTGGTTTAGTAGCCTTGGAAACACTAGATATATTCATAAAGTTTTACATTACATCATAAAGTGAAAAACTACTACAACAACATATTGTCTCCATACTCCACACTATTATGCCCTCATAATATCCCTGCAGGTCATTCATAATTTACTTCTTCACATCCTGGGAAAAATAAAACATAGAAAATGGGTGAGCTCAAATGCCCAGAAAGGATAACGATATAGAGGAAACTTTCATAAATATGAATAAACATTTAAGGCATTGTATAACTAAAACCAAAGCCTTTTAAACTTGAACTTCAACATAGTATGACAAAAATAAAATGAAATAATTTTATTTACTTATTAACATGGATATTCTACTAATCGAATAATCACATGCAATATCAATAACCACTTTCATAATGATGAAATGCATAATGCCAGACTATCATAACCACATATCCAAAGCCTCGTGCCAGGACTACAAATAAGATTTTTCGAAGGCCTTGTTCCAAGACACTAGTTTGTCTCTGAGACCTACCGATGCATCGAAGAGCAATAACAGGCTCCACCGGTCACATATTAAGTCCAATGCATTCCCATATGAAACGGTTTAAACATAACATAAACATTTGTATTAAAACTAGTATATGAAATGTCAATACTTTCACCCTAAACCATGAATGGTATAAAAATAGCACATCCATAGTCAAACATATCACAAAACCTTCAATACAATATATACGTTTTGTATCCTAATAAATCAACTTCAAATAATCATAAAATACATCAAAGGATGTTGACATAGATGAAATCAAAACTCTTTTTAGAGAAATACATCTTTCTATTTTGAAATCATTTAAGAGTAATATATTTATAAAATAAAACATTTTCTTTGAAAATATTCTTATAATCTTGTAAGGGAGGCTTAAAATATTTTATAACGGCAGAAAATAGCCTTACCCGCCCTATAAGTTAAAAAAACATTCTTACCTAAATTCTGTCGAAAAGGTTAAAAAGGACCTTGTAAGGAAAACGACAGAAAGATTCCATTATAAACCACTTATAAAAGTCAACAAGGGTATAAATGAATTTATACCATAGTCTCTAAAATATAAATAATGATTTGAAATACATTTTTAAGAATCATTGATGTGGATGATAATGAGGTCCCAGTAGATAATCACGTATAAACAACCTCACATAATGAAGAGATTGTGAAATAAACCCTTACCTTGTACTTTTCCTTGGTTGGTGGTAGGTTAACCACTTGTATAATTGTGAAATAATTGTTATCAAATTATACAAGAATCATATACATTAATATGATATCATATATTATCTTTTAGCATTGATTTGTTAATAATATCTTAGTATTATCGTTGTTTCGGGTGTTAACTTACTCGTTTTCTTTTATATGTTTTGTCACGTAAGACTTGTTTGTAATGGATAGGTTGTATCTTATTCATATCCATAATTATATAATGTCCATAAACCTTATTTTTAAATCATCAAATTATAATTATACTTGAATGGATACAATGGAGAATGAATCTCATTGCGTTCGTGGAGACAGTAGTTCGTACGTACGCACGAGCGACAATATAATTTTTTGATATTAAAATAATATATAATTGGATGGTATATCATATATACAGAATTATTGTCATGTTATATCTATTATTTACATGAATTATACATCATTATTATACCCATCCAAATAATAATTTATTGAATAACAATAACACCACGACGTGGAGACGGTAAGCCATACATACGCACGTATGGTGACATTTTATTCAAAGGAGGGATAGAATACTGAATATGGTTGTAACATATTTATAATAACATCACAGTATATATACGATACTAGAGTTATTATTTTAGAATGGTAATAACAAAGGAAGAAGAAGTGGAAGAAGAAAGGAACATGGAAAAGGGTGGTGAAATCATTACCTCTTCTTCGGGTTCTTCCTTTTGATTTGATCAAAAGGGATATTAGGATGGTTTTATGACTAAAGGAATGCCTCTAAGATGAATTGAGGGGTGTTGATAGAGTATTTGGTCAGATTTTGGCTGAACCAAAAGGCTTTGAAGGTGTGAGTTAATGAGAAGGGGGAGTGCCCTTTTATAAGAGGGGTGAGGGGCACCTTTGGAAAAGTTAGAAATATTATTTTATAATAAATTGATATTTGGTTTCTAATGGCTAAAAAGTGGATTATTTACATTTTAAGGTGTGGATAGGTAGAAAACCACTCATCCAATAGAATTTAGACAGGTTTGAGTCATTATACTAACCATATCATTAAGTATTAACTCTTAGTTAATTAGTTTCACTTTTACAATGTCTCATTGAATTTTTATATTATATGGTTAATAAACATAATATATACATCCAAGATACCCCCAAGTGGTCCATTAATGATACAAATATCATGATTTAAGTCTCTTTGCAGAACATTATATTTTTAAAAGCTTAATATCAATTAATAATATAATATTTGTTTTAAAAACTCTTTTATGTCAATTTTGACACTATTCAATAATTTTTTTTTTAAAAAAGCATAACAGAATGATTACTTTTGAAAAAGTTAATTAAATCATTCCTAACATGTCATATTAACCTATAAAATTATTGTAATTCATAAAAAGTGTCAAATTATATTTATTTGGGTATCTACAATATCAATCATTTTAATTTTTCACTATTATGGTAATTACTGCATCACCATTGTGTCATAAATAAATTAATTTATTTAATTTATAAACATTATAAAATACCATTATGTAGGAAATCGTGTTATATTTCTAATTAATATTTATAGTCGAAAATCCAACATATATAACCCTATGTAAAAATTGTTTTTCTAAAAGATATATGCTTGTGTCATTTTTGTATTCATTTTAACTTAATCAAAATAAAGTGTCCCTATCACTTACAAGTGGCACCATGGGGTCCCAAAATCGACTCAAAGATTCCCATGGTCGGACATGTATCAACCAATAAGGTTTGGACACGTTTTAGGGTAATTTTTTATTATTATAATATTATTTATTAACCCTTATTTACCAGATTTACCCTTTAACCATGGTAAATAAAATATTTACCGAAGTAATTATTCAAAATGTCTAAAAATAAAAGGCACCTATTTAAAAAATTTGAACATCCTTATTCCAAATAAGGAATCCATTTTTCCAAATTCAAAACATAGAACTAGTAGAATTTAATTTAAAATTAATTCCTGCTGTCAAAACAAAAGCGTGTTTTTAAGATATAATAAGTATCAAAAGATTTATACTTGTTTATGTTCGGTTTAATTGTGAAATTATGACCAATGACCAACATTGTATTAAATGGTAAAAATATATTCTAAATATACATTAAAACCAATCAAATTCATAATATATCACTATTAATTATTTTGATTAAAAAAAGTTGTTTTTAATTGAAATTTAGTAATTTTTACTATTCATCAATATATTAAAGTTATCTGAAAAGTACCAAAATTTCACCTTAGGATAAATTCTATACTCCGAATCCAAAAATTATGTCCATTTTGAGAGATAAAATTTATAAAATTTCAAAATGTAGGTATTACTATTCATAACGGCTAGTTTGATCGGTTTTGGTGTGTGTTAGAATTCGATGTTGCATACAACGCACGCTATTGCATTATTCAAAGAGAAGAGTACGGTAGAAGCTTGGGGTGTTGAATTCACCCTAGGGGCGACCTCAGTTGTGAGTTTGTGGGAGGTTCATATGTTTCATCTGCGGGTAGTTTTTTATAAATAGAAGTTTCGAGGAATGATCCACAGTTGGTTCATTTCTCTCTCAAATGGTGGATCTCTGGATGATGGATATTCGACGTCCGAACGTCATCAGATCGAGATGAAACTTTAGATGATAATAGATAAGAGTGTAGTGAAGGAAATGGAATAACCGAATTTGAGTTAGGATTTATATTTTGGATTCTATAGTAAACTTATTGAAATTTCATCCTCAGAAATCATTTCAATTTGTTTTCATAGCTAAAGAATCCATTTTTGATAGCTGAAAAAACAATGGCCATCATCTATTTGAATTTTTGATTGCATGTTCTTCAACATTATTTGTGTTCCTCATCGGTTATTTTTTTTTCTTGCACACATGACTTCCAATCGTGAATATAGACCATTATCTATGAATCCCACAACCTGAGGAGTCTCGATTTGTACTTGGGTTTGAGATTACGGTGTTGGAGGAACCGTGGAGGAGAAAAGAAGATATGCAAACTTTTCATCCTGTCAAAATGTAGATGATCCTTTGAATAGAGTACTTCATAGTAAAGAGATAATCCTAGGTATCACAAATCTTGCCCTGGATACCAAATCAGACAAAGGGGGTTATCTTGGCGGTAATCTGAAGAACCACCAGTGGGACATCGGCACAACAGCGCTGTGGGAATGGGATGACCGCTACATCCCCACAGCGGTTTGGTGTTTTCTACGTTGGCTGGAGGCAGCGATGACCGGGCCAACCGAAGCAGGAAGGCTCAAGTTGGGGTGGACAAGCCGGTTCAGGATGGTGCTTTCATTTTTGGGTCCGAGGTTCTTTAAACCCCCATATATTCTTTATGGGAAGTGTGTTTTGCATGCCGTATGAGGCAACATATTCATCTTAATGAGACCGACATTTTGAGACAAGTTCTTGGAATTTTCATTTCGGTCTCGATGCTTGAGGGAATGAAGCATCCATTTTTAAGAAAAAAATATAAAAAATATTATTATTCTAGATTCTTGTATCAGATCATACGTTTGAATACGATGCCCGATTAATGAGTGTCTGAGGCGTTGTGACCCTATCATCATGGAAAATGTTTAGATACTGATTTCTTGCTCTTAAACTAGAATAGTGGTGCCGGCCCTTTGAATGCCCATTCAAGAATTTTCTTTGGAATGTGACATTTTCACTGGGTATCCATTTTGGATGATCGTGTAGTCGATCTTGTGTTTTTTCACATGAGGAATGTAATGGTGCGATCTACCTGACAAAATTTGGGGCCGAGGAATATGCCCCATGGGACACCTTTTTCGACCTAATTTTGTATTTTTAAACTCCTACATCAGATGTTAGTTTGGGAAAGTGAATAGTCTAACTTGTGTATTTTTCACACGGATTGTAATCGTGTGATATGTTTGGATGTGCATAGCCTTTTCATGATCCGTAGTGATTGAGCTCTGATCAGGCATTTTCGGTGAAAAGAAACATTTTCAACGGTTGTCCATTATGGACGTATGATTAGCCAACCCCGTGTGTTTTTTTGAGGGGATATAAATGGAATGATTTGTGTGATGTGTTCCATGATCATGTCATGGTCCCAATGGGGTACTATTTGTTCACAACACATTGGAAATCGGCTTCTTCACTAGGAGTCCACATCAGGTGAATAAATATCTGATCATATGCGCTTTTACGCAAGGATCACAATGGTGTATTCTTTTTTTATCTGGGGCCATTTGAATGTGGCATATTGAGAGACTTACATTTTCACACTTTAGATGATTAACTAAGAATGTGCTTTCTTCGAACTTTTGGATAGAGGTTCCATGTACTCTGGGAGTACACTGGAACACCTTGTTTATAATAGTACACAGTTTAGTACCCATGTATGGTTTGGCACATTGAAATATTATGAGGTTGGTTCACACGTTTGTGGGACCCAGACGTGACATGTACCACTTTATGAATATTTTATAAGTCATATCTCATTCATTTGAACACGTATTTTGGCCTTTTAGTTGCCTATTAGGAATTTTTTTCATGTAGAACATGATGGTTCCCTCTTAGGATTGTTTTGAGGTAGGATGAGATATTTTCCAAGTTTGATGCCTATTTGAGGAGACGATTGATGTTCTGGGAATGATGCCTATCAGAGGCGTTTCTCAATGATGAAATTGATGGATGTGATGTTTTAGGAATCCCCATGGGAATACCAGGTTACCCTGCAGCATGGCTTGGTAGTGTACTTCTTTTTTATCTCTTCAAGACTTACCCTTGAATGGGGCTAGCCTGTGAGGTTCTTAGTTTACACGTTCACCGCTTACCCTCCAGCATAGCTGAGATGTGAGGTTCGCTGGTTACTATTTTAGGGATTACCCTCCAGCATGGTTGGCCAGTGTGGTTCACCGGTTAATATTATAGGGCTTTCCTTATAGCACTACTGGGTAGTGAGGTTCGTTTATTACACATTCTAGGTAAAAACACTGGTGCGACTGGGTAGTGAGGGTCACTAGTTACTCTTTCAATATGTACCCTATAGCGGAGCTATGCAGTGAGTTTCATCATTTTCTCTTTTGGTATTCCCTTCCAGCTGGGTTGGGTAGTGGGTTCACTACCATCTCTTCTAAGTGTACCCTGCAGTGGGGATGGGTAGATGGTTCACAATATTGTGATATGATCACTTGATTATGTGGGATAGTAATGAGATGTTCCTGATGTTTCTTTGGACTCTCAAGATAGAGGGAACCTTTCCCACAACGTTGTGTCCTTGGGAAATGACCTAAACCCATGTGGGTGAGATAGACCCGCACAATGTGGACAGTATCAAGGTGCGATGATTGGGCCCCATTTACTTGTAGTTCATGGAATATGTGTGTGAGGTTGGGAATTGATGGTGGTTTCTTATGGGAATGTTGGAGACTCTTTTCCTGGTCTAATATTTTGATATATAGATCCCCTTACTCCCTAATTTTTCCATCTTTCATTGAATATATATTTATATATCATGTTTTTAGTACCCATTCCTTGGGTTTTTGTTACTCCCCTAATAGAGGAGGTTAATATGTGTGAGTTATGGCACATGCTTTTCGTGTCTATCTTATCCTGGTTGGACGAGTCTACTCTCTTACTATGGGTAGCTAATACTCGACTAGATGTTCATATTCTCAATGTTTATAGCTCCTCTTGTTTGGGTGAGATTACTTCACATGTTCATTTGGTTATGTTGTACTCTTTTAATATACCTTGTTCTATATATTTCTCCCATATTCAGTAGCTCACTTACTTCTCCCTTGATACTTTGGGGAATCCTACTAAGTATTTTTATACTCACGCTTGGGCATGCATTTTTTCCCCTTTTCCTTTCAATTTACATTAATTTACATGTTATTATTAGAGGTCGATGCATATTTTTGGTTTATATATAGCTATATTTTATCTTGAATTAATTTCCCTTTTCACTGTTTTCATTGAATTGGCTTCATGTGTTTTTACATGTTCTTATGAAAAGGCCTCCCATGTTTTTTGTGCCTTCGGCACCAGTTGCCAGCCCCTGGCCTACGATTTTGGGAATCAATGGTGGATCCTTATGGGAATGTTGGAAACTATTTTTATGTACTAAGCTAGTGATATGAAGGTCCCCTTACTCTTGTGTTTTGGATTCATTGTTTAAGTATATATATATCATATTTGCAGTGACAACACCATTTCTTTTAGTTACTATTCTTTAAGGATATTCAATGATGCACGGGGTATGCCACCTTATTTCTATGTCTAGATTCTCTTTATTGGATGAGTCTACTCTCTTATTATATATAGCGATGACTCTTCAAAAAGTTCATCATATCACAATTTCTATCTCCTCATGTTTGGATTATCTTACTTCACTTTTTTTTTGTGTTGAGTTGTACTCATTTTCTGTACCATGTTTTATTTAATGCTTCTTTCTTTAGTACATAACATGATTATCCCTTGATACGTTGGTAAATCCTATTAAGTATTTTTATACTTAACCCTCAATGTTATTTTCCCACACTCGGTCTACCCATGCAGACAATGGATAGGTAAATCGTGAATTCAGAGGAGCATTAGGATACAGGGTGCTTGGACCATGTGTGGTGGTCGTATCTTGGGATTCAGTAGAGGGGCTCTCTCAGCTATTTTACATTTCCCCATGTTGTTAGGTTCTGGTACTTTTCTATTTGGGCATGTATTTCCTCCCCTTTACATTTCAGTTTAGTTTACTGTACTTCAACTTTTTAGAGGTTGATGCGTATTTGTGGATTATATATAGTTGTGAAGTATCTTGCTTTATTTTTCCTCATAAATATTTTCTTTAAGTTAGTTTCTTGTGAGAGTACAGGTACTTAGGTAAATTCGTCCCAGAGTTTTTTGTGCCATAGACATAAGTCTCTAGGACCTGGATTATGGAGGTTGTTGGTCAGAGTGGATACTCAAGAAGGGGGGTGAATTGAGTTCCTATAAAAATTTCTATTTAAATTATTTCACTTAAAATAACCCAATTGAAAAACAAAGTTAAACTGTTGTGAATCTATACCGAGTGTAAATGTTCAATCAGTTTCTCAAAGATTGATTAGGTCTCCATTGACTTAATCTGAAGATTAAATTAACTTCTGAAACTAACTTACTGGTTTAAAATATGTATAAACACTTATTAACTTAACTATCAATGTAGCTTTAAAATAGTTTTGTATATCAACGTAATAGAAGCGGAATATGAAATAAATATATAGTATACCTATAGACTTAAATTAAAATGCATAGCAAAGTTAACCAAGAGGTTCAGTCTCAAGACGAGACTTAGTCCTCTCAACAATTTATATAAATTGTTCCACACCATAGATCAGGGGTAAAAAACATTATACTACTGTCTAGGTACAAATACCTCTACTATAGTTCCTCGTGGGAAAAACAAACAATAGCACATAGGTTGTTCATGTCTCACACGACCTCTACCACTATCCAGAGTGGGAAACAATGGGTTATGAAGTTTGAGTGAGGATTTATGAATCCTCCATTTTAGCTTAGGAGACAGTGTGTGTGTAAAATAAATAGGTTACACACACTGCTCAAAATGTAAATTTAGAATCACTAAAGGAAGTGAGAAAAAGATTAGAAAAGATAGAGTGATTGGCAGTGCATCTCTCGACTCATTTGGATGATTAGAAAAACTTCTGAGTCTTTCTCTGGTTTATGTTTAGAAAATAGAGTGTTGTTTTCTTCTTTGATTCATGGTCCATCTTAGCAGCCTGAGTGTATGAAATGTTTGTTGTATTTCACTCAATATAAAACTTGTGTTCTCCTTGAAAATGAGTATCTTTGTTATGTCCAGAGTTCTTTGAGTATAGATTTTTCTTCTTTCACAAATGCACCACATTTGAATGATATTCAGCTCTTTTATTTTTCATCAATGTGCATTATTAGTTCCTTGATGCTTGTTTTATGCACACTCAGTGTTCTCTACTTCTCTACCTTTCAGCTAGTTCTTTATCATGCCTTTTTGTAGATTTTAGCTTCTGCAAAAAGGAATGATGATTATTTGCATGGGTACTAGGTACAGTTAACTGACCTGAAAAAATAATTCATTAAATATCATTGAATGCATTGAAGACATAACATGTAACTGTTAGCTTAATAAATAAATATTATTGAGAGTAT
This sequence comes from Viscum album, assembly GCA_963277665.1. Classification (NCBI taxonomy): domain Eukaryota; kingdom Viridiplantae; phylum Streptophyta; class Magnoliopsida; order Santalales; family Viscaceae; genus Viscum; species Viscum album. The sequence goes on along the minus strand of OY728151.1, from coordinate 268,534,932 downwards.
ATAGTTTGAATGGTTGGTCAATTAGTAGCTCGAGTTGGTAAATGTGTAAGGTATAGTTTGTGTAGCAGGTCCTTCCATCGGTAGCTCTTTGATCTTGCATCGGTTGCTCTATATACCAGTGACTTCATTCCATTGGTTTCTCTAGTTTCATTGGTAGTTCAATGTATCAATGACTGTACTTGTATCAGTAGACTTACTATATCGGTAACTATCTGTGAACTGGCTCTATTGGTAGACTTATGTTTATCGGTAGCTCTCGTTTGTCGGTAGCTCTGGTGTGTCAGTTCATATCAGTCGCGTCTGTGTATCATTAGGTTTTTTGGTAGCTCGTATCGGTAGCTCTTAGTGTTCTATATCGGTAGACTGAATTTGTCGGTAGACTTTCTTACTGCTGGACTAATGCATATTGATAGACTTGTTCTGTCGGTAGCTCGGTTTCTGTCAGTAGCTTTGTACATATCTGTAACCGTAGCTTATCGGTGACTCTGTCTATCAGTAGACTAAATCTATCAGTAGACTGAGTACCTTTAGCTCTATATCAGTAGCTATACCCATATCAGTGGCTTAACACTTGTCTGTCTTATGAAAAACTTATCTGAATGGGTTAGAAGAACTTGATAACTCATATAGACATAGATAGACATGGATTAACATATCATAGGGATTATTTTAATATTATTATCATCTTGATCACAGATTGAAAGAATTAATATATAGAAAATCATTATATTGAGATTATCAAAGTATATGAAAGTATATTTGGGATTATCAAAACAGGCGAGGTCAACAATCTCCCCCTATTTGATAATCACAACCTATGATATTTTCATTTTAAAAATAGTGAGCAGTTGTAATAGAGGATATGTCATTAAATTTAATTATCTCATAGAAATAATATGGTATAGATCATAAAGGATCAGAGGTGGAAGAAAATGTGATAGTATTAGAGATGAAATTAAATGTAATGATATCAAAAGTAAAGTTTAGTGGCGTTAGAGTATTATAGAAAATGATATCATAGGATGAAATGCAACAATATTAGAGGAGTAAAGAATGATAACTTTCTCTTAGATAAAATTTCTCCCACTTTCATTAATATATCTCCCCCTGGATGAATATGTCTTACTCTTTGATACTTAGAGAGTATTTCTCCCACTTTGTAAAATTTTGGTAAAATATTTCTCCCCCTTTGTGATAATCAAAAAGTGGGAAACCAAAGAGAAGAAGAATAAAAAATAAAAATGAGAAAATAGATGAAGAACTAGTTTAATTTCATGTTCCATAGAAGCTAGAAAGAAATAAGACAAAATACAATGGATTCCAATCAAACAGTCTAGCCACTGGTTCAATCCACATCCTCAATGTGAGATTTTGCCTTGGGAGCAGAAGAGAATTGAGGGGAAGTGGAAGAAGGTGAGGGATTATGAATTCTGGTAATGATCAAAGGAGGCAGAGCCACAGAAACTATTCATGGTCTATATTGAGGAGTCCTTTGTGTAATCATAGGTGTGAGGATTCGGATTTCTTGGGCAGGAGTCAATTGAACTGGAGAAGCAGTAGAGGTAGAGGAAATCAAAGCAGGAGGGACAATTACTTGCCTAGCATCAACATGCAGAAAAGGCAGCAACAAATTTCTGAAATCCATAATTATTCCTCATCCTCTCTCCATAGAAGATATGTAGTTATCCTTTTTCTCCATAAACTATTCCAATGATGGAGTCAATTCCCTTAGCTTTCTAACTTGTTCTCTGAATTCTTGATTGACAGGAGGCAGCTTCATATTTTCCAATAGATGTTTGAAGTGATTGTTGAGTTGATTTTTGGTGAAAATCTTAGAGAAATAAGAGTCCACCTTATCTTTCACTTATTTCTGAGAGGAAAATGCTTCTCTTATATAGTCTTGGACTATCTTCATTATTTCTCTAGCTGAATCTCTGGTAGAGAGCACAACTATGCTCAGCTCGGATGAGTCTACAGAGCCACTGGTTAAAGCTGAACCAAGCCCCTCCTTCATCACAGCTCGAAACTGATTCAAATCCATGGAAGGTTTAGATTCAAGAGAACCCACAGAGAATGATATAGTCTATTTGACGCTTTTGGTCAACCCACTGATAAGATTTTGAACTTGGGAATCCTGGGTTTTGAAATGATCTTTCATAGAAGTTTTGAAACCTTCAAACATTGAAACCATCTGGCTTACCACACTCTTGACATAGGCTAAGTCCTTTTCTTCTTGTGATTTTGAGCACATGTAAGATTCCAAAGAGATAACCAATTTCTTTAAAGCTTCATGATATTCTTCAAGTCTAGTAACATGACCCTGGTAGTCCATAACTTCTTCCACTATTTCTGCCATGATGGTTGAAAAATTACAACATAGGGAGAGTTCAAATGATCTTTCCAACATCCTCATCTCTTCAGAAAAACAAAGCTTCATCTCAGTAAAAGAGGCATTAAAAGATTATTTCAACTCATCCTTCCTGGATTTCAGATCAGCCCTTCTGATCATATCAGTAGGTGAAACTGTAGTGGGTACTCTTTTAGATGCTAAACTGACCACTAAGTTTTTCATGATTGATTGAACTAAATAGACTAGAGAAACTTCCATCTTCTTTAATTCTTCCAAAAATCTATCCTTATGTTTTTTATTTAAAGTATCCAGGCCATGAATTCGCACTACATCTTCCGAAAAAAACTCATATTCAATATTATAAACAGTATTTGATCTATTTTGAGATTCCTCGTTATCTAAATCTGGATAGTCTAAACCATATACTACAAAACCTGGGTCTTCTACCCTATCTTCAATTTCTGCACCCACTTTAAAACGTCACACATTGGTTTGATGCTCCCCCTCAACAGGTGCATCCTGAATTAGGATAACAGAATTCTCAGTAATATTCTCAGCAACATTCTCAGCAGGTCATTCATTTTGAGGAGATTCTTCCACTATCAATTCTTCCTCTGCAATAGCAGGAGGGTATTATGGATAAGGTAAGGGTATGTCAACATCATTTGCATCCGTAGAAGGTACTAAGGATTGTCCAATCACTGGACACATGCTCAAATCAGCAGATAGAGATGCTTCACTTTCATGAACATCTTCTTCATTCTCTAAAATAGCCACTTCAACATCCTATAAGAAAGTTTCTTCCTTATATGATCTCTGTTGATCATGATTATTAGGAGGTGGGCTAGGAGGTAAGTCAGGATCTCCTCCTTCATCAGTAGAGGACTCTTACTCTTTTGAATCATCACTATATTCTGGCTCCTCTTCATCAGGTCCCAGACCAGGATCCCTCACATCCTTTGGTCTTGAAGGATGATCCACATGATTGAATTTGTCATATACCTTCTAGTCATCAATGACCCATTCTCCACTCCAAGGGTTCCAATTGATCCTCATGTATTTTCACACAGTAGAGGTGATACCAAAGTTATTCTTCACTAATATTGTCCCATATTGAGACATAGCTACCCCTTTTACATTAATCATTACATAGATCAACTTAGCAAAGAATATGGAATTTTTCTTTGATTTCAACCTCGTCATATATTCCATTTGGATCATCATCAATCTGCAAAAATTAACCATTACACAATGTATTATGAGGTGTATGAGATATATATTTTGATATCTCAAATTAGAAAAGCCTCCTCTCCTCGGTATCAAGACATGTTGAATGAATTTGAACAGTAATATATTATCTCCATCCATTTCTGCAGCAACTACATGTATTTGACTTCCATGACCAGTCAGCTCTTTCGAAGCAGTCTCATAGTGGAAAATGTCCATGGTAGGTGTCATGGATCTCGAGACATATCCAGATACTCCTTCACGTGGAACATTCAAGCACTTAGCCCCTTCAACAGATGAAAACAACATCTCATTTCCATTCACAAAATAAGTTACTCGATCTTCATTCTCTGATTTCATAAAGGTTACAAAATCGTAAAATTTTTTCACTAATTTTGGAATGTTGGGAACATTGTTGTTCGAAAAACACTCCACCCATTTTTTATCTTCATGTACTTCGAGAACTAAGGATTTTCTAGGCCGCAACCATTCTACAAATAGCTCCTTTTCAGTCACAATAACTCGATTTTTCATATGAGGATTCACTGGTCATCTCCCCGACCTAGTTCTAGCAACACTACCACTACCACTTGCTTCATTCTCCGTCTTCTACTTCATTGTTTTCGGCTCAACAGAGTCATCTCTGACGGTAGGAAGTTTGGTTTTTTCCATCGCTGGTTTGACGGATTTAGGGTTCACTAAGGATTCATGAGCTAAGGTTTGAGGGTAAAGGTTTGAGGCTTGGTGGATTTAGAAGTAGCTCTGACTTTAGTATTATCATCAAGGAATCCTAAAATTAATAAACAAAATGAAATAAAGTAAAAACAATTCAGATTCTGGCGGTAGATAGTAGTTTTAAAACATTGCACTCATCGATAGGGACTATCAGTGAGAATTCCTATCAGTGAGGGTTACATCGTTGAGAATTTCACGTTGGTGAGATTAGCTACCGATCAAGGTTAAACATACCTAACTCAGGTCTAATGTAACTTAACATATCTGAACTCAAAGGTTTAGTGAAGATGTCAGCTGATTAGTGTTCAGTACTTATAAACTCATGAATTATATCACCCTTTTGGTAATGATCTCTCAATAATTGGTGCATTACATCAATATGTTTGGTCCTAGAGTGAGACACAGGGTTCTTTGATATATTGATTGCACTAGTGTTGTCACAGTTGATTAAAATGTGCTTAAAGTCATATCCATAGTCCAAAAGAGTATGTTTCATCCACAGAATTTGTGCACAACAACTATGTACTCTACTTCGGTAGTGGATAATGATACAGAATTCTGTTTTTTACTACACCAATATACTAAGGATTTTCCTTATAAGTGATATGTTCCTGAAGTGATTTTTCCATCCAACTTGCAACCAGTAAAATCAGCATCTGAATAATTCATTAGCTCAAAGGGTTTTCCTTTTCGATAAAACCAAACTAAGTTTACAGTATGTTTAAGATACTTAATTTTTTTTTAATAGCAAGTAAATGAGATTCTTTTAGATTAGCTCGAAATCTTGCACACATATACACACTAAACATAATATCTCGTCGTCTAGCTGTAAGGTAATGTATGCTTCCCATAATACCTCTGTAAATGGTTTGATCCACTGGTTTCCCAGTTTTATCTGCATCCAATTTACAAATAGTACTCATAGGAGTTTAACATTACTTAATACTATCCAAACCAAAACTTTTTAAGAGATCTTTTTTATATTTACTTTGATTCAATATAATACCATCTTTATTTTGGAAAACATGAAATCCAAGAAAATATTTAAGTTCTCCCATTAAACTCATTTCAAACTCATTTTGCATAAATTTTGAAAAATCAGTACGTAAAGAGTGTTTGGAAGATCCAAAAATAATATCATCAACATAGATTTGTACTATTAAAAGATCTTTAGAAATTCTTTTAATAAAAAGAGTTCGATATGCAATCCCTTTAGTAAAACTTTTTGAAATAAGAAAATTACTACGTCTATCATAACAAGCTCTTGGATCTTGTTTTAGACCATATAAAGCTTTAGAAAGTTTAAAAACTTGATTTTGAAAATGAGGATTAGTAAATCCAGGTGGTTGTTCAACAAAAACATCTTCAAATATACAACCATTGAGAAAATCACTTTTGACATCCATTTGATAAAAATTGAAATTCAGATGAGTAGAATATGCAAGTAAGATCCTAATGGATTCTAATATGGCTACAGGTGAAATGGATTTCTCATAGTCTATACCTTCCTCTTGACTATATCCTTGTGCAACTAGCCAAGATTTTTTTTCTAACTATGTTTCTAGACTTATCATCTTTGTTTCTAAAAACCCATTTAGTGCCTAATGTTAATGTGTCCTTAGGTCTGTCAACTAATTCTCATACTTTTTTTTATTTCAAATTGATTTAAATCTTCTTCCATATCCATTACCCAAAATTCATCATTGATAGCATCATTGACATTTTTAGGTTCTAACTGTGAAAGAAAGGATTGATGTTCAACTTGATTTATTAGAGAAGCTCTAGTCTGTGTCCCTCTATCAAGATTACCTATAACAACATCCAAAGGATGATTCTTTAGAATCCTTGTTGATCTAGTAAAGGTAGGACTAGAAATTTCAGGGTCATCTCCAAGTTCGGGTTCTATACAATCAGATTTTGGAATATGTCCAAAACTGGATGTTTTTACAGCATGTTCGTTAGATTTATCATTAAGGTCCAGAACACTCAAATCTTCCTCAAGATTTTCAAGAGAGGTTTTAGGATCATGTGGATCAGTTTCATCAAACTTGATGTGAACAGATTCTTACACACATTTGGTTCATTTATTAAAGACTCTATAGGCTTTTCTAGTTAGATAATAACCATGAAAAATTCCTTCATCACTCTTAGAAGCAAACTTGTCCAGATTATACTTTGTATTAAGACTAAAAACATTGCAGCCAAACTCTATAAGGTAACTAACATTAGGTTTTACATTATTCCACAAGTAATGTGGGGTCTTCTTAAGAATTTTTCTAATTAAGACTCTATTAATAATATAACAAGCTCTATTCACAGCTTCATACCAAAAGTAAATAGGCAGGTAATATTCATTAAGCATGGTTCTAGCTATTTCTTGAAGGGTTCTATAATTTTTTTATACCAAACCATTCTACTGAGGTTTCCTAGGAGTAGAAAAGTTGTGACTATAGCCATTATGTGAGCAATAAGATTCAAACTCTTGATTTTCAAACTCACGACCATGATCACTTCTCAGGGTTTTAATCTTAAGTCCACTAAGATTTTTTTATAGATTTGAAGTATTTAAAAAAGTATGAACATGCTTCACTTTTGTGAGCTAAGAAGTATACCCAAGAACATCTAGAATAGTCATCTACTATAACATAGACATAATGCTTCCCATTTAAACTAGAAACTCTTGAAGATCCATACAAGTCCATGTGAACTAACTCGAGAGGTTAAGAATTTGAAACTTCTTTCATTGATTTAAAAGAAACATTATGTGGCTTTCCCTTTTGACACGGATTACAAACATTGTCATTTGGGAATTCAAGTTTAGGTAGGTCTCTAACTAAGTTCTTCCTATTTAATTTTATATGTGAATAGATGTTGAACTATTTTAATCTTCTATTCCAAATCCATGATTCTCTATCAAAAGCATTTAAACAAGTAACATTTTCCTTAGCTAAAGAATTTAAATCAACTGCATAAACATTTTCATTTCATACAGTAGAAAATACTAAAGCATTTTGAGAATTAAAAACATTACAAGAATCATTTTAAAATTTCACATTAAATCCATCGTCACATAAATGAGAAATGCTTAAAAGATTACACTTAAGTCCATCAACAAATAAATCATTAGAAATTAAAACTGAATTAGAGTTACGAATCTGGCCTAGGCCGATGATTTTTCCTTTAAAATTATCACCAAAGGTTACATGGACTCTATCATCCTTTATTAATCTTTTGAAACATGAATAATCTCCAAACATATGTCTTGAACATCCACTGTCTATGTACCATACCTTCTTGTGAGAACTCATTAAGAATGTTTCCTATAAAAAGGATTTAGATAGGAAATGATTTTGTTACCTTGATATTTTTGGGTCCAGAAAGGTTAGCAATCAAAGATTTAGGTACCCATATTTGTCTTATGGGTATCATATAATTTATAGAATCAATATATTTTGAATTATAAACTTTATATGATCTATAAAAATATGAATAAATGGTTGAAGCATAGGGATTTCAATAACTTGAACTAGCAGTATTCTGTCCAGATTTAGGAATAAATCTATTCTTAAAAAGCTATCTTTGTCTAGGTTTGTAGCCTATTCCAATAGTGTATTTTGGTGCCACTTGCTTTCCTAGCATTTGAGTTAGTGTATCCCTTCCATTTGTAAACTTATCTAAGTCTTTTCTAAGTTGCTCATTTGACATTTTCAGTTCTGTATTTTCCTTAAACAGTTGAGCATTCTTCTCTTTTTCGATAGTATGTTCGGTTTTAACAGTAGCAGTGAGAGCATGTTGTTTCATCAATGATTTGTATTTATACTTAATTTCATCGCATGTCTCTTCCATCATATTAAAATATTCAAATAATTCCTCACTATTCATGTTTTTAGAATCAGAATCAGAATCTACATCATCTCTAGAATAATATGAATTTAAAACAAGAGTATCTAAAGTTACCTCAGATGTGTTGGTAATAAAACACATGTTGGCATAATTCTTCTCAGAATCAGAAACATCAGATTAACTTGTGCTTTCCTCTGAAGCACTCCAAGTTTATTTCATAGCTTTCTTGTACTTCTTGTCCTTATAATAATATTTGTTTTTGACTTTTAATTTTGGACAATTATCCTTGATGTGTCCTTTCCTTTTCCACTAATAGCAGACTATTTCATCATTCTTTTCAGCTTTCTTCCAATCCTTCTTCAACTGTCCCTTGTTATCATACTTTCGTTTGTAGTTATATTTCCTTAAGAATTTCTTCTTCTTATAATACTTGTTGAATCTCTTGGCTATTTGAGCCATCTCAGCATCACTATTAGTGTCTGAATCTTCACTTTTTGAACTTTCAGTTTGTATTTTCATTTTCTTCTTGTCTTTAATCTTAGAGGCAGTAGACTTTAAGGATAAGGATTTTCTGTTAGGTTCATCTTCTTCCTCCTTATTCACCTTGATTTATTCCTCATACATCATTAATTTACCAATAAGCTCTTTTACTGGTAGTTCTCCAATGTCACATGACTCTCTGATTGAAACAGAAGTGCCCCTCCATCGTTCTGGCAGACATCTCAGTATCCTCATAATTTCTTCCTTAGCTAGAATAGTTTTTCCATGTGAACTCATTGTATTGACTATATCATTAAACCTGAGATACATATCAGAAATTCGTTCATCAGTTTTCATTTTAAAATTGTCATATTTAATAGTATAAGAATTCAATCAAATTTCTTTAACATTTGTAGTTCCTTCATGAGAAACACCCAAAGTATCCCATATTTCATAAGCAGTTTTGCAAGAAGAAATTCTATTAAAAACTTTATCTCCTAAACCACGGTATATGGCATTCATGGCTTTACAGTTATTATTGTATTCAGTCTTTGTAGGTTCATCCAAAGTTGTTCATTCAGTTTCTGGAATTTTATATTGGGATTCTATAGCAGTCCAAATATCAAAACACATGCTTTCTTAATGAATTTCTATTTTTAGTTTCCACTGGGCATAGTTTTTTCCATTGAAAAAAGGTGTCCGGTTCGTAGCAACACCCTCTACCCTATTATCCATAGTTAGATTTTTGAAAATAGTTTTAAAGAGGTAAAATTTAGAACTAATAGAAATTTAAGATCTTTAAAGACACAACTAAAATCACAGTTAGAAAATAGAATATTTCAAAAATAATTAAACAAAAACAACCTCTGATACCCAATGTTGGTTGGAGTGGATACTCAAGAGGGGGGTGGGGGGGGGGTGAATTGAGTTCCTATTAAAATTTCTGTAAAAATTATTTCTCTTAAAATCCCCCAATTTGAAAACAATGTTAAACTGTAGTGAATCTATACAGAGTGTAAATGTTTAATCAGTTCCTCAAAGATTGATTAGGTCTCAGTTGACATAATCTGAAGATTAAATTAACTTTTGAAACTAACTTACTTGTTTAAAATAAGTATAAACACTTTCTAATTTAACTATAAATGTAGCTTTAATTTTTGTTTTGTATTTCAAAGTAATAGCAGCAGAATATGAAATAAATATATAGAATACTTATACACATAAATTAAATTGCACAGCAAAGTTAACCAAGAGGTTCAGTCTTAAGAAGAGACTTAGTCCTCTCAACAATTTATATAAATTGATCCACACCCTGGATCGGGGGTAAACAATAGTACACTACTCTCCAAGTCCAAATACCTCTACCAGAGTTCTTCGTGGGAAAAAACAAACAATATCACACATGCTGTTCAGGTCTTACTCGACCTCTACCACTATCCATAGTGGGAAACAAAGGGTTATGTTGTTTGAGTGAGGATTTAAGAATCCTCCTGTTTAGCTCAGGAGACAGTGTGTGTGTAAAATAAACAGGGTACACACACTGCTCAAAATGTAAAGATAGAATCACTAAAGGAAGTGAGAAAGAGTTTCGAATAGCTATAGTGCTTGGTAGTGCAACTCCAGACTCGTTTGGTTGATCAGAAAAACTTATGAGTCCTTCTATGGTTTCTTCTTAGAAAACAGTGTGTCATTTTCTTCTTTGATTCTTGGTCCATCTTAGCAGCCTGAGTGCATGAAGTGTTTGTTGTAGTTCACTCAAGATGCAGCTTGTGTTCTCCTTGAAAATGAGTAGCTTCGTGTATGTCTAGTGTTCTTGGAGTATAGATTTTTCTTCTTTCACAAATGCACCACGTTGGAATGATATTCAGATATTTTATTTTTCACCAGTGTGCCTTCATAGTTCCTTGATGCTTGTTGTATGCACACTCAGTGGTATCTACTTCACTACCTTTCAGCTAGTTCTTTATCTTCCAATTTTGTAGATTTTAGATCCGACAAAGAGTAATGATTAGTTTTTGCATGGGTACTAGGTACGGTTCCCAAATAAGACAGCATAATTCATTAAATATAATTTAATGCATTAAAGACATCAAATGTAACCGTTAGAATAATAAATAAATAGTATTGAGAGTATAGAGTTTGACTGGTTGGTCAATTAGTAACTTGTGTTGGTAAATGTGTACGGTGGACTTTGTGTAGCAGGTCCTTCCATCGGTAGCTCTTTGATCTTGCATCAGTTACTCTATATACTAGTGAATTCATTCCATCGGTTTCTCTAGTTCCATCGGTAGGTTGATGTATCAGTGACTGTACTTGTATCGGTAGACTTACTCTACCGGCAACTATCTGTGAACTGGCTCTATCGGTAGACTTCTATCTATCTGTAGCTCTTGTCTGTCAGCAGCTCTAGTGTGTCAATTCATATCAGTTGCATTTGTGTATCATTAGGCTGGTCGGTAGCTTATATCGGTAGCTATTTGTGTTCTGTATCGGTAGAATGAATCTATCGCTTGACTTGCTTACCGGTGGACTTATGCATATTGGTAGACTTTTTCTGTCAGTAGCTTAGTTTCTGTCAGTAGCTCTGTACATATCAGAAACCTTATCTTATCAGTGACTCTGTCTATCGGTAGACTAAGTTTATTAGTGGACTGAGTATCCGTAGCTCTATATCAGTAGTTATACCCAGATTAGTGGCTTAACACTTGTCTGTCTAGTGCAAATCTTATCCAAATGGGTTAGAAGAACTTCACAACTCATATAAACTTAGATAGACATGGATTATCATATCTCGGGGATTATTTTAATATTATTATCATCTTGATCACATATTGAAGGAATTAACATTTAGAAAATAATTAGATAGATATTATCAAAGTATATGAAAGCATAATTGGGATTATCAAAACCGGTGAGGTCAACAGAGGTAGGCGCGAGGTAGTTTCAGATCGATCCTGAGCATGGTTCAGGTCATGAAAAGGTGACTTGAAAATCCCCTAAGGGATGAACATAAGAAATATCAATCAAATTTCATAAGTTACCATTGGATGAAAATGTGCGTATGAGAAAATATTTTGTATATGAATATATCATATGAATACCATAGTAATGAAAACATAGACTATAAATCAAGACTCATAACATATGGATTTTGGAATAATAATAATAAATTAATAAAAAAAGGGTTGAAACATGATTCAATAATAATGATCAACCAAAACAAAAAATAAAATGTGGAATAAGATAGATATTTTTCAAAAACAAATATTTGTCGGACAAAAATTAAAATAAGAATTCATTTAGTATATCAAGGATCATTTGTATGATTTTCATCACATAGTATAAAGCTTCCTATATCATAGAGGGTTTTTTCCAAACCCCATTCCCATGAACAATGTGGATTATGTTCACCCCTATATCACAGGGACATTTTCTTGTGAGATATATATAATTATCAAATAAATTATGGGGAAATGATTTTTTAGTCCCACCTATGAATTAATGAAAAATCATACATAACACTACTACATTACATGAAAATATCCATAATCCCATTATAACATAATTAATACATGAGAGAGAAATGATCTCCATGAAGACTACCATATCAAATATCATAATAAATATATATAAGGAAGTTATATTATATCATTAGATCATAAACCTAGTGAATCATTATAAATAATTAATAATATTGAAAAAACTGAAAAACGTTACAAGAGAAGTAAAAATTATATTTCAAAACAAAGGTGAAAAATCATTTACATATGGATTAATATTAATTTCAAATTACATAAATTTTAAACTAAAATTTCATTAAAAATAATTCTAACTCAAATAAAATTTATTTCTATGAATTTAAAAAATAAGATAAAGAAATCATTATAATGAAAACTTAAGAAAATTGGAAGAGAAATATTCCAAGATGAAAATATTAAAAAAAATCATTATAATCATTAGGAAATAAATTCAAATTCAATAAGAAATTACATGAATGAATCAAAGATATAGTTATATAGAAATAAAAAAAAAGTTAAAAATATAAAATGAGAAAAGAAAAAGTAATTATTAAAATAAAGAGTTAAGGTCACCTCTACATATAAGAATAATTTATGATGAATTCTAAATCAAAAGGATGTCAAAGGTTTAGGAGGCATATAAATAATTTAAATAACTTAATGGGAATAATATATATTGGGTATTAGAGATATGTAACATATAATTTCACTAAATGAGAATTTAGACATATGAAATAATTATTATTTTTGGTATTAGAAAATAAAACCTTCTGATTTTTCTAATTTTTGAATGAAAATCCACTAAAAGAGAAAATATAACATCAATTTTAAAAAATAATGAGTTATATGATAATATAGAGTTTATATATCCATGCAGATATTCATAAACCACAAGAAAGAATATTTGTGGATGACATATAACATATCTTCATGAAAGAAAATTCCTATGATAAACACCTAATGATACTCCAAACCACCAAGAAAACACATTACCCTCCTATATAATAATAATAATAACTGCAATGACAAATTTTATAGTCCAATTCATATATATTATATTTTATATTATTTGAGTATAATCAATTTTCATAGATATATTAGATTTTAATTTATTATTTTCATCATCATTTTATAATAGTTTTAATTGTGATTAAATGATTTATTTAGTCCCATGTTCATTTTTTGAGATGATATAGGTGTTGTTCATATGAATTGAATTTTAATCCAGTACATTTTAGATATGTTTATCAAAAATACGTCTAACACGATGTTTAATGTTTTTCATTATGTTACACTTCTGGAATCATAATTAAATAATAAATTACTCATTAATATGGTATATTACCAACATTAATATATTTATACACATACTTTTCAATATTAATGTTTTCAGTGGAGCATTTTTTATATATCATGTTGAACATAACTATAATGAATATGGTATAACATTTAATGAGTAAAAAAGTAGAGTTATGATATGATATTATCATTTATATAACAACACAATGATGTTAATATAATATCATTATTGTAATGAATTATGATATAATTAGTTTGTATGATATGGTAAATTACACATATGGTTAAGAACTAGATACTTACATTGATGTACTCACATTATACAGACCCGACCTTAAACATTACATATTCCATTTTTTGAACTATAATTAATATTCAGGGATCCATTCAGTTTAGTGCTCTCGAGTATGAGGAAAAACTCTAACAATGGGAACACTTACATTAAAAGTGGACAAATAAATTATGTATCAATTTTTTCACCAAAGGAAAACGTTTTAAAATAAAACATGGATTATATTTTAGAAAAATCATTATAATTATCCCCATGATCACATCCTTATCTCTATTCCCCCTTAAATCCCATGAAAAATTTTTAAAAACATTTTATGATCCAAAAAACCTTAATAAGGGATTTAAAATAGGTAAACCTGTATGTCTATTAAAATATCATAAAATCATTTTCTTAAAAACACAACTTTTACCTCGAAAAAGTAATCATCTTTTGCAAATGGTCATTAAAAAACTTTCTCAAAATGAGGTTATTCTCATAGAAATTCATTAGAATTTATAAAAATATATATTGTTATCTCGAGAAATAATTTTATATAAAATTATTATATCTATTATATATCTCAATGCTACAAAAAAGGTGACCATCATAGTTATTCGTGGAATAACCATAACAGTATAATCCTTTAATCTCTTAGGAAAAACCCAATCGATTAACACCGTATCATTAACTAATGAATTAGAAAGCTATAATGGTCACACATAACATTCGATTTTTACTTAACCACCTATACTCAAAATCAATAACCTTGATCTATAATATATGAACAAAGAATAAATAATGAATAAAATAAAAAAAACATCTCCACTTCAAAATCACATTTCATTTTTACAAAGTCACACACTCAAAGATATTAACACTATTTTAAAATATTATTTTAAACACGTAAAATAATTAAAAAAATTAATGACACATGAAAGAGGATAATTATTTTCATTTTTTATATATAAAATAAAATTTATTTTATTTTTTAAAGAAAAATATCTGATAGGATATCTTTCAAAGTGGTTTTTAAAAGAAATTCCCTTACAAAAAAACCAGAAAATGATTACTTTTGGATAGAATATACGATAATTTTAAAGTTTTATATTTTAAAACTTATATCTCTATATAAATAAAATAATAAAACCCATTTTCAAAAATATTTTCATGAAAGAGAAATATATAGATGAATAAATCATTAATATATTTAAAATATTGTATCAAACAAAGATTCTCTTAAAAATATCATATCAATGAAGTGGGAATTAATCAAATGAAATGATTATGTATATCCTAAATAAATCAATATAAATAAAATTCAAATAAAACAAAATATAATAAACTATCATTTAATAATTAATCATAGAATTACATAATCCTGATTTATATTTTTAATATAAACAATGGATATTGGGTTAGTAATTCTCTTAATACAATGTAATCATTGTAATTATATAAAACATGGAAGGGTAACATTGAAAAATAAATTAAATATCATGATAAAAAATAAATTCATGATATAAACATTCTATTTAATGTTATATACACCTCATAATATAATAGATGTGCATTATATCAAAATATACCTCAATGAATGAAAATTGAGACGAAGTCCCTTACATTTAACTCAACTCATCATGTACAATATTTATCTTCAAGAATAATAAAATTATGTTAATTGGTTTTTTTACTAGAACTTTTTTAAATTTTATTATTCCATTGACATAATATACTATCTTGTTATAATAATAAATTAATTATTTAATTTCATGTCAGACGTTTTGATGATATTCAGTACTTGAGTTCATAAAGAATTTCTTATGATGAAAAATTTAAAATTTTAATAATTAGAAATTAACTAGACTAAAATTAATGGAATTATTATCATTATTATACACCAATTATACTTTTAAATCAGACCATTATTTATGTTCATGAATAATAAACAATGTCATAATCAGGGAGACGGTAGACGTTTTGAACACAAGATTAATGTTTTCATTTTTAAATGATATTTATGGAAAGAATGTATGTATCATTTTAACTTCAAACAATTATAATAATATAATTTATGTAATTTTAATTACATATATGTATCATCCATGTGATGAGGTAATGAAAAATGAATCACATCACATTATGGATGTGATAGTTCATATGTACACACGAATAACAACATCATTTTTATGCACACTAGAATGGTTATAAGTAAAATGATATATTATGTTTTAAAAATTATTAATTTGACAAGAATATATCATATAAACATTTAATATTCCATTATAACCAGTCTCTAGAGATGGAGATGGAAAATAATTTACATCTATTCGTGAGATGATGGTTCGTCGTACACAGAGATGATGAATTATTTTCCCTCTTGAAGGATGTGGAGATGGATTTAGATAATGATATTAACATAATAAAATTTTATTATATTTTCTGTACTGAATTTATTATTTAATAATTTTTTAAATAATATTTTATGTATTTGGAAGAAGTATCAAAACATTAAGAATTAGTGAAACATGATATATTTTCATTAGAAAATCTCCTTTTTCATAACACAATAGGACCACTAATGATGGTTTTCTATGTAAAATAAGATATATAAAATATGGGGAAGGATTCATGTAATGGATATGGGAAGATAATGGCTGATAAAACATCTTTATTTAGTTTTAATAAAAGATAAGAAGAGTTTCCATTTTATAAGAAATGGGAGGGCACTCTAAGAATTATTAATAGCATTAAATTAAATTAAATTAATTTTCTATTTAAAATGATCCAAATAGATTTATACAAATATTGAATATTTATGAGTTGAAATTAATGAATCCAATAATATTTAGAGACGTTTTGATTATTTTTTAATGCTTATCTTTTGGCTTTATCGCATTTTTAATCCCTTTAACACATACCGTGAAAACATTGACTTTAACACTTTAAGGGTTAATATTTTTACTATGAAATTAAAAAGAAAAAAATGGATTTTTTTTTTGAATTTTATACCTCATCACAAATTGTTTTTATAATTTTAATTTCTATAGTTTTTATATAATTTAATAAAATATTATTTATTTCAATATAACATTAATGACAATTTTGACAATATTCATTACATGATTTTTTAAAAGTATCATAAAAATAAAAAAATATAAAAACAATTATTTCAAAACATCACTATTATCTCAAAATAATCTAGAAAATTATTTTATGACATTAAATATTTAAAAATAAAATAAATTTTATAAATTTAATACTTTTAATTTGATATTTCCATTAATTAAACAATTAGGACATCATCATTAGATCCATATTTATAGTAATTATTTTATCCCATAAAATAAATAAAAAAATTAAAATGATTTTGATAGATAACTTATATTTTAAATTTATATTAATAGTCTAATATTTCATTTAAATAACCCTGTATTTAAAAATGTTATAGTTATTAAAACAAAAGTACTATATCTTTTCCTTTTAAAATAATTAAACACTACAATGGTATCAATATCATCCTAGTGGATCCATGACATCATAAAATAGTTCAATGGATAATTTTGTCTGACATTGACTCATCCAATATAATTATAACATGTTTTTGGTAATTTTATAATATTTTTAGTATTATTTTTACCCTTATTTGCTTTATTTACCCTTAATTGTAGTTATAAAAATTAGCCAAGTTTTTATTTCTATTATCCAAAAATAAAAGGATCATATTTAATAAATTACACAATAATGATTAAAAAATTTCAATCCATTTTGAAAAATTCAAAACAACTAATTTGATAAAATGAATTTAAAATTAACGCCATTGAGGTAACAGGAAAATAAGTTATTGATGTAAAAACATTAAAAAGAGTAAAATTATTTTACATCCAAATTAAATGTGAAATTTATTACAATTAATAATATTGGATTAAATGATATGAAATTAATATCATTATATTTATAACCATCAAACATTTAATTTATCGTTATAAATTATTTTGGCCAAAAATATATTTTTTCAAATAATATTCAGTATTTTTTATTATTCATAAAAACATCATTCTTATCAGCAAAAAACCAAAAAATAATATAAATTAAAATTTGATATAATTTTTTAAATGAAGAATTTTATTTTTAACAAATTTAATTTATAAAAGTGTCAAAAATAATATTTAAAATCAGTTTTCAATCAAAGGGCCGTTAAACAATGATTTCAAGAAATATAGTTTTTATGTGTAAAACTAGATTTATTGTTTTATCCTATATAGAAAAAACTATTATTAATATTAAACATTATATTGAATATTATATATATATATATATGATTGTGTGTTTCATAAATATAATATAAAATATTATATTTTCATTGCATTCGATTAAAACAAACTTGTGCATAAGTAAATAGTTTTAAAAAATTCCTCTTAATTTTAAAGAGGGTTTTATTTTAATATATAATTAATTGGTCACTAAAAATTCATTATGTATGTATGTAAAATTTTTGGTATTTCATCTAATCTTTTTAAAATTATATATTCTAATGGATAACATATAATTGTTATATTTAAATAACAATATTTAGTATTTCATAAATCTCGATGTGGTGTATCATGTATTCTATAAAACAATTATTTTACCTTTAGAAAATTATTATGGTTAATTTTACCTCAATTATCATATCTTTTCTCATAATTTTAACAAAGGGTTAGTATCTTGGGTTTTACCTTTATACTAACCATTACTAAAATCCCAATCGGAAAAACGATTAAAGAAAGTACCACATTAAAATAAATAATGTGAAGTGTGATGGTCACATGATATAACACATACAAAGGTTTCACGTAAAAAAATATGATCATGGGTGAAAAAATAACTATCAGGTTCTGATGAATAGTGATAGAGAACTTGTCCCTGAGAATGTTACAGATCACAAAACCATAAATCCATAATGGGATAAATGATTGATGATGTCTCATTAAGAAAAATAATTAGATAATGATTTCAATTCAATATTATATTCTTATATTTGAGGAATTATTTTACCACAGAAACTAAGAATATAAGGAAGCATACAAACTTGAGAAGTGTATATTCTTACATTAATTAATTTCCACAACAAAATTATATTTTTCTCCCAACAATTAATTTTCATGAATATTTGGATAAACAAGATACACAAGAATCACAATCCAAACATGATTGACAATTTATTTCCCTTTTTCCTTATACATTATCCAAAACCAAAATGGTTAGGATAAAATACGATACTTATTTAATAAAAAACAACACCATTATATGATGAAAAATTAATTTAATCTACAAAATTCAACTGTATTAACCCAAACTCAACATAGAGAATTCAGAAAAAATACATAAAATTCCGTAAAAATATTCTAGACAGAGTCTAAAAACCAATATTCAGAATGATTTGATCACATAGTTATTCAATATAAATTTTAACATTTTTCATTAAATAAAATAAATATATATTAATGCCACAAAAAAAATTCATTTTCCAAAATCACATAATCTTTAAGATATTCTAACAATTTCGATAAATAATATTAATTACCATAAAACAATAACAAAATCATGCATTCTTCAAAAATATTATTCAAAATTTATTTCATAAATAAAATCCCATAGTATTCTATTTACCATTATCATATAGTGTTCAAAAAGAGGGAAACCCTTTTGAAATAACAATAATTTATTAATCAATAAATCATTTTCAAATCCTAGTGTTATCATTTTGATAAAACAAGAATATCCCAAAATATACTCATATTTTATCTATCATGTTGTTTAAATAAATAAAAACAATTGTATACTAACCCAGACATCACATAGTCAAGTGGAAGGTGATTCTCCGTTGTCACCCTTCACTTGGGGGTTCAATTCTCATAGACATTCAAGGCGAAACAGTTTGTCACCGATATTATTGTTTTTCCTTCTTAAAAAACTATATTATATTAATTCTTATAAACAGTTGAGAAATGAGAATAAAAATTAAAATTAAAATTAAATTTTTTTAACATAAATGATTATCTAATATCTTTAAAATTATGTTCACAAAAATGGCAAAGAATTATTCCTCAAATAACATTTTCACAAGAGAAAATTAAGGGCTCCATATAACTCAAACTAATGAAAATTATTCCATTGTAATCCCACTTTCAAAAGAGTATTCATACTATTAATCATTTTTCAAATTTAAATCTTTCATTAATATTAAATACCTTATATGTCAAAATTTTAATTTTTCATAATCATCATAATACCTTAACCATCATTTTTCATTTTCTTCCATAATAATTATTTCCAATAAAAAAACATGAATAATGTTATATGATAAAATGGTTTCATAAAATTAGCCAAGAAATATTCCATACCTTTTATATAATATTTTCAGTTTCCTCGTCTTTAATTTTAATGGAATTACTAGTTTTTAAAAAGATATATGTATGTTAATACTAATCCCAGACACAATACTTATTCTTAAGGAATAATTTTTTATCCTGACCATACTCCTCACATTTAAAACATTAAATTCAAAAATTTGGGTGAATTAATTTCCCTTGTAGGGATTCAGCAGAACACTTCATTTTTTCATTGTAAATTATTTTTTAATACATCCTTCACCGAATTTAAAACATCTTCCCATACCATTAATCCATTTTCCTAGGTGTTTCAATCCATATACTGATATATATGTCATTCAATATATTTATCTTCATGATCATTATTAACTAAACATACATAGGGATTCATTTCACTCAAACATGATTCATTATAAAACTCACAATGGATCATGATGTTAATAATTGCTCCTAATATTTTAATTACAATAACAAAAAGAGATCTCATTTCATATAATATTTCATTCATATTCTTGTGATAAAACCACCAAAATTTCCTTCATATCCATGATTAATTTTTTGTTGGGTGGATCCATCCATTTATTAACCAAAAATTTTAGTGTGAGAATATCAATAAAATCATCATTTATAATCTGATGAGAAAGATAAAAACTAAGATATCCTTATTAATATTATCTAAAAATATTTTAATTTACCATTCTAACCATTATTATTATACATGACATGTAACTTATCATTAAATATCATCATAACCTATAATGTTATCTAAACTATCCCCTGATGCCAACTATAATTAACCAGCTTTAAGCATTATATATTATAGAGTGTTTGAACTAGAATTCAAATTCATGGTTTTTTAGATTTTTTTCTTAGATAATTAGGAAAAACTATTACAATTTATACCCATACATTATAAGTTGACACATATACTCAATATTCATTTTTTTACCAAACAAAACCATTTTTTAAATAATGTGTGCTTTATCATTATGAATAATCATTACTATTATCCCCTTTATCTAATACCTTCCTTTATTCCCTCTAAAATTCAATGAATTTTTTTTAAAACTTATATGAGAACTAAACCTTGATAAGGGACATAAATTAATAGAAAATTTTACTTATATTGAATACACATAAATAATTTTCTTAAAAACGTACCTTTTACCTCAAAAAATGACTCATCTTACCAATAAAATCATTATATTACCTTTTAAAAATGAATTGATTTTTGAAATAAAATCATTAGAATCAATATAAGATATATGTATGTAGCTTGGGAAACTATTTTACACATCACACTTACATATATGGTAGCTACCAAGGCTATATAGTGGGTAACTATAATAGTTATATTTGGAATATCTACCATAGTTTATTTACTTAATCTCTTATGTGAAATCTCACCACTTACAACATCTCATTACCCAATAAACTAGATAGCTATAACAACAATACCTAACATAAGCATATCATTTAATGACACATACACATAATCTATTCCTATGATCCATTACATAATCATAACACATTAATCATGCATAAAATAAAAATTAATTAAACACATTGAAATTACATTTAATTTTAACAATGTTGAACAATAAAAAATGAAAAAACATTACTTGTAAATAATATTTTATAAATGAAAATAAAGAAGAAAAACATTAATGTGAAATGAAAGGTATAAATTTTTTTCATTCATTATATTTTAAAAAATATTTATTCTTTCATTTGTAAAAAAGTTGAAATGGTAATCAGAAAATATATTTTTAAATGAAAGTCCATTAAAAACCCACAAAATGATCCCTTATCGATAACATTTTAAAATATTTAAAAAATTTACATTTTAAAACATTCAATTTATTATAATTACATAGATAATTATTTTGAAAAAATTACATTGATGGTGAAGTATTAATGTGAATAAATCTTTAAAACATTTAAAACAGAATTTCAGTTAAAGTGCCCTTGTAAATATCATATCATTGAGTTGAGAATTAAAAAATCAATTTATTTTTTATATAATATATAAATACACAAGAAAAAAGTGTAAATACAACATAATATAATCAACATTCAATTCACACAAATTTTTATCAAAATATAATAATGATGTAAATGTGTAAACCAAATAATTGAAATTGCATTAAGAATAACATTACTACTTTGATATTAGTCAAATCATATGCCACATTAAATGATTAATTCTAAAAAAAATCAACATCATTTAAATAAATAAATTAAATATATATCATTTCAATTCAATTATATATACACCTTACAAAAGAATATATGTGTATAACATTAAAATAGGCCTTAACAAAAGAAAATATAGACGAATTCTGTTACCTTGAGTTTGAATCACCATGTTTAATGTTTATCTTCCTAAATAATAAATATATGATAATTATTTATTTTTTTGAGAGACATTTAATATGTATAATTTAATTTAAAACACTTATTATCATGTTATAACAATTAACTTATTATTTATGATCATGTCAGATGTTTTAAATACATTCAGTATTTCATTCCAAAATTAATTTGGTATGATTTAAATAGTAAAAATGGTAATTATAAAATAATCCCCGAAATAATATTCATTAAATTATTATCATTTTTTAAAAAATCTATACTTTTAAATTAGTCCAGTAAGTATTGTAATGAAAAAATTAACTATGTTATAATCACGGATACGGTAGAATCTATGTACGTATGAGTAACATTTTCATTTTTTGATGATAATTATGCAAATAAGATAATTATAATTTATCTTTATATAAAAATCATCATATCAATATATAATTTTAATCACATATATATATATATCATCCATGTGATTTGGTGATGAAAAACGAACAACATCGCTTCGTGGTTGTGATAGTTTTCACAAATGCACAAAAGATAGTATCATTTTTATGTGGATGGAAAGAT
Source organism: Viscum album (assembly GCA_963277665.1). NCBI lineage: Eukaryota > Viridiplantae > Streptophyta > Magnoliopsida > Santalales > Viscaceae > Viscum > Viscum album. Next base: position 268,511,904 of record OY728151.1, on the reverse strand, counting down.
AAAAAATATGATATAATATAATTTATTAATGACAAATATAAAATTAGTATCATATATGAACTTTAATTACATCATTATAATATGTATTAATAGACAATGATTTAAACTGAATTACATCAGTTTGTGAGGCGGTTGTCTACTGTACACACGAGTGATGAATTAATTTACCACTTGATAGAAATGGATATGGATTTAGGGTATGATATTGAAAATATAAAATTTCAGTACAAAATTATATATGAATTATTATTTAATCATGGTTTTAGAATATTTTAAGCAGTTAGAAGAAGAAACAAAATAGAACCACTTAATTAAAAATTAAAACTATTATTCTGGCAATCTATTTTTCATTACACCTTAAGACCCATAAAGATGGTGTTATTCCTATAATATGATCACTATAATGTGGGGAGAGATTGTATAAATGGATTCTAGATGATATTTTCTGAACTAATTTGATTTTTATATGTAATGCTAAGAGAATAATAGGTACTTTTTTATAAGAGAGGGGAATGAACTCTTGGAATTCATCAAAATATTAAATTAATACAAATTAATGTACATTTAAAAATTGATCCAATATGATTTATATAGATTATAGGATTATTATGGTTGAAAAATGAATTCATAAAATGAAATTAATACATGTTTTTATTATTTAATATTACTTATATTTTCTCATTAAAACTTTTTAACGACTTTAAATCTTACCCTGACGACTTGCATTTTTACTCTTTAAGTGATCATATTGTCAATATAAAATTCCATAATAACCATAAATGTATAATTGATTATATGAAATACCTAATAAAAATAATTTTTCAGAGTTTTTTTATTTTTAAAAAATTTTGTATAATTTAATAATATATTTTTTATTTTTAAATATCATTATTGTCAATTTTGACGATATTAAATTCGTGATATTTAAAAAAATGTTATCACAATAATATAAATTACAACAAATTATTCTAAAACACCAGTAACATGCCTACATAATCTATAAAATTTGTGTGTGACACGAATTATTTAAAATTATATTTATTTTAATATTTTAAATATCTTTTATTTGATATTTCCATTAATTTAACTATACCTACATCATTATTTTGTATGCATTTAAGGTAATTATTATATCACATAAAAATTAAAAATAAATTAACATGATATAGAGAAGTATTTTATATTTGTAATTAAAACTTATAGTCAAATATATCTTATAAATTACATAGTATTAAAACTATTATACTTATTAAAATATAATTAAAACATGTTTGACATATCCTTAAAATAAAATACCAAAAAGGGTGTAAATACATTCAAGTGGCTCCAAGGAGTCATTAAATAATTCCAACAAATAATTTAGCCACAAATCCCAGATTAAATCAAAATAGAAATAATTTTTTTTCTAATTTTTAAATATTTATAATATTATTCTTACCCTTAGTTACTGGAGTTACCCTTGACTTTTGTAAAAAAATTAATTTTTAATATACATATTGCACAAAATTTAAAGAGGCATATTTACTAAATTTTTACCCTAGGATTTAAAATATGGAATCCATTTTAAGATATTCTAAAACAAAATTAATGGATAAATTCAATTTCAAATTAATCTTGCAGATGGAATGAGGAAACCAGTTTTTAAAGGGAAAATATTCTAAATAAAGGTAAAATGTTTTATCCAAATTAAATATTAAATTGATTTAAATGACTGAAATAGTTTTAAATTGTCAAGTTTAAATTAAAATAAAAAAAATTATAATTTAACAATAAAAAATATTGATATGAAAAAATATTTTTCAAATGAAATTATTTATTTCTAGCTATTTAATAAAATTATAATCTTGTTGAAAAAATACTAAAATTTTTAAAAAGAAAATTTTTAAAATAATATTTTAAATAATATTTTTATTCTATATAATCATATCTATAAATGTATCAAAACATGATTTAAAACATTTCATCCATCAAAAGCTGTAAAACTGCATTTTAAAGAAATAAAATTTTTAAGTGCCACACTGGTTTTCTTATGTATCATCTTAAGAAAACACATCGATGAAAGTTAAACATTAAATTTAATATATTATATATATATTACAATAATATAATATATAAAGTGTGTTTTTTATTTTATTATCATAATAAAAATGTGAGAACATTTAAATTATTTTCATAGAAAATATTTTCTTTTATTTTCAGAGAGGGTTTTACTTTCATTTAAAACAAATTGATCAAAAAATAATTTATTACATATATATTTGTAAACCATATTTTCATAATTATGCTTTTCATATTAATACACATTATTATAATGAATAGTTTATAAGAGTAAATTTTACATTATAATATTTAATTAATATTTTATGCGTGATGTGTCATATCACGTACGTTATCGAACCTAGTATCTAATTTAAAAAACATGGTTTTCTACACTCTGTAGTAGGAAAATTCTAGTACCCCACCCAAAAAAAATTTCTATTTTTTCGTGAATTACTAACCTCATAGAGCCTTATAAAAAATTTGGTATCCTCTTACAGACTTATTATATTGTATTTTCTTTTAATAACTCAGGATGTTACACATTTCTTCAAGAAACTGATTCCTCTGAAATGATGTAATTTTTCATCATTATAACTTGAGGATTACTAATTTTTTATAAGTCAACAAGAAAGTCGAAATTAATAAAATAACCAAAATAAAATAATTTTGTATGTAGGTTTGGGGATGTGTCCTATTATATAGATCAATTATGTGTAATTTCCATAGTTGAGCACTCCCTAGGATAAAATGTTTTCATTTTAATATAATATGCATATAAATTATAATAAAAAGGATAATGGTCCTTCATCACCCATTTAGAATATTTATATATAAATTTTGTTGAATTTTGTTCATTTTCTAAAAAATGTAACATGTTTAATCAATCTAACATTTTCTATGTTTCTCAATTTTTACCTTTTCATATTTTTTTAAATGTATTAAAATTATCCCTCATAATAAATTTAAAAAAGATTATTACTTATTTTTACCCCTATAATCAAATCCAATTTCCATGTTTAAAATGTTTTCCTATTAATTGAACATATAATATACCTTGAAAAAATATATAAAAAATATATTTTTAAATATTATGAATTCATAATAAAAAATCATATCAATTACTAATTAAATTATGATAATTTTTTATATTATACATTGATACATTATATTTTCATTAAAAAAAATTTTAAAAGTGATCAATAAGATCACCCTTCTGAGGATTGAGGGGACATGGTCCGTTGAAAACATGAGTGACCGGCATGAATTACATGGGAGAGTAGGAAATCCATATCCATACTTGTGTTGAGTCTTAGTGTAAGATTAGATTAATAAGAATCTTTCATAAAATGGATTATGAAAATAGGGGTGGGGAACCATTGAGTGACAAGGGAAAAGATACGTCTTAACATATATGAGATGAGACCCCAGTGATTGTCTTGGGAGTTATTCAAGACATAGAATTTAAATTACATGGGTGGGAGGTTGTTTAATGACCCCATATTTTCATACATAGTGATTATTTGTTAATAGATTAATTATCATTTATCTACAGAAAAAAAAAATTTAGACTAGAATTGATTAGTATATTTAGATACTTGGTGACAGAAATAATAGGTTTATATGTAAACTATAATAGATTCCAATATGTTATTCATAACAAGAACCCTTTATAGACATATCATACATAATATCATTTTTAAAAGACTATATAAATGAATCATTATAAAGGTGGAGATAAAATTTTATTATGGTTAAGAAAACGATATATCAAGGATTACATCAGGATAACATGATAATAAGTGGTTGAGATAACGAGTTTTACATTTAGTAACCTTAAATATCATTTCACATATCACAATATTATTCATTAAATAATTTATTCTAGTTCAAATGATATGAATCATAAATTATTGAATGGACATGATCAATGGGAGAATGGTATTATCATAAGATGCGTTGTTTTCTCATATACATTATCTTATGACAATTTGAACACATATAAATAAAAATAGGTTCACTCATTATCGAAATGAAAATAAATAAGGACCTTCCAGAAACATATATCCAAGAAATATATATCCAAGAATAATGTTATTTATAAGAAATCCATGTCCATGCATAAACATATAGACATGAAAACCAAGTGCACACATGAAATTTGTAAACTAAAATCAGGTTCACACATAACATATTATCCTTAAATGATATCCTTCATTACCTAATACCTTGGTGGAATATATAATTCTAGAATGAAAAATAATATAATGTAAATAAATCATATGTCTTTCACAGGATCATAAAACAATCATCATAGAATACCCCAATGAATGAAAATCAGTTTCACACACATTTAAACATAACATAACTCATGGATAAGAAATGGGGTATATATGAATAACTCATAAAATAGAAATGAGTTCTACAAATAAATTATTATCAAAATAAAAAACCATTAATATAAAGAAAAGTTATGATATCATTTTAATCATATACCTAGTATAGAATATATAGAAATAAGGGTTTTTTTCACTAAATTATATAAATACATTTAAAATATATTTGAAAACAATATTGTGAAAAATACCAATTACACTATACAAATTACTTTTTGGAATCTCAAACATTCCCAAATATTAATGAAATTATATTATTTTAAAACAACCATAAAGAATTGTAAATTATTATTTAAATAATAAAGTATTCACGAACAAGGAAAATATTGTATGTGTCATGTATGTTAAAAACTTTATTTCATTTGTATTTTCTTAAATAATAAAAAGTACATTATTTTGAAAAACACAAGAATATTCCTTTTACAAAGCATTATAAAAATTTACCATGAATATAAATTATTTAAAAAATAATAGTTTAATATTAAAAAATTCATGAAAACTTTTTTATAAAATATGAAGATGGATGAAGAATGATTTTGAATGAAGATAAAAATAAAGAATGTTTTAAAAAAATTATATCAATATCATAATAAACTGAACAGCGTAAAATTAATTTTAAACATTTAATTTAAATAAAAATAGGATATGAAAATTTCAAGATTTTCGTGAGAGCTATATTTTAATATTTCATAATAAAAATTACTATCACAAATATCCATGATAAAAATGATATTGAATCATAACACCCTTACCAATTTTTGTAATAGTTGAATCATAATCAACATGATTTAATTAAACTATATGGATATGTAAATAACTATAAATTTAATAAAAAAATGAAAATATATTCACGGGAAATTATACACCCAACAAAAGGAAAAAAGTTTTGAATATGGCATGAGTCTCATATAAAGAAATGTCAGAAAAAAATATGCAACCACATTGAAAACATTTAAATCCTAATCCCCATTAAAGAATATAATAATATGAAAAATTAAATATTATTATAATATGGTTATTCATTATATATCATGTAAAATGGGTAGTATGTAGAACTCACCAATGAAACTCGTGGTGATCGTTTCATATGTATCACAGAAATAAAATAGAGACATGAAATCCCATACTTCAATTTTATACTTTCTTAAAAAAATAAAATCTCTATTATAAAAAATATATTTATATTTTAAATATATTAAAAAATTCTTATAAAATATATCATGCCATATATGATTTACCTATAGTCTTTTATTATTGATTTTTTATAATTCTTTATTAAAATAACAGTTATGGGCAATAACTATTTCATTTTACATGTATGATTTTGTTTGGTCGATTTAGTCCTTGTACTTTTTTCATGGTTACATCATCACTATAATGTTAATAATTATATTAATATAATATATATAACTTTTACCCGTATTTATATTCATCTTTAAAAGTTATAGATAAGGAATTGGATTAATGAATTAAAAGAGATAGTTGGTCGTACATATGCATGAAAGGTATTTCAATTTTCTCAATTCATGAAATGAAAGAAAGGTAAATATTAGTTATATATATTAGTTTAATGTTCCCTTTTTACCATCTAAATCTTAAAATTTAAAAACATATCGAATCGTATCGTGGATGTGATAGTCAACATGTATACACGAGTGATATTATCAATTTTCAATGGATTTGAATGTAAGAAGTTATATGTGTTTTTAAAATTCCAAAAGTAATTTTATTTAATTAATATGAAATATATATATATATATATATATTAAATACATCATTATATTCATTTTTGAGTGTTGGTGGGGAAAAACAAATTACATTTATTTGCGAGGCAGTAGTCTATCGTACACATAATCAATGATACTGATTCTCATATGATAAAAGAGGATATCTATATATGACCCCCTTAATATAATAACACCTAATAATAATTTATTTAGTAGTTTTAATTTTTTTATCATATTTGAATATGATTTTATTGAGGTGGTAGAAGAAATAGAAAAAAATCGATCTGATATGATTGATACCTCTTCTTTACAAACCTCATTTTACTTGAACAAACATCATTTAAATATCTATTTATAGTCAAAATAGGACCACTATGAAGTGGTAACAGATTTTTTAAAAGAAATTTTTATGTATTTTCTGAAAAATGGCTATGTAATTGAGCATCAGATAGCAGAGTGGTTCTATTTGATAATTGAGGTGAGTGCCACACTTTCTAAATTTTAAATGTTTTCAAATAATTTTGTTTAACTATATTGGTATAAAGTTACCAAAGTAGATAATTATAAAACCTTATATGATATAAAGGTGAAATATGTTTCTACCATAGGAATATATCATGTTTTTAGTTAATTTTTGACCCTTTCATTTCTAGTTTAACCCTCACTAGACTTGTTTTAATGATACCCATGGTTATTAATTTTTTATATTTTTACAATTAATGATGGCAAATAATTTGGTTGGTATTATTATAAAATATAATTTATGATTATTATAAATATTTAATCCATTTTACCAAAATAAATTCTTCTTGGAGGAGCAATTTAACTTAAAATTAAACCCCCACACAGGATGAAAAATTGAATCTCCCAAATAAAATTGTTCAAAAGTATAAATTATTTTAAAATAAAAAATTAAAATTAAAATTATTAAATTCACTAAATGTTATTAATTATATAATAATTGAACTATTTTTACTTTTAAATTTTTTTTAATAATATTAACATTATAAATACTATAAACAAAAAGGTAGTTTTCAATAAAGATCATCATTTTTTCAATATTCATCAAAAAAATATTCTTTTCAAAAAATTATAGAAAACATACTCTATTAATTATTACAAGTTTGTTTAAAAAAATCAGATATATTTTCTATAAGGATAACATCATAATTTTATTTTCTTAAAAAATAAAAATATCATTAATAATAGAAATATGTAATTTTAAATCATATAAATACATTACCAAAAATATGTTTTCATTATCTAAACCCATTATACTTAAGAAAAAAATTTCAGTTATTCCTATTAAAACATACATGTTTAATGGATATGTTATAATGATCATGTATAAATAACATTATTAATTGTATGTTTCTATTCATTAATACTAATTTTTATGTGTTATGTAATGTATCAATTAAATTTAATTTATATAAAGAGAAATGTACTATAATACGTCATGGTTTTATATTTTCCCTATCCCCATTTATAAAATTTATTCCTCAACAGTTTATATTTTTCTATGAAATGAAGTGTTTTATATTTCAAAATTTATTTGTGTAAAACCCATATCATAAAAAGGTCCAATACATCATCCTCTTAAAAATATGGAAGGGGAAGTAAAGTCACGACCCCTCCCACGAGGTCCCGACGTGACTACCCCAAGCCCGCCTTCCATAGGCTAGGGGTTGGTGACTAGCACCTAATGGATTTTCCTGAACAGGGAAGGAATTACCGTAGATATGTCTACACACTCAAAAGTGTCAATTGAAGTAAACAACCTGCAATAGTAATGTATAACCACGAGAGTAAAGTACATCCACAAGTAAAAATGTAAACTGAAAATAGTGGGCCGGAATACAAGACCAATAAACTGATTAGATTGTAAGTAGTTTTCATATATGCCCTAGAGCTCTACCAAGATGGTAGTAGTCATAAGTATGAAGTCGAAGGAGAGGATCTCAAATACTCTCCTCGTACCAAGTTCCACCAAGTCCCAATCCTCCAAATTCTGCCTCAGAGCATCAGTAGTTTTCACCAGACACACACGTGCAGGTAGAGCCTGTGCATGGGTGAGTATAGCAATACCCAATAGGTGACCCTGATACCCCTGAAGTTATCTCGGTAATCCAAAAGAAAAACATCACTAGAAATACAAAGAAGGTAACATCACAAGCATAATCTAAATCATGAAACACAATGAAAAAGAGACTGCTCACTCTTATGGAATAAATTCAATGTTACTAGGATACAGATGACTAATCATAATTCCAGATCATCCAATCTAAAGTATCTCTACTGATAAATTGTATAGGTCACTGTATACAGACCCATATTGGTCGCCAGATGCTGACCTGTACTGATCGCTAGATGATGACCTGTATTGGTCGTTGCTGTTGACCGATATTGGTCATTGGTGATTACCCGTATTGGTCGCTGGTGCTAAACCGTATTGGTTTCTGGTTTCGACCTGTATTGGTTGCTGGTACCAAGGTAGGGATGATTATTCGTACACCTAGGTCATCCCACTCTTCTGTTTCTGATGCTGACCCATATTGGTCGCTCTATTTCATCAAGTCATAGCCAGTCACTGGATTTTCGCATGAAGCATGCCTGATCTCCGGATCTCTCTGATCCTCACATCATCGGCATATTTCAACTTGTATAAAGTCACAAAAACATATACCCTTGGGACTTACCCGGAATAGGGGTCCAAATATGAAAGACGATGCGTCTTTCTAATGCTCGGTCTGTGATGTATTGGCACTTTGGTAAAAAGGGACCTGTTGGATTCATGTATGATCCAACATAGGTCCCACGTCAGACTCCATCAAAACTAACTTAGATTATCTTCAAAGGACCTCCTTGTCAGAAGGGTCTATATTCCACATACGATGCGTCGATCAGATGCATGGTCTATTAGTTACATTTCTTTCAATGAAATGGGAGTTACCACACATCAGTCAAGCCCGACTCGGTCGGGTCTACCGAAATATAGAAAAGGGACCACTTCCCAAAAGGGGTCCCAACTCCTCTGATGACATGTCAAATAGACGCCCAAAACTTCAGTTATGGTCCTTCTTTTATTTGGGGGCCGGTTCGGACTAGGCATGATCCGACTCGGTCGGGTCGGCCTGATGTAGTGGGTCCTGGGGTATACCTGACCCCGCCTGGGCCTTTCCAAAGAAGGATCGGCCTAGTTCACTGGGTTCAGCCCATTGGGGTCTTCCTAGCTAGTTTCTGAGCACAGGCTGCAGTTGGCAAGACCCGCCGACTGTCGCTCGACCCACCTGTGTTTGCCCGCTAGGTTGTGGGTCCTGCTCGGCCTGCATGTGCCCCAGTCCACCTAAAGGCTGACCCCTCCACCCAACTCTCCCTGTGGATGTGATGACGTTTCATCCTGTGTGACCCAACACGGCACGGGGCAGCGATGCCACCTCCTGTTGCGGCTCGCTAGCTGCGGTAGCTGCCGCCGCCGGTGCCTGCGAGCACTGCCCTTCTCCTACGCGGCAGGCTCGGTCCAGCCACCTCTGGCCATTTCCACATGTGATGGAGTGCCACTTCTCCACCGCTCGTGGCTGGTTGCCACAGGACTCCTCCAGCCACCACAGACCTGACGCGTCGGCGGTTGTTTCCGTAGGCCACGAGATGAGATCAGGTGGTCTGTTCTTGGTGTCGTCTGTGCCTAAGAGCTTATCGGATCACTTCCGCCATGACATGACCACTTGTATCATGCTGCCATCGAATTGGGAAAATCTTCCTTAGAGAGAAAAAATAGTGGGGGGTCTAGCCTTGTTCGTTTGGCCTACACCATCAACAATAATGTTAAAGTAAGAGGGAGATAATTAATCATAACATTTTCATAATGTTCAACCCAATTCAAATTACCCACAAAAACCTACTACAAAAATATGAAAATCGAATTGAGGGAAAATTATGAATTAAAAGTCAACCCCTATCTTGATTCATTGAAGATATCGCAATTGTTGACATTTGTCATCTTTTGACCATCATATCTTTCCTACAATGGGCATCATCAATCCTCCGTTCTCCTTCGGTGGAAGGTGTGGCGTGACTTCCTCAGTGCTTCCTCACATGGTGACGTCATGCCAAAACCCCACCCCGAGCACCATTTAAATATGATGGGAAATGAGAGCAACACTTTGAGGAATTAATGAGGTTCATTAATTGAAGTAATTAATGTGCCTCATTAATTTGTGTAATTATTGTGCCTCATTAATTGAAAAAATTAAAGTGTCTCATTAATTACATGTGGGGTGGTTATGCAACCAAAGTGTAAATATGAAATTGACGTCCCATAATTAAAGGTTTGACCACCTACGTGGTCCCCACCATCGCCACTCAACTGGTGGTAATAAATGAAAGAGGAATATAATAAAAATTTATGTTATTTTATTATTTCATTAAAAATAGCAAAAAAATATTTTTTCTACCAACCAACTACTGAAGCACCCCTTAAGTTAATCCTGGTGATATGGATTCAATGGTGCCCTATGATTTTTAATCTGAGCACTAGTTCAAAAGATAGAAAACACCACCCACGCGTTTACTGAACGTACCCAATAAAAATTTCATAAATTCATATCGGGCACACTGGGTATCAAAATTATGAGTCGACAATTTTCAAAGACTCATTATTATGCCAAATAATTTAAAAAAATTACATGGAATTTTCTAGGTCTTTACATTCTCCCCCCTTAGGGATTTATGTCCCCAAAAGTCAAACAAGGTTACACAAACAAAGAGGGTTACCGGGCACACATATGAGCCTCTCACTCCAATGTTCTCTCATGGAGATTCATGTGCTGCCAAAAAAATCCCACCAGAGTAATGGACCACCCATGAAGGACCATCTCCTCTCGATCCTCTCTCTCCACTGAGAATAACGTAAAAGTCGCCCAGTCGTCAATCTCCAGCTCATCATGGTTGATGATGTTATATGGTTCTTACAGGTATCTCCTCAGTTAAAATACGTGGAAAACATCATGCTCCCTCTCCAACTGCGGTGGTAGTGAAAAGTGGAAAGCCACTCGCCAATCCTCGGAAGTATCATAATGGTTTGATAAATCTCGGTGAGAGTATTCCGCCTCGGCCAAAAATCTTTAGTCCCCATCGAGGGGAGACATGGGAGAATATATGGTCCCCCTCCTTGATCTCATTTGGTATATATCACCTATCATCATAGTAATTCTATCAGCTTTGTAGAGTCTTCATCCGCTCTCAGATGGCATGCCCTTTCTTAGTGGTTGATTGTACCATCTCTTGGCCCACAAGTGCTGGATCTCCAAGATCCATCCAGTACAAGGATGATCTGCATGGTCATCCATAAAATGCGTCAAAAGGTGATATACCAATGGTTGAGTGATATCTGTTGTTGTACAAAAACTCCACCAATGGTAGGTGGTCCTGCCAACTATGACCAAAATCATGAACACATGCACAAAACATATCCTCCATGGTCTGGATGGTCCGTTCTACCTGACCATCTGTATGTGGGTGAAAAGCTGTTCTTAAGATAAGTTGAGTCCCTAAGGCCTCCTGAAATCTTTTCCACATGTGAAATGGGATGCGTACATCATGGTCTAAGACTATCGTCGAAGGCACCCTGTGTAGTCGCATGATCTCCTCAACATAATTATGTCCCAATCTCTCTACCAAACCCTTCCCTCGAATTGCAAGGAAGTGGGACAACTTGGTATGTCAATCAATGATCACCCAGATTGTATCATATCCTTTAGATGTATGTGGTAACCCCATCACGAAGTCCACAGATATCCCTTACCACTTCCACTCTGGTATCTCAATGGGAGGGTTCAAGCATATTAGTACCCACTGCTCGACCTTCACTTGTTAGCAATTGAGGAATCTAGAAACATACTCTACCACAACTTTAATCATCCCTAGCCACCAGTAATAACACCGGAGGTCCTGATACATCTTCATCATTCCTAGATGTACTACTAAGGTGGAGGTATAGAACACCCTCAAAACCACCTCTCATAGCACCACTGTTACAACTATACATCCAATGAAAAGGATATTGTTCTCCCCACCTTCAAGAAAATTAATCAAGTGCTTGGCCTGAGGATGTCTAAGTATGTGTAGTCTCACAGTTGCTGTGTCCGAGTTTCTCCTTCCTAAATCACTGAAGTTTTCAAAGGGAAAATACCATCAATTGTAGGTAGAATGTCTAATATCTATCCATGCAGGATATCTGAAGTGAGGATAACTTCTCTGAATCCTCATTCAGTAGATGTGTACTCGATCTCCAGTGAAGTGCGTCTTCCACTACGTTCCCCTTACCAGGAGTATAGGCTATATCAAATTCATAGTCCTGGAGGAACTCTAGCCAACATCTCCGTCATAAATTCAGATCTTTCTATGTGGAGATATATCTAAAACTGTTGTGGTCTCAGTAAAAAATGAACCAATAAACCATCAAGTAGTGTCACCATGTCATCAGTGTGAAGACTACTGCTGGCACCTCCAAATTGTGAGTCATATAACTCTGCTCATGTGGCCTCATCTTTCTTGAGCCATAAGCAATCATTACACCATCCTATATCAAGATGCAACTGAGTCTGGTCCCTGATGCATCAAAGTAAACCACTTAGTCAGTTCCCTCCTCTAGTAACCTCAATATGGGAGTGCTAATCAAACATTGCCTATGCTATTGGAAGCACTGCTGGAATGACTCAAACCACAAGAAGGGTTTCTCCTTCTTCGTCAAGGTATATGTAGGCGATGCTACTCTGGAGAAATCGGGTATGAACCTCTTATAGTACCTTGATTTTCCAAGGATGCTCTGCACCTTAGTATCACTAATGGGTGGATCCCATGCATGTACTGCCTCAATCATCACTAGATCCACTGCAACTCTAGCCTCTGAGATGACGTGTCCTAATAAGTGGATCATATGTTTCCAAAACTCACAATTCGAGAGCTTCCCATATAACTAGTGCTCCTGGAATGTGTCTAGAACTATCCTCAATTGTAATGCTTGCTCTTTATTGGACACTGAGTACACCAAGATATCATCAATGAATACCACAACTAAGAGATCGAGGTTTGTTGGAAAGAACTTATTCATGAGCCCGATGAACACTACTCATGCATTGGTCACACCGAAAGGCATCACCAAGAATTCGTAATGGCCATAACAACATCTCAATGCTGTATTTGGTACATCCTCGCTTCATATCATGAAGTGGTGATAGCCTGATCTAAGGTTTTTCTTTTAAAACCAATGATATCCCCTCAGCTAGATGAAGAGATCATCGATCCTCAGCAGAGGATACTTGTTCTTCACGGTAACATTGTTTAGGCATCATAAGTCCATGCATAGCCTCAAATTTTTTCTTCTTTATTATAAAACATCAATGAGTATGCCCATGGAGATACAATAGGCCTTTAAAATCCCTTCATCTATAAGTCCTTCAACTGTACCCTTAGCTCCCGGAGCTCCGAACCGGTCATCTGATATGATGGTGTAGATATTGGTACTGTTCCTGTCTAGAATTCAATGAGGAAGTCAACCTATCCATGAAGACTTAGTCCTAGGACATATTTTGGAATGTTGTACTCATACTCTGCCACCACCACTGGTATCTATGGACTCTCCTCATCCACCATGTCCAAGGTCAATCAAGCCACCTGATATGCAATCGACTGAACCTCTTCAGCGCAAGTCTATAACGTGCTGCTTTGTTTTCCTTCTCACCAAAAAAATATTAAAATAGCCTCCATCTATGTGTGTAAATCACACTGTATGTTTCAAGAAGTAAATCTATGCATGAACTGCTGATAGCTCATCCATTCCTAGAATGACGTCATAGGGCTTCTATGCTGCTACCAAAAGATCGCATCTGATACTCTCTCCACTAAGAGTCAAATAACACTGTCGGCACCCGTGTCTAACCACTGAATCTCCTAACATATGAGTATCCAAATTCAAAGGTCGAGCTAAAAGCCCAGACAGAATCCTAGAGTCCCTAACTAAGTTCATGACAATGAATGATTTTATATAACCTGTATCGATAAGCACTACTACTAATGTAGAGAAGATATAGATCGTACCACATATCATTTTAGGGACATCAGAATTGTGAGCCTTTACTACCTATAGTTGGGCATGTCCCCAAACAACCACTCCCTGAGCATGTGGGGGACCACCTGGGGGTGGTGGTGGTAGTGCCTAGTGATCATTACCACCTCCCCTTCCACGTCCTACTGACATGCCTCATCCATCGCCTTGCTGAAAATCATGCTCCTTTCATTGCCGCTACCTCAGTGGCCCCTCTACTTTCTACCAATCATCCACACGGGGTGTCGGAAAGTCATGATATCTGTGACCTTGTACCCGTAAGAAAAAAAATCATGCCTTGCTGGTGGATCCATCGGCCTCTCGAGCCTCGCAATTCTGACCCTGTGTCCCCAGGTCACCCTCCGGAAGGTCTAGAATGCTTGGGCTTCTATGTCGTCTGTTTACTTCCAGATGAAGATGAATTTTCTACCCATCATCTGGTAGGATCTCTCATTGTCATTTTATTCTTGTCCATGAATCTCTGCATCATCAAAGCACTCTCTAGAACCTTATCCAGCATCGAGATAATGAGAGAAACTTTTTTAGCCTTGATCTCTTGTCGGATCCCCTGGTCAAAGGTCTGAGCCCATAACTAAGGGTCTCATACCATTTTTGTGGAGTATTGGGACATGTCAGAAACTATCGATGAGTAATTATCCATAGTATAGCTACCCTCCTACAGATGCAGAAGCTCCTGAATACGCATAGAGAATAGTGTCACTGGAATGAACACTGCCCTGAAAAGGACCTCAAATTCTGACTATGGGGGGGGGGGGGGGGGGTTGTCTCCTCATGCACCTGGAGCATCAAGCTCCACCATCAACATTTCTAGCCTTGATGAAGTATAGCGTCCATGATCTCCATATGCTTGATGGGTGTCTCTACTAAGAGAGAGACCCGAGAACCAACTCAAGCCGGTCCACTACTACCTAGGAATCCTTCTTGCCTTAAATTATCATAGAATGTTGTCTTTTGAACTCATGCAATACATTAAACTGTCGTTCATGATCCAGTGGTAGAATCTTCTTCTCAACAGGTGGTGGTGCTGCTGGTATAACACCTAAAGGGTCCATCATTATGAGTGGTCCTTGTACCGACGCCTTGTCTCTCGGTGGTCCACTGTCATGATATCTAACCGGAATCCTAGATGGTTGTCTTCATAGAGGCATCCTGTAAGAAATTGATCTTCCACAATCAACAATTTATACCTGGTGAGTTGTCTAAATAAAGATCAGGAAAACTTTTCAAAACATCAAAAACCAGTGTTTCAATGTATTGAGTCAGAAAATAGAATTACAGGTCCTAGTGTATGGATTTGTCATCCGCCAAACCCACACTAGACTCCCCGTACTGAAAACTGAACTCACGACAATTTACACCATTTCCTCATCAAATGTTGAATCTTAGTTCTTCTGGTATAACCGACCTCCCTCTGACATCACATTGTCACGACACGTCCCACGGGCCCCAAACATGACTACCACAAGCCCTCTATCCATAGGCCAGGGGTTGGTGACTAGTACCTGCATGATTTTCCCAAGAAGGGAAGGCATTGCCTTAGAGAAGTGTGCACACTCATAAGGGTCAAATAAAGTATTCAACCAAAAAAGGTAACGAATAATCAAAATATATCTGTTCAACCACAAGTACAATTGTAAACTGAAATGAGTGGGACATAATACGTGCCCTTAAAACTGAAAAGAATGTAAAAATTTGCCTCATCTTCCCTGGATCTCTTCATGGAGGGAGGTAGATATATGTATAAATTTGAAGAGGAGTATCTCGACTTCTCCCATCACACCAAGCTGCACCAAGTCTAGAGCCTCCAAAGTCTGTATCAAAGCATCAATAGTCTACACCAGACACACATGGGTGGTAGAGGCCATGCAGGGGTGAGTATAAAATATCTAGTAGGGGACCCCAACACCCCCGAAGGTCTCTCAGTAATCCAAAAAGGAAAATATCACTAGAAATACCGCAAATGTAACATCACGAGCATGATCTAAATCATGAAGCACAAATAAAAAGAGATAGCTAACTCTTATGGTATAACTTCCAGGTTACTTGGATAGGGATTACCCGTTATAAATCTAGATCATCCTTTCTGTAATAACTCAACTGCTAACCCATGTAGGTCACTATATGATAACACACATTGGTCTTTAGATGCCGACCCATATTGGTCGCTAGTTACTAACCTGTAATAGTGGTTAGTGTTGACACATATTGGTCGTTGGTGATGACCCGTATTGGCCGCTAGTGTTAACTCATATTGGTAAATGGTACATAGGTAGGTATGATAATTAGTATAGCTAGATCGTCCTACATTTTTGTTTTTTAGGACAAACCTATTGTACTATCTTCTTCATCATGTCACAGCCAGCCACTGGATTCCCGCATGGAGCATGCCTTTTCTCCGGAAGACTTTGTTCCTTAAGCCATCAGTCATATTTCAATCAATGTTAAGTCCCTAAAAAATTATACCCAAGGGTCTACCCCACCATAGGGGTCCCAACATGACAAACTGCAGGTCTATTGGATGCCCTGTCTGTGAGATATGTGCACTTTTGTAAAAAGGGCCCGGTTGGATTCAAGTCTGATCCAACCCAGGTCGAACATAAAACTCCTTAAAAACTCACGTAAAGTATATACAAAGGACCACCTTTTCATAAGGGTCCTTATTCCACAAACGACCTGACGATCAGATGCCTGGTTTGTTAGTTAAACATATTTTTCATGAAAATTTGGTGATCAAACCTCAGTCCGGCCCAGATTGGACGACCTGCTAGAATATGAAAAAAAACCGAATCCAAAAAGGGATCACAATTCCTCTGAAGGCGCGTCAAACGGACACTCGGTTCTTAGTTACGTGTGTTTTTTTATTCAGAGGTTAGTTGGGTATGGCTCTGGTCTGACTCAGTCAGGCCCGCCCGACGTAATGGGTCCCGGGGTCTACCGGTCCCTGCCAGAGTCTAACCCGTTAAGGGTTGACCCGGTTCACGGGGTCTGTCCCATCGGGGTCAAGATAGATAGTTTGTGGGCCTGAGCTACGGTAGGCTCTCTCCTACTGGGTGGGTCCGTCCCGCATCTATCCTGGTCCTCTTGAAGGTAGACCGCTTGACCTAAGTGGCCGCATGGATGTGGGGCCGTTTAGTCCGGCGCGACGTGGGGTGGCCCCGAGCCGCACCACCCATACTTCCATGGCCCGCTAGTGGCAGCTACTACCACCAGAGAAACCTATGGGAACCAAACTTATATTATGTGGCCAGATCAAGCTGACCGCCTCTAGCGACCGTGACGCACGACGTCGTGCCGCCTACCCACAGCCCACAGTCAGTTTTCGTGAGCCTCATCCATCCCTCACTAGCCATTGTCGGCATGGCTTGCTAGCAGTTGTTTCCATGGGCCATAAGATGTGATCTGGTGGTCCTTTCATGGTTTTTTCTGTGCCGAAGGGCCTCCTGGCTCGTCGCAGTAATAGGGGGACCTTCTGCCTCACGCTGTCGTCAAATTGGGAAAACATTCCCAAAAGAACGTAATAAAAAAATCAAGCGACAGAGAGCCAGGGCATTTTTCGTTTGGCACACACCCTCCACCTTAGTAATAAAGAAAGAGGGAGGTAAGTATTCATCACATTTTAATAATGTTGAACCCCATTCAACTTCCCCGCAAAAATCTCCCACCAAAATAGGAAAATAGAATTGAGGGGAAATCATTAATTAAAAGACAACCCCTACATCGATTCATTTTAGATATCACAGTCATTGGAATTCGTCATCTATCGACCTTCAGATCGATTCTACAACAGGAATTTCCAATCCTTTGTTCTCCATCGGTGGATAGTGTGGCGTCACTTCATCATGGGTTCCTCACATGGTGATTTTTTTCCAAAACCCCACCCTAAGAAACATTTAAATAGGAGGGGGAAAGGTAAGAAACACCTTTATGAATTAATGAGGTTCATTAATTGATGTAATTTAAGTGCCTCATTAATTGACGTAATTATAGCGTATCATTTATTATGTGAGGGGTTTCTACATAACTAAGGTGTAACTGTGAAATTAATTCCCCATAATTAATGGTTGGACCTCCTTCGTGATCCCTACAAAAGATTCTCAACCGGTGGTAGGAAAATAAAAAAGAAATTAAATAACGATTTATGTTATTTTATTATTTTTTAAAAGTCGCAAAAACTATCATTTTCTCCCATCCAACTGTGGTAGAATTGAATCTTCCCTTAATTTAATCTCAACACTGTGGATTCAATGGTTCCCATGAATTTTAAAACCGAGCACTAGTTCAAAATAAATAAAATATTGCTTTCATGTTAACTAAATATACTGGAAAAAAAGTTCATAAATTCATTCTGGGCACCATGGGCCTCGTAATTTCATGCCATCAATTTTTAGAAACTCAAAATAATTCCAAACAATATAAAAAATATATTTTCCTGAAATTTTTTAGGTATTTATTAGTAATAATGTTATCTAGAACAACACAGAAATGTGTTTCCAAATACGATAAAATAAATGTGAAGTAAAAAAAATGACAATTTGTAGAAAAATAACTACCAAATACAAATAGACAGTGTTATAGAATATAGTACTGATAATGTTAACCACATTAGAGCCATAAATCACTGGATGGTGAAATACTGTTAATTCATAAAAATTAATCTAAATGTATTCCATTTTATTTCAAGATCATTTTCCTAATGTTATGTTATTATATTATTATCATGATAGAGAACACCATAATCTATACCTACATTATATTATTTATTTAATAATAAAAATTTCACCCCTTATTTATTCTATTATCAATTTCTACTTATTATTAAAATCAAAGGAATAAATTTATAGGATAAATTTTTTTGAACAAAGAAATAACATTGGCATTTAATGGATCTTCATATCCATAAATAAGTAAAATTAATTTCAATATTTCACTAAATATTTATCAAATATAGAAACTGTAGAACACATTATCAAATATAATATACTTATCTCTATAACCTCAATAATAACACATTATTTTCAGTATATATCATTCAATAATAAAATAACGCCTAAATTACACAAAAAGATTCTAGAGTAAGTGTGAAACCCATTAATAAAATTTATCTGATCACATATTTATAAAGGGTAAATTTAAAAATTATCTCTGAGTAACATCAATCACTCTTAATTCCTCATACCAAAATAATATATGTCTAAATTGGGAACTCTCTGTGATATGCTAACAATCTCCCTAAATAAATTGAATTACTATAAATAAAATTATTAAAATTTTCATACATCCAAAAATTAATTCAAACAAAATTTCATTACCGAATTGTTTAATGTTCTACTTATATAAGTAATATAATATTTCTTATTTAGTGATCTTATTCTGAAATATAATTAATCACTGAATCTATATCCTATTCAGTAATTATCTCCACAGATTAATATTTACCTATCATCATATTTTTTAGAAAAATAAATTTGATACTAACCAAGAAATTATGTAGGATATTGGTAGGTATTTCAATATCATATCTAGTAGGTTTTGGGTTCAATCCCCAGGACCATGTCAGATACGACCAGTTGCACTTTTTCAATAACAACATTAACATAATCCTTTTAACATCCTAATATATATGATGACAATATCTTGAAATAACATTAATAATAATTGATTATATAAAATGTAATGTTAACCAATACCAATTAACATTTTAACTAACATTAATCATTAAATAATACAACACGTTGAACATAAGGGTAACATATATCTTATCCCAATAAAATATCTCCAATCATATTAAAATACCATCACATAAAACCTGAAAATTTCTGCATGATAATTTGAAATTTTGATCATCATTAAACTCCTACACCCATCATGGTATCCATAACTAATAATTTATTCATATTAAAGATTATATTTTCCTCTAATATTATGCCAATAATTATATGATTCATGGTTTTTATAAACAAAATAACGTTTGTCAAAGTACTTCAACAACTTAATTATTGAATCCCAATACATAAGTACTTAAACCCTTTTATATATTAATTATTGATCTAGGATTCAACCATTTAATGATGGAATGAAATCAGATAATTTCCATGTTCCTCACACATAATTCATTGAACTCCTCAGTAATTAATTACTCTATATATTTAATTTCCATCCAAAAATCATATTCATGATCCATAGAGTCATTCATTTGAGTGATTCATCCAATTTTAAATGTGTATAAGAATCTGAATATTCTTTACTCTATAGTATCCACCAATAGATCTCTCAAAAAACACTATCCTTCTCTTTTTTGGAGATTCATAGGGTCAGTTAAGGGGAAAATTATTAATCATATATCATGGAAACTATTTAGGCATAATCATATTATATTTTCTCCCATTATCATAAATCTTTGTTTCACAATATTTTTAAATTTTCAATCACTTTTAATTTTATCATGATTCAACTAGGTTCCATCCATTGACTACAAGCAAATAGAATAGTATTAGAGACAATAATCAAAGTAGGAAATAACATAATCTTGAAAAAAATAATCTGTATGATTATGAACCATTAATCCTTCTTTTCAATATATAAAACCTTATATTTATCCAAGTTCATTAATGGTCTTCATCTATTCAAATCATTCATGATGGTTTATAAAGTGTTTCTAAATTTTATAAGACATATCCACCAAGTGTTTCATACAAGGTTTCCAGTAAGGCTATTTATCTTTCACCATCTGATGATTGAGTCAAAACCCAATGGAATTTTTTTGGAGTCATTACCCATAGGTAAACATATTATCTCTCTCCATCCACTTGTAATAACTAGATAGAGATATAATTTGATTGAAACAACCTTTTTAATCCTTCAAAAAAATTAAATTACATTTTTCTATATATAACGTTATCAATAGTGTTATCCTTAGGGTTCCCTCTAACTATTTATCATTATAGTTCAAATGGTCTAGAAAACATATTATCTGATACTAACATTAAAGACGATTACTTTTTAAACATTGGTATTAAAATATAACAGATGAATAATTTTTCTTTTCAGAAAAACATGCATGAACTATAATTATTTAGTGTTTTTGGGAACATAGATTCATAAAAAACTAGTTCATATATAAATTATATCATCTTCCACTATGTTCTTTGTAACTCTAACCCATTATTGATATACAATACATAATAACTTTATTCATAACCTAAGGAATGGATACCTATGAAAGGGTGGGATATGATTCTCAGTAAGGGTAAATAAGGAATAAGTCAATGATCAAATAATTATAACATGGGCATAAGAGTATAAGAACATTGGAATTAAATTTCAAAACCATAACCTATACATTAATGATCATAATTATGAAATATGGAATAAATATTAGTAGTTCACATGAAAAATAATAATAAATGGATCAAATAACATGATCCCAAAGAGTATAACATTAGAATATGATATATATTTTTTGGGGACACATATTCTTATAACAATATAAACATTTAAAAATAGAAATAAAATAACTCATTTTGATAAGTAAATTAAATCAGACCATCTTATATATGCATGGTCATTAAAAATAGATCCATAAATAATCATATGGACATAAATTATGGGTCCATGAATAAACATATGGACATGAAAACTAGGTCACCAAATGAAAATTTTAAAAATAAATTAGGCTTAAACATGAGTTTTTTACCTCATGAATTATCCATATTTACCCAATGCATTGTAAGGATATATATTTCTAGACCCACTCATCACAAATTAAAATCATGAATATGTGTGACTCAATATCAAAAAAAATCATTATATCATAACCCAAAAAAAAGAAAACTGGATTCATAAATATTTCATCATAACATTACTCGAGGAAAATAAGTAGGTTTTATAAGACTAAACAATATCAAAAAATGGTTTTCATAATCATATTGTCATCATCATCATAAATAATTATAGGAAACAACATGGATAATTTATTTTAAATCATATCCCTATTAGGTCATATGTTTAATCAATGGATGTTTTCATTGTTGAGTAGGAATAATATTAAATGATTGTTGAAAAAATTCATGAAAAATACCCTTTACACTTCCAAATGCAGTTTTTAAAATATTACTAATTTATAAATATCATAGAAAATTAAATATTTTAAAATAACCCAATAAAAGTTTAATGAATATTTAAATTATTGAGTGGTCATGATTGAAGAAAATATTATTTCTATCTTTTACATTAAAATAATGATTTCATTCAAATTTATATTAAAAAATAGAAATTCATTCATTTTGAAAATAAAAAAAGATTATTTTTAACATCATTTAAAATTTTAACAGTTTTAAGACGTTTTTAAATAATTGTAGAATAATATTAAAAACAGTCTTGAATTTTTATATTGGTCAACGATATAGAAAAAAATGATTGTTAATCGAAGAGAGAAATAAATTCACTTTTTCATAAAAAAATTCATTCATATTCATGAAGGCATAAACTAATTAAAATGAATGGAATAAATTTAATCTCTTAAAATAACTAGAATATAATAAATATTTATGAATCTATTGGGGTATAGATCATAATATTTCATCATCAGAATCATAATTACAAACAAACTCTATAAAACATGAGATAATATTATAAAACACTTACCACATTGGAAAATTTTGAACCATAATCTCTATAAAATAAATAAGTACATATGGATATTTAAATACACCAAAATATACCCATACTAATCGTATAATAAATTTCAAGGTAATATATAAATAGTATGAAAGAAAAATGTGGTGAATATGTCAAGTGTCTCCTAGAATTAATCATAAGGTGAAAATACCTTATCAATATAGAAATTTTTTATTCATAGGCACCATTAAATAATAATATCATACGAAATATAATATATCATAAAATATTTTGATTGATGATATAAAATTTCAAATTATTTTTCTATACACAATACTGAAGAAATAATTTCTGATTATGGAATATGTATCTAGGGAAAAAGGGACTATAAATCAATTACATTAAGTATCGAATTCCATTGCACACATTTGAACCTCTTATATAATAAATATATTTTTATTATAAATTTATTATAAAAATATTCTCATATATATAATTAAATATATGTTATACTTATTCTCTTTTATCACTCATCTATTAACAATACATAATTATAATCACCGTTTTGGGTGATAACTCATTTGTTTTTCATGTCTGTTGTAGTCTGGTGGTTCTATTCCTTTTAAATTTTTCTTAGCTACATTAAAAATATAATTTTTATAATGATATAAATATCATAGATATTAATTATAAACATATATAGTGTTGTGTATAAATTTTTAATTTAAATAAATTCATTTCACTGTTCATGGAGATGGTTGGGCGTACAAATGCATGAACGATGTAACCACTTTCTCAATGAATATAATTAAAGATATTAAAATATTAATTTAACTACACAAAATCATTTTTATTTCATTTATATCCTATATATTCATTAAATATATTCTTATTACCATCCTTATCAAAATAAAATGAAAAATATATCACATCACATCGTAGAGGCGGTAGTCCACGCGTACACCGATGGGAGGTTGTCATTTTAAAATTTCATTGAAGGTAATATAGTATATGTAATATTATAATTAAAAAGTATACTTATTAAATAACTATCATAAATGTATATGGAATCCATTATGACATCAATATAAGAAAAAGTGGTGATGGAAAATGTAATATGTCATTTTGTTAGGCGCTAGTCCATCATACACCCGATTGATAGTTTCATTTCCCATTTCATGGAAGTGAAGAAGAATTTAGTTTACTTGATTAAAATTACAAATTCTAATTATATGGTATAGACTTGTTTTATTATTTTAAAATAGTTAAAAGATAATTGATGTAACTGTTAGAAGAAATAAATAAATACACAGCTATGAAAGATGCCACTTCTTCAGATAAAAATTTAGTTTACATGAAAACCCTCCTAGTGGTGTATAATAATAAAAATATTGAATCTATAAATAAGGAATAAAATTAAGGATTATATTTTTATATATTTGGGGTTAACAAAAAGGATTAGGATTTTTGAAAAGTAGAGGAGTGAGGGTGTCCTTGTGTAATTGAGTTGAGTGAGACTCTTGTAATTTTTCAATGTTTTCTAATAATTCCTTGTCACCTTTATTTTCAAAGGGACTTAAAATGGATCACTTTTTAACAATATATGAGACAATGTCTATATATTTTCATTAAAAATTATGTTTACATGTTTTAATTTTATTTTGAGCCCTATCATTTTAGTTTAACACCAGGTAAACATATTCTAACCATAAACAGAGAAATTAATTTTTAATATTTATACTATTCATCTAGAAAAACATTAAGTTAAATGTGTTGTATAATTTTAAATATAATTATCTATAATATCGCATCAATTTTATTAAACTCAATTCACATATGTAGAATAGTTTAATTTAAAATTGATCCCACAAATGTGATGAAGAAGTACTTTTCTAATGTAAAAGTATTTTTTAGTATATGATGTATCTATATATAAAACTAAACATTTAATATATTAAAATTTCTTAAATTATATTAATTATAAAATAAATTACCTAATTTTAATTTTAAACATGTTTAAAAAATTGTAACTTCGAAAATGATTGAAATGAAATGATAGTTTTCCATAAAAAACATCATTTTTTACTATTTATTAAAATTGTGACCATTCAAATAAATTATAAAAAAACAAAATATAATTTAATTTTATATTTTTATTTACAAAATGAATATTTATATTTGAAATACATTTTCATTAATTTTAGAAATTTATTTTTCTAGTTTTTTATAAAAAAAATAAAAATCATTTTTAAGGAAAATTTTATTTTTGATCCATGAAAAGTCATTAGTAAAAACAATATAATATTTATATAAATACTTTATAATTAATTTTAAACATATGGATATTCAAATTTATATTAAAAAAATTAATTGAAAGTTTATAATGATTTTGTTTGAAAACTAATATTAATAGTAAATTTTGATTCACTGAAACTTTGTGGTGTGTGTAGTGAAAAATATCAATGAAATAATGATTATTTAATGAAATATATTATGAAATTTTTGGGTTTTATTGGCCAGTTGGGTGTCATACCCAGCCTATCTATTATAAGTTTAGATGAAATCTGATGAGTTGGGATAATACCTTGGTAGTGAGGATATGAGTGGTGAGAGGCTTGGATTGTTGGGAATGGACAATGAGATCTTTTTTCGGTGTATCCTTTGTCATATAATGTAACTATCGGGTGAATTGAATGATATTTTATAAATTATTTGAGAATATAGAGCGAATATAGGACCCTTTAGAATCCTTATATGGTTAGATGAGATTAGATGTGACAAGGGCCATGTTAACGTGCATATAGTACCATGTAATCATCTGATGAGTTAGGTAATAGCCATCATGCCTTATTTTCCTAGATTTTATTTTTACATAACATACCTAAATCATGGTGGGGATTTTTTGGTGGAATGATTATTCCATAAACCTTATATTATGGTATCTATGATATTTTTAAATATGACTTTGGTCGGTGTACATATAGTAAGTACATAACCTGAGTGATAATGTAGTGGTTGTAGAAGGGGTTTTATGTTTGATTGATAAGGAATGGATGACTTTGTATAGATTGAGAGGTTTTGGTTTGATAGAATATATATTACCATACAATAACATTATTATAAAATTTAAGAGCATCTCTCTAGTGGGTCTAGGTAATGGTATAATGTGACATGAGGTCGATAGAGCATTCATTGACAGATCAGGTAGTGGGTTGGGATGTAGACATATAATTGTGCTAGATGTCTGTGGGAATTGAGTCATGGGTTAAAAATAAACTGTTCAACGAGTCATAAGGTTTGGTTTTGGAATCAAGGATATAGAATAATTCCATTAATGTATTTCAAAATATATCCAAATTAGTTATTATGGCGTTTAGGTGGAATATTTATCACTTTATGACTCGATTGTGTGTGTGTGTGTATCATTGAGTTTCATTGATGTCGAGACAGTACACTTTGAATCTCTATGTATGTTCATTTTATTATTTTTGATCATTCATACACATGAATATGATTGTGTATATTATTGTTGGTTGGTGAGACCCTACCGACTTTTATCATCAGGCTATGTCCAGTCATCTTAATGTGTTTATAGAAATTATCTATGCATTTCATTTTAGGCTTATGGTATGTAAAGGATTGAGATGGGAAACTAGATAGGTATTTTGAGAAATGATTTTTGTGGATATAAAATGGACTTTTGTCTGGTATTCAGGTATTATATATTTTAATAATTTTATATTTAAGACCAACATGTAGGGAGATCAATTGTTTTATATATTGAAACAAAATTTGTTATTTTACATGATTGTATAGGGTCTTATGTGTGAAATGATGTTTACTAAAGTTTATGATGATTAATTTGTTTTATATTATTTTTATTACTCTAATTCCAGGGAAATGTCTCCCGAATACAAGGAGTATTACATCCCATATTTTCAGAAAACTGTAGTTTTTAAGGATCCATGGTTGTGTACATATGGCACATTGGATCAAACGTGATATAAATATCGATTGATAAAAAATAGTTCTTGTGAATTGTGTTCTTTATTATTTAGTATTATTGTATATTGGTGGTATTGAAATATTTAGGAGCATTTAATATATATTATATTCATGTGTTGATAGAACATGTTACCATAGGGTGTTCAGGTTACCGATTTGATTGGATTTCTATATTTGGTTTTGGATTTTTTGTTTATTTGATTTTCCCATGGGCAACACACATGGGTTATGGAATTATGTTTTGTTTTGTTTTAGATATTGGAACATTAATAGAATTCCCTTTTTTGGCTCATATCCAATTGGTATGATTCCTATGTACATGTATTAAATTTAGTACATTGGATTCACATAACATATAAATTCAAACATAAGGAAAATTACTAAAAAGAGGTCTGAAAATTTGATATTTCAAAAACAACTAATAATGTGTCATCCAAAAATAATTATGGTGCAATTATAATTTTTTTAATGTAGTGTATTTGCATTAAATGGATAGTAATGAGGATCCTTGGAGTGAGTTTTTCCAATAATTCAAACACAGATACTTCACTAAGGGTATTAGGTAGACCCATAATGGGTTGGAATAAGAATTTCATACTCTACTGATGAATTGGTTCTGGAATGGTATTCCAAATGTGTTATATGTGAAAGGGAACTTTTATCCCAAATAATTATTTAAATTCCTTGGGACACCATGAATTTAAACACTCAGAACACTTTAGGAATTATAGAAGGAGGATTTTTCATGATTTTTGGGTGGATGGACCAATGGTTCTTATTATTCACTTTTAGCTAGCATGGTGGGATCACGGGTTGAAACTTATCATCCTTATAAATATTCCCATGTTGTATGTGGATTTGGGATTATACATGGGGTATGATATGTCCCAGGTTCATGGATTTGAACTATGTGTTTGGTGAATAATATGTGGGTTAGGAGTGTGAGGCTTGGTTAAATGGGATAAATTCATGGGTATGTGAGTCAGGATGTGCAATTGAGTTACACATAATCATATATACATTGGATTAGGGAGAGACATAACATAAATAAGAGAGGGAACCTATGACTAGGATCTTAGGCAGTTATTATTCATGATGATAGTGATCATAGATAATATAGTATTAAAAAGGTACACTGTGCAATGTGTAGTTGTCCGCTATTTTTGTGTGATGGCTGGTTTGGTTCAATATCAGTGTACAGGTAGTGTACCGGTTTGATAAAAATGGATTTGGTTATGAATGATGTTAAGTAGTGTATAAAAGGTGGTTCTATGATGGTTTCAGATTGTGTTAACACTGAAAGTGAGGATACTAGTTTTTGTGTGTGATTGTAATGTGTGTGGTGGCCCAAGGTGTCGGGTGATAATGGAAGATGTAATATAGTGATGTGAGGTAACATCAATGATGGATTAAGGTACCATGGCATTGTCAACCCGAGTACAGTATTTTCCATGAATTTTTAAGTGGTATGATTTTATTGGATGACTTGAGATATAGTGGTTCATGATGAGTGACACACATATGGTGATGGTACCCGTTTTGGGATGGAACTCAAGGAGAAAACTAATGTAATCAATTTATTGTGGGGAACGCCATAAGATATTAAATAATGAAATTCATGTAATTTTATGAATGGGTGGTGGATAATCTTTGTCATGGATTCTTGGGTATGAGTGGGATAGAATCAAAAGATAATTTAATTCTTTAATTAATGAAGCATGGTTGATGGATTTTTTTTGGTTAAGGGATTGTTGTCAATGATACTCTTATGGTGGGGAGTGAAATATTTTTCCTAAGCAAATTACACTCTTGATGGAAGTGTCATGTAGGTGGTGAAAATAATCACTAAACTATTAAGGAAACACTGACTAATTGTGTATGAAATTATTTGTTGATATTTGGTTCCACATTGATAACTAGATTCGTAATTTATATTGGGTGGTGGTTGGAGTATGTGCATTATCATCCCACTTAGGATGTTTGATCCGATATGAGAAATAGTTTGAATTATTGTGAGATAGTTCACTGAGTTGTAGGAGTGTAGATAGTGAAACAATCTGGTGGTACATCAATTGACACACTCCTAGAGTCTAGTCAAGAATTTTTGTTGATTTATTAAATGATACCACCATGTCTCCCATTATTAATGAATCCTGATTGGGTGTTGTAGTTACACATCATTAGATGAAAATAAGAATTTGTTAAAAAAATGCACAAAGAAAACATTACTTTTGGTATTTCATATATATAGACATGGTGAAGATAGATCTATATTAGGAGTGTTTTTAAATAAAATTAGTAAAACATTTGACTATTTTAAGTTCATTTTTAGTTAGCATTTCTTATGGTGGGGGGCACTAGAGATTGGAATCATACTCTATGAGTAAATTCTTATAATGGGGAGAACCATCTGACTTGGGTTGAATGAATTGAATAACGATTTTGTTGTTGGTAGAAAAAGAATAGGTATGAACCCTCATGGTTTAGGTGTCAGTAACGAGCGAGTGACTCATCTTCTTGTTGTTATATTTTTGGTTTTTAAGGTTGTGAAGAGGGATTGGGGTGGAAATTCAAATATAGAACATGGATGGTAGATGGATAATTTTTACCATGGTAGGCCCGGAAAATTGTTTCAAGGGTTACCTTGGATTTTTTAGGATGATGATAGTTATTAGGGGGAGTATCTAAATACATATGTATTTTGGGTTACATCGTGTTTTCAAGGAGATTGGAATATGATATGGTTAATGGTTTGATATAATAACCAATGTTATGAATTGAATTTAGATTAATTTTATTTCCTAAATAATTTTTTTTGGATGTGGTTTAGGTTTGGAGTGGGGACCCTAGGGCTTAAGATAGTTTCATAGAAGTGGTACGGGTGGTTGGGCAGCTTCATCATCTACTCACAAAACCAGAGAGTATTGAATAGTAAGACTATGTGGTGGTTTTGAATTTTGTTATAGGGTTAATATGGTAATATTAAATTCCCTTCCCCTATAGTTTTAAGATAACCAGGTGTCTTGGAAGGTCTATTTTTCAATCACCCTCCCACGTTCTTCCCCCTTCAATCAGCATTTTTATGTGTGATTTAGGTGGAACATTTTCAATAACGTATGGTTAATATCACACTCATTTGATCTATATTCTCCATCTTCATCCATATTCTATAAATTTTGTTATCAATTTTTTTTGGGTTTTTTAGATGATTCCACTAGATATTGGTGGAATCATCCTACTATGACATGAATTTGTTATTACATGAGAACATGACAACGTGATATGCCATCTATACGGGGTAGGAAGCAATTTTAATGATGGTAAATCCCCTGGTGATTTTCTAATATATTTTTATGAAATTGTAATTAATATTCTATTAAATTTCTCATATTGTTTTGGAATTTTTTGTATCCTACAAATTGGATTGTATTAAGAGTAAAACGCACCTAGTTTCTCTAAATTTCAATAATCGATTGGCAACAGTTGAGTAATTATGAGTTTTTACTATATTGATAATAATTAAATAATTAATCATCAATTTATATTATAATATCTATATGTTTCTTATAACTTGACGTGTTTTTTGGAGTGTGGGCGATACATGTTTGTCTTGGATATTTCTCCATAGAGTTTATAAATGTGTTCTCTTTTGTATTGAGGTATGTGGAGCCTATGATTCAATTTCATATGAATTTATATTTATGATTGTTCATTATTTAATTATACATGGGATTGGTCAATGGGTATAAAGAATTATAGGGCCCTTAGGTGAGATAATGTGGTGTCATTTAGAATCCTAGAAAAAATCATCTACTCATTGGAAATTTCAGTTATTTGCGATGACAAAAAACTATTTCACTAAGTGGATAGGGCCTCATTTGAGAGGATGATAGACCTTTCAAAAATTCACAGTTGTGATATTATACGTGGGATAACCCTGGTTCAGTTCATATAGACATTGGGTAGGTTTGAATGCATTGGGGTTGTTTGGTGATGAGAGAGATTAGTGTGTATCTCATGAGTGATTATAAACTCTATTTAGAGGCTAATAGGGAGACATTATTTTATTTTTGAGAAATAAGAGTACATCATGACATAACATAGGATAATGGGGATGAGTTTCTACCTGGTGAAAACAGGGGGATCTACATTAATAAGTATAATATAAGATCCAATCGAGAACCAATGTTGTGTGGTTCATGGAATTTGGATAGCTTGTGGGGTTCTATATTGGTGCAATAATACACTTGTTTAGGATAGGTTTTGGTAGAAAATGATTTCCTGGGTTGATCCTTGGGTGGTTGGACCAGGAGTGATGAGGGGCTTAACAAGGTTAGACTAAAAAATGTGGTCTTATTCATAGGAAACTCTGTGTTATAATGTCCCTATTAGGTGACAAGTGTGATATTGTATCAATGAGAATGAATTTGGATATTACGGAGAGAATAGTTTTTTCTATATTGGGTAAGTTCATATGGGATTTAATGACGGTATGGATTCTGAGAAACTAGCACCTTAGGAAAAATCAGTGAGTTGTGTGATGTCCTGTGAGTCATGTTCGATTTTCATGTTATTTACATGAACTAAAAAATCCTAGGTAATTATGATATAATACATTTTCATATATTCATTATTTATATTTTATCGAGTTATATTCATTAAATAATATAAGGAAATTTTTCTCTCAAAAGGGAAAATGTTTTTATTTCCATCTAATTTTGATTTTCATGAATTATATATATTTATTTAATATTTAAATTCCCAAATAGTAAAATATTAATTTTAAAAAAATAATCATATTTTTTAATTTAAAATTGTAAAATTATCAAATGATTAATTTTTTAGTAATTTTCTATATAGGTTTATTTTACAATGACTTGAAAAATACATATTTTTATTGAACGATGTTTTTATTTTAAATATTTTACATTTTAAACAAATATTTGGATGTAGTTTTAAAATTTAATTTTATCATTTTCCTTAAAATTTTCCATTTATGGTTTCATGTGAAATTTTATAGTTGATTTTATTATAAAAACATTTTTTGACGTAATTTTTTTTAATAAACCATTTTTGTATTGTTTATTCTAATTAATTTTAATCTAAATTAATCCACTTATATGTTTTGATTTTTGAACATTTTTTTCTATATTTTTAATCAACAGTAAAATTGTGGTACTTATTTCACATTAATAATTGTTTAATATTAATTATAACCATAGTAAATTGTGTTACCACTATAAAAATTAAATCAGGAAATCAATGTTAAAAATTAAATGATAAAGTCTATAAAATGAGTTAAAAAGTTTATTTTTTCGATGAGTATATTTCACCCATACTAATATACAATTTTGTTATATAGAATTTTATATCCTTTTGAATGACAAAATGATATTTATAATATTTTATTTAATAAAAAGTAAAAAATATCACACTCTTATTATTAGTTAGTATACTATTTAAAAATAGTGATTGTAGAAACATATAACCAGTTATAAAAATTATTTGGAAATTTAAAAGTTATATATTTATCATTATATTTTATTTTTATCTTTTAGTGAAAATAATTACCTTAAATTAATACACAACGTTGAGGATGTAATTATTCAATTAATGGAAAAAAAAGAATGATATTAATAGTAATGAATTTTGAGATAAAAAATATTATCCATGAATTTGATATATTAACATTAATTGTTATAGATTTATAAAAAAAATTATATTTTACTCATTTTTTATTTCGATTCAAATCAATGTAACAAATAGGTCTAAAATTGATATTAATGATATTTAATAAGAAATAATATCTTTATTAAATGATATAAAATCCCTAAAAATAATATATTCATAATTTTGACTATGATTTGATTTACAATATCAATCATGATCCATATATTGGTATATTATTAATTAAAAATAATTATTTTATCCCTAAAAATGTAAAAAAAATTATCAACATTGTTTTTCTAATAATAATTAAGGAATGCTTAAAACAAAAAAGATATGGGAAAAACAAATCCAAATTTGGTGTAATTTTAAGTTTATGAGTTCATTTAGATCGAAAAACATGTAATATTCAAGATAAAATTGTTTGGAGAAATTTTTAATTTAAATATACTTTATATTAACTAAATATGTTAAGGAATTCCTATTGTTTCCCTCCAATATCATGTAAATGGGAACCCCATCTTCTCATTCATTCACACTGAAAAAACAATTATTAACCAATACCTACCTAAATTCATTTCTATAATCCATCCCATGAATATATAGTCGTTTTTATACAACTTACCATTCTTGTCTTAAAGTTGTAGGGAATGGAGGTTATTTGAAGAAGAGGTATTATTTTTTGTTAAGAGTTATTTAATTTTTTCATCCAACACTATAAAATACTCCTTAACCGTTCTAAAATAATATAAACAGTCTATTAAATATACAAATATGTTATTATTTTAATCTAATAACCTATATTCATCTCTATGATCCATCAAATTGTAATGGAAATCATCATTTTTGTATACAATGGAATATCATCTCGCAACATGATATAATTCATTTCCCATCACTGTCTCTAATAACTAGTAAAAATGATGAAATTATTGTATATATATGATATGAGTAATATATTTTTCATTAAGAAAAGATATTATATAATTTAATTTTGTTTATTTCCATTCATTTAAATATGATAAAGTCATTTGTGTGTACATGTGGAAAACATCTTCAATGAAGTGATGAGATTAATTTTTCCTCACCAAATAAAATGGGTGATATTGATAAATATAAATAAATAAATAATATTATATTTATGTTATTATGAAAATTTTAGTAATAGAAATCAAAACATTCCATATTTCTATAATGATCATTGAAAATGGAAACATTACTCATGTGTATTTTCTGGCTGCCATCTCCATGATTTTAAAATGGATAATCTTTATTTTAAATCATTTATCATTATGGAAAAATTATAATTGATATCTAAAAATGATTATTATTTCATAATTATTATTATATAGATTATTCAATACTGGACTCCTTGACAATAGTCAACATATTAAATCCATTTTGGACATATTAAATTAATATTTTCAAAACCTCTGATGAGATTTTTTTTAATTGTTAATTATATATTGGTAATAAATAAAATATAATGAATAATAAACATGAAAAGGTTCATATGTAAGTAAATAACTAACACAATTTATTATTCTGGTAGATAATGAACATAAATGATGATTTAGACTCATGTTATGGTACTTTCTTTCATAAACCATCATTTAATATTTCCCATAAAACACTATTTTTCATCCAACCCCATATAATTTAATTAAAAAATTTATTTGATAAAGGATTTCAATAATATAATATTATTATTTCAAGTTATTTTTACCTTCATCAGAATAATCATAATTTTTTTAAATGGATTATTAAATTTTATTTTCTGATTGAGTTATTTTTAAAATGTTTTTCAACAGTATGAAAGGAATGTGTTTTTAACATATTCTTCATCAACAAATTTCCTAACTACTCATACAAATCATTTCATAGAATTTTTATTTTCAACACAAAATTTTTCATTACAATGTAAACTTTTTCCTTCATAATGGTGTATTTTTTTTGTGTTTTCAAAATAGAAAATTGTATTTCACTCAAGAATAGTTTTCCGGTTTAAGATTTTTTGTGATATGATTATTTTATGGGTCTTGGATACTATTTATGAGGTTGTTTGGTTCCATTTTTAACCAAGCCTGGGTGAGCCCATATATTTCTCTAATATATTTTTCTAGGGGAAGAAGTTAACTAGTCTGGTTTCTCCTAAGTGATTATTGGATTATAATGCAATGTTAATTCCATATATAACTGTTATGGATATTTCAAGTGTAACATCAATTTCTACTCCAATCACAACCTTTATGGTTATTCCATGGGTATGTAATAATGATATGAAAATGATTATTCATGATACCTATATGATTTATTTTTTCTTGAAATGTGTTTTCATGGAAATATTATGATTTCACATGGTAAATAAAATTATAGACTACTTCATATGGTTGAAGATT
The DNA here is from genome assembly GCA_963277665.1 of Viscum album. Lineage (NCBI taxonomy): Eukaryota > Viridiplantae > Streptophyta > Magnoliopsida > Santalales > Viscaceae > Viscum > Viscum album. The sequence continues at coordinate 268,476,932 of OY728151.1, read as the reverse complement.
ATATCTTTATGAATTATTTATTACATGTTTTCCATCATCTAAAATAAACCATATGATTTTTAATTTTTCTTTTAATAGTTCATATGAAATGTTTTATGAAAATATTTTGAAAAAGATGATTATTTACCAGGGATGATAATTTTTATTTTAGGATCAATGATTACATCTGAAAAGAATATTTTTTTAATAATTAGGAAAAAAATAGTTTAATTTTTTTTTTTAGTGTCCCTTCATGAGTTTTCTATGATGATCCAAACTTTAAAATATTTTTCTTTATGTTTTGAGGTTCATTTGGGTCATGGATGATTTTATGTTCAAAATTTCTATGTTGTGTTTTGAAGTAAAACATGTTGTATCATATGAAATTGGTTTTTTTGGAAAATTAATATAGAATTTAGGTTTCATATTTTTATTAAATGGGTTTTTTTATAATAATTATGACTTAAATATTTATATCTCAAATCATAAATTATCTTTATGAATATGATAAATTTAATTCAATTTTAATGACATTATAATATGTAACATTTAATGATGGGTCCATAGAGTAGGTATTAGACATATTTTTAGTGAAATTAATAGCGATGATAATGTAAATGGATTAACCTTTAAATATTTTACATTTATTTATTATTAAATGATATATAATTTCATGATAACCATATTTTTATTTCTGAAATTTGTCTGCTCTAAATGGGTTTCCATAGAGAGAACATGGAAGTTAATGTATTATGGATCCAAGGGGACAATATCATTCTGGATAAGTGACCTAGTTGGTATTGTAGTATATAATTTCATTTGTGTGATGTATATGATGTTGTATGAGTTAAATGTTATTGGTTTCCATGATAGATTTCTCCAAATCAATAACAAAGAAACATGACGATATGCTAACATTATATGAGGCAAAATCCTCTTACATTTAATAGATCTTCTATCCTTGATATAGATAAAAGATGGATTATATGAAAATAAATGATATTCAAGGTAATGGGATGTTTATATCATCAAACTTTATTTCCATCCTTTTACCATTTTGAAGGTGAATCAGATCAATGATGGAAAATGGTTAAGAATACTAAATAATGAGAACAAATTCATATATTGTAAAATTATGATTTTAAGAATATATTCATTCATAATTATTTTCATAAGCTATTTGAAATAGGATAAAAAATAAATTCATGGATTTGAGGAAATGTTTATACATTTATTAGATGAATATTATAAAAACATCACCTTATTGGAAATATAAGATCTAAATTGTATCTATGATGATAATTGATTGATGGATTAGTTTGACACCAGATTGAACCAGTGGAATAAAATTTAGTTTTATTCCAATGAATTCAAATTATTTGACAATATTATGTTATGATTCAATAAGGTGGATATGGAGTATCACTATGATCATGTTTACATAAAAACCAAGTATATAATGACATCCAGCTAGTAGAAAAATGAAAAGAATGGATCAAAGAAATCGGATGGTAAAAAACTAGTTTATAGTTTGTGAGAGTTATGTTAATAATCACAATTTTCAATGAAATATGATGTATTTTCAATGATTCACTAATATAAATATGGGGGACATTGCACATATGGTAAATTAAAAAATCATGGTAGTGATACTACAAATTATTAGAAATAGATAGTATGAATGTTTTAAATACAATGAAATAGGTTTTTATGAAGCATGAATGTTTGAAGAAGAACATGAAGTATTGGAAGTATCCCAACTATAATATTAAGGTGTGGTGAAATCCTTGGTAGATACATCATTATATGTCGATCCATAAAAATTTAGTATTTGTAATATTAATTGTTATTCAGATTTATTATAATGAATTATTTGATTATTTATCTCCACATTCATTCATTTATGATAAATATTTTGATAAATATAAAATTTTATCACTAATAAAAAATTACATAATTTATTATAAAATAATAAAGAGGATGTATTATTTTAAAAATAAATTATAAAAATTATCATATAATTGTCTGTTGAAAGAAATTACAAGAAAACAACATTTTATTTCCCCTATTAGAGTTTGTTATTATTCTTCGTATATATATCCTTTCTATTTACCATTCTATGATAGATTATAGCACTAATGAATTTATTATGAATAATTATTATTTTAATATAATATTTAACCAATACAATTTATAATATATCAGGAATTTCAAAAACATATAAAAGATGGAATTGAGAGTTATCTTCCATATATTTTTGAGAATAAGGGAACATTATAGATTACTAATATTCTAATGGAAAAAGAATAACTAGATGTTTTTAATGCTAATTTCCCAAGTTCTATTCCTAATTCGGATATTACATTTACTATTGACTTATAAATTGATGGTAATCCTTGTTCAAAATCCCCTCATTGAATCGATCAAATAGAACATATTGAATTGAGAAAGGACTCATAGGAGATTCTTGATAAAGGGATCATTCATACTAGAATATCACCATGGGTTGATCCTTTTTTTTTAAAAAGAAAGATGCATCCATGAGGCCTTTCATTGATTATAAATCATCATATAACATCACATTTATGAATTAGTTTCATTTTCCTTAGATTTATTATTTGTTTTACCCCCTATAGGGAGATAAATATTTTTCGATGGTTGAACCATGGTCTATTTATAATTATCTAGAGTTTAAGGAGGATAAAATTCTAAAAACAGTGATTCCCACTAGGTACATGCATTATGATATTATGGTAATTCCCTTTGGGTAAATGAATTCCTCATTTTTTATTAATATTAAGTGTAGATAATTCAATGAATATTTGAATAATAATGTTTTTATTTTTATTAATGACAAATGGAATTATTTAAAAATAAATAAGGATCAAGAAAAACTTCTAATGACTATTTTACAAATAATGAATAAAAACATGTTATATGAAAAAAATTAGAAAATTAGGTATTTTGGTTACAACAAATATCTATTTTGATCCTACATAAATCAAATTGGTTTATGAATGGCCAATAAAATCAAATGTTATTGAAATTCATATCTTTATTGGTTCATTAATCTATTACTGGTAGTTTTTAAAAAATTCCCTCTGTTACCTGGTAGACTGGGTTTGTGAACTCATAGGTGGTTAAATTAATATTGAAAGAATAATGTGATGATTGTTTTAATGAACCTAAAATGTTTTGTGATTTCTCTAGTTTTGGTATTACCCTATATGAAAGGTGAAATTTTTCATCTACTATGATGCTTCATTGAAGGCACATGGTTTTGTATTAATGTGGAATCATCATATAATTTATTAGGAATCACTACAAAAAATTCCTCATTAGTTAAAAAATTCAAAAAATAATCTAGATTAATCATTAGGGGTTATTATCATTAACTACATTGATTTTTCATTTATATGGAATGTAGTATAAAATATACACAAACCATAAAATAATTTTTATACATTTACTCAAGAAAATTCAATATGAGGCAGAGGATATGGATATAGTAGATAAATGATTTTTATTTCACAATTCATTAGCATCTTATATAATAAAACAAGGTAGTTGATGAAGGAACATACTATATTATGTTTTTGATGAAGGAAAAAATTATTCCTTGGAGTTTTTTATTAACGAACATACTCTATTATGTTTCAGGTGTTAGTTTAATAGTCAATATAATAATGAATTAAGAAAGGCCATAAAGAATACAAATACTTATTGGAAAAGCTAAAGTTTGTTAAAAATACCGTGTTTCCTAAATTTAAAATTGATAATGATTCTGTTTTGAGATTTAGAAAGACATTCTGTGTGCCATTTTATTACATGTTTAAGAGTGAATTGTTGAGTGATGCTCACAGTTCCCAAACATATGTTCATCATGGCATCACTGAGATTTAATGAGACAATCGCTAGTATTACATGTGGGATAAGAAGATACGATAGTTTTCTAATTGTACAATGAATTTTTTTACTAATATATAGCTTAATACAGAATGATAATCACTAAAGGGAATTCCTCAACATTTTCCTATACAGAATTGGAAATAAAAAATATATAAATTGATTTCATTTTTTGAATTCAAAAGACATCGTGAGGTGATAATATGATTTTTGTTATTTTCTATTATTTTACTAAATCTATTCAATTCCTCCCCATTTGAGATAATATTTATTTATATTAACCTTCTCGATATTTCCATTAATAATATTTATGAAACATTGACTTCCTCTTAACAATTTATATGATCATGATACTAGGATCACAAAAAATTTTATTAGTGGACATTAGAAGTCATTAGTTAATGAAAAACATTTCATTATGGAATTTCATTCTCTATTTGATGGATATTAGGAATGAAAAATTAATACAATGTATTTCTTTTTTATGTTTTTTCAATAGTTTACCATGTAATTTAGATCATCATATTTCTTGTAACTCCATTGATTTTAAAAAAGGTATATATCATTTTTATGATTTAAATTTCTTTGTTTGGACGTAATAATTCTTCCTAAGGGAGTCAGAAATGACTCAGGGGTGTTAGGGTATTGTCTTGATCCCAAATCCTAGAAATTTAATGATATAGGCTAGGTCACATGGTTATTAGTCAATATTCCACCCAACCTACACATTTTCTCTTAATGTGAGGTTACAGGATGTAGGGTTCTAGGGTCTGCGTTATTTTTGTTTCGAACCGTGCGACCATAGGAGAAAGACCATATGGGCCATATACAATTTATTGTAGCAGAATGTTTCATTGGTTGTGCATGGTTAATAAAACTATATACATAGCCCATGTGATGGCCTTCTAGATTAGTGTCTTGGAACATGGTTTTGGGAACCCTATGGCTAAACCGTACACCCCTCCCAGATAGTGTGAATTTAAAGGTTTTATATTGATGAATGTTTTAACTCAAACTTCATTCTGGCTCCTTTTTTCACCATCAATTTAACCCTTTTTCTCCTATATGAACCCTCCAACTTTTAAACCTATGTATCTTGGAAACGCCTCCATTTTAAATCTATTTCACTCAGCAAAAGACTTGTCAAGAATATAGATTAATTTTCTTCAATACCCTCTATTGTTTGTCAAGTTACATCCATCATATGGTATGTTATCTCAATGAAATATTATTTAAAAACATTACTAGGAAGTTGATGCTTTCTTCAATATCTTATATTATGTATCCAATCAAGTGATTAAATTGGATTAGAGAAAAATTATAAGAATAAGGTTGTTGGTTAAGATTTTTTAACATCATTTCATTTTGTTATATAATATAGTTTATTCTTCCATGAGACAGAAAATTCCGGAGTCACCTACTAATGGATAATTATATTTAATTGGAGACCTTACCATAATTACTGCAATTGGATATACTATAGAATCAACCCCTTTCGGTGATCTCTTTGTTATAAACCACCTCAATTTGTGTGATTCACCATTGAAGTTTAATTTATCCTTTTAATTAGCTTATTTCAATTTCCTTGAGGTTTATTTCCTCATAATAAACACCTTGCATTATATATTAAATTTATTAGGTGTGATAAACCATACTGTAAGACATTGTAACCCATTATAGAAATTAAATTGTTAGACTAAGTGAATTGTAAAGACCTAATACTTTACCCAAGTTCCATAAATGGTTTTTTTAATTAATTGAATCAATAAACATTAATATTATGATATAAATACAAAATTAGTTTATTTTACCATAGTATTGAGGTGGATACAAGGGGTTACATCATAAGGACCCCTTTTATAGACTCTTTTTATATTCTTATTCAAATTTATTAATGTTTTGTAAATATTCTAGGAGGGAAAATTACTATTCTTGGGAAGGGTTCACCATTCGTTATCTATTTTTCCACTAGATAAGTGAAATTGGTTCCCTGTAGAAGTCCCTATGGATAAACCTAATTGAATGATGGTTGTACCTGGATATGAGGGAGACTTGGGACCCTATGTGAAAAATGAGGGACAAACTCAATGGTTAGTTCATGTTGTCATTACACCATTATTGGAGTGAAACTTGGGACTTCATTAATGGGTCATATTGATGGAATCACCTGAAATTATACCTATACCAAGCCCCATGGAAGATACATGGAATTATTTTGGAATTTCAATGGACATTCTTAGGTTGACTCTATATATTTTGATAAAATGGGTTAATATAATTAAAATTAATGTTTATGTATTTAATTAAATAATGAACTTTTGGTTTTGTAAATATTGGGGTATGTCCTCAAATCCAAATAAAAATCATAGACATAGACCATTTTCTAAAAAAATATATCCCTCACATTACCTTCATAGGTTTTTATGTACCATACTCACATATATAAGAAAAAGAAAGTAGAATTGGATGAGTGTCCTATTGGAACCCAGTATGGATTATTTTTTTATATATATAATAGTGAATTTACTATTTATGGTACATTTTTTATTTTATACTTAATGAGATGTATTATTATAGTTGCAATTGTTGGTGGCATACTAGTATTTTATCTCACACCCTTATCCGACATGTTCTGCAACCTGGGTAGACTTTACAGCTGCAGGAATAAATAAAGGTAACAAGAATTCATCTGATGCAAGATATTTAGTTATAGTATAGAGTATGGGGAAAATGATAGATCAGATTCTTGATATACTAATCGTAAATGTTTTTGGCCTTTTGAATATTTTAATTGTATTTTTTATATATGTGTATCCGTATGCCTTGAATATTCATTTTTTATTAACAAATCATCATAAAAATATATTTTTATTCATATTCCACTTGTCTTCTCATATTTATTTGTTTATTTCTATTTTTTCCATAACTGTATATTGTTTACTTATTCTTATACTAAAGTGGGACACCCGTATGGACATAGTGCATTATTCTACTGTTTCTTATTTTTTATATTTTTTTTCATTAAAATATGATCTTTGAGGTCAAAGTCTACCCACAGACATGCCTTAGGACCTCTCTACTAGTGGGCAGCCTTTGGAATTTTGGGAGACACATTTGGGATATTCTGGCCAGCATCTTAGGGAACCACTAACTGGAATCCATTCCGGTATTCTATAAAGTGGTATAATTGGTTTTTTTCATTTTTTTTTGATGATTTGGATTAAAGAGTAGAATAAGATATTGGATTTTATTAAGGAGAATGTTCTTGGGAGTAGTAACAACACATGAATTGAAAACAAAAATTAAATGGGTTGGTAAATGCTATTATTTCTTGTGCTTTACATTTTCATGTATTTCACCAATGGGTGATCCACTTTCTTTGGGATTTTATTATTATTGAAAAAAAATTATTAGCATTTTGTGATTTCATCCAACATGTCCCTTTTATATGGGTGGAATATAGAATCATGAATCATACTAATCACCATAGGACATACATTTAACACATTATCACATGTTATATTTACTTTTGGTGGGTATTTCCTTTATTGCAAGTGCTTCTTGTGGTGCCTCATTCTTTATTCCATGAAATTATTTGGTTATTATATAAATAATGTTTATATATTTAATTACATGAATAAAAAATATAACTAACACTTAATGTTCTCACCTTAACCAAATAGTGTAAACATGAATAGGTTAAATCATATTTCTTAGATAGTTGTTTATGGCACTTTGGGGAATGAAATATTTGTTTCATGAGACCGAACATATTATGTATAGGATTAAATAGACAGTGCATTAAATTTTAAAATGTTTATGAGCCCTATTAATTAGAAATTGTGATCCATCTAATTCAACTATTTAATGAAAAAATAATTTCCTTATTGGATATAAATAAATTAAAATGAAGACAACATTTATAATGAAATGGACCCTTATATGTGTTATGTAATACCTTTTCCCTGACCTAGCCATGTAGTGAGTTTTAGGTTGTTCCCCCTAGTATCCTTTTCCAACCTTTTCTAATCACCTAGGACTAGATCATGGAGAAGGCTAAGTGTTGTAATGAGTTATATGCTGTCATTTCACATGTAATTATTTTCCACTTACATTATCTGTTAAAAGTCTAATTTGATGAATTATAATGGAAATTATAGATATATTTTGTATGATGACCATATTATATACACAAATAAATTGGAGAAGAGAATACTCTGGAAGTGGTGGGCCCCAAACCACCCATAATACCTCATGTTGAGCAACCTAAGGAACCTTTTTCAGATCCTCCATAGTGTTTTGATGTCTAGTTCATTTGAATACTTATTTTATTTCATTCAGTCAGTACAGTTTTGTCCTTGACATTCCCCTAATATGGTAGAGATGTCATGGGAGTTCAAAGAGTAACATCCTCAAACCTCCTAAGGGGATGGTGGACCTCATGCTGCTGAATCCTGACTACAGTTCATTATTTCAATTTTTTTACATCAACCCCAACAGTGGAGGGTCATTCTTGCTGTCTATATGTTGTGTGAATTCAGAAAAAATTTGTTGGAAATTTTCACTCAAGATGATCAACATTAGGGAATTCATGCGGAAGGCTTCTAGATATTATTCTATAACTAAATATTTCTAAACAACATGAGAATTGACCACAGTTGGCAGTTCTTGAAACTTTAGTATGGTATAAGGTTTGTGATGGAATTCTTATCTCGATTCACCGAATTATAAATTCTCATATAGACCATGTCCAATGATGAGTTGATAACATTAAGGCGATTCATGGATTTTATTTCATATGCAATACTATTATAGGTGAATGTGTTCTGAATGTCCACTCTTTCGAAGATAGTGAACCAAGCCTGTACCACTGAGAAAAACATAAGGGAATCATGTTACAATAAATAGGGTATATTATATTTTACTTCGAGTGGTAGTTTTCTAAAATGTATGAATAAACATTTCGAGGTTACACATGGGGGATGTTTAATCCATTTATCATGAATAGAAAACTATTTGGGTGTCACCAGTGTGGCATGCCAGGAATAAAAAATCCCCAATTTACAAGGAAGGTGATCGAGTGTAGGGATTATGGTAGGATGGGTCACCTCCATCTTTTATAGTTATCCTTTCATCCATTTCCCTGAGAATGGGGTACTATTCACCCACCACTTTCAGGTTCCTGTGAAGAGACAACACATCATTTAAGGGGTTTTCCTTCTATACGGTGATCATAATGAGTGGGTGGTCATGGATAGGAAGGCTAGGCTTCAGAGTTTCAGCGTTGGTGGAGTTGACATACTTAGGCTTCTCAGACAACATTTCAAGGTCCTAGTTTAGGCCAAACATATGTTGTGTAGCCTATTACAGAGGATCATAGTCTGTGGACTTCTATGGTCAGAGGTCCTATTTAGGTTTCCCCCACTTTTTTATCTATTGTGTTTGATATAGGTGCACACACTCTTTTCTATCTATTAGAACAATGAAACGTCTAGGCATAATAATATATTACTACAGTGGTATTATTATTGTTGACACATTGTTTTGAATTTTATATGAGGGTATAAGTAATTGTAAGGTGTTACACCTTGAAAAAAGGTGGGTACCATTTTATATGGAGTTTCATTATCCTAGAGATGATCAACTATGAAGACATTGTCGATATGTTTTTTCTGACTCCATGTAAATCCTAGGTGGTCAAAAATCACAGTCAGGTTTATTTCCAATAACATATGGGTAGTACATATATCCATAAGGGATAAAGTGATCCTTATGCCCATTGAAAAAGAAACAAATGTACTGGTCTAGGCGAGGTGAAAACTTAGATAGTAAGTCCATTTATAAGGGATTAGGTAATGTGATTTGCATAATTTCATCTTATTATTGATCATTTTAGGAAAATATTTCTGGATGATTTCTAAGACTTACCTATTGGAGAGAGGTCGAGTTGTCCATCAAGCATGCCCAATGTGCAACACTTGTGTCTATTGCTGTGTATAAGAGGGAACCTACAAATATCTATAAATTCATGAAGAAGCTTAATGATCTTGAGGCTAATGGTTTTATCTAACCTAGCACATCACAATGGGGTTCACCTGTCATTTTCACCAAGAACGTGGATAGTACACCTAGATTGTGTGTGAATTACCCTGTATAGATCCAACCTATAGTAAAGAACCAATATCCATTTCCATGAATATATTAACTCTTCGACCAGATCTGTGGTGCAAATGTTTTCACCAAGGAATATTTTATGTCAAGAAACCATAATATTCTATTGAAGAAATTTAAGATACCATGTACAATGGTATATAGAGGGTATTGATTTCATGAGTATCTGGTCTAGCCATTCATTCTGATGAACATTTTGGTAGTCTTCTTGGCTCTCATGAATCGTTTTTTCCACCTGTACATTGATTCCTTTTTGTGGTCTTTTTAGCTTACATATTAGTGTATTTTTATACTAGAAACAACCATTCCTACCATCTTGAGACCATTATATGTACACTGAGAGAAAACAAACTATATTCATAGCTCAGTAAATGAAACATTTTTATTACTAAGGATCACTTTTACGGGACGTATCATATCTATTATATGCATATCTATTTACCAAAAGGTGGATAGAGTTATGGTTTCGTGGGAACAACACTTGAACATATTCGATATATGTAGATCTCTATGTCTGGTAGGATATTTTATTACATTCATCAAGGAAATATCACATATGGAAGTGTTGTTTATGGGATTAAAATTGAAGTTTATGAAATTTTATTAGGGTGAAGATTATGATATATCCGTTTTGTAGATTATGGAAATAATAAATTCAGTGTACATTCAAATTATTCATTAGCTAGTAACAAGTTGTACTCTTTTTTGTAATGATTCATTGACAGACTGGGGTTTTGTTATGATATAGGTTGATCAGGTTGTACCACTACTCTCTCTCAAACTAATGCCTCATGAGTGAAATAACACTAGGCATGACCTCACGCTAGTAGTTGTGGTTCTTGACTTATGTTATTAGAGTAACAACTAATTCAATGTGTGATTCATTGTCTACGAGAACCTCAAATGTCACAAATACATTTCCACGTAATGATACATGGATATGAGGCAGCATAAGTGGGTGGAACACCTCTACTATTTCATCATTGATCATTCATACACACAAAAAAAGGGAAATACCATATCTGATGATTTGAGCTGTAAAACTCTGGTACAAGATGTCAAGGAGGCTAGTAGTGAGTGGTGGTTGATGCCCTTGATATGTTAGATGGATATATTGGTTTAGGAGTAGAACATGGAACTAGTTTTAGTAGCTCTAAGAGATTAATCATCCATTTTGATGCGGGTATGAATTAGGTAGTTATCTGAATCCATGGGTCTTATATTAGGAGAGAAAGTCACATGTGAGAACTCACCTCTGGGATGGGTTATTAATGGAAATGAAACCTTTCTCTTTCATGGTATTTTTGGGAACCTTATGATATATGGAAGAGGTTAGGAGGGAATATCATGCCTCCATTTAAATAGTTCGTTATAACTCACCAATATGTAGTGAAACATCTCCCTTTAGTATTGGTGGCAATGTATTATGAGGAAGATTGAATGCTTTATCATACAGTGTTTCACCATGTATTCAGTGACTGTATAGAACCAATGACCTACTAGACTTTTGTAGCCTCTCTCCATTCTTGAGTGGAAATGGATTGATGTCACCATGGACATCATGATTGTAACAGCCCAAGATTTTATGAAAAATATTCTTTTTCATTTCACTAATGTCTTGTGTTGTACGCTACACCAAAAGGAGCTTGCACAACACGCATCCTTGACTTGCCTTGCATTACACGCAATCGCGACCTTCCTTGATAGCGTGTGTAATACGCAATACCGAGTTTCACTAAACAACGATATGTTATTAAAATATTATTAAAACTAGCCGTTATGAATAGTAATAACCACTTATTGAAATTTTGTAAAACTTATTTTTCAAAATGGACTTCATTTTTGAATTCGGGATATCAAAATTAGTTTAGGATGAAATTTTGGCATTGTTCTGAAAAACGTCAATTTTTGATGAATAGTGAAACTACTAAGTGGTAGTTAAAAAAACAGAATTTTTTCATAAAACATAATTTTACCGCTTCTGTGAATGGAATTTCAAAAATCCGAGAGACACGGTTGATGTCATTAAGTAAAATGTGGTTCAATGAGATGAAAATAATTTTTGGTGAATAGTAACTTTTTACTTTTATTTACCACGGTTAAAAGTAAATAGGGTAATTAAGGGTAAAAATGATATTATTATTACCCTAACACATGTTCTAATTCTATTGGACAAGTGTAATTCTACCAAAAACAATCTTATTAATAAAATATGACCACTTAGGCCCACTTGGATTAGATTAGGACATTTATTATTAATTTATTTAAAGAAGGGTTAAAATAGTTAAAATCTAAGTTTAATAAGTAAAACATTTTTAATATGGGGTTATACATAAGATAAATTCGACTATAAATATTAATTAGAAAGATAAAAATATTTACTACATAATGGTATTTTATTTCTAATTTTTAGACATCAAATAATTTAATTTATTCATGTCACAAAGATGATGCAGTAATTATCTTATTAATGAAATATTGACATAATTGATGTTATAAACACCAAAATAAATGTAATTTGAGACTTTTTATGAATACCACTAATTTTCTAGGTTACTATGATATATTATAGTTTATTTAATCAACTTTTTTTGAACATATAATTCTGTTATGACTTTCACAAAAATCATATATCAAATAGTGTCAAAATTGACACAAAATAGTTTTTAAATCAAATATTATATTAGTAATTGTTATTTTATTCCTAAATATCTATGTTTCGTCCAAATTACTTATATAAGGATATATATATTAATAATAAACAATTTGGGGTTCTTTTGGCATGATATAGTAAGTGTATTAACCATATAGTTTAAGAAAACAAAAAGACACGGTAAAAGTTAAATTATTAAACTTATACTTAAATATAATTGATAAGGTTAAAATAATAACCTAAACTTGTCTAAATCCTATTGGTTGATAGGATTTCGACCCATACACACTTTAGCTTCGAAATAAGACCCTTTGGAACCATTATAAACCGATTTTGACTTTAATATAAAATAATATTTTGAGATATTCCTAAGGTGCCCCTCTCCTCCCTTATAAAAGGGAACCTCCTCCCTCTCTTCCTCACACAAATTTGAGCACTCAAGCTCGGCCAACCCCTGCCAAAATCCCTTCTCCACTTCCCTAGTATCATCCTAGAGGTTCTGGTCTTCTTAAAAGACCATCCTTAGTTCTTTAAGTGGAGGCTAAGAAAAGGCGCGTCAAAAAGAGGTAATATCCATTACCGATCTTTTTCAATTTCTTTCTTCTTCAACTTCTTCTTCTTTAGTTGTTTCATGATAAAGTAATAACATAAGTATTTCTTATATACTGATATGTTATTATAAATATGAAACAACTCTAATTAACCTTCTATCCATCCTACGGAAAAAGTAAATCACCGCGCGCGCGTACGTACGGAATACCGTCTCCACGCCGTGGTGTAATCTATTTTCCGCCCCCACCTTAATTGGATTGGTATAAAGGTTTAATGAGTAACTATATATGATTATTATAAATGATATTGATACTGAAATAGTATATATACACTTCAACACAATTCCACGACCATGGGAACGATATCATCGCTCGTGCGTACGTACGGACTACCGTCTCCACGACGCGATGAGATTCATTCTCAATGATTAACCATTAATGAATGATTATAAAGTATATATAATAAGTACTAATGAAATATATGACCTAATAATGATACTGTAATTATTTATATGTATGTCATCTACTTAATTCCATTCATTTCAATAAGGAAACGAAAACAGCGTTCATGCGTACGTACGGACTACCGTCTCCATGAACGGTGTATTTCTTTCCATTTACTGATTTATTATATATGTGTATTATGAATATATATATAAATAATGTTTTATATTCTGGAATTAAGTAGTCATGATCTAAGTAATCATATGAATAATTACAAGTTAAAAACACGAACGACAAATGAGACGATTTTACCCAAAATGCTACTTTAACATGAAATTACAAAAGAACTGGTAATATAAAGTCATAAGTGGACAATATATGATATAATAACAATGAATATGATTCTGTAATAAGTCAATAACATTATTTAAATCATTATACAGGAGGTTCGGACACTTACAAAGCAAGTCGGACCTAAGGTAAGGGAAATATCACAATCTCATTTTTATCCGAGATTGTTTATACTTTAGTATTTACTGGGGTGTATTTTATCATCCACATCCATATTTCCTCAATATATAATATAATTTTCATCCACCTACAATTGTTTAAATCCAATTTTACCCTTCGGTGAGTTATTAGTAAAAGATATGAAAGGAATCTTTTGTCGTTTTTCGTACGAGGTACTTTTTTGACTTTTCCGACAAAAGTACGAGAAAAATGTTTTTTTAACTTATACGGCATGAATGGATTTTTAAAACATTCATTCCAAGAAACTTCCTTTACAAGTTTTCAAGTTTATTTTTAATCAAATTCTTTTATTTTAAATTCGTATGACATGTTATGAAAGGAAAAATGTTTTTGAAGTAGAAAGGATATTTTCCTCAACAATGGATTTCAAGTGTTTTATCAAAATTATTTTCCATCTAAGATAATAAAGGGTTATGTTTCTATCCCTATTATTACATGGATTTGATTATGTTGTGATGGAAATATTTTTATGAATTCCTTTATCTTATATGAATTGTTTTATGATGTCATGTTGTTTAAGAATCCCATTTTTATTACATGGGTTATGCAATGATGTATGATTTATGATTTTGTGGAACACATAAGAATGATATAATTATGAGATGGGTGAGAACTATATCTCCCTCAAATGAATTGGGTAAAGATTTTATATATCATGAGATAGACATGGATGGAATGGTAGGTTATACCGGTTCAGGGAAACAGGACTGAAACGAGGGTTACTCGATTCAGAAAGGGACTTTGTCCACTAAGATAGTCTTGGAAATGAGTCTTCACTAACAAGAAATGATTCTCTATGATTATGTGTGAATGCCACAAAGTTTCATGTTTTAGGTTATGATTATTGTGATTACATTTCACTGCCATGATTTATCCCATGTTATGAAATTATGATCTCTTTTGCAGGTTAAGATTTCCAAAAGTTATGTGCTTGTGTATATGATGTGATTGATATTTCTTTTGTTTACCCTTACTGAGCATTTGAGCTCACCCTTTTATGTTTTATTTTCCCCAGGATATAAAAAAGGGTTTTAGGTAAAAAAAGGGAAGATTTTTATGGGAGATATTGAAGATCTTTCACCACGATTAGAAGATTATGTTCCGAGTTTCCAAAGACACTAAACTATTACGATCCTTGTGTGTGTGTTTTTTGTTATGTACTAAGTATTCCTCAAAAGTAATGTAATGTCCATGTACGTCAGGCTTCGGGTCTCTACAGTTGGTATCAGAGGAAAGGTTTAGTCAACATTTGGAAACTAGGATGCGAGAACTATAGTGAGATCCCTAGAGATATTTCTACGGTATGTCTAGGGATGTCCCTAAGGTTAAGTATACGTATAGGTTATAGTAATAGAACTATGCTAACGATCATAGAATTAATCCTAAGATGTTAGATATTTAAGGTACTCCCCCTTTATTATGTTGTTTTCCCTAGCATGATTTTTTCCTCTCACACTATTCTTTTTGGGTTTTAGACGATGGCTGGAACCCGAAGGAACCGTGTTGATCAATGCAATGGAAAATGCAATGATTGTCCTCCTGAACAAACAAATGTCATGGGAGATGGAGTGAAAAATCTTATTGCTATCCTTAACTAAGAATCTGGACTTCCAAATGAGCAGAGAAGGGAACAATATTCTATTGAGTCCTTCATGAGGCAACGTCCACCTTCTTTCAGTGGGACATCCGATCCACTTGTTGCTGAACAATGGATCAGTACCACTGAAAAGATATTTTAAGTTCTTCAATGTTCTGAACATGATAAAGTCGTCTTAGCAGTATATCGTTTGGAAGGAGAAGCTGATTAATGGTAGAATCTTATCAAGAATACGAGGCCAAGAGAAGAAATTGAGTCCATGGAATGGGACGAGTTCAAGAACTTGTTTTTCAGTAAGTACTTCCTCGTATTATTCGAACAAAGATGGAAAAGGAGTTTCTTGAGCTGAAGCAGAAGGATGATGAATCTGTTGGTATATACGAAGAAAATTTTAAAAGACTTGCAAGGTATGCATCTGGCATTATCATCCAACATGAAAGTAAAGTTGATCGATTTTTCAGTGGCTTAAAACCAAGTCTTCGAAGGGCATTAGCTATAAGAGACTTCAGTAGCTATAAAGAAATTGTGCGTTGTGCTATCAAGGTATAAACGGAAGTTAGTGTTACATATCCATCTTATGGTTTTGACAAGAAACGAAAGATGGAGTTCAAGGAGAAATCTCAGAATAATGGTGAAAAGAAGATGAATGTTTCCTTATGCACAAAGTGTGGAAAGAAGCATGGTGGAGATTGTCTTAAAGGGACTAGAAAATGTTTAAAGTGTGGAAAAGAAGGTCATCGAGCAGCTGAGTGTCGATGTAATGGAAAAAGGGTATATAATGATGTGAATAAAGCAAAAACTGTAGAGAACGCACCACCAACACTTCAATGATTCAAGTGCAAGGAAATGGGGCATTATGCTAATAAATGCCCTAATCCAAGGGTTAGTGATGATCGACATGAGCAACCGCTTAAGGCAAAGGACAAAGGGAAGTCACATGCGATCACTATTGGCAATGTTTAATATGAAAACGATGTGGTTGAATGATTAAGTGTTTATGTAATGGGATTCCAAAATAATGTTGTATCATTGAGTATTGCAATATTTATTGATGTGGTATTCAAAGTGATTGAGATATTTTTTGAAAATAAGATGATATGCCCATAATGAAGTGAAAACGGGAAAATGAAATGTTTAATAGTATTCATGAGCTCATGATTGATATAAGGACTAAGTGATATCATGGTTTGAGTATATAGAATTTTGAGGATTTTGGTATGTGGAAAGTGTTAACTTTAAACTGCATTCATGTTTTCACTAAGGTATTCAAGAGAATACATGATTAAGGACTTTGAATGATTAGAATGTGACCAACAAGACATATCTTTTGGGGATCGACGATGGTGTTAAATCTCTGGTAATCGTTTTCACTATGTTGTGAGAGTGGATTGCAGTATTATGGATATGCCTAAAGATTGGAATGGATTATGTTGGACATAAGTTAGTATTGTTTAAGGATAGAAGTTATCTCGATGTTTTTGATGGGATGTTATAGTAATATAGTTTTAGAAAAAGGACAACTTGCAGGACGGGCGACAGCCCATCGCTTCGGACAAGGCTGTGGGAATCAAACCCACAACCGAAGTGCGACTGGCCTTTATCGCCTACCACTGGCCTACAGGAAGTCCCTGTTTAGTAGAAACTAGTTTTATTATATTAAGCTGTATGACATATGATGTATAAGTCCATTTTAGGAACCATATATGATTAATCTCACTATAGATCGACTTATGTATATAATTTTTGTGCTAACCTTTTGTTTGAGACATATGGAATGACCCGTCATTCTATCACATGATCTGCTAACACATCACGAATGACAAATTCAACTTCATTTCATTACGAGATGAAGTGGAAATTGTCCAAAGAACGACAAATGGTGAGACTATACCAAAATCACGAAAGTATTTCTTCTAATTCCAATTTCATCAACTTTAGGGAAATGATCTTGAAAACCAAAAATTTTGTCTTAATGCTCTTATATCTGATGAATCAGATGGTACCTTAGATCATAAAAAATTTATGGCTTTGTGATTGCTAGATTTTCCATAGCCATGTTCTCTACCACTCTCCATCAGAACATGATGGTTAGATTTCTCTTCCATATCCATATTTTCACCTATGTGGAAACCCAGTGATTAGTTTATTTGGGTAACCGTTACGTTTCATACTTTTGTTTATAAAGATAAGTTTTGTTATTCCTTTTTACGATGTGGGTTTCTATCAAAGAAACTTTCAAATAGTAAACCATTTATAACCCCGACGAATTTCTAGTGCGAAATTCATTTTAAGAGGGGGTAGAATGTAACAGCCCAAGATTTTATGAAAAATATTCTTTTTAATTTCACTAATGTCTTGTGTTGTACGCTACACCAAAAGGAGCTTTCACAACACGCATCCTTGACTTGCCTTGCATTACATGCAATCGGGACCTTCCTCGATAGCGTGTGTAATACGCAATACCGAGTTTCACTAAACAACGATATGTTATTAAAATATTATTAAAACTAGCCGTTATGAATAGTAATAACCACTTTTTGAAATTTTTTAAATCTTATTTTTCAAAATGGACTTCATTTTTGAATTCGGGATTTCAGAATTAGTTTAGGATGAAATATTGGCATTGTTCTGAAAAACGTCAATTTTTGATGAATAGTGAAACTACTAAGTGGTAGTTAAAAAAAACTGAATTTTTCATAAAACATAATTTTACCGCTTTTGTGAATGGAATTTCAAACATCTGAGAGACACGGTTGATGTCAGTAAGTAAAATTTGGTTCAATGAGATGAAAATAATTTTTGGTGAATAGTAACTTTTTACTTTTATTTACCACGGTTAAAAGAAAATAGGGTAATTAAGGGTAAAAATGATATTATTATTATTACCCTAACACATGTTCTAATTCTATTGGACAAGTGTAATTCGACCAAAAACAATCTTAGGAATAAAATATGACCACTTAGGCCCACTTGGATTAGATTAGGACATTTATTATTAATTTATTTAAAGAAGGGTTAAAATAGTTAAAATCTAAGTTTAATAAGTAAAAATTTTAATATGGGGTTATACATAAGGTAAATTCGACTATAAATATTCATTAGAAAGATAAAAAGATTTCCTACATAATGGTATTTTATTTCTAATTTTTAGACATCAAATAATTTAATTTATTCATGTCACAATGATGATGCAGTAATTATCTTATTAATGAAATATTGACATAATTGATGTTATAAACACCAAAATAAATGTAATTTGAGACTTTTTATGAATACCACTAATTTTATAAGTTACTCTGATATATTAGAGTTTATTTAATCAACTTGGTTTGAACATATAATTTTGTTATGACTTTCACAAAAATCATATATCAAATAGTGTCAAAATTGACACAAAATAGTTTTTAAATCAAATATTATATTAGTAATTGTTATTTTATTCCTAAAAATCTACGGTTCGGCCAAATGACTTAGATAAGGATATATATATTAATAAGAAACAATTTGGGGTTCGTTTGGCATGATATAGTAAGTGTATTAACCATATAGTGTAAGAAAACAAAAAGGCACAGTAAAAGTTAAATTATTTAACTTAGAGTTAAATCTAATTGATAAGGTTAACATAATAACCTAAACTTGTCTAAATACTATTGGTTGATAGGATTTAGACCCATCCCCACTTTACCTTCGAAATAAGACCCTTTGGAACCATTATAAACCGATTTTGACTTTAATATAAAATAATATTTTGAGATATTCCTAAGGTGCCCCTCTCCTCCCTTATAAAAGGGCACCTCCTCCCTCTCTTCCTCACACAAATTTGAGCACTCAAGCTCGGAAAACCCCTGCCAAAATCCCTTCTCCACTTCCCTAGTATCATCCTAGAGGTTCTGGTCTTCTTAAAAGACCATCCTTAGTTCTTTAAGTGAAGGCTAAGAAAAGGCGCGTCCAAAAGAGGTAATATCCATTACCTATCTTTTTCAATTTCTTTCTTCTTCAACTTCTTCATCTTTAGTTGTTTCATGATAAAGTAATAACATCAGTATTTCTTATATACTGATATGTTATTATAAATATGAAACAACTCTAATTAACCTTCTATCCATCCTACGGAAAAAAGGAAATCACCGCGCGTGCATACATACAGAATACCATCTCCATGCCGTGGTGTAATCTATTTTCCGCCACCACCTTAATTGGATGGGTATAAAGGTGTAATGAGTAACTATATATGATTATTATAAAGTGATATTGATACTGAAATAGTATATATACACTTCAACACAATTCCACGACCATGGGAACGATATCATCGCTCGTGCGTATGTACGGACTACCGTCTCCACGACGCGATGAGATTCATTCTCAATGATTAACCATTAATGAATGATTATAAAGTATATATAATAATTACTACTGAAATATATGACCTAATAATGATACTGGAATTATTTATATGTATGTCATCTACTTAATTCCATTCAATTCAATAAGGAAACGAAAACAGCATTCATGCGTACGTATGGACTACCGTCTCCATGAACGGTGTATTTCTTTCCATTTACTGATTTATTATATATGTGTATTATGAATATATATATAAATCATGTTTTATATTCTATAATTAAGTAATCATGATCTAAGTAATCATATGAATAATTACAAGTTAAAAACACGAACGACAAATGAGACGATTTTACCCAAAATGCTACTTTAACATGAAATTACAAAAGAACGGGTAATATAAAGTCATAAGTGGACCATATATGATATAATAACAATGAATATGATTCTGTAATAAGTAAATAACATGATTTAAATCATTATACAGGAGGTTCGGACACTTACAAAGCAAGTCGGACCTAAGGTAAGGGAAATATCACAATCTCATTTTTATCCGAGATTGTTTATACTTTAGTATTTATTGGGGTGTATTTTATCATCCACATCCATATTTCCTCAATATGTAATATTATTTCCATCCACCTAAAATTGTTTAAATCCAATTTTACCCTTCGGCGAGTTTTTAGTAAATGATATGAAAGGAATCTTTTGTTGTTTTTTGTACGAGGTACTTTTTTGACTTTTCCGACAAAAGTACGAGAAAAATGTTTTTTTAACTTATATGGCATGAATGGATTTTTAAAACATTATTTCCAAGAAGCTTCCTTTACAAGTTTTCAAGTTTATTTTTAATCAACTTCTTTTATTTTAAAGTCGTATGACATGTTATGAAAGGAAAAATGTTTTTGAAGTAGAAAGGATATTTTCCTCAAGAATGGATTTCAAGTGTTTTATCATAATTATTTTCCATCTAAGATAATAAAGGGTTCTGTTTCTATCCCTATTATTACATGGATTTGATTATGTTGTGATGGAAATATTTTTATGAATTCCTTTATCTTATATGAATTGTTTTATGATGTCATGTTGTTTAAGAATCCCATTTTTATTACATGGGTTATGCAATGATGTATGATTTATGATTTTGTGGCACACATAAGAATGATATAATTATGAGATGGGTGGGACCTATATCTCTCTCCAATGCATTGGGTAAAGATTTTATATCTCATGAGATAGACATGGCTGGAATGGTAGGTTATACCGGTTCAGTGAAACAGGACTGAAACGAGGGTTACTCGATTCAGAAAGAAAATTTGTCCACTAAGATAGTCTTGGCAATGAGTCTTGACTAACAAGAAATGATTCTATATGATTATGTGTTAATGCCGCAAAGTTTCATGTTTTACGTTATGATTATTGTGATTACATTTCACTGCCATGATTTATCCCATGTTATGAAATTACGATCTATTTTGCAGGTTAAGATTTCCAAAAGTTATGTGCATGTGTATATGATGTGATTGATATTTCTTTTGTTTACCCTTACTGAGCATTTGTGCTCACCCTTTTATGTTTTCGTTTCACCAGGATATAAAAAAGGGTTTTAGGTAAAAAAAAAGGGAAGATTTTTATGGGAGATATTGAAGATCTTTCACCACGATTAGAAGATTATGTTCCGAGTTACCAAAGAAACTAAACTATTACGATCCTTGTGTGTGTGTTTTTTTTATGTACTAAGTATTCCGCAAATGTAATGTAATGTCCATGTACATCAGGCTTCGGGTCTCTACAATGATGGCAATTCCAAGATCACCTCTTGGAAGTGATGCATTATAGGTGATCATTGGCAGTTGGACCATGTTTGATACTTATAACCAATCTAGTATACCTTATATGTTGATTGTCTATGAAGTAATTATATCTGTTAGATTGTATGACATCATGTTTTTCCCCATTCTATTATTTTATTCCAAGATAAAAACCTTAATTTTCATTTCTTGGAAGGGTTTACAAAAGAATTAGGTTCGTGGTTTCTCGTGAGTACATCATATCACCCCCAGAATGATACGCAATCCAAGATGAATATACATGTGTTTGAGGATATTCTTTAATCTTTCATTCTTGACATTGGAGGTTCTTGGGAAATTAATATCCCTCTGGTTATGTTTCCCTACTATATAAAAATTCATAAATTATTTAGATGTCACCATATGAGGCCCTTTTTGAATGGCCATTCCATAAACCCTTATGCTACTACGATGAGGGTGAGGTATCTCTGCTAGGTACTTGTCTTGTATATGAGTCTTTATTGGAAGTCTTGCTGATTTAGAAGTGTACGGATACAACTTAGTATAGATAGTAGTCTTATACTGATTGCTACCACAGAACTCTAGAGTTCATGGTGGGACATTGATTTTTCATTTGCGATTAATGATTAGATTATGTCAGAGATGAATCCAGAGATAGGGAATGTTATCACCATTATATTTTAGGCTTTTCAAGTGAGTGGGGAGAATTGGGCTGGTATCTAATAGGTTGTAGTTATATAAGAGGTATTGTTCCATGAAATACATCGTCCATTTACATCAGATTTGATAGTATTATCCCAACACCTCTCATTCATTCAATTCAAAGGATATTGAGATTGAGTCAGACACATACTTTAATGAGAATATGATATGTATAATTGATCAGAGCATAAAGGCTCTTAGTGGAAGGTTATTTCCTCTAATCTGAGATGATGTGAAATAAGGAATGTGTACAATATGATAACTGTGGGTGAGAATATGATGTACATGTGTAATATATGGAACATTTATAAAAAAACATTTACCACACTCAAAAGTGAAATACGAGGTTGAGTGTCCTTAAAGAGGTGAGGTTATAACACCCTAGATTTTCTCAAATGAATAGACCATTTTTTCTGTTTAAATTCCATTTTTTGCACACAGTAATTTTTCATGTGGGTTACTGACGTCTTGGGGGTGTACATAGTCCATTTAAAGCATAACGTGTGGAAACTTGAAGAGTTAGACTAGGTTGTACTGTTAGTATAAATTGTGCCACCCATACCTCATGGATTCTCCCACCGTGTAGTTGTTGAAATTTGGGTTATGGGGTCCATATGGTTTGTCTAAAACTGTGTGGCCCTAGGAGAATGAATGTGTAGTTTATATATAGGTTTTAATATAGGAATTTTTTTATAGTAAGCACATGGTTAATCCTACCATGTACCTAGCCCATGTGGGGTCCTCTTGACCAGTTTCTTGAAGACAATGGGTGCATAGATTGTCCCACCATGCCACCAAACTATGTTCCCATTCCTATGAAGGTGAATTTATAATATTCCCCATAACGAAAGTTTTAACTCCAACTTCTTTATTCCTCCTCTTTTCTCTACCACCAATACAATTTCCACCTAGAAGAACATTATTATTTTTAATCCTAGGATAAAGAAAACACATCCATCTTGCGTCCATTTTTCTCATTCTCGGATTCATCGAGAAGATAGAGGAAATCTTTTAAATATGCTCCCATCTATTCCAAAATTCTTCCATCCTATGTCGTGTTATTTTTGTGGAAGACAATTCTTTTAATTTTATGGAATTTGATGATTTCTCCAATATCATCTATTCAATTATGATTCAATGGTTGATACTAGACGATGTAAGACCTATGATGTTAATATAGGTGATTTGGGTTCTTTCTTGTTGTTTTATTATGTTATATAATTTTTTTACATTATTATTTATGTTAAAACTATCTAATGACGCCTCATAATTGGTGATTAAATAAAATGGGATACCCTTCCTTACCAATTGAGATGTTATATAGTGGATAATCAACATATTGGGTTGATCCCATTGACATAATAAACCCCAATGGGTGTGATTCATCTTTGATGAATAACTTCCATTTTTCATTTGATTTTTCAAAAACCCTTTAGGGGTATTGCCTCGTAAAAACTGACTTTGGTTATTAATTATACAGAGTATAGTGATGAACCATATGTTAAGACCTTACAAACCATATGATTATTTAAATGGTTAGACTAAGTGAAATGAAAGGTGCATGTATATTACCCTTCTTCCATAAATGTATTGTTTTATTGAATGATTTGACCAATTTTCCTATTTTGATATAAATTATTAAAGATATGATTTCTCCATAGTGTCAAGGTTGATATAAGGGATTCGAATATATGTACACCTTACAGTGAGGGAATATTTGTGCATTTCTATTAGAATATATTTATGGTTTGTAAACATGCTAGGGGTACCACTAGGTTTTCCTTGGAGTGCCTCTCAATGAGTTATGTTTTTTCTATAGAAGAGTTATACATGTACCCATAGAGAGACACCATAGATATAATCATTGGAAAAATGGTTCTACCATTCCATGAGATAGATTCGATTCTATATGTTCTATATTAGGGAGGACTCGTAGGTTATTTCGTGTTGTATTTACACCATGAATAGAGTGACACTTGGGATTTCATTATTCGGTCTCCTTGGATTGAATCCTATAGAAATAGACATATACTAAGCCCCTAGACGGATGATTGGAATTATTTTATAATATCCATGGATGAGATTATGGTGACTTTCTATATTATTATCAAACGGGATATATATAATTAAAATTAAACTGATTGTTTTTAATTATGAAATAATCTTTAGGTGTTGGGATCCTAAGGAAGTGTCTACATAGCCACGTAACAATTTTCGGGATACTCCATCCTCTTACACAATATATCCATGACATTACTTTGGTAGGTTTTCTTGGATAAAACTCACTAACTTATGTAAAATTGGATGGGTGTCTTATTGGAACCTTGTCTGGTTAACTTATTTATTTATTTATTATATATTGTATTTATTATTAATCATACACTATTAATTATGTATTTTAATAGAGGGTTTGATCTATAAAATGTTGGTGGTTTGTCATATTGATTTAATCATACCCCTACTCGGCCCACTTCTAGTATCCGAGTAGACATTATCATTTTTTGTAATAAATAAATGGAATCAACCAGATTTTTAGGATTGATATTCAATTATAATATGAAGTATAGGATAGAGGACAGAGCCGTTGATTAAGATACATCTTCTATATGTTTTTTTCCTATTTTCTATATTTTTTAGTAGGTTTTATGTAATTGTATCACATGTTCCATCAATATTCATTATTGTATAACATCATCATCATTTCTATATATTATTTATTCATATTCCACTAATCTACTCATATATCATGGGTTATTTATATTTTTTCTAATTCTATATATTTTTTATTTATACATCCACTATGGTGGGATTTTGTTCTAAACATAGTTTCTGTTTCTATTATTTCAAAGTTGTTATATCAGGATGTGTTTCACTCTGATATATGAGGGAATTGTCTCTCCCTCTCAAACACACCCTAGGCGATTGTTTTCATCAGAATCCTCATGAATTCATATAGGCATTGTTAATCTCTTCTGACCACCATCTCGAGGAACCGCTATGTGGAATCCAGGGTGGGAAGCTACATTTCATTAGTTTATTTAACATTTAATAATGGTGTTAATTCTTGTATATAGATTAATACTTTTGAGAAACTATTTGGAAAATGATGTTGGACACCAAATTTTAAAAACGAAGGAAGTGAAAATATATTGATGGATAAATAATTGGTATTGGAAATTGAGGAGACGGTGATGTTAATTTAGATACAAATGATGAAATGCAAAATATGTAGAAATATAATGTGGATAATTGGAAGAAATATGTCTCTTTCAATGCAGGGGATCATGTTTTACTTAAATTATCTAAATGGAAAAATTTTATGTTTTTTGGATAAAAGGGGAAGCTAAGTGAATGATTTATTTATTAATATGAAGTCATAGATAATGATGGATGAATTTCTTACATAGTTTCCATTCCACTAATTTTTGTTATGTAGACAATGTTTCTCAATTTTCATAATTAAGAGTGTGTGTTCCAAATTCTTTTCTTATTTTGAGTACCGAGTTTGTTCAATAGAAATATATCTTTTCTTATGTAAAGAATAAAGTTCATATTCATGAACATAGAGAAAATAATTTATTGAACATAGTATTTCACCTGGTAATGTTTTTTTTAAAAACCCATATATTTGAAAAAGTAATAAGAGAGATATGATAATGATATGAGAGAAAGATATCACCACTTGCTTAATAAGTGAATAAAATTATGAGGACACAGTCTCCCTATGTTTCAAAGGATGAAAAATCCTATGTAATTTTGATATAAATCATTTCAATATGTTAATTAGTTATCTTTTACATATTTATATTCATTATAAAAAAATATTAGAAAATTTCTCTGTCAAAAAGAAAAAGGGTTATATCTATCCAAATAATATGTTTAAACATTATATGGTTTTATTTAAAATGCCAATTTCAAAATTATATAGTCATAATTTAAAAAATAAATTTTTATTCATTATTTAAAAATTATCTTATATTGAATTTTTGGTAATATTATTAAAAGTTGAATTTTTCAATGAACATAAAATATTATATTTTTTATTGAAAAACTATTTTCATTAAAGTAATCTTATGATGAATTTTTTGATTGGTTTTAAGAATTATATTTTAATTTTATCTCATAATAATCCAATTATGGTTTTTAAAATGAATTTTATACATGAATTTAGTTTAAATAAATTTATATTTTAAAAAAGTAATTTTCCTGAAAAACATATATTTAATATGTTTTCTATGTTTAATATTATATTAAATTTTTCTACTTATG
This sequence comes from Viscum album, assembly GCA_963277665.1. NCBI lineage: Eukaryota > Viridiplantae > Streptophyta > Magnoliopsida > Santalales > Viscaceae > Viscum > Viscum album. The sequence goes on along the minus strand of OY728151.1, from coordinate 268,449,974 downwards.
TGTTATGAATTTTATTAAATTTATTCCACATCTAAATATATGGGTCAAAATTTTCATATATTTATATTTTAAAATTCACCAATATGAATTGGATAATGAATGAAAATTACGGATCAATGTCTACTTACAAGTGATAAGGAAATATTTTATAGTTTAATGAACCAGAACTCGGATGGTGTGGAGGGACTAGATAGATTCCATGTATGCTTTTATAGGCTATCATGCGATATAGAAAAACATGAGTTTTTGGAGGATATCCTGTATTACTTATAGGGAGATCACTTGCCGTAAGTGGCATGTGCCACCACCATTGTGCACTTACCCAAAGATAAATAACCCTTCATCGATCAATTATTACAGACCAGTGAGTATGTGTAACATACCCTATAAGATATTGGCTAACATCATTAATTCCAAGATGTATGTTCATCTCTATCAGTGGTTTTATATGAAACACCACTACATTGTGACGTTCTACTTAATACAGGGGTCATTGCATTGTCTCAAGAAATTCTTAGGGACATCAAAACCAAAACCCACAATGCTTATATGCTCATAAAGGTAGATATGAACAAATCATATGATCACATTGGGTGGAGTTTCATCCAAAAAGAGTGATTGAATGTATGTGGATATCCTCTTGGAATATTGATATAATTTTTTATTTCTTTAGTTCTTCATGACTGGATATTACATTCATGGGGAAGCCTTATGTATTTTTATGGCTACCCAAGGCCTAATGATGGTGGACCCAATGTCTCAGAGTATAGTCATTATAGCCCAGGATATCCATAGCCGCCTCATCCAAGGAATCTTAAGAAATGGTGATGTCCTCCCATAACATAGAATCATGAGATCTCTACTATCACCCATCTCAAGTGGATTATATCACCATCTTCATAAATTTCTCAACTAGATCTATACATGGGTTGAATAGGGTGTCAAATGAGAATTTCCACTAGAGTGTCTAGGTTATTAATATGCTCAATAGAATCATTTTTATCTCGAGCTGTTATCCCTCAAGATGATTATATACTGTGAGCTATAGTCTGGAAATAAAGAGAGGGGACCTCCTTATGGAATACCCGGGTGCCTTTATCTCATTGGTTAGGATCTCCATTCAGAACTTCAACCACCATATTAATAAAATTGTGGATAGAGTTCTCAATAGGAAGAAGAAGTATATGTCATTTCCATTCATTATAGTGTTGGATAACCACTTGCTTCTTTCTATGGTAGTGAATTTCTTCTCTTCCATCAAGGTCCTAAAAGGGATATTCAAAAACAATGAAAAAGTCCTTTCCTACTTCAAATGGGACCCCATCACTGAAGGAAAATGGAATTGGGTATCCTGGAAAAAATTAGTGAGGATGGTTAAGGATGGAGTTGTTAATGTTCTTTTCTATGAAGATACACTCACTTTCAGGCCAGAAAAATTACCATGGTCGGTCCCAGAACAACGTACCCTATGGGGGATAACAATGCACAAAAACTATCCAGGTATTTTGGCATTGGTTTGTGGCCACGATTCACAACTCTTGTCTATGATTAACCCCCTCATCATAACCCTTCAACCCCATTATCATTGGATTGTTAAGAAATGGGATATATCCTTCTGTAACTAGAATTGGAGTGAGAATATTATTGAGTTTTCAGGGTTCCTGGCCACTAACATTACCTTCAAGGAAGAAAATATTCATCTTTAAATCATTAAGGCCATTATTGATAGGGACAAATAGCATCTGTACAACCACATCGAGCTGAGATTGGACCCTGATTGGTGTTACTTAACCTACTCTCCCTCAGGTTCATTTATGTAGAATTATTTTCGTCAGATCCTCATCTTTTAGGATCATGAGGAATTCTAGAATGATGTCATATGGTACAAAAGGATTCCCACGAAGTATAATTTCTATAACTATATAATCCAGAACAAACCAGTTATAATGGAATATTGTTTTAAGTGATGCGAAATTATCATGGAATCCAGCTTTGAATGTTGCAAATATCTTATAGAGGAAAGCTCAAATCAACTATTCTTTGATGGTGAGTGGGAATGTGTGGTGTAGAATAAATTTGGAGAGTTCATAGCTATCTCTTATCCTAACATGGATGATCATCCCTTCTTGATTATCTAGTACCGTGGTTGGGTAAAAGGGGGACTGAAGGGAATATCCCAGATGACGGTGCTACATTCAGGATGTTGGTTCCTTTAGAAAGCAAGGTACCATTAGATATATGAAGGGGTTCACTCATCAGGAGGATTTATCATTATACAAATAAAAATACAATAATTTATATAGTAAGGATTTTGTGCAACTGGAGGGTGGACACATCCCTAAAACATTTTAATGTAGGATTTCAGAAGACCCAATCAGATATAAGTAGGACAAGAAAAAATTGGGCAGATGGATACCTCCTTTAAGGGAATTCAACGTCAACATTGACGAGTCCTATACAATGGAAGTTAATCATAGAGGTGGGGTGGTGTAGTACCCCAATGGTTTGGTTATCTTAGTTCTCACTACCTAGTTAGTCCAGGGATATTCACTCTATGAAGAGACAATGGAAATGATCATGGTCATTAGGTTGTGGAGCTGGAGAAGGTATAACATCGCATAGGTCGATACATATTCACTACTACTGCATAATCCCTTGCATGGCATCAGATTTACTCCTAGGTCGATATCATATTCCACCAAGAAAATTCATGTTTTCCTTAGAAACAACAACAAAGTAACATATACTCTATGGGAGGGTATCAATGTTGTATATCACTTGTCCCCACTCGATGACCTTGGATGGGGAAACAAATTCCTTTATATCTGGAAAATCCTGAAGCCTGAGGGGTCATGTGTAACACCCCAAGCTTCATCAGTATGTTTCCTTTCAAATAATGCAATGGCGTGCATTGTACGCAACTTCGAGATTTTAACACACTATAACCAATCAAACTAGCCGTTATGAATAGTAATACCTACTTTTTGAAATTTTATAAATTCTATCTCTCAAAATGGACTTCATTTTTGGATTCGGAATATCGAAATTAGCCTAGGGTTAAATTTTGGTACTTTTCGGATAACTTTCATATTTTGATGAATAGTGAAAATTACTAAATTTTAATTAAAAACAACTTTTTTAATACAAATAATTAATAGGGATAAATTATAAATTTGAGTAGTTTTAAAGTATAATTAGAATATATTTTTACCATGTAATACAATGTGGGTGATTGAACATAATTTCACATTTAAACCAGACATAAACAAGTGACAATCTTTTGATAGTTATTATCTCTAAAAAACACGCTTTTTGTTTTAACAACAGGAATTAATTTTAAATTCATTTATGCCACTTCTGTGTTTTGAATTTGGAAAAATGGATTCCATATTTGGAATCAGGATGTTAAAATTTTTTAAATAGGTAACTTTTATTTTTAAACATTTTGGATAATTACTTCGGTAAATATTTTATTTACCATTGTTAAAGGGTAAATCCAGTAAACAAGGGTTAAAAAATAATATTATAATAATACTAAATTACCCTAAAAAGTGTCTTAACCCTATTGGTTGATACATGGTCGACCATGGTCATCTTTGGGTCGATTTTTGGACCCCATTGATCCACTTTTAAGTGATAATGACACTTTATTTTAATTAAGTTAAAATAAATACAAAAATGACACAAGCATATATCTTTTAGAAAAACAATTTTTAAATAGGGTTATATATGTTGGATTTTAGATTATAAATATTAATTAGAAATCTAAAAAGATTTTATACATAATGATATTTTATTTATAATTTTTAGACATTAAATAATTTAATTTATTTATGACACAATGATGATAAAGTAATTACTATAATAGTGAAAAATTAAAATAATTGATATTATAAATTCCAAAATAAATATAATATGAAACTTTTAATGAATTAAAATAATTTTCTAGGATAATATGATATATTAGGATTGGTTTAATTGACTTTTTTTTTGAAGTAATAAATCTTTTAAGAGTTTCAAAAAAATCAACTATTGAATAGTGTCAAAATTGACATAAAAGAGTTCTTAAAACAAATATTATATTATTAATTGATATTAAATTCTTAAAAATCTAAGGTTTGGCAAAGAAACATATATAATGATAGGTTCATCATTAATGGACCACTTGGGGGTCGCTTGGATGTATATAGTAATTTTATTAACCATATAATATAAAAATACAAAGAGACACTGTAAAAGTGAAACTAATTAACTAAGAGTTAATACTTGAAGATAAGGTTAATATAATGACCCGAACCTGTCTAAATTATATTGGTTGAGTTTTTTTCGACCCATAACCACCTTAAAATTTAAATAATAAACTTTGGGGCCATTATAAACCTAATATGAATTTATTATAAATTAATATTTCTAGCTTTTCCAAAGGTGCCCCTCACCCCTCTTATAAAAGGGCACTCCTCCTTCTCATTTCTTTACACCTTAAAAGCCCTTTGTTTCGGCCAAACCCTGGCCAAATACTATATAAACTTCCCTCACTACAACCTAGAGGCCTTAGTTTGATCAGAAATCCAACCTAAGGATCCCTTTTGATCAAATCAAAAGGAAGAACCCGAAGAAGAGGTAATGTTTTCACCACCGTTTTCAAGTTCCTTTCTTCTTCCACTTCCTCTTTCTTTGTTATTACCATTATAAAATAATAACTCTAGTATAATATATGTACTGTGATGTTATTATAAATATGGTACAACAATATTCAGTATTCTATCCATCCTTTTAATAACATGTCACCATACGTGCGTACGTACGGCTTACCGTCTCCACGTCGTGGTGTAATTGTTATTCCATATATTATTATTTGGATGGGTATAATAATTATGTGTAACTCATGTAAATAATAAATATAACATGATAATGATTTTGTATATATGATATAACATCCAATTATATATTATTTTAATATCAAAAGAACGACATTGTCGTTCGTGCGTATGTATGGACTACAGTCTCCACGAACGCGATGAGATTCATTCTCCATCATATCCATTCAAGTATAATTATAATTTGATGATTTAAAAATAGTATCTAAGGACTTTATATCATTCTGTATATGAATAATATACATCCCATTAATAACTAATATGGCTCACGTAACAAAGAATATGAAGTAAAATGAACCCGTTAACACCCGAAATGACGATAATTCTAAGATATTATTTACAAATCAATGTTAAAAGATCATATATGATATCATATTAAATTAAATTATTCTTTTATAATTCAATAACAATTATTTCACCATTATACAGAAGGTAAACCTACCGTCGACCAAGGAAAAAGTACACAGTAAGGGATTTTCTTATCTCACTTTCAATTCCGTGAGATTTCCATTGTTCGCCAATAAATTATTTAAAGTGGTGTATTGTGTACTTAAATTTCATATATATTATCATGATTCTCTTTATATTAATGTTATTCTGTAAATCATTTGTTGGTTATTAACTTTTTTCCATACGACTCAGTTGATTAACGTGGTAAGGGATTTTCTTATCTCACTTTCAATTCTGTGAGATTTCCATTGTTCGCCAATAAATTATTGAAAGTGGTGTATTGTGTACTGACATTTGATATATATTATCATGATTCACTTTATATTCATGTTATTCTGTAAATAATTTGGTGGTTATTAACTTTTGGCCATATGACTCAGTTGATTAACGTGGTAAGGGGTTTCTTATCTCACTTTTAATTCCATGAGAATTCCATTGTTCACCACTTATTTATTGCATGTGGTGTGTGTATTGCCCATGATTGTATTAATTATGTAATATACTTAAATTTATGGATATTTACATCATCATTGTAAGTTCCTTCTTTCATGGGTGTATGTTTCGTATGTTACCAAATTGATAAGGGATTTTGAAATTTCAATTTCCACTCATTTGGCTTTACACATACTTCATTGATTATTTTACTCCAAGATTATGTGTGGAATCACAATTCATTTTCTTTTGTCATAATTTCCACTCCCCTTTCTGTGGATATACTTTTGATACACATAATCACTCCCTTGATAAATTCTCAAGTCATCGATATGAACTTGATAAGAGTTATTTTAACTCAATCTCCATTTATTGAGTTAAACATCCAATTCATTGGTGTTGTTTTTACAAGAATATGTGTGAATGTCCTATGATTGATTTACACTAAACATCCAATCATATTGAGTGTATTTATATTTTTCACACATAACTATGTCGTTGATTTTTCCTTAACCTAAGGATACAGTCCTTATAAGAGATTTCACCTCAATTTACATTCCATTGAGACTTCTTTGTTGTTATACACCAATTCACTTTTATATGGTGTATATAATGTACTTTGACATAGTATATCATGAATCCCTTTATTCTCATGATATTAAAAAGTTTTGATTACTTCAATTATTTTTATTCAGGTCTCACTCTTTTGGTTAGTAACTCTAACTAAAGTATCATTTTAAATGTTTTCAAGAAAAAGGGGGTATTTCTCTCAAATATTTTTGATGATTATTTTCATCTATGTCAATGTCCTTCGTCATTCTCAATTGAGGTTAATCTGATACAATAAAATCGTTCATATTGTATCGAATGAGTTATGTTTGACTGTGGATGTGCTATTTTTATACCATTAATGGTTTGTGGTTAAAGTATTGACATTTCGTATGCTAGTTTTAATATGAATATTTAAGTCATGTTTCAAGATTTTCATATGAGGAATGAATTGGACTTAATAAGTGACGGGTGGAGCCCGCTATAGCTCCTCGATGCATCGGTAGGTCTCATTAGACTAACTAGTGTATTGTCACACGACCTTGGAAAAATCTTATTTGTAGTCTTGGCACGATGCCTTGGCTATGTGGTTATGATAGTCTGGCATTATGCATTCCATCATTATGAAAGTGGTTATTGATAATGCATGGGATTGTTCGACTAGTAAAATATCCATTTGAGTAAGTAAATGGAATTGTTTTATTTTATCATTTCCATTTTATGCTGAAGTTCATGTTTAAAAGGCTTTTGTTTTAGTTATAAACTGCCTTAGGTGTTTATGCTTATCTATGAAAGCTTCTGCTATATTGTTATCCTTACTGAGCGTCTGAGCTCACCCCTGTCAATGTTTTATTTTTCCCAGGATTATGAAAAGTAATTTATGAATGACCTGCAGGGATAGTATGAGGGTATATGAAGAGAAGATGTTTTTTTATGATTTAATGTAAAAATTTATGGATGTATCTAGTTATTACAAGGCTACTAATCCAATCGGTCTTTCGAGACTTGACCTTTCTTGTCATCATGTCCATGTTATGTAATAATGCACCGAATCTAGGTAACTGGGGCCGTGGCATTACAGTTGGTATCAGAGGATGTTTAGTACAAACCTTGGAAGCTAGATTTTGATAAACTCTGATTAGAGCACGTAGACCTAAGATGAACTTTGAGGATTAGTATAAAAGAACTTCCTAGAATTTTGGTATTGTAGAGATTTTGTGATTTTTCCGTGCAATACATCCCTGTCTGGATACGAGCAGGTAGAGGCGGCTCTGGCACAGATGTACCTAGGGGTAAAACCCGAAAACACTGCGTTGAGCTAGACTCGAACGAGAACTAGTGCACGACAATGGGCATTGCTGCACTCTTGGTTACGACACACCCGGGGGATATGCTTAGGATAATTTATATTTTCTTTACAAACCGATTTAAGTAATATATATATATATATAATGAGAGTAAACGACCTTGGTTAGTCCTAATATGTTTCAAATTGAGAATATGGTGACATTTTAATCTCTAAATGATTTTAAGACTACTGTTACTCACACAATGCTTTCTGGTTTTAGTCAATGGATGGATTCCAAGGAAGTCATAGTGACTTTGAGAATGATGTACAAGGTGGGAACGGTGGTGTAAATGAGCAACAAAATGGATTGTTGATAGGCATAAAAGATATCGTCTTTATGCCAAATCAGTTTTCCAAAAATATGATAAACAACATATATATTAACCAACTCCCAGACTCAACATGGAAGAGAAAGGTGATAAATGATAAGAGCTCTAGCAATGGAGACCATGGAGAAAAGAACCCTCAATTTTCATCATGCAGGAAATGTGGAAGGAGACACCCAAGAAAGTCTCTCAATGGGACAACGAAATGTTTTACGTGCGGGAAGGAAGGACATAAAGTGAAGAATTGCCGAAGAAAAATGAAGAGTACAATGGAAGAAGATAAAAATGGTCTCAATAGTCCATTTACAGTCATTTGCCGTAAATGTAGGGGAACTGGCCATTACCCGAGTGAATGTCCTATTCTATAGGATACTTTCTTGGTCAAAGAAGAAGCTATGTAGAAATAAATGGTTCGAGAAAAATTTAAAAAGTATTAGCACTACTTTTTGATGGGTTTACTTTGGAATAATTTTCTCTTGTATTTGTAACACCGCAGTATGCCATGTGAGAATGATATTTGAGGAAGAATTGTCTCTTATCTTGTGGATATAGGTATAAATAACCATTTGGTTTTATATGATCATTGGGGTTTGATAAAATTATAAGTTATTATAATTTGGGATGAAAATTCAAGGTATGATATAAAATTTGTGGTTAAATTATGTTATTTTGAGGAATTTATCTCATTTTGGTAATATTATAAAATAGAGTTTTTGAAAAAGGACAACACGTAGACCGTGTGACAACCTGTCGTGTCGGACAAAGCTGTGGGAATCGAACCCACAACCAAAGTGCGATTGGGATTTATCGCCTACAACTGGACTACGTGAAGTCCCTGGTTAGTGTGACTATTTTTTTTGTTAAATGATTTTATTGATCAATAATAAGTTGATTTGGGTTCTTTTGTCTTATCAATTGAATACCCTTGGTATAGGAAAATGATTTGGTGATTAAGTGATAAATGTTATTTTGGAAGATGTTCGCTTTGTTGGGAACACTATATGCCCAAGGAAAATAGAATACAATGGGGTTTCATTTGTAGAGTAACGGTAGATTTTTATCTACATTTTTATTGTGGATTTATAGTGATTTGGGATATTTATGGAAATGATTAACCTATAACATAGAATATGTGATGATGTTAATTACTTTTAATTATGTGACTTTATGAGTATTTGATGTCATTTGGAGTTACAATTTAACATGGGAGACTACATAATCAAATTCTTCTATGTTTTGGGTTTCAATATTAGTTTGGATTATATTGAAGTATTTTAAGGACAATTGATTACTGAATGGTATTTATTTAACTTTGGGGTATTGTTGGTTTAATTTTAGAAATTAAGATTAGTGCATATTTATCTCAAGGAATATCCTTTTGGGGGATCATTAGATCATTCACTAACCATTTTGGTTTTGATTAATCATCAAAGACAATGTAAATATATATTTTATCCTGCATGGATCATGTGATTCTATAGAAGTTTATTCTAGCTATTCCAGTGTGACCAAGTCTTCTTGAATACTCATCATTTAAAAAAAATGAGTTAGTGGAGGAAATTTATTAAAGAATGAAACTCTACTTAAAAAGTAAGTATATCTCTTAATGTTCTTAGTCAATATCATAAATGAATTCCTTGTCCTTATGTAATGTAACTTAAAACAAAAAAAAATGTTGTCTGTTTACTTTCCTACTAGGAGACTAATGGTCGTTTGTCCCAAAACAAGTTTGTGGTTTTCTTATTGTTAACTTTCTCCTGATCATGATTTCTATCCCTCTCCATCAGAGCTCGACACTTAGTTTATCATCCATATCCATGTTTTCCTACATGGAATCCGAGTATGGGTTATCTTGGATGATCCTTATACCTCTCTTTCTTTCTTTTAAAGTGATAGTTTTATTGACTCTTTTTCCGATGTGGGACTTTCCATTATATTCCCAAGCACAATTTTAAAAATTGCGAGGACGCAATTTATTGAAGGAGGGGAGAATGTAACACCCCAAGCTTCCTCGGTATGTTTCCTTTCAAATAATGCAATGGCGTGCATTGTACGCAACTTCGAGATTTTAACACACCATAACCAATCAAACTAGACGTTATGAATAGTAATACCTACTTTTTGAAATTTTATAAATTATATCTCTCAAAATGGACTTCATTTTTGGATTCGGAATATCGAAATTAGCCTACGGTGAAATTTTGGTACTTTTCGGATAACTTTCATATTTTGATGAATAGTTAAAATTACTAAATTTTAATTAAAAACAACTTTTTTAATAAAAATAATTAATAGTGATAAATTATTAATTTGATTGGTTTTAAAGTATATTTAGAATATATTTTTTCCATGTAATACAATTTGGGTCATTGAACATAATTTCACATTTAAACCAGGCATAAACAAGTGACAATCTTTTGATAGTTATTATCTCTAAAAAACACGCGTTTTGTTTTAACAACGGGAATTAATTTTAAATTAATTTCTTCCACTTCTGTGTTTTGAATTTGGAAAAATGGATTCCATATTTGGAATCAGGATGTTCAAATTGTGTAAATAGGTAACTTTTATTTTTAAACATTTTGGATAATTACTTCGGTAAATATTTTATTTACCATGGTTAAAGGGTAAATCCGGTAAACAAGGGTTAAAAAATAATATTATAATAATAATAAATTTCCCTAAAACGTGTCTTAACCCTATTTGTTGATACATGGTCGACAATGGTCATCTTTGGATCGATTTTGGGACCCCAGGGATCCACATGTAAGTGATAATGACACTTTATTTTAATTAAGTTAAAATAAATACAAAAATGACACAAGCATATATCGTTTAGAAAAACAATTTTTAAATACGGTTATATATGTTGTATTTTAGATTATAAATATTAATTAGAAAGATAAAACGATTTCCTACATAATGATATTTTATTAATAATTTTTAGACATTAAATAATTTAATTTATTTATGACACAATGATGATAAGGTAATTACTATAATAGTGAAAAATGAAAATAACTGATATTATAAATACCCAAATAAATATAATATTAAACTTTTAATGAATTAAACTAATTTTCTAGGATAATAAGATATATTAGGATTGAGGTAATTGTATTTTTTCGAAGTAATCAATCTGTTATGAGTTTCACAAAAATCAACTATTGAATAGTGTCAAAATTGACAAAAAAGAGTTCTCAAAACAAATATAATATTATTAATTAATATTAAATTCTTAAAAATCTGAGGATCGGCCAAGAGACTTATATCATGATAGGTTAATCATTAATGGACCACTTGGGTGTCTCTTGGATGTATATAGTAAGTTTATTAACCATATAATATAAAAATACAAAGAGACATTGTAAAAGTGAAACTAATTAACTAAGAGTTAATACTTAAAGATAAGGTTAATATAATGACCCAAACCTGTCTAAATTATATTGGATGAGTTGTTTTCGACCCATACCCACATTAAAATTTAAATAATAAAATTTTTAGCCATTATAAACCGAATATGAATTTATTATAAATTAATATTTCTAGCTTTTCCAAAGGTGCCCCTCACCCCTCTTATAAAAGGGAACTCCTCCTTCTCATTTCTTCACACCTTAAAAGCCCTTTGGATCGGCCAAACCCTTCCCAAATACTATCTCAACGTCCCTCACTATAACATAGACGCCTTAGTTTGATCATAAAGCCAACCTAAAGAGCCCTTTTGATCAAATCAAATGGAAGAACCTGAAGAAGAGGTAATGTTTTCACCACCCCATTTCAAGTTCTTTTCTTCTTCCACTTCCTCTTTCTCTGTTATTACCATTATAAAATAATAACTCCAGTATCATATACATACAGTGATTTTATTATAAATATGGTACAACCATATTCAGTATTCTATCCATCCTTTGAATAACATGTCACCATACGTGCGTACGTACAGCTTACCGTCTCCACGTCGTGGTGTAATTGTTATTCAATATATTATTATTTGGATGGGTATAATAATGATGTGTAACTCATGTAAATAATAAATATAATATGATAATTATTTTTTATATATGATATAACATCCAATTATATATTATTTTAATATCAAAATAATGACATTGTCGCTCGTGCGTATGTACGGACTACGGTCTCCACGAACGCGATGAGATTCATTCTCCATAATATCCATTCAAGTATAATTATTATTTTATGATTTAAAAATAGTATCTAAGGACTTTATATAATTCTGGATATGAATAATATACTTCCCATTAATAACGAATATGGCTCACATAACAAAGAATATAAAGTAAAATGAACCTGTTAACACCCAAAATGACGATAATTCTAAGATATTATTAACAAATCAATGTTAAAAGATCATATATGATATCATATTAAAGTAAATGATTCATTTATAATTCAATAAAAATTATTTCACCATTATAAAAGAGGTAAACCTACCGTCAACCAACGAAAAAGTACAATGTAAGGGATTTTCTTATCTCACTTTCAATTCCGTGAGATTTCCATTGTTCGCCAATAAATTATTGAAAGTGGTGTATTGTGTACTTCCATTTCATATATATTATCATGATTCTCTTTATATTCATGTTATTCTCTAAATCATTTTTTGGTTATTAACTTTTGGCCATACGAATCAGTTGATTAACGTGGTAAGGGATTTTCTTATCTCACTTTCAATTCCGTGAGATTTCCATTGTTCACCAATAAATTATTGAAAGTGGTGTATTGTGTACTTCCATTTGATATATATTATCATGATTCTCTTTATATTCATTTTATTCTGTAAATCATTTGGTGGTCATTAACTTTTGGCCATACGACTCAGTTGACTAACGTGGTAAGGGGTTTCTTATCTCACTTTTAATTCCATGAGAATTCCATTGTTCACCACTTATTTATTGCATGTGGTGTGTGTACTGCCCATGATTGTATTAATTGTGTAATATACTTAAATTTATGTATATTTACATCATCATTGTAAGTTCCTTCTTTCATGGGTGTATGTTTCGTAAGTTACCAAATCGATAAGGGATTTTGAAATTTCAATTTCCACTCATTTGTCTTTACACATACTTCATTGATTATTTTACTCCAAGATTATGTGTGGAATCAATATTCATTTTCTTATGTCATAATTTACAATCCCCTTTCTTTGGATATACTTTTGATACACATAATCATTCCATTGATAAATTCTCAAGTCATCGATATGAACTTGATAAGAGTTATTTTAACTCAATCTCCATTTATTGAGTTAAACATCCAATTCATTGGTGTTGTTTTTACAAGAATATGTGTGAATGTCCTCTGATTGATTTACACTAAATATCCAATAATATTGAGTGTATTTATATTTGTCACACATAACTATTTCGTTGATTTGTCCTTAACCTAAGGATACAGTCCTTATAAGAGATTTCACCTCAATTTACATTCCATTGAGACTTCTTTGTTGTTATACACCAATTCACTTTTATATGGTGTATATAATGTACTTTGACATATTATATAATTAATCCCTTTATTCTCATGATATTAAAAAGTTTTTATTACTTCAATTAATTTTATTCAAGTGTCACTCTTTTGGTTAGGAACTCTAACTAAAGTATCATTTTAAATGTTTTCAAGAAAAAGGGGGTATTTCTCTCAAATAGTTTTGATGATTATTTTCATCTATGTCAATGTCCTTCGTCATTCTCAATTGAGGTTAATCTGATACAATAAAATCATACATATTGTATCGAATGAGTTATGTTTGACTGTGGATGTGCTATTTTTATACCATTCATGGTTTGTGGTTAAAGTATTGACATTTCGTATGCTAGTTTTATTACAAATGTTTAAGTCATGTTTCAAGCTATTCATATGAGGAATGCATTGGAATTAATAAGTGACGGGTGGAGCCCTCTATAGCTCCTCGATGCATCGGTAGGTCTCATGAGACAAACTAGTGTCTTCTCACAAGGCCTTAGAAAAATCTTATTTGTAGTCTTGGCACGAGGCCTTGGCTATGTGGTTATGATAGTCTGGCATTATGCATTACATCATTATGAAAGTGGTAATTGATAATGCATGGTATTGTCCAACTAGTAGAATATCCATGTGAGTAAGTAAATGGCATTATTTTATTTTATCTTTGCCATTTTATGCTGAAGTTCAAGTTTAACATGCTTTTGTTTTAGTTATAAACTGCCTTAAGTGTTTATGCTTATCTATGAAAGCTTCTACTATAATATTATCTTTAATGAGAATCTGATCTCACCCCTTTCAATGTTTTATTTTTCCCTGGATTATGAAGATGTAATTTATGAATGACCTGCAGGGATAGTATGAGGGGATGTGAAGACAGGTTGTTTTTTTTATGTAATGTAAAAACTTATGGATGTATCTAGTTATTCCAAGGCAACTAAACCAATCGGTCTTTCGAGACTTGATCTTTCTTGTGATCATGCCAATGTTATTTAATAATGCACCGACTCTAGGTAACTGGGGTCGGGGAATTACATCAAGTTAATTAGAGAATACAACCTTGCCCTTCATTACTTTAGTTCACATTAGAATCATGTATTATTTCTTTAATATGTATAGGAGTTTCTTTCATGTTCCTCATTTTATTGGAATAAAAATAAACATTTTATTTTTATAGATTACAACAATGTATGTGGACATAAGTTATTAGAAAAGGTGGTCGTCTAAAGAATAAGTATCTAATTTTATAATGCATTTCATTTTTATTTCTTCATCCACATCATTAAAATATTCTTCATCTAAGATAAAATAATAACAACATTGTATTATATATACTATGATGTTATTATTTTAGTATCATAACCAATATCCACATCTAACCTTATTAATATAGGAGACGAATCCATCATTTGTGTGTATAGAGGACAACCTCCTTATGAAATAATAAAATATGTTTTCCATCTCTATCTCTATTGGTTGGTTATAATATAGGAATTATAATGTATATATATAGGAAATTCATTATATATTATTATCATTATTAAAAGATAATATAACATTTAGTTTATTTTCTTTAATTTCACTAAAAATGATATTGTCTTCCATACGTATGCATGGACGACAACCACCATGAAGCGATATGATTTGTTTTTCATCACTAATTCACATAGATGATATATATACGTATATTACAAGAAGTAATACTATATATATATATATATATGATATTACTATCATTATCTAAATATAAAATAATACTAAAATTTGTTCCAAATTTATCATTAAAAAATCGTATAATTAATCATGTATACATATGACATGGCCTCCCATTGATTCTAGTGTAGTTCATTTTCCATAAAAATTATTAATTATATACATTAAATGAATAATTTATAGAAAGATTATAATTATTTCATTATTATTATTCTGGAGAATATGGAATAATATTCATTTTGACCATAGCCAAATTACAAATGTCATTTTGGATTCTGAAATAAATATCACCAATACATTTGAAATCTATTTCATTGATATTTAAATATATCATGATAAGATATAAAATAAATTGAATAATAAAAATGAAAAAATTTCATATGAAATGAAATTAATAACCTATGTTAATTATTTATGAATATATATATTGTGTGTGACGAGCCAAATTCAATGTAAAATCATTTCATTATGAAACCATTATTTCTAGTTTCCCTTAAAAAATTATTCAGTACCAATATGATAGTTTTATAAAATTTATTTAAATTTGGCTTTTAGTATTCTCCAATAATTTTCTAGAGTGGGTTTTACCATTGTTTTAATTTTTTGAAAAATATTTTCAATGGAATATATCTATCATTGTTTTATGAAATGTACTTTCTAAATTTTGTTTAAACAATATTGAATGAATTATATAAAATATATATGTAGTCAACGGATTTCCCTAAAATCAAAAATAATTTATATTTATTGAATTATCTTTTATAATATTATAATGTTCTTTTCAATGAATTTTTTTACTTTGCAATTGCACATATTTTTTAAGTGTCTTTAATATAGAAAATAGTATTTTTCCAATGACTGTTTTTATGATGAATTAATTTCTATTTTATATTTATGTTATACTTCCTGGAAAATTTTATTTAGTATGAGTGTTTCCAACAGAAATAGAGTTGATTTATTCTCTTTATATCTCTATAATTCATCAGGTAATGTGAAAAATATAGCTGATTCGGTTTCTCCTAAAAGACTATTGGAATATATAGTGATGGTTATTCCATTATA
Source organism: Viscum album (assembly GCA_963277665.1). Classification (NCBI taxonomy): domain Eukaryota; kingdom Viridiplantae; phylum Streptophyta; class Magnoliopsida; order Santalales; family Viscaceae; genus Viscum; species Viscum album. Next base: position 268,433,730 of record OY728151.1, on the reverse strand, counting down.
TAAAAAACATGGTTATTCCATGTGTAAAGGAATATGATATTAAAATAATGTCTCAAGTTTCCTACATGATTCATCTATGATTTCTAGGGGCTTTTATTCTAATATTATGATTTGACAAAGTAAATGAAAATTATTTTCTACTTCATAAGGATTAAATGTATTTCATTTTGAACATGTTATTATGAGTTTTTAAATATTTCAAAGAGACCTTATATGTTTTATTTTTCTATTAATATTTTTTTTGGGATGTCATATGAAAATATTTAGACAATGAAGTTGATTTCTTAGTTATTAAAATTTTTATTTTGATGCCAATGTTTATTTTGATAAAGGATCATTTTTTTCAATTATCTATAGAATAATTAATTCGTTGATTATTCTTACATCCCTTCCTAATATTTCCATTCTCATATGAGAATTTAAAATTCTTTCCATTGGTTTTATGGATTATTTTATATAATAATGAAGGGAATATTAAAATGATGATAATGTGTCATGAAAAGAATATTTGTTATATCTTAAATGTTTTTTTTGGAAAAAGTAATATAGAATAAAAGAGTTCACTTTGATATATATGTATTTTAATGTAATATTTTGGACCAAAATAAGTAAATATACGCACCTAAATGTTAATTTAGATTATGAGAATGTGAATTCTAGTTGGAGTCACTATAATTTTTAATGTTTATATCAGGTTCCATATATGACCTTCCTAGAGTTAGATGGTGATGGGGTGATATGATGGAAAATTTATTATGTTTTATGTATACCCAATCCCTTTTATTTTTTTATTTTCAAATACCACTTTAGAAAGAGTTTTGACCTTGTAAATTTCTATGAAATACAAATATAATCATACAACAGTACAATATTAAAAACCTAGGTGCCAAATTCAAACTATAACCTTGAATATAGATGCAAGGATGAGTTGTATCATGATAATCAAAATATCCAACACATCATCTCAAAACATCAATAACATCAACATCATCTCTCCATGAGATATATGTACTTGACTCAATTTTTAAATTTTAAAAAAATAATGAGAGTAAATCAGCATCTAGTTGGTTGATGAGCTACCTCCCATTATGTACCTAGAACCAAACGGATCATCTCATCCACACCAAGACACCTGCGTGATCTACCATTGAAAACCTTCCTTGCCGCCGAAGAACCTTCAATTAACACAGTGAAAAAAGAGAAAATATGAATGTCTTCATCAAAACTACACTCTTCCAACATACCAAAAATAAAAATGAGGAACTCACCACCTGGAAAGTTGATGTCCACAAGAACATTGTATCCCAAAGATTCGAAGAACCACCGCTCTAGAACTACCTTGTGAGGGGATATTTGACATGAGGATAGGGTAGAGTTGGGAGGATTAATCTTACACAAAGAGATGATTCCTCTTCCTTGAACAACCCTAGTAAATCCATGATTATTAATAGAAGTTTCAAAACATATTCCCATCAAACAAGAACATTAAATATAAATGAAAAAACAAAAACAAACTATAATCTTCCATTAAAAAGAAAACACCAATAAGAAGAAAAGAAGGGACCAAGACGAATCGAAAAGGAAGCCAAAGCTGATGAAGAACACTGCTACAAATACTGTTGTTTCCCATACAAAACTATCCCTATATTACCTAATACCCACAATGATCCTGAGAAAGATGGATTCAAACCTAATGGGGTGGCAATAAAGGGAAGAATAGAATAAGAGAACTAGACCCCACAACCGGCTCTAACCCAATCCATGTGAAGCTCAATCACACTGACCCAAATGAAGGTCCGATGAACATTGGTTTTTTGGAAAGAGGGGCGCTGACAGGGTAAAAAAATATTCCCCAGCAGTAGATTTGGTTGAGGAGGGGGAGGAGAAGAAGAGCCTGCGAATGAAACATGTGAGGTGAGTATCAATTTCACACCGATCACTGAAATCCTATTGGGAAGCGAAGGAAGATAAGCGGCTTGAGCATTGGTATTCAGGTAAGTGAGGGGCCAATTTTTTGTTTTTTGTGTTGTGTAGAGGACCATACTAGATGTAGATTAGGTTGGTGTGAATATAGTTGGGAAGTATCCTAAGTGTTAGTGTAGTGGTTACAAAATGAGAATGTACTTGAGTGAGAAATCCTATCTAATGAAATCTTATGTGATAGGGTGGGGATTCGAAGATGATATAGGACTCTTCTAGAAGTATGTTAGGTTATGTTATATGATCTCCCTATGAGTTTTGGGTGTTTGTAAAATGTTTCATGATACAAATTGACCATTCCAATAGTTATAAGGTGGAGGGTCTTGATATATATGTATATACATGACTATTGTCTATCTGTATTTGATCTAGGTTATATATAATTCCATATAGTGAATCTTTAGGTATGTTTTGGGCAACGATATGTTGTATAAAGACCAAAATTGGATTCTGAAAAGGATTTGATGCATGTATAGATAGGCTATGAATGTTATAGTTATCATTTGATTACCTTAGGGGCATGTGGACCTCTTAGGGTTTCATGGATACACAATTAGAGCATGAGGACTTTGAAATCATGTTTATTTTATCAATATTCCCAACTCTTGTATGTGAATATGACATTATATTTTGTGGTTTCAGGGTGAGATGCTACGAGGTTTAATTCTCACACTCAATATGTCCATCTCAGAGCTCATGGAGACCTTTTGTTTGATTTTTAGTTCAGCCATGGGATGTGTAGTATATCATGGTGGTGAATCTCAACGATTATTTTATGATAGGCTGTGTGAGGCTCGGGGATGATAAAAGTTTTTATGTTCGTGAGTTTCATTTTTAGTTCCTGTTATATTTAGGATCCTCAAAGTGATCTATATGTGCTTGTAATGTATGGAAACATATTCTTTTGTTATATATTATAATAATTTTTGTTATATTCACACTACTTTATGTAGATGTGTATGTTTTGTTGATTGTTTCTCCAAAAGTTTTATGAGAAAAATTCTATGAAATATTCTTTCCACTATATATATTATGCAATCCATCCTAGCCTGATGCCTTCAGAATATAGGTGGTGGGCTCGATCCCACATGGAATACCAGCTAGAACTAGTTCTAGGGTTCAAATTAATTATAGTGGGTGTTATTTTAAGGTATAAAATGAATCCCTATGAATTCATAGATTCTGTATCTTATTCAAAAGGTCTTCATGTACTTATACTCCCTTTCACTAATAATTTATGGTATCTGTATTGAAGGTCAATCACTGAGATGTTTTGATCCCCTCATGGTCGATCAATCCACTCATAGATATGGGGTACAGAATATTTTATCATGATCCAGAGCTTCTTAAGTTCAAAATAATCAATGAATGTTTGACATGATCTATCTTTGGTCTTAATAAATAAAACTTGTCTACTCATGGTGATTCACATTGATATATATACCCCTTGTCAAGATTCTGATGTATTTTCATCTTTAATTCGACCAATTTATAAAATTATTTTATATATGATTCTTTGATATAATTATTGCATGATATATGAATTATATTGGGAAAAATCCCCATAATATAAGAAAAGTAAAAAAATCTCCTGGAAATACATCTTGATATTTCTACACAATAGTTGTATCATTAATATTAAGCTTACATCCATCCATTTGAGCTAAATATCATTCATTATTAGGTAATAATACTGATTCTTGGAAATAAACCACTATAGAGAAATAATATTCATCCCTATATTGATGTATGTTTGTATTTTTAATTTTTATATGAAATGTAATTTCCATATCCGAGAAATTAATATAGGATCTTTGAGTAGATATTCAACTATATCAAATAATTTAATCAGATTCAACTAAAGGTAGAATAATATTAATTCAATTAATATTAATCCAACAATCATCAATTGGAGAGGAATTATATATTTGGAATTAAAAAATAAAACCACTATGAGATTTTATTGATAATTTAATATTAAATCATTAGTGTGGCGATGTAATTTTCTTAGAAAAAATTACAGATAAGAAGGAATTATTGGAAAAAAATCAATTAAGATATTTTACATACTAGAGTGGATAATTGTTACACCATTCACCACTTTGTTTTTAGGACCCACTGCAATATGTTTGAATGTAAATACATCTATTAATGCATTGGAATTGGTGGTTGCTGAAAATGATTATAATTATTAACTATTTTATTTGTGCATTGGTTTATGTGATTCCTATACACATTTAAATTAAATAATTTATGTTTTAGTGTTATATTATTTTACATTTATATTTATCGATTTCATTGCTTAAAACTAGAATATCTATTAAAAATTCAGGTTCTTCCTGGTCTTCACTTCCATAATTGATGCATTTCCCCAATCGTTTTTGGAAATTTCTCCTATGTTTCTTATAATGACCCATGATTTCACAATATATTCTTTTTAAATAAATAACATATTAATTATCCAATCTCATTGACTACACCAAACTAAAATTAAATTTTTTTTATATTTTGAATATTAAATATGAACATTAAAAATAAAAACTTTTTAGTTAGTATAGATTATGTTACTAAATATCATTGTCAAAAAATAAAGTAATAAGAAATTTAATATGGAATTGAAATCCTTCCTTACGAATCCGATTTTATTGGGCTGAAAATGGAGATAGATTCAAAAGGGTTTTCTCTAGATCATTATGATAATTAACATGAGAAATTATGATTTGAGAAGAACCACATACAAAATAATTTCCAACATCATTGATATTTCCATCACTTATGGAAAAGGGGGATTTTGTAACGTCCCGGACCCCGGTACCATGCAACGGGTGCCCCGAGCCCGGTTCGCCATGTGACCTCAAGCGCATTTCCCCAAACGCCAGAGGCTGCCGACTAGCAGCGAGGTCCCAGGTCTGATAGTAGAGAAAATATGCCCTCATTTGTCAAAGTGTAGTACAGCGGAATACAAAATAAACATACAACGATAGCGGAACCAGTAAACATACACAACTGAAATAAACTACAGTAGTGGATATAACCAACAATATATAAATGATGATGCTACATGTTTCATGTTATAAGAAAACAGCCAGAACATGTTATACATCAGTACAGTACATCAAAGAGCAGAGTACAGCAAAACAAATCAAACAGCTGGCAGTGGCATCGCGAGCCTAGGCTCAGTCCCATTCCCCCTACTCCTCAGCAATAGTCAAGTACCTGAATATGGACTCTTTCCCCTATCTACACCTCCAGCAATGTAATCTGTTTGGTCCAAAAAGCGTGACCCAAACTGGGTGTGAGAAATATATCTCAGTATGCACCAACCAAAGGCCCATTCCCAACTGCGTGCTAACATGAAACAATAGTGTGCATTGGTATAATCCAATAAAGTAATACGTACTACAAAGTAACTAACTTAACATTTAAATTTCCATTTAATTATTCATTTAATCCATTTAATATAAGATATCACCACAGTGCACATCTAAGTAAACAACTAGTGTCCTCAGACACGTATACTCCTACCCTCGGGTAACGAGTATCCAACACAAGAAGCTTCCCTTAGGCATAACCGAGTTTTCCCTCAGGTGTAGGTAGTGTCTTTCATAGGCACAGAATCAGCTGCCCACAGGCATAGGAGAAGATTCCCTCATGTAGAAATAACTACTACCCACTGGCTAAATAGTATAGTGCCCACAGGCTAATCACAACAATGCCCTCAGGGTAAATAGGTAATCGGGCCATTCCCAACATATCAAAATGCAGTAAACAAGAAATTCCTTTCACGGAAATTTTATAATTACTACATTAAAGGAATACCCTCGGGTATCCTGGATAAACGACTAAATAGTGGAACACAAACCCGGGGTGGTTTCAGATCCAAGCAACGATCCCAACCATCATTTTATTATCAAAATTTAGTCAGCTATGCAATTCTAGTCATTAAATATAGAAATGGACTCAGCCACACGACACCCCAACATGGGTTTGTGGCACATAAAACGCACAAAAACGCACGACAGTTGGAAATTTACACCAAGCCACCTACCTTATACACCAACGAGCGATATACGCGAACTCCAATTTTAGAATCTCCCAAGAATGACGTAGATCTGACAAAGAACAAATCCCATTCAAACGTAAATAAATTTCACTCGGGAAAGAATTGGTAATAACGGCTTAAGGAGGAAAAAGGGATTACCCGTGGGGTTACAACAAGATCGTTCGAAGCCTAATCGGATTCCAAACGAACACTCGGCGGATCTTCAAAGGTTCGGCAGTCCTCCTTGGGTCCAAAATGGCTCAAATGCCTCCTCTGCCAAATGAGGCGGCTAATGCCTCTTTTAATCCTAAAAAACAAAGTACACGGCATGTACTTCTGAGTACACGGCGTGTACTTATGAGTACACGACGTGTACTTCTGAGTACATGGGGTGTAATTACTTTATTTAACGGTTCCTCTGGTGGCACCGCCACACTGTTCATCATCGACATGAGTACACGACATGTAATTTCGAGTACACGGCGTGTACAGTCACCTAGCTGGTGGCTACTCCACCGACTTACTGTTTAGGCCTGTCGACTGACTACACGGCGTGTTCGGTACCGTTACATGGCGTGTTAGGTACCACTACACGGCGTGTAGTCAGTACTTACACCCCTCATCACCGACATGGCTACACGCCCCGTGTACCCATCCCACACGGAAAAAAGTACACGACGTGTGGAAAAAGTACACAGCATGTAGTTCCAAATTTTTTGATTTTCTCCATTTTCCACATTTTCCCAAAAACACTTAAGGAAAAGAGAAATGAAGGATCTTGTACCTTAAATATAAGAACCGGGTTCTTACAAACTTCCCCCCTTATAGCAATTCGTCCTCGAATTTACCTTCCCAGGGTGGTGAAGATAAAGCTCAGAACATCTCTGGCCACTGATCACGTACGTCGGCCTCCCGCTCCCAGGTCTCATCCTACAATTAGCCATGATTCCATAGCACCCGTACGAGAGGAACTAACCAGCCTCAGAGAACCTACGTTCTCCGGTCAATGATATGAATCAGATGCTCCCCAAAGGATGCATCGGCCTCCAGCTCATCCTCCTCAGGCTAAAAGACGTGAGATGGGTCTAAATGATAGCGAAGAAACTGAGACACGTGGAAGATGTTGTGAATGGCTCGGTACCGCTATGGTAACTGTAACCGATATGCGCCAGCCCGACTCTCTCCAGAATTTCAAATGGCCCCACATACCTCGATGAAAGCTTACCCTGTCTCCTGATTCTCTTGTGTACCAGCCTCGATGAAACACGTAGAAAAACCTGATCCCCGACCACGAACTCCAAAGGTCGTCTGCGGTGATCAGCATAAGACTTCTGACGAGGCTACATGGTAGTCATCTGCTTTCGAATCAACTGGACCTGCTCAGATGTTTCCTGCACGAGCTGTGGCCCCAGTAAACCTGTCTCACCAGCCTCTAACCAGCACAATGGTGAACGGAATGGCCTACCATATAAAGCCTCATATGGTTCCATCTCAATAGTCGCCTAAAATCTATTGTAATAGGAAAACTTGACTAAGGGTATATGCTTCTCCCAAGAGCCCCCAAAGTCTAGGAAACATGCACGCAACATGTCCTCAAGCACCTGTATCATATGCTCTGACTGGATATCGGTCTGAGGGTGGTATGTTATGCTTAGAAGCACCTGCATACCCAGAGCCCTCTGAAAACTCTGTTAGAAACAAGACGTAAAGTGGGCATCCCTATCAGAAATGATAGAATCAGGGACCCCATGAAGATGTACGATCTCTCGGATATACAACTTTCTGATCTCGTCCACACCGATGGTCTCCTTGATCAACAAGGAGTGATCTACCTTCGTGAGTCTATCCACAACAACCCACACGACTTCATTGCCTCGAGGTGACCTCAGAAATCCCGTCTCAAAATTCCTGGCGACATCAACCCATTTCCACTCTGGAATGGGTAACTGCTGTAACATCCCAGTTGGCCTCTGGTGCTCTGCCTTCACCTGCTTACAGGTGGAACATCTCGTAACAAAACCATCTATCTATCTCTTCATACCCGGCCACAAGTACTAACGTCTCATGTCACGGTACATCATGGCAACCCCGGGATGAACTGCCGAAAATGAAGCATAAAACTCCCGCATCAGCTCCTCGTGTATATCCCATAGAACCCATACTCATCCATGGAAACGCAAAACCTCATCATCGCCTATCATCCAATCGGGAGGAGGGTCGTCACTTTTCACCGACTCCCGTACAACTAGTCTTTCTAAATCCTTTAGTTGTCTCATCCTCACTCTTTCTAGGAGGGTAGAAGTCATAGCTAAAGAAGAAAGATAAGTCTGCCCCTAATTGTCATGCACCTCCAGATGCATCTCAGAGAACAAAGCCATAAGCTCCCACTCACCACTGGCCTCCTGCACTGCCTGCATTTGAGTCTTCCGGCTCAGTGCATCATCTACTGCATTATCATTACAAGGTGTGTAGGAAACTCAAAATCGAAGGACTATAGGTACTCAACCCACCTTCTCTGCCTTAGATTCAGGTCACACTGAGTAAAGATATACTTGAAGATTTTGTGGTTGGTGAAAAATAGAAAATGCTCTCCCAACAGATAATGTCTCCAATAGCGCAACACATGCACAACTGCAGCCAACTCGAGATCATGCGTCGGGTAATTCCTCTCAAGTGGCTCAATTGCCGAGACCCGTACGCAACAACTCAGCCACCCTGCATCAAAACGTCTCCTAGACCAATCCTTGATGCATTAAAGTAAACTGTATAGATCTTCCCCTACTCTGAGAGTACCAGAATCAATGCTGATGTCATCCTTTCCTTCAGGTCCTGAAAAGTTGACTCATAAACTTCTAACCAAACGAAAATCACACCCTTCTTAGTTAGACCTGTCAACTTTGCTGATAAGCGGGATAAGTCTTGTATGAAGCGTCTGTAGTAACCATCCATCCCTAAGAAACTCCGCATCTCAAACATGTTCTTAGGCTGCTCCCAGGAAACTACTGCTCTCACCTTCTCTGGGTCTACTGCAACTCCTGCCTCTGAGATGATATGACCCAGGAAGTGAATCTGGTCTATCCAAAAGTGCCACTTCGAGAGCATAGCATATATCTGATGCTCTCTCAGTGTACTCAATAAGATCTCAAGATGGGTGGCATGGTCGTGTCTAGTATGAGAGTACACCATGATTTCATCCATGAATACTACCACAAAAGAATCAAGATACGGATGGAACACACGATTCATCAGAGCCATGAAAACTGTTGGCGGTTCGTGAGTCCGAACGGAATAACCAAGTACTCGTACAGACCATATCTGCTCTAAAAAGCTGTAAGCGGTATATCCGATGGTCTCATGCGCAGCTGATGATATCCTGGCCTCAAGCCAATCTTCGTGGACACTCATGCTTCATGATGTTGAACAAAAAGATCATCAATCCTAGGCAAGGGATATCAGTTCTTAACCATCAACTAGTTCAGCTTCTGATAATCCACGCAAAGTCGAAGGGTACCATCCGCCTTATTCGCAAAAAGGACTAGAGATACCCAAGGAGAAGTACTAGGTCAGATAAATCCCTTTTCCTGTAATGCCTCTAACTTCCTCTTGAGATCCTGCAGCTCATGTGTAGCCATCCTATAAGGAGGAATGGACACCAGTGCTTCTCCTAGCACAATTTCGATAGAGAATCCACCTCACGCACCAGAGGTAGACCTGAAAATTCGTCCGTGAATAAATACATGAAATGATCAACAACTAGAGGTAAATCCATCTGACAAGTCCCCGGATCATCCAGATATAAGCTCACTATCTGGGCTGTGACTCCACCTCACCCATGATGCTATGGTCCATCTCGACTTGTTTGAACATCCCATTCGCCCCTGTATAGAAACTCTACATCCTCTGGTGTTGTGAAACTCACCCAGCGACGATATCTGTCTACAAAGGCTCGAAAGGGAACCAACAATTCCATCCCGAAAATGAAATCATAGCTCGTCATCTCCAAGAAATAAAAGTCCCAAAGGAAGTGACACCCTCCAACATCAAGGGGGCACTCCATACACTGATGCACAACAGTCGTCCTAGTCCCCAATGGAGTTTCTAGCGTCATGATATCAAAAGAAGAAGAAACATAATGCTCAAGGCTCTCTACAATGGGTACAGATATGAAACTATGTATAACACCCATATCAAAAAGAACTGAAGATAGGACAGAAGCTACTAGAATAGTACCTCTGACTGCAGAAGGTCTGGGATCCTTCTCCTGCTGGGTCTGTTGCACGACATATGCTTGCCCAGTGCCGCGGCCCTGGGACACAACCTAGCTACCATCAGCTGTCCTGCCCTGTTGCCTCTGATATCCTGGCGTCTTGCTACCATGGCCACGACCACCATCTCTGCCTACACGCCCTAACGCATTCCAGTTCCCTGACTGGTAAGAATCCATTGGACCTGCTCCTGCACGCAGAGTCTGCACCGAACCCCTCTCACTATCCACTGGTGGAAACACCCTGCAAAAGCACTGTAGATGACCCATCTTGCCGTAAGCTCAGCATTCCACTGGGTCTCATGGAAACTACGGCCTCTTGTGCCCCTCTCTTCCACACTGGTATCACATAACCTGGCCACCTGAAGCATTCATCAGACTGGTACTGCCGCTATGAGAGAATTCCATATGTCTCTTCCTCTGGAAAGTTAAAATAGTACTAGTAACTGGTGTTGAACCGCCCTATCCCACACCAGTCGATTCCCGTAGGTTCCTCTCTATAATCAATTCCTGGTTTAAAATTGCGTGTACAGTAGGCAACCTAAAAACATTTACCAGCACTCAGATGTCATATCAAAGACCATACTCAAAAAATCTGGCACTCAAATTCTCATCACCCACCAACACGTGGGAAAAATGTTGAAGCTCCGTAAAACAAGTAGAATAGTCCATCACCGACATAGCGGCGTGCTGCATATTCATGAACTCTCATGCTCTATCTGCCCTCAGTGTCTCGGGAAAGAAGAATTCATAGAAGACTGCCTAAAAATCATCCCACGCCATGTCTATGTGATGCTCTGACTGGGTGGTAACATCCCACCACCTCTTGGAAGAATCACACAGCATATATGTTGCGAGCTTGACCCTCCACCCTGGAGGAATCTCAAGATGCTCGAAAATAGTCTTCATCGATCCTAGCCAATACTCCGCAGCCTGTGGTCTGCCATTCATTGAAAACGTAGGTGGATACTACTATTGAAAGATACACGTTAGCTCAGCCATATATGTAGCAGCCTGCGGTGCTCCTTGAAAGGTCTGCATGAACCGCATAAAGCCCTCACGGAACTGTGCCTATGTCCGGTATTATAGCTGTCGCCGCATCTGGCCCTGCTGGAGGATCAACTAGTAGCCCATGGCCCACCATCTACGGAGTATAATCTTCGCCGCTCTCCTGGTGACAACTCACTGTCATCTAGGCGGCATGACACTACAAGGTCAAAAGAACGCCTCAGATTCAAGATCATTATGACAGAAAATTGAAGGAACCACATAGGAAACAAGAGGAAGAAGGCATTCCAAAATTTGAAAAACAAGACTACACAGCGTGTACAATGACTACACGGCGTGTACAATGACTACACGGTGTGTACTTGACTTCCCATCCCCTACCCGGGTCCCTCTACATGGCTCAACCACACAGATTCCATTGAAAAAAAACTACACTGCGTGTATAATATCGAAATAGTGTGTACTGTGTTATTTTCCAACTGCCCGTGTCGTCTGCGACATGACCGACTACTCAGCTTGACACTACACATCTTGTTAGACCCGTACACGGCATGTACAACACCCCGTTTCCCAACAACCCATCTAACACCACACGGTCTTTCCTCAGACAAGAATACACGGCGTGTCCCACAGGGACATAGTGTGTTCAGGGAGAGGTGAAACTGACCCGTGTTGTTAGTTACATGGCCGAGTACCTAGGTCACACTACATAGCGTGTTCATCATTGCCACGGCGTGTTCTGTACAGGATTTCACCGACCTGTGTTTTTAGATACATGGCCGGACTCCGGGTCAACACTACACGACGTGTACATTTGGTACACGCCGTGTTTTTCCCAAGCCTTTCCCTACCCCGTGTCACCACCCACATGGTTTGTGACACGGGAAGAGACTACACAGCGTGTACTCCAGGTACACGGCTGTAGGTTCCGGGCGCAACAGAAGCGCGTTGGTGGGTTTTCCCAACTTAATTTTTCGTTAAACAATGTTCAATCCGAGATCCGTCATGATATAAAACGCAGAATCTTCAGAATAGAACGAGAAACGAAAAGAAAAGGAGAGTCCTGGAACACTTGAGGAGGATCATCATATGTTGGTTATAATTAATTTAATTAATGCATGAGAATTACCTCGTTGGAATTCTTTCTTCGTTGATGTGTCCGGTCACGATTCGGTGATCCGTCGTTGCGTCATATAATCCATGTGTAGAATTCCTCTAGCGGTGATCTACACGTGTGTCACGTATCTCCAGACGTCGCCGAAGATATCTTCGGGTGCTAGCGCGGAAGAACCTTCGCTTGCGATGTCCGCCTTCGACCGCCTTGATCCGGTGGAGGACCATGCTCTCGTAACATGATTGCGTTCTTGGTGGAAAGGGAAGTCTCTCTTGGCTTGAGAGTATTTCCAAATCCTTTGTGCACAACAATGGCTCACAAAAAATGTTGGGGTTACGAGGATATTTATAATCAGGTTTGAGGTTAATAGAGTTATGACAATAAATAAACGCGTTACGTGTTTTATTTTTTTCATTAACACTTATTGAAAACCCCCATGTCGAATTATTAATTCCTTGTCATGCGCCCACGCTGATTATAATAAATATCATTTAATAAAAAAATATTAAGTCCTCAAAATCCCAATTGGAAAAACTACACGGTGTGTAATAATTAATACACAGCGTGTACTTGTTTTCCATAAAACTACACAGCGTGTATATTTAATATACACGGCGTGTACTTTTATTTTCCATTTTCCCCACCACATTTATTAGACCTTGAGTAATGACTATTTATTTCTTAAATAAATGTAACTGCATTACTCGCTAATAAATATATTATTTTATCCACAGTATATTCTCTCGAATAACTAGTATCAAAATAAATGCGATCAGATATCCTTAAATAATTATTAAACCACAGTTGGGAATAATATTTATTTAACTTGTTAAATTAATATTTAACTGAGATACATGGACACATTTAGTGTGTGACCCTCTAGGCCTCTTTCTCAGTGGCATTAGGCTGAGCCTGCCTAAGTCCAAGGGTAGCGTTTAGCAACACGCCAAGGCACCCATAGAGAACGAAGATAATTCCGCAATGACGTGTCACCTCCTATGAATGCTTACCATGTAATATAATCCCTTTGCCTCGATTTCTCTAATAAAGAGAGTTGCATGCTAGTTCCATCAACCCATGTGCTTGATTATTCTTTCTTTGACTTCCCAGAATTGAACTTGCACATACCTTACCATGGACATGGATTTATTTAGGCTATATCAATTCCATCAAAGGGCCTGAGATAGCTACTTTCGTTATGGAACAGAAGGGACAAATCCTTTCTCGCATTATCTATTAATGCGGTATTACTCGTGACACACCCAACGTATCCTACCTCGCTGTGAACAGTGTGTCATCACAGTTTTCGTCATTACATCTAAGTTCACGAGTTGTAATACCCATTAATAATAATCTTAATGTCTAAGGATCAATACACACGTCCATAAATAGGAACATCCAATGACACTATGAAATGTGGATTTCCTACTGGCGGGTCTTGTTCTCATAATATCCTCCTGGATATTACCAAGGGCGCACACCATGAGAAGGTGCCTCAATGTTTTATGAGTCATCACCCCTAATAACCTGTATTATTTGTGTCCCTCAAATAATATCATCCGGCCATAGTACATACATTCAAGAACAGTGTTATGGCACTTTCGTGTTCTCATCATAGCAGGGATCCGCTACAACCCTTTAATGCAACAGCTGTCCTTAGGACATTATCACATGACATGTCACGCAAAAGAACAATCAAGATGTGATAAGGATTTTATTTAATGAATATAGTAAATAGTAGTTGGTTCTAGACCACCAACTCCAACAGACTCCCACTTGGACTAGAGCCAACTGCTAACAACCTTTAACCCACTAGCTCTCACATGATATTCATGTTTCTGCTGGATAGGCCTTTAGTCATGGGGTCTGCCACGTTCTCTTCCGTGGACACTCTTCTCACTGCAACATCACCCCTTTGATAGAAATCCCTCAAGAGGTGATACTTCCGGATTATGTGCTTTGTCCGATGATGTGACCTTGGTTCTTTTGCAGGACCACCGCTGCAGTATTATCACAATACAATGTAATGGGATCTTTACTGCTAGGCACCACATCAATCTCCTGGAAAAAGTTCCGAATCCAAACGGCTTCATTGGCTGCATCAGAAGCCGCTATATACTCGGACTCCACTGTAGAATCGGAGACAATTGGCTGCTTTGAACTCTTCCAGCTCACAGCTCATCCATTGAGACAGAAAACATATCCAGATTGCGACTTCAGATCATTCTGATCTGTTTGAAAACCAGTATCAGCATACCCTCTGATGACAAGCTCCTCGTCTCCTCCATACACCAGGAACATATCCTTAGTTCTTCTCAGATACTTAAGGATAGTCTTAACAACAGTCCAATGATGTTCTCATGGATCTTCTTGATATCTGCCTACCATGCTCAGTGCATAGGAAACATCAAGCCTGGTACAAAACATGGCATACATGATAGATCCTATAGCCGAAGTGTATGGGATCTTTCTCATCCTATCTTTCTCCTGTTGTGTCTGGGGACACATTTTCTTAGAAAGATGTAAGCCATGTGACACTGGAACCAATTCCCTCTTGGATTTTTCCATACAAAATCTCTTTAGTATCTGGTCAATGTATGTACCCTGACTTAGTCCAAGTAGACTCTTGGATCTATCACGAATGATCTTGATCCCTAGAATGTAGGCTGCTTCTCCTAAGTCCTTCATGGAGAAACACTTGTTCAACCAGTCCTTAACTGACTGTATGGCTGGTACGTCATTTCCAATAAGCAATATGTCATCAACATATACCACTAGAATGACGACCGCATTCCCATTAAACCACTTATAAACACATGGCTCACATTCATTCTTAATGAAACCAAATTCAATTATGGAGTCATCAAATCGAATGTTCCATGACCTGGATGCTTGCTACAATCCATAAATGGATTTCTACAACTTGCAAACCCGTTTGGCTTCACCTGGTGTCACAAACCCTTCTGGTTGTGTCATATAGACATCTTCCTGAAGGTTCCCGTTAAGGAATGCTGTTTTGACATCCATCTGCCAAATCTCGTAGTCATGGTAAGCTGCTATGGAAAGTATGATTCTTATTGATTTAAACATGGAAACTGGCAAGAAGGTTTCATCATAGTCAATTCCTTGACGCTGTCTGAATCCTTTAGCCACTAGCCTTGCTCTATAGGTGCTAACTTGACCTTCCGTGTCAATCTTTCTTTTGAATACCCATTTGCATCCAACAGGCTTTACATCAACTGGCTCATCGACCAGAACCCAAACTTGGTTCTGATACATGGAATCCATATCAGAATTCATAGCTTCTAGCCATCTTGCAGCTTCTGTATAAGGCCCCAGCCTTAAACCTTACTTAATCTTGAGTTATTAAAAGATTTCACATTGAGGATGTTTTCAGGTTTAGAGTTTTAGTGAATTAGATCATGAAACATGGATTACATTCCACATTTAGACAAAGTGGTTACATAAAAGATAGTATTCATTCTTCCCATCAACGGAAATATTTTTAAAATAAAACATGGATTCTTTCTTGACACATCCTTGACACTATCATCACATCATGTACCCTTCCCTTGACCTATGAAAAACATTTCAAAAACTTGGGATGAGCATAAAAAGCTCAGTAAGAGATATAAAAATATGGAAAGGAAACATGAGTACATGTATACATAAGAATGAAATCATAGTTTACACATAAAACATAAGCACTTTAACATACCTCATAAAATCATATAATTCATATGACATAAAGGTAACTTGAGGCATTCATAACATTCTTACGTAGGGAGTAACCCTCTTGGTTACGTTTGGAATACCCATCACTGTATATTCCCTAAATCTCTTCGGAGAAACCTTAACGTTTCACTCCTTCGCGTTACCCAATGCATTGGAGAGCTATATCGGGCTCACCCGCCCTTAGTTTATCATGGAACCACCCGTCATCAAAATAATTCCCAAGAACCTCAACATAATCTTATCACATAAAACATGCATAAAGGAAACATAACATTTCCACCTTTCAATCATTAGATATCAATACAACATATTGATATAAAAACATTATGAAAACCATTTTCAATACCAAAATAAAATAAAAGTAAAATATGATATTTATTTTTCTTTTAAAAAAATAATGTATGGCTTGTAGAGGAAGCCGAAACCCAAATAACGGTCACGGCGGCGGAGAAGTCGCTGTCGCCTCATACGTACGACAAAAACATTCCCTTTTGTTGTTTTGTAAAATGTTTCGTATAAAAAAGATTTCTTTTGGATAAACATAAAGGTCAAAGGGGTTTATACACCGTCTAAAAGAAAGTTGTGTACAAAATAAAATATGCCTCAATGAAAGGAGATTGAGACGAAGTCCCATACAAAGACGGTATCCTTGGTTTAAGGATAAATCAATTACATAATTATGTGTGACCAACTAATACACCAAATATAAGTGGATATTAAGTGTAAAATAATCAATGGCCATTCACACATATTCAACGGATGACATATTCAATAACTACATGTTGAACCCAAAGAAATCGAAATTGGGTTAAGAAGTTCCCTGACAGCCTAACGGCGTCCCATCAAAATGAGTTGGTGAGAGATAAAAAACGGGTATCTCATCACATGGACATAAAATTTACATCAATAAGGATATATGATAACATATCCCAACATAAAAATATGTAATTTAAAAGACCCAACAAAAGAAATCTTTTAAAAAGAGGAGGGTGAAAGGTTCCCTTACCGACTTGGGTATCTTTCAAAACATACACCCCATGAAAGAAGGACAATACAACATTGATGTAAATACTCATAAAAGAAAGTATATTACACAATGTGTAAAATAATGGGCAGTACATACCCCACTCAAAGGAAATTGTGGCAAACGTAGCATAAATCTCATGGGAATAAAAGTGAGATGAAAAATCCCTTACGAAAACTCGGCAGCCTAACGACGCCACATAATACTTACAAAAATGGATTGATGAGATCAAATAGGGAATATCATAATATTAACTGAATGTTTATAGAAAGAGTAATATAAAAGAACATACCTCAACATAACAAATAGGATTTTAAAAGAAGTGACATAAAGGAGATTACTTAAAAAGAAAGAGAGAGGTTAGATCTCTTACGAAAATTCGGCAGCCTAACGGCGCCACTCAAAACTTCCAAAATGGATTGATGAGAGAGAATAGGGTCTCTCATCACATGAACATAAAAATTACAGTTAGTGTAATATAAAATAACATCCCAATAACAATAAAGATATTCTTTAGAGGGAATGACATAAAAGAGTGTACTTAAAAAGAATGAGAGGAGTAAGATCCCTTACCTCGGGTCTGACTTGACTCGATCATTCTTTAACGTCATGAATAATAAACTTGAGATAATTTCTACTTGCGTAACAACCTTTTTAAAGTTCATTATTCCTTTTATAGCAATTATTGACATGTTATAAACATTATGTAATCATTTAAGTAAATAATGACTGTTTTGTCGATATTTGGTTCTTAAGTCAAAAGTGGACTTCTTACAATTACATGTTGTTCGTGTGGTCATTGGTTCATTATATCCAGAATGATATTCATGATTTGGATATCATATATATCATATATATCTAGCATATACATGTATTTATAATATCACATAATCATTTAGATGAAAGAAATCAAATGCACCGTTCATGGAGACGGTAAGCCGTACGTACGCATGACGTTACTTTCATTTCTATGTCATGTTAATGGAATTAAAACTATATGAGAGGTATGTATATTTTAATTCCAGAATTATATTAGTCATTTAGATGTAACATACATCATATATATCCATTATATATATGTACTCATAATAATACATTACATTTGGGGATAAGAAATGAAATGCACCGTTCATGGAGACGACAAGTCGTACGTACGCATGAACGCTACTTTCATTTCTATCTCATACTTTAATGGAAAGAAAATAATAAGGATATAAAGGTATATTATAATTCCAGTATAACATCATATATAATATCTTTAAATCCATCCTTTATATGACCCACATATGGAATTAACGAATCACATCACTTTGAGGGGGCGGTAGTCCGCACTTCCTTAAATGAAGATATTGTGTTTACCCATAATGGAAACCATAAAGGTATGCCATAAATGAATAATAAATAAGATTAAGTAAAACATAAACATATTAAATATCATATATAAATAAAGTGACATCTTCATGGCCACCTTTGAAGGTGTTATATGACTGTTGAATAATCATCGTTTCGTGAGACAGAAATTCGCCATCCACGGAAACAGTATGTTCTTTAACCATTAGATGTAGGTGTGGTTAAGTGTAGCTCGAATACTTCTTATAACAAAATCCTAGTATGTTGAAGATACTGGAGTTGTTTCAAAAGAAATTTATAAAAAGAGTTTATGGGGTTGGAGAGGAAAAATAAAACAAAAGGACTCAAGTGAAGACATTACCTTAAAATCGGGTAACTCCCTTTGGTTTGAGCTCAAAGGCTTACTTGGGAAGACTTATGCCCAAATTGAGGCTTCAAGGAGTAAGAGAGGGAAGTGGACAGACAAAATGGGCAGAGTTTGGCCGAGCCAAAGGCTTTGGGTGTGTGGGTAAGGAGGTAGAGGTGGGGGCCTTTTATAAGAGGAGAGGAGGGGCACTCTTGTAAAGTTACAAAATGTTACTTTATTTTCAAAAGAGTTTCGGATTTTAAAGGTCCCACATTGTTGTATTTCGAGGATAAGGTGATAAGGGTTTGAAATCCACTCATCCAATTGGTTTTGGACATTTTTAGGTCTTAGATATTACATTATCTTTCCATTTTATTTAAATCGTTAAATAATGAGGTCATCGCTGCATCATCATGATGTCATAAATAATTTAATTTATATAATGTCTAAAAATTATTAAAAAAATACTATGATGTAGGAAATCGTTTTATCTTTCCAATGACTATTTATAGTAAAAAATATTACTTGTATAACCCCATGTAAAAATTCTTTAGGTAAAACATCTCATGTTTGTGTCATTTTTACTTTAACATTAAATAAAAATATATTTATGTCATTTCACAACCAAAGTGGATCCATGGGGTCCCCCAGTTGACCCATGGATTTTCTTGGTTGGGCATGACACATACAATGAGGGTAGGACATGTGTCTAGGTCATTTCATTTTATTAAAACATTATTCTTACCATAAACTACACTAATTACTTCTAATCGCGATTAAAAACTTAATAAGTTACTATTCACCAAAAAAATATTTTTATTCTATTGAACCACATTTTACTTCTTAATTACAACCATGTATGTCGGATTTTTGAAATTAATTACACAAAGATGGAAAAATTTCATTTAAACGGAAAAATCAGTTTTTATAAGTACCACTTAGTGGTTTCACTATTCATCAAAAATTGATGTTTTTCAGAAAAATCCCAAAAATTCACCCTAAGATATATTTGATATTCCGAATTCAAAAATTAATTCTATTTTACAAAATTCAAAACATATAAGTCACATTAATTAATTTAATAAGTAATTCCTGCTGTCAGAGCAAATAGCGTGTTTTTATGAAACAATAAGTATCAAAAGATTGACACTAGTTTAAGTCTGATTTCAAAGTGAAATTAATTCCAAAGGCCACTATTGGATTTAATACTAAAAATATATTCTAATTTCACTTTAAAACCAATTAAAAATATAATCTAATCATATAAATAAATTAGATTAAAAAGAGGGTTTGAATTAAAATACAACATTTTACACTATTCATTAAAAAAATGAACTTTATCAGAAAGATACCAAAAATTTACACAAAGTAAATTTGGATGTCCCACTTCTTAAGAAGAGTTTTATTTAGTCCAATAGAATTTATAAGAATGAACAAAACTATATTTAATGACGGTTCGCCATCAAAAGGCGATAAGTGAACCTTTAGTGAAAACTAGGGCATATATGCCTAAAATTGAATTCTTTCCGTATTTTAAGCCGTTATATTTTCTTGGATAAATGTAAAAACATTTAAAAACATACATAATCATATTTTAGTTATTTCTATCCATTCCTTCCAATACAATGGCTACATGTAAACTACCATTTAAAATAATATTATTTTATTATTAGAGTGCAACGTAAGATTCCAATGAAACTCGTTGTTGCGTGTTGGGTACGCCATCGAGCATAGCGTCCCCTTTAAAGTAATATTAATATTTTATTCACAAATATGGATATATATGAAAATTTCATATTTTTTATTTACCTAGGGTGTTACATCCTTCCCCCCTTTTGGGAATTGCGTCCTCGCAATTTTTAAAATTGATCTTGGAAACATCCTTGAAAGTCCCACATCGGAAGAAGATTTGGTAAAACAATCACTATAAAATAAAGAAATATAAGTACAAAGGTCACCCGAGTTGACCCATAATAGGATTCCAAGTATGAAAATATGGACATGGAGGAAAAACAAAGGGTTATGTTCTGATGGAGAGTGATAGAAAACATGTTTAGGAGAAAGTTAACCACGAGAAAATCACAAACTTGTAATGGGTTAAACGGTATTCGATTCCCCAGTAGGAAAAGTTAATAGACAATATTTTTTTTTAAGTTACTTTTTATTGAGGAATTTATTCATAAGGAAACATAATCACTTATCATGTTGACTTTCAACTTTTATTAGATTCCTTACACAAAATCATATTTTCTCAAAAAGACGAGTATTTAGGAAGACTTGTTCACATTAAGAGTACTATAATCAACTTATAGAGAATCACCTAATCCACAAAAGAGAACTATATACCTCCCATGTCGTTAGACTTTAACCAAAACCAAAACCAAAAACGCTAGTACAAGGTCAGATAATCCAGAAAAGGATAACCAATTATAAAAAGAAAATATATGCTTAATCTCCAAAATTTGTCTAACAAAACCCAAAGTTCAACGAGGACCATTAGATAAAAAATTTGTCCATAAAATTATTCAAGGTAACCAAACTAAGGTTGAAACCCAAATATTTGAAGGATTTAGTCACATAGTCTTCCAAGTTAAATTGTAACATTTATCTCCAAACAACATCAGTTTCTCTTAAAGTCTCGTATTGAAAAGTAATTAACCTAATCACATATCCTCCATGATAGGTTAATCATTTTCAAAAATAACCCAAAATCAACTTACTCTTAATTCATAAAATCATATTACTAGAAAGAATCAGTCAAACATATAGTCTAGTGGTAGGCGATAAATACCAGTCGCACTTTGGTTGTGGGTTCGATTCCCGCAGCATTGTCCGACGCGACGGGTTGTCACACGGTCTATGTGTTGTCCTTTTTCCAAAACTATATAATTCATAAAACATCCCCCAAAATGAGATAAAATCTTTAAAAATGATCATAACATATTTTAACCTCAAGTTTATCTCTTTCCTTTCATTTTCTATCATAACATAGAGTAACCCATAATTACCTAAAAAGTAAGGATCATATAAACCCTAATGGTTACCTTAATAATTATTACCTGAACTTCCACATCGAGTTGGCCATCTCGTACATGATGCATTAGAGAACTCACCAAGGTTTAAGTGGTTGATTATGACTCCTTGATAGTTGGTTTAGAACAACCATGAGATTCCTCATTGAATCGCCCATCTCATCCAGTCTCTTAATCAGAGAACCACCATAGATTCCTTCAAACCCATTGTCACATTGGTGCCTGCTAGATCCAGCCATTTACTAAAACCAAAAAGGTCAGTGTGAGTATATCAACATAACCATCATGTACTAATGAGGAATATAAACACTAATAAATTCTTACTCATTCACTTTATCTAAAACTAGGACTCTTTCTGAAATCCTAACCATTATGGTAATGTCACTTGTGCTTAGAGAATACCCTATCCTCTAATGTTATCTAAACCGACCGTTGATACCAACAATAAGGCCCCAGCCTTAAACCTTACTTAATCATGAGTTATTACAAGATTTCACATTGAGGATCTTTTCAGGTCTAGAGTTTTAGAGAATTAGATCATGAAACATGCATTACATTCTACATTTAGACAAAGTGGTTACATAAAAGACAGTATTCATTCTTCCCATCAACGGAAACATATTTAAAATAAAACATGGATTCATTCTTGACACATCCTTGACACTATCATGACATCATGTACCCTTCCCTTGACCTGTGAAAAACATTTCAAAAACTTGGGATGAGCATAAAAAGCGCAGTAAGAGATATAAAAATATGGAAAGGAAACATGAGTACATGTATACATAAGAATGAAATAATAGTTTACCCATAAAACATAAGAACTTTAACATACCTCATAAAATCATAGAAATCATATGACATAATGGTAAATTGAGGCATTAATAACATTCTTACGTAGGGAGTAACCCTCTTGGTTACGTTTGGAATACCCATCACATTATATTCCCTAAATCTCTTCGAAGAAACCTTAACGTTTCACTCCATCGCATTACCCAATGCATTGGAGAGCTATATCGGGCTCACCCGCCCTTAGTTTATCATGGAACCACCCGTCTTCATAATAATGCCCAAGAAACACAACATAATCGTATCACTTAAAACATGCATAAAGGAAACATAACATTTCTACCATTCAATCACAAGATATCAATACAACATATTGATATAAAAACATTATGAAAACCATTTTCAATACCAAAATAAAATAAAAGTAAAACATGATATTTATTTTTCTTTTAAAAAATAAGGTATGGATTGTAGTGGAAGTCGAAACCCAAATAATGGTCACGGCGGCGGAGAAGTCGTTGTCACCGCATACGTACGACAAAAACATTCCCTTTTGTCGTTTTGTAAAACGCTTCGTATAAAAAAGATTTTTTTTGGATAAACGTAAAAGTAAAAGGGGTTTATACACCTTATAAAAGAATGTTGTGTATAAAATAAAATATGCCTCAATGAAAGGAGATTGAGACGAAGTCCCATACAAAGACAGTATCCTTGGTTTAAGGATAAATCAATTACATAATTATGTGTGACCAATTAATACACAAAATATAAGTGGATATTAAGTGTAAAATAATCAAAGGTCATTCACTCATATTAAAAGGATGACATATTCAATAACTACATGTTGAACCCAAATAAATCGAAATTGGGTTAAGAAGTTCCCTTGACAACCTAACGACGTCACATCAAAATGAGTTGATGAGAGATAAAAAAAGGTTATCTCATCACATGGACATAAAATTTACATTAATAAGGGTATATGAGAACATATCACAACATAAAAATATGTAATTTAAAAGACCCAACAAAAGAAGTCTTTTAAAAAGGGGAGGGTGAAAGGTTCCCTTACCGACTTGGGTATCTTTCAAAACATACACCCCATGAAAGAAGGACAATACAACATTCATGTAAATACTCATAAAAGAAATTATATTACACAATGAGTAAAATAATGGGCAGTACATACACCACTCAAAGGAAATTGTGGCAAACGTAGCATAAATCTCACGGGAATAAAAGTGAGATGAAAAATCCCTTACGAAAACTCGGCAGCCTAACGACGCCACATAAAACTTACAAAAATGGATTGATGAGATCAAATAGGGTATCTCATCATATTAACTGAAAGTTTATATAAAGAGTAATATAAAAGAACATCCCCCAACATAACAAAGAGGAGTTTAAAAGAAGTGACATAAAGGAGAGTACTTAAAAAGAAAGAGAGAGGTTAGATCTCTTACGAAAATTCGGCAGCCAAACGATGCCACTCAAAACTTCCAAAATGGGCTGATGAGAGAGAATAGGGTCTCTCATCACATGAACATAAAAATTAAAGTAAGTGTAATATAAAATAACATCCCAATAACAATAAATATATGCTTTAGAGGGAATGACATAAAATAGTTTACTTAAAAAGAAAGAGAGGAGTAAGATCCCTTACCTCGGGTCCGACCTGACTCGATCGTTCTTTAACGTCCTGAATAATAAACATGACATAATTTCTACTTGATTAAGAAAGTTTTTCAAGTTCATTATTCCTTTTATATAAATTATTTACATGTTATAAACATTATGTAATCATTTATGTTAATAATGTTTGTTTTGTCAATATTTGGTTCTTAAGTCAAAAGTGGACTTCTTACAATTACATGTTGTTCGTGTGGTCAATGGTTCATTATATCCAGAATGCTATTCATTATTTGGATATCATATATATCATATATATCCAGCATATACATGTATTTATAAAATTACATAATCATTTAGAGGAAAGAAATGAAATGCACCGTTCATGGAGACGGTAAGCTGTACGTACGCATGAACGCTACTTTCATTTCTATGTCATATTAATGGAATTAAAACTATATGAGAGGTATGTATATTTTACTTCCAGAATTATATTAGTCATTTATATGTAACATAAATCATATATATCCATTATATATATGTACTCATAATAATACATTACATTTGGGGATATGAAATGAAATGCACCATTCATGGAGACGGTAAGCCGTACGTATGCATGAACGCTACTTTCATTTCTATCTCATACTTTAATGGAAAGAAAATAATAATGATATAAAGTTATATTATAATTCCAGTATAACATCATATATAATAACTTTAAATCCATCCTTTATACGTCCCACATATGGAATTAACGAATCACATCACTTTGAGGGGGTTGTAGTCCGCACTTCCTTAAATGAAGATATCGCGTTTACCCATAAGGGAAACCATAAAGTTATGCCATAAATGAAAAATACAGAAGATTAAGTAAAACATAAACATATTAAATATCATATATAAATATAGTGACATCTTAATGGCCACCTTTGAAGGTGTTATATGAGTGTTGAACAATCATCGTTTCATGAGGCAGAAATTCGCCATCCACGGAAACAGTATGTTCTTTAACCAGTAGATGTAGGTGTGTGTAAGTGTAGCTCGAATCCTTCTTATAAAAACATACTAGTATATTGAAGATACTGTAGTTGTTACAAAAGAAATGAATAAAAAGAGTTTAGGGGGTTGGAGAGGCAAAATAAAACAAAAGGACTCAAGTGAAGACATTACCTTAAAATCGGGTAACTCCCTTTGGTTTGATCTCAAAGGCTTCCTTGGGAAGACTTCTGCCCAAATTGAGGCTTCAAGGAGTAAGAAAGGGAATTTTAGAGACAAAATGGGCAGAGTTTTGCCGATCCAAAGGCTTTGTGAGTGTGGGTAAGGAGGTAGAGTTGGGGGGGCCTTTTATAGGAGGAGAGGAGGGGCACTCTTGTAAAGTTACAAAATGTTACTTTATTTTCAAAAGAGTTTCGGATTTTAAAGGTCCAACATTGATTTATTTCGAGGATAAGGTGATAAGGCTTCTAAATACACTCATCCAATAGGTTTTGGACATGTGTAGGTCTTAGATATTACATTATCTTTCCATTTTATTTAATCGTTAAATAATGAGGTCATCGCTGCATCATCATGATGTCATAAATAATTTAATTTATTTAATGTCTAAAAATTATAAAAAAATACTATGATGTACCAAATATTATTAGATTTCCAATGACTATTAATAGTAAAAAATATGACTTTTATAACCCCATGTAAAAATTCTTTTAGTAAAAAATTTCATGTTTGTGTCATTTTTACTTTAACATTAAATAAAAAGATATTTATGTCATTTCCCAACCAAAGTGGCTCCATGGGGTCCCCAAGTTAACCCATTGATTGTCTTGGTCGGCCATGACACATCCATTGAGTGTAGGACATGTGTCTAGGTCATTTCATATTATTAAAACATTATTCTTACCATAAACTACACTAATTAACTCTAATCGCGATTAAAAACATAATAAGTTACTATTCACCAAAAAAATATTTTTATCCTATTGAACCACATTTTACTTCTTAATGACAACCATGTATGTCGGATTTTTGAAATTCAAAACACAAAGATGGAAAAATTTCATTTAAACGGAAAAATCAGTTTTTATAAGTACCACTTAGTGGTTTCACTATTCATCAAAAATTGAAGTTTTTCAGAAAAATCCCAAAAATTCACCCTAAGATATATTTGATATTCCTAATTCAAAAATGAAGTCTATTTTACAAAATTCAAAACATATAATTCACATTAATTAATTTAATAATTAATTCCCGCTGTCCGAGCAAATAGCGTGTTTTTATGAAACAATAAGTATCAAAAGATTGATACTAGTTTAAGTCCGATTTCAAAGTGAAATAAATTCCAAAGGCCACTATTGGATTTAATGGTAAAAATATATTCTAATTTCAATTTAAAACCAATTCAAAAGATAATCTAGTCATATAAATAAATTATATTAAAAAGAGGTTTTGAATTAAAATACAACATTTTACACTATTCATTAAAAAATGAACTTTATCGGAAAGATACCAAAAATTTACACAAAGTAAATTTGGATGTCCCAATTCTTAAGAAGAGTTTTATTTGGTCCAATAGAATGTATAAGAGTGAACAAAACTATATTTAATGACGGTTCGCCATCAAAAGGCGATAAGTGAACCATTAGTGAAAACTAGGGCATATATGCCTAAAATTGAATTCTTTCCGTATTTTAAGCCTTTATATTTTCTTGGAAAAATGTAAGAACATTTAAAAAAATATATAATCATATTTTAGTTATCTCTATCCATTCCCTCCAATACAACGGCTACATGTTAACTACCATTTAAAATAATATTATTTTATTATTAGAGTGCAACTTAAGATTCCCATGAAACTCGTTGTTGCGTGTTGGGTACGCCATCGAGCATATAGTCCCCTTTAAAGTCATATTAATATTTTATTCAAAAATATGGATAAATATGAAAATTTCATATTCTTTATTTACCTGGGGTGTTACATTCTGAGCTTTCTACTGCTTCCTTGTAGGAGAGAGGTTCATCATTGTCCAACAATAATGATTCACTATCATCGGTGTCTAGGAAACCAAATCTCTCTGGTTCCCTTAACTCTCTTGAGCTCCTACACAGTACTTGTGTTTCTGGAACCTCTTCCAAGAGGACCTGTGGAACTTGTTCCTGTACCAACTCCTGTGTATCTTGAGCATCAACTTCGTCGAAGTCAATTTTGCTCCCACTATCCTTCTTCAGGATGTGATCCCTCTCAAGAAAGATGGCTTGTCTGGCGACAGTCATTTTCTTGTCTTGGGGGTTATATAGGTAATATCCTTTCGTTTCCTTGGGATATCCTATAAAGATACACTTTGTGCCCCGGGGTGCTAGTTTGTTTCCTGAGAAGGCCTTAACAAATGCCTCGCATCACCATACACGTGTGTGCGAAAAATTGGGTTTCCTTCCATTCCATAACTCGGATGGAATTCCATTTGATGCCTTAGTTGGTACTCGGTTTAATGTGTTTGCTGCAGTTTGTAATGCATATCCCCAAAAGGATAATGGATGATCTGCATGAATCATCATCGACCTCACCATGTCCAACAAGGTGCGGTTCCTCCTTTCACTAACACCATTCCACTGTGGTGTATAAGGAGGAGTAAGCTGAGATAGAATCCCAGACTCCCATAGAAGATCGATGAACTCTTGGTTCATATATTCTCCACCTCGATCCGATCGAAGCTTCTTTATCTTCTTACCAAGTTGATTCTCTACTTCATTCTTGAATTCCTTAAATTTCTCTAAGGACTCTGACTTATACCTCATTAAGTAGACATAGCCATATCTACTCAAATCATCAGTACACGTAATAAAGTAAGAATATCCACCTTTAGCTTCTACTGGAAATGGTCCACACGCATCTGTGTGTACCAATCCTAGAAGCTCTGTGGCCCTTTCACCTTGTCCACCAAAAGGTGGCTTGGTCATTTTTCCTTGTAAACAAGCGTGACATATATCAAGTGGTTTTAGATCAGTAGAGTCTAAATAGCCATCTTGGAAGAGCTTTGTCAAGCGCTTCTCATTCACATGGCCAAGGCGGTGATTCCATAACTGGGTGATGTATGAGTCATTTGAGTTTGTTTCGTTATCGATTGCCAACACTTGGTTTTCATAATTTAATACATACAAACCATTATTCAAATGTGCCATACCATAACATACGTTGTTCATACAAAATAGACAACCCTTATTTCCAAACATGAAAATAAATCCATCCATATCCAAACAAGATACAGAAATTATGTTCTTGGTAACACTAGGCACAAAATAGCAGTTTTGTAAAACCAAAATCATTGCAGTTGGTTGTGAGAGGTGATAGTCGCCAATAGCCAACTTAGCCAGCCTTGCGCCATTGGCAGCTCGAAGATCCACCTCTCCTCTGGAAATATTTCTAAATCTACTTGGTTCCTGCATTTGAATACAGATGTGAGCCCCACAAGCTATATATAATACCCAATGTGTAGAAATAGAAAGATTGCACTTGATAACGAACACACCTTTAGTGTCCCCACGCTTCTGGGTGCAGTTCCTCTTCCAGTGGCCCTGCTTTCCACATGCAAAACACACTGCTTCCCATTCCATGACCTACCTCTGGATCATCCCCTTCTTGGAGGGATGATGCTCGGGGGCTTCAGACCGTTTATAAGTCTTTGGCCCCTTTGCCTTGTCCTTCCTTTTCTTGTTCACCATAAGGACCGCGAGTTTGTCACGCCCCATGTCCTTATCTACCTGGCGAATCAAGGTCAGAAGCTCCGATAGACTCTTCTCATTGCCACTCATGTTATAGATGACAATAAAGATAGAGAAGGTCTTGGGAAATGATGATAGGATGAGATCTGTACGCAACTCATATGGTAATTTAATCCCTATGATGTCCAAGCGTTCAATGTAGCCAATAAGATTGATCACATGAGGCCCAGCTGGCGCAGACTCTCCAAGCTTCATGGAAAACAAAGCATTGGAGATCTCATACCTCTCCTATCCCGCCTTTTCTTGGTAGATATCATTAAGGTGAGACATCATGCTATACGCATCCATGATTTCATGTTGCTTCAAGAGATCATTAGACATGGCCGATAGCATGAAACATTGGACATCTGTGGCATCATCCATGTGTTTCATGTAGAGAGATAATTCCTCATCACTAGCCTCTTTCCCATGCGCAACTGGAATAGGCTCTTCCAGCACATATAATTTCATTTCGTGGCGAAGGAGGACGCATAAACGCCTCTGCCACTCTTGGAAATTGGTGCCGGTGAGAAGGATTTATTTTTTGAGTATGGTGCGCAATGATATGTTGGAAGTCATTTTCTTGCCGTTTCTACAATTTTAGATGACCAATTGTTTAGTACTTTATTATAAAAATTGAGACAAATAAATCAATTAATACTTATTAGTCTCCCAGTATTTTATCGAAATCCAATAGCCCTCACCATTGACTTCAGAATATTCTATTGCGTGAATATTCTAGTGGCAAGGATCCCTATTGCCCTTCACATTACCCCAACTAGGGTTGGTCAAGCAACTTGAAGGGTTTTAGGTCGGCATTCCAAATGCCAACTACATTAACTTGAAGTTCCTTGATCCGCTGAGTGGACTCCCCAATCCTGAAATCCTTTTTTGGATTTCCTCAACCTTTGCCTCTTGGTCACACCAAGTCCTGTTGTGGCAGTCAACCCTCGATGTGAACCAAGTCAAGTCAACCCAAAACCTTGAATTAGAATTCCCTGATAATTGAAAGCACCCCAACTAGGGTTGGTCAAGCACTTTGAACTATGGTTCTATTCTAACCAAGATTATGGACGACTATGCTGACTTAATATTTATTTTGAGGGATTTTATCCTTATACGTAAATTGTCATTTTATTATCTTTGATTACATGCTAGTTAATATGAAGTGGGATATACTTAAGTGATTAACCATGTCTAAGATAATATTTACGTATGAGCCAATTTTATTTTAGTTCCATCTTGCATGCTCGTTTAATTCATTAATTGTGTGATCGTGACAATACAACCACAATAAATAAACCATGAAACTGACAGAAATAAAATAAATGGTATGATCATGAGCTTTTCTATTGGTTACTTTATCTAGCTGTTGATAAACTAACCCAAGACCTAGGGGAGAAACACCTTGAACCTTTCGGGTTCGTGTTTATAGCTTTCCACCGGTCCACCTTTGTATCTCCTTGGATTGGTTTCACCTTGGCTCCTGACTTGAGCCACCTCCACTAGCTTGGGAGCTCCATCAATTACATATGCATTTATCTCACATGCAGGTGAGGGGAAAAAAGGGGGTTTTACATAAAAGAATCCTTGGGCGCGCAGGCCCTGCATATTAATGAGTAGATGGCTCGCATGCCAACAAATTTAATTTAAATAAATAAATTAAAAGAAACCATTCAGATATAAATGTCTTGGTCTGTCTCATGATCATCCATACATGCAACAATATTTACGCATAAATAAAACTAGCATTCAATTCTTTAATCGTTCCTGTTTAAGATAAATCACGCTCGAATCAATTAATTATCTTCAATTAATCAATCCTTTTATCTTAAATCCCTTTTTCTGAATTTCCTTGAGATTCTAATCCATCATAATTTTAAACAAATAAATTCATTTAAAATTATTCTGGTATGTAACTTGTACCTTGGAGGAAACCCGGTGAATTCCCATTTATTACGCAGATGTTAAATTAAACATATATATATATATATATATAACACCTATCACGTGTTGTGCCTCAGCTTTACGCATGCACCATGGTACACATCTCAAGGGTTTGTATAATATAATAATAAATTTTATTAAATCTGCGTAATTTGGGTCAGTACACGGCGTGTAGTTCCGACTACACGGCGTGTACTTTTTCTTCACCGTCTATCCGAAGTACATGCCCAGGGATAAGGCGTGTTAATGTACTTCGGAAATTTTCGGAGTACACGGCGTGTACAGTGGGACACACGCCGTGTAGTTTCCGCGTTACACGGTTTCCAGCCGGGCAGGCCGTGTACGGAGTACACGACCCAAACCTAACCCGAAGGGACTACACGCCGTGTTCATTGGACCACACAGCGTGTATTCTGGAAACCATGTGCCACCTATTTCTGGTCAACACACGGTGTCTTAAATTCTTAGAAAGAATCCAATACATGGCCTGATTGGGAGGATCAATCAATGCATTGAACCTAGACTACATGGCGTGTACTTCCGAATACACGTCGTGTATTCTGGTGTTATATGGCCAGAAACTTTTGGCTCCTCCGGATGAGTTCCTCTATTTTATTTTAGTCAAAATTAAAAGAAAAAAACATTTTCTGTGAGGTGAACGAGAAACGAGGGAGGAGGAACAGATCTCGAGATTCAGATTTCCAGAACGATTAAACATCAATTGAAATAACTAAATTATTAAATGCCTAAATCACCAACGAAAAACTAAATAATTATAACCAACGATATGACCCCTCTGATACCACTTGTAGGTTCCGGGCGCAGCAGAAGCTCGTTGGTGGGTTTGCCCAACTTAATTTTTCGTTAAACAATGTTTAATCCGAGATTTGTCACGATATAAAACGCCGAATCTTCGGAATAGAACGAAGAACGAAAAGAAAAGAAGAGTCTCGGAACCCATGAGGAGGATCATCATATGTTGGTTATAATTAATTTAATTAATGGATAAGAATTACCTCATTGGAATTCTTTCTTCGTTGAAGTGTCTGGTCACGATTCAGTGATCCGTCGTTGCGTCGTAGAATCCATGTGTAGTATTCCTCTAGTGGTGATCCACACGTGTGTCACGTATCTCCGGACGTCGCCGAAGAGATCTCTGGGTGCTAGCACGGAAGAACCTTCGCTTGCGATGTCTGCCTTCGACTGCCTTGATCCAGTGTAGGATCTTGCTCTCGTAACTTGAGGGCGTTCATGGTTGAAAGAGAATTCTCTCTCGTCTTGAGAGTATTTCCAAATCCGTTGTGCACAAAAATGGCTCACAAAAAATGATGGGGTTGCGAGGATATTTATAATCAGGTTTGAGGTTAATAGAGTTATGACAATAAATAAACGCGTTACGCATTTTATTTATTTCATTAACTCTTATTGAAAACCCCCATGTCAAATTATTAATTCCTTAACATGCGCCCCCGCTTATTATAATAAATATCATTTAATAAAACAATATTAAATCTTCAAAATCCCAATTTGAAAAACTACACGGCATGTAATAATTAATACATGGGTGTACTTGTTTTCCATAAAACTACACAGCGTGTATATTTAATATACACGGCGTGTACTTTTATTTTCCATTTTTCTCAACCACATTTATTAGACCTTGAATAATGACTATTTATTTCTTAAATAAATGTAACTACATTACTCGCTAATAAATATATTATTTTATCCACAGTATATTCTCTCGAATAACTAGTGTCAAAATAAATGCGATCAGACATCCTTAAATAATTATTAAACCACAGTCGGGAATAATATTTATTTAACTTGTTAAATTAATATTTAACTGAGATACATGGACACACTTATTGTGTGACCCTCTAGGCCTCTTTTTCAGTGGCATTAGGTTGAGCCTGCCTAAAGTCCACGGTTAGCGTCTAGAAACACGCCAAGGCACCCATAGAGAAAGAAGTTAACGCTGCAATGATGTGTCACCTCCTACAAACGCTTACCGTGTAATGTAATCCCTTTGTCTCGATATCTCCAATCAAGTGGGTTGCATGCTATTGCCATCAACCCATGTGCTTGATTATTCTTTCTTTGACTTTCCGGAATTGAACTTTCCCATACCTTACCATGTCCATGGATTTATTTAGGCTATATCAATTCCATCAAAGGGCCTGAGATATCTACTTCCGTTATGGAACGGAAGGGACAAATCCTTTCTCGCATTATCTATTAATGCGGTATTACTCGTGATGCACCCAACGTATCCTACCTCGCTACGAATAGTGTGTCATCACAGTTTTTTTCAATACATCTAAGTGCGCGAGTTGTAATACCCATTAATAATAATCTTAATGTCTAAGGATCAATACACACGTCCGTAAATAGGAACATCCAATGACACTATGAAATGTGGATTTCCTACTGGAGGGTCTCGTTCTCAAAATATCATCCTGGATATTACCAAGGGTGCGCACCATGAGAAGGTGCCTCAAAGTTTTATGAGTCCTCACCCCTAATGACCTGTATTATTTGTGTCCCCCAAATAATATCATCCGGCCATAGAACATACATTCAAGAATAGTGTTATGGAACTTTTGGGTTCTCATCATAGAAGGGATCCGCCACGACCCTTTCATGCAACAACTGTCCTTAGGACATTATCACATGATATGTCAGGCAGAAGAACAATCAAGATGTGATAAGGCTTTTATTTAAGGAATAAAGTACAAAGTAGTTGGTTCTAGACCACCAACTCCAACATTTGGTACACGACGTGTTTTTCCCAAGCCTTTCCCTACCCCGTGTCGCCGCCCACATGGTTTGTGACACGGGAAGAGACTACACAGCGTGTACTCCAGGTACACGGCGAGTACTAAAAAATTTTATTTTTCATCCCAAACAGAAGAACATATACAGCGTGTATAAAAATACTACACAGTGTGTATACTGGGTTTCTGGACAGTATGCCTCAGAAACTTCCCCGAAACCTAGAAAATACTGAAAAATAACACCTAAGTGTAAAATTCCAACCAGTGGGGGCCCATACTCTCCAAGAATCAAAGTTTGACATCTCATATGTATTATAACCAATAAACATTCAATGATCCACCAAATTCCGATCAATGGGGGCCCATACTCCCCAAAAACCAAAGTTTGGTGTCCATTCTATAAACAAGCTCACATAAAATTTCCCTATCAAATAGCAGGTATTTTATCAGAGCAACTATCACAACCACATGATTTATTAGCACAACAACTACCACAACAACATGCAATTTCTAATTCACCTACATGGCATGGAAACTATGCATGGAATGTGATTTTCATCATGTGCCTATATGATGCATGAGATGGAATACCCTCATCTCATCGGGTTGCAGCTAAATAGAACCCATAGATAAAATATAAAGAGCACAATCCATGTGCTTCACCCAACGGTGAAAACATGTCAACTGTAAAATTGGCAAAATCAAAATAATTGCAAAATACGAGGTAGTATGGGTTTTCCCTGTACACGGGTTAGCTACACCTAGGCACAACTTATTACCAACCACCGTGTGTCCTATCCCTGACTATGGATCCAAATAGTAAGTCAAGGAAAATAACCCCTCTGGTACCACTTTGTAATGTCCCGGACCCAGGTTCCACGCAACGGGTGCCCCGAGCCCGGTTCGCCACGTGACCTCAAGCGCATTTCCCAAAACGCCAGAGGCTGCCGACTATCAGCGAGGGCCCAGATCTGATAGTGGGAAAACTATACCCTCATTTGTCAAAGTGTAGCTCATAGGAATACAAAATAAACATAGAAAGACGTCGGAAGTTGTAATCATACACAACTAAAATAAACTAAAGAAGTGGATATAACCAACAGTATATAAATGATGATGCTACATGTTTCATGTTTTATGAAAACAGCCAAAACATGTTATACATCAGTACAGTACAGTAAAGAGCATAGTACAACAAAACAAAGCAAACAGCTGGCAGTGGAATCACGAGCCTAGGATCAGTCGCATGCCCCCTACTCCTCAGCAACAGTCAAGTACCTGAATAGGGACTGTTTCCCCTATATACACCTGCAGAAACTTAATCTTTTTGTTCCGAAAAGCATTACCCAAATAGGGTGTGAGAAATATATCTCAGTAGGCACCCACCAAAGGCCCATGCCCAACTTCCTGCTAACATGAATCAATAGTGTGCAGTGGTAAAATGAAATAATGTAAGTAGTACTACAAAGTAACAAACTGAACAGTTAAATTTCCATTTTATTATTCATTAAATCCATTTAATATAAGAAATCACCACAATTCATTTCTTAGTAAACAACTAGTTTCCACAGACACGTATACTCTTACCCTTAGGTAACGAGTATCCAACACAAGAATCTGCCCTCAGGCATAAAAGAGTATGCCCTCAGGTGTAGGTAGTGTCGCCCAAAGGCATAGAATTAGCTGCCCACAGGCGCAGAAGAAGTTGCCCTCAGACCGAAATAACTACTACCCACATGCTAAATAGTACAGTGCCCACATGCTAAACACAACAACGCCCTCAGGCTAAACAGGTTATCAGGCCATGCCCAATATATCAAAATGCAGTAAACAAAAAATTCATCTAAATACAATTCTATAATTACTACATTAAAGGCATACCCTCGGGTATCCTGGCCAAACGGCTAAACAGTGGAACACACCCCCGGGGTGGTTCCAGATCCAAGAAACGATCCCAACCAGAATTTTATTATCACAATTTAATCACCTATGCAATTCTAGGCATTAAATATAGCAACAGACTTAGCCACACCATACCCCAACATGGGTTCGTGGCATGAAAACCCACAAAAACTCACGACAGTTGGAAATTTACACCATGCCACCTACCTTATACGGCAACGAGCAATATACGTGAACGCCGATTTCAGAAACGTCCATGAACGACGTAGATCTGACGAAGAAAAAACCCCATTCAAACATAAATAACATTCCATCAAGAAAGAATTGGTAAGAACAGCTTAAGGAAGAAAAAGGGATTACCCGCGCGGTTCCAACGAGATCGTCTGAAACCAAATATAATTCCAGACGAACACTCGATGGATATTCAAAGGTTCGGCCATCCTCCTTGGATCCAAAACAGCTCAAATGCATCATCTTCCAAATGAGGAGGCTACTTCATGTTTTAAGCTGAAAAAACAAAGTACATGGTGTGTACTTCTGAGTACATGAAGTGTACTTCCTTCATTTAACTATTT
The DNA here is from genome assembly GCA_963277665.1 of Viscum album. Taxonomy (NCBI): domain Eukaryota; kingdom Viridiplantae; phylum Streptophyta; class Magnoliopsida; order Santalales; family Viscaceae; genus Viscum; species Viscum album. Next base: position 268,397,461 of record OY728151.1, on the reverse strand, counting down.
CTCTGGTGGCATCGCCACACTGTTCATCATCGACATGAGTACACAACATTTACATCTGAGTACACGGCTTGTACTGTCACCCAGTTAGCGGCTACTCCACCGCCTTACTGTTTAGGCCTGCTGACTGACTACATGGCATTTAAGGTACCACTACATGGCGTGTAGTCGGTTCCTACACCCCTCGTCGCCGACATGGCTACACGCCCCGTGTACCCATCCCACATGGCCAGAAGTACACGGCATGTGGAAAAAATACACGGCGTGTAGTTCCAATATTTATGATTTTCCCCATTTTCCACATTTTCTCATTTACACCTAATGAAAATAGAAAATAATGATCCCGTGCCTAAAAAATAAGAATCGGGTTCTTACTTCTTTTGGTGCCCCTAGACACAGGAAACCTCTATAGGCGGTCGCAATGCTTCTAAGAAACTCTTTAGTGCCCCTCCCTCACTCTCTCCCAATCTAATGAAACCATACACTACTGACACCATTGTGCTCTACCGATCTCACAAACCTCCACGCCGTTGACACCACAGCCCATCCCCTCCCTCATCACACTGCCTTCACCACACCGCCTCTATCTCCAGCTCCCCATCATTGTCGCCACCTGTCCCCTCCCTCGAGCTCACTGCAACCCTCGTCCCATCCCTTTCCACACCACAATATCCACTTAGCATCTACCTCTAGATACCCATCACTGTTTTCTCCCATCCCCTCCCTCAATGCACTTCTTCACTCTCTATCTCCCATTTTTCTACCACTCCTCTCCATCACCGCACCTCCTTCAACTCCCCTCCCTTCCAGATTTTCCATGCTATCGTGTATGCCCTAATTTATGTTTTAGTCTAACTTGATGATTTCAATTTATAGTGGATTTATTTCAATAAATATTTCCATTTGATTCGTAATTTATTATTTTTAAATATATTCAGTATAGATCAGTTGAAAGGTTCTCATTTTGATTAGTTCATGGTCATTTGTGTGGATTTAAAAAATCTAACAAGAATGATATAGTAAAAATGAAGGGATTAATATCTATAAAATGATCATAAATGATTACTTTAATTATTTATTTTACATTACTCAAAGAAATTCAATTTTCAATCAATATTTTGATCTAGATATTGATTACTGCTTATCTCCACTAGAAAATGCATTCTGGATTTTATGCAAAAAAAAATTGATGAATGCATACCTAGAAATATGGACTAAGGAAAGTTACATTACCAACATAAAAATATTATTAATTACATTATTTATTATTTTGGAGTGTTAGAAACTATGTGTATATATATAGAGGTCTTGGTTAGTAATAAAAAAAATATAGTAGAATTGTGGATTATGAGAATCATAACACAACCATATTTGACTCATTCCAAAAGAACATGGGTAATATAAGAGATGGTGGAATGCATTACATAAAGAGTGAAGGATAGGGTTTGGGTTGTGGGTTCCACTCATCTGAAGAAGATATTGGGAACAATTTAATTTAGTGATATTCATTGAAATAGAGTCCTGGTTTAGAGATTCTAACACCTCCTTCAAAACCTCAATCTGGTTCCCATTCTGTGTAGTGATTCTTTTCCCAATTTTCATCCCACACACACACACCCCCCCTTTATAATACCCATGATTGAAAGAACCTCCATTAGCCATAAATTTATTTAAACATACATGATAATAAAATCTCCAGTTATGAATGAGACGTCATAGTTTTGTTAAGTGATAATAAGTATATAATTCATATTATAATAATAAAAAATGTGAATATTACCATTAATGATAACATTGGTCATGTAAAAAAATAAATAAATATAATTTTAATTAAATTTTATTAGGTGCATTCTACTATATCACTATTGTAAAATGGGTATTTGGAGCTCCCCGACACGGGCAACTACCATTGGCGGTCACTAATGGTAGTCAATAGCGATCACCAAGGGGGGTCGCAAAGCTTCAACATGAATAAACCCCTTCATCACCCCCTCCTTTTTCACTCTCATGATATTCTAAACCCCTTTTCACTTCCCATCCCCTCCCTCTCTACACCGCCTCCACTGCACCACCTCCACTGTACTGCCTCCACCTTTGACAACCTGTCGTTGTTCCTCCACCCATCCCCTCCCTCGAGCTCGCCACACCGCATGTCCCCTCCCTCGTTGCATCACGAACACCACACCTCCTACACTTCTGGATCCCTTCGACCATCATATCCAATCCCATCCCTCTCTAAACTGCCTCCTACTTCCCTATGCTTCCCCTACTCTCCCTCGCCGCACCCCATCTGGCTCCCATTCCTTCCAGATTTTCCCTACTATCAGGTATGCCCTAATTTTTGTTTTAGGTTTCTTAGTTTGGGCACTTCCATCAAAAATTGGAACCAATCATTGGGACAGTGTCTTATTTGAATGATTAATGTGTGAAAAATTATTCATGATTCATTGAGTGTATATTCTCATGAATGTGAAACAATTTGAAATCGAGTATCAAGGGTAGTGAAGCACGATGAATGAAACATTCGTGCAAGAAGATTATATGAATATCGCTTTTGAATAAAAATTGTTCAAATGGATGTTCATGTGTATACTGATTTGTGCGAATGACTAATTATAATGAAATGTGTATATAAATTGTGTGTATAAAAAGACATCACACATTCACATAGGGAGTGTAAATCCTTGAGGGAGTGATACATTATTTGTAAAACGATACGATTTGTCCGAGTTTGGGATGATTGTACATAATCTCGCATGAATTATTCAATATTTGATCAATATTGAAAAAGGAACATTGTTTGAAAAGGTATAATGCATTATTATATAGTTTAATTCACAAGAATGAGTTTATGAACAGATAAATGTACATGTGCATTGAAATTTATAAGTGGAAAATGAGTGCATTAAAGTTGTATGTGTGAAGAAATTAATAAGTGGAAATTTTTTGTGAACAAGGTGTGTGCGTGTGAAGAAAATAAGATGTGGACAGTGTCTTATACACACCCTAGGAAAATTAATGATTCATATTGTACATAGGTAGAATACACATACATTCAAGGACATACATACTTGGAAATACAATTTCCATCATATATTTATGAATGACATACAATGTACATGTATATAGAAATTTAAAATTGGAACTTCAATCACAAATTGATTTTGGGTACATTCATCACAAATTATATTTTTTGATTTATTGGTAGGAATTAATGTAGTATCTATGGTTGATAGTTCATGATTGGTATTTGGTGATTTTCTTCATGTATCACATATGCATGAATGTTATTATATTTTGTTTCTTTTTTTGTGATTTAGAATATGAAATTATATAGTTATATTTTATTTATATATTTTGATTATAGTGTATCAATATTTATGTATTATTATATTAGTGGAGCAAATATTCCTTATTGTTCATTTGAGGATGCTATTTTTTAGTATACCCAATTATATATATTTGTTTATTAACAGATCGACTCCCCTATCCATCCGATCAAATGAGTTATGTAATATCATTATATATGGACCATGATCTATCCAAATCCATATCATGATGGAATATATACTGAAGGGAACCAATGATTATGTTTATAAGAGGAGGATATGATATGTGTGACTCACTTTCTGGAAACACGTCTGAGAACTGAACATGAAATTCAGAGCTCAATGCTGACAAGCTTGTTGTGGATGACCCAATCGGTTACCTTATGATACAAATTAACCAATGATTGTGAAAAAATAAATATTTGTTATGAATAATTGGTATACCTAATGTTGAATAATCATCTAATATATCTTTAATATTTTTTTCTTGAAAATGTTTACTCTAAGGAATTATAGATAAAATCCATTCTCAATATAGGTTTTCATTATACATATTTTCATCTAATATTTAAGGGTCACTAAATATTTCATTTCCATTTTTTAAAAACTTCATAATCAAAATATGATTAAGGAATCTTGAATATATAATCATCATTATATTTACCATACAAACATGGTGGCGATGACATGGGATTTTACTTCCATTACAGTATCTATTCTCAGGTTTTTTATTTCGAGATATAAATTGTTTTATTTTATCAGTGGTCCACATGCAATTGGTCAGTCATTATTTTAAATATATTTTGTGATATGAAAAATTCATGTAATATGATGTATTTTTTTAATGATTATTATATAGATATTAATAAGGATATTATTTGGATTGATCTTCCAAATCAAACGTCTAGAGAATATTTTGAGGGAATTATGCAGTTTAATGAGTTCCCTGGAAGATTTCAATGTAACTATATTTTTAGTCAATATAGATAATATGAAAATAGATATCAATTCCCATGAGATACTATGTGGGAGAACCTATTTTCTTGAATATATTTCTGAAAAATTATAAGAGTTGGACTCATCATGTGGACAAATATGTTAGCTCTCAAAATATAGATGTAGTTCAGATAGATGTTTATGTGATGTGGAATGATCCCATGCATGAAATGCCTACTATAATGGTACTTCGGTGGGATCCTAAATGTATTGTAATCCAGAATGTTGATAATAGTGAGATAAATTGTCACTCTAGTGTAGATCGTGAATCAAGGAGGTTTTATGACGTACTTGAAGATTCAAAAATTGAATTATATTCTGGATGTGCTGCTTACAATAAATTGTGGTTTATCTTGGATTTATTTCATTTGGAGACATTGAATCATTAATCAGACACATAATTTGACATGTTGTTTGTGTTATTGAAAAAGGTACTTCCTGTTGATGTTAATATTCCTAAGTTATATTTCCATGCTCGTAAGATGACATAGAGCTAATGTTTTACACATGAGACCAAAGATGCATGTTAAAAAAACTATATGTTGTTTAGAAAGTAAACTGCCCATTTGGATATTTTTATGGTCTATGGAACTTCCATGGGGAAAGATAAAAAGGGAAATCAGACTCATCAATGGCAGATTGTGAAACATGGTAAACCAATTTCTTTCAAAAAATGCATTACATTCCCCTGAAGTTGAGGTAGAAAATATTTTTTTTATTTCATATAATGTTTCTAAATTAATGATATGGAATGTGTAAATAAATAAAGAATGTGATATCTTAACCCACTCGGCAGACTCTCAGGCATTGAAGGATTTTTATCAGACACCCTAAATTTGCAAAAGATGGTTGTAATGTTTAATTGGGATTGGAAGCAGATGGTATCAATCCATTCAAGTCTATTGTTGCTGCAACTCATATTACATGGCCCATGGTGTTGGTTCCATATAATCTTCCTATATGGATTTGTATGGAGCAATATTTTATATTACATTCTAATCATATTGATGGAAATACATATCCCGACGATAAGATGGATGTTCACCTTCAGCCATTGATTGATGAGTTGAATGAATTTTGGGGTGAAGGTGTGATGAGTAATGATTGTGAGACAAATGAAATGTTCAGACTATAGGTTGTTTTATTGTGGAAAACCAGAGATTTTTCAGATTATTCCAATTTATTAGGCTGTAGTATGAATGGGGAATTTTCTTTCCCTTGTTGCAAAAAACGTAAAAATTCTATATTCCTTAAACATTCCAAATAATGGGCATACATGGGTCACATAATTCTTCTCCCCCCTCAAACCTGTTTCCGATCGGATAGAGTGACTTTTGATGGTTATAGATTGTTCATCCTAGAACTAAAGATGATGATAACAGTAGACATATAATCATAGATTGAGGAAGAAAACATCCACACGGTATATGAATTTCAGGATTTTTTGGCACATCCATTACATAATATTCATGGTGCGAGTACATAGCACAGTCATAATTGGAAAAGATAATATTCTATACAATCTCCAATATTAAAAAAAGAGCATGATAAGGAATAATTTTGAGGTCATGCACATTGAAAAATGTTTTTTTGATAATATATTGTGTACTATTTTAGGTGTGGTAGAAAATCAATGGACCATGTTAATTCATGTCATGATTTGGAAGAAAGGGGTTAAGGAAAGAGTTGAATTTACATTTAGCTAAGTGAAACAAGTAATATATTCCTCCTATACAGTATACGATGACTAAAAAGTAAAATGAGGCATTTATTTCCATTTTAAAGATTCTCATGGTGTCTAAGGGTTACTCTTCTAATATTTCAAAGTGTGTGAATCTGATAAGTAAAATGTTTCAAGGGTTGAAAAGTCATGACAATCACATACTACTTCAGCAGTAGATTCCAATATCAATTTGTGATTGTTTATACCCTAATGTTATTCAATTTTTGATTGATATGATTGGTATTTTTAGACATCTGTTTTAAGAAATAAATGAATGAGCTATTTAAAAAAATTTCAGGACCGAATTTTACTCATTATTTGTAACTTTGAGATATGATTTCCACCTTCATTTTTTGATTTTTTGGTTAACGTGATAGTGTAAATAATTAATGAAGTAAATATTGTAGGTCTATTGAAATTTATGATGATGTATCCTATTGAGAGGTATCTGAATATATTGAAATGATATGTATACAATAGAGCTCATCCGGAGACATCAATAGCCAATGACTATTTTATGGATGAGTGTACTAATTTTTGTGATCAGTATCTTATGTATGTTGAAACAAAATTGGATAAGACCTATTGAATTCATAATGGTCCAGTTGGATAAGGAACCATATTTGATATGGAATACATCGAGTGGATAGATGCTCATATATAAATCTTTTTCAATACCCTATTAGTTGCACCATTAATGATGTATGTGTTTTAGGATTTTTATTTATTATATTTTACTTGTTATCTTGGAATATATAACGTTTTTCATTTAAACACTACTTTATCATTTTCTGGGAACACATTAATGAGCTAAAAGAATAGATGTATCATGCGATTGAGTATCGAATTCAACAATATCATTATGTGTCATTTTATGACTGGTTCAAAGATTTTATACCTATAAATTTATTTTCATTATAGGTGAAGTATAATAATAATTTATTTTCTGTAGAAATATTTATTAAATTATGTGAATTGTGTAGTTTTATATCGTGAGGGTGTTAGGTGACCCCAAACTAACTTGAAATTTTAACTAACTAGCTGATGGTCGATCTCAAATGCCTTGTAATTATAAAGATATATACGCTAATTGATTTTTATTTCACATTATATATGTTTCTGACAAAAGAGAAACACAAAAAAGTAGCATCGATTGTCCAACTTTTGATTTTGGTTATTAGTCTGGTTAATTGACAGACATCATTGAAGTTGTATACACACGTTGGTTGAAATACATATTGTTAAATTGTAATTTTTTTGATCCAGTGCATGGAAGTAAAGTTAATCAATATAAGTTTACATTGGTGAATTAAAAAAATAATATCTTATAAATAAATGAACAAGTTGGTAATTAACATTTCATTTTGACACCACAAGAAGAACAAATTTTATTCTCTACCTTGCCATCAAATCCAAACTGCCCAGTTACTGTGAAAATGTCCCAGCAAGGAGTGTTTTTACTTGAATGAGATGAACCCGAGATAGTTCCCTTTGTTTCACAAAAGCTTGATCAACATACCATAGTTCGACGTGAAGAAGATATTTATTGGTTTAGAGTGGTGGTTGAAAAAGAAAAGATCAATTTTCATGTTTAATGAAAGTGATGAATTTTTTCTTTCTCATTAGTTTAAAGCCTTTTTTTAAATTTTTTTAAACTTTTGTGAACTATTTAGCCTTTTAATTTTTTTAATTCGATGTCATCAATAAATATTTCAAAATCAATCAATATTTTTGGATAATTTTCAAAAGTATAATTTAAAAATAATTTTTTAAATAAATTAAAAATGTAATATATCACTCTAATATTCATTTTTACTATTTCATTTGGAATAAGATTATAGATATTTGAATATGAAATGGTGTTTTTTGATATGCATCGGATTGATTCGTTTGGTTTTATTTTATTTATGTCATTTATATTGGTTTATACAGATATAGACATTAATAGGAAATGGATCCTTTTCATACTAATGTTTTCGATGACTACAGGAATGTTTGGGGAAAAGATACAAGATCAACATCATCCAGCATCTCCATCTACATCTCTGGGTCGAGGTATGTTTGAATGTAATTGTGTATAATTTTTTTAATTAATTTTTATTTATATAAATGTGAACATCTTTCCAATTATGAATATTTTTTTCAATAAGTTAATACTTGACCCCTTTTTCCTCACGTAGGAGATGCTGTTGTAATGGAATTTCATCTTTGAATTCTGACAAGACCATAGATGAATCATTTGACGGGAGACTTCATCCTTTGGGAGTGACTATCCCTGCATTTATTCATCACATTGGTAATATCATTGATGACCCAAACTGATTTCCATTTAACACATGTGACTTGACTTATTTCCCTCATGATATTTTAGATCGACTATAGAGAAGAGTTTTGGTAAGAAGACCATTTTAGTCACTTCACTGTGTATAAAAAATACTAACAAGTGATCTTTTTTTCCTTAAATAGAATAATAGGATAGTGTTCCCTGATGATTTTCGTCCTGTTTGTAAGGATAAAATTCATATGATGTGGAAAGATCATAATGAAAAAGTTAAGAGAGAGAACTGGCTAACAAATATGGGTGCCGCAGACATTCTGTAAAAAGTCCCGATAGGCGTTGTCCCGTCTCAGTGGTGTGACATAGATGTATATTGGTCTAGTGAGGTCGTTTCGATTTGTCCCTTTATTTTGGTATATATATTTTAATGATTTTTTAAGATTTTATTTGATTTAATTTTGAATAAAATGAATATATGAGGTGTTAGCACATGATTCAGAGAATCGAGTGTTGTAGGGACCACCTCATAGGCTCAGGACTTATCACATGTCTCAGATCTGACATGATTTATTTATTATTTAATGTGGTTTTTAGTTATATTTTTATATTTTATTTTTATATAGTTATAAGAGCAAGGTTCACCGACTGATAAAATGTCGGTGTGGATTGGGGGTCATTAAAAAATGATCCAGAGGATGCAGCGCTTATAGAATGCTCTTGTACTTACCAATACTTACATGAATCTATATATAAACACACACACACATATATAGATATATATATATATATATATATATATATATATATATATATTACATAGGATCAATTATAATCTGAGTCATCATAGCTGCCAGAGGACCATCGATAGCTTTCCTTGCGAATGGATGAGAACTTCCATCACTTTACTGGTCGTGATAGGAATAGATATAGTTTGTCTTATGGAAAGGTGAATGATTTTTATTTAGTTTCTTGTAGTGAGGTCATGGGTCCTGTTATTGTAAAGCTGACATAGAGGGTGATAGATTTTTTTGCATGGTAGTATGCTTCCAAGGAGGTAAATGCATAACTGATCACTGATCTTATAACACTGCAGGAATATCTGTGTTTGTGAGATGGTGCAGGGATAATACAATGCATGTTTATCCATAATTAATTTATTTAATTTATATTATTTTCAATATTAAAATATTCATAATTTTTAATTTTTGTACGCCCCTACTACACCAGATGGTGGTAGTAGCCATGATAACTCATGAAACATCATATCCAAGAGGTGTGTTTCTTTTTTTTCAAGTATCTCGTTTAAATTTGTGGTCAAATATTGTTTTCAAAACTAACTACAAAGTCAATTAGACCAATGAGAAAACTTGGGATAATTATTAGTTAGTCATGATGTGTTCTCAAGTCTCTTGTAGAATGAGTGGATTTTTATAACAAGTACGTTGAAGTTATGATTAGTGATTATAATTTAATTTTTAACATTTCTTTTGTGTATGTCCAATGAAAGTCTGGAGAAAGGGAAACCATTTGACATCATAATAATATGTTTTATCTATGGAATTCATCAAGGTTGTTTGGGGTGATTTCAATATCATCATTGATTATTCACAGAAAAAGGGATGTGGAGTATACCCTAGAAGAAACCATTAGGTGTTCACATAAAATGATTCTTGGAAGAACTTCATGGACCTAAGATCACTAGGGAACGAGTTCACCTGATGTAACGACCAAAAGGGACCTCATCGGGCTAGGTGCATATTGGATCATCTTTTTATAGCCTTGAAGCAGTCACCTACTTTCCTAATGCATGGTTCAAGAAGTTAATGAGGTATTTTTTAGATCATGCTCCCCTCCTCATTAGTTTCGAAAAAAATACCAGTAGGTATCAATCACATTTTCTATTCTAATCACTGGTCATCTGATCCCATCACTATATCTATGGTTCACAGGTCATAGATGAATCCCATGATAGAGTGCATGTGTGTAGGTTTACAGAATAACATTTGACACCGCAAAATCTAGATCAATAATATGTCCTATCATTTTATCTACTTGGAGGATATCAAGGAGGATAATAATTTAATTGAGAGGAATTTGGAATCCAGACCGGATGATGAATTTTTTCTAAACATTATGAAAATAAAACCAAACTGGGAGGGATCATTCTTGAAAAAGGAATGATTTCTCATAATTTCCTTGTTCTATAGAATTATTCTTAATGTATAGTTGTTTGTGGGGGGTGGAAAAGGGTCGTGGTTGTCTAGGGGGTTTGTCTAGTGCGGGGGATGTGGGTGGGAGTGGGGGCTATCCAAAAGGGGGGGATGTCCAGTGGGGGGGATTCAGGTGGGGGAAGGGGTTGGAGGATTCCGGTGGATGGGGGAAGTGTATGGGGGTGTGAGGATATCCAGGGAGGTTATCTAATAGGGGGGTGAGGGTTGTCCAAAGGTGGTGGGGCTATCCAAAGGGGGCTGTCTGGTGCGGGTTGGGGGAGTGGGTTGTCCAGTGCGTGGTGGATTCATTTGGGGGTTGGGAGTGGGGGTCGTCCATAGGGGGGGTTATCTAGTGGGGGGAGGGGGGCTGACCAAGTGGGTGGGCGGGCTATCCAGTGGGGGGATTTATGCAGGGGAGGGGTTAGGGGATTCAGGTGGGGGGGGGGGGTCAAGTGTATGGGGTGGGGGGGCTGTCCAGTGGTGGGGAATGGGAGTGGGGGATGTTCAGGGGGGTGACTAGTGGGGGGAGTGTATGGTGAGTGGGTATTATCCAATTGGGGGAGTGGGGGCTTTCCGGGGGGAGTGGGTTCAATAAAAAGATATTTTATGTTATCTTTTGAATCATTTATATATGTAAGAAAATATAAATTGTTTGATTATCATTTATATATTATTGTAGGTTTATTGAAACAGATTATTGTAATGGATTGGTGCTTCTGAATTGCTGGATATGTGATGAATTTTGTTTCTCATTTATACTTTTTGAGGATAATTGTTGTTTATACTATTTGGGATTATTTTTCTATATTTCAAACTATTTCTACTATTTGGGGAAGCCAAAAAAAACTTTTTTTTTAAAAAATATTTTCCAGGTTTGCGACTTCAATAATAGGTCTCTAATAGGTATTTTATATCTACAAATACCACTTATAATGGTCTATAATAGTTATGTTTTTAATATTCTATGGCCACAAGGATCAGTCACCGCAGGTTTGAATTTTCATCACCTAGAGCACCCACTGTTAGATGTTGCTTTAGGTGAACCAATAGCACCTACCAAACACACAAATAGTAGAGGAGCTATAGCGACCGACATTAGCGATCGATTAAGACCTTCATCATCGGGCCAACTGCGACCACCAATGGCGGTCTGTAATGAGCATTAGAAACTACCTTTTCAGTCTCTTATGGTATTATTTCTAGTAGTGGATAAATTCCATATCGACTGAACAACCACCCAAAACATAATGAATGGATTATCTGATGCTTAGTTCTTACAATGAAAATATTAAGTGTTACATAAATATAAATTATGATTATATCCTCATGAAATTAAATATTTACATGTATAGATATATCATTAACTTTTATTCTTTTTGAACGGTCATTTTCTTGAAATTCACATAATGCATAAAAATTTATTTTCTATAAAATCGTCCTTTATTTATTATGATTGAATAATTAGAAGATATATTTTTTCTAAAATAATGACTTATTAGTAGATAAATTAGTAATTTAAAGCAGTATAATAGTTAATTTACTAGTATAAATTTTATGATAAAATTTTATTTTAGAAATATTTTTTTAAAAAATAATATTTTTAAATATTTGTCTTCCAATTTAAAAACAAATTTTCTAATTACTTTATTTACTATTTAAATGTTATATTAAAATAATTTATTATATTTTTATAATAAAATTTGGTGAATAATGAAATATTCTATTTTAACAAATATTCTTTCTTTTTTGTAATTATTATTTTATCCTAAGGATTTGAAAAAAATATATAAAACCATTTTATAATATTCATTTTATGAGTTTCATTATAAATTTAAAAAGGATTATTCTAGTTTCAATCCAATATATACTATTTTAGAGTATAAAAAATATTTTTCTCAATAAATTTGTTTATATAAAATATAATCTTGTTATTTTAAAACTAATATTCTTCTATTTTTGAAATTAAAATGAATAATATTGATATATAATTCAGATTTAGTAGGAAGAATAATATAATAAATGTCATTTGATTTTTTAATCATATAGGATATGTTAATAAGTTATAAATAATTTACGACTGTAAAAGGTAAAGAGCTAAATGTATAAATGTAAGAGTAAATAACCATAAAATGTTTTATAAAATGTGTGTTTATAATATCCCAACTTTTTGCACATATCATTACAGGATTTCAACCATAATTATGATTCAAATTACAATCCATGGATAAAAAATTCTAGGGTCTTGAAAGACAAGGTATATAAAACTAAGAAATTGGGTCTAAATAAAACATTTATTTATTTTGAAATCATAAATACCACATAACTTCCATTGTGCTCAAAAATATTCTTTGGATAAGAAAGGGATAACATGAACCAAGGGATGATTGAAAAATCCCAGTAAGGGAATAGACATTATAATAATGCTTTATCACATGGGTTAGAAGGCATGACATAATGATATAAACAGTCTTGGAACATATGGAATCAAACCCTATAATCATGGGATCATATAAAAATGGATTCATAGTAATTTTTAATAAATATATAACATGACTTTATAATGATTCAAGGTTCGCTGCATATAGAGGAGCACAAGTCTATGTTAACCCCCATGACATTTGTACATGGTAGCATGAATCAAGGACAACTGCTAAGACCGTTGCACATAACATCTCACGGGACTAAACATTACCCATTTCATTGGAGAGATATCAGGGCACAACCATATTAACTTGTCCAAGAATATTCATTCCACAAAAATATTTATACAAAATCAATCATTAGGGAACCCATGTAATGAAATGGGTTCCATAATCATGTTATAAAGCATAATGATTGGGTATATCATAAAAATATCTATGAGTGAAAGTAACTCAAAAAATACATAGAAATTCATAAAATAAAATAAGTATATAACATGGTATGTTATTTCAAACAGTATTGACAACATGTAAGAATAGTATTTAAGAAATATTATCATTAAAACATTTTAGCGGGGTTTTGAATAAAATACTAAAGACAAATTAAAATAGAAAAGGGAATAGCATGTAATATAAAACCATATGTAAACGAAGAATATTTTTCTTAATAGAAATATTGGATTTATAAAAATAATTGTTGTTTAATGAAAATTATAGAGTGATTTTAAAATTGAGTATGAATTCATTAAGATCGCTTCAATGGGATTGCTTATCAGGATGTATTGAGGAGGTTACCAAATAAAAACATGTGTATAACTGAAATATAATGATTAATGGACCTTGATAGAATATTTTGGATCATGTAAAAATAATTTATAGTATTTACATAAAAATAAAATATTAATTCATTAGGATTAAAAGAATGATAGATATACCTGAAGGAATAATAGAGGTTTGGGTAGAACCCCTTACTTTAAGTCCAACAGTGTTCTTCACAAGATTAAATTGAACTAAATAATAAAATTATATTCATTATTTAATAATTTCAGAACCAATTATTCATGTAACTGGTTTATTATAACCTTATGTAGTTCATTCATAACTTTTTTATTAGTTAACTGGTTCAATATCTTTTTTTGGAGCATTTGTTTCCTTGGTTTTTCTTATTAGTTCACTAATATATATAAGGGTAGACATGTAAGATGAGAATGGTTGTAAAGAATTGAAATTCTATGGTATTATTTAACATCCATAATGTTATATTTTTATAAAATTCATTTTGTTTTTTGGAGTGAATATGAATCATTTTATAAAACTTTAAGGATAACCATTTTGGTTAGTTGGCTGTTTGTAATCACAATGAACACAATTTTATTTATAAATTAATATCATGTGTAAAAAATATTCCAAAACCTTACCTGAGAAATATTAAAATATTAAGGTTTTTTTCAACTATAAAAATGGTTTCATGACCAGAATTGAAGACGGTAATAGAAATTGGAAACCCATCCTCCTTGAATGTGATGAATTAACACATCTCGAATGGTGTTTTCAGTTTTAGTACAAACAAGGGGAAAATAGGGATAATAATGAATTATTACATTATCATAACTACTATCTAGTACATGTAAGGTACTAGATTTATGATAACATTTGTATAAAATGATTTGAGAAAATAAAATCAGAGATAGTAATTTAATGAAAACAGATGAAATTAAAAGAGGAATTTACCTCTTGAATATATCTTCTTTGAGAACCTTTTTAGGGGAGAGTACTTTGTCTTGTGATGAGGCCAAGGGCTTCTCAACATGGGGAGGATCTTTTCAAGTTATCTGAGTTCAATTTGGATTGGGAACAAGGCTTGAGAGGAGTGTAGAGAAGAGGTAAAGAGTGGAGGTATTTGTAGTGGAGTAGTGGAGGGGTGTCCCATCATTTAAATCATTAGTTTAATATATTCGTTCAATACTATATGTAATCTTTATTCTTGTGACTATAAATAGTAAAAAGATCATATGAGTTTGAACTGGAGGCCATTTACATCATCCAAGACTCAATAATAATGCAAAAATTACTTTTTACAACATTTATAATAAATTATAATTTATTACTATTCAATAAAAATTCAAGTGTTCTAGAAAAATCCAAATATTTCACCCCAACACTATGTTGACATGAAGAATTAAAAAAATGAACTCTATTTTATGAAAATAATTTTCTAAATATGTGAAATTTAATTTTAATTTTAATTCAAAATTTCCATGAAAAATATATATTTTAAAAAGATAAATGCTTCTCTAACACTATGAAAAAATAATTAAGGTCTCTATAAATTATATTATAATCATCAATCATTAAAATAATTTTTAATAAATACATTTTCTGTAAGTATATTTCCTTCTAAGTAACTAAATTAATCATAATGTTGTAATTAATTATACACGAATCACTAAAAATATCAACACTTTATTAATAATTTTTAAAATATTTACTTACTTATATTATGAAATAATTATATCGTATTGTCACTTAAAACATGGATAAATTTTATATATAATTTCATTGGTGAGGTTAGTATTCAATTGGATGGTTAACTATTAATAAGGGTAACATTGCTATTTCAAGGATAAAGTTACAATTTAATCGTTATATGCTCTTTAACTTCTAGAGATCCATTTTATTTTACACTCTCATAATTTATAAATTTTTTATTGTGTTATATAAGAAAACATATGTGATTATACAATAAGAAAAAAATTTAAGAAAAAGATTTTATGGATAAAACATTAGGATATTACATTACTCCCCCCTTATGAAATTTTTCCCTCAAATGGTTGTTTTACATTCAATGCTATAAATATGGGTAGGTACTTTTCCTTCATTCTCTCGTACAGTTACAATGTTTCTTCTTCGTACTTATTGTTCCTCCATTGTACGTTAATGAGGTGAGCAGTCTTATTGCATAGAACATTATCTCTATGATCTAAGATCCTAATTGGTTTATCCACATAAGAATGATCATTCCCCAACTGTACCACCCCTGAAGATAGTACATGTGAAGGATCTAGTATATACTTCCTTAAGAGGGATACATGGGAGACAGCCTGTAATTTATACATGGTAGGTGGATGTACAAGTTGATATTCCATAGCTCTAACATTATCAACATTCTTTAATATACCTTGTTACCTAGGACTTATCTTTCCATTCTTCCCAAATCTCATGAACTTCATCCCTGGAGATATGCATAGGAATTCCATGTCTCCAACATAAAAATAAAGGTCTCATAGATGATTGTATGCATAAATATTTTATCGACATTGGGTTTCCTTGATGTGTTGCATAATTGTTTTCACATTCTACACCATCTCATCAACCATTTAGGTCCTATAATCTTACGCTCAAAAACATCATCCCAACACCCCGGTGTTCTGCACCTTTTATTAAAATGTGATTAATATGGTACTATTTAGATGTGGGAGTGGAAACTATAGTTATAATAGATTTATACCAGTAGAAGATGTATTTACCACCATCCTTTTAACTCTATAGAACATCCTCTCAACATATCTCCTATTTCTAAATAGTTCGCTCAGATTGACCATTATTTTTAGTATTGTAGGAAATACTAATGTTTAGTTCAGTGCTTAGAGCATTATGGATACTTTTTCAAAACATCGAGTTGAATCTCAGATCTGTATCAGATTCAGTTGATTTTGGTACTCCTATAATCTTTACCACCTCTTGGATATATATCGATGAAATTTGATCAAATTATAAGTCCTCTCTAATTGCGATAAAGTGATTTTTCGTTGTAATACTATACATAAGGACCCATATCGAATTGTTTTCTCTTGATGTCCTTGGTAGTCCAGTGAAAAAGTCCATGGTAATTTTCTTAAACATTAATTTTATAATGGGTAGTGGTTTCATCATCCCCTTTGACTTATTTCTTTTACCCTTCACTTGCTAACATACTTGGCACTTGGATATATACTTATAAATCTCCTATTTCATATTTTCCAACCTATAATTCTCCTAGATATTTTGACATATCATTGTCCTCCCTTGTTGAATAGAGAAGGGAGAGATATGTGCATCAGTCAAAATCTCCTTCTTTATCTCTAGATTGGATTGTACACATAATCATGACCCAAATATTACCAATCCTTCCTCATCAATCTTGAACTTATAGTATTTATCATTCTTATTAGCTTCCAAACTTTTCAAAATTTACATATCATTTCATTTATCATACTTTATTTTCTCCATGATAGATAGTTGATAAACCAATTCAGAAAGGATTGATGATGTTCCTACCTTAATGATTCCCATGTCTATCCTCTATAAATAAATTAATATTGGATCCTTTGTAGCTCTTATTATTGATAATGATGTAGGATCCATTCTACTTAAAACATCTGCCACCTTATTTTCCTTACTAGGATAGTAGTAGATTTAGTAGTCATAATACCTTGATGAGATCAAAACATCTTTTTACGTGCATATTAAGATATTGATGAGTAAAAATATATTTTAGACTCTTGGGATCAGTATATATATCTCAAACTTCTTTCCAAAAATGGTTCGCTAGATTTTCAACGCAACGATCACAACCGCCAACACCAGATCATGTGTGGGATTGTTTTTATCATCGAGTTTTCATATTTCATGAAGTATAGGATATAACATTATCATTCCGTATCATCACACATCCTAAGCCCTTATTTAAAGCATCACTGTACACCACAATGAGTTCTCAACATTTTGAGAGTGTGAGAACTAGCACTGTGAGAAGCCTCATGTTGAGATCCTTAAAGCATTCCATACATTCTTGAGATCAAATGAACTTAACCCCTTCTATTTCATCATGTTCATTGGGATTGAACATCATGAAAAGTTCTATACAAATCATCTGTAACACCAAGATAAACCAATGAATCTATGCATATCCATTACAGATATTGTCCTAGGTCATTCATCGATTTACATTATCTTGGAAGGGTCTATATATATCCTTTTGTTGGTGATTACATGGAGAAATAATGATACATCCTCCATTATGAACTCAGATATACTACACTTTTCACATATTTACTCCATTTTCACTGTTTTTATCCATGTATTCAAATGCTCCTTGTGTTACTCCTTTTTCTTAGAGTAAATTAGAATATCATTGATAAGGACTACCACAAATTTTTTGAGGTAATATCGAAATAATATATTCATTAAAATTATGAATATTGATGTAGAATTAGTGAGTATGAAGGGCATAACAATGAACAAATAGTTTCCATACCACGTTCTAAAGGCAGTCTAGTGAATATCTTCCTTCCTCACATTTAATTAGTGATATCTCGACCGAAGTTCCACCTTAGAGAAAAAAAGGCCTCACAAAGCTGATCGAATAAGTCATCTATATGAGGAAGTGGATACTTGTTCTTTATCGTGTTTTTTTTGGAGCTCATGATGATCAATGAAGAGGTTCATGGAACCATCCTTCTACTTAACGAATAGGACTTCTTCTCCCCATGGTGATGAACTCAGTCTTATGAAAACCTGGTCTAGATTCTATTTTAGCTGCTTGATCAACTCTTCCAACTAAATGGTCTAAATTCAATAAGGATTATTTGATATAGGTATGGATCCAAGAATAAGTTCAATTGATAACTCTACCTATTGATCTGGAGGAATACCAAGAAATTATTTATAAAATACATCAGTGTAGTCTCCTACAATTGGGATGAAATCGAGCATGATTCTATCCATTGTCTCAATATTTTGAGTTATGCATGATTTCTCATAAGGTATTAAAATCAAACATTATAAAATTATTGTAAAGGATATTCATATTCCTCCTTACACTTGTAAAAAATTAGAGGATGCTTAGGGATGTAAATAGTGATCTCCCTTTCGTAACAGTTGATGTTGTAAATGTATAAAGATAGCCAACCCATGCCCGAGATAACATCGAACTCCCCTAATAGAAGAATGATGAGATTTTCTGGGAGGATCAAAACACAAACTGTAAATAGAGAGGATTTATATACTTCAGATGCAATAATGGCCCCATTTTGTGTTCTCACATTTTACTCAATCATCAAATTTTGAGTCAATGTTGAAATGGTACAACTAAACATGCTTGATATGAATGAATGTGTAGGACCAGAATAAAATATTACATTTGATATATAATGAATGAATAACTAGTGTACCTGTCTCTAAATCATTGTATGGATCCACCACAATAGTGGTGATTATAAAAGCCCATCCATATTTCCTTAGAGGTTACTATTGATTGGATCTTACCACCCTTGTCTTAATGAAATTTTTTTTTCATAATTCCCATGTTCATTGTACTTGTAACACTGAATTACTGGCAGAGTGTTGACATGATCCTTACATTCTTTTCCACAAATGTGGGATTTTTCATATCCCTCTAGTATTTTTTATCTATATTTCACATTCTACCACATTTGAATAAATTCTTCATTCCCTTTATATAGTTCCCATGAAGCTTATTGCCACAATTTTGACATGTGGGATGTTGATCATCATTCCATCATATGATTTATTTGCCGAACCACCCATGTTAGACATCATTTTCCACTTTTTTACCTATACATCAAGACCACTGAGAGTCTCTGGTCTTAATTTCAACCATGATGGAACCATGGACAATCACCTCATAACTATCAATGTATCGAATCACCAACACTTTTCATAGGCATGAAATTAGTCTTCTAAAGAAGTTATCCGCTTTGCATTCAGTTCATATGACAATGCTAGAGCCAAATCTTGAAATCCATTTGATGTTTTCTTCAAACACCCTGATCGACTCATCTTCATAAATATTAAGTACAAGAACACTCATTCCGTCTTGAAATAGTGGGTTTTGGGAAATTATTTATTGGATAACATTTTAATGAATTCCTCCCAATCCACGAAATTAATTTCCTCTTGTTGATTAGTATTCTTGATCAGTGTCCCCCACTGATCAGCTTCCCCATCAAAATGATAGGCCACTAATATGAATTTATCTTTTTCTAAGAACTGGATGAAAAAGAATATATTTTCAATGTGGTTAATCTGCTGTTTTGTGTAGAAGGGATCATAATATCCACTAAACATGGGAGTATTTTTCCTCATGATGGATTATATGGAATCGTTCTCTTTCCACCAAGGTGGAGGGTGTTCTACATGATTCATTTTATTATTCAAAACATGAGACAGATAATAAAGTATTATCATAATGTTATTAGCACCCTTTCCCATCATACCTGGAATATCACTAGGGAATCCATCACATTGCATATAATAATGATTGTTAGAACCTATTCTTTTATTTACCACCATCAACTAAGAAAAAAGAACATACAATTAGGGGGATTGAATACTTAGGAAATAATTATAAAAATGATACATTAAACATATAATGATAAACTCATAAAGGAAAAGTATATCCTAACTTGTGATTCCCAAGGATTCAATCAGGGATTCCCATGATCTATTTCCTCACAATTATTATTATGGGATTCTGTTTACCCTTAATAATGGTTCATTCTAATATTATGATTTTTTTAAATAATATCCCTAAGGAGTGTCAAAATATTAGTGAAGAAAGGCCCATTTTCATTCACAATGGGAGTGTCAAATTAGTAATGTAGAAAGGACCATCGGTTCTAGAGCCACATCCACATGTTTATATCCAAACTGGGATGTATTTTCTTGATAATCCCCTTACTCTATAATTAACCATATTTAGGGATTTTTTCATATACTTTGTCTCATACAAAATTTTATAAGTAAAGTTATATATTCCTAATCTCCAGAAATAAGTAGTAAATCCTATGATACCAACTATGACAACCCAACCTTTTATAAAGATCATTACGTGATTTTAATCATAATTAAATTTAAAATTAATATCCATGGATTATAATGTTAAGAGTTATGGAATATTAGTTACATAAAACTGATAACATGGGAATGAATACAAAATTGAATTATTAAATCTGCATAAAGTGATCCTAACTTCCATTATACTTAATCATCTTCATTGGATAACCTGTGAATAACATGAACAAAGGGATGAGCTAAAAATCCCAGTAAAGGAATAAACATAAGAATAATGTTTAGCACATGGGTTAGAAGGCATGACATAATCTTATAAAAAGTTATGGAACAAATGGAATAATAACATATAATAATGGGATATTATAAACATGGATTCATATTAATGTAAAATCAACATAAAACATGACTTTTTCAAGAGTCAAGGCTTGTTGCACATTGAGAAGCACAATTCAATGTTAATCCCCATGACTATTGCACATGGTAACACTGATCAAGGTAAACTATGATGACTATTGAACATAACATCTCATGAGACAAAGCCTTACCCAATTGATTGGTGCACTATTTGGTTACACCCATAAAAACATGTTCATGAAACTACTTACCCCATAAAAAATATTATATAATCAAATAAAAGGGAACCCATAGAGAGAAATGGTTATCATAATCATTCCACAAAGAATAATGAATTGGTGTATCATACAAGTGTCCATGAAAGAAAGGAATTAATAAAATAAATGGAAATTAATGATGTAAAATATGCATATAACAAGTTATGTTATTTCAAACATATATGAC
Organism: Viscum album; assembly: GCA_963277665.1. Classification (NCBI taxonomy): domain Eukaryota; kingdom Viridiplantae; phylum Streptophyta; class Magnoliopsida; order Santalales; family Viscaceae; genus Viscum; species Viscum album. Next base: position 268,375,856 of record OY728151.1, on the reverse strand, counting down.
AACATGTAAGAAGATTATTTAATAAATTTTTGCATTAATGCTTTTTATAAGGTGTTTTAAGGAAAATATTAAAGATAATTTAAAAAAGAAAAGGGAATAATATTTTATATAAAACCAGAAGAGAAGAAAATGGTTTTCATAATTAAAATAGTGTATTCATAAATATAATGTTTTCTTAATGTTTATTTTAGAGTGCTCTTGAAATTGAGTAAGAATTTGAGATGTTCCTTTAAATAGGTTTTCTTATCGAGAAGTATTGAGGAGGGAACCAATTAAAAAATGTATATACTTTAAAGATAATGAAAAATGGAACTTGATACATGAGTTAATATCATGTACATATAATTATTAATATGTAAATAAAAATAACATATTACTTCGTTTGGGTAAAAATTAATATAGATCTTCCCAAAGGAATAATTGATGTTCAGGTAGATTCAATTACCTTATGTCTAATAGTGTTATTAACATAATATTATTAACCTTAATAATAAAATTAAATTCATAAATTAATATTTTTATGACCTATTATTCATTTAATTGATTTATTGTAACCTAATTATGTTCATTAATGACCTTTTTGATGGGTTAACGGGTTCAATTTGATATTTTGGGAGCATTTGTTTTCTTGGTTTTCATGATTGGATTACTTATATACATGAATGGATACATATGTAGTATTAAAATATGTGTTTATAATTTAATATTTATGTTATTAGTGAACATAAAGAATATTTCTTGGTCGTTAAATTCATTTGGTTATTTGGAGTGCAGATGAATCATTATATAAAACATTAATGATAATTGTTTTGGTTCATCAGTGTTTTTTAATCACAAAAAAATCTTTTTTATAAAATAATATCATATTTAGAAGTGATTACAAAAAATATAAATTTGAAAAATTAAATATTTTATGGTTTTTTTCAAACATAATTTTTTTTTCCCATGACTAGAATTGAAGACAATAAAATAGATTGAAAACCTGTTGTCCTTGAATGTGACGAGTTAACACATCTCAGATAGTGTTTTTATTTCTATTATAAACATAGGGGAATTGAGATATTTTGATTAATTGTTAAATTATCATAAAAAAGTTATAGTACATGTAATGTAATATAGATATCATAACATTTTGATAAAAAGAGGTGTGGAAATAAAAGGAACAAAAGGAACTTTTAAAAAACAAAAGAAATGAAAATGGGAATTTACCTCTTGAGTATATCTTCATTCATAACATATTTAGGGGAGTGTATTATTTCTTTTGAAGAGACCAATGGAATTTAGAAATGGGGAGGAACTTATAGGGGATTTAATTTAAATTTGGAATAGTCAAAAGTCTTGAGAGGAGTGAAGAGAAGAGGTATAGAGTGGTGGTATATATAATATAGAAGAGGAGGGATTTCCCACTATTTTAATCATTAGTTTACTATATTATATGAAGTATACGAATAGTATTGATAATTGTCACCAAAAAAATTAAAGGGAGCATGTGTGTTTGAAAAACAAATCTTTTTACATCATCCATGAATCAATGATGATTCAGAAAATCCTTCATTTATCATTAATTGTAAATTATATTTATATTATTATTCACAAAAAAATTATAGTATTTTATAAAATTCATAAAAATTCACCTCAATAATATATCAATGTTTAAAATTAAAAAATGAAATCCATTTTTTGAAAATAATATTCAAAATATATGAACATTATTTTTTAATTAAAATCACAATTTACTTGAGAAATACAAAATTTTAAATTAATGCTACTTTTCTCACACTTTGAAAATTAATTAAGGTACATTAAAATTTCCTTATAATCCTAATTTATCAGACTAATTATTTATGAATACATTTTATGAAAATAAATTTAATTTTCAATTATTAAATTAGTCAATAAATTGTAATTATGTATACATGACTAACCAAAAACACCAATAAAAAATTAATAATTTTTAAAATATTTATTTATACTATGATTTAATTATATCAAATTATCGCATACAAGATGGATATACTTTATTTATACTTTTATTAGCGAGGTTACTATTCAATTGGTTGGTTTTCTATTCATTAGGGAAACATTAGTATTTCAATGGCTAAGTTACTATTTCATTGGTGTGCATTCTTTAACTTCCAGAGATCCCTTTTATTTCACTAAATCTTTATTTAAAATGTTTCTATTGTGTTCTATAAGTAATATTATGTTATTATAAAATAATACATTGTTATAATAAGTGAATATCATTGGTAAAACATATTTTCATTACAGTGTCAATGTGTGTATGAGGCCTTGAAAACCATATCACTTATTGAATTTTTTATTTCTCATTTATAGGGACAATTTACTTGAGTATCACTTCACATAATTAAAAATATAAGGGTGTTTACAAAGATTTACATCCCTATTTAATTATATAAGGGGATCTCCTCTAATCAATTTCCCCCATAGCAAAACCACATATGTTTGGCATAAAATATTTCTAAAAATATCCTACAAATTTTGTTCACCATTATAATGATCTATTTTTTCTCAGAAGAAAATCCCTCAAAGAATTATAGTCCTTCAAAAAGGATATAGTCCAAATAGTATGACATAAATATTAAACTGATCCATTATCATTTATATTTTATTGAATTCACTTGTTTCCCTGAAAATTCAATTATAATTCTTAATATTATAACATCAATATCAAAATTACATTTATTCTTATTATAATAATAGTTCAATCGTTAACTACCCTTCTATTTTATTATTAAGAATAAACAAGAAATGATAATCACGTGGGTGATTGGACAACTGCCTCCACAAAAAATGGTGTTTCTCTTTCTATAACATCATGAAAGGGTAATTTTTTAAATAAATATGATAAATATCAAATTTTATGCATCTTAAAAGATAACAATATTTCATTTTTCTCATAATCCTAAAATAATGAAATCCACATCTCTACGTTCTTGTAGATTAGAAACTTTATAGAAATGTGAATTCTATTTTTATGCCAACATCATAAATAATTTAAATTTTTAATTAATTTATATATGTTATATATTATTTTAATATGTTTCATTAATTTGAATCATTATTAAAAAAATATACAATTATTATATTGTATGATTTTGATACTAACAAATAACCTGATGCTAGTTTTACAAAAAATTTAATTTCATTAAACCTGACGAAACTATCATATAAAATAATTATAAAACTATAAAACATTATTGAAAACAATTACAGGGAAATTAATTGTATTTTATATTTAGATCCAGGGAAATAAAAACATTTGACACCAAAATTACAAAATTAGTATAACTAACAGACTCCCCTTCATTAAAATATAATACATGAAGGCAATTATTACCAATATAAATTACTATGAATAATTTGATAAAATAGGTCATTAATAAGTTTGAAATTATGATACGTAAGTTTGAATCACTCCCTTTGAAATTAAGAATAATGTTAATGGACTTTAGTAACTAAAATATCTTTCTTTATGCTACAAAATTGATCTTCAGTATTTTCATATATTCAATGATCTAATATTATATATTATTTACTATTTTATCTCCCTTCGGAAAATGATATCATCATAAAAAAATAATTCCATGACTTACATCATTTCCCAAAAAATTTAATATATTATGAATAATCCACATCATCTCAATTGTTGATTTATCTTATGTTTCTCTTTCATTCCAGACCATGTGTTCAAATATTATAAAATATCACAATTATAATTTTTATATATATACATATATGTATCAAATCATTTGATCTTCATACATTCCATTTAATAATTTTTTTTTGTTACTCTATTTTATTATTTAGCGTCGAATTTCCTTCTTGTATCAAAAGGGAAATATTTTCCATCATACTATGTTTAATAAATCACCCTAAAATTTAGTTTATTATTTTAATATTATAGGTGATTTAAGATGTTTTTATTATCTATACCTTATATTATTATTTGTGTGAAAAATATTGAAATGTAATTTAAACCTCAATATTTTTCATTGGTTTTAATTATATGATGATTTGATGATTTCTTATGGAACAAATTTGTATTGTTAATCATTAAGTGATGGTGGTCCCTAAATAACATTCCAATTAATTGGGTAAGGATTTAAAATTCATGAGATAATAGTGAAACATGTAGTGATTTTTTTAATACATGGAAATAGGTTTTGATTCTATGCCATCAATCATAAATAAGTGTTCAGGACAACTGTTCTTAGTAAAATCAGTTTTGATTCTTAATCCAATATTGTAAATATGTAGTGATTCATGATCCACTATTTTAGGATTTTTACAAATGTTGTAGCCACACTACATTTATATGTGAATCTACTATGATCCCTAAGTCAAGAGTAAATTCTTATGTTCTTTTATCTTTTCTCCATATTATATATTTGATTATATGGGATTAATTGTTCTCTTGTCAAGAGATATAGAAAACTTTTATTGATCCATGTTCTTTTAATATTTAATTTCTCGCATTTTTTGTTTTCCTGCATGATTCCTATCTCACCCTATATAAAATATGGATATGTTTATTTCTCCTCTACTAGGAATTTATGATCACAATTTTATTATGTTTCTATTTCTCAGGTAATTGGAATGTGTTTATCATTGTAATTATTTAAAATAAGAAATTGTATGAAAAAAATTAGGTGAAATAGTTCCAATAAAAAAATTATTTTGCAGATAACCACTGATGAAAATAAACATATAACTTCTCAAATGTTGAGTAAATCATGTAATGTAATAGTTTAATTATATAAATTATATATAATAAAGGCTTGTTTAGTGTAGTTCACATCATTTATACTAACTTTTTTAGTATGTGGGATTATTAAATTGAATTCTATCATAGATTTTATTATAATATGTCCCCTAAATATATATCTTCCACTTCATTTTCGGTAAAAATGAGAATAATGGGAATCTACAACTTCAATTTTTAAATTGATATCCCATGGAACAATTTTTTCATTACTAGTAAAGCCCCATATAGTTAACACTTGTTAGATACATTGTTCTATGTCACTAATGAGATTATTGAATCCCATTTCAATATATTGACTAAACTATACCAAATCATTACATGATTTTGAATGTTTTAATAATAGGTACAAATGGATTCGTCTTCGTTTTTCCTCATATACTAGAGTTATCCTTATAATTCACTAAAAATAATTCAACTGAGTAATGATTGAAAAAAAAATTCACAAACACCTCATATTCCATAATGTCAATTTATTTTTTCTTATGTTGTGTTCTTAATGAGAGTCTTTCGTTGATTGTGTTCACCAATCAAGTGATAAAAACCGAAGTCACACTATTCATTCACTCATAAATGGAGAATAGAAAATATTCATTCTACTTTTTTTACCTATATCTCAATAATTAGTGGATAAGGAAAAAAACAAAAAAGGTTCTCATTTAGTATGCAATAAATAAATTGGGAGTTTTTCATTTTATAATAGTTCTGTGTTAAATATGTTTCACTTTATTGTTCATAGATTAATAGATAACGATGATATTATCAATGTCAGTTTTCACACATGATTCAATCCCATTTAGTTTCTCATTTTTAAAACCATTTAATTTACATCACATTTATTCTTATCTCAATTCTTCCTTGTTCAAACCATTGACTAAAACCAAAAATCTTATTGGGAGTAATAAATATAAATATCTATAGTAAAAAATAAAAAGATTATAAAAACAAATCCTATGGTGAATTTAACTATAAAACCATCATATAAACCTATAAAATATTATGTTAACGATTTTATATTCTTTGGTCATCATATAATAATACAGGTTTAATATTGGTTTATATAAGTTATAGAAACGTTTTTGTCAAAACATAATCCCTACAATTAACTAATATCCATTTTGATACCAACTCAAATGAAACAACTAAAATATATAAACATGATAGATAAATTTTCTGCAATATTCATTATATATCACAATACATCGCATCCTAATTATTAAATGTTCTGTGGAATTGTATAATTCATACAGAACAAATTTTTTTAAAAACATTAATTATAAACTCTGAAAAATAATATTTATACATGATACCTATATAGAACATTTGTTTATAATACTCATATTTACTATATAAGGAATGAAAATGTAATAAAGGGAGGGATTATATTCTTAGTAAAGGGTGAATTTAAGAGATATTAACCAAATATCATATGTGACCAAATTTGAAAACATGTGGGTCATAGAATAAATTCAATGTAAATGAATATATTATTGAGAAACAACACCTAATAAAATATGTATCAAAGATCATTAATCATAATATAAGAATTTTCTAATAATCATAATAAATTAGTCATAGAAATATTGATACATGCCTTAATAATATTGATATATGAAAACATAATAAAAAAATGAAGAATAACATATAAGTGTGTCACAAACAGAATAATGTGACATATATATAAGAATATAATATTATATATTAGGTCAAGGAATAGTAGAAAGAACACCATCACAAAGAGAATTGACACATATAACATAGTGGATTTGGATTACACCCCCTTAATAAAAGCATCAAAGAATATGTTGCCTCCAAAATCCTGATATGTAATCTAATGAGATATAAATATTTTCCCATTTCATTGGATACTTATATAATTCAATACATTTCCATAACAGAATGATAAAAATAAAATTTTTCTCCATATAATCATGATGAGTTTTATAATTTCATCAAAGAATAATTAAAATGTGTGAAAGAAATGGGTTTCGTAAATATTTCAATAAAATATTATCTTAATTCATCGAGATAAAAAAAGGTTTATGATATCATTAGATAATATCCCCATTGAAGAAAAATAAAAATACACAGCATACCAATTCCATATCTCCTCATCCTCCATTTTTGTTGTTGAGGTTGCGGTATTAATGTTACTATGGGTATTTGGATCGATCAGAGTTACTCAAGGATTTTTATTAATAATGTAATGTCTTGTATATGATGATTTTTATTTTTTAATATTATATGGACTATATTCAAGACCAAGTGTGGTGAGTGTGTGTGAATTTGAGTTTCGGTGTGCGTAGAATAAAGGATTGAAATTTATTAAATATATTAAATATCACACATGTTGAGTTTTCCTGAAAAGGTAGAAGAAATCCTGAAAGGGGGATTGGATCATCAATATGAAGGATATTTATAGTTCAGAATGATAATTTTACCGTAGGAATGAAATAATCCTTGTTGGTAAGGGCCTTTTTAGAAAAACTCACTATAGGCGTGATTAAATGAAATAAATAATAATTAATTTAATTTGTTTTTATAAAACTACTGCAATATACTTTAATTATATGGATATGATAATTGTATCTGGTCTGTAAATTAAACCGTTGAGACCTAGGAGCTATTGGAGAAGATATTTCTTGGCGATCATTGATGGACCAGGATCTGATCATGGATCACTGTGGAAAAAAAGTAAGGAGATCTAATCAATGATGGAAACACAACAATTCATCATCATCAATTGATCCAAACTCAAGGTAGGATATTTTTCATTGTTATTTCCATCCCATTCATTAATCCTCTGTGAACATATATCAAACCCATGAATGGAATTGATACATGAATCATCGATATATTTAATTGATGGATTTTTTTTTCATTTTGATTATTTTTTCCTTGAAAGTTATAAATGTATTTTATAAAAGAGTCATGAAAAAATGAACAACATTTGAAGTTAATTAATCACATTTTTAGATTATATATTTCACTCTAATTTTCATTATACAGTCATTGTTTTTATTCCCTTTTCCAATGGTTTAAAAAATACATAGTTTCTGATCATATTGAGTCCAATAGATGGAAACAAAGGGTATGTATCATGATGTCGGTTGTGGATATAGATCAATAATGATGAAGTCTATATCTAGGGAGGATAATTCTTTATCTAGGGATAAATATTCTTATTGGGTAGTGGTTCATGTTGAAGAACAAAGGAGGATCTTTGGATCTAAAAAATCTCGATCAATACGGCGTGTAACTCCGGATTACATGTAGTGTGGGACCTTTCAATGGTGGATAGGGTTTCTGGATAATGATAAGGATCACACGATATGTGACCCCTTACTTGTATCATGGAGTGTACTTCATAATGTATATAGGCATTTTAAAACAAACCCATCGAAGTGGAATGTCATTTACTTTTAGACGGACACGACATGGTGTAGACGACCAACATACATGAATAGGGCCACCATACACAGACACAGCCATGTGATATAGGTATGATACCAAGCATATCTACATGTCATGTAGTTCCTCTACACGTTTTTTTACTTCTTATAAATTCCATCTACTTATTCTGTAGTTGTGGTAGGTGACACTATAGCAGTGGAGGGTACCGTTGGCAGTACTATAAGAGTGGTTATACTGTAGCGGGTACTCTAGACGTTAGGGTACTGTAACATTACTATTAATAGAATGTGATTTTGACAAAATCTCTTATTTATGGGACATGTAATTGGCTTCAAGACCATTAGAACATTGAAAAAAAATATAATTAAATAAAGCATTTGTTGGGGTGTGTTATCCCTTTGGGGGGCTATGAACTTCTATTCTGGCCTCTGTGTGTGTGGTGAGTATTTTGGTTTAATGTAATAGTATCCCCAAACACATAATATAATACAAACACAACCACATTATTCACTTATTTATGAACTTTATTCATAAATATTACCATTAATAATATTCAAAAATAATAACTTATCGTACCTATATTACATAGATATTGATCATATTCAACATCAGATGTTATTATCTTTTCTTGTTCAATAATGTTTTGTATGGAATATGTTGATCAAAGTTCATTGAAAAAAGATAATCATTATTTTATTAGAAAAAGGATTGGAATCATTAATATTCCATGATTTATATATTAAAATGTTTATTTTATAGATCAAATGATTATTTTTAATAAGAATGTAATTTACAAGGATCATGTTTCATGTATTTTTATTGATTGTAATTAGTTAAATTATAATGATTATTTATTATTAAATTTTTTATACTGAATAGAAACATGAAATAAATATATTTTATATGTCATATAAATCAAATATTAATGTCCTGATACACATTCATCATTAAATTGTTGGTGTTAGTATACTTTTCTTCACGTAGGTGGTTGAACTAACCCAAACTAGAACATGGTAAAATAATGAATGAGTAGGAGTATATAGTAATATAATCTCTATATAAATTTAAAATAACTTAATTATATTAATATAACATCATTATTGTATAAATTGAGTTTTATAAGTAGTATATATGATAAAATAATTGAACATGTTGGTGAAAAACATGATACAGATTCACACCTTGATGAAATGGGTTCCTTCTAAATGATGGATTCATATCTCCTTCTTCAAAAACCATAGGGATCATAATTAGTTATAAGGATTTTGGAGAGGTAATTTATAAATAGATTGATTTTTTGGTCTGACTAAATATGGGGTTCATTAATATGTGAATTTTGAGTGGTATTTTTAAAAATTCTAATTTTCTAATGTGTAAGGATTTCATTTTACTTGGAATATAGATCCAAACATGTAATATAATTTTCATGTATTAGGAATAAAATCATAGAAACAAATTTGAGAATATTTTAGAGCAATTTATGGACATTAAACCTTAATTTAACCGTTTTAATTCATTTTTCATTTACTGTGCTCTCAAAATTTTTACCTCAGTAAATTATCTCCATAACGAAAAATGTTATCATCCCTCATACCAAATTTTTCCTAGAAATTTCAAAAAATTATTTTCATTTTATCTAAATAAATTTTTAAAATTTGACATTCATCTTTTAAAAAATATATATAATATATTGATTTTTTTTTTCTGAAAATGACATAAAAGTTATGTGTTTTTATCATTAATTCTTATAAATTCACAGACTAATGAATGGTAATATAATTATAAAAACATCAATATGTTAATTTTTATTATATAAATCATATTATATTTAAGATATCTATACGCTACACATAGAATAAACATTCATTATAAATTATCCCTTTTAAATATTAAATTATTTTAATCACATCATATTAATAGTAATTATTTGTCATATAACCACTATTTTTTTCAATTCATTGGTAAAATTTCATTTCATTGAATTTTTAAGATAGAAAAAATAATTTATCAAAAAAAATAAATAATGTAAAATTTAATTTTTTCCTAAAAAAACTACGTCATATAATTTTATCATTACAACATTATTTATTATATATGACCTATATTAATTTTAATATTTTTTTAAAAACTAGAAAACTACAATATACATATTGGATTACTTTTTATCCTATTAACATATATCCAATGACTATATATACTATGGGTATATATCAAAAACCATATAACCAATAAGCATATATATAATGAAAATATTACAACCCTATATACAATATTATATAAATATCTAAAACCATTAATCATAGTATGTAATTGTTTTTGGGTCTATCGTATTTCTAATTTTTTTACTATTTATATAGTTTTCATTAGCGGTATGATAATTATGTTAGATTCTAGAGATGATAATTTCATACATAGATTACATCAATTTCTGTTTGGTTCCATTCGTTTATTAATTATTCTAGTTCTGTTACATTTAGTTATACTATGATGTACTTCATTATATATTGTAAAATTCTACCATGATGAAATTAACAATTTTCTTTTTACATTGATGTTTTATCTATCACATGTGATTAAACACAAATAAATTATTTAAAAGGAAACTTTTATTTAATTCATGGGGTGTTACATTTAGTAACACTGACGATAATTTTTTTAAGAAATAAATATTTCATCTCAACCTCCAATTTTAAGGCCTCATCATGTAATATACCATGTTTCTATCATATAATACAATGATTATGGACATTCCCAATTAACTTCATTCCCCTCTAATAAATGATGAAGACAGGTTCCTCTAAACGTGATCCATTTAACAGAAACTCTCAATCATTGAATCATATAACATACATCAGAACAAGTTTTTATGCATTCAGTAGTGAGATATGAAATTCATTATTAACGACATTTAATTTTTGAGGATACATAATCATATTATATCTTCCTATAATACATTAAAAAAAATTAGGCAGTCATGTTGATTTTCATTCCCGTTTGTTTGTATCCAAATAGTTGTCATTCATGTTGAAAAACATGACCGACAACCAAAAATATAAAGAGTAATATATTACTGTGATGATTTAAATTTTGTTATATCATAGTGATTAAAAATATGTCACGACCATCCCCCGAGGCCCGTGTCGTGACTAACCCAAGCCCGCCTTCCATAGTCCAGGTGCTGGTGACTAGGATAAGAAAAACATATCCCTAAAACTAGGAAGGCATTGCCTTTATAACCTATAAACTCACAAAACCAATCACAGAAAAAGATATGAGAAAAAAGTGAACTTTTATTGTCAAAGATCCTACCAAAGATCCTACCTGAAGGATAGGTACATCTGTTGAACATTCCTCTCTGCAGATGGTCTCGTCTAATTCCCACCTCCGAGCAGCCTCTAGTCCTGGTAACCGTGCCATCATTCAACATTCTTCATCATCTGCACAAGACACAGAAACATGCCGGAGTAGCTCGTGCAGGGGTGAGTATAATGATACTTAGTAGGAAACCCGAGACCCCCTAAGGTCTCTCCGAATCCACAAAGGATAATCCACAAATCTCGAAAACAACAGTAAACACTAAGTAGGTATATTCCCATACATATACCTAAGTTTTCAAGTGTACTAATCACGTTTATGAGGAAAAGAAGGCCCAACTCTTTAACCAAAATCACAACTGTTCAACGAAGGAATGAATACCACGAAGGTAACACCACAATGGTATATACCAAAAAGGTAAAAATACACAGAAGAAAACCACATAGGTATCACCACGAAGGTAAGTACCACAAATATAATGCCACAAAAAATATTACCACAAATGAATCACCACACAAAAGTGTACCACAACGGTAAAGACATAGCTCACACCAGGTATAATTTAAGTAAGGTAGAATATATGTATAGTTGTATTGCTAGATCATCTTACATCATCGAGAAGCTCTGATGTTTAACCAGAAAAGATCAAATATGACGCACATATGATCTGAAGATGATCCACATAGGTTTTGGAGATGACCCACACAGGATCTGAAGATTTTGATCCACACAGGATCCGAGGATGAACCACACAGGATTTGAAGTATTCTCTAGTACAATAGGCCAGAGGGTTCCAACACTAAGCATGCTTGATTCCAGGATGTTCATCTCCTCAATGCATCGCTCGATACATAAAATGACACGAATTACTACGAAGATGTTTCACTAAGTCTCGTCACGTCATAAAGGACCCAATGCAACAGACGGTGCGTCAATCGGACGCTCGGTCTGTATATAATTAACCTTTTAGTCTCTAGGTCCTGGTTAGATTTGGGTTCGATCCATAATGACTAGACTCCAACCTAATCCAATACTCATGTGGAGTATACCAGAAGGTCCATCTTGATCTAAGGATTCTGGCACTGCAGACGGTTCATAAAACGGACGACTGGTTCTCAAGATATCGCCAAAAAGGCATATCTTGGTCACGATGGGTCTGGGTCCAGTCTGACCCAGCCTGACCCGACTAGGGCTGACCCAACTCGGTTGGGGTGGACCCAACATGGTTCAGGTCAATCCACCCCGGTCTGGGTCTAGCCGGGTTGGCCTAGGCCACGGCGAGCCCGACCCGCGAAGGTGGGGGGCCGACCCAGCCTGCTCGGTGGCCCACGGTGCATCCTGTGGCCTGGGGTGGGCCCTTGTGGTGGGATCATCCAAATCCACCACCCATGACTTTAGGTGCTCCCCCCCAGGTCACCAAAATGGCTCTTTGGCCATTTGGTTTTAAAAAACCAAGTGGTGCCACGTGGTGCCGCCAACTGGCATGTTGGACCTACCAGAGGGCTCCTGATCGGCATGACATGGCTGACCAAAACGGGAGTCCCTCCTTCAAGCGGTGGGGACGCGCACTACTGCTCCACCGCGGCCAGAAAGATACCGACAACCCTCCAACCTCCACCACGGCCAAGTGGCCTCGGTCTCCATCTCTGGTGGCACGGACGCACCCCACCGCTTCTCCACGCAGCCATCCAGCATGTCAGTTTCCACCCTACTCCACTGTGGCTGATGGGAAACGTCCCCTTGCTAAATTGGTGGTGCAGATGCCCACCACCCTACCTCCACAAAGCTGGCCAACATGCCGGCCTCTGACCTTCCACCGCCATGGTTAACGGGCTGGGTCCACCCTCATTACCGGCAGAGCGGACACACTGCCCCAGTTCTGCGTAGTTGGTCGGCTGAATGTCACCACCTTTTTCCACCATGTCTAACGGGCTGTGGTCTCCCTCGGCGGCACAGTTTCACCACCACCATCATCACAGCCCACAAAGAACATGTCAACATTAATGATATGGAGGGATCTGGACATGTTTGTTTAGTCTGCACCCTCCTCATTAGACCAATAACATACGGCTTTGAGGAGAATGTTTCAACATAAAACGATAGAAAACAACATAAACACACCCCTACCACGATCGTCTATTAGAGGTTTTGTGAGGAGGAAGACGATGATGGTGATGTCAGCTGTTTCCTCGAACATTTGTTTGTTTGTCATTGGAAATGTTCTTCATTTGAGGAGGTTCTCCCACCAAGTTCTCCTCTCCACCAAAAGTTCTCCTTTGCCAAATATTCCCCTGAACCTTAAGAAAGGTGAGGGGCCAACTTATTTAACAAAAAAATTAATTATTTTTTGGCTCATTAATTGGGAAAATACCAAGGGTTTACTCACATTAAAGGGGAGTTCGAGAGGTCCCCACCACCAAATATTCAAATGAGTGGTGGGAGGATCCGTGTTTTAAAAAATATATTTATTTTAATTAATCCTCTATGAAAAAAATTCAAAAACAAACTTCCACCCTCAACCTATTGTGGTCGAAGTGAAGGTCTTCTTAAGAGAATATCGGCACTGCGATTTCAACAGTGTCCTCAGATTTCAATTCTGAGCATTGGTTCAAAAGTTACAATTTCTAGCTTGCATGTTAACTTAACATACATTAAATAATGTTCGATAATTCATTTTGGGAACTCCGACCATTAGAATCACGCGCCGTCAATTTTTTTAGATTCGTAATATTTTTATATAATATAAAAAAATTACATGGAAAATAATTCGGGTATTAAAATTGTCCCCACCTCAGGGATTTGAATCCCTGAAATCCACATCACAAACTAGGGAGACAATTTGGAATTCTGAGAGTGAATATGAGCATCCTGATTCCATATTATCTCTTGTAGTTTCATGTGATGCCAACATATGTGCAACAGAGGCATCGATCACCCATGAAAGACTATTCCCTATCATTCTTCAATCTCCACTGGAACCTCTGGAAACATCCCCCCATCGTTGATGTTCTGATCTCCCCAGTCAATGATGTGTGATGGATCATTTATGTATCTTCTCAACTGGGATACATGGAAAACGTCGTGCACCTGGTGCCACAGAGGGGGAAGAGTTAGGCGGTACCCCACCTCACCAACTCTGCTGAGGACCTGGAAGGGTTCGATGAACCTCAGATATTACTTTCTGGCTCATCCAAATATCCGAAAACCTCATCGAGCGGAGACCCTTAGAAAGGCATGGTCACCATCCTTGAACTCAAGAGGTCTCTGTCACCTTTTATCATATGAATTCTTCCAACATTGTGCAGTCTTCATCCACTCCTGGATGATCTACACATTCTCTGTGGTAGATCGTACCATCTTTGTTCCCATGACTGCTGACTCTCCTGGGTTAGTCCAACACAGATGTGGTCTACTAGTTCGAACGTAAAATTCCTTGAATGGTGCCATACCGATGGTGGAGTGATAACTGTTGTTGTACACGAAATCCACCAAAGGCAAGTGATCCTCCCAACTATGGCTGAAATCTTAGACGCAAGAACATGTAATGTCATCAAGTGGCTGAATGGTCCGCTCTGTCTAAACATCTATCTAAGGATATAAGTCGGTTCTCAAACGAAGATGTGTCCCAAATGCCTCCTACAACCCCTTCCATAGTCTGGAGGAAAACATGTGTCACGATCAGAGATAATCGTAGATGGCACCCCATGAAGCTGCACAATCTCCATTACATAGAGGTGTGCCAAGTCATCTACTGGTCCCTGCTCTTTGATAGGTAAAAAGTTGTCCGACATGGTGAATCTGTCAACGATCACCCAGATAGAATCAAGACCTCTAGACCTGCATGGAATTCCTTTCATGAAGTCCCTAGATATTACATCCCACTTCCACTCTGGAACCTCTAGTGGCTGAACTAAGACCGTTGGGACCTGATTCTCTTCCTTCACTTTCTGACAAGTGAGGCACCATGAGGCAAACTATGCTACAACTTTCTTCATTCCCGTCCACCAGTACTGACGCCGAATGTCCTGTTACATCTTTTCCACTCTTGGATGTACCTCTAGAGGGGATTTTTGGAACTCCCTCAACACTTCCTCTTGTAATTCCACCCTTAATGTAGTAAGTCCTCAAAAAATGATGACTTGCTCCCCACCTTCACAAAATAAATCAGGTGCATTTAATGTTGATACTTGAGCACGTCGGGTCTTGTAGTCAGTGTCTCAAAGATGCGCCTCCCTAACTCACTGAAGGAGTGGGGGAGTGACTGTTAGAGACTAAATTTAAGCTGCTGCATCTCGATCCATGTAGGATATCCGCAAAACGGCTATCTTCTCTATCACCTCACTCAACAACTTTATACTAGATCTATTTCTGAGGGTATCTTCTACAATATTCCCCGTCCCTAGAGTATAGACTATCTCAATGTCATAGTCCTAGAGGAATTCAAGCCAATTCTATTGTCTCCTGTTCAGGTCCTTCTGAGAGAAGTTATACCTGAGACTCTTGTGATTAGAGTAGACTGTAAACAATTCCCCCATCAAGTAATGTCGCCACATCTTCAAGGAAAATACCGCTACTGCCAACTTCTGGTCATGGGTATCATTGTTCTTCTCATTTTTTCTCAGCTATAGAGAACAATACATGATCACTGCTTTCTCTTCTATCCGGAAACTTCCAAGCCTGGTCCCTGATGCATCACAGTAGACTATGTACCCAACACCCTTATCTAGTAGCCTGATGATGGGAGAACTATTCAATTTCTCACTCAACTCCTAGAAACATTGTTGGAATATATTTGACCACTTTAATTATTACCCATTATTTTTCAACGCTGATAAGGGTTAGAAAACACCAGAAAAGTCAGGCACAAACCTCCGGTAGTAACCATCAAAACTCAAGAAACTATGCACCTCTGTCACACTACAGGGTGTCTCCCAAACATGCACGACCTCAATCATCACCGGATCCACCTAAATGCCAACATATGAGATGAAGTGTCCCGGAAAGTGGGCCTCTCAGATCCAGAACTGGAACATTGAGATCATACCATAAAGATGGTGCTCTCAGAGTGTTTCCAGAACTATCTGAAGATGATAGGAATTCTCCTCCACCATAGCTGAGTATATCAGAATGTCATCGATGAAGACTACCACAAAGCAATCTAGATATGGCTAGAAGATACTATTCATGAGTCTCATGAACATTTCTATGGATTTAGTCACACCGAATGGCTTTACCAATAACTCATAGTGGTCACACCGACATCTGACATTCGTCTTCTACACATCCTCGACTCGTACCTTGAGCAAGAGATATCCTGATCTGAGTTCTATCTTTGAAAACCATTGTGCTGCCTTCAGCTGATCAAAGAGATCGTCAATCCTTAGGAGTGGGTATATTCTCTTCACGATCCCATATTTCAGGCATTGATATTCCACACAGAATATCAAACTCCCATCCCCCTTCTTGGTGAACAAAACTGGTGCTGCCCAAGGAGAAACATTGGGCCTAATGAACCCCTTGATATGCAAGTCCTCCAGCTACAATCACAGCTATCGAAGCTATGTGGGATCCATCTGATATGCTGATGTAGATATCGGTGTCGTCTCACTGTACAAGTTGATATAAAAGTTCACCTATTTACTAGGATATAGACATGGAACATCATCCAGGAAAACATCAGTGTACTGGTCGACCACTATAGCATAGCTCAGACTCTCAACATCAACCACTCCGAGGGTAAGGCTAGCATACTTATGTGTGATTATCTGCACCCTCTTCCGAGTAAGCCCATCCATTTCTTCAAAGGATCCCTTATTTCCAGTGATGTAATAATTTATCCCATACGTGGGGACACACCGCACTTTGCGCCTAATACAGTCGATATGAGCATGAACTGTAGATAACTAGTCCTTACCAATGATGATGTCGTAAGGCCCCGATGCTGCTACTAGAAGATCCAAGTCGAAGCTCTCACATCCTTGAGTATTCTCACACTGTTAGAACCAGTGTGTAATCATCGAATCTTCTCCTGTTAGAGTCTCTAACCATAAGGATCGACCAATGGATCCACTAGAATCTTCGAGCTCTGAATGAGGGTCGTGGAAATGAAAGAGTTACTAGAACCTGTGTCTATAATTACTACAGCTAAGGTGGAGTAGACACAGATCGTTCTTCGTATATTCTATGCAGTGTTGTGGTTATAGGCCTTAGTTGCCTATAACTGAGCTCGTCACTGTACATCTGCTCCTTATGGTCGGGGGTGGATCACCAGGAGGTGGTGGTGGTGGAACCTTGAATCATCGCCCACCTCTTGCGGCATGGACTATTTCTCTACCATGTCTGCCTACTGCCTACAAAACTCCATGATCAAATCTTTACCACTACCCAGGGGGGCATTAGACTGTCTTCTAGTCATTTCCATTGGGGGTCAGGCAGTCGCGAGCCATGTGACCCTCCCCGCTGCTCAAGAAACACGGTCCTCCCCTCACATGTCCTTCTCTATCTCGAGAGCATCGCAAAACTAACACTATATCCCATGGTTTTCCACCAATAGGTCTGTCCCTCTTGGATCTATGTTTCATTTGTCTTCTCCTAGATTCATATGATTATTCTACATAAAATCCGGTGGTTGGTCTCGCTGTTGGTGATTACTCGGCAAGGAATCTCTCTACCAAGAGTGCTTTCTATAACACACCCCCTGCGTCGGGATGTTGAGAGAAATTATCGAGCCTCTAATCTCCCTTCTAATACCCTGCTTGAAGGTCCAAGCCCTGAATAAAGGGTCCTTCACCATTTATGTGGACTAGCATGAGAGGTCAGTGAACCTCGCTGAAAACTGAGCCATGGTCATGCTACCCTACTGCAAGTGGAGAAGCTCTTTTATATGCACTGAGCATAAGGTCACTGGGATGAACTATGCCCTGAAAAGGCTCTTGAAGTCCGCCCAGATGAGAGTGACCTCATGATGGACCTAGAGCATCAAGCTCCACCATCTTCCCACCGAATCCTAAAGAAGACTTACGACACGGATCACCATGAGATCAGTTTGTGTCCCTACCAGTTGAAACACTCTAACCATGGCCTTCAGAGAGTCCTCAGCCACATGTGGATCCATATCACCCCGGAACCTTGGGGGGCCTATGGCGCTGGAACTCATGCAACGTGCTCAAGCGGTGTGCAGCCTCTGCTGCTGGGGATGGAGGCATCGAATTCCCAACGGGTAGTGGTGATTCTTGTACACCACACAATGGTAAAAATACTAAAAGGGGGCCCTACACCGAAGACTCATTACTCGATAGTATTTCATCGCATTCTATAACTAGAACCCTAGATGGTTTTCTGTGTGAAATCATCCTGAAATAAATCAGGTGCGCTAGGGTAAACAAGTTATTCGTGGGTAGCTAACTCAAACAGTTCACAAAGAAATTTTTTTAAAAACACACATGCAATCAGTGTTTTCATGAAATGAGTTAGAAATTAGATATTAGGGTACTGGTGTAAGGATACGTTTACCTCAACACCAACACTGGATTCCCCAAACAGATAACCACAATCATAACAGTTAACACTATTACCGATTAAAATATCAGAGTCTGTGTTCTTCGGTCAAGACGACTCCTCTGATTCCAATATGACACATGCCATCCCCCGGGGCCCGTTCCGTGACTACCCCAATCCCCCCTTCCATAGGTCAGGGGCTGGAGACATTAATTGGAAAGGCATATCCCTAAAATTGGGATGACATTGCCTTTATAACCTATAATCTCACACAACCAAGCACACAACATGATACGAGCACAAAGTATACTTGTATAGTAAAAAGAGTGTGTACAGTAAGTAAAGGGGCCAGAATACAAGACCAATTGGAGAGTGAATGTAAAACTGCAAACAACTGATGTGAACACCCGCCATGTATCCTACCTAAAGGGATGGTACAGCTCTCAAACGGTCATCTCTGCAGATCATCTGGTCTAATGCCCACCTGTGAGCAACCTCCATTCCTGGTACCCTAGAACTCGATCTGCACTGTCCGTTGTCTGTATAAGACACAACAATGTTTGGGTGTATCCCATATAGGGGTGAGTATAACAATACTCGGCAGGGACCCTGAGACAGCCTAGGGTCTGTCAGAATCCGCAATGAATAAACCAAAAAGCACAAATACAAAAGTAAACCCTACTTAGGTATATTCCCATACATATACCTAAGTTTTCAAGTATTCCCATCATGTTCATGAGGAAAACAAGGCCCAACTCTTTAACCAAAAACACAACCATTCCATGAAGGAATGAATACCATGAAAGTAACACCACAATGGTAAGTACCACAAAGGTAACACCGCATAGAAGAATACCCCACTGGTATCACCAAGAAGGTTAATACCACAAAGTTAATGCCACATCGAATATTACCACAAAGGTATCACCACACAGAAGTATACTAAATAGGTAAAGACTTACCTCACACCAGGTATAACATAAGTATAGTTGTATAGACGATTTTTTGTATTGCTAGATAATATTACTTCATCAAGAAGCTCTATTGTTGACCCACACAGGATTGAAGATTACCCACACAGGATCTGAAGCTGACCCACACAGAATCTAGAGATGACACAAACATGATTTTAAGATGATGACCCCCATAGGATCCGATGATGACCCACACAGGATCTGATGTCTCCTCAAGTACCACCAGCTACGGGGTTCCAACACAAAGCATGCTTGATTGCGGTAGGTTCCACACCTCAAGCCATCGTTTGATACTTCAGAGTCCACGAAGTCCCACTAAGAAGTATCATTAAGGTTCATCACTTCATTTCGGACCCAACGCAATAGACGACGCATCCATCAGACGCCTGGTCTATATGTTATAATCCTTTTTGTCCTGAGCCACCGGTTGGATTCAGGTTCGATCCAACCCGACCATACTAAAACTTTATCCAAAACTCAAGTAGAGTATACCAAAAGGACCATATCGATCCATGGATTCTGGAACTGCATACGGTTCGTCAAAAGGACGCCTGATTCTCAAGATATGTCCAAAAGGCATATCTAGGTCTAGATGGGCCCGGGTCCGGTCCGACCCGTCCCGTCCCGACCACATCCGAGTCTGGCCCGTTTGGCCTGGGCGGTGGTGAGCCCTCCAAATGGGCCATGTTCTGGCCTGGGCCGTGAAGGGGGCGGCCCATCCCAGCCCGCTAGGCATGGCCCGCTTGGTGGCCCACAATGCAGCCCATGCCGGGGTGCCCCTTGTGGTGGGGTACGCCTGAGACGCCACCCGAGAGGGGAGGCACTCCCCCTAGTTCACCAAAATGGCCCATTGGGAATTCGGTTTTTGTCATCCATGAAGTGCCACGTGGCACAATCGTATGGAACGAGGGACCCGCCGAAGAGGTCCTGCTCGGCATGACGCAGTTGACTGAAATGGTCGGCCCTCCTTCTAGTGATGTGGATGCGTGCCACTTCTCTGCCATGGCCGACCGGAAGTCGGATTCAATCCAACCTCCACCACGTCCCAACGGCTACAGTCTCGAGCTTCCGCGGCGCAGATGCGCGCCGACGCTTCACCATGCTGTCGGGCGGCGTGCCGGCCGCCACCCTACTCTGCTGCGGCCGATAGGCCGTGACCTCTTGATCAACAGGAGGCATAGACGTGCACCACCCTACCTCCACATGGCTCGCTGGCAATCCAGCCACTGTCCTTCCACCTCCACGACCTGCCGGCCGTGACCAAATTTGATACAGGCGATGCGGATGCGCCGCCCCGGTTCTATGCAGACGGTCGGGTGTCGGCCTCCACCTTTCTCCTCCGTGGCCGACGGGCCACAATCTCCCCCGGTAGTGCAGTTGTTCCGCCGCCGTCATCACAGCCCACAAATAACACGTCAACAATAAATATGCATAAGGATCATGCCAGGTTTGTTTGGTCTGCACCATCTGTGTTAGACCGATAACTTGTGGCTTCAAGGAGAATGTTTCAACATCAAACCACGAAGAAAAACATAAACACACCCCTACATCGATTGTCCCTTAGAGGTGTCATGAAGAGGAAGATAATGATAGTGATGTCGGTGTTTTCCTCGAACATTGGTTCGTTTGTCGTTGGATATGTTCTTTGTCAGAGGAGGTTCTCCCACCAAGTTCTCCTCTCCCCCAAAAGTTATCATTTTCCAACATTTCCTTCATCCTCATGAAATGTGAAGAGCCAACTAATTTAATTACCAGATCAACTAATAGTTGTCTCATTAATTGGGAGAATCCCAAGAATTTCCTCATATTAAATGGGAGTTCGGGTGGTCCCCACCTCCAAATATTCAAATTAGATGTGGGAGGATATGTGTTTAAAATAAAATATATTTATTTTATTTAATCCTCTATGAAAAAATGAAAAAATGAACTTTCACCCTCAACATATTTCATTCGAGGTGATGGTCTCCTTAAGTGAATATCGGCTCTATGAGTTCAACGGTGTCTTTAGATTTCAATTCCGAGCACTGGTTCAAAATGTACAATTTCCTGCTCGCACGTTAACTGAATGTACCTTAAAGAAAGTTCGGTAATTAATTCTGGTCACTCCGGGCCTCAGAATCACGTGATGTCAATTTTTGCGGGCTCTTAATATTTCCATATAATTTAGAAAAATTACAAGGAAAAAATCTCCATCATTAAAAAATAATATAATAAAAATTTCACAATCAATAATTTCTTAAAAATTATTAATCCTGATAAAAAATAGTTCACCAATACCTATCCAACAATGTTGATAATGAAAGAGACAACCATATATGGACATAAAGGGTTCAATCTGTATGATTGGTTGGTGGAACATTTTTTTGGAAAAATCATTTACATAATGGTTATCTCCCCATGAGTAATTAGAATAAAAGGCAATTATTTTAATTATACCATCGATAATAATGACAAATAAATTAGTCTATCCATCCATATATGATTGATAAGTTGTGATCACCTTTACTTTAGTTTCATGTTCCAAATTCATCCCTTACCAAAATTAATATGTAAATATTTAGTGAAACGGATATATAGAATCCCATAAAGCATTATGATCTTTTAGTCTGGTAATTTTACTATTTTATCCTTAGTGTAGGATTAATTATTATAGTGAAAAAGATATAGCTTGATATGTATGTCAATGATATCCCAAAGAGTATTCAAAAACCTTTTGAATTAATTAAAATAAAATAAAAAATTATAAATGGTCCCTTTAAATTTATATACAACTAATTTAAGTGGATATAATAAAATCAAGTTACAATGGTGTTGTACATTCACCTACTAAAACATGAAAACCAATGAAAAAAAATCAATATCCCACTTCATGGCAGTTTAAAGAAATTTCATATTAATATCATGATAGAATTTATTAAAACATGTATGGGAAGCCTAATTAAATGAGTGTATATTACATTACCATATAATCAAACATATTTAATGTGGTGATGTTAATTATATAAAAATAAATGAATAATTTGGAATAAAAATACCCTTCAAGGATCTCCCCACTCTTTCATTCTTCTCAAATAATTTCACAATCACAAATTATTATCTATGAGTCAATTACATGAAAAAATAGATGATGTAAGGAAAATAAAGAATAAATGTACACAAACTCAATCTATATTTCACAAGGAAGAGTATCAACAATGAAATAAATTGGATATAAATTATACTTTAACCATAATACATTATGAGGATGAAATTACATATTTATTTCATCACAAACAAGATTAATCCTACCAATTTTATATTGTATATCAGTAAATTAGTGAAGGTGTTCAAAAAACTATGACTATAAAAAATTAATATTTTAACTATAAAATATATATTTAAGGATTTTATATTCTTTTTAAATCATAAATCACTATCCAAAATTTTTATGCATCCATCACATTAATGAATCAACAATAATAGCCAATTCTAGTTTATGGGTGGGATAATTCTTTCATGAGGCAAATTTTATTAAGAGTTGTTATCAACCTCTTAATTATCTATCATTATCAAGAAACTCAATTATAAAAAATTAATAACACATTATACAATAAATCCTCCACTATAATGAATAATGATTAAAATATGAGAAATGGACATCAAATTTTTCAATAAAAAAGTTAATTTTCGCTAATTTAAACATAAACTCAAAACGCCTTATATTTTTAAGGAATTCATTCGAAAATATATCCTACAAAAATTCGTGGAAAAATTTATCATAATATTTAATTTTCTATATAAAATAACTATTAAAATTTTATTCATTGGAAATTTGTATTAAATTATTTCTTACACCTTTTTATAATTTAATAATATTACAACTTAAAAGACCACATGCCACCGAATAGATATTTCGTATATCTCTAATGTGTAGGTAAAAACAAAAATTAATGATATTTCTCTTGAAAAATATCAAGGCATATAAAAATATTCCTAAAATGATGTTATATGGATCCAAAATATACAATTATTTCATAAATAAATATGTTTACAATTGAGCTTAATATAGTATAAAATTTTGTCAACAATAAATCCATAAAAATAGTACAATCAATTTTAAGTCCAAATGGAACACAATAAAAATTATGGAAGTATATTAACATGAATAATACATCTTTGGAATATTTGGAAGTCTACCTTTAATAAGATGATAAAACAAAACTATGTCAAATTTTGAAATCCACTTAGCTCCTCTTATACAATGAAACAATTTTTTAGTTATGGGATATGTGAAATTTTTCAAAATATCTTCGAAATTAAAAAATGCATAGATTATAGGAAATAAAATATTTAGGTTAACCAAATTACTGTAAATGAATATAGGACACCAATGAAAATGTGTTTGGTCTACTAAACCACTTCACTGTAATCTCTAAATGATAAATTTTCAACATTGAAGGATTATTTGGGTTTTAATGATATGATTTAATATAAATGATTATATATATATAATAACATAATAGAAATCACAAATTATATAAAAGGAAGGTTAATGAAATATTCAAATAAAAAGATAGATTAATGGTCGACCATATGAGGCAATTTCTCATTATATCAGGTCTCTTATTAAACCTAAATAAAACCCACCACAACAATAATATCATATCTGAATTTCTCATATTTGGCCTTAAATTAATATTATGAAATTAAATCTCTCTAAAAAAGGTATATTGAGTTCGATGTACAGATAAGAAAGCATCACACCTTCTATAGGAGTTAATAAATTTCAACACCTCCTTATCAAGTTCATACACAAAATTATGTAAAATATATTCATATTAAGGACTATAAAAACCCATATCTTCCCATAATATCATATGAAAATTTTAAAAGATACATTTTAAACCCTTTCGACAAGTTAAACTGGTAGATCATTACTTTTTATTTACTATGAGTATAAATCCACATTTAACCCTAGGTGAAATACCATTTAAATATATATAAATGTAAAAGAATAAACTATATCCAAAATTTACTCATAAAATATAGATAAAATTAAATTTGTACATAGAAATATATGAGGACCCTCTATTGAAATAGGGGTAGACATCTCATGTGTACAATCACTTCATCATTACTTGATTTGACACTAATGTTGAATGATTTTCTCAATATAAGATTAAAATATTTGTTATCTCTAAGTAACTTCTACCCACTAAAATGTATTTCACCTATAAGGTGTTAGGTTATTTTAACTTGATTAAAAACCAGAATAAAAATGCCATAAATGGGATAGATGAGGTCATTACATTAAACACTCAGATATGTTCTTTAAAAACATTATTTTTAAATTCCTAATATGACCATATAATTCATATTGAATTTAATTGAAAATGAAATTTTAATTCTTATTATTAGTGAACAAATCCATGTATAATAGAATTCAAGATCACACATATATTAGTTTATAAGGAACATAATCACCATAACATTCCACATAGGATCCGTCCCAACCCATATACACTAAAAATTAATTTTATCCATTAAAAGATGTCTCATGTGTGATTTAACTGGGTGATGAGACACAATCCACTAAGGATCTAATATTTTTCATTTAAACTATAATATATTTCATTTTAATTCTGAAAAACCCAAATAGAATAAATCAAATTACATGATTTTATAAGGGTTCTTTCAAACAAGTTATTATTTATAGGTTTTTATTTATTATCCCTTCAAAGGTATAAAATAAAAGATATGAAGTAAGTTAATTATGTTTCTCACTCTTTCACTATGATTGTAACTATAATAATATCTATAAACTCTCATATATATAAATTTTTTAGGGTTTTAAAATAAAATTTTTCAAATAATAACACTTAAGATGTCCTACAGGAAATCCCCTTGTCATTCATAAAATAAATCATTATGTCTCTCCATAAATGAGTTTTTCATTCAAGTATAATGGTAACCAGCTACAATCTAAGCTTATCATGTGTCGTTATTATCATAATGATATTATGGATACAGTAAATCCATTCCTCATATATTTTAATGGATATATTCCAAAAAAATTCATACATTGTTAAACTATTAAATATTGTATGTCATATATATATGTGGGATTATTTAAAGGTGTTTCATTTCCATAAAATTAACAATAATATGAACTTATCTCTATAAGTTCATAATTAATAGTAGTTATGTGTTTGGAAAATATCCCCCAAGTTTACATTGCAGTGTTTTTAGGTTGATTGTGTTTGTTGACATTATAGGTTTCCATGGATTGTTGTAGAGTTCCAGAGATATTGTTGAAAGTTTATTTCTATAATGATCTATGATAAATGAATGTATACACTATAGGATATTCCAATATACCATATATAAGTTGCATTCATGATTTAACGTGAATCTGAATGTCACATTCATGTAATGTTTCAAGACCGAATCATCAAAATATGGAAAATTATTTAATCAAACTGAATATATTCATACACGTGAAAGGAAATATTATTCTCAAACGGTAGGGATTTATGCAACCATGAAAAATAGATGAAGTGATCATCGATAATAAGATTTACATAGTAAATGTGATGTCAAATGTGGAATTCGGTACTCAGGGGAATCTTACAGGTACAAATGAATATGTATAACGATCTTGTGTGTAAGGTAAAACTATTCCATAAATAAATGTCTACCCTGTATGAAATATCTCAATCCTTATAGAAATCAGTGTCTCTAAATCAGATAAGAGTTTCATTGAAACGGAGAGTTATAAAAATAGTGTTGCTCATAAAGAATAAAAAATTCACGTAATAGATTATTCCTTGGCAGTGCACATATGTTTGTAGTTCTACACCTAAACTCAAATGTTGTGCCCACAGTGTTATGGTTGTAATGAATTTTTAATTTTCCTAGTAATTCTACAGGAAATATGTATTATTATATTGAGTGAAAATGGGATATCATAATAACATCAATCTAGAACATAGTATGTATTCATTAGTGATAATGAATGGATCTAAAGGTCTATTAACTATTTGTGAATCCTTTCTATAGAAGTGAGAAAAGAAAAAGGAAGAAGGTGATCATTTCCAATACTTTTGAGATATGAAATAAAATGAGGGAGTGGCCCTTGGGAAATTAGTAGGGTGAGCCTAAACCTTATAAAGGCATTTAGTTTGGTAAAATAAGTGAGCTCACCAGAACAATCATTTAGAAATGGTAATTAGTTTATTTGGTACATTTACACATTGTCATTGTATACAATATGGAAAAATCCCTATGAGGGTAAACTAAGTAAATTAACAATATAACATTCATTATTTAGTTTTTCCTCATACATTTCTATGGAAAATGGATAGAAGTGAATTTGTTTAATTAATAAACAAGATATTAATGGGTAGATATCCCAATATTTTATACACTAATTCACCCCCTCTCTCATGGTATTTAACATAGTTATCATAAGAGCCTAGAAAGGGGGAAAATTCATCATTCCATTCTCATATGGCTATATGTAGTCATGATAATAAGAAACTAAACTTATAATTAAATATTCTTCTCAGATTATTCTTCAATGAATATTAAACTCTAAATTTCAAAAACCATACAAATGATTTTTGTACAACACCTACCCTCTCTTATAACGTTTATTTTATTTAAAAAAGTATAAGGATAAAATCGTTGTTTAATTCGGGGGGGATCATAAAAAAAAAGATGTTATAGATAATAAATAATAATAATAAGTTCAAAATCAAATACATCAAAGGAAAATTTATATTAAACTAATAATAAAAAATAAATCAAAAATGAATCACTATTAATGTAATATAGGTGTATAATTTAACATAAATATCTATTTAATTTTAATAATAAATTGATAAAACATATAAAATAATGTAATATCACATTTTTATCTACATATACTTACCAATTTATGCTAACTCTAGATACATGGGATTGTAATAAACTCTTCTTAGTCAAAAATGATACCAAAATTATCTTCAAAACTCAACATTACACCATAATTAAGATGACTATGTATATTTTTAGACTAATTCAAGAGTCTTAATATTCTTACCTCATACCCAAATCCATTATACCAGATCCGTAATTTTGATATATAAAAAAATTTAATGACTAAAATTCGATCACCCATCAATCTAGATCAGAAAACAATAATACCGCATTTCACTTCTTGATCCCCTAAGGATGATGAAAATGTCTGGGTACAATAGTTGATATATTGTGAAGATATTTTTACACATTAGTAAATAAATAAGAAAATAAAATAAGAAATTCAATAACAATATTGTACGAATTATCCACACAAATTACTATTAGAAAAAAAACATCCAACAAATCAAGATACTTATATGCCATAGATACATGTTATAAAAATATAGTACCTTCTTTAATATTAAATATATATATATGAATCCACAATATATATTTATGAAAAAATATCATTTGAGTTTTTTTCTATTTTTTTGAAAAGTAAGAAAAAAAATTACGAATGCTTATTTAGCCTCGTTGATATCATATACTATGTGTTGGAATAATTTTGAGTGTTTTCCAGATTGATTTTAGAATATTCTTTGTTACGTGGGTTGTGGTTGATTTTTTAATGTCCAAACTATTATTTATAATATATATAATATACCAAAAACGGTAAAAATAACATTGTTTAATGGTTCTATGTAAATGTTAGAATCCTCTTAACCACATAAGATAAGGGGAATTTTCAATTTTAGAAAATTTCAATATTTATAGGAATAGAAAATTTAATTTTTATAGGGCAAGAATTGAAAATGGAATATTAATCGATGTATATAAAATTATTTTTTGTTTATATTTATAATATTAATTATGGATGTTTTAGAATTTTAAAATGGATATTCACACATTATACTAATGATGTTTTGGGATAATAGATATGAATGATTTTATAGGTTGATAGATATGGAACATTTGTTGAATAAATAATGTGGAAAGTTCAGAGATATATACATAAGAAGGGTGAATTTATAACATGAGTATAATGTAGATAATAGAAAAGTAATAATCTCAACTACAGATTCGATGTCAGTATGTAACATATCAAGATGATTAGTGATATAATAGATGTGACACATTATCTCAAGAAGATGAGGGATATATTGATATATATAGAGAAGGTTTTATATTTTTTTCAAACTAATTCAAATCATCCTTGTGGATTTAAAAGAATATAATACATCGTAATTAATTAGTAATAACACAAACTAATTTTTCAAGTGTTGGTTTCAAATTAATAAACATGAAGATCATGACAATGGATGGAAATATTGAATAAATAATTATTTAAACGAAAAAGATCTCAATATTGCGATTAATTGAGGATTTCCATATTAAAATATTATAACTATTTTTGTTGGGGAAACTAAAAAAATAAAATACTTGAAAGATTTAAAAAATAATAAATAGGATATCACATATACTATATTGATATTTAAAATAGAGATATTATATCTACTCGAAGGAAATATAGAAGCTAAATGGAAAGAAAATGATATGTATTTTTCAAAAAAAATTGAAGCATAATAATTGCTAAATTACATGAAAATAATGTTAAGAAATAATTCCTAACAATTATTTGTAAATTATTACATCAATAGTAAAAAATGTTTTCATGCCTTTTTCCATTGTTGGTTTCCATATGATGATATTTTCAGTGATGTTGTAAATATGTTTTGCACTCCAGATATTGTTCTCCAATGTGAAAAAACGCATTTGCATTTCATTTTAAAATAGTTGATGTATAAAAAACAATAAAACTATATAATGGAAAACATTATTCATGTCAATTCAACAAAAACTAGCTTGAAAATTATTTATCATGTCAGTTATATAAAATAACTAATGTGATTAAATATATGTGATGTTGATTATAAAAAACCTACATTATAAAGAATTTTTACTAAATTTTTTACGTCAGTTATAAAATAATTGATCTAAAAAAATTAATTAAGTAATTTATATTACCCTAGCTGTAAATCACCAAAACAAAAATAAAAACTATAGAGAATATGTAGAATAATCAAATTACATTCATTACAATTTAAAATTTATATATTAAAATATATATAATAAATGAATTAAAATCAAATGAAACCTATGAAATATTACTCACATTATCCTTGTAAATGATTTATCTCTTATTATGTATATGTGATATGGTCATCAAAAAAGATAAAAATTTAAAATAATTAATAAAAAATATATACTTAATTTAATTATAATATAGATTAATGGAAATTTTTAAATAAATTTTAACCTTGTTGAAATTTTTAACTATACCATTTGAAAATATTTTAATCGTGAATCTTAGATCATAATATACACATTATTTTACTCATTATTAACTACAATAATTCTATATCAATATAATTTCACAATTAAATATAATATTTTATGTACAAGTGTCATAAATATAGTAATTATAAATTATAATTAACCATTTATTTTACATATTATATATTTTCAAACCTCTCTCATGTTTTCTCTAAAATTAATCTAATTACCTTTTTATAATTTTATTTTGACTCATCATTTTTATTAAAAAATTGACTTATTTTTTTAGGGGATACCAATTACATGTCATGTAGGCCAAGTGGGAACTAAGAACAATTTTTGGCCCATAAGGCCCATATTTTTTCCAAAGCCCCTTTAGTAAATAGTAAAGTATAGTACTAGAGCTACTGTTGTATCAGATACAATATGATGGCTGTTATAGTTCCCTATGTGGCTCCCGCCACCATTATGGTATTGCTGGTGCTATTGTTCCAATTCTTCTATAATTCTCATCCAGTAACTAGTGGCCATTTTATTTGCAACCCCTATCTATGATAAAGTATACGAGGGTTCTTACCACCAAGCCAAACCCCAAATACACAATTTCATTCCCTATTTTAAAATGATACGTATGAAATAAAATTAAAAGGCTTTATAACATGCAAGATTTCAAATATTCAACAATATTTGTTTTGTAAATTGAAACAAAATTCTCACACATCATTATATATAGATCATAACCATTAGTTTATATTCTCTCAACGAGAAAAAACACAATATCCAATTTACAATATTATAATAATATAAATTTTATGGAAATACATTTAGGAGACATAAAACATTGACAATTATATGGTACATATTCATAAATATTAAGAATAACCCATTACTAAATTTCAATATTTATAAATCTTTCAAGAATATATATATTATAATTTCTTTTTCTCTCACTATCCTAAATATTGGTGAAAAAAATTGTGTGTTAAAATATCCATATACCAATGTTGCACCATACAAAATACATGTTATATAACGGTAAATACTAAAAAAAGTATTATGTTTCATTAAATTAAAATAAATTTGTGACATATGGTTATTATCTTACATGGATTAGACATTCATCATGTTGGTTCCGAACATTTCTCAAACAAAAATATCCATGATACCTCTCTTTAATATAATCACATTATAATCCAACCAAAAATGGTAGGATCCATTGGAATCTTATAATATTTAATTATTAAATAGTTCTTTGTTTTTAATGTATTTATTCTATATAAAGTAGTATTTCAAGTCATAGTGGTCTATACATGTTATTGTTTAGAAAATATGCCATTACATTTAAAGTATTCCACTAATGAAATAGATAAATATATCAGTTTTATAAAGAATAAAATTAACACTAACATAAAATTTTTTATATAATCTATACATAACATAATAGTAATTTTTATCCATGTATAGATTTCAAAACTCTAAAATTTATGATAAATTGTCTTACTATAGTGACCTTGTCTGTATGTATTCTTACTCTCTATGGTCTATCAATAATATTAGTAAAAATGAACCTTATGCACTCCATATCGATCTATTAAATATGAATGATATCCCTAATATAATATATATATAAAAAAAATAATATTATGTTATGGATCCTCAATATATAACTCTCAATATATGGGAATATGTGGTGGATGATTTATAGGAGTACGATAAGAATGGTTGGAGGAGTGGTAAATATAGGTAGAGGTAGAGTAGTGTGATTAATAGCCTAAAACAATTTCAGCATGTTTGAAAATATAATCTATACTGAATCTCTAATCATATTCTCCATCACATCAACCATATCCTAAAAATTTTATTATCAAGAAAAAATTTTCTTTTTAAATACATCCTCTTCAGATAATATCTATAATGAAAACACTTTTTTACTGATAGACATTCCATATATCCTCATACATGACTTCAGTGTTTGTGATTTCCTAATGTACTAGATAAGATATCATTCCTACCCTTTCTAGTGATGGTTACTCATATTATCTACACCTTAGGGATTCCAATACATAATATTGGAAAAGGGAATCAAATAATTTGTATTCAACCTAAAAAAAGAAATCTCCCCATGACCTGATGGATTTTCAGTTATGGTTTATGATTGGATGTGATATTATTAATTTGAATGTGATTGAATACATCTATGATTTATTTTATGGAGGATAATTCACTAGAGCCATTACAACATCTACATTGGTTCCTAATCTTAACGTGATAGAGCCAAAAAAATGAACAAGGTCAAGACAACATGTACCCAAAACTGATCATGCAATTTATTTACTGACATCATAAAAATGTGGATAACTAACATTCTTCCATCTATTATTATGGAATAAAAACATTAATTCATGAAGAGACGGAGTATTCAGTATGCTATAAAGATTGAAATTGATATAAAAAATGACCTTAATGGGAAGTGTCTTGGTTTTAATATAATGATTATGGTGGATATAGATTACCCATGTGACTGTATGGATTAGAGTTTCATTTGAATAAACATATAGAGGATTAGATTGATTTTTTGGTCACATGAGATAATTTTTATGTGGTTTTTTTACCTTGGAATTCAGTATCAATTCTAGGACATTACATTGGATTCATTAAATCAGCATGAGTTTTTAGGTAGAGAGATCCTCTTTCACATAGCCTCTTTATTCATTCTCTGGAGATATTCTATAAAAATACCATAATGAATTGGATAAATGTTCAATTGGAGACTATATGAATAGAACATCAAATATTATTGTGTCTCAACTGATGTTTTTGGATGATATACGCTTCATCATTAATAGAAGGGAAATATCACATGAGGGATTTAACAGCATGATAGAGATGTGTAGAAGCTGGAGTAAGAATTATATAAATCATATCAATGGTATTATTTACCTTATTAAGACTTTCTAAAACAAATGAGGTAAATTTTTTTAGATAATACTTTGTATCTAGAAGATGATCAATCTTATGGACTACTTTGGAGCTCCTATTCGTATCAAAATAATTAAAAACCACTATTTTATTAAAAGATTGTACATATCACAACTCGATTATTTGACAAGAAAAAAAAATTCCACTTATTTTGTTATAGAATCACATGGGAGAACAATTATCTTACTGATATTCTGATGCATGTTTTTTCTGTGATGAATCCACCAAAGGGAATTGTTGATGAATCCAATAAAATATTATTGCTTTCATTTCAGACAACATTTATTTTTGTAATTGGTTGGTGTTTTCTTGTTAGATTGGGGATCTATATTATAAATTTCAATGATTCTATTTCCACAACTATGGATCTCCAGTTGTTGAATAATATCGATGGAAAATACATTGGGGTGAGATTTATGAGAAGCAAATACAATGAGATCGGGAATGTCTATGACTAGTGAATGGATAAGCTCTTCTGGATGGAACAATACATGAGAGAACACCCTATTTGGCTAGATGATATGGTATAGTTATTCATTAAGAATAATAAACATAAATATTGGAAAAACTACCATATTATACAACAGCTCTTCATCATACATTATTTGGTACTAGAGATATATTTTTTCACCATCAAGCTGAAATATGGATTTTATCGTGACCACCCTTGATGTAGATAAGAATAAATTTTATGAAAGAATCGCTTTGGTGGAAGAAAATGATAATTTCATTTTCATGGAATCAATGTTAGGAACTATCAAAACATTATATTACCTCAATATGTTCATAACTTTTCACAATAAGAATAGTCTGGGAATCATATTATTGTGAAAATATATCCCAAAAATGTTGGATTTTCCCATTTATTAGTCACATAACATTTCCATTATAATATGAAATAATGTTCAATCTAAGGGGGTGTGTGCTATCAATATGAATATGTTGTGAGAATCATAATAGTTAATTAGTGTGTCACTTATTTTTTGATGGAATTTTAGATTTATTTTAATGGAAGATGGTCGAGAAAAGGTGGGGCTTTAGGTGTAGGAAGGGGATATGGAATGTCTCATGTCCTTCTAGTTCCAGGCAGGGATAGATTGATATTCTATCATCAAAACTCTTAAGATGTTTTTTCCTCATTTCTTTTGGGAATTATGGGAGATGAGAAGCAAAAATAGATAGAAGATTCAAGGTTTTCCTAAAATTATAAAGTCACGTGTTCATTAATCAGTTATAGATTTAGATAACAATATTCATGGAAATAAGTATTAGGTTGGTGACAAAGGTATTATTTTCAATCAAGGCATGATGAAAGTTCTCATGTTGGATGACGAATCAAGTGGATTCTACCAACATTTTGGATTAATATTAATATGGACGAGAAATTTATATAGGGAAGAATGATAGGAGGAAACCTCATTCAAGATGTCATAGGGTATGTTTTAATCAGAATCATTCCCTTTTATGGACTAGAAAATGTAGTAGGGATAGGATATCGAGCCACATTAAGTGGAATCACTATATGAAAGATTTAAAAAATAAAGAATGTTAAAATTTAAACTAATTACAATCATTTAGTTAGTTTATTGTGGGACACTAATAGCAATCCATGGTTTCTCAGTTATATTATTAGGAACATAATGGCCATTATCAGTAATGATAAAATTATAACCCAAATATTTATAGATGGGAACTACATCAATGGCATTCATTTTATAAAATATAATGTAGATCAATGTCTTGTTATTTATTAAACACTAGAACTCTTCCCCATGAGAGTGAAATAAATTTTAGAGGTGATGGAGTTGTCTATTAAAATTTCACACAACCCTAATGTGTGTTATATTTATAAATATATAGTCACATTTGGGTCCAAGAAAACATATAAATATTAGAATTATATTAAAAAAAAAAATTTAATAACTTCTTACAATCCTATTATATATCGCCATGGTCTCTTCCATACAATATTTTTCCTTTTAATTATTATGGACCTCTATCATTTTTCTTGTCTAGCTGGTGGGGAGAGAGGGTCAAACTATATTGATCCTAATTATTTTCTCTAGATTATTAAAATCTTATGTCTTTAATTTTTTATTCTAGTGACATATACCCCTCAAAGGGTAATGTATGAGGATTTGTGTTTTTGGGTTGGATATATCAACAAAATATCCTCATTTGATGTAAATTAATAATAAATGAATAATTAATATTGAAATTAATATTTAAAAATTTAAGAGTTAACACTTCACTTACCAAAAAGGACTCATGTCATATACTTTCATCAAATTAAATCCATGTAACATTATCTATAATATTATATATACCAAATTGTTTTTTTTAATTTTTTATTTCTTTAGAATTGAAATTTTATATGAGGGTTGATTTAAAATCACTTTATCTCCTAGCATCCAATGATAAAAATTTCATCCTCACATCTCTAGATTCTAGTATATCATATATCTTCTGAAATAAGGTGAATATCAATATTTTAAAAAATATCATTATATTTAAAATAATGAAATATAAGAGTATAAAATTTATCTCTTATAATTGAGATATAGTATCTTTGTTAAAACATCTCAAATCAGAAATCAAAATATTTACTTTAGATCAATCATGGACTATAATAAAAGTATATAATTGTTTTTAATTTTACCCCAAGTAAAATAAATATTAAAAAATTAAAAACATATCATATGTATTTGACTATGGGTAACTGATAATTTTGGTAAATATTTGTTTCCATTTTTATAAACCATTGATGTATTTTCTTCCCCTATGTATGTCGATTGCCTTTATGTATATGGATTTGGAGGATCATCAGTAGATATATCTGTATAATCCACCCCAATAGCTTGTGGTGAATTAGATATTTGATCTAACATTATCCTAAAAATAAATTTAGTAAATCAAATTTAAAATAAATTATTACACAAATATAATATCCAATTATTACATACAAAATTTTTTAAAAATTGAAATTGATCCAAAAAGAGTAATCTAAAGAAAACAAATTTTTATTCATATTAGTTAAATTAGTTAACTAAAATGATCAAATCATACTGATAGATGAAATGAAACGAATGAATGAAAAAAATTCCAACATCTAAAAAAATATTTTAATCACAATTTAAAAATGATACAAACAAAAAACTACAATTATAAAAAAATTTCTCATTATCAAATTATTTTGAACATCTCCAATGTCAAACACTATTATGGAATACATTTAATCTGATATATTTTTAGAATATAAAAAATGATCAAATATTTTACAGTATGTTTTTCAAAAAGAATACTTCTTTTAATATAATCTGTTATAAATATGTTTATTTTTTTAAGATATTAGATTAAAAAAATATCCATAAAATAGACAAGTATATTATATGTTTATATTTTATAATATTAATAATAAAATAAAATAATATTATATTATATAGATTCACATATGTATGATTATGTCTGAAAAATTATGATTTCTTGAATTATTTAATTTAGCAAAAATATAAAATTTTAGTTAAATAATATTTACTTTACTCTTAAATAACATTAATTTACCCTTACATAACTTATGCTAACCCTTATAGAAATTTTCATTATCCTTATATATCATTTTTTAAAATTACATATCTTTTTAACCATCACATTACGTTAGTTTTCCATTACATATATTTTCTTAACTCTTAATTAATTGTATTTACCATTACATAATATTAGTTTAAAAATATATAACTTTCTTATGTGATTACGTAAATTTTTATTACCCTTAATAGACTATTACATGAATATTTTTCATCTTACTGAATATTATTTTTCATTAAATTAGTAAAATGTCATAAAAATCCTGTAGTTACAGATGAAGTTGAATAATTAAAAATTGAAACAAACAAAAAAACTTATATAAAATAACAATTTAATGTTGTATATATAATATGTGGTTTTTGTAAAAAATAAATACAAATATAACAATAAATTAATGAAATTGTAAAAATTAAACAACAAATAAATATATATTAGTAGAAATTTTAGAAAATTTATGAATAATTGATTTCCCATATTCCTTTTTCATGATTGATCTATATATTAGAAACCATTTTATTTATTTGTTTACCATTATTAACTAATAATTACCCCATTAAAGTAGATATATTATATAAATCAACATCATTTAAATTTTCTTTATCACAATCATTCTATTTGTATTACTTATAAAATGATAGACAATAATAGATTTTATGGATCAAGAAGACAAAAAATTATTTTTCATGTTATTACAAGATAAATGAATTATTTGTTCTTCGAATATATTCTGAATAACTATTATAATAAATAACTCATCTTGCACGAAACAATTATTTTTGAAAACTAATTTGTAGTTTCACAATAGAATTTGAATCTTAAAATATTTTACCTCGCATATTTCTTCAATGAATCCATTATAGGAACTTGATGTGAGGATTTGTTTTTTTATTTGTCACTCGAATGAAACATTTCTTCTTCGACCACCATTATACTATTATTATAAAAATCACATTTTTATGAATATTTTATGAAATATATAGTTATTAAGGACTTTCAATTACTACATTATCAAATTGAAACATTGGTAACTGATTAACCAACTCAATCATTCCGATGAATCTAATATTCCATGCACGGTCACATTGAATAATTGAAAAAAAATATACCCATTAAAAATATAATTGTCTTTCTTCATTGGATAATATTTTTTTAAAACATTAATTTGAAATTTTTTATATAGATATGAAACATCTATATATTAAATATATATAAATGTACTGGATTTATCTATTAGCCTATCAACAATTTTACTTTAAAGATATTGATCCCCTTTCATGTATAATTTACTCATTCATAGAGAAATTTTTGGAAATTTGGTATATTGTACAGTAGACAAGATTCATTCACAAAAATCTATCACTACAATTGAAATATAATTATCAAAATTTTTGGACTCTCAAAATATACCTTTCAAAAAGAAAAAATTGAATGTAGTTATAGAGGTCTAAAAATGTTATTTTTTCCACCAATTGAGTCATTAAATACAACATATATAAAAAAACTATGTAGGAAAATACAGTTCAAGTTATTAAATTGTTGTAATTTCATTGTTCAATGAGTTGTTCTATGAATTCATATCAATAAATTTTTTACAAATACAATTTAATAAATACGAAATCATAATGATATTCATTCTGACATGTATGATAAATATTTTATGCAATGAAATTGGTAGGATTTGTTTCATCATATTGTGATAATAATACGATTTCATTCCTATTAACATCAAAAATGTCAA
Source organism: Viscum album (assembly GCA_963277665.1). Lineage (NCBI taxonomy): Eukaryota > Viridiplantae > Streptophyta > Magnoliopsida > Santalales > Viscaceae > Viscum > Viscum album. Next base: position 268,337,254 of record OY728151.1, on the reverse strand, counting down.
TGGCACAAATTTTTTTACATTTGATAAATAACTAGTTGACACATTGATAATGTAGAGACACTTAGAAAAAATAATTTTCATTATCCTGGATAATTTTTCAAAATTCATAGGAAGGTATGTTAATCAACTATTTGGAGTGGGAGATAACACAAAACATATTCCCATTGTGAGTAAGTCCAATATTATATTCAACCCATATTTACCATTTCCTTTAATATCTGACAAATTTCAAATAAAACATTCAAAAATATTATTATACACAAGCATTAAATCAAAATTTTATTTGAAATCATCATATATTCAATATGGGTACGCAAAAAAAAAATGGATCAATTCTTCATATTTTTATATCATTACAAAACATATGTGATTTTCAAAATGTGACGTTAATGTATTTCACCCTATAAAATATATATCTATGATAAAATGTTTTATAGTAAAAGAAAATTTTTTGAGCCATTGATGGTGTTTATTATTCATAAATAAGAGTTATCTATAATAAAAAAACAATAATGACCTATGAATGATATTTTTATCACATAGTTTATTTGGTAATATAATGTATACAATTCCAAAAATTAAACAACCATTATACCCATAGAGAATTCTTCATGAAAAAATTCTATTTGATGATATATAATTCATAGTGATTTTAATCATTCTATGTTGATGAAAATGGTACATTTTATTGTAATCATACTATTTAACACCATCCTCCAAAAAAATTCCAATAAATAATTAATGTCGAGAAGAAAAAACCAATATCATTATAAGACTATTTTTGGTCTAGAAATCATTAAACTCTACATTATATATTTTTTATTCATAAAAAACCTATGATGCAATTTTTAAATAACCAATAAACTAGTCCACAAACTATGTATTGTATTAAGGCACCGATAAGGATTCATTCTATCTATACACAGTCCAAGTATGCGTTTTTAACATCATTTCTTAATATAGGACACTATAGAAGAATTTTCTTCCACCAAAAAATCATCTAAATAATGTAATTTTGCATCAGATATCTACTCATTTATATTAATATTAGCCATTATATATCACCTTAATTTTAAAATATTCATTTCAAATATGGAATTATAGGAATATACCAAATTTTTATGGTTAGAGCCTCTTTAATTAATAAATAACCCTATTATTTTTATTTCTACTTTTACAATGATGTTCCCAATTAGGGCACTCTGAAAAACCTTCTTATTCCTTTGTATATTGAATATAGTCATTTGTGAAGTTGAAAAACATTTTGTAAAAAAACCAATGGGAATAATATTTTCAACTATATATAATGTGAATCAAGATTAGTAGGGTCATTATGAGGTATGTATTTCAAAAGATACAATAACAAAGAAAAACACTTTTCACGCAGTAAAATATTAAATTTATGTTAATCATTATTAAAAACAGTTTTAAAACTATAAATTCTATAAAACTTGGTTATAGTGTATTTTCAGTATCATAATATAGATACACAATTCTTATTTCTTTCCCAATTTTTTCTACTTCAATATCATGAATAATTTAAATAATTTTACCAGAATTTCAATCATGAAAATCATCATTATAAAATGATGATAAATTCATCATAGTTTTTTCATACCAAATCCAAGGACTATCACTCCAATTAAAACAATGAAAGATAAAATTATCATTGATTTATATTCGTTAAAATATAATAATATTAAAATAATTTTGTGAATGTATAAAAATAGGTAGTTTTTTGGAAGATGTCATTTTGAAAAAAATAGACTCAATAGCTTAATCATATTCATCACTTGTTCATAGGGAAGTAATCGATGTTTGACTCATTTTAATCTAAAAAAATATCATTAATTTTAAAAATGTTATTAAATTTTGAAATTTAATTTCAAATTCAATTATATAAAAATAGAAATATATGTATAGTTCTCAAATAATAGAATTAAAAAATATTTGATAGACAGAAGGGTAATATAAAGCATATATAATTATCATTATTTCGTAAAAATTCATAAAATAATTTTCAATTAGAATGACAATCAAAATATATATCATCAAGATGCTATATTCAAACTCTTTGATAAACTATACGTTCAAAATTTCCATTCACAATATAGAAGAAAAAAACATAACCTAAAGATAAATTTTTGAGTAATTTATAATGTCATTTTACCAAATAATATGAAAATTAGGCTTCTTAATTTTATTTTATTCTACTACAAGATAAAAAATAAGTTATTCCAAATGATAATATTCTTGAAATTTGAGGAAGATTTCTAGAGTTCCTCACGATTTCTTTTATATTTTAAATTTGTTTAAAAAAACATATAGTGTGATTTATGATGACCAATTTGTTCTATCCTATATGAGGAATAAAGCATTATTAATTCATCTTGTCATGTTTGTAAACATATATGGTAATCTCATAAACATTATTTTGAATAAATAATTGGGAATGAAATTAGTTATGTAGGTTCATTGGAAAATTCTCGTTTCACATCTTTAGATTAGACTATTATACATTAATAATGCAATATTACATATGTTTATTATTTATGTTTTATAACTTCATGTTGATTGTGAAAAAGTCGTAGGATTCATATTTTATGTTTCAGATTATCATTTTAATGGGTCATTAAAATAATTCATATTAGTCTTATTCATAACATCCCTTAAGTTATTCACTATTATTCGAACTAAATTGTTATATTAGACCAGTTTTTATAATTGTATCCTCTCTAAAGCAATAAATAAGTGTTAAAGCATAAGGGTACTCACATTTGATTCTAAAAAATTTAGTAATTATTAAAAAATTTAATGAAACCTTATTTTTTATCATTGGGAATGGATTTATACATGGGAATAATGCATGAGATATAATCCAACATGGAATATAGAGCTATATAAAAAAATCCATATGGGTGCATGTTATAAATGATAAATTATTTAATACAATATTAGGATAATTACCAATTTCTAAATACATGAATTTTATTTCATATTACTCAACACATTACTTGTGGTAATAGCTTCTAATTTTTTTTAAGGTGACTCTATGTTATGTCAATAGATATTACAGGTACATTTGAAAAAGTATGGAAAATTTTCAATACTCTCTACATAGATTATTGGTGCACTATGTTTTCAATTAAAACCAAAATATTTTTCAGGTTTGGAATAAGTTAAAACACGACAATATCAGGATCAATTTTAGAATATTAATAATATTAGTAAATATTATTATTTCAGTCTCTTCCATTGAAGATAAACTCCCAAAGGAGGTGATTTTGTATAGGCTTCACAACACTGTCATTTCATAAGAGGTGAGAAATAATGACACTATACATAAAAAAATAATAATTCATAAGAATTTTTATTTAAGTAAAAAATGAAGCTTATATTGGAGGATGATATCATGGATATGGATATGGATGTGGTTATTTCTTTTTTCTCCAAAAATATAAAAATTGGGAATGGAAAATTAAAAAGTTAGATTCAACTAGATTTATTTTAGTTAGGAAAAGTATAAAAATATCCTAATTTATTTTTTATGAAATTAAAATATTATATGGTATAGGAGGAAATCGATAAAGAAACCACTAAAGGATGATAAGAGTAACAGTAGGCCACAAATGAAATTATCCAAAATGAAGAATGTTCTTTATCAATAAATTTGAAATTTAAAATAAATGTAATTATAAAATTTTAATGAAAACAATGACCTCAGAGAGGATATCCTTTTGGTTCTCATAGACAAACCATAGGTGGAATATAGTGATCCCAATGTTTCTAAAATCGAAGGAAGAATTAACTATGATACAGAACATGAAGCAAATCTTTTATAAATTGATATTTTGAGGGCCAATTTTTGGAATGAAAATTGATTAATAGATGACTATATGACTTATATAAAACAATAATAAATAAAAAAATTATTTAAAAAAATATTTTAAATTACCTAAATAAAAAATTTCTGGAATTCATTGAAGGAAGTTCAATTTAGTCTCAAAATCATAAAATAGTCATAGATTACTAATATCATGATGAATTAAGTTTATGATCATTAAAATTAAATTGTAGAATTCAGGGGGGTTAGGATGATACAAAGAAAGCATGGTGATCAAGAAATACTTGTAACCCTTAGTATAACAGTAAGACGTTTCAGTGAACTAGTGTCCAAAGAAGCCAATGAACTACATAAGTATAAATACAAAAACAATTTACGTCTCCATTATTATAGATGATCATTGATAAATGTAAATATATTTAGGTGATTAATTATAGGTTAAATAAAGTAAAAATTAATGATCAACTAGAAGAACCTTCTCTCGGGAATAATGTTGTTTTGAGTAACTCATGGAAAGATAAAAAATATAAAATTAAAGAGTTAAAGACATGTAATAATGAACTATATATCCAGTGTTATTATTTGAGAATGATTGGAAACATATGATATCTGTTTCTTAGGTAAAAAGTAATCTTATTTCTCTTATGAAAAAAATAGATGAGGAAAATTTCATATACTAGTTATATTTTTTTATAGATATGGTTTTTATTGTGATGGTTTTTAAAAAAAAGTATTGGAATTTTTTATCAGGGTTATTAATGTATATTGTAACATGGAATTAGAAAATAAAATCTTAGTAGAATTATTAATAATCAACCTTGTTGGAAAAGGATAATAAATTTGTAGTTCTATAAGATGAGGATGATATTATAGATATGAAGGTGGAAAATTTTCAATCACCATCATAGGAATTACATAATTTAATGTAGATCTAGAAAAGAAAATACAATATTGGAAACATCATTAAAATATCCATGAATGTTATTGATCGACTAGATTATCTATTCTAGATAGTGTTTTCACTTCCCAAAAAATAAGACCGAAATCTATTTTTCACGTGTATCAAGTAATATTATGTTAGTTCCATGTATTTTGAAAATGATAAATGGATGAATATTATTGTCTATGCAAGATTCAAACATGGATGACGAAGCCTAATGTGCATGGATTTTTCGATTGTTGAAGTACTTATTCCCAAATCAGTATGCTTGTATCAATTATCTGGTCTAGGTATTGTAATTAATTTTTAAAAAAATTCTTCACTATCAAAAAAAGATATGATCAATTTTTTCCATGTTAAGAACACTAGATTAATCCTCTGCAATTTTTTTAGAGAGGATTATATGTTTATATTTTCCAAAGAATATGATATAAATTTATTAAAAAAACAAAATGGTCAGATGAAACAAATTTATTTATAGTAATTAGTAAAAAAAATTAAGTCAAATGAGATATCCATAGACTCTTGTCTCATTTAATTTAGTCATGGTGCCCTAGTTCAAATTATAAATCAGTTAGAAATAATAAAATATCGAGGAAAAAATATTAATGATTTTTCTTGTGTTGGATCACATTGAAATGTATCGGATTATTACATACAAATTCATATATGGACAATATAGTTATTTATTGTTCCCTGATAAATATAATAGGATGAAATTGTTATTGTTCATTACTCACAAATATGATGTGTAAAATTAATTACTCATTACCAAAGGTTAGTGGAAAAAATTCATTGGATCAAAATTATGATTTTAGGAACAAATAATAGAATCTAAGTCCCTAATAATATTGTTTCATAATGTATTGTGAAGTAAGGGTTAAGGTGTAATGTGTCAGTGGTGTGGACTCCACAATATAATGTGGCCATAGAAAGGAATAATTAGATTAGAAATAAACATCCTTAAGCATTTATAATATAAATGAATCTCCATGATATTTATTAAAATTATGATAAAATTACATCAGTATGGATATTTAAAAGTTATTTTTAATTACTTATAAAATAGAAGAGCTCATAAGAGACATGGATTGAAAAGTAGTCAACATTTAAGTACATTCTTGTTTTCAAAAGTAAGTTGTAATGTACGGATCCTTTTTCCGCTAAATCTAGTGCTACATACTAGATCTCCACATGACATCAGGATCACCACACCATATTCCAAGGGATATCAACTTGTAGTGCATCAATATAATGATAATTGTGAAGACTATACCTTCTCATCAGAGTAAAATAATATAATAAATCTTACTAACATAAATAATAACCAATTGTAGAAACAAATGACAAAAACCAAATTGAAACCAAGTAACTCATTCTATAATAATATTATGATCACACTATAGGTCAGATACTCCTAAAAATAAAACCTAAAATACCAAAAGCATAAAATGTTATGAACATGGTCCTAGGTCCCAACCTGGTTATAAAATCACATAATACAACCCATCATCCCATGATTGAACTGACACTAGTTCTCTATCCTGATCCAGTCATAAAATATGTATTATATTCTTTTCTACCCAATTGTCATGGGGGCTGAAGCAGGGTGTGTGTAATACTCATGAGGTAAATAAAAATAGTGTCTAAAGATATATTCAGTCTTTATAGATGTGTGTGATGAAATTTAAAGTCTACGTATATAAATAAATATAATGGGAAACAATTTTTTACACATAAAAAGTTATTATTTATACATTTACAATCTTTATGTTATGTCATATTATCTACAAGTAAATTCATCCAATTTACTTCAAATGGTCATTCTTTAATACATTAATTTAATATGGTGTACCTCAGTGAATCAGTATCAGTAACAATACCTTATATCACATGGGAAATATTTTAAAAAAATTGAAGCATAAGCCCAAGAATCCATCTGGGATCCTGTATTTCTTGTCTAGCAATTCCAATAACATGATCATAGGTCATAAAATATAGAGCATCATCCCATGAATCCAACAGAGAATCAAAACATCGTGTCATGCAATCCACACTATGATATGAATTTCCATTCCCATACACATGTGTTTAGGAGAATCAGTCTTTCTTCATAATAATTATGGTTCACTCAGGTACCAGAGCATTTGGTTGGACCTCTAAAATCCAAGTAGTGGAGCATCAATGCATCATCCCAAAACCATTAGTCATAGGTCATCCAATATAGATCACCTGTCAGTGAATCCAATCATGATTTTCTATGTATAACCCCACCATCCTTAATCATTCCACTATAATTAATTTCCATATTTAGTACATAATTTATCATATTTAAAAATACATAATAATTATTCATTTACCATGGTCCCAACGAACCAATAAAATCAATCACTTCTGAATAAGTCCCAACCCAATTTTTGCAATTTCATTAACACCACTAAAACATTTTTTAAAGCCTTAAAAATGACCTACATTATTTAATCATTTAAAAACCACCATTAAACAATCTTATTTCTATTTAAACATGAATATACGTCCAAGGGATAGCAATTATTTCAATTAATTAATATAAGAAACTATGGGGTTTTCAAAACAATAAACAACACATGTGACTCAAAGAAACATTTGAAATCTAGTATGAAGCCCTTTTCAATCACCATGAGGTCTATACATCCTTTCTAAATCATTTTCAAATCTCAAAACATCCGTTTCTAAAACTCAAAACCATAACCATGTCACAATATGAAACACATCATTCAGTGAATTTCAAAATCCTTTTAGGAATTTCAAAAAATCCAGCATATAGTATTTCATATATTCCCTAAACAATTCATTAATACAAAATTATGAATTTATAAAAAATTTAATTTCAAAAATAACTTATATCAAATTTCAAACAAAAACATTCCATCATTTTCAAGGATTAGGAATACCTCATGGGTAGCCCCTGGTCAGGTTTCATATCATCAATAGGCCTAATGGGGTTCGCGAAGGGTATATCACCAAAAATTAATGTCCATGTATAATTTCCCTAGAATAGATAGATAAACACAATACAAAACAAACTTGGAAAAGAAAAAGACACATATATATTCAACAAGAGTATGGGAAATGTTAATATCCCTCATGTATCATGCCCGTAGTCAACCTCTCATTAAAATATAGCCCAAGATTCAAACTCCAATAACCATCATGATCCCATCCATTAATATATAAAAAAGATGGTTGTATGGAAATATAATGAGAGGATCCAACACATCTGGCCTCTTCCCAGAAATGGAAAGAATCAAAGTCAAATACTAACCAGGATCTTAAATTCACACCCAATGACAATCCAAATTCTTATGAATCAATAGATAAACAACTCATTCAAAACTAGTAGGTCCTGGATCATTACCCATGATTCTATAGGACTAATATGGGAGAAATTTGGGTTATAACCCTTAAATATTTAGAGTAAAAAACTAGAACTTTTCACTTTTTAAGGGATTCATGGATTGGCTGCATGGCTCGCCAAACCATGCGTTAACCATTCATATACCTCTATCCATGAGAGAAAAAGAATCCCAGACTCCTATGAGAACACCCGTGGTTTGTGAAACAATGAAAATTTCAGGTGATAGACTATGTATGAGAGGTGGGTTAGACGCATGGTGTCTGTAGCCGAGTTCATGGTTAGTACTCACTATGAACAAACTATTCACTGTACACATTTCCCCTAATTTCTTGTCCTTTCATGTCTGGAAAGCCAATTACATCTCCAAAACTCACCATAAACACAATAACCACATCATTTTAAATAAAAAAACCAATGTTAAACAATATTTAAAGACATACCTTCATGAATAATCGGGATCTTATAATCTCCCCAATGTATAACAGTTCATCATAAAGCAACACTTATCAATAACCCTAAAGCCTCTAAAAAATGTTGGGCGTTGAGGACCACCTATGAACCTTAATTTTTTATATTTATCCCTAGAAATAATTATATGATCACCACACATGGACAAAAGAAATTTCCCCACACCCAAAAATTGTCATGTAGTGGTTCATGATCATGAACCCAATGCCCCTCAAAGGATGTGTCACTCTCAAGTAACATTAACCACAAGAACCACATAAGAGTAATAAATAAAACCTTCATAATTCACAACATATGGAAATGTATTACATTGAATAAAACAATTTTGGAAGATAAAATAAAATATATACTACCCCAATCACCCCTACAGCACTTGGACCAAATAACTTGGGGTTGTCATAGCGAATTCAATATGTCAAACATTACCCAGTCCCATCATGACCCTAATGAACACATTTTTTTCCAACTACATTCCCCTAACCAAAGTAATTTCACGTCTCATGGCCCATAACTTCATTCCACTCCCAAACATCTTATTCAATAACCATGATTAATCATTATCCCAAGGTAATTTTCTAGTCAAAACTAGAGTGAATAGATTTTAACAAAACTGAAACACTATGATAGCTCTGAGCTAAGTCCATCCAACTTGAACCACTTATCACATAATCAACCTCCAATTTCTGTCTATGGTTCTAATCATTATAATACTTAGTTTACAACCTTCATCATCTAATGTTGAGAATTTAAACCATTTATACGGGCGACCATAACCTTAGATCAACAATCGAAATATACTCAATCCACACCACAACCTACATCCCCCATACATCCAAGAGAACTCCAACCAACTCTAACATTTATACATTTCGTCAAAACAACATGAATTCGTAACACTTCTATAATACATATCTTTACTAAGGTAAAAAGGATCTCTCAAAAAACCCATTACCATTGCTATAGTGAACATACCATTTAGAAATTAACCAGATGGGGAAAACATCCCACCATATACATTTCCTTTTACCCATCTGGGTTGGGATATCCTACTGAACTCAATCTATTGGTACACAATAATCACTTTTCACATCTCCCCCTCTACCTAGCCATGATTACGTTTCACATAGGGGATACCTCTATTATCATAATGCATCTATTAGAGTCTAGTTATGACATCTGGTAAAACATTACCACCATATAATATGCTTCTCTACTACTTTTGTGGGGTTCTAAAGCACCCACATACATGTCTGTGATGAAATCATTCATATTACCATTAAAACTAGCCCATGGACGAACCATCACTCACCTAGATCTCCTACCACATCCAAGGCCCACTGGGACATCCTCAAGGAACCTAGCCATACACCTTATAAGTTTATCTTTACAATAAAAAGACCACCAAATCCACTCCACATTCTACTCTATATATCCATAACCGACATACTACTCCTCACAATAGCAGTACTTTTCTCACCATTTTCCATAGGAAATTAAAACCTCCATGTCTCGTGATTCGATCAAAAGATAGACCCGAATACATGGATGTGGTTGTCATGCTTCCACTGGTGAAATAGAACACACATCACAAACTAAATGATCATGAATTTTTATAATTGGACACATGGGCTTTATCGACATCTGATACATCTAGAGAACCTTTTTCATAACGGGTCGATGTTGTAATCCCTACCTCATATGGAACAACACAAATTTCTCAAAGATTCTATCCTCTAAGAGGATCCATTTCCTAAAAAAACACATTTAGGTAGCCATACATACATCCAAAACTCACTCAACATACCCAAGACAATGCGATGAAATTGGACATGATCATCACTAGATACGATTATTATAATAATTCATTGACAAACACCGCTGTAGATAATCCACAGCCATGTCATCTCCCACCATAGGAACACCTTGACTAGTCAAAATTATTAGGATTTCCATCCCATCCATATATCATGAACTTTTGGCCAACAAAACTCATGTTGTGCATCCAACCAAACTCAACACCACTTCCAGACTCTCTACCAAGTATCTATGATGCAATATTTCTTATGGAAATACACTCGCCACAACTCTTGGGTTCCTCCAACACCACCCTAGCAACTCACAAGAAAAACACAATGATCCACTACACAAAATAATACCAATGGTCTATTGCACCACAACACATCCAGATTTGGTCTGATAGAAAATGATAGGTTCTTATCCTGAGCCACATATTCACTCATCCCATATTGTATCATGCCTCCCCATCACATGCCCATGTCTAGACCTCCTCATATCAATAGAGGTATCATAGGTTACTATGACCACAAAATAATCCCAAATCATGATCACATGAGTTGTATAACAAAACAAAAATTCTCAAAAGGCCTCTTACACAACTAACAGTGCTTCTAGTTCCATATGATTTTATATAATCGATGAATTATCGACATTCTAATCCAATAACCAAACCACTAGTACAACATGACCAACCACATAACCACCACTCACCAAAAGGATCTTATCCATAATAAAAAATCCATCCACACTTTGGACACCCTTATATTATTTATCCAAATCCAACATCAAGTCCTCCATTAAACATCACAAAAAACAGGTTAGGCACCCAAACGATTCTATCTCTTCTGAAACTGACCTTATAACCAACCACATGAACTTAAGTGATTACCTATGAAAGATAAAAAGGCTAAAAACTATAATTTTATTTAATTTTATGTGACCCATGGCATGTAAATTCTATCTTTACAACACCCACTAATTCTTTGTATTCCAAAAAATAAACAAAATTAGGCTACACCCCCTCGAGCCTACCCTCAACATAAAAAAACATACATGTCCACAACTAATTTCGTGCATCTAAAACCATTGATCTTTCCCTATAAACTAGTCATCAAAACACACACCAGACAACACTCTCATCCTACTACTTTCAAAGTCCAAAACATTCAATAGTGTCATATGAAGCCAATCGATCTATCAACTCTCTCGACCCTATCATAGGCCACCATTGATTGTCAACTAGCACTGACTCCCTAAACTAGAGTCATTTCTAGAAAAGGGTATGGTATTATCCTCTAAGGAATACACATTGGAACTCAAAAAAAGTCATTTCTCATGGGTATCACTGTATCATATGTCTTGAAAGACACTATTACTGATGCACTAAGTGGCCATTTACTCTAGGTCATGCACCAAAGTTTTTCACAGACACACATATATACCAGGAATCGAACACCAATTATAAGGTCTAAAACAACACTTTCATGGTCCCAACCCATAAGGGTCACCACATTCATATTTAGAGAAGAACATTTACAACCATAAGTAACCAAAATAACTAATGTTATAATAATAAAAATTCAAGTTGCTTATACATTCAGACCCCTCAAGGCCACTTTGACCATAACCCAAGGTCTCAAAACTAAGGGGAATTCAATACACAAACCACCCATACATTAGGTAACAATCAACGAAAAGGATACCCACCATCGGTGTCCCTAGAAGATCCACAATTTCTAAATTTCATATTTAACTAATCATTACCATTTAATTCCTAAGGATTCACATAAAAAATTTACATTTTAAAAACTCTAGGATTTTTAGTTTTATAAACCCACTTAATTAATCAAACATTTCAATAATTCAATATTTAACAAATCATATATAAAAAAAAATTAATGAAAATTTAAAGGATTTATCAAAGAATACATTGTATAGGAAGAAAATTTAACTAAAAGCATATGAATCTAAATGAACTAGAAATAATAGGGAACATAATATTAAAAATATGTTCCAAACATGATGTATGAACCCACAAAACCATTCATTTCATACCTAGATAAGATATGAAACCTCATAAATCAATAATATCTAATAAATCTGCACCACTTGATGTGGACGTATCATCCATCCATAAAAGAAAAAACAAAAACAAACAATTCAATCCCTAGGAAAACTGTGTTTACGTCAGACATGGGGAATTAGGAAACCAGGAACAGGCACATCACTATTTCCAAACTAGATACTAGTCTCATGTGTACCATTCATAAATATTGATACAAAATAAATTATTTATACTGCTTTTTAATGTCCTCACATGGGTTTAAATAAAATTGGTTCCTTAGTCAAGATCACCACATGATCTCAGACCCGCATTCCCATATTCCACAGTATGTCATATAACTCTGTGGTTCTATAGTAATTATTTAGAAGACTATACCATACCATAAAATTAAAACCACAGAAGAAATAATTACCAATAGTGACAAGAAATAATTTGATCCAATATGTAACTAAGTATCATATTCTATTAAAATATGCTGATTACACTACATGTCATACGATCACACAAACAAATCCCCAAATAAAAAAACATAAAATATCTCAAACACAATCATGGGTCCCAACCTGTAACATCCTGGTTCCAGAAGCCACCAGAGGTGCTCTGTACCCAGTTGGTCACATGGCCTCAAATGCATTTCCCCGAACACCAGAGGCTGCGGACTAGCAGTGAGGGCCTTGGGTATGATAGTGGAGAATCTATGCCCTCATTGGCAGTGTACACAGTGAATGTAAAGAACTCATACAATAACAGAAGGAGTAAATATACAACAATATTAAACTACGGAAGACTAAACGATAAACAAATTGAGAACACATACATATATGAAATGATGCATGATACATATGTCTAGGAATGCATCCAAATAATTCACAATGTTGGCAATACAGTAGTGTGATAAAAATTAAAAATAAAGGTAAACAGAAAAACTCCCCAGCATCGCAATCCTCATCTTGGTCCCATTCACTCCTGCTCCAATGCAATCAAGTACCAGATGTTGAAGGGTTATTTCCCTTGTATGTACCTGCAATAATATAATCTTTTTGGGACAAAAATCATGACCCAAATAGGGTGTGAGACAAAATCCAAGTAGGCAACCACCCGATGATCTATGCTTGACAGTCAGTGAGTATATGGCATGTAATGTATAGTAAATAGTAAATAGTAAGCAGTGAACTTGATAATACACAGAAGTAAAAAATCCAAAGATCAACAAGTAGTAGTGAAGCAAATAGCTAACCACAAACAAGAATTAACCATAAGAAGTACTCACAACCATCACCTCTGGTCCTATCCAAGAAGTAATAACAACCCTCTTGGGAGTACACTCAGTATAACCTCTCTGGTTTTGTCATACAAAATTATAAGTCTCTCTAGGGAAGTATGCTCAGTCAATTCCCCTTTTATTATAAAGTAATTAATGAAACTCTGAGGAATATCATGCGGTCTAATCCCCTTATAGCCCCAAGGTCTGGAGACTCTCTGAGGAAGCTCACTCGGTCAATTCCTCCAATAGCCTGAGGTTTATGACAAACTCTCTGAGGAAGCTCACTCAGTCAATTCCTCCTATAGCCTGGAGTGGTTTAAGGAAATTCAAACAAAACAAAGACTCTCTGAGGAATCTCATTCATTCTATCCTCTTTTAGTCTATAATATCCATGCCTCATTGGGAAGCTCACTCGATCTATCTCCTATAGTCTATATTGTCCAAGACTCTCTGAGGAATCTCACTCGGCTTGTCCCCTTATAGTCTATAGCACCTGGTTCTCAGGGCCCCATTCTATTCAGTGCATAATCATGCTACAAGGCCAAAGTAAATCTAGAGAGCTACTTGGATAACTATTCTACAACATAACAAGCATGTCAGAGAACAACACTCCATCCTATGGTCACAAGGCATGGAAAAAGGTATAACTACCAAATGCTGAACTAGAACAAAATGTCATAAACAGAACAAGGCATGGGAACAAAATTCAAGCGTATAAATTATCCTCATACATAACCAAATTACCTCTACACAAGCATACATTCAAGGAAGGAAATCAAAAGGGGAAAAACCGTAAACACACAATACGCCGTTCAAAGGTATTGATGGAAATTTCATAGAAAACTTAATGAATGTGAACATAAATACATAAACAAGCTATCTTGACTCTAGGAGATCAATATACTTGAACCACGAAGTATGAATCACTTTATAATGTCACAGATCTATGAAAAACCCAAAACGATCAACCCACGTTAACTTGAGAAATATGATGAATTGGAAAACAATCCTCTTGGAGAAGTAAGAGCGTCCCACCGAGGTTCCAACACAATAGACGGTGGTCGATTCAAATAACCAATGGGGGATCGGGGGATTGGAGGAGATATTCTATCATACGGGATGCTCTCTGTCAAAGAATATAGAGAATAAGACAGTTCGGGGGTTAATACGCGACCCGGACCATTTAATGAAATAAATGAATGTACACGGTGTGTACCTTTGGATTACATGGCGTGTACTAGGATTTTATGTACTCTGATTTATGTTGACTCTACATCACCCCACATGACTGTGTGTGTGGCCCAGACATGGCCAGTACATGGCCTCACGCAGCGTCGAAGTACATAGTGTGTACTTAAAAAATTTTCAGAAACTCCTCTTTTCTCAAAAACTCCAGAAAAAGGAAAAACATACATGAAAAAAGGTCCAAGTTATTAAAAACTTCCCCCCCTTAAAGAAATTCATACCAAATTTTCCTTAGTGAGGTGTGGAAGATGAAACCTCGAACCGCTTCGGACACTGCGATCGTACATCGGTCTCCCTCTCCCATGTCTCGTCCTGTACTCACCCATGCCTCCATAGCACCAGTGCTAGAGGAATAGATCGGCCATAGAGAACCTTCGTAATAAGATCGAAAATCCAGATGGGATTCTCCTAACATGATGAATCTGCTTTGAGCTCAACCTCCTCAGGCTAAAATACATGAGACAGATTCGAAAAGTAATGTCGAAGCTGAGAAACATGGAAGACATCATGCATAGCCCTATACATCTGAGGTAAATGTAACTAATAGGCAACCGGACCAACTCTCTCCAAAACCTCAAACGGCCTGACGTACCTTGGTGAATGATTAACCTATCCCCAAATCCTTTTGTGTCCCAAACACGGTGAGACATGTAGGAAAATCTGATACCTCACCTCGAACTCCAAAGGTCGTCTCTGCTGATCAGCATAAGACTTCTGTTGAGGTTGTGCCGTATCCATCCTCTTCTAAATCAACTCTATCTGCTCTGAGGACTCTTGAACAGGACGAGGTCCCAACAAAGCTGTATCTCCTGTCTCTAGCCACCATAAGGGTAATTGTCATGGCCTACCATACAAAGCCTCATAAGGTTCCATATGAATAGTCTCCTAAAATATATTATTGTAGGAAAACTCCACAAGAGTGATATGCTTCTACCAAGAACCTCCAAAGTATAGAATGAAAGACCAGAGCATATCCTCAAACACCTGAGTTGTATGCTCGGACTGGCCATCTTTCTGGGGATGGTAAGTTGTACTGAAAAGTACATTTGTTCCCAAAGAATTCTGAAGCCCCCGCCAGAACAGAGAAGTAAAATGTGCATCTATTTCTGAAACAATGGAGTGTGAAAATCCATGTAGACGTCTAATCTCTTGAATGGAAAACTGTCCCAGCTCATCAAAAATGAAGGTATCCTTGATCGGAAAGAAGTGATCATCATTCATAATCATGTTGATTACAACCCAAACAACATCATTCCCTTGAGGTGACCTTGGAAAACCGGTCACAAAGTCTATCGCGACATCATTCCACTTCCACTCCAGAATTGGTAACTGATGCAAATGTCATGCTGGTCACTAATGCCCTTCCTTCACCTGATGACAAGTGGAACACTTCATGAAAAAACTAGCAACATCTCTATTCATACATGGCCACCAATACTCAGGATGTAGATCCTGATACATCTTGGTGATACCAGGATGAACTTCCCAAATTGAGGAATAAAAATCATGCATCATCTCCTCGCGTATGTCTGCTAGCGCCCATACACATCCATGGAAACAAAAGATCTCATCCACACCCATAGTCCATCCAAGAAGAGGGTACTCTCCTGACACACTATCTCGCAAGACTAGGACTTCTGAGTTTGATAGCTTCCTCATCCGTACCTGATCATGAAGTGTAGAGGTAACAACTACAGAGGATAGAAAGTTCTGCCCCTGTCTGTCGTGCACCTCCAAATGCATCTTAGAGAATGTAGCCATAAGCTGCCACTCACTTATAGCCTCCTGAACTGCCTGTATCTGAGTTCTCCTGCTCAACGCATCAGTTACTGTGTTGCTTTTCCCAGGTGTATAAGAAATATCAACGTTAAAGGATTGAAGGTACTTGACCCACATGTGCTATCTCAGATTTAGATCACGCTGAGTGAAGATGTATTTGAGACCCTTGTGGTCGGTAAACACCACAAAGTACTCTCTCAGAAGGTAATGTCTCCAATTGCGTAAGGCATGAACAACAACTACTAACTCCAGATCATGCATTAGGTAATTCCTCTCATGTGGTGTCAACTGTCGAGACTCGTACGCAATGACTCCATCTCCCTACATAAGAAAAGATCCCATACCGATACCTGAAGCATAACATTAAAACGTATACCCTTTTTCTAGCTCTGGAAATACTAGTATCGGTGCTGACGTCAACCTCCCTTTCAGCTTCTGAAAGGCGGACTCACAGGAATCTGACCATAAGAACTTTTCCCCTTTCTTTGTGCGACCATTGAGTGGTGCTGCTAGGCATGAAAGTCCTATAGGAAATGTATGTAGTATCCAGTCAGCCCTAGAAAACTCCACAGCTCAAAGACATTATTCGGTTGCTCCAAGGAAACTACATCTCTCACTTTCTCTAGGTCTACTAATACTCCTGTCTCTGAGATAACCTGACCCTAGAAGGGAATTTTATCCATCCAAAAGTGGCATTTTTAGAGCTTAGAATGTAACTGATGCTCTCTCAATGTACTCAGAATGATCCTAAGATGGGCATCATGGTCGTGTCGAGTGTGAGATTACACCAAGATGTTGTCCATGAAAACCACCACTAAGGAATCCAATAATGGATGGAACACACGGTTCATCAGTGCCATGAATATTGTAGGCATGTTCGTGAGACTGAATGGTATAACCATATACTCGTATAGACCATACCTACTCCGAAAAGCTTTAAGAGGTAAATAACATGGTCTAATGCGCAACTGATGATAACCAAATCTCAATTCAGTATTTGAGAACACTCAGGATCCTCAAAGCTGACCAAAGAGATCATCGATCCTCAACAAGGGATACCAGTTCTTGACCTTCAACTAGTTTAGCTTCTGATAATCCACACAATGCCTGAGGGTGCCGTCTACCGTCTTCTCAAACAGGATAGGCGAACCCCAAGGAGAAGTACTAATTGGGATGAAATGCTTTTCTTGTAACTCCTACAATTTCTACTTGAGCTTATGTAACAATGGTGTAGCTATCCTATAAGGAAGAATGGACACCGGTGACACTCCAGGAATGATCTCAATTGAGAAGTCTACCTCACGCTCCGGAGGAAAACATGAAAACGTCTCTAGATAGAAATCTCTAAAATGATGCACCACTAGAAGAAAGTCTAACTAAGATGTCCCTTGGTCATCCAGATAAAGACTAGAAATCTGGGATGTAACTCCATCTAGCCCATGAAGCTCGAGTTCTGATCGACTCGGTTGGACATCCCACTCGCCTCTATGAATAAAGGATCCACCCTCTAGTGATATGAAACTATCCTTGTGGTGATAGAAATCGACAACTGCCTAGAAGGGGACTAACCGGTCCATTCCGAGAATGAAATCATAGCTCATTATCTATAGGACATAGAGGTCCTATAAGAAGTGACACCCTGCAACCTCAAGAGGGCACTCTCTGCACTAATGTATGTTAACCACTCTAGTCTCCAACGGTGTGTCTAGAGTCAAAGTATCAGTAGAGGAAAATATGAAAATACCCAGGCTCTCCACAACAACCACATAGATAAATCTATGTGTAACAGTAGTATCAAAAAGATATGAAGATAAAAATGAGGCTACTAAGATCATTCCTTGAACTATGGAGAGTACGAGATCTTACTCCTGATGCGTCTTCTCCACACCAAATGTCTGGCTTGTACCGCAGCCCTGCTACCTGGATGACCACTCTGATATGATCCACTCTGCTACCGCGGGTAACCTGGTGACTGGCCACCATGGTCGCGACCTCCACCTCAGCCCGTACGACCGGAAGAACTCCAGTTCCCGGACTAGTGAGAAACTGGCAATGCATCCACTGAATGTGGGGTCATAGAAGAACCCCAACCACCAACATTAGGTGAGAAGATCTGACAAAAACGCAGAAAATGGCCCATATTTCCCTAAGATCGGCACACCATTGAGTCTCTCTAGGACTGAGGCCTAGTATTACTGCTCCCACCACATTGGTAGCATACAACCTGGAATCCCGAAGATACATTCTGCCTTTTCTGATCTCCTCAAGAAAATTCATTGTGGTGATTCCTGCTTTATTAGGAGGATCACTGAATCTGGATATCAAAAAGCCATGTGTCACTTCTCCAGAATCCCTCAGATTGTGCTCAGTGATCAGTGCCTGGTTGACCATAGAAGTTATCAAAGTCAACCTGATGATATTCAACTGCGATTGGATATCATGCCTAAGACCATCCTCGAACTTCTACACAGGGAACAACTCATCGCCTCCTGGAATATGTGTGAAATGGTGAATCTCAGTAAAACGAGACAAGTACTCCATAAGCGAAAGAGTACACTGCTACAGACTCATAAGCTCATGACCTCAATCAACCCTCAAGGTCACCGAGGAGAAGTAATCGTAGAAGATGCCCCGGAACTCATCCCAAGTCATACTATACTAGAGTGATGACTACGAGATCACCTCCCACCACCTCTTAGATGAGTCTCGGAGCATATAGATAGTGAGCTTCACCCTCTTCTTTGGAGGTATCTTCAGATGCTCAAAAATTGTCAGTGTGGCCTCCAGCCACGTCTCTACAGCCTGAGGTCCTTCATCCCCTAAGAATATTAGAGGATGATGCTACATGAAAACCCACAACAACTCTTCCATAGACGGGGTCAGATGTGGTGCTTCCTAGAAGGTATGCGTCGTCCTAATAAAGCCTTCCCTAATCTATGCATCAACACCTAAAACTGGTATAACTGCTGGTGCCAAGGGTGGCATAACAGGAGGATCAACAAGAGGTCCCTGATCGGTCATATCCCAGGTCTGATCACCATCTTCCAGCTGACGTACAGCCAGAGGACATCTTAGTGGCATATCTCTGAAAGGTAAAAAGCACACCATAGATCAGGATTATCAAATATTAGGAACAAAAGAGTAGAATAGGGGAATATGAGAATGATACATTCAATATTTACAAAACATGACTACACGGCGTGTATAAAAACTACAAAGAGTGTTCTTTTAAGCCATTCAAATGGGCGTGTAATTCTGCCACAACTGGTCGTGTAATTCCCCAACCACACAGCGTATTGTCCCCACACACAGCATGTACTTGAAATCTATTCGCCTACCTGAGTCTCCATACATGGCTAACCCACATGGTCCTCTTAAACATAGACTACACAGCATGTTCACGAAGGATAGGGTGTGTACTAGACAAGTTTTTAACAACCTGTGTTGTTAGTTACACGACTGGCTACATGGATCACTCTACACGACATGCTCCTAGAGAACACAGAATGTACTCGAATGTTTTCCCTGACCCGTGCTGTTCATGACATGGACGGGTACTTAGGTTACATGGAACGACATGTGAAAACATGACCCGCCATGTAAATTCAAGGTTTCATCCATCCATGTCGTTAGCCACACGTGTAGATACACGGTCACCACAACACAACATGTACGTACCGTACACTGCGTGTTCCTGAAATTTTTTCACAACACCGTGTTTCTTCCCACACAGTCAGTGACATTGTTTAAAAACTACACAGTGTGTATCAATAAAGTACACACCGTGTATTCTCGGTTTTTCCGGGCAGTAGCTCAGAAACTGCTCTGAAGCCCAGAAAACCCAGGAAACAAGAGTTCAAGTGCCAAATTCTGATTTGTGAGGCCCATACTCTCCACGAATTGAAGCTTGTCATATTATACAAGTTATTATAAGGGAACCATGAAATGATCCACCAAATTCTGGTCCATGAGGGCCCATAACACCACATGAACCAAAGTTTGGCATCCATTTAAGCGAAGTACTATACAAACAAATTCTCTATCAAACAAAAGTGATTCTATCAAAGCATCTATCACCACAACAAGTATAATCTACACAATGTTTATCACAATAACATGCAGTCACTAATGCATCCCAGATGGGATTGCATGAATGCAGGGCATGTGATTTATAACAAGTGTCTATATGATGCATGAGAAGGCATACCCTCATCTCATCTTGATGCGACAAAAATTGAACCTCAATAACAACAACGGTAACATCACAATGCATGTGAATAACCCAACGGTGAAATCAAATCAACTGTAAAAGTGAAAAATAGTAAAATGGCAATAAAGGAGGTAGTATGGTTATTCCCTATACACTGGTTAGCTACTCTTGGGGAAAACATATTATCAAGTTCATATTCCATCCTATCCCTGGCTATAGGCTCCAAACAGTAAGTCAAGAGAAACGAGTTCCTCTAATACCACTTTTTAACGTACCGGTTACAGAAGTAACCCAGAGGCGCTCTGTACCCAGTTGGTCACATGGCCTCAAGCGCATTTCCCCGAATTCTAGAGGCTGACGACTAGAAGCGAGGGACTTGGGTGTGATAGGGGGAAACTATGCCCTCATTGGCATAGTAAATAGTGGAAGTAAACAACTCATACAATAGTGGAGGTAGTAAATATCCAACAACAGAAAACAACAGAAGACTGAACAAAAAAAACAGGAGCACACATACTTATATGAAATGATTCATGATACATATGTCTAGGAAACCACCCAAATAAGTCACAATGCTAGAAATATAGTAGTATGAACCAAATTACAAAATAAATGTAAATAGATAAACTCTTCAACTTCACAAGCCTCCTCTTGGTCCCATGCCCTCCTACTCCAATGCAATCAAGTACCTGAAGTCGAAGGGCACTTTCCCTTGTCTATACCTACAGCAATATAATCTATTTGGGCCCAAAATCCTAACCCAAACAAGGTGTGAGACTAAATCCTAGTAGGCAACCACCTGAAGATCTGCTCCTAACAATCAGTGAGTATATGGCAGGTAATGTACAGTAAACAGTAAGCAGTGAACAAGATAATACACAGCAGCAAACAATCCATTGGTCAACAAGCAGTAGTGAAGCAAACAGCTGACCGCAAACATGAATTCCCTCTGAGATGTACTCACAACCATCCCTTCTGGTCCTATCCAAGAAGTACCAACAACCATCTAGGCAGTAAACTCAACCTAACCCCTATGGTTTGTTCATATGAAATCATAAGACACTCTGAGGAAGAACGCTCAGTCAATTCCCCTTATAGTCTAAGGTAGTCAGGGAATCTTTGAGGTAGATCATGCGGTCTAATCCCCTTATAGACCCAAGGTCTCTAGACTCTCTGAGGAAGCTCACTCGGTCAATTCCTCCTATAGCCTCATGTCTATCACAGACTCTATGAGGAAGCTCACTTGGAAAATTCATCATATAACCTGAAGGGGATTAAGGAAATTCAAAAAAAAACAAAGTATCTACGAGGAAGCTCACTCGGTCTGTCGTCCTATAGTCTATAATATCCAAGACTCTTTGGGAATCTCATTCGGTTTATCCCCTATAGTCTATAATGTACAAGACTCTCTGAGAAAGCTCACTTGTTCTATCCCCTTATAGTCTATAGGACCAGGTTCTCACGGCCCCATGCCAGTCAGTGCATAATAATTTTATAAGGCCAAAGTAAATCTACAGAGCTACTTGGCTAACCAGTCTACATCATAATAAGCATGTTAGAAAATAACACTCCATCCAACGGTTCGAAGGCATCGAAAACAGTTATAATAGCCAAAGGATGAACAAGACCAAAAGGTCATAAACAGAACAAGGCATGGGAAAAAACATCCAAGAATAACAATTATCCTCATACATAACTAAATTAACTCTACACAGGAATACAAGAAAGGCTGGAAAACAACAGGGGAAAAACAGTAAACACAGAATACCCCGTTCAATAGTTTTGGTGGCAATTGAACATAAAACTAAAAGACATTGAACGGAAAGGAACAATCCACCTAAGTTGATGCTAGGAGATCAATATACATGAACACATAAGGTTAATCTCCATCGAACATCACATATCAACAAAAACTACCAAAATGATAAACCCAGGATAACATGAGAAAGGGGAGGAATTGGAAAAAAAAGCTCTAGGAGAAGGAAGAGCTTACCGTTGCGGTTCTAATGAAATCGACGACGGTCGATTCAGAGAACAGATGGGGGCTCGGAGGAGATTCGTGGCTGTACGAGATGCTCTCGGTTTAAGATGTTTGGAGAAGAAGACAATTCTGGGGTTAAGACGCAACCCCAATCCATTTAATGAAAAAAAATTACATGGCATGTAATTTTGGAGAACACTACGTGTACTAGGATTTTCCGTACTCCGCTTTAAGCGGCCTTCACATCACCCCACATGGCCGTGTGTGTGGCCCAGACATGGCCATCACACGGCCTCGCGTGGCATCGAAGTACACGATGTGTACTTAAAAAATTTACAAAAACTCCTAATTTCTCAAAAACTCCAGAAAAAGGAAAAACATACCTAAAAAGAAGGTTTGGGTTCTTACAAAACCTAGACCTACCATCCCAATATCCAACCATTATCCCCTCAATGAACAAACATAAGGTCCTTGTCCGGAACCTATGAGAGAAAACAAGTATCGTCCTCTTAGGTACCTTTGTGACCTGGGGGCCTGGGCATGGTGTGATTACAATTCAGTAGGCCCCACCAATGGTATCTAAAGAAATTTTCAGTCTCCACAGTAGTTCATGAATATAAAAATGGTCATTTAAATAAAGAAATATCAAGGGAACACAAATTTTACCTTTATAATTTTACTAATTATTTAATTACATTTATTAAATAATGTAATATCGTCAAAAAATAAATTCAAACATTATCCTTCATGATTTCATTATTTTATCCATTACATTAATCCAGTTTACCTAAAAGCACCATTATGGGTAGCCATATAATATACCACATAGGAAATTGGTAGAAAATCATGGATTTTCAGTCAAAGAATCTAACCTGGATCCAATACATCATGTCGAACCATACCAACCACTATGTCACATATTAGAAAACACATATCATCAATCCTCGAATCAACTCAGGGATATGTACTCTCTTTCTGACCATAAAAACCATAATATGGAATTCATAATCCATACCCTTGGGTTCAGGGGTTTCATCCCTTCTTCTGAATAACAATGATGCAATGGGGTTCATGGACCATCAGTCTACCCAACCTACAACAGAGGAATAGAGAATCACTACAAAATCAAAAAATCATTAGTCATAGGATTGAAAACAGGGATCGTTAGCACATGGATCCAATTAGAATTCAGTATGACCGATCATACCATCCCATTCCATTCCATTATCCTCTATTTCAATAATTAGAACATAATTTATTAAATTTCAATATCTATAATAATTCTTCATTTACCATGGTACTAATTGACCGTCAGAATAATACATGTCACAATACAACCCAACCCCATTTTAAAAAATTCATAAAAACCTCCTAATATTTATTAAGGACCTTTCAAAAAACAACATACATTATTAAAACAATTCACTACCACCCTTCAACAAGGTTTTTTCTCTTTAAACAACAAAACATTACCAAGGGGCAACCATTCCCTTCAATTCATTAAAAGAATCCACCATGGAATTTTCACAAGTGTAAACCACACATGAAACATAAAGAACCATTTTATATCATATGATAACCATTTTAAAATCCCCGTGATGTCAACATTTTCTTTCTAAATCATTTTCAAATTTCAAAACCTCATTTTCTCTCATCAAAAAGTATAACTAGGTCACCATGAGAATCAAATTATTTAAATCATTTCAAAATAATCTTAGGCATTTCACATAAGATAGAATATAAAATTTAACTTTTCCACAAAACCATTCCCATTTACAAAATAAAAAATTTATAACCCATTTACATTCTTAATTACCCTATCAGAAATTTTACAAAGTCATTTCATAATTTTCAAGGGTTTGGCATGCCCCATGGATAGCCCTGGTTCTAGTATAAAATCATCAATAGACCCAAAATGGTCCATGAAGTTTCTATCAAATCACATTAATATCCAAATAATCTATACCTATCCAATATATAAAATCATAGCAAGGACATAAATTGGAACAAACACATACAGATATATAAACACTATGATTACAGGAAAAATGTATAGCCCCTACCTCATTCTCATAGACTACATATAACTTAAACCTATAACTTTAATGAAACTAGAATGATAATCAATGACTTATCCATGAAACATCTGAAAAATTGGGTTTTATTTCTTCATATGGAGAGCAGACCACACACCAATCCTCTTTTAGAAAATGGAATAATACATAGTCGAAGAAATTCTTAGAGAATCGATTTACACCCAACGACACTCCAAATAAATAATAATTTAATGATAATCATTCAAAGGAAGTATATTATGTTTTTTTCAAAACACATTCTACTATAGGATGAATAGTGATTACATCCATGGTAGTACCATTAAATATAGAGATGGAAAAACTAGATATTCACACTTTTTAAGGGATGCATAGTTTTTGAAACCATATTCCAACCATGTATATCCATCATTACAAGATGTTCCAAACTACAAGGTCTCCACGGATTACCCAAATGGTTTGTAGAATTTCATGGTTCTTGTTCACAAGCCTTTCTAGAAGAGGATGCTTGGCCTCATGGTTTCCCAAGCTAAGCACACAATTAGTACTAATTGTCTTCCAATTGTGGACCACAAACTATTTGAAATTTTTACTTATCATTTTGTGTCTCGAACCCATGGGACATCCATGAATCTCTAGATACACCCAATAATAACTTCAATAGACAAAAATTTGGAATCATATCCAATAATTCTGTTGTAAAATACCTCCATGAGTGGTCGAGAACTCATATATGTGTTTTATTGTCAAAAAGGTGGAGGACCAAAAGTTTGATGCTCATCGGGATGAAGGAATATTACTTTTATATTCATCCAACAGTTCGGATTAATATTTATATAAATAATTTTTTGAATAATAAAATAAAATAAAATAATTATTCTTGTGTAGAATCTAGGAAGATTTTATAACGTTGGGTGCATATTTTTCAAATATAATGTAATGTAATGTCTACATAATGTTATAAAAAAATTGATCATACAAGGTAGAAAACAATGGTTTATAGATAAATAAGAATAATAAATCAAATTTAATGTAAATAATGTTGATATAGTATCTAGTATTAAATGAAACATAATTATTAAAATAATTGAAGGAAATATTTTTGGTGATATGGAAGCTCTAGTGATAAAAGTTTGACAAAATTATTTGAAGAAAATTTATTTTATATCTAAAGATTAATCAAAAATATTTTATGAGGATAAAATAATATATATTGGGAAAATTAAATGTATGAGGAACATGACCACATTTAAATGAATAAAACGTGGGACTCTTTTCAAAATTTGAAAAACATAAATATCATTGAGAATGAGTTGGTGTTATGAAATAATATATAAAATAAAACATATAGATTCAAAATAAGGAATTTGTAGTTTTATGAAATATACCCAATTTTTTTTTATTTACATAGATGATTAATTTACCCCATTTATTTATTGGAACCCATTAAAATTTTCCAGTAACTTTTAATTTAATTGGTTTTCATGGTGTTGTAAATGGTTGTAAAATAGTCTTTTCAAACTGCAATTTTTATGTAGATGAATACATTAAAATATTGAATGGATTTCTTATTCATGACGATGAATGAAATGTGTGCTAATTAATTAATGATTTTTATAGATTAAACCAACTTCATAGATACTAATATCAATTCTTGAAAAATATTTAATAAATCTAGTATTTCGATGTGGAGGAGTTTATCACAACCCTTACATCAAGAATTAAAATTATCAAATTAATATTTGTGATGACTTATGTTTATGAGAATAAATTTAGAGTATCAAATGATAATCAAATACAACTATTTTTAAAATATATGAGGTGTGAGAATGATATGTCCATGATTGATGATATAAAATTTTCCTTGGTTTAAATATTATTTATCTGGGGATGGTATTTTTTTCCCAATTAATGTAAAATAATGGTGAACTCAATCTATTTGGAATAAAATAAAGAAGGCCACTGACAACCTTAGTGGCTACACTGATGAAAATTTCATGTGATGATGTTGTATAAGTGTTAAATATCCTATAATATAGCTGGATAAATAGAAATATCATATTCATAACAAAAACGAGATCAAAGATACTGATTTCCACATGTCAAAATATACATTACCAATGTTTTTATAATTAAATAAATATTATATGAATGAGGATGATACATAAATAAAAAAAATTAAAATTAATTTTAGGATTTATTATCATAGAACAACACTAAAAATGTTATTGGGATATAAATGTGAGAATTATGATGCATCCAAGGATAAAAAGTTGATATCTATTTGTTCATTATATCATGGATGTTTATGTATTTCCTGGTTGAGTGGGGAGAAAGAATGGATTTATCCATGAAATTTAGGGGATGATTATATAGATGTAACTCAGTCACAAACATAATTAATATAGATGGAATAATATATATAATATGTTTGCCTTGATGTGAAATATAATATTTTAATTATGTTTGATAATATGAGTTTTTAAAAAAATTAAAAAGGATAATATGGCATCAAGATCAAATAAAATTGATATAAATTATAACTTTATCATGGGTATAGATAAGAAAGTGATAGTTTGAAATTTAATTGTGTTTCAATAAAAAATCAAGATATAGATATAATGAGAAAGACATTATAAAAAGATGATTTTGAAATCCGTTGGTTGGCTCATAGATTGTATGCAAAGTATTCATACTAGATTGATTGGAATATGGACCCCCATTACCCATTGATTTTTTCAATATATTATAAGGTATGTTTTCTCTAATGGAATAATTTCTTCTATTTATAACCCTAATTTTTTAATTTAATATAATTTATATGTAGACCTATTGCTAAATCGAGAAAAGTAGTCAATTTTTAAATAGGAGAAGTGTTTTGAAATTAATAACCAAGGAATTGTTCATACTTTTTTACAAATGGGTAGAAATCTGATTCTTCCATTTTTATGATAGGGGATATTCCATTAATTTTTAATTCATGGAAAAATATTTATAGAGGATATGAAGAGAAATGTGTTCAATTATGTTTTTTCATGAGGATATTTTAATTAATATCTAGTTCATCCAATAGATCTTGAATCATATTAGACTAGAGTCTATGCCAAGTGAATCCATGTTTATTCACTTGATGGTAATATATTTAGACAGAGCTTTTGATTATATCTAGTATGTTATAATGTTTTTATAGGAAGAAATTTAAATATCTTTTAGAGTTGTAAAAATACTAATGCGGTTAGTTATGGGAAAAATACACAATGATTAATTATTGGGTTGTGTTTGATGTAAAAGAAACTCAATAAATATTTTAAAATGATTAATTTATCTTTTTGAGTTCATATCCTAAAGGGTGGAAGAGTTTTTATTGTTTTTCTGGGTTAAATTTTTGAAAATTCAGTCAAGAAATTTTTGGTGAAGATTAATAAGTCCCCAGTATCTTATTAAATATGTAACATATAACAAATACAACATAAATTAATATTTATTTGAATGGACTATATATGTAAGAATAATATTGTAAATAAAGTATGTATGAATTAATAAACATTGGTATTGTTCAAGAGTTCCATGAATACATTAGATATGTTATATTGGAAACAAATTTATCAATGGAAAATATTACGTCTGTATATAAGATGTATTTATCATTACGTACAAAATTCATTCAAGAAGTTATACAATATGGGAAATAATATACCTTATATTCTTGTAAGAGGTTTTTTGATGATTTATTAATTAAATGATCTAATGTTACGAATATGAAACAAGTTCATAATATATAATTCAACAATATAAGAGCTATAAAATATAATGGGTATGTACATAACATGTGTGAACTGAAAATTATATAAATGTAACCATTATAAATATATGATTTTTGGATACATTACTTTTGTATAAGGTATAAGTTGGAAATGATAGATTCCCATGTGCATGTAATATTTTAATAAACAACATATCAATATAAATATTATTGTTCATAACTCCCCCCACACCGATAACCATCACGATCAAATGGTGAAAAAAGGAGATAAAATCCAATCAACACCTCTAATAGGACATGGCCTAGAGACTAGAACAGATGGAATACAATCACATATGTGAGAGATTACCCTCATTTATTAAATTTATTGAATAATATATATGAAGAACTACACCAATAAACACCATATTATTAACAAATAGAAAAACCAATGTACATTAATATATCATAAATAAAAACACAACAACAATTGCAAAAAGATCATTAGAATAATCCATGATATAAACAACATTAAAAATACATAATGAGAAAGTACTACATAAATTAATCCCCACTGATGTGTCACTATAATGATCCAATATCTTATGAATTTTGGATATTTCCTCCATTATTCATCCTTCAATAAATCAGGAAATCATATTATTGTTATTTAATTTTTCATCTCATGCAAACAAAACACATCCATTTTTCATCCCACACATACATACACAACCTCAACATCATCATTTCTATGTAGTATTCATGAAACCACTACATCCTAAGTATCATGCGTTATACCTCAATCCATCACATCCTATGGATTTGAACCTGTTTGAAGCTGTATCAAAAAAAACTAAAAACAATAATGTTTTGTAAAAATAATATATTATATATCACTAATAAATATTTGGAAGCTAGTAAAAATCATAGCTTGAATTAGTCAATAACCAAAACCAAAAGCAATCACAACTCAGGTATAACCACATAATATAATACAACTAAATGGAGAGTGATATAGAGGTATAATATATCCATATATTCCCTCACTATCATGGATGTCGAAAAAATCCCCCAACCCCCCGAAAAAACATTTGGGTGATTCGAATAATAAATTAATTGTTTAGAAGGATGAAATTACAAAATATAATATGTATTTATAATGAACACACTATGAGATGTTACCAAGAATTACACTCATCTTCCATAACTATCTTATAGGACACCCATCTATCATTACTAATTTCATGACTATAAATATACACAATAATATATGATTAACAACATTAAAAATATTCACTATTTATTTATCTAGTAACTATTTATTCTTTTAATATCAAAAAAATTTATCGTCATTTATTACCCCATCCATAAAATCATATTTAATCATTTTATATCATAAAAATTCTTACAATATCTTTTTTAAATAATACATTTTATACTTTCAAGCCAATATAATTTTTAATTCATTATTATATTTCCATTTTCAACCACCTTTCTCATATATAAATAAATTCCTTAAATTCAATTTTTTTTGTTAAAATTTTCTTATCATTTTATCCATCATCATTTCCCCATTCGGTTGGATCATTTAATAATAAAATTTAAAGTTCCATAAATATTTGGTAGAACTCATACTAAGTTACTTCTTGAAAGGATGATCATGTCGTGCATATATCCAACATCATCATGAAATAATAAATCTGAAAAAATATTGAATCATTCAATTTAAAAAACACCAAGAAACAACCAATCTTCACTAAACATATTTCATCCTCCTTTGTTTCATCCATTAATTTTTTTTGAATATTCCATTTTATCCAGTTATCAATTGTTAAAAACTAGTCCATTGTTATTTAAATTTATCATCTATACTAGGTTATAAAAAAAACCATATTTTAGATCAACCATTCATGATATCCCATACACGGTATAAAATTATCATTAGAAGAAAATCCGAAAAATATGGATATATTTCAGAGGAATACAATACTTTATCATAATAATATGGGTTCCCCAAACCCCAATCAGTAATCATTTAAAAAAATAATTCCATGACCGTTTGAATTAATAAATTCATTATACATATGTTCATTAATAATATTACACATAAAATTAATAGGTATCCATATCTATAAATAAATCATAAATGTGATTAAATAATAACAACCATATTTCATCAATTTTAAGGATGACTGATAATAAATTTTCTTGAAACATTAATTAATTAAACAAAATTAAGATTTTATTTAATCAATAATTTCTATCATATTAATTATTCTAAACAATAATATCATATGAAATTTATTACACATTTTCTTGTAAATAAAGGGATACTATAAAAAGATACATGTGATAATCTAATATTTCATTTAATTAACATCTATATTATGAAATATAATAATTATCATTTTATGTGATAAAATTTTCTATATATATATATATGTATAAATTTACATCGTATCAATTCTGATGTATGGTTCCATATATCTATACAGTGGAAGATAATGCATGATTAAAACACACATTAAAAAGTATAAACGAGATATAATGAATAAAATGCATTGAAAAATAGTTCATAATATGAACGAATAGGAAAAAAGATAGAAAATTCATATGTGTAGTTATGAATATTATAGAAAGGGATCAAGAGAATTTTAGGGTCTCAATATTCTTGAATAAAAAATTTGTAATCTTTGAGGATTATGGTAAAAAAAACTAAAATGAAGGGTAGGACCATTTAATTTTATAATTACATATATGTATCTCTCTTGAAAGATCCCCTTGACTCAGTCAAAAACATCATCTTTACCTACCATTAACATGATTTTAATTTAATCAACATGAATGACCAATTTTCATCTCCCAATGTTTTGGATTTATAATATAATATTTATAACCTTTATATGAAATTATAAATCCGCAATTTTATATCAACATTTATTATTATCATAAATTTATATTTTAGAGGGATATTTAGATAAATATGGAGGAATGAGAAAAAAATTATACAAAAAACTACCTTTACTCAGCATTAGTATACCCGTATTTGAAATATACACTTTCATGATGTTCTTTTATATAAGGATTTTTTACATTCATATGTATATGTTACCTATACAAGATTATGATCGTATTCTTATATAAGATCATACAATATGTCGAACTAGGAAACTAACATGAGATCCACCCTCAAGTGAGGTATTAATCCCTTTTTAAAGTTAGGATCTACCTTGATGTTATATTTAGTAATATTGTGGTATTCTTAAAAGACCATGCTACCATCATGAGAGTATGAGAACTACCTTATCATAACTCGTTACCCTAATATAGTTTTATCTCTCATTATATATCAAAAGAAAAAAAATAAATCATACTTTTAACCATATTATAAACTACCTATAAATAGTTAGTGTAATTGTACTTACCCTTATATAGAAGCTCTAATTCTAAAATACATGTATGTTGATCAAGACTACCTTCAAGAAAGAAGTGGTTACTTCATTAGGGTAAAAACATTTTTAAATATATATATATATATATATATGTATATATATACTACGTCAATATTAAAAAATATTGGCTAGGATATGAATATTCTTAATGAAAAATGAAAAATGAATAGCTTAAAAAAATATAGAACCTTACATAAAATACATATCAAACAATTCTCATCATTGAGAATTAGAACCAACCAAAAAAAATAATTTGAAGGGGTTCGAACAAACACCCCAAGTTACATATCTAGGAACGCATCACTGACAAAAATAAACCGTCACATAAGGGGAATAAACAACATAAACCAGAATCAATGACAATCATCTCAAAATAAACTCTTAGGGAAGACACCTCTCAGTCATTGATAAATCCATCTATAATATATATATCAATGATTAAAAATAATCTCATAAATGAGTATTAATAAGATTACACATAAAAAAATATAATAACTCAGGATATTGAGATTTCAAATTTGATTCTCACATAAACTTACTCTCATACAGGACACTATAGAGATATAAGACACAAAACCAGGGAATAAGACTCCTGCAAAATATGTTTTCTAGATGTTATAATTGTTTACAATCCATTTTTTTAGTGTTGGATCATAATCAAATCTAGCTAACAATAACTATTGATCTGGGAATTATCACGAAGATATCAATGAATTTGTAACATAAAAATCATTAATCTTCCACATCTATGGGGGAGTTGATAAATAATATGAAATAGATCCCACACATTACTACAACCTCAAAGGTCATAAAATAAAGGCGAGTTCTTACTCACATTACCAATCATTCACTCACGATTTTGGGGAGACACTTTTTGAAACTTGTAATCTATAGGAATGAACACAATTCACCTCCTTCTATGATTTCCATATGAATTATTAATAACCTATTATGAATTAATCATCTTAAAGATAACTACTACCTTAAATATAAACCCTTTCACCATTTATGATTTAATACTAATTTACATCGCATCATTGGTACACAAACAACATTGATTATTATGGTTTTCCTTTTAGTTGTTCAAATTTTAGTATATCAACAGAAATATGATAAATATTAATATAAAAAAACTCTAAAAAGGTTAGGTTCTTCTCCCATGAACCAAAAATAATAATATTGAATACTTGAAAAAATTTCACTATCAACTTGATAGTCTACACTATCTTATTGTTCATTTGTGGATGAAAATAAGTGATAATGAAAAATTGAGATTCAAACACACACTGATTGTCTCTAAAATCCGTGGAAGTGAAATGATGATCTTGTTCATAGATTATTTTATTTGGAACTCCATGAATCCTCACTACCTTATTCAGATATATCAATGAAAAATCATCTAATATGTCTGACTATATATTCCCTAAAAAGATAAATGAAATCATCATATAATCCAAAATGAAAAATATATCATCATATACCCCGTGAGATCAAGGAAAACGAGTACAAAGTCTATAGAGTTGATTACCATTTCCATTGTGGAATATCATGTTGATAAGAAAACCACCCAGAACACGATGATCATCCATCATTGTGTGGTTGATCAATTATTGAGAGATAATTATTGAAAAAATATCACAATTATAAGCCATAAAAACTAATCAAACAAGGTATGTTACCTCATAACCACACAGTTATATAATGATAAGGCCAAACCATGGAACTCATTACGAAGCACATCATTCAATGTACACAGAAGGAAGATCAATCCCCAAACTATCACTTGATGTTGGTTATCCTCATAAAATATTTTATGGACATCACCACAACCGACTTGATCTCTTTGGACCTCTACCTTGTGATCCACTAGA
This sequence comes from Viscum album, assembly GCA_963277665.1. Classification (NCBI taxonomy): domain Eukaryota; kingdom Viridiplantae; phylum Streptophyta; class Magnoliopsida; order Santalales; family Viscaceae; genus Viscum; species Viscum album. The sequence continues at coordinate 268,303,145 of OY728151.1, read as the reverse complement.
TGGGACCCCTCAACCTACTGCGCCAATGATGAATACACCATAATCTAATAAATACATCCTTGATAGTGAAATTATCCCATATCATGTGGAGTTAGATTCAAATATTTCATCACCCTATAAGAGTTTCCAAGCTTGTGAATAGTATCACCTCATGAATTCTATCTCAATGCATCATCCACAATATTCCCTTTCCCCGATGTGTAGAAAATATTTAATTGATAGTCAAACAATAATTATATCCACCACCACTATAGAATATTCATAAAACATAATATGAATACAAAACTCAAACCATTTTAATTCACTTAAACCATAAAGAATTCCCCAATATGGTGGTGTGTTGATAACATCAATGAAATAATGAACAAAAAAATACAAAGATCATGGGTAAAATGTTACATTCTTGAGTTTGGAATAGTCATGAAACCTAAAAGATAATATCTCCTTGTTATATCAATACAAAACCTCGTCTATGATATAAATAATTGAACTAATCGTTCAATTAATTTCCATCCATTTGAAATTGAAGAACCAGAGAACTGACTAGATTATATTTTAAATACTCAAATAGAAAATAGTACTCTTCAATCCCCAAAAAATACATATTATTTCTAGTTAATTATTTAATAAGTGTCACAATCTAAGAGAATTCAATCATTAATAACCCATAGTATCTAGTTAAAAAAAGTAACACCATGCCTCTATAATGTTCTAGGGGTACATCCATGAAAAAAACTCAATATTCAATGTTTCCATGAATAATATAATATTAAAACAAAAATTAAAATGAAATAAACATCATGGGCTAGTAAATCATAATCTAATATATTTATAATTTTTTTGATGATTTTGAACTCTCAAAACAGTTCATATCCACTCTCCAGAATCCTTATTTGATTCAGGAAACAAAAGGATGTCATGTATAATCACCAGTGTATACTAATATGAAAACACATTGATCCCTTCATTACTTATTCCAATGAACATGTTTTGTACATTAATCATACTAATTCATATCACAATTAATATATAAGGCCCTTTAAGACATCAGAATGAATTTTTATTACAATCCACATCTACCATCTACATTTTATAACATCCTGACCATAAATCAATCATAAAGAACCCAACATATTCCATCAATTGATCAAATAAATCATCATTCCATGAGAGTGGGTAGTTATTTTTCATTGTCACCTGAGTCAATAGACCACTATTTATATTCAAATTCATACCGTCATCCACATTCTTGATAAATAAAATTATATCACCCTAAGGAGACACACTATGATGAATTTATCCTCTATATCGATAATCCTCAATTTGAATATATTTCACCAATAACATATATGTATATATCCTATATTGAAAATTTTATATTGTTGTGATGATATGTTACTATTATATCCCAAGAGAAATCTCTCATGGAGATTTTAGTCTCAAAATTTCTTCTAGAAAGTTATTAGTGTACTATACTGAAACCCTAACAACACCACTAACAAATTCTAAAAAATACAAAATATCATCTAAAAATAAGTGTATGATAGATAGAGAGATATTAAATATTTTTTCCAAATTAAGGGGGCACAATCACTAAATATAAACATGTATCCTCCATAAATATTTTATAACATGATTCACCTATAGAATCAATCTAAAATAACATAAAATTAAATTAAAAAATCTATTCTAAAGATGATATCGTATAGAAATTTCCGAAATCATATGTAGTCACCCGACGAGATATGGTTCACTAGATCCATCTCACAATATCTTCACAATCAGACAACATATAACAGAAACCTTCTAATGTAGTCAATGAAAACAGAATTAGAATCCTCTCTACCTAAAGTCATTAAGTATGGACTATGGTGGGTGTAATGATGATGTATTTACCTTCCAAATAAAAGAAGAAATATACCCAAGTAGTGAATTAGTAGATAAATCATCTCATGATATCTGGATCACATGACACAGATGACTATAATGAATGAATTGTACCATGACCTTTTGTATGACATCACTCTCCTGGATGGAGACCACCTCTATAGTCAAAACTATTCTTGTTTTCTCCATGTATGAGGGGATCCACGAGGATTTAAATGTATAAACTAGTCGATGTTTATAATTCATAAAAAAGAGAAACCTATTTCCACTAAATCATAAGAGGATACTATTACCTTAGTTGCCCTATATATGTTTTCCAGAATGTCGTTAACTTTAATAGAATGTCAAGAAACTCTCTCATCTAAATTCTATTACCTCTAAAGAGATAAAAAATCATTCCTAATACATTGGTAGGGTTTTCTGAACTTCCAGTATCAATGAACCAAGATAAAAATGTTAGGAACTAATATCCTTTTATCAGAAACATCCTCTACCAAATCATCTATTAATATTTAGCTATATCTACACTCTACATAGAATATTTATCACTCCCCATCAAAGATGATTCATTATTGGATAATATCCTTTTAATGACCATAACTATTTATATCACATTGTGAAGTGTTTTATACATTTATAGGTTGAACTGACATAAGTTCTTCTGATGTAAGATATCATTAAAATTCATCCCCTAGGATGGCCATCTATTAAAATATGAGAGGCATAACGAGAGAGGAAATAATAATAGATATTGAATGTCAACACACTAGAACTCCCCTTATAATGACTAAGAATATTCTTCATATAATTTTCATTCACATTCACTGAAATAAGATCATGATTAATATTTTTTCAGAACACCCCAATAAAATTTCCAACTCCTAATAATTCTTTGGGGAAATGAACTAGGATTATCAAGATTTATAAAATTGAATTGAAAAATAAAATAAAAATTGTGTTCCTTCTAACGAGGAATCAAACTGATTGAAATATTTACATCCTCTAACCATGACGAAGCCTTTATATCTAAATTTTATTCATTACAATCCTATTTTATATGGAATAGAATCTCATAGATTTTATTCTTCCAAAATTATTCATCATGGACATCATATTTTTAGTGACATACTAGAATATCCCACATAACTAATATGTTATTAAATTATAGAGAAAAATTATCAAGATAAATTCCTATAATAGAAAAAATGTTAAGGACTATATAAATCTAAAATATGCAATATTTATGTTTAATTAATTAAGTAAATATTCCATAATTCCCATTGTCTAGAAAATTCAAACAAAGACTCAAACAATTATTATAAATTGTCCTTTATTTGGCCTCTACCCTAAAAACAATGTCATATGAACTAATACATTTAGTGAACTGGACGGTCCTTATGTTGGATAACTGGTTCGTTACAAATCTTATCCCATAGATAGTATCCTCTTATAAATTGTCTACTAAATGTATCTTATAAAATTATACTACCAAACATGTATCTAAAAAATTATTAACTCTATGTCCTATATTGTTTCTCAATAATCTTCTCTAATACCAATCTATCACGAATCATCATCTATTGGAATCCCTCCATGGTAGTAAATGATGAAAATAAGATGATACTTAAAACCTACCACTATATGTCCTTGCATTATAGACTAGACTATGTGTATATAATCCCAAATTAGAGGTATTACACTCATTATGTAAATTTTCTGAATAGTGTTAAGATAATATAAACCTATATTATCTGAATCATAAATAATTATGAGATTCTGAATTTATAAATTTAATGTAAAATATAAATTTTAATACTAAAAATTAAAAAGGAAATCCAAGGTAACGACCATTATATCAAAAAACCTTGAAACCTTCCACGAGCTAGTAACACCTCTGTTATTCAACATTCATCATCTATAGAATATAAAAATAATATATATATACATAGGGTAAGAATAAAAGTATACGCATAACGATAATCATAAAAAAATATCTATTAAAATTTAAATTAAACATATTATATCCCAAAGAAGAAAGAAATTATACAATATTGGAACCTAAATATGTAAATTTATTTCCCACCAACACCATGGAAATCTCATCAATTAATATATAAAATTATTCATATCCTTATTATATAATGTGTATATATATATATATGAACCCCCCCCCCCCCCACCCCGCTTCCACCTACCAATTTTGTGCTTCAATATTGTCCCAATATCTCTATTAATGTGCCCATCCCCTCCCATATTCCATACATATATAAAACAAGAAATCATATCATAGCCATATCATTCTACATTTCATTTATACTTATCACAAACAGTCTATATATACTTTGTCCAAACACAAATTCAGCATTATTATATTCAAATTGTTGTTAATAATCCACTCGAGAGCATGTTTTTTTCATTATAACCCAATACATAACATCCAATTAAAGTACAACTATGGGAATTCATAACCACTATGTTCAAGGTAAATGTTTGTGTTATAACTACAAGCCATTATAGCCTATAAATAAACATATAGTAATTACGATCCATCACAACATGGGTGTGTCCATACCCAAAACTATAATCCATCATAACCCAGTTATGTCGAGGTTATATACTAAAGACAAATGGAGTGTGTGTGTGTGGGGGGGGGGGGAAGAATACAACAATCTATTACTTCTCTATAAAATATATTAGAGACCCCCCCATAGGCATTTGGGTGTCAGTTTCCCAACCAACTTAGGTGGTGACGAATATGAAATCGTAAATTATGATAATTATTTTACACAACCACATTGTTTGTAACTGCATATCCTTAGACTCTTACATTATTATCATCTATCAAGACACCAATGATTCACAATATTTTTTTAAATCTCATACATGAAAAAAAGAATCATGATTAGTTTCATTAATCTTGTTTTCTTTTATTCTATATAATTAAAATTCAATCATTTAATATCAACAAAGTTCACATCTTTAATTATCCCAAAATGGAAATACCTTTTAACAAATTCATTTCATGAATCATTTTTATAATTTATAGTTTAAACAGAACATTACATAATTATAGTTTAACATGATTAATATCACATTATCACATTTCTTTATTCAACATCCTTCCACTTTGATCAATCAATTACAAACATTCCATGGTTTTCATTACATTATAAATCAATTATAATTAATAAAATCAACAACACCAATATTTTGGGTCATTCTATTAATAAACTTATCAAATAATAAATCATGGGTTATATATAACTCATCTTAATCTAAAACATGTAAAGAATAAATTTTCATACATTGAGAAAAATTTTGTCTATGATTTGGTAATAATAAAAATATAAAATAAATAGTCATTAAAAATACCCAATAATTAAAAATTTTGATCTGAACTTATTCTGACCACCTTAGTGTCATCTTATACACCATTTCACATAATATTTTTCTTCCAACAATCACTATAATCAAGAGAGAACTATAAAAATGAGAAGCTGACCCCATATGTTTTTAATTTAGAAACTATAAATTGTTTTTGAAAAGGCATTCTAGGGATCTTCCATCCATACTAATCATATAAGGTTGAAAAATATGATTTTTTTATATAATTTGGGGGAAAGAAAGGGCATAGAGAAAAAGGTAAACTGCGTTTTTCAAACAATGATGGGATACTTTATACATAAAAAATATCCTTATCAAATAATGATTACATTAATATCATTAATTATCCAATTCATTATTAATTGGTTCAGTAGAATTATACCTCCTATAATCAATATATATCCATATCTAGAAATCAATCATAGAAACGATTCATTTATTACCTTCATATTTCATTAATTTCAACGAAGAAAAATTAAAATTTTTCATATCCCATTAAATAACGAAAAATCAATATTTATTTAAATTATTTATTAAATTCCAAAATATTAATCATGTTAAAAACTAAAATTTCATAGAGAAAATATTTTATAATATATATTGAACCATGGAATAATATCACATTAATCATGTGATACTCTCCATTTCCTTTTATTTTATATCAATATAGTAAAATAATATAATTATCACTCAATGTTTTAATAATTTTTCTTTCATCCTAAAAATTTAATAAATATTATCTTTAAATAGAATATTCCATATATGTATCTAGTGGTATAAAAGGAATGATTAAATTTTACTAGGGAAAAATAAGATAGATATATTTAATCCCATACCATTATAGAATATTTTTATAAAATATGCATATGAACATAGAGAGAAAAGATATATATGAATGTTTGGAGATCATAACGTTGGATCAAGATAATTCCATGGAATTAATAACATTTAATGGTCAATCCATGTTCATCTAGGATTGATTAAATAATATGAAACACAAATGAAGTGGAATAAAATCAGATTTTATAATTATAGATATTCAAATCCCTAAAAATATCACCATGACTCCCAAATAACATCAACATTAATTTATATTAAATTATTTTTTATTTAATTTTCACACAGGTCCCATTTATGCCTCATAAATTTTTTGGAATTCAAATATTCTATCTCTTTTCCTCCAAATATATTTTATATCCATATTTTTATATAAATAATAATTTTTATATCATATGAATAAGATGAAAAAATAAATCAAAAGATATCTAGATGAAAAGTAAATCTCTATATAGAAATACTACCTTTGTACAAAAAATTTATACCCTTATATGAGATCTAACTTTTTATGAAGACCCTAAACTAATTTTGGGTTCTCCTTTTTCAAGATGGTAACATAGAGGAATGTTTGATATTACTGTAATGTGAGATGGTAAACTACCATAATGTGAGGCCCCCACATTATGTATTCCCTGATATGATATAGACTACCCAAAAAAAAATTGGATCCACTAAGATAAAATCCTTAAAAATCACATTATACCATTACATTAGAATGTTACCTTCATGTGATCCATGGATTTACCATTACATAGCTCAGTAACATAATTTTTTATCATATACCTTCACATATTTATAAGATAACCTGGACCACACTTATAAATTTTCTTGAATGTAATTTCATGGTGGGTGGAACTTGGATTACCCTTATGAAATAGCTCATGTAATATCTTAGCATTATATAGTCTAAGTCAAACATCATGTAAGAATGGGGTCCTACATAAGGGTAAAAAATATTGAAAAAACATTCACAAATTTTAAACTTAATAAATTATAATTAATCTTCTAACACCCTTCATGAAATAAAAAATGTAAAAAGATGGGTTTCAGAAAATACAACCCCTTACATGATATGTTATATACAATAAATTTTCTTTTGATGAAGTGGGAGAAAATTGCATCATGGGTTTCATGTTTATGGAATTATTGAAACTAATTAAACAAATTAAGGTATATTTAAATGAATATTATTAAACATAAATTATTATTGTTTACTCAAAAAAATTAGAAAAATGGAATAATGTTTTTTGTGGATATTTGAATACCATAATATTAGAATAAAATTATGAGTACGGTGAATGTTAATTCAAAAAAAGATCATGAGATTATGAATAAATGAGGATGTATATGTTTCAATTATAAATTATATATCATTTTGAAACATGATGAATAAAATAATTAGAAATTGAAATAAGAAGGAGAAGAAATTGATGAGATCATAGAGACCCTCTTTGACACACATAGTTAAATATTATTTACACAGGAATGAATGAATGATGAAGAGTGAAGATGAAATTATATACAATTTTCTAAAAACTATTGAAATAATATTATAAACACAATCTAGATATAATAATAACCATCATCTTTATAGGATTATTTTATAATGTTAGATAATAATATATAAATCAATTTTAAGAGAATATCTCATCAAATAATCAAGAAGAATTTTAGAGGGTTACACTATCACTTGTTTAATTTTTAAATATTATTTGAGGTAGATAAAATGATTTTTTATAGGTCTAGTGTCATCCATATTTGAAGAATATTATCATATTAAATTCTTATTTTTTTGGATTATAATCCTAGATGATCAGTGAAGCAACATCCTATATTAAAAGTAAAAAACAAGTGACCTTATTTGTTGAGATATTGCCGAGAATTAACTTTACACACTCCTTATATTATCATAGTTTTTATAAACTAGTTAAAAAATCTATTGTGTATCAATTTAGTAATTTTTGACTTCATATGTATGGTAAAGAAGAGAGAGAATATTCTATTAAAAGTTGGACAAGGCATTTGGAAATTTTTTTAAAAGAATCCATAGAACCATGATTCACACTCGTCAAAATATTGACATTGTTTAGGACCAACACCGGTATATTTTAAATACAACCATTCACATAATCTGATAAATAGGTCAAACATTAAAAAAAACTATAGGTTTGAGGGAATAAGATATTCTACATTGGGGTATTGAGTGGAGTGTAAAACATGAGGTATCTTAAAATAGAACCAAAATAATATCATATAAAAACCGTATGAATTTCATCTATCAAAATATAAAAGGGACTATATAAATTCCTATCTTAAATCCTAGGTACCATTATACACTTTTTCTTTCCATTACCTAGGTCATCAACATCAGGGTTTATATGTATCCCAATGGGGAATTTGTTGGCTGTGAGTACATAACACCTAGTATGATGTCACAACTCAACCCCTAATTATTTTCCATAAAATAAATTATATTAATTTGGATCATAAATAATTTGAAAAATAAAATAATACAATCTACACCATTTTTATATAACTCCAAAATAATAAAATGAAACCTCTTATCATAGTTAGTGTTTTCAAATTAACATTGATCTATAGTAGAACCACAAAAATTTACTTTTATCATAACTCTAAATATTGAATAAAATATAAATGGAATCTCTTGGAACCATAGTTTCCTATAATTCGTAAATAGAATCAATGATTCCGGCCAAGGGAATCGTATAGCTAATCACATGGGTAATCGAATATTTTTAAAATATTTAGCATGCATAGTGACCTTCTCATATTTAACAAAAATATATATCTATAGAATGGGCACCTACTGAGGTTGGTTTTGAAAATTAATATCTCGTTACACCTTATTCACATAAAATCATAGATGATATACACAAATACTCCTCAAAATAACTATACATGACTAAAATATTTGAATATTTTTTACATGAAAAAAAAATAGTATGATAGAAAACATATAATATATTAAACTCAGGGTAATAATAGAATTTTTGTTTTATAAGAATAATTACATAACTAAATAAACATTAATTATTATTATAAAATATTTAAAAACATTTATTAATTAAAATGTATCATTTTATGTTATTCTCACATATTCCCACACTACTTATACATTATACATTATGAAAATATGTTAGAAAGGAGGGGTCACCTACCATAGACTGAGAAAACCAAGATCATTGAAAAAAATGAAGGATTACACCTTCTATACTTGTATATAAGAGAAATAATATTTAATTTGTGGTTAGGTGTTTAATTTATAACAAAACTAAATATAATAAATCTTAAATTTAAAAAATTACTATAGTTCTATAGCATATTATACCCCAAAACAAATTATTTCACAATAAATTAAAGGGTATGCTGCCTTTCATGAAAATTGAATTTTTTTGAAATTATTAAACGAACTTCCATGAAGACATATTAAAATTTAGGAATATTACTATACCATTAGCTTATAATTATCAATGAAAACATTTTCTGGAAAATTTAAATATTATAGATAAATTTTATATTCAGTAGGGAGGTAAAATAATATTTGAGATGGTAAAATAACAAGATATGATTCATAAGGGAGAAAACATATAGTAAAAAATTAACCATTTCATGAATAAAAAAATATTATCATCCTTTTGGGTATCTAATAACGGGCCATAAGATAACTATTTCTTATACCACAAGACACTCCAAATAACAAAAAATACAAATGGGAACTCAGTAGACCTCTACCCCATACCATTTTTATCTATTAAATAAATTACAACTTATCCTAGTATCATCCTTAAATTATCCTCTAATCCTACCAAAACACAAATATTCAATAAATTTAGTAGTCAAGGAATTATAATTTAAGGAAAATCAAATAGGGAAATATATGGGATATTAAAGGATATGGATCAAACAACATCCTCATTCAATTCAATAGTGAAATAATGAGACTTTTGAAGAAATAAAAATTTTAATTTTTTTTTAAAACGATTAATAATAATATCTAGTTTATGAATTCATGGATCAGATTTCATATAGAGTAAAAAATAGATAATTATAATTTTTATAAAAAAAATATATTATATAATTGTGGTAAGTTTTATTATATTTAAACAAGTCTTCCATTTCTAAATGAAAAGGAAGTGTATAATTATTATTCAAAATAAACTTCAAAATGAACTCATGAAAAAATATTTAAAATTATAATCATAATAAAAGGTGATTTAATGTTTTTTATGAATGTTTTGTGTTAGAAATTATGTTGTGGATGTTGAGTCATGGTATATAGAATATGACACATGATTTTTAAATGATAAAAAGGAATTAATGGTAGAGTTAATATATAATAAAAAAATGACATAGTCAGTGTTTTTAATTAAATTACATAACATGGAAAATATATTGAGGAATATAATATTAAATGAAAATGTATAAATATAAATATATTTCTCGTGTATAATTATAATTATATTGATTAATATGATATATAAATTAATAATCCTAAAAATTGTTTATGGATTATTTATGTTTTTGAGAATATACGAAAATTATGTCCTATAATATGATAAATAAAAAATAAAATTATATTATTATTTTTTATAATAGTTATTTTTCATTATGAATCAATCTTGAAATTTTTTATTCCTTAATGATGAATTAGATTCCATTAATAAGAATCATTCTAAAAATAAATTAATCTATAAAGTGTGGGAGGGTGTAGATGTTTGGTAGATAACATCATGGCATGTATAGAGGGACATATCAAATGAACAATTGATTGTTATAAAAACCTGATATTTGGTATCTTTATTATTTTTTATTTTTCATGTATCATTTAATTTTCCTGAGTTCTACTAAATTTTTTAAGAAATATTTTTCAAAATATAAGAATTTTTGGGTTGTACACATTTAAAATAAATTTTCAATGGTAATCATGAAAAAAATTATTTGGTTCTAAAACCACTACAAGGTCAATTTTAAATGTCATCAATCATTAGTGAAACCATTTGGTGTCATTAGAAGAATGATGTGAAGTGATTTTATAAATAGTATATTACTCATGGTTGGCACATGGTTTTTCAGACATTATATCCAAACTAATAATCTTGATAAAACACACATAAAATGTGATTTTAAATCTCCTTACCTAATATACACTTCACTTCTCTCATGTCTTCTTTATCAGGCTCATATGAACAACCGTTTACTCATCAGAGTGTATCATCATCCTCCTACACCTCCTTCGATTTGGGTGTCACATCCCATGATTTTCACATGCTTACCACTTTAACCCCCAATTTTCTTCTTTTATTATCCTCCTATTTTTTTATCATTTTTATTTCCACCATAAACCCTAATTAAAGGCTCATTCGTCTATTTTGGTTTGGTTTGATTTTAACTTTCGGAACAAATTGTCTTGGACCAATAGCGGGAGATTCATGGATCATTTGAACATTTATCATGGATGGTTATGTTTATTGACACCATTATAAATTTTTCATGTTTGTTTTTCTCTACATTTCTTATGAATTTATATTTATGGAATTATTAAGGTTTTATATACTAATTTTTATTTAAATAATGCATATATATATATATATGTATATATATATGATATATTTGATTGATTTAGAAGATGTTTTATATGTATTACATTCTTGTAATAAATGGAAATCTATGGATTTAAAATAAATTCGTTTGAATTTAATGATCATCCATATAATCATTTCATTAAAATACATATAACTCTTTTAAATGGTTTATTAATGTAAATGACGTCCTTAGTCTAGATTTTGGGTTTTAAAGAAAGTAATTTGAGTTCTTATAGGTTTACTAAAGGTGCACTTTTTTAGTTTGGGATCATATTACTAGAGTTTCATGGTTAGTTTCACATGAAACGTATACATTAATATGTTTTTTTAACATTAGGGATTCCATTTAATCTAATCTATTATTATATTCTTGTTAATAGTAGCACATATATATTAACTTTATTTAAATATTTATTTTCAAAATTTAGGTACATATTGATTTTGATCATTTATATATGGTGTAGTGTGTTTTCTAAATGGATTATAAATGGTGATTTGGAAATATTATTTGATTTAAAAGAGGATATTTAGTATGATTTTTCATGAATGGTTCTGAAATGAGTTTGAAAGTATTTTACATGACTTACTTATAAAATGAAAAGGTTATGTCTTATAAAGAGAAAAATATTTATATCATGAATGAATAATAATTTTTTTATTTTGGTCATCGGTTATGTAATAGGTAATCTTAATTTCATTATTTTATTACAAACTGTAATTGATGGAATGTTTATATAATGGAATTCCATAGCCTTGGAATTTTGTTTTATATTATCCAATAAATCACAAGCATATATACACATATATTTTATGTTATTTTTAAGTTCTGTTTCATGTTTTTTTCTTTTGGCTAATTGTGTGTGGGTATGGATCATTTGAGAAATTAGATATTTTAGGGAGTGGGAATACAGATGGGATAATTTTTTTATTTTATAATATTTTTTATTTTAAAATTCTTGAACCCTTATATGAATTTTTATTTTATGTTTCATATCATATTATTACCCGTTATATTGTATTATTTATGAATGGTTTCCTAAATATATGCAAATGGGTTGAATAATTATTATTAATTATGACTCCATATCTTGTCTTTTTATTAATTATTCTTCCAAAATGATGTTACATGAATACACAAGGTATGAAATATTTGTTATATATTTTTAGAAAAGGTTCAATTATTGCGTTTTCCCTTATTGGATGGAAAAAAATTCAATTTTTTTCATAAATGAGTAGAAACAATTTTCCATTAAATGGGTATCAGATCCTAGGTTCATGGTTGGGGAATTAGTTCATGATTATTCTTTATTATTATTCTAGAAGGTTCCATGGTAGTTTAGTACTAGGGGTCTTATAAATCAAGAGATATTTGTGTGGGATGGCATCATGAGCCATTTCCCAGTCAATACCTCATATTTCCAAGGATAGATAAGACAAAATTATTTTATTTATATTTACCTATTGATCAATTAATGTGTATTTTGATGTGATAATATTTAATATGTATTACTGATGAGTTCAATAAGTGATATCAGGATTCATGATGAATTTTGTGATAAATAAAAAGGTTAAACATGGGAAACAGAATATTCCTATGAAATATAGAAATCTCTAGGGATCCCATTTATATGATTTAGAAATATTCATTGATTCCATCACATTATTGGACCACATGTTGAAAAAAATTTCATCTAAACCATGAAAAAAACATTGTCTCACAAAAAATTGATCTTTTTTTCTCTCTTGATACCATAATACTTTTTAATGGGGTCTCACTTTTTTTATATGAATTTATAAGGGTTTTATTGGGGATTTTTATATAAATTTTATTTGGGTTTTAGGTTCATTATTTTTTCAACCATGATTTTATTTTATGTTTAATGAATGTTTTGAGCAAAAAAAGGGGATTTCATAAATATATATTTTTTTTTAAAAAAAGTTACCTTCTTCGTGAAGAAATTATGTTGTTCTTTATGTAATGTCTTTATATGTCAGTGATATTTTTAAATAATTTTTAAAATATTTTACAATGGGAATGAGTGTTATTGAAAAAAATTTAATGTGAACTTATAGAAGAGTTTGATTTTAAATTTTTTATTGAAGTGGATAAATTATTTCAATGTTTTTTTTACATTTTCATATACAAGTCTTTAGTTTTGAAAAAGGAATGGTAATTTACTAATGAATCAATGGTTTTAAATTGAGTTTAATTTAATTATTTAAAAAATTGATAGATATATTTTCCCAAAAAATCAGGATAATGGTAATATTAAAAAAATGTTTTTATATTGAGTAATGAAGGTTATTTTCTTGAATGTTGTGTTTTATATTATCACATAGATATAATGATACCTCATTTTTAAATGTTTTTGAATGAATTAGATGTGGAATTTAATTTTTATTTTATAATTCCTCCTATAGTGATCAATAAAAAAAATAGATGGCTTGTATTTGAGATGGTATATATAGTGGGATCTCCCATTTCTTGTATGAGTTAACTTCTATTTCAAAATCCACATGGAATTTCAGTGGAATAATTATCATGGGATTTGATACATATTTTTATCCTTTTAAGGCTTCTTTATTTATTCGTAGAGGTTTTTAGTACTTTTCTTTGAGTTTTAATATGTGATTCTTTAATGTTTGTTCATCGATACAAGTTTTATGGGGTTCTTGTTGTCCATTTGGATGATTAATTGACTATCCATGTTATAATGTGAGATTATGTTCTCGTATTTATGCGGAATGTAGTTTTTTGATATTTATATGGTTTTGAATGTGTTTTTTAGGTTATTATTGTGTGGTTTCTAAGGTGGATGGGTGTGTCATTGTTCCTTACAATTATGATTTATCATTATTTGTATTCAATCCATGGTGGGATAAAATTAGAAACCTCATGTCCTAACTCAATTTGAAAGGACCAGGGCTACATCTTCGTATGAACATATGAGATTTGTTTTTTTGTTTCATCAAGAGTTGATGTCAGATACTTTGGGACTTATTTTACCCACAAGAAATGTGGTTGACCAGATATGAATATCTTTATCCCTTCATCTCTGCCTATAACACTTGGTTTCTATTTTTGGATCTTCTTCCAATGAATATCTCATCATTATTTTGATTGATTTTCTTAGGATGGTATGATATTATTAGTATAATGGGATTTTTTTGTGATTTACTTCTCCTGGATTCATTTTCCTTTTTTTCCACCACATGTGAATTTTAAATTTCCAGGAGAACCTGATGGGTCTTTATCCTCTAGTGTTGTGGAGTTATATGGTTTTAGATTAGTTATTCATAAATATAATGGTTTTGTTTGATGAATTTGTCTTAATTTTTTAGGTTATTTGTTGATCAGTTTTAGGGTGATGGTTCCGGAATCAATATATCTTTCAGGCTTTATACTCCGATGTCTTTTCAAAACTACCCACTCTTAAGAAATATTGTATAGGTCCTTATTTTTTTGGCTCCTATTATTTTTTATTTATGCCTTTTGAAGTGTAAAAATTAACATGCTGGGTAAAATTTCAACGCCCTCATTTATAATTTCATTATTATTTTATATTCATTCATTTTTTGGGTTTTCATGATATTTTATGATCTCTGGATAGGGGTTTTCGAATTTTTATAAGGTTTCCTAGTGGTTCACGGTTTACCCCCTTTTTAAGTATTAACTATGACAAAAAATGTGTATATAGGTATATAAACATGATAATGTCATTTATAATAGTAACTGAAAAATTTCTCAAATATTTTAATATCTCTAGGAAAACCATGTAAGTGGGTTTTTCCTAGGAAGTATCTCCAAAATTTTTGGTGAATATTTTAGAAAACCATTACGCTAAACCAAATTCCCTATAAAAAAATGAGTGTTTACAATTTTTTTTCTTACCCCCAATTTTATAAACTCTCCTCCACGTTCTTCTCCCCCATTCTTGAGAAAACTACCATAGAGGCCTAAGAGGATTTAGTACTCATCCATATTTAATTTTTGTGTAACCCCTTGATATTCTTGTGTCTTCCATGGTAAATCCCATCATTATTTCTCTATTTTCATTATATTATCATAATCCTAATTTCACCTTATATTTTTTTCTCCATGAACAATTATTCAAAAATAAAGATGCGGTTTAGATTCTAAGATGGTTATAACCTAATTATTTTCTTGAATAGGACCATATGGTGTGACTCATAGATAATTTTTTCATTATATATAGAATGAGAAATTTTGTGATAACATTACATTTTATTGAGTTATGTGTTTCTCTTTTTTCTATTGATTTTAATTTTATGGAATGATTGGGGATTTTTTAGACACAAAAAATAATTTATTCCAATATACAATGTCTATATTAAATTTATAAAATTCTATGAAGGAATTATACTATTAATATAAAGAGTTATTTTGATTTTAAATGATATAGTCTGAATTAAATATTTAAACATGATAGGTGTTTTTTATATTACAATGATGATTTTTAAGTGTACTTTTATAACTAATTAATGTATTAAGAAATAATTTTCTGTTTTAAAGGAATAAAAAATGTTATAGTGAAATGTTTTTAACTATAATGTGGTAAATATATAAAAAAATAGAATGTATTGAAATGGTTCAATTTCATATGAGTTGATATTAATCGACACCACTTGTTAAATTTTTTATAAAGGCTTATTTGGAACACTAAATTGGGTTTGTATCTTGTGGGACCATCATTGATTTCCCTATGTATTTCTGTTCTTGTTATGGGGATTTTTTTCATTTACTAATGGATATATGATTTTATTGGTCGTATTTTATGTTATGGTGTTGCAGTTGAGTTTTAAGATATTTTTTTACTCTACATTTGGATAATCCATTTCATTCTCAATTACTTTCTTGGTTTCTTAGTCATGGGAATTATAGGCAACTAATTAATTTCTTCGATGATTAAAAATATAGTTTAGTTAGTTTCTAGAATGATTTGGACTATGTTTTTGAGTTCACTTAGATGGTTCTCTATGGTAGCTTCATAATACTATGTTTCATTATAGCCATACAAGTTTGATGGAACTATAAGGACATGCAAGTCAATTTAATGTGATTGTAAAAAGTTTAAGATCATATTTTCTGACTGCATAGGTTATTATCCAAGGAAACATTAACCATTCCTAACTGTTTAGAAAATGGGGTTCTCATTGATCTAATGCATTCTTTTCTGATTATTACAAGTGAAACTTATATTTTATTTCTATTACCTAATTTATTATTTTCCTTAACCTGCTTCTTGATTGTAAAATTTTATCAATAGGAAAGTCTATTTTATAAAGAGTTTCTAAAAGATGGTTTAGAAGATAATTATGTTTAAAATTAAGGCATTTGGTTTTGTTTTTCCAGAAAGATATTATTTTTTTTTTCAAATATTATATAGTAGGATTTTTTCAAAAATGAAAGGGTTTTGGCTTAAAAGGATAAAAACCCTTTTTATTGAAACAAAAACTATGATTTTTTCATTATTTTGTAGGAAATATAAAATATTATATTCATTATGTTATTTAAAACTATAGTACATGTTATGATTATATAAATTGAACTCTATAGTAAAAATGGGTGGAGATGAAATACTGTAACTATTTTAGCCTAGAGTCATAGCTTTCTTTATTACATTGCTACTAGATATAAGAAATCATATCCCAGAAGACCATATAATTATGTAGTCTTGGAAAATGAGATACATAAAATAATTTCACATAAATTTGAATTCAGAAAATAAAATAATGTATTTATTTTAGATCATATTTATTCCATATAGTAACTCACTTTCACACTAAAAAGAAAACAATTTTTGGCATCATAGGGAAAGGAATCATAAGAAAGAGGTGATTTATAATCCTCAGTAAGGGTATAGATACAATGTAATATATAATGAATACATAATATGTAATAAATATGTCATGGTAAATATTTTATCCATGATACATTTAATCAATAACTTCTTCATGAGTAATAATATGGGATTAATAAAAAATGATCAAATAATTCAATATAAATAATCTCATGAGCTAAAATAGTATCCATTGATATCATAACAAAAAAACAATCACATAGAAATCTACTAAGGAATTAAGAATTATGGGATTCAAAATCATGGACAATTAAATCATACTATAGGGTCCATGTTCCAAGACATATAAAATAAAATTGATTCCTTCTACCAAGAAAATTAAATAAATTTAAAAGGCCTTGACCAAAAACAAATTTAGTTTCTCTCATGAGACCTTCTGATGTACAAAAGACATATATAAGGCCCCTTATATCACATAATAATTCCAATGACATCCACATATGAAATGGGTTAAATATAATCAATCTAAACATTAATATTGACAAAATAAAATAAAAATATTTAATTAATTCCACAATAATTAAACATAATCATAAACCCATCTAAGTAATATGGTGAATTTTATCAAAATAGTACATACAAAGTCAAAATGATCAAAATACATCTGAAGAAATAATAATTATTCCTCCATCAAACCATATTCTCAATTCATCATAATGTAAATAAGGGTTATTTCCATTGATGAATAGAAATACCATAAAAATTTCAATAAAAATTGAAAAAATAAAATACGATTATCTCATTGAAAATATATATTTAAAAATAAAAAATTCTAGAATATTTTTAAAATAATTATCATTAAAGAGAACCTTTTAAAAGTTAAAATTAATCAACAAATAATTTATTGGTAAATAAGGTGTAAAATTCCATTAATTATATATAATTTAAAACAATTATTACTTTAATTTTTTTTAATAAAAGACAACAGGTACATTGTTTGGAAACCAAAAAGGATATTTATTTTAAATCATTTTTTAAAAATAAAATAACATATAAAATTGTATTTAGTAAATCCTTTGGGTAATTTTAGAAAAAATTGAAATATTTTAAGAAAATATATATACTGAAATAACAAATTTTTAATCAAAAAAGAAAAACTATTGGGTTTTCTTAAAAAAACTCTCCATCATTTTAGATGCTAGATAAAAAAATTGTACTATCACATGAAAATATGATCAATAAATATAGTATTATAAAATATTTTGGTTTTAATATAGAAATAAAAAATAGTTACCATATGAGATACCTATTCATAAACAATCCTGAGTACTGATGGGATTATGAAATTACCCCTACCACTTTGGTAGCTTTTGAATCCTAATCCCCCTAAGAGAAATAAAATCAAATAAAACATTAAAAAACATTAATTCAAAGATATTAAGGATATAAAATATGAAATGTGTAGTATATACACTATAAATATAAATTAGTGGGGAATATGGAATATTTCTCACATAAGTTATAGTGAGAGGAGAAACCCTTACCTCATGTTTGACATCCTTTGTATGTTTCCAAACCTCATTCATAATAAATAATGGTTTATTATAAATCTATTAAAAACCCATAATCGTATAACTCTTAACATATCTGGATTAATTATAATATTTTATCACCTGTATATTAACAATTCTTTGTCACAATCAATGTTTTAGCTTATAATTTCTTCATTTTTCAGGTATGATTTGGTTCAGTAATTTCAGTCATTTTCAATTTATAATAGTTATAGAATTTACATAATTTTAATCAGGAATTAGATATCATATATATTAATTATATACATAATTACTATTATCTATAAATTATATATTTAGAAATTTGATTAATACATTCATGGAGATGTTATGTCGTATGTACGCCTGATCAATATTTCGTTTTTTAATGGATAGAACCAAGGGAAGGTAACTATGTAATGTCCAATCCTAACTTACCACTAAACCAGAACCCAGACCGGTCATCACATAACCTCAAGAATATGTCATCATTCCCTAGAGGCTACTAATTTGAAGAAAGTGTGTCAAGCTTGTTCAATGGACAGACTATACCCTCAATCTCAAAATTTATTGTGGTAAATAATATGTAAAACTCATTATATTAATGGAAGAGTATATAGAAAATATCAAATCAGTATAAGAAAAGGTATCAACATTTGAATATAGAAAATATCCAATTCTTATTTATACAATGAATTCTCACCAAATTTTGATACCTTTATTAATGAAGTAAATCATTCAATATGTTTTTCATTATAATACAAAATTATGAAAACACATCAATTTGAAGACAATATCTACATGCCCCATGATCTATAGCTCAATCCCTTTATCCCAACATATAGATACTAGTAATACATCAAAAGAAAGGTCTATATCCCTGAAATCAAGTTATCCTACTCTGGCACCAATGGTACACGATCATGGTGTCAGATACAAACCTTAATAGTCTGGCACCCACTTTATCATTCCCAATCCAACCTATAAAATTAAAATCTAACAATGCAAGACGATACATAAAAAATTATGGAAGTACTCAAATGTAAACATCCATTGTATGCAGGTACTCATTTAACAACCATTTCATTTAAGTAAAATCTAAACATCTCAAAAGTAATTAAACATAACTAATGTGGGTAACATCAATAATTAACAAAAAGGGGCCATGGATTAACATCTTATACATCAACGCCAACACGAAGATATTAGGACCACTCAAATCACAATAAATCATGACATACACTATCACTATTTTTTTGTTTGAAGGAATTGAACCTCTATTAGAGAATATTTATTATAAAAACAATACTATATCAAAAAATTGGTCTTTTATGTTCCTTGGTAATTTATTCAAGCTATGCAGTTACATTAAACTATTCAACTCATAAATCAACTAATATAAAGAATAAATTAATGAATTCATAAATAATGTGGTTAAATATAGGGATCCTACCTCAAGTATACGAAGTAAACACTTGAAATTTGACGTTTTATAACTCAATAATCCATCCATTAACAAGGACAAATTTTCATATACATATATATATCCTTAACCCAAATCATGTATCCCACACTCCATGAGGGAATATTCACGTGGAGGATATATATATATATATATATATACATTCGTATGTTCTTGCGAGTCTTCCAATGGAATATAAACTCACTACACATGACAACCAGAACCCATTAACAAATTCACATTATGAAATATGAGGTGGTAAAACAAAAATGGATTTAGAAGATTTCCCCAAATTTATGGTGGTGGATAAATATGAAATAGACTTTCTTTGACTTCATCGACGATTTCCGGAACTCATAACATTACCACCAAGAGGCCCCTTGCATACTCTAAAATTGGAAGAATAATAAAAAATCTAGTTTATCATAAAACCTTAGGTTTGGTCACCCCCGTCTTAGTCATCATAGATACCTAAAATAACTCATTAAATAAGGAAGGATAGGACATATGACATTACCTTGAGGATAGGGAATAAAAAGTTCCAGCCCACTGGAAACACTACCCTCAAAGAATCATATCCAATACCAACAACATGTCTAGTATAACCTCATAGATAAACCACTAGAGTCGACAGAACCATACCTATATATCCCATTCCATATGCTACAAGTGATACATTAGTATAGAGACTGAATGTCCAAATAAGAAAACTTTTTGAAAAAAGCGCAACATATGCCTAGCTATCACATCCAAGGAAGAGAACGATATCCCAAAGTATGTCCATGGAATTCCTATGCAGTAACCAATATATCACATAGATAAGTCTGAGCCTTAGAAGAAATACAGGCATCTAGTGTGCAACACAAAAATAAATTTTGATCCAACCCATTGCCATCCAAATTTAGTATTATGTATAACCAATTCTCTATTAGCGCATCATAGAAGACATAATTATAAGGGACATGCTAATCTCATTCAAAAGAGTATGCTAAGAGTATAAAAAAGGTCACGAAGAAGATTAGTTGAGCCATGATCACCATGTAAATGAATGTGTAATGAATCCGAAATTAAATCGATGGGTGTCTCAAAAAACCCGTGTCCCAGAAGGTCCTCCCTTGTAGTGGGACGATCATGATTTTTAAACCCTCAGGTCACTATACTATTGAGATAACCCTAAAAGAACACAATAGATCAATGTTCATTATTAATCTGAACATAGTGGATCATTTTAACATTTAACACTCCACTGGTACTGAATATGTCTACAAATACTTCCAGACTATACAAAATCAAATGAAAAATCATTAGTACTATCTAGAGGCTATCCACCTTATGCTATCATGTACCGGATGGATTATGAAAAAACTAGTGCAAAGGAACACCATTATAAAAATTTATTTACTTAGATGATGACATGTTGATTCTTCTATCACTGATGAAAAGATAAGTTCACAAGACCTTCTAAGAAGTTTGCCAAACCCAATAAATTTCTACCCTGCTGGATCTACAATTCCTTGATTCTCACTGTCACATCATGTTTCATGATACAATAACCAACCATTTGAACAAGGGAGTCCTTTTAAAAACCTAATGTCCTAATAGGGACATTAGAATCTGAACAATACTGAACGTCAAAAGATCATACTAGAATGAAAGAAATAAATATCTAATAGTGATACCTACCATAGTGTGGCCTCTTATAAAGAATAAGTGTCAACCCTATAACTTGGAAATGCATAATAGATTACTCTAGTCTCAAGATCCGCTCTCATTTATGCTAAAGCTATAATGAAACAACCTATGGATGATTGCTCAAATATATGATCCATGTCATATCACCAAAAACATTTAAACTATCCTTACATGATGTTATAATAAAGGGACACCACTTAATTATTAAAATTTTATATCATTTCATTACATCAGTTCAAACATTAAGCATTTGAAGTAATTTTGAACAAAACCTCACGTACAATTTTATAAAACATGGAACTTCGAATAATATTTAGCTAAGAAATCAAAGAAAAAAACTGAAAAATTACCCCATAAATTATTTTTAACAAATTATGAACCCTAATAGGGTCCCATTAGAAACATGGATTTTTCAACAAGAAACCGATTAGTTTTTTTAACGATATAAAGCATAATTATAATAATGTTTTATCTGATAACATCATCCCCAAACTGAGCTACATTCCCCTATTTAATATTTTTAAAAGTTAACCATCCATTCAAGTTGAAAACTTAGTAGCTTTTAGAATTATAACCATTATCAAATATACCATGGTTATATAAGGGCTCAGGGACATGGGTGGTCATCTACCAATCCATAAGGTAACCATACACCTAACTATTGGCATTTCGGTCCCATTAATTTAAAACAATCTGCATTAATATTTAACATTAGTTGATTTTTTCTTTTATATAATGTTTATAAACATTTATAAATATCCATAGATTTTTAACATATATGGGTTACCCTTTTCCAAATCATAAGCTTCTAATACACCTTACAATTGATAATTAGCTCACGCATAAACCGTTACCAAAAAATTATAGCACATGAAATTACTTTTCATATTAAACCATGCATGATATAACAAGAACTGAGCATGGAATATGTCATATATGCATGTTAATCTAATTTTAAAACATTATAAATAAATAGGAATGCCAACATATTACCTTAATAGGTACAAAAAATGCATGGAATCACCGAAGGAACACAAAAAACTTAGCATGCAACCCACTAGTGCATCTACCTGGAATGTCATATTTGTGGAATGTAAATTTCCAAGTCATGAATATGATGCATGCCATGTCACTTATTTACCATTCCATCCAAGGAGAAAATATCATGTATTTCCATAAATCCATACTCCACGAAAATTACACCATTCAGCCAAGGTGAAATCACATCAATTGTAACATAGAACAGTATAGACAACAATTCCCAACCCTTGCCACATGGCCATTCCAATATGTGGGGTGATTATTCCATGGAATGACTATCTACCAAGTGTTAAAACATTGTTAGTGTCTTATCTACCATCCGAAAATAGTGAGAGAAAATTGGAAAACATCTAATACAACTTTGAAACATCTAATAATGACTTATCACCAGACTCGTGGCCGGAACAGTCGCCACATGACCTCGAACATGTCTCCCCATATGAAAAAGGCTTCCGAAAATTATTGAGGGTGTAATGGTAGTTCAGTGGGGAGACGATACCCTCATTCTCAAAGTGTACAACTGTAATAGATAGTATAACATAGATATCAGTGGAAGTAGTATTCATTAATAATCAAATTAGTGGAAGGAAAGGTATTAACATTATAATATATAAAATGGTCATTTCCATTTTATACAATGGATGCATTCTATATAATGTTACTTATATGAATGTAGTAAATAGTACATCACACTATTAATTATAGTACGAAATTAATAAATTATAGAAATCCAAATACAATCACTAAGAGAATTGAAATCTCCAAGTCGTTCCCTTTCCTCAAACATCCAGATACCAGTTACAGGAAAAAATGAAAGTTCAATATCCCTACAGTCATGTAGGCCAAATTAGGAATAAATGGTACCTGATCAAGGTGAGAGATATAAATCTCAATATCTTAGCACCCATAGTGTCAATCCCAATCCAACCTGTATTTTTTAAATATACCATTGAAGGTAGATAAATAAAAAGTATGGAAATAGTCAAAATTAAACATCCTATGTATGTAGTTAATCATTTAGCATCCATTTCTTTTAGTAAAGCATTAAGGAATTCAAATCATTGAAATTATAGGTCTCGATATCCTGCCTTTTCCTGGATTCTCCCATATAATTATAAGCACAAATTATTCATCATAAGGTTATCTAAACAATATAAATATAAAATGAATCGATGTTTGTTCATTGTCTTAAATATGCATCATAAATCAGTTCATTCAGTATTAAATGATAACATGATCCCACCCATGACATTCCTAAGTTGAAATTAAAGTATCACTTCAGGTACAGTTCCAACAACACCCCAAAATACCGTCCCATCAATCTTATTAGGAATTCGATATCAACATTGGTGAGGTATAATTTGATGTTAACTGAGCCTATTTGTGGTAGTCATATTAGGAATCCCCAAGTATCAATCATGACATATAAACAACGCCACTTGATAATATCCATGGAATTCCAACAATGATCCATGATTCAATTGGTATAAAGTACAACCTCTATGAGACCAACCTTGTAATCCATGGTTCACTCGTTGATTAAACATAACAAATCCTTTTATCCCATCTATTTCTATCTAACTGAAGACATGTTTTGGTCATGGGACAATGTTATAATAGTCATATGAGCCCGTCTATTGGATTCTAATATGAATCGATGATTCTTCCAATACAATATACCATGTAATCATTCATGATTCGTTTAAACATTTCATTTGGACTACTCATTTCAGAAACAAAATCATCTTATATAACTCACCACCAAAGGGTGTCTCAAGAAATTTCCAACATTAAAAGGCTTATCATTTCATCTACTCAAATGGGAACATTTCTCACAACTAGAATCACATTAAAATTAAACTATTACAAGGATTTAACATCATTTAAATCACATGGGTTCATAAATAAAAGGTTTAATTTATTATTATCATGGACATTTGAAAACAAGGTCAATCTCAAGGTCTTGCCTTAAAAAACTCACATGGTTGTTTTTATCATAACAAGCCTAACAATCCTAACAAGCAAAAAAATACTTAGTGGCAACATATCACATGTCTGTATATCAATTAAACATCTATCTAAATAATCACATGGATTATTTCAATATAACAATCATATCTTTATATCACATGGCTTAGTTATCATTTAACATGCATAGTGAAACCTATAGTGAGATAAATTCAATCAAATTGTATCAATTCATGTCATAGAATTCTCTTTCATCATGTGGGAAGGGCATTAAAATGCTTCAAATAATTTCAAAATCCATTACATTGAAATTACATCAATCAATTCACATGGGAAATAATTTATAATGAGCTTATCGGGATTAAAATACTACGACATGATGTTGTATTATCTAACTCATGTAGGAATATCCATATAAGGAAAGCATGATTAATCAAGAAATAGAATATTAAGGGCCAAGGGTCTTAGTCATTAATACCTTCCCTATTACTCCATTTAACTCACCATTTGATATAGAAATCAATTTCATGTTTGAAATACCATGAAATGGGGTAAAAGGTAACACCTAAGCGTTTCGCTGGCTAAATCCAGCCATGTTTCATTTAATACGAAAACCCAAAGGGGTGCTTCAAATTCAGAAATCTATCCCATGGAATAGACTTTAAAAATAACACATGTGGGAAATATCATTAATTAACAATATAGCTATAATGAATTAACATTTAATATATCAACACAAATATTAAGATATTAGTAATGCTCATACCACAACAAATAATGACATACCCAATAACAAATTTTTGGTTTGCATTCAGTGCACCTTCATTGGATTTATTTCATTATAATAACATGACTTTATCAAAAAACAAGTCATCTATAATCCTTAAAACTTTATTCATGATTTTCAGTTCCATTGGAATAGGAAACAAATAAATCAACTTATTGAGAGAGTAAATTAAATAATTCTTAAATTAATAGGTCAAGGATAAGGATCCTACCACAAGTAGAAAAAGCCAACGCTCGGCATTTGATGATTTTTAACTCAAGTAGTTTTCCAGTCACAGGTACATACTTGCAAATGAATATATATATATATATATACCCTTAACCCAAGACTATATTCCATGAACCATTTGGAAATACAAACATAGAGGAAATACATACATATATATAAATATATAAACCATGGTATATAACTGCAAGTCTTCCAAAGGAATTGAAATGGACTACACTGACAACCGAAACCAATAAACATCATATGGTTCTAAAATATGAGTTCCATAACCATCAACAGGTTTGGGAGATTATGCCAAAATTACTATGATTGAGAAAAATGACATAAACATTCTCTAATTCGATAGCAGTTTTTGCAACACGAATCAACATCACTAAGGAGGCCCTTTATGAGGCGGGATGCAATTGTACAAGTGGGTGACGTTAATGTATATTAAATGAAATAGAAATTAAGTAGGTATATGTTATATTATCATTCCAAATGTATAATTATATAAAATCTTTGATTGTCTAATTTCTTAGAAGAATTGTCATAAATTAGTTCATTAAATATTCAATTATAACATTATCCCTTCCTTGACATTCCTAAGTTGGAATTCATTTATCTCTCTGGGTTTAATTACATCAATACCCCACAATCCCATCCCAATGATCCTCTCAAGAACACGGTGTCACTCTAGGTGTGCTATAAGTCTTGTCAACGGAGCCCATCCTTAGTTGTTCTATAAGTAATCCCCAATTATCACTCAAGACATATAAACAATGCCTATTGAGCCCATCCTTGGAATTCATATAGGGAACCATGATTCAATAGGTATAATGTATAGCCTCTATGATCCCATCCATGGATTCCATGGTTCACTCACGACTTAAACAAAATAAACCCATTGAGATCGTCCAAGGAATCATAACTGAATCACTGGTTTACTCAAGCGAAAAAGGTACAATATTCAAATCAGTCCATCCATGGAATTCTAATCTGAATCCAAGATACACCCAATGTAATTTACCATGTATTAATTCATGATTCATTTAAACATTTACTTATACATGTTACGGTCATAACAAGAAGCTTATAATATAACTCACCACTAAAGGGTGTCTCAACCATGGACCAACCTCAAAATTCATATAATTTCATTTACACACATGGGCATATTTCTCATAAAAATAATCATATGTAAATTAAAATATTACATCTATTTAACATCAGTTAACTCATGTGGTCACATAAATAAAATTTTCAATTCATTCCGATAAAGTAAATTTAAAAATAAGGTCAATATCAAGGGATTCCCTTCAAATTCTCATATAAGAGTTTCTAGCATAACAAGCCTAAGAAGACTAACAAGCATAAAAAGGGATTAGTTATAATATATCTCAGGTGAGAATATAAATTCAAATTCCATTTAATAATCACATGGTGGATTTCAATATAACATGCCTAATAAGCATATAATGTTATGACATGGCATATTTATCATTTTACTCGCATGGTAAAACCATATTTAGATAAAATCAATCCAATATATTCAATTCAATTCATAGCCTTCTCTTGACTCAAGTGTCCCTGGAATTACAAAGATTAATATACACTCACAATCTATTATAGGGAAATTACATCAATCTACACACAAGGGAAATTCATTATAATAATCCCCAAAGCATTAAAAACTACTACATGACTTAGTTGTATCCATCTCACATAGAGAAATCCATACAAGGAAGAAAATTCTTAATCAGGAAGTAAAATATTAAGGTCCAAAGGTCTTACTCACTCATCCATTCAAAATTAATCCATTATACTCGCTAATTGATAAACAAATCAATTTCAGATTTGATATCCCATGACATTGGGTAAAAAGGTTCATATATGGGTGTCCAAGGCCACTACCATCAATATTACATTTAATAAACAACGCCATGGGGTTCATTAATTTCAAAAATCATTCTCAAGATATAGACATGAAACATAACTCACGTGGATAACATCATTAATTAAAATAAAAGGTTCCATGGATTAACATGTTTTACATCAACACCAACACGAAGATATAAGGACAATTAAAACCATAATAAATCATGACATACCCTATCACTGTTTTTTGGTTTGAAGGCATTGCACCTCCGTTG
Source organism: Viscum album (assembly GCA_963277665.1). Taxonomy (NCBI): domain Eukaryota; kingdom Viridiplantae; phylum Streptophyta; class Magnoliopsida; order Santalales; family Viscaceae; genus Viscum; species Viscum album. Next base: position 268,274,752 of record OY728151.1, on the reverse strand, counting down.
GAGTGGATTTACTATAAAATCAGAACATTATCAATAAATTGGTCTTTTATCTTCCTTGGTAATTTATTCATGCTATGAATTTACAGTAAACTATGAATATCATAAATCAACTAATTTAAAAAATAAATTAACAAGTTCATAAATTAAGAGATTACAGATATGCATCCAACCTCAAGTTTACTAAGAAAAAATTTGACATTTTACCCTTTCTAACTCAAGAATCCATCAACTCAAAAGAACATATTTTTATATAAAAACGTATATATATATATATATCCTTAACCCAAATCATGTTTCCCCCACACCATGTGGGAATATTCAATTGGATTATATACATATATATACAAATAAATACATCCCTTCGTATGTTCTTGCGAGTCTTCCAAAGAAAAATAAACTCACTACACATGACAACCGGGACCCATAAACAAAATAACATTATCAAATAAGAGGTGGTAAAACAAAAATAGATATAGAATATTTACCTAAATTGATGGTGGTGGATCAAAATGACCCAAACTTCCTCCCCTTCATCGGTGATTTCGGGAATACATACCATTCTCAACTTGGAGGCCCCATTCAAACCCAAAAAGTGAAAGAATCGCAAAAAATATAGGTTATAATAAAAAAATAGTTCCCCATCCCTTCTAAAAATTTTTAGATATCTAAAATAATAGATAAACTAATGGAGGATAGGGCAGACGACTTTAAATAGACTTATCAGAATGGTTGGACCTTCACGGTTTTTCCATACATGAACAAATTGTGCGATGTATAGTGTGAGTTCACTGCCTCGAAAGAACACGTTGTGTTATAGGTGAACTGTTTGGAAAACCATGTGAGGAAAGAGCACAATGAATATGAATTACCAACATAAGGATTAATGGTCACTTAAATCAACCACACAGTTTCTTACAAATAGTGTGCCCTTTGTTGGTCCTTAAAGAATTGTCTTTTTAGTCCAGTGCTCCCAAAACACATCAAGATACCCATAAATGTTCTTGGGGACTCTCCCATGTCCTAAAGAATGTTTTTTAATAATTCATACTCTCTTAATCTAGTTTCAATGTTATATTTTAAAAATAACCCATCCTATAATTAAAAAAAATTCTTACTCCCCTTGAAGTTAGTCTAGTTTAAAAATATAGGATCTTACAAAATACCCTCTGTAGAACCTATCATCCCCTTGATGATGTCGAGAGAACAACAAAGACCTCACCCAACCTAAAACGGGTTTGAAATTTCATTCAAATGGTCACATAACTTTCCATAACTCTTAAAACACCCCATGATATGATTTAAGAACATGAAATTCCTACCATCAAGAATCGAGAAAACACTCGATTTCTAACTAAAACATCAAAGTGCAACCTACATGAGACCACTTAACCAAGACATGATCACATCATAATCATTTTAAGTATCTCTCAAATTTTTTACTCACCATATGCTTCATTTTTAGAAAGTGTCTAATTCCATATCATGGCATTCTCTACATTTGTTATTTTCATAAAAAATAACATACCGTTAAGAGTTTTACAACAAAATGAGTCCAATAATGCTCAAATATGACATCCGATGACATTTCAAGACTAACACAGCAGATGGATATTTAAAACTATTGTGCCTTATCAAAAATGAAGGCTTAGAACTATTCCAGCCCACTAGAAATACTAGCCTCAAAGAATCTCATCCAAGACCTATAACCAGTCTAGGATAACTTTAGAGAGAACCCACTAGAGTATATAGAACCAAACCAATTCATCTTATTCCATATGCAACAGGCAATACATTAGTGCAGAGGCAAAATATCACCATAAGAACAGTAATTGAGACTAGCGCAACATATGCCTAGCTATCATATCAAAGGAAGAGGAAAGTATCCAAAAGTCTGTCCATGGAATTCCTATTCTGTAACCCATATATCACATAGGTCCATCCAAGCGTCATAAAAAATCCACTCATCCAATTTGTAACACCGAAATAAATAATTATCCAACAAAATAGAATCAAAATTTTGTACGATGTATAACCAATTCTCTCCTGGTACATCATAGAAGACATCATGATAGAGGAAATTCACATTTCATTCAAAATGGTACGCTAAGAGTATACAAAAAATCTCCAAGAAGATTATTTGAACCATGATTACCATGTTAATGAATGTGTAATGAAATATGAAATTAAATCGATGGGTATATCAAAAAACCTGAGTCCTAGAAGGTCCTCCAGAGTAGTGGGATGAACTTGATTTTTAAACCCTCAAGTCACTATACTATTGAGATAACACAAAAAAACACAATATCTCAATGTTCATTATTAAAATGATCATAGTGGCTCATTTTAACATTTAACAATCAACATGTACTGCTTATGTAAAAACATACATCCAGAGTTTACAAAATCAAATGAAACATCCTTATTACTATTTAAAAGATATACAGCCTATGTTATCATGTAAAAGATGGGTCATGCATAAACTAGTGAAAATGAACACAATTATAAATATTTATTTACATACATGATGACGTGTTGATTCTTCTATCACTGATGAAAAGAGAGGTTCACATGACCTTCTATGAATCTGACCATGCCCAATAAATGTTTAACCAGCTTTATCAAGAATTACATGATGCTCACTCTCACATCAACTATAACAAAACAATGACCACACATTTGAACAATGGAGTCCCTTTAAAAACCTAATGTTCTAATATGTATAATGGAACATGAACAACACCAAATGTCAAAATCCTGTAGTAGAAAAAAAAGACATCGAAATATAATGGTGCTACCTACCACATGATAGCCTCATACGAAACATAAGTGTCAACCCAATCTCATAACCATGTATAATATATTCCACTAGGCTCAAGAGTATCCCTCATTTAAGCTAAGGATAGAAATAAACAATGTATGGATGATCTCTCATGTCTCTCTTCAACTTCATATCACCAAAATCATTTAAACTATCTTTACATGATATTCTAAGAAAGGGACACAACTTCATGTTCCAATTTTATGTCATTTATTAATTTAGTTCAATCATTAGGCATTTGAAATAATTTTGAAATAACCTCAAGTACCATTTTATAAAACAAGGAACTTGGAATAATCTATAGCTAACAACTCAAAGAAAATAACCGAAACATTATCCCACAAATTATTTTTAGCCAATTAGGAATCCTCCTAGGGTCCCATTAAAAAAACATGGATTCTTAATAATGAAACACATTAGTAGTTTTTAACTATAGAAAGCATAAACATAATAATGGTTTATCTGATAACATCATCACCAAACTGAACTACTTGGCCATAGTTGATATTTTTAAAAGTTAACTATCCAGTCAAGATAAAAACGTAATAGATTTTAAATTTATAACCATTATCAAATATTCCATGGTTACATAGAGGCTCAGTCACATGGGTGGTCATCTATTAATCCATATGACACCCATACACCTAACTATCTGCATTTCACTCCCATTAATTTAAAACAATCTACATTAATATTAAACAATAGAATAATTTTTTTCATTTATATAATGTTTAGAAACTTTTTTGAATATCCATATATGTTTAAAATATATGGGTTACCCTTTTCCAAATCATAAGGTTCTAATACACCTTAAAATTTAAAATTGGATCCTTCCTATTTCATTAACAAAAAATTCTATCACATGAAACCACATTTCATATTAACTGATGCATGACATAAAAGAACTGAGAATTTGATATGTCATATGAGGATGTTAATATACATTTAATACTTTCTAAATAAATTGGAATTCCAAAATATTACCTCAATAGATAAAAGAAATGCATTGAACCACTCAAGGAACATAACATACATATCAGGAAACCAACTAATATATATACCCGGTGTGATATATGTATGGAATGTGAATTTGTAAATCACCAATATAATTCATCTCATGTAACTTCCATACCATTCAATCAAAGGGGAAAATATCATAAATTTCAATAAATCTATAAGCTATGACCATTACACAATTCATCCAAGGATAAATCACTTCAACTGTAACATCGAACAGTATAAAAAACTATTCCCAACCCTAACCACAGGGTCATTTCCAATATGTGGGGTGATCATTCCAAGGAATGACTATCTACCAAGTGCTGACAAATTCCTAGTGTCTTATCTACCATCCAAAAATATTGATAAAAAATGGTAAAAACATTTAATACAACTTTGAAACATCTATAAATAACTTATCACTATACCAGTAGATGGAACAATCTCCACATGACCTCAAAAAAATCACCCTATATGCCAGACGTTGCTGACATGTTGTGAGGGTGTAATGGTTGTTCAATGGGGAGACGCTACCCTCATTCTCAAAGTGCACAACTGTAAAAGATGGTATAACATAGATATCAGTGGATGTAGTATATATTAACAATGAAATCAGAGGAATAAATGGTATTAACATTATAATATAGAAAATTTCCCATGCCATTTTATATAATGGATGCATTCTATAGGATGATACTTATCTGAATGTAGTAAATAGTACATCATGCTATTAATTACAATACAAAATGAATAAATGATAGAAAACCAAATACAATCACTGAGAGCATCCTAAACTCTAGTTTTGTCCCTTAATCCAAACATCAAAATTCCAGTAACACAAAAAAGGATGTTCCATATCCTTATAATCATGTAGGCCTAATCGGAAAAAATGGTACCTGATCAAGGTGAGAGATACAAATCTCAATATGTTATCACCCATAGTGTCAGGCACAATAAAACTTGTATTTACTAAATATATCATTGAAGTTAGATAAATAACAATTAATGAAATACTAAAAATTAGACATCCTTTCTATATAGTAACTCATTTAGCATCCATTTCATTTAGTCAAAAGTTAGTGAATTCAAATAATTTAATTTATATGTCTCGATATACATCATGTAACTTCCATCCCCCATATAATTATAATATCAACTGATGAGTCAAGAAATATATCTAAATAATACAAGTCTAAAATGAATCCATGTTTGTTCTTTTTCTTGTAATATGAATCATAAATTAGTTCATTCAATATTCAATTATTACATGATCCCACCCATGACATTCCTAAGAAGAAATTAATGTATCACTTCATGTAATGTTCCACAAACACCCCAAAATCTTATCCTATCATTCTTATTAGGAGTGTGTTTCCAAAATTGGTGTGGTATAATTCCATGTAAACGAATCCCATCCTTGGTGGTCATATTGGTAAGCCATAAGTATCTTTCATAACATATAAAAAATGTATCTTGAGCACGTCCATGGAATTCCTACAGTGAACGATGATTCAATTGGTGTAATGTACAACCTCTATGGGACTATCCTTGTAATCCATGTTTCCTCATGGATGAAACATAATTAATACTTTGATCCCATACTTGTAATTCTAACTAAAAACATGGTTCAATCAAGGAAAAAAGTTACATTAGTCATATGATCTCGTCCATGGCATTCTAATCTGAATCCATGATTCATCCATTACTATATACTATATAATCATTCAATATTCATATAAACAATTCAATAGGACTGAAAATTTTAAAAACAAAATCTTCATATATAACTCACCACAAAATGGTTTCTCAAGAAAGAACCAATTTCAAAAGGATTATCCATTCATTTAATCACATGAGAATATTTCTCAAAACTAGCATCACATTAATATTAAACTATTTCCTGTATATAACATCATTTAAATCACATGGGTACAAAAATAAAAGTTTCAATTTATTATTATCAAGGATATTGGAAAACATGTTCAATCTGAAGGGCTTGCCTTCAAATACACACATGGTTGTTTTTAGCATAACAAATCTAACAATCCAAAAAAGCATCCAAAAGACATAGTTATAATTTATCCCACATGCGTATATCAATTCCAAATCTATTTAAATAATCACATATATTATTTCAATATAACAATCATATCATGCTATCACACAGCTTAGTTATCATTTAACTTACACAGTGAAACCCATATTTATTGTAATTAAATCCAATTTCATCAACTCAAGTCATAACATTATCTTCTATCATGGTAGAAAGAAATTATAAAGCTTCACATAATTTAAAAATCCATTACATTGATATTATATCAATCAACTCACATGGGAAATTATTTTTGACAAGATTATCTAGATTAGAATTCTACAACATGATGTAGTAGTATCCCACTCATGTGGGAAAATACGTACAAGGAAAAACATTCTTAATCAAGAAATATAATATTATGGTCTAAGGGTCTTAGTCATTAATTCATTCCCTTTTCTTCCATTTCACTCACCAACTGAAATTCACATAAATATCTTGTTTTAAATCCCATGAAATGGGATAAAAAGGAACACCAAATAGTTTTTATTGCTAAATTCATTCAAGTTACATTAAATAAGAAAACCTAAAGGGGTGTTTCAAATTCACCAATTTATCTCATGGAATAGACTTTAAAAATAAATCATGTGGGAAACATAATTAATTAACAAAAAAAGTGTTCATGAATTAACATGTCATATATCAACACCAATATGAAGATAAAATTAATGATCAATCCACAACAAATAATGACATACACTATAACTACTTTTTGGTTAGAAAGCAATGCACCTTCATTTGAGGGATTTCATTATAAAAACATGACATTATCAAACAACAATTCATCTCAAATAATTAAGAATTTGTTCATGATTTACATTTCCATTGAACAAGGAAACTAAAAAATCAACTTATTTAAAGAGTCATTTAAATAATTCTTAAATTAATATGTTGAGGATTGGGATCCTACCTCAAGCAGAAAAAACTAATGCTTGGGATTTGACGCTTTCTAACTCAAGTAGTTGTCCAATAGCAAGAACATACTTACATATACATATATACATTCACTTAACTCAAATACCGTCTTCCCTGCACCATTTAAAAATACACACATGGAGGAAATATATATATATATATATATATACATATAAACCTTGGAATATTTATCGTGAGTCTTCCAAAGGCACTGAAATGGACTACACTAACAACCGAAACCCATAAAACTCATATGGTTCTAAAATATGAGTTCCATACCCATCAAAAGGTTTGGGATCCTACCCCCAAATGACTACGATGGAGAAAAATGACCGAAAATATCTCTGTTTCAGTAGCGTTTTTTAGAACACAAATCATCATAACTCAGGGGGCCTTTGCATACCCTAAAATCAGAAGAAACATGAAAAATCCTTGTTATCATCATGACCTAGGTTCGGAAACCCCCATAAGAGACACTAGAAAATTCAAAAATTCACTAGAAACTATGATAGGATAGGGAATATGACCTTACCTTGATGTTCCAGAGTAAAAACCACAAGAGGTCCAGTTGAACAATGGTGAATGGAGGAGTCAGAGGAGGGGTGTCATGCATCCAAGGTGAACCCCCCTAGGGTTTCATCACATAGTAATGTGATATTGATGGTGGTGAGATTGTTTTAACATTTCTTATTTCATATTAATTTATTTTAATTCATTAAAAATAACTAACTGCTCAGTTTAACCTTTATAGTTTTCCAAACCATGCACAAACTGGGTTGTGTAATGTTTGAGGACACTGTCTACAAATCCCATCATGTGGGATACGAAAATGGATTTGAAAATCATTCGGGATAGTAAAATGTTTTAAAAAACTATGTGAAACCCATTTGATACTCCCCTTCTTTACAAACATATGGCTTCTTGGTTGCTACTATGGGCCACATCGTTTTAGACCAACTACACGCCCTCTACAGGTCATAAAAAACCTTCTTTTCCCAGTCTGGTGCTCTCAAAACACCTCAAGATACCCAAGAAAGTTCATGGGAATTTACATGTTCAAAAAAACATCTCTTCTAAAAATTTATACTCCCAGAATTATGTTATGATGTTATATTTTAAAAATATTTCATCGAGAAATTTCTAAAAAAAAAAATTTCATGTGAATTTCACCTTGTTTAAAAGCACGGGTTCTAAGAAACTAATATATCACATTTTGAAGATTTAATTTATTTATTAGGAATAAAATATATATGAATGAAATTGATCCATATTATCATACTTATAATGTGTATGTGAGAAAATAATCACATCACTTTGCGAGGCGGGATGCTATTATACACGTGAGTGACGTCAATGTATATCTATTGGAATAGAAGGTAAGAAGGTATATATGATATTATTATTCCAAATGTATAATTATATAAAAAATATAATATATAAATATATATATTAAATCGATAATTATATCAAATTATGATAGGTGTCGATGAAAATGAGTTACATCGGTTTATGAGGCGGTAGTCCTCACTACAAACGTTTGACAGATTCATTTCCCATTTCATGGAAGAGGAGATGGACATATGTCATGATTTTATCCTAAAAAAATCTCAGTATATATAATATATTTATATTATTGTATAATAATGGTTTTATACTATTTTAATGTGGTGGAGGAAGAAACAAAATAAAAAATGTTGTTTACAAATGTTACCTCCTTCGGACATCTTTTATAGGTTTTCACACAATTCCTTCCTATATTGGATTTTTTATAAATAAATTTTCTATAAGATGGTTTTTGGAAAATAAGAAATTTATTTTGGGTATGTATTTGGATACCATGTATATGGATGTGTGAAAAATGGTGGAGACGTGGTGGCCTTCTATAACTGGTGGAGAGGACACATTGGTAAATTTTCAAAAGAAAAAGTTATAATGATATTTTGAAAATAAAAAAAAGCCTTTAAAATAAACCATTACTAATTAATTTAATATAAATTGTTTAAATATTTCAATAATATTAGATTTTTATATGTATTATGTAATTTTTAACAACTAATAGCTTAGTTTAACACCCATATAAACCCATTTTTTCTATAACCACAATAAATAATCTATATTATTTTCACTATTCACCAAAAAAATAATAAGATGAACTAATAATATAAAATAATTTACTATGATTAAAAATATTTAATCCATTTTCCTAAATTCAATTCATATAATTGGATGAATTTTATTTCAAATTAAAACCACATACGTTTCGAAAAAACATTTTTTCTAATGAAATCCATTCAAAAGTTTGACATGTTTACAAATCATAATTCAATTTGATATTAATTGAAATGACCTACGTTAGTTAATTTATAATATAATGGAACTAATTTTAAATTTAAACCAAATTACAATATATATTGAATTTTTATATTTCTTAAATGAAACATCAATTTGCAGTAACAATCAGTTTTTTTACCATTCATCAAGAAAATTATATATTTAGAAAATTCTACAAATATTACCCAAATATAATTTGGACATATATATTTCAAAAATTATGTTTATTTATTCATTTAAATATCATTAATGTTGTAAAAAATTAATATTATATTATGTACATAATGCACATTTAAACCTCATATTATAAAAATATATGTTTTTAAGAAACATTTATTTTTCATTAAAATGGTTTTAATTTTATTTTTAATAAATAAATAAAAAATGAATTTATATTATACACATTTAAAACATATAATTTTAATATTTTAGTTTTATTTACTCATAAATTCAAACATAAAATATTGTTTATAATCATAATGTTTAAATAAAGAAATTTAAGAGAGTATCGTATTTCATTTAAGATTTTTATTTCATCAATCACTAGTTGTCAAAGAGAATGAATTTATTTACATATAAATATATATTAAATTCTTGGGGAGATAAATTTTATTCTATGATTATTTTTTTGTTATATAATCTATTAAACATGATTTTCTCCATCTAAAATCTTTGGTTGTCACATTATACCCCTTTAGATAAATTAATGCTTCAAATTTAATCATGACCTCAGTAATCTAGATTTTAACATTTGAAAATATCATTGTTGGAAATGCACAATATAGAAAACATGTTAAATAAACATCCCCTTGATAATTGATATTGTGATGTATGAAGCTCAACTATAATGAAACATCATTGGGGTTCCTTGTAGAAAAACATTGTTAGGAAATGAAAATATGAACATGGCATAAAAATATAAATGTTTATGAATAATGATAGAGATAATTGATCAAAATAAATTTATGATATATAAAACATAATTATGATAACTCTATAATTATATAATGAATTAAAATACTATTGGATTCATCAAAAATTGTTGTACAAGGATATCATTACTTTTTAAATATTTTTACTATTGTTGATGAATTATTATTTCATCTAGACAGAGAACATTTGATGATATAATTACATGATATATATGAATTTGTTAGGCGTAATTCCATACTTTATATGTGAATATGTAACTTTTAACTTATTTTCTTACTCGAGGAAATGAATATAGAAAAATAATTTATCCCCAGTCAAGTAAAACTAAATTTTAATGCATCATAAAAATATTAACAATTCATACGTCATATCACATGATATCTTCCAAGAACAGAATGGTTACCTTGAGATATCCAAAAATAAATTAATTACTAAAACATCAAAAATAAATCTAATGTTAAACTTATCCATTTAATAAATATTTATCCTTATCACTCATCCAAAATGTTTCTATCAAGTTAAATGTCCAAAAATTTAAAAATATGGTCACTAAATTAAAAACATAAACATAGCATTAGATTTCACGAACAACATAATGTAAGAATTAATTTCATGTGCCAAATAGGTTAATACATTGATCACCTTAAATCCCTAATGAAATCATGCAAGAAAATATAATATTTTTTCACCAAATTCCTAAATAAAATCTCATGTTATTGAATTTATTCCATTATTCTCATAAATTTATAAACTCCAAAAAGGATAACAAATATCATAAGATATCTCTCCAATTTCATGTTCACAAATACTATATGATAAATATTTCTTAATCTTTATTATATTTACATTTGGAATATATTTATAGTTATCCTCCCTCAATCATGTGTTTTCTAAAAAGATCAACTTTACAGAATATCAATTTTATTGGTCGTCAATATTATTCCTCATATGTTTTCAAATACAAATAAAAAATCTACTGAAATACCATATTTACAAATTTTATGATTCTTATGATGAGTATATCATTAATTAAACAAATTCTACAATATAATTACTTAATCCCAAAACACAATAACTTAAAAATTTTACATTGTATTTTGTAATAGAATAATTTGTACATTGATCCTTTTAAATATTCTAAAGTATATTCCCTTGAATATTGGGACATTAGTTTTAATAGTTTCCCATGTCCTTATAGATAAATCTATGTATATTTAAAACATGATTCATTACCTTTTAATTATGATAATAGTTTCCTTCCTCTCTACACATAGAAAAAACTCACATTCCCTTCAAGAAATCACTAGAGAGATTCCTTCAAAAATTTCCATATGGTGGGAATTAATTCATTCCCTTCGTGTATTTATCAATAATTTTATATAATGTCATTTTATTAAAATTATTTCAATCAAACCCATATGGTTTGGATAATTTCTTTCTATTTCATGATACAAAATGACACTTTTTTTATATAATAAGAACTATTTAAAGAATAGTGCCTTTATAAGAGGTTTTTTATGACCATAAATGAAACAAATAATCTTTTTTATTTATATAATTTATATATTATATATAATTACACTCAATAATTGTGCTTTTTGATTCATACTTACCATTTTTTTCATCTTCAATGTTTCATAGACTCATGAATATTTAGTCCACATATGATCATTTTTTGCAATGAATTTTATTCCAAGAAGAGTACTGTAAAATAATTCCATTCAATGATTGTTATTTCTTGTTTATACTTAGTGTTCTCAATAAATTACCACCACCCAACTTCATCTACTGATACATGATAAAATATAGTGAAATCATTCTCCATTTTGTTTCTACCTAGAATATTAATATATTATCTAAGGATAATTTCTTTTTCTCAGATACAAATAGATTATTACTAAAATTATATAATAGTGGTTTTGGTACATAATTATATGTAACATTATTACACTGCATGGTGGATTATCCATATAATATATATGCGAATGGTTATTTCCCATAACAAAGGTTTGCTTCTCTAATATGGTTACAATTTGTTTAGTTCCAAATGTAGCTCATTCTATACATTTATTGAATTTCCATTTTAATAAATATTTAAATTGGGTATGTGAATTGAAACAGTTACCATTAATTCCTCTATGAAGCATATATAAACAACATAATAAACTATATTAGATAATAAAATTTTACACCATAATTTATAATCCCAATAATAGTGAAAAATGTAAAATAAATTTAAAATTTTATTCATGGATAAACCTGTATACATAATCATAGTTTATTATATCATATTATCAAAACATAAAATTATTTTCAAATCCACTATAATAGGTTTTAAATAAAATGTAAATTAATCTGAGCATATACTATATGGTTTCAGTCCAAACACATAGTAAGGCCTATTATCGTGTACCAAGTAACGCTCGAGTCATGTCTGACATGGCTTTTTTAGATTTACTACTCATAGGTATATCTGTGAAAGAACCATGTTCACCTATAATATTCATAGAGGGATGTGTTTCAATTAAAACCACAAAATATATACTTTACTAGAACATTACAAAATAACACTACACATACAATTATACATAAATATGTAATAGGTTTATATTCACTAATTTTTTATTTTATAAATATATTTTCCAATGATTCTTCTGAACATTATCAGATTCCATAAATAGGGACCATGATCTATGTAAACTATATATTGTAGTTTTATTAATTTATTTTTTCATGAAAAAAGTAATCTTATACCCAAATAAAAAATTATTTTATTTCTCTTTGAAAACAATATATATATTTGAATTTCATGTACATTTTAAAATATAAAATACGTGAATGTTTTTTATTTTTGATCACCTTGTATCCCTCAATAAGTTACCTAAATATCATCATAAAACATTTCCTTGTATCCTATTAAAGGAAACATGAGAATTGGGTGAGCTCTAATGCTTAAAAATGGTATTCATACAGTATATTCTATCATTAATACATAGTGAATACTCAATATGTCATGGTAAATAATAGAAATAATTATCATTTAATAAATATCATCAATATAATGAGTGATATGAAATGCATAAATAGTGATCTGTTAATTCCACGTATATAAAATGATGGGATAGAAACTCTTCCATGAATATAAAAAAATTAAATAATCTCATGGACTTAAATAAATAAAATTATAGTGAAGGAATTCATAATTGAATACTTTTAAAAAATATATCTTCAATTACTATTTCTATAACTGCTAAAATATCGTCGATCCATTTTTCCAAGACATATATATAAAGGGGTACGTCCAAATACAAATCCAGATATAGTTTGTGTAATTATAAATACAAATGCATCGAGGGGAAACAGTCGGTCCTTAAAAGCCTTTACTAAGTCTAATAAGTTCATCATAAGAAACGGGTAAAATATATTCAAAATTTAATCCATTTTGAAAACCTATATAAAAAAATTGTAATATGTTCCTCAATATGATAACATAATAATAAACAATTTAGAGTAATGTACTAAATTTTATCAAAATATTACTTCCCCATTCAAATAGATCACAAAGCATCCAAATAAATAATGAGGTTTTTTCTTTACAAAAAACCATATGTATAATATGTTACATAAGGCTGGTTTTAATCTATGAATATAATTACCATAAGATATAATTTATAACTTTCATTGGGAAAATAACATTTTCATTTTGAAAATAATTATTTAAATATAAAATTTTAAATAATATTTTGGAAAAAATATTTAAAAAATAATATATTTAACATGTAAACTAATAATAAAAGAAATTATCTTTCATTATGGAATAAAATAAAATTCATATCATACATAAAAAATTATTTCTTTCATATTTAGGAATGAAATGTTAGAATGTATAATTTTTTAAAACTGGAAAAAACCCCATTTTGAAAAAAAATATAGCAAATAATTCAGTGGTAATTTTTTTTTTGTATTATGATTTTATAAATTTTAATGATATTTTGGAAAATAATTTTATAATAAATTACTATGGATGAAAAATCATTTTCAACTGAAAAACATTAAATAATGTTGTATTTTATTAAAAACACAATCTCCGTCATTTTTATGAAATAATGAGTGAAACATTTTACTAGTACATGAGATAAAAATGAATTTACAAAAGAGAATAAAATATATATTTTTTAATATATAAATAAAAAATAATTCCGAAAAGTTAGACATAATCATTAACAATCTTGAGTAATGATTAGATTGTGAAATAATCTCATACCTCTTTACAAAAATTTGAATCATTAGCCCATAAATGGAATAATATCAGATGAAACATTAAATAAAATTCATATAATTTTATTAATGATTTAAAATATCAAAGGGTTAGAATATAAAAAAAATATAATGTTTTTGTGAAAATGGAATATGTCCCAAAGAATTAAAAGTAAGGTGGTAAACCCTTACGTCAGGTTTGAATTTCTTTATATGAGTCTAAAAATATGATATAATAAACATAGTTTTTTATAAATATTTTAGATATGAATATTAATATATTTTATACAATATATGGTTCAATTATAATCATTAATCATCATCTTATTACCAATCCTTTAGAAAAATCACTATTTTGGGAGATAATTGATTCATTTTCTTGAATGTTTTGGTTCAGTTATATTGGTCACATTAATTTGATCAAGGTTATAAAAATTAACTAATCTCAACCATTATATAAATATTATATAAATTAAACAAAATATTTATTCACAGTAATATATTAAATATTGAGAAAGATAATGGATTAAATTATTCATGCAGACGACGGGCTGCTTGTATGCAATAATCATGTTTCTGTTTTTCTCAAGAGATGGAAAAATTGGGAGGTAACTAATATATCACATTTTATAAAGATATTATGTTTTCATATATATAATAAATATTATCTAAATTTATCTATATTACCCTCCATATAATTGATAAGTGACAAATAAGTCACATCACTTCGACAGGCGGTAGTCTGTCGTACAAACGAGCGACAACATCATATTTCGAATAGAATAGAAAGAATGATATTATATTTAATATTATGGATAAAAAAATAATTATTTTCAAAAAACATATATATATATATATATATTAAATACATCAATATATCCAACTATGATATGTGTTGATAGGAAATGAGTTATATCTATTTGTGAGGTTGTAGTTCGTTATATACACAGTCAAAAGTATCGTATCCCATTTGATGGAAGAGTAGTCAAATATATGTCTTAAATTAACCTAATTAAATTATTATATATGGAATATTATGATTCTATTATAAAAACATGGATTAATACTATACTAAAGAGGTGTAAGAAGAAGAAAAAACCCTTTTTAAAAAACAAATCATCTTAATCGAACAACTTCTTTGGGTTTCCCTAAATGGTCATCCTAGGTTTTCTTCAAGATAAAAAAATCCTATAGTATATTTTGAGGGAAATAAATACTTTTTAGGTATATTTTAAATTAAATGGTATTTTATGTGTGAACAGTTTACGAGAATGGGTGGCCTCTTATAAGTGCGGAAGAGGAAACACTTGAAAATTTGGAAATAAAAAGTGATACCCTTGTTTTAATCCATCCATAATCCTATAAATGATTTTTTAAAGTTAAATTGAATATTAAATGTTGATATATTGACATAAAACCATAATTTCATATCATTAAGGTCATTTTAAACCATCTTTTCCTAGTTTAACCCCATAATAAACCTATATTCTGTTAATTATAATAATTATTTTTTACCTCTTTCGAAATTCATTATGAATAAAAATTAAGATAAAATAAAAATATAATATATATTATTTTGAATAAAAATATTGAATAAATTATACATAATTCAATTTATATTCGTGGGGGAATTCGGTATAAAATTAAACTCACAAAAGTTTCAAAAAAAGGTTTTTCCAAAATAAAATCACTCAAAATTTTATGATGTTTTTCTATCAGAGTTGAAAATGGAATTGACTAATATGATCTAGATTAGTTAAATTGAAATATAACTTTACAGATGTTACTTTAAAATAAATTTAATAAATAGTTTATCATTTTAAAAAATTTAGTTGAAAAAACATTTTTCAAAAAAACATAGTCTTTTAACTATTTGTTAAAAAATTAATATTTTCAGAAAATTATAAAAAAATCACCCAAATAATGTTTTGAATTCATATTTTAAAATATTTATTAATTTTTTCAAATATATTTTATAAATAAATAAAAATAATTTTTAAATTATATGCATAAACCAAAAGTAAATACACTTTTTTGAAAACTTCAATTTTTCAGAAAACATTTTTTTCATCCAAATGGTTCTTATTTTATGTATAATTACTATATAAACATTTCATTTAATTTATTATTGTAAAAACCATACACTTTTTATAATTTATTTATTCATATTCATGCATTCCAAATCAACTGCTGGGGTAAAATAATCATCATTAAATAATAATTTTTAATAGAGTATCACATTTAATTTCAACCTAGTGTTGCTAACATCACATGATATCGATGAGATAGAATTTATTTAGAAATACATATATTTTAATTTCATTTTTTTCATTATCTTTTAATAATTTGGTTTTGTAAAGACCTAGAATATGAATATAATTTTTTTTAAATATATAAGAATTTTAGGAGTCGGCGAAAATTGATGGAGCATGATTTCACGGCCCAGAGTACCTAGAATGAATTTTTGAACATTATTTCAGGTATGTTCAGTACACGTTAGAACGGGTTTTTCTAACATTTGAACTGGTGCTCAGAATTGAAATCTTATGGCACTGTTGTACTCAAAACGCTAGTATTCGCTTAAGGAGAACCTCACCTCAACCGTAGTAGGTCGAGGGTGGAAGTTAGTTATTCAATTTTTTGTGAGAGAATAAAATAAAATAAAATTGTATAACATTTTATTTTGAAACTCCTATTTGGATGATTCACATGTGGGGACCACCTGAACTAAACCATCTATGAGAGGTTATGGTGGATGGGACCACCTAAGACAAAATCCCCCTTGAACTCCCCTCATTATGGAGAAAAAACTATCAACTCCCTATTTTAATTTTACCAACTCTCCCCTTTAATTAATAAATCCAACACACCTCTAATTAATCAAGGTAACCTATTATTGTTCCAATTTAAAATTAAACATCTTATTCTATTATATTTTCTACCATTATATTTTTTTTTGGTTGGAAGAAAAATAATCATTGGAAAAGGAGGGAGGTTGGGAGAACTTGGAGGACGACATCCTCCAATGAAGAACGCCAATGAAGAACTGTTCTCCTTTGATGAACCTTTCCCCAAACTCGGTCGAAGGATCTCTATTGACGAATGAAGCAATGAACTTCGAAAATCCTTCGTCACTGACATCATCTTTTCCTCTCCTCACCGACGTTGTTGAAGGAGACTTGTTGTGAGATCAAAAAATGCAAAACTGTCTGAAAATCGGACAATATTCCATAGAATCATCGAGGTATTGTCGATGCTTGAATTTTTCCACTTCCCATTAGTGATAATTCATCATGAATTAAGAAAGAAATTATAGTGGCTTACTACCTCGCTAATGCAGAGAGTGAAGGCCAAACAAAAATGGCCCATCCTCTAGACAAATCTATGTTCTCTTGTGTGTTCTTCACAATGTCGAAAGCGACCGGTGCCAGTAGATGGAACTGGTGGAAATCTATAACCATGATGAAGGTGAATAATGAAGGTCAGTCTGTCAAGTCGGCCGCCGATGAAGGCAAGACGCTCCGCTGCCCCACGGCATGCACCACTTGTAGCCTGTGCCACCCCACGACACACTGCGCCCCCCCCCCCCCCGCGACCTCACACCGCCCCGCGTCCTCTGACACCCCGTGGCACCGGTGGCCTTTTATCCTTGTGGCACCTGTTACCTCGCCCACCACGGTACCCACGGGACCGCACCGCCCCTGCGGCGCCCGTGGCCTCAAGCCGCCCAGCGGCACCCGCGGCCTCACGCCGCCCCACGGCACCCGCGACCTCACACCGCCCCTCGGCACCCCCGTTGTCATGACACCCTGAGGATCCCACACTGCACCCACGGCCTGACACCTCCCCGCGGCACCCGCGACCTCACGCCACCCCGAGGCACCCACGACCTCTCGCCGCCTCGTTGCACCCACGGCCTCCGCCGCCCCGTAGCAAATGCGACCTCCCCGCCTCCACGGCGCTCGCTGCCTATTAGACTACCTAGCGGGCCGACCTAGACCTAGGAGGCCAAGCCAGACCTAGTAGGTCATTCTGAGTCAACCCGAACCGGGTCGGGCCGGTTCGGTCCGACTGGGTGGGATTGGACCCGATCCAACATCGACCCATTTACGCTCTTTTGGCCATGACTTTGGCATCGGACATCTGTTTGAAGAACCGTCTGCGGAACCACAAAACTTGGAGCAAGTCTGTCCATTTGGTATACCCTTACAAGAGTTTTGGAAAAATTTGGAGAGTGGTTAGGTTGGATCGAGCACGAATCCAACCGGGCACCCAGAACTAAAATGCTAATAACTCACTGACCGGACGTCTGATAGACGTGTCGTCTATTGCATTTAGAACCCTATGACGTGGAGGACCTTTGCGATACTTTTTTTGGAACATCGTGGAAATTGGGGTATCGACTAGTGGCTTGGGGAGTGGATCCTCCCGGAGATGAGCAAGCCTAGTGCGGGAACCCAGTAGTTGGCTATGACCTGAAGAATGAAGAGCGATCCTATGTGGGTCAGCACCAAGCGATCCCGTGTGGGTCAGCACAATGCGATCTTGTGTGGGTCAACACCTAGAGATCATGTGTGGGTAAGCATTGAATAATCTTGTGTGGGTCAGCACTAAGAAATCTTGTGTGGGTCCGCACCGAGTGTTCATATGTGCGTCAGCAGCGGAGCCTCTTAACAGAGTAGGATGATTTAGTAGTTACATCTAATCATCTCTACTACTATACATAAGAAATAACTGGTGTGAGATGAGTCTGTACCTATGTGGTCATTTCCTTCATGGTAATACCATGGCGGTATTCTTCTGTGTGGTGTACCTATGTGGTGCTTGTCTTCGTGGTTTTCATTCCTTTGTGGAATAGTGGAGGTTTGTGCTTTGAGTAGGACTATGTGGTTTCCTCATGATTGAGATGGGATTACTTGATAAACTAGTTATATGTATGGGTATATACCTAAGTAGGTTTGTCGGTTGATTCCCTGCTATGTGGTTTATACTTGGTGGATTTTGTGAGACCTTGAGGGTCTTGGGGTCCCTAATGAGTATCGTTATACTCACCCCTACATGGGATACGCCCGCACCCTATTGTGTTTGGTGTAGACGACAGACATCGCTAACTGAAGAAGAGAGTACCAGAACTGGAGGTAGATCGGAGGTGGTAGTTAGACGAGGCCAACCACAGAGACAGTCGTTCATGAGTTATACCTACATTCTGGTAGGAAACATGGTGGACGATCTGGGAGCTACTTTTCACCTATCAGATGTCTTGTACTTTCCATTTTTCCTTGTACTTTCCAGTTCGGAATGTATTATGGCACCTTTTTTACATATAGTACTCACTCTTTATACTATTTTGTTTACTTGAGTTCATATCTTGCAATGTTCATTGGTTGTGTGTGTTTCAGGTTATAAAGGTAATTCCATCCGTGTTTTAGGTAATACACCTTCGGTGCTAGTCACAAGCCCCTGGCCTATGAAAGGCGGGCATGGGGTAGTCACGGCATGGGCCTCGAGGGACTGGTTGTGACAAATTGGTATCAGAGGAGCCAGTTCTATCATAGAACATATGAATCTGATCTTTTAAATGGAAACAGTGTTAAGTGTAGTGACTGTGGTTATCAGTTTAAGGAATTCAGTGTTGGTTTGGAGTCCAACGTATCTATACACCATGACCATGACTTCTGATTTCTGACTCAGTGCATGAAAAGAATGATTACATGTGTGTTTCCAAGAGTTCTATTTTTGATCTTTTGAGTTAGCTCACCTGGTATAACTTATTGATCGTGGTGCACCTGTTTCTTTTCAGGATGCCTCCACGAAGATAGCCAGCTAGGGATCTGAGATTAGTATGCATTGATAGCCCATTGAGGGAAGATGCCTCGGTGTAGGGCCCTCTTCCAGTAGAGGCACTAGCGGTACCATTACCCTTTGTGAAACCAATTCCCCCAACCCTAGCCCTAGAGGGTGCATACCGCTTGAGGACGTTGTATGAGTTCCAACGCCATAGGCCACCCAGGTTTTGGGGACTGATGGACCCAAAGGCGGCTGAAGATTGGATGGAGGTCGTGGTTAGAGTTTTTTGGCTGGTAGGGACACCAGTTGATCTCACGGTGATCCTTTCCACCAGACTCTTACAGGAAGCATCAGGAAGAAGGTGGAGCTAGATGATTCATGATCATTACGCAGTGACTCCACTTTGGGTAGACTTCGAGAGAGTGTTTTGTGAAGAGTTTGACCCAACGACTCTTCTTTCAGTGCGCATCCAGGAGATACTTCATCTGCAATAGGGTAGCTGGACTGTGGCTCAGTACTCAACGAGGTTCATTGACCTCTCATGCTACTCTATAGCTATGGTGCATAACCCATTAATCAGGGCCCGAACCTTCGAGCAGGGACTCAGGCGGGATATCAGGGCTTCGATGATCTCACTCATCATCCCGACGTAGGTGGGGATGTTAGAGAGATCATTTATAATGGAGAGTTTTCATACTGAGCAGTCACCAGTAGGGAGACCCACTACAAGTCATCACATTTTAGAGTCTTCTGCAGCTGGTAACAGATAGATGAAATAGTGGGCCAAGAGGACCAGACCTACAGGTGGACAACCGCATGATTCAGATTCGGTTGTTTGGCGCACTTGAGGTAGATGTAGTCATGTTAGGAGCGGGGAGTGTTATATATACGGCAGGCAGGGTCACATGGCTCTTGACTATCTAACCAACTGTACGGATGATTAGAAGACGGTCGAAAGACCACCTAGGTAAGGGAAGAGGTTCAACCAAGGAGGTCCACAGGGATTTGGAGAATGTGGTATAGGATCTAGCCATGCATCTAGAAGTGGATGAATATTTGAGATGTTATCGCGACTACCACCAAGCGGTCTACCCCTAACATAGGGAGCAGATGGACATGGGCGAACTCAGCTCCAGGTAGCTAAGGCCTACGACCACAGTGCTGAGGAGATGGTACATGGTATGATCTGTGTCTACTCTAACATAGCTGCAGTACTTATATATATAGTTGACAGTCATACTTTTATTGCCACTTCCCTCATTCAGAGCTCCGAGATTCCAATAGAGTCGTTGGCTTGATCCTTATGGAGAGAGACTCTTATGGGAGAAGATTCAATGATTACACACTGGTGATGAAAGTGTTAGCATACACTAGGAGGAAAGAGATTCGGGTGAGATCTCCATGTAGCAGCATCGATGCCTTATAACATCATCATGGGTATAGACTGGTTATCTACAGTTCATGCTCAGATTGATTGTATTAGGTGCAAAGTGCGCTGTATCCGAACGGATGGTACCAGGTTTACCTTCACCGGAATGAAGGGAGCCTCTGTAGCGTAAGATAGACTTACCAAGAGGAGAGTGTCATCGATCACTCATTATTTGGATGGCCTTACCCTCGGAGCAGTTTATGTGGATAGTCTGAGTTATCCTGTAGTGGTTGACCAGTACACGGATGTTTTCTCTAGTGATGTTCTGGGACAACCTCCTCGCAAAGAGGTGTAATTTTACATTTACATGTACCCTGGGATGGAACCGATATCTACACCAGCATATCATATGGATCCCGCAGAGCTTCGTGATCTGCGGGTACAGCTGAAGGACTTACAGGGGAAAGGGTTCATTCGGCCCAGTGTATCTCCTTGGGCAGCCCCGATTTTTTCACCAAGAAGGCGGATAGGCGCTTGAGACTTTGTGTCGACTATCAAAACCTGAACAAAGTGAACATGCAGGACAAGGAAACACATCCGAGGATTGACGACCTCTTCGATCAGGTGAAGTGAGCCCGATGTTTCTCGAAGATAGACCTCAGATCAAGCTATCACCGGCTCAGAGTACGAAATGAGGATGTGATGATGATGGATTTCAGATGTCGGTATGACAACTAAAAGTTTTTGGTTATTCCATTCAGCATAACCAAACCTCCAGTAGTGTTAATTGTACTAATGGACATGATCTTTCAGCCATTCCATGATCGGTTTGTATTTGTATTCATCGACAACATTCTGATCTACTAGGCTACTGAGGAGGAGCATGCCTATCATTTTCATGTAGTATGGACACACTCTGAGAGAACCATCTTTATGGTAATCTCTCGAAGTTCTAGTCTTGGATCCAAGAGGTTCAATTTCTGGGACATGACATATTGGAGGCTGGAGTTGCAATAGATCCAGCGAAGATTGAGGTGGTACTTTCTTGGGAGCCACCTAGAAGTGTGATAGAGGTGCGAAGTTTCTTGGGTTTGGTTGGATAATATCATAGGATTGTTCCATATTTCTCCAGAGTTGCAGCACAACTTTCTACATTGACGAAGAAGGGTAAACCCTTTATGCGGTCCAAGATATGCCAGTGGAGTATTTAGGAGCTGAGGCAGAGGTCGACTAGTGCCCTCATATTGAGGCTTCCAGAGGAGGTCATAGGGTACGTAGTCTACCGCGACACATCATGGACTGGACTTGGATGTGTCTTGATACAGGAATGAGCAGTGATCACATATGGTTCTCGACAGTAGAGACAACATGAATAGAACTACGCTACCCATAACCTGGAGTTAGAAGTAGTGGTCTTTGCTTTGAAGATGTGTTGACATTACTTGATGTGTGAGTGTTTTAAAGTCTACTCAGATCACAAGAGTCTTAGATATATATTCTCTCAGAATGGCCCAATCCTGGGACAATGTCGTCGCCTTGAGTTCCTCAAGGACTATGACTTCGAGATAGGATATACTCCTGGGAAGGGAAATATTGTAGCAGATGCACTCAACTAAAGATCTGGTATATGACTGCTGGGTGAGGCGATATAGCAGTTGACCACTTTGTAGATATCCTTCATGTAACGTGATGGTGCAATTTTACTTCAGTCCCTTACAGTCACTCCCCCACTTCATCAGTGAGTTAGGGAGACGCAACATGAGGACACTGACTATGATACTCGTCGTGCTCAGATATCCACAAGATCATAACCTGATGGATTTTCTAAATGTGGGGAGGACTTCATTCTCTTCATAGGACGTACCACGGTACTCGTGTCACTTCAGGAGGAAGTGTTGAGGGAGTTCCACACATCCCCTCTATCGGTAAATTGAGGAGTGGTGAAGATGTACCAGGATCTCCTATTATAGCACTAGTGGCTGGGAATGAAAAAATAAGTTGCATATATCGTATATAGGTGCCTCACTTGTCACCAAATGAAGGCAGAGCATTAGGTACCAATAAGAATGGTTCATCGTTTGGAGGTCCTAGAGTGGATGTGGGACGGGATATCCATATAATTCGTGATAGGACTTCCACGTATATCCAGGGGACATGACTCAATTTTCGTGATCATCGACCGTCTCACCATGTCAGCCAACTTCCTACTAATAAGAGAGGAGGGTTTAATAGAGTTTTTGGGATGCCTTTATGTGAAATAGTTTGTGTGATTAATGGAGTAACCTCAACAATTATCTTTCATCGTGATTCACATTTTACATCCTGGATATGGAAGGGGTTGTTGGAGGCTTTCGAGATGTAGCTTCTTTTTAGCACCACATTCCATCCTCAAATAGATGGTCAGACTGAGCAAGCCATTCAGATCCTCGAGGACATGCTACATGCTTGCGTCCTTGACTTTGTTCGCATCTAAGAGGATCACTTTCCTTTTGTGGAGTTTGAATACAACAATATCTATCACTGTACCATTGGGATGGCACCTTTTTAGGCGTTGTATGGGCGAACTTCCAGATAACCTTTATACTAGACTGACCCAGGGGAGTCAACACTAGTGGGACATGAGATGGTACATGCTACCACAGAGAAGGTGCAGATCATCCAAGAATGGATTAAGATTGCATAGATCAGGCAGAAGTCATATGTAGATTAGAGACAGAGACCTATGGAGTTAGAGGATGGTGGTCATATCATTCTACCGGTCTCGCCACGATGAGGATTGCGGATATTTGGAAGAGGCGGAAATTTATCTCCTAGGTACATCGTACAATTTCACGTCTTCAATACAGTTGGAAAGGTGGGTTACCACTTACCTCTTCCACCTCAGTTGCACCCGGTGCATGACATCTTCCCCATATCCAAGCTGAAGAGATATGTGCATGACCATTATCACATTATCGACAACGACGAGCTGGATATCGATGAAATAACAACTTTTACAGAGGTTCCAGTGGAGATTGAGGATTGACAGGATTGAGTCCTTCATGGGTGGTCGATACCTCTAGTGCGTGTACGTTGGAATCACAGGAACTTCTTGGAGAGCACATGGGATTGGGATGCTCAGATTCATGCTTAGTACCCCAACTTTTTTTTCTTAGTTTGGAGTTGTGTTTTACGGAGACATAAAGCCCTTAGGTGGGGAGAATGTAAAACCCGGAATTTCCATGTAATTTTTTTAAATATATGGGCATTTTACAAGTCTGAAAAAATTGCCCGTGTGGGATTTTGTTTCCCAAACTGCCCAAAATGAATTTCTGAACAATGTTTCGGGCACGTTCAGTAAATGTTCAAATAGGGTTTTCTAACTTTTGAATCGCTGCATGAAATTGAAATCTGAGGGAACTGTTGAACTCGTAGCATTGGTATTCACATTAGGTGGCCTTCACCTCGACCATATTAGGTCAAGGGTTGAAGTTGGTTTTTTCACTTTTTTATGACAGAATAAAATAAAATAAAATGGTGTACCACTTTATTTTATTTTTATTTTGAACCTTCCATGTGAATATTTCACAGTTGGAGACCACCTGAACTAAACCACCCATGAGAGGTTATGGCAGTGGGGACCACCCAAGACAAAAACCCCTAAGACTCCCCTAATTATGGAGAATAACCGCTCAAATCCCTAATTTAATTATGACAACTATCCCCTTTAATTAATAAGTCAACTCACCTCTAAATAATTAAGCTTACCAATTTTTGTGCCAATTTTAAATTAAACAACTTATTCTATTATATTGGATACATTTTCTTTTTGGTGGGTTGGAGGAAATTTAATCCTTGGTAAAGGTGGGAGCTTGGGAAAACTTGGAGGAACACATCCTCCAATGAAGAACGCCAACGAAGAACTCTTCTCCTTCGAGGATCTTTTCTCCAAACTCCATCGAAGGATCTCCAATGAAGAACAAACCTATGATCGAGGAAACTCCCTCGTCACTGAATTCATCTTTTCCTCTCCTCACCGATGTTGTTGAAGGAGACATGTTGTTGGATCGAAAATTTCCAAATCATCCCAATCGTGGATAATCTTCAACCGAATCATCGTGGTAGTGTGGATATTGGAATTTTTCCCCTCCCCGTTATTAAAAATTATTCCTGAATAAATGAAAAAATTATAGCTTCATGCTACCCGCCTAATGCGGAGAGTGTGGGTCAAACAAATATGGCATTTCCTCTCCAAAAATTTTGGTTCTCTTGTGTGTTCATCACAATTGTGACAGCGAACGGTGGCGACAGTTGGCACCAGTGGAACTCGAGAACTGTGACGAAGGTGATGAATGAAGGGCGGCCAGTCAAGCTGGCCACCGAAAAAGGCACAACACTCCGCCTCACTACGGCCTCCCCCTATTGTGGCCATCACCTCCCCGAGGCCCTCCGCACATCCCTACAGCCCCGCACTACCTTGCTGCAACCGCAACCTCACCGCACTCGCGAGACCTGTTGTCGCGCGCCGCCCCGTGGCCAACACGGCCTTGCGCCGACCCACGGCACCTGTGGCCTCATGCCGCCCCATGACACCTGTGGCCTCGTGCCTACCAATAGCCTCAAGCTTCCCACTACTGTCGTGGCCTCGCACCATCCCATGGCCTCCGCTACCCCGCGACACACACGTCCTTCGCACCTCTACGGCCCTCACGGCCTGCCGGACCACCCAGCACGGGCCGGGCCACACTGTGGGCTGTGCGGCATTGTGGGCCGGCCCAGACCCAGGTGGTTGTGCTGGGTCAACCCGAAGTGGCTCGACCCAGGCTGGGTCGGGCTGGGTCGGTCCAACCAGGTCAGACTGGACCTGGGCCCTCTTCGACCCATTTACACTCTTTTGGTCATAACATTGGCACCAGACATCTATTTGACGAACCTTATATGGAACCATAAACCTTGGAGAGAGAGAGATTCCCTTTGGTATACACCCACTAGGGATTTGGATAATATTTGGGAATGGTCGGGTTGGATCGAGCACGAATCCAACCAGGCCCCCGGGACTAAAAGACTAATAAATCACAGACATAGCGTCCAATTGGCGCACCATCTGTTGCGTTGAGACCCCTATGAAGTGGCGTTCCTTTGAGATACTTCTTAGTGGGAATTCGTGGTAGTTATATTATCGACCAGTGGCTTTGGGAGCAGATCCATCCAGAGATGATCAAGCCTAGTGTGGCAACCCAATAGGTGGTTGTGACATAAAGAATGAAGAATGATCCTGTGTGGGTCACCACTTAGAGATCCTGTGTCGGTAAGCACCGAGCGATCCTGTGTGGGTCAGCACCTAGCGATCGTGTTTGGGTCAGCACCGAGCAATCTTGTTTAGGTCAGCAGCATAGCCTCTTAAAAAAGTAGGATGATTCAGTAGTTACATTTAATCATCTCTACTACTGTACCGGAGAAATACCTGGTGTGAGATGAGTCCATACATGTGTGGTACATTCCTTTGTATTAATACCTTGGTGGTATTATTCTATGTGTCTTACATGTGTGGTACTTGGCTTCGTGGTTTTCCTTACTTTGTGGAATAGTGGAACATTGGGCTTTGAGATAGACTATGTGTTTTCCTCATGATTGAGATGGGTTTACATGATAACTTTGGTATATGTATGGGCATATAACTAAGTAGGGTAGTCAGTTGATTCAATGTTGTGTGGTTTATCCTAGGTGGATTTTGTGAGACCTTGAGGGTCTCAGGGTCCTTACAATGTATCATTATACTCACCCCTACACAGGTGGTCCCGCACCCTATTGTGTTTGGTGCAGATGACGGACATGGCTGACTAAGGAAGAGAGTACCAGGACTAGAGGTAGCTCGGAGGTGGACGTTATAAGAGACGAATCGCAGAGACGACTATTCCTAAACTGTACCAACCCTTCGGGTAGGATCCGTGGTGGACGATCTAGGAGCATCTTTTCACCTATAAGGTGTCTTGTACTTTCTAGTTTTCCTTGTACTTTCCATATTGGCTTGTATTCTGGCCCTTTTTAGTTAATGTACTTACACTATTTACTGTTTAGTTTACTTGAGTTCATATCTTGTGTGCTTGGTTTTGAGTGTTATAGGTTAAAAAGTCAATGCCTTCCCATTTTTAAGAAATACGCCTTCGGTGCAAGTCGCCAGCCCCTGTCCAATGGAAGGCAGGCTTGGGGTAGTCATGGCATGTGCCCCGAGAGATAGTTCGTGACATGTTTCATGTCATATATGCTATTGATCAAGATGTTCAATTTTTAAAATAATAGGGTCTTACAAGAGACCTATTAGGATGTATTGATAAAATCTATATTAATGTATATATTTTAGGTTCTCCATTTTATCTATATATGAGTTTCAGTATTTTGTATTAATATGGGTTAAATGTGTTTTAGTGAGAAACTACAAGATTTATGGAGTTTAATTTGGGATTGATTCAGTGGTTCTATTTTTGTTTACCAATCAATCATCTAACATTTCCACACATGTGTCTAATTTTAATTTCATTTTTTGTATCCAGTTGTGAATGCTTCTCTATAAATATTTATGGATTATGATTTATTCATATGCAAATTAGTTTAATCATTATTAATTATTATATCTTCATGTATTTTCTATTTATATTTTGTTATTCCTCTGTAATTTTTAATGGTTTACAGAACATAGAAGGGTCCATGATGAGTTTTGAAATATGATATTTTACTTTGTTATCCTAGATTTGAAAGAGAAAAAATTTCCCAAAATGTTTCATTTGATTCCCAAAATATATTTGGTATCCTATGTAGAATAGGAGTTCCCTTCTTGCTTGTGGAAGACCTGGTCAGGTTCCAGTTCAAGTGGGATCCCAGTCCAGTTTGTTAGAACTATTCAATTATAGATTAAAAATAAAAACTACCTTTTTCATGACCATTACTAAAATTGGATTTACCAAATAATTAAAAAATCATTATAGTATGATTATTTATGACAATGATAATGGATAAATATCAGTAACATGATTAATTAAATAACTAAAAATAGTCACAAAATATCTAAAAAATCAAGCGCTTGTACTTATAAAACAAAGAATAATGAAAAACATCCACTCCACTGTCAAAGTATAAATATTTTATCTACCTGGGAAACACAATTAAATTCATCATTAATTCGATGATCTACATGATATATTTATTTTTTGGAGTAGAAAAGTTTCTCAAATACTACATAAAAAAATTCACATTTCTATCATCATTCTAGTTAAATCCACAATTAATGTAATTAATGGATAATAAAATCTATCACTAATGTTTTATGAGCTCCATAGATAGTTGAAATGTAACCCATTGTGGCCACACCCATGAAGAATAATTTTTTTATTCAATATCATGATAACATTGATGCTTTCCATTCCCCAGAGGATATAGAAATTCTATAAATGAGAAATATATAATAGGTTGTTTCATGGAATCAATATAGCAATAATGAGATTGATAATCTAATAATGATATATTACAATCATGTAAAAAATTTATTATTTGTATTCTTTGTGGTGATTCTTACTGTACATGAGGGGAAACATAATCTTTATAAAAAAAATTTATAAATCAATGGAATTGTATGATTTTTTAATATTGCACTATTAAAAATTAAATGTATAGGAAATAGGCTTTTTTTAGATTGATTAAAAAGTGATGATGTACATCTTATTAATGGTTAATGAGATAATTCTTTTATTGTGAATAAATCATTTGAAAAAATATTTCAGAATTAGATTAACCAGATAGGTTTTATAATTATCTAAAAGAATGAAGGATCCATGACTCATGGAAATATAATAAATTAAATTTATACCATATTGAGATTAATTTAAATAATTTTGAAAAAAAATGAAAGAGAAAACATTTTAAAAATCCATTAGCTAAGTTATGATCATCACTGAAACGTTAATTGTTTCCCAAAAAATAATGTATTAAAAGAAATTTCATTACTAAACAATCAAAATGAAAAAAACTATAAGGGGTTATATAATGAAAATTTTCCAAAAAAAATTAAAACAAATTATGAAGAGAGGTAAAATACAATACGACATCTGTAGAAAAATAATTTTATTCTAGTGATTGAAAAATAAAATTATTATGTTGGATTTTATATTCTAGTAGTTATTTATTTTATTTAAATATCATGAATATTGGTGACACAATCAAATAGAAAAGTGAGGTGTAGTTTACAAAGATATTAAATGATGACTGAAAATAAATCTTGATGAAATATAAATTAAATGACATAATACAATAGAACTAAGCTCACATATATTGGAGTTTAGAACCTTCTTGAAGACATGGGATAAAACACCATGTTTCATATATAAAAATACCCAAGAAATATATATTTATGGACAAATGGAATGGAATAATGAATATATTTAAAATTTCATATTTAATAGAGAGTATAAATTAAATATATTTTTAAAATTCAGTTATAGAATTGGTTTTAATAATTCAATGTTGTTTTTATCTCTATTGTAATATATTAAACCACTTAATAAGTGGAATGGATGAATAACATCTCTAATGTTATTTAGTGTTTTTAATACCGTTTTCTTCATGAAAAAATTGAAGGGAACTCAATAAATGTTTTTCAATTATACTAATAAAAGAATATTTATAGGGTATTATAAAATGATAAAAATACTTTACGTGTTTTAACAATAGTACAATGAATATTATTGGAATATTATATAAATGTGATTAAGTAAGAAAATAAAAATCAACCAAGATGGTTAATAGAGATAAAATTCATGATATTGAAAGAGAATATGTAGTTGAGGTTATATAACATCAATCAAAAACACCTAAGGAAGACTATGAAATAAAATAAAATTATAGAGATGATGTGAGCCAAAAATAAAAAAAATTATATATGAAATTAATATTGATGATATAGAAGAGTAAAATATATTATTTTAGAGAACACCACTTATTAAAATAAAAATAATTAAAAAATGGAGATGGAAATTTGTAATAACATATAGATCCTAGAAATTTTAGTGATACAGTTAGAGGTGAGTCATGGTTTCTATATACGACTTATGAGTTAGATCACATAGAAATATTTTCAAAATGGTAGCTTGTAAATAGAGTGTAAATGTTATAAGGGATTAGAATGAACAAATTTAATGGAATAAAACATGTAGGTTTTTAATGAGACCATATTGACAAAATTTCAAATAATGAATAGGGTATTTAATAATATACATGATTAGGATATGAATATTATATTAAATAATTCAAGACATGTGTGAAAGTTATGTAACAAAATTTAATATTTTATTATGGATGATAGTTTTTAAAAGTATTGAATGTCAAATCAATAATGTTATTCAAAGAAACAGTTATAAAAAATGTACCAAATCTACCCAATTGATATAAATACTACATTATTTTGTTAATCACATAAAAATATTTTTATATTGATAAAAAATAATTGGATTAAAATTAATGATTGCAAAAAAAAAATTTAAATTAAATTAAACATTATTTGTATTCATGAAATATAACTTTGTATGGTTTCCTAGACATGAAACATACATGATGGTGTAAAACTCATAAGAGCTAGTGTTCACCCAATTTTTTAAGTGAATTTTGAAAATTAATAATAGTTAATGATGATGTTTTATGTTGATTATATTATATCATGTGTATTTTTGGTTGAATATTAAAATCCATTTTTAAATATTGTGAGATATATAATTATGATATCTATAATTGGAGAATGTACATATTTTCTTATATATTATATAAAACAATTAGATGAGTTTAATTTTATATCATGTATAAATAATGTTAATGAACATTATAATACCTTGATCATGTGGGGAAATGATCTAGTTTCATCTTCTATCATAGATAAAAGAATACATTAAAATAATAATGATAGAATGATGTTGAATCCATCCTATTATCAAAGTATAATTGAAGTCATTATCTATATGATATGAACCCAATAAGATATTCTTTCTATAATTTGGTTAAAAAAATTCATTTATAATAATATAATGAATTAATTATTTAATTATGTAAAATGGAAAATGAATCTTGTAAAAGTAACTAAATAATTATTTAGTATATTAACAATGTAATAATAAATAATTAATGATAAAATGAGATGAAATATCATGATATAAATTTTCTAGAGATAAAGTTCCCTTTTATTGGATATTTATATATTAAAATGAAATATCATGGATTTTTAATTGGGAATCAGGATTGTACAATAATAAATTTTGAATAATTTAACTGTATTTAGATTTATATTCATATAATAAACTAACATTTAGGAAGAGTTAGTTTGTGTATCTTTGTGAAAATAAGAAACATTATATAATAATTTTATCAAAAAATTACATTTATCATACAATTATTATTATAAAATAGTCACATACAAAACATGTTGACATTTGATACAAATTTTACATAATTATGGTCGAAAAAGAAATTATTAGTGATGAACATATTAGAAAGATTATAATTTAATTCCTATATTTAAAAAATAATAGGTAATGCTAGTATTTAAAAAACATAGTTTAATACATGAAATTTATCAATCTATATTATCTTTAAGAGGCCTATCTTATTAGTTAATATATAATATATTGATTTTACATTTTAAATTTCTTTTATTAATAGAAAATATTTATAGTCTCACAAGATACTACGTAGTTTTGATTAAATAATACATCATATGTGTATATTTACGAGTATTAATTTTTATAACAATAAATATTGAGATTCATTCATTAAATAAATGTAATATGCATGAAAAAATATTCAAAATAATTATTAATTTATTTATGATGCCAATCCTTAATTTCAGTGATCTTAGAGACAATGATAATGATTTATAAATAATTAAAAAATCCCTTAATTTCAGTTTATAAAACACTCATTTATTATTGTTTTTAATTGAAAGGAATATTTTTAGATATGTGATTATATGATAGAAATAGGGAGATAGAATATGGCAGACATTACTATGAAATAAAGATATAAATTAAAAAATTAGAAAAAACTGGAAATATATTTTTTGAGAAAACTAATAAAATCAAAAGTGGGGACTATTGATATCGTTGAGATTAATTCAAGGATTTAATTTTTTAAACTCCATTAATGTGGAAAAAAACAAAAAACAAAATGGTATATTGTTGGAAAGATTGAGAAGATTACATTAGTGTGTAAAATATTTAAATTTTTTAAGAGAAAATACATTAATCAAATTTTCAACATAATATAAAATTACTAAAAAAATTCAATCTATAAAATAGTTAAACATTAGTGTATTTAAAAAAATTATGTTTGGGTAATAGTAAAATCTATATAAAAAAGTTATGTTGGGGTTGATTTATTTTTAAATAAAACAATATCTGATGAATTAGGTTTAATAATGGTGAATCATGTTTTCTAAGGTTTTTAAGAGTTTTATGTAGAATTAATTTTATATATTTTATTTTTTTTACATTGGAACAATAAAATATATTTTTTTAAGTATGAACAATGTGTCATACATTTTATGGTATGTGGAAACAAATGAAACAATTGTTCAATTAGAATGAGGTTTTTATTTAATTTGATAAAATTATTTACTATGAAGTTATATGAGGTTAATCCATAGAATGAATTATATTAAAAAAATCGTCCAAAGGAAATAAATATTATTTTATATAAAACGTAGGATGGGGGGGTTTAAAATTATTATTCCTAATTTCTTTACTAATTTAATTTAAACGTGTTTTCGAATGTAGGAAAATATCATGACTAATATTATTAGGTGTTTAAAATTGATATTTTCCATATATTGAGGTTAAAAAATCATTGATATTCCTTGTAAGTTGAGATAAAATTAATTTTCCATTTGAAATAGAGGATTGGTTTCTATTTCATGATGATTAGAATTAAAATATAAATATTTTTTTAATATTTTATGGAATAAAATCAATTAATTCAAACAACCATATTATATAAAAATATAAGGTATCCCCTACACTTAGTTCTGCATTATTCTTAGAAATTTTAGTTATAAATAACAACATTAGTTTTCAATATTACACTTTAACATCGCCATTTTTATATCCCATGTACATTTTAGTCTATTTAACAAAACCATGCAAAAAAAATTGTTCACATCCCTTCTAATTTTTACCATAAAATTTCATTAATGAAAATTCACCTTTATTTTTTCTATAAGTGAAATGTTTCTTCTAATATTGAAGTATGAATAATTTATATATGTGGATATTTAAAAAAAAGTGATTCCCTACATAACCTCCCTCTTATAGTACCATTTTATCATTGAAACATTAATTAATCATACACATATCTTTATTATTCAAAAAAATTCTTCCACTACTGTAATTATTTTAGAATTTCTTATATCATGCATCCTCTACTCATAAATATTTACTAGTTACTCAATGAATGAAAAAAAAAATTTGTTAGTCCTTGTCAATATTTATTATATATGAAATGCAGAAAATATATTTCCACATTTTATATAAATGATATAAACTGGTAAATTTTAAATGATTTCGATTATATCTAATCAACAATCCACCAAGAATATTTTTTATATATTATAAATGATACTTTAAATTCAATTTAAATATATTGATTCCTTTCTCAGGAGACATCTTCTTGAATAATTATCCTTTGACAAAAAAGGCTGAATATTTATATATTATATATGCACAACCCATCTTCATATGAAAATAAATATAATAGGTTATTTTATTACCATTATATTCTTCATGATTTATGTTGGAAAAAATCCATCAAGGTATCATTGTAGTGTATTTTGTTTGATTGTGTTTGGTAAAAAACGAGGATGACAAGGTAAATTATCAAGATATAATATTATAAAAGGAAAGCAATAATAAGAAATATTCAATTACTAGTTAAGTATGATTTACAATTTTTATATAAAAGTATGTGTACAAAGTGGTGTCATTTCCCATTGCATTCCATGTTTTTTGGGGTCCAAAACTTGAATAATGGATCATGATTTGTGATTTTTTTATTTCAATGGATTCCTCATAGAAATATGAATAACATGTTGAATACAAAAAAAATTTCTATGTAGATAGTATTTTGTGTCCTAAGGATTTGGATATTTTTGAAATAATTATTCACAAAATTTAGCAGAGGTGTGAAGGAAAGTCGGTGAGTTACACGATTATGAAAAACATCAAAAATGGGAAATTTCTATGACGATTCATAATGATGGGGAGTTTCATGAACAAGAATCAATAGTCTCATGAAATTATAGTGCTAATATTGGATGTTTCATGAAGGGTACGAAGCATTTCCAAATTAGAGACCACCCCCACATTTAAGGGGAGTAATACATAACAAATATCTAATGCTGGGAATTCACAAAAGAATTTAGTGAATTATGTCCATTAATAAAGGATTTATAAGAATATAAATTTTCTTATGGAACGATTTTTTGGGGATGAAAATGTTTCATAAACTATTTTTTATTTCACAAAATATTATAATATTTCATGAATGTTTTTAGTTTCTCGAAAAGAAATTTTTTGTGAAATATGGAACAATTCTGGTAATAATTATGTAGTTTTTTTATATTTTAGAAGGGGTTTCATGAAGGTTTATTTTAACATTATAAGAAGTAATTTCCCATTATTAATTTTTTATAGTGTTTTTCATCAATTTTATTTTTGGGGAGCGTTATGATGAAAAAATTATGTGTAAACTATACTGATTAAATTAATCAAATGAAGAATATTTTGAAGGAATAGATAGAAAACTTTAGTTAAGTGAGTAGTGAGCTATCAATTTGGGAATGGCGGTGAACTAGGTGGGATAATGAATTTGTTCAAAAATTTATAACATCATTTTTCATCAGTGGATTTGGTACATAATAAAATTGAATTTGAATATAACTATTACATGGAACAATGTGGGTGAACAATTTAAAATTGTTTTTTCTCATTCATGCTTTCATTTATTCCCATACATTGTTATGGGAATGTGTTTTAATAATGTAGATGTTTATAATGAAAAATATAGGAAGGGGATGTTGTCTTAATATATCATTCCACGATCCACCCATATATCAGTGTATATAACAATGTATTTTAAATAATTGATATCAACTAGAAAGGTAAAAATTAGTGTTATCTCTCATTAGATTCAGTGGAGGTTGTTAATCAAAAAGTAATTTCAATCATTGGTGAAATGTGTATTGAATTGTGGAAGAATTATATGAAGAAGTACTTCAGATCATCAGTAATATATGTATTTATAGCTACAATGTATCAAATTTCTACAATTCTATATAGTGTAGTTATATCAAAATAAGACTTACTGGAATTGGATGTTGATTCAAAATGAATCAATTCCTTTGGAGGAGACTTATCTATCTCAATCTTAATTAATGTGATTTCATGTAAGCATATTCATGCCATGTGGGAAAATCTATTAAATATTTATTAAGGTTATTAAAATGTGAGATAATAAATATTATTGATTCTGTTGAATGAATATTAGGACTTGATAATTCACACCAATGAGTCGGTAGAAAAATGCATTGAATAAGTGAACACAATTGTGGATTAAATTCATGGTATAATAAAAATTCATGAAGATGTAAAGAACATCTAACACATCATGAGAATAAATCCACTTCCGTAAAATATTAATGTTTCTTGACTAGAATATAATGATCTAACAGAGATGAAATTATATTGTTTTCAATGGAATCTGGTCACATAGGATATGAGAAATGTGGATAATGAGTCTATGGGAAAGGTAATTCCAATGTGGGGGAATTCATGTCCATGATGAATCTCAGTATTTAATATTTCTAGGAAGAAGAAGAGACATATGTGGTTATGTAATTCCATGATTTAAATATTAAAAGATGGAAAGGACTATTGGAAGGTAAAATTATACTCGCACTCATTCATTATAGAAATTTTAGAAATCTTTTATCATGTTTTCCTGAAATGTTTCATTATGATAATGATGATAAATTCAAAATTCACATCAAGAAGTTTTATAATAATGTGAAAGGTAGGGAAAATTTAAAAGCAATCATCATCAAAAATAATTATAATCATTCTCATGTAAAAGATATTTTATGAGAATATAAGGATGAATAGATGGATAACTAAAACAATGATGGAAAAAATTATATGGTGTAAGTTTAATATAACTCTAAATCAATGGATGAAAGATAAAATAATGGAGAGGTTGATGGAAGGGTTTACATCTATGATGAATTTCAATCATATTTTGAGTATAAATATTTTTTTATTTTAACAATAAATAGGTCCTATAGAGTGGTTCATGATGTTAAATTCTATATGGAGCAGAAGGAAGAAGATAGTGATAAGCCAAGCGAAAAAAATGAAAATATGAAGTCATAAATTCAAGAGAAATCATAAATGGTGATTGAGTAAAAGCCCTATATTTTTAAAAAATAATGTGATCAATGTTTTTCATAACATAAAAAATATGAAATCAATCATATTGAAGATCCTTAAGAGGAGGTTCTTGATCTATGAATAAAACATGAAGATTGGGAGATACTCAAGAATCTTGGAATGGAATCATGAAATTTAATAACATAGGTCATATAAAATATGAAATTGGAGTGTAGGGGTGTAGAAAAATAAATAAATATTTATTTCAAAATGGTCAACATGTAATGAGGGATTGCTTAAAAACAAAAATATCTAATTATCGATGTCTGATTAAAGGCTCCCACCCATAGGATGAATATTGATTCAGGTAAAAAATTATAATTACAAGGTTCACAGAATTCAAGGAGAAAGAGGTCCTATTATAATGAATCACTATAATGCACTTGATAGTAGGTGTTATTACTGTGGAAGGATATGAAATTCCAAAAATTTATGTTCCATAGTCAAATGTTACAAAATTGAATAAGAGAATCAATGGTGCCTATATAGAGTTAAATATTTCACTAATGATTTTGATGGAAAATATGTCTAGTGTGGAGAATATGGACACATGTCTAGTTTTGTCTCACAAAACTATAGAGTAATTCAATTAGAACCAAGTATGTCATAATTAGTAGAGATAGTAATCATCGAATGAGATGAAACCACAAAATGGATTTTCATATATAAAATATAAATTTTTTCAATAGTAATATGAGGAAGACCAATAATACCATTCCAAAATAGGTATTAATTAAATGAAGTGGAAAAAATTAAAAAGATAAGAATGAATTGGTTGTAAATATTTCCCTAAAAATAGGATATTATACTGGTGTATAAAACCTTATTAGTGGATAGAAATCCTATATGATAAGAAATGAGGATATTGTTACGTGCATCAAATAGGAAAATGAATATGTTTTCAAATATGTAAATGATAAATTATTTATAATTATTGTCATTAGGAGGGGAAATGGAGGTAAATATTTGATAAGATTTGATGTATCTGCTTTGAAATGGTACAATCACAACTTGTTAAGTGCTATTTAATTGTATAACTAAACACATTCAATTAAAATTTCCAAGAATTATTGTATAATATTGATAAAAGAGGGTACTATTTATTTATATAATGTTCATGAACTGTAATATATGCCTTGTGAGTATATCATAACATATGTTATTACTATATATAGAGAATGAAAACTTGTTGTGGTATAAATATCTTGTCTATAAATTCCATCCATTCATAGAAAAAACCAGCCCAATATTATGTAGATTTATTTCTCCCTAAGATATCACATGATTATACTCAGACATTTGATTCTTTTCAATAGGTTAATATTTTAATAAAGATGTAAATGGAATAATAATATTCAACCAGAGTTCTTGATGTGATGCCTGAAAACGCTTGAGGAGTTATCACATAATAATTAATTGATTAGAAGATGTATTATATTATTTTTATTTATGACTTTTGTATGATGGAATGGATATTTCTCAATCCACATATCTCTAATATGTTTAGTTTCATAAAACAATATCATAGTGAATCTAAAATGATGGTTGGATATAGATTTTGATTCTTTTAACTTCTAATGGATCAAAATACACAAATAGAAATGTAGAGTATTATCTTTAGAAATAAGGGATAAAGAAAAATATTTTAGTAGTGATAACTCTTTGATAAAATAAATTTATTGAGAGGAGATATGATTTTATAAAAACTTTTCTAGAGAAATTCTTATTTTAAATGACATACTAGATAAATTATGGATGGAATCCCACATGAAATTTATCTTCAAACATAATAGTGATTGGTTGTGTCCAACATAATTAATTAATATGTACGAGATATGGAATGGAAAATGTAACATTAAAATACATTCAAATACCTGGAAGTGTTTTTTTCTCAAAAAAAACACATAAATTTTGAGCCATGTGTAGATGATGAGATACTCCATATCTACTCAAGAAAAATTAAAACATATAAATTATTTAACATGATGTTGGGAAATGTGGTTCAAAGAAATGAAGTCATCATAGTAGGGAATGATTAGAATCATCAAGAACATAATGAACAGTTCCCATATGAATGTGATGAGGTGGAAAGATACTTAGGGGGATTATAAGTGGAAAATGATGATTCACGGGAAGATAATAATGAATAATAAGAGTAATTCTAATTTATATCTACATAAAAGTTTATTATTTGAGATGAAATTGATTGTAAAAACACCATCAGTTATTGGCCTTCTCCAGTTCAAGCATGAGGAATAATGTATTTATAGAAAGAATGGTTTTTTCCCAATAAGATGAAAAATGTTCCAAATAAGTAGCTAGATATAAGAACTAACTTCATGGTACAAATGAAGATATTTAACAAATAAATATGAATAAAACATGGGCATTTTTTCTGGACCAGCAAATAAGAAATTCATTGGGACTAAATGGATCATCCAGAATAAATTAAACGAATATGGAATGGTTATTTAGAATAAAGAATCACTACTGGGAGAAGGATTATACGATATAATGTTAATTGATATTGATGATAAACTTTCAACTATTTCAAGACTCTAGACTATTAAACTATTCATGTCTATAGAATTGAAAATAAAATTCAAATCTTTCCAGATTAGAGTAATGGTTGCATTTCTGAAGGGGTCCTAGAAGAATAATTGTACTTAAAAAAACATGATGGGCATTATTTCAATTAATATTTGACCAAAGATTTCAATCATAATAAGGAGTTATATGGATTATATATGACACAAAGAGAATGATAGACATGAATTTATTTTTATTTGAAGAAGCTCAGTCTCCATTGTTTTGGAGTTGATTACAAAACATAATTTATCAATGGTAGTAACAGAAGGATGATGGTTCTTGGGTATGTCAATGTTATAATAATAATTTGATTAGATGAATCATAATGAATAATATTAATATTATTCAATAAATGTTAGTTCAAAATGGTAATTATAAGAAAACTATTTTTGTATTTGGTTTATAGGTGATGAAATGAAGAAATGGAATGTTAATTTTACAATAAAAAATTTTCTATTGTGGTTTTGAGAATATTTGTAATGGATAATTCAAATGAAAAAGAAACTATAGTTTCCACCTAGATGAATTATTAATTATACGATCAAGTAAAAGATGTTAATGTAATAGAATATAGGTATATAGTTGGAATTATATTTTACATAACATTAACATGACATGTTATTATATTTCCCCATTCATAGAATAAAGGTATCAAAAAAAACCTATATAATTCCATATACCTGATAAAAAAAATCATTATATAAATAGTACATTGGATTTAGGTCTTCTATACAATGACTAATATCATTAACTGTTATTAGGTTATATATATATATAAATTGTCTAATTCAATAGTTGATATAATATCAACATAATGTTGTGTATTATATCTTGTGGAATCATGTATTTAATTTCCAATAAGGAAATGATATTACAGTTGATTGATTACTTCAGAAGGTTAATAAAATTTATCCACACAAGGTTACACATAATTATTATGGAGGAACAACAAAGTTGAGTACATGGGATTTGAAGTGAAGTCTATGATTATAATCTATTGTGATAATTAAAGTTCTATATATCTCAAAAAAACCATCCCATCACTCACAGATGAAGAACATTAAAAGCATGTATCATATTATCAAAGAGAATGTGGAGCATGGGAATGTAAAAGAATATTATTCCCCTACAAAACAACAAGATTTATACATTATTAAATAGGACTTTCCCAAATATGAATTTTATCATCATTTAAATTCTCATAGATATTATACATCATACCACACATGAAAACGAGTGTAAGGGGATTCCCCTCTCACCAAGTTATGGTTTTTGTTTCACTCCTGTGTTCACATGTGTACTTCACGATGTTAAAGTTGTAAATGTTGGAACTTTTGGTTCATTAAAAGGTTGGGATAAAATATCATGATCACTATAGGTGGAGAAATAATGTATAGTGGGTTTCAAATCTAATAATTATAAAAAATTTTAAGGAAATTTTATATTTTATGAAATATGGGTTTTATTATAATATAAGTTGACTATTTTGGAAATAAAGTGATACATTGATGATATTTACAAACTAAACTTTTTTATTATCTGAATCATTGATTATGTGGCTATCGAGTTTGTGTTGAACAAGTATTTGATCTCAATCTCAAATATCAATATGGGAATTTTTGTAGAAGATAGAAAAATATATAAAGTTCCAATAAAGGGTTATGAGTTTTCAACAAACCCAAAGGGTGCTTTTTTTTATGGAATTCCATCAAGGTAATTTTGATGTGTTTTGGGCCAATTGTGTTTGTTTAAAATGTTAGGTCCTCTAGGATAGATACCCTAAGAGGGTAGTTGAATTGGGGTATGATATATTACAAAAAATTTTCCCTTGGATCTTGTTTCGTTATTAGAAAAAAGTTTCTTCTCTTACCTTCCCATTGCAGAGTATGAACAAATCATAAAGCATGCATAAGACACAACAATTTTACTTAGTTCACCCTCACTGGGCTATGTCCAAGGATCATAGACCAGCAATGCATGTATGTACAAAATCTACTAAAAGTGCACTAGTGATTACTTGTTAAATGTGGACTCACTGTCCCTCCTGGATTACAACCATTCACAACATGAGAAATCACTTCTCTCTCCCCTAAACAGAGGTTACTACATCTTTACATGATCCACTCATAGTTTAAAGCCTTGTAGTTACTTTCTTTATCTCTAATGAGTGGATCCTTCATTTTATGTAGATTCTCTGTTGACGTCCAAATTTCATCCACTGACGAATACCCGCTTTGACACTAAACACTAGGAAATACCGCTTCACCTCTTTTCCCAGATCTCTCTGCCTTCATGAAGCTTCTTTTTACTAAGCACACTCTGGCCTTTTTGAATCACCTTTTTCAAAGAACAAACAAGCCATCGCGAATCTCACATGTTTTGGTTGGATTTTTAGGGCCCTTGCGAAATCCATTCTTTCACGATGATAAGAACATTTAGTTCTCTTATAATCTTCATGAATGACATCACGTACCACCTTCCCAAAGATCCTTTGAGAAGTCGGAAACATAAAATTTTCATTGAGACTCTCTTCTCATCTTCTATTCTGTTCATTTGATGGTAGATGGACACATATATATAGGTCCATCTCAACATGAAGCTCCATCACCTCCAATGGGTTTTCTAGATCCATCTTCACGGTGAATCTTCATTTGCAAAGATCCATTTTAATTTTATGTTTTCAAATCCCATCGTAATTTCATAGCACTCCATCTTTGCAGCACCCTTTTTAATCATGAAGCCTTATGTCAATGACTGCAAAGAACATCATCACCGATCAAAATGCTCCATTTTCTCAGAATTGAAAAACACATCTCTTATGCGAAGACTTCTTCCAGAATTCTTTGTTCCTTCATGAAACACAACTCGCAAATCCTATCTTCATAAAATTCATTCATTTCTGTGTTTTTATGAGATATTCGTGGGTTTTTATATACTCTGGAAAACTACGCCACCTTATATATGTTCTTTTGTACCACCTATAGATCTTCTATTTAGTTTTCCTGGTTCATTGTCAATATGTATTGTTAATGAGATCTATGGAAATCGACAATTTACCATGAAAACCTTCTCTATCAACAAACAGAAAGAACCCAAACAATCTCCAATGTTTCCTTGAGGTATGTTTTCGCAACAATCTCCCCCATTGTCTTTGTTGAAAATATTTATGATTATGATTTTCATTACTTTTATACCTAACTGAATATATGTCCATCATTTACCATCGTTATCCTCTTGTTGTTTAGATTGCGACCAGAAATTCACTCACCACACACTCTAAGCCCACATGAGCAATGATATGTGTGATAAACAAGAGTAGTACGAAAAGTTCATCAGTGAATCACATAATTGCTGACACAAATTCTTGATACATACGTGATACATTTCCAACACCACCATTCTACTTTCATTATAAACATAAGTTGTCCTGATATTTACCCTTTGATCTATCACTTCAAGCATCGTCAGATTTAATACTCTCTACCTATCTCATTGATCTCCCCCTATCTAGCTTCTCCCCTTTTTAGTCTTTGTTCGACCACTTCAATCTTCATCAGATTTAAAACTCTCCCCTATCTAATCTCTTAATCGCACTACGATTCATTGTTTCATTTTCACTCCTACACCACTATGCTAAACATGTTTTGTATAGAAAATTAAAAAATTATAACAAATTTCACTTCATGTTTGATTAAATTATTTTGTGTTTATTACTGTTAAATATGAAAATAATTCTTCTTTTGATAATCTCATTGATGGTGGAGGTGATTTGGAGGGCCCGTGATGATGTCCAAGAATAATAACCCAAACTAAGCAGGATCCATGCATACCAATGGCGTCAACAACATATTTATACTATCCATGCATCCAAATGGGCTGAATTTTTTTTTCTGGTCCATATTTTAATGGGGTACATTTCATATTAAGGAACCAAATCCTCATTCGGCCTCTACGATTCCCATATGAACTGATCCTTCCAAAGAATCAATTCTGCAAAAATTCAAATGTGGTGTTCTGTATTTTATAAATATCTTTAGCAGTGTTTGTCCAAATGGTACCAAAAATTATGTGGAGATAGTTTAGATGTGGGGAAATATGTTTCTAGTTTTTTATAGAGTGAGATTCAACTGTCAAGTGGTCAAAAACCACGGGAATGTGGTATTACACAATTTGTGTGCCCAAAACCACCTTCCACATTGCCTATAAAATGGAATCTCGGGATCCTCGTTTTCAAGATAGAAATTGAAGTGATGATCTACCATTTTGGAGTCTTTTTGGATCCACTTCCTCATCTTTGATGTTTTGGAGGCCCCTATCCTCATAGGGGGATCAATAATGAAGAATGATTTCCACCTCTGCTTCCTCCCCCTCCCGATGTCGAGATAAATAGTTGGTGAACATGGAAAGGGAACCACACACTTTAATAGGGAGTTACTACACCTAAATTATACTAGTTTTGTTTAATTTTTGTGTGTATTATTTCACTTATGTTTAAAATTTATATTCTTCTTCTCAGAATGCATTTATTTGGTTTGATTAAGTGGAACATTTCTCATTTCAATACCAATTGTGTTGAGATTCAAGTGGGATTATTAAGTTATTCTGATTGGACAACACATGCATCCTCTTTCGCTACCTTATAGATGGGATTTAAGTATTATTTTGAATATGCCACTCTAATCTTGAGTTACGAACCTTGAAAACACTATTTCTATGTCATGGGGTGGTTCTTTTTGTATTATTTTGAGAGGAAAGAGGGGAACCATGATCTTGGTCATCCCTCAACCAAAGGATTACAACAAAACCTAATAATCAATTGAGAACAAGGAACTACTCAAGTGTGGTACTAACTTAGAAATGATCACATATTTATCTCATATTTTTTTAAATCCACTTTTTCTTTCAACTATACAACTCTTTATTTTATGTTACATTCTTAAAATTGGTAACAAAATCACC
The DNA here is from genome assembly GCA_963277665.1 of Viscum album. Classification (NCBI taxonomy): domain Eukaryota; kingdom Viridiplantae; phylum Streptophyta; class Magnoliopsida; order Santalales; family Viscaceae; genus Viscum; species Viscum album. The sequence goes on along the minus strand of OY728151.1, from coordinate 268,230,215 downwards.
CCTTCTTTTTTTATTAAAAATACAAACACAAAAGCAATCACCGCTTCTTAAGATACAACCTAGGGTCGTCCCTAGAATACAAATCAGCCTTAAAAACATAATCAATATGATGTGTCATGATATCATGGTCATAATTTGGCACTGTTTCCAAGGATCTCTTTGGTTTTTAGTTGGTGTTTTGATATGTTTTTTGAATATTTTGGGAATATTTATCTATATTATAATATACCTATACCTATCTTTTTGTATTATGATCTATTTGTTGTGTAGGTTTGGTTCATTACACATTCTAATATAGTAGATTTACCTCAATTCGAACCCAAACAGGAGTAGATATTACATTATAGACCCCGAGATGCACAGGAAAACCCTTTGAAGAAGGACACACAAGACAACAACACTCTTCTAGATCCTTCATCTTCTTATTTGGGAACCAATATCAGAACTGAAATAAACTTGTATAACATGGATGAAAAACTAGAACACGAAAAGAACTAACCTCACCTGATTTTGATAACCAGCGCACATATATTCCAATTCAAGGCGAGGAAGTAACCATTGAACTAAAATCTGGCTTAATTAATTTATTACCAAGATTCCATGGAATTCTTAGAGAATATCAACACAAGAATATTAATGAATATCATATTGTGTTTTCTACTTTAAAACATACTAATGTGGATGAAGAACAAGTAATGGTTATAGAATTTACTTTATAATTAGAAGACACTAAAAAATATTGGATTCACTTTGTTAATTCACAAATAAGTGGTTGGGCAGACATGAAACACCTTTTTCATGAAAAATATTTCCCAGCCTCTCGAACTGCAACTATAAAGAATGAAATATGTTGTAAAAGGAAATCATAAGGGAAAATATTACATGAATATTATGAACGCTTTAAAATTATATGATCATGTTTTCTATACCACCAAATAAGCGATCAACTTTTAATACAATTTTTTTATTAAGGTTTAATTCTAATTGACCGTAACATGATCGATGTTTCTACATGTGGTGCACTAGTAGATAAAACCCCAAATGCTGAAAGAACACTGATTGAGAACATGGATCAAGACACTCAACAATTCGGTACAAGTTCCAATGTACCTATTCGAGGTGTCCATGAGGTACAATGTACTGAATTTGAGAAGAAGGTGGAAATAAAGTTTGAAGAGGTATGTACCCTTTTACGAAAACTCGCTCTCTCCCAATGGAAATCTCAATCTCCTCCTTCCATCCATTGTAGAATATGCTTTCTAACACCCATTATTCTGGCCAATTCCCCCAATTGAGATATACATCCTAGAGTTGTGAGGAAATCTTCCCAGGACGCCCCTATAACCAACCCTTTAGGAAAGAACCATACTACCTATACATCCCTGGGTGGAATGAAAACCAAGATTATATGAAATGGGGTATTGAAACTAGCATCATCAACAATGGAACCAACAAGGGGAGAGTATTCATCTACCACCACCACCCAGAAATCCTCAACCACCACCAAGGCATTTCCAACCACCCCTCCCAAACTCGATCTCATCCTAGAAGATATGATAAAACAAATGGATGACAAAAATCTACAATTCCAAAAACCAACCGAAGCTGCCATTCAAGACCTAAAAACCCAATTAGGCCATCCAACTAACTCAGTGGGAGAAATTCAAAGTCATGGGACGAGTAAACAACCCTCCCAACCAGTAGTTAACACTAGGGATGAATTAAATGTTATTTCCATCACCCTTAATATTGTAAATAAACATAAAACCCAAATAAACCTTCCATTAGATTCATCCACACCTCAGGAAACCACCATCCAAACTAGAGAAAATGGTCCAAGAGAAGAAAATAATTATCCCGAGATAATCCATTCCAAAGGAAAGAGTTTTTATGTCGATGAGTATCCTATTACAACCATTCCTCTTCCATTTCTCCAAAGGGCCACCCATCAATGAAAACAAAAGGAAACTGAACATGATAAGGAAGTAATTGAAAAATTTAAAAAAGTGTATGTTAACATTCCTTTGATTGATGTTGTGAAGAAAATTCAAAGATACACCGTGTTTCAGAAAAAGATATATACACACTGAAGGCAACTTTGTGGATATGAAAAGGTGAGATTGGGGAGGAACATATCATCATTAATATATCCATCACTTCCCACTAAGTGCAATGATCATTGGAAATTCTCGATTCCATACACCATAGAAGAGTATTCATTTTCCAATGATATGCCTGATTTAGTTGCTTCTCTAAATGTAATGCCACACTCCATTTAATATTCATTACAGGTTGGGAAACTAAAGTCCACTACAATTATTATTCAACTTGACAACAAGAGTACTTCTCACCCTTCTTGTGTGTTATAGGTAGTTCTAGTGAGGGTGAAAATTTTATATTTTCCAGCTGATTTTTATGTGCATAAATAATAAGATTATAGGATGAATGAACATGCCCCAATTATATTTGGTAGAACCTTCCTGAAAATCACCAAAACCATAATTAATGTCTATAATGGTACATTATATATGGAATTTGGTGGTGAAATAATCCATTTCAACATCCTCTATTCCATGAATCACCCCTAAGATGAACATTCGTCTCTCCCTATTAATTCAATGAATGTACTCCCTACCCCTGAAAAAAACATTTCTTTCCCCCGATCCTCTTTCTGAGTTTTAATCATTGATTGAAATTCTAGGAAATGATTCATGCATAAATTTTTGTAGTGGTCTAGAGAATTGTAATGCATGTTTACTGATTGATGATTTCTTGAACACTGAGGATCACTTGACCATCAATGATACTGCAAATCTTGTAAAAGATCATTCCTCTATTGAGGATGATACCATTGAGAAGTTAGATGAGATAAGTGAGCTCTCCCTTTCACACACACTCCCATAATTCCAAAATCCAACTAAATTGAAACTGAAACAACTACCTGAAGATTAAAAATATTCATATCTTGAGAATGGAAACATGTTTCCTATCAACAGTTACTGTTCATTCCATCATAATAATAAATTTCCACTACTTGACCTTTTGATGGAGTATAAACAAGATTTGGGATATAATCTTGCTGACATTCATCATATTGTCCCAACAATTTGTTAACATCATATATTGTTAAATGATGAGGCTAAACCATTTTGGCGGGAAAAAAACTGATTGAATCCAAACCTCCTAGAAGTTGAGAAAAAAGGAGGTAAGAAAAAAATTCCCTTCTTGAATCATTTACCCCATCTCTAACATCCAATGGGTCAGTCCCATTCATGTAGTTCCTAAATAAAATGTCCTTACAGTAATCAAAATGGAAAATAATTAATTGGTTCCAACTCGTGTGCAGAAAAGTTGGCGTGTCAACATATACTATTTCTTACTAAAATGACACCCTAGGAAGGATCAATTCCCTTTTCCAATTAATAACCAAATAATATTGGGGCTAGAGGTTATGTCCCATTACTATTTTCGTGATGGGTATTATGGATATTTTCAAATCCATATTGCCTCTGAGGATCAAGAAAAAATGACCTTCACTTTCCACTTTGGCACATTTTCATATAGGAGGATGCCATTTGGTTTATGCAATGCTCCGGGTACTTTCAAATTATGTAGGGTGATATTTTTGCTGATTACCTGGAGATTTTCATGGAAGTTTTCATAGATGATTTCATTGTGTATGGATCATATATTAATGAATGTTTAAGTAGTATTTCTTTAGTCATATGTCACTGTATTGGAAATAAACTCGTATTAAATTATGAGAAATGCCACTTCATGGTGCAACAAGGTATTTTTTTGGGACATGTAATTTATGGGGATGGTATCCAAATAGATAAATCAAAAGTTTATGTCTTTTATTCCATACCATTACACAAAAATGTATTGGATGTGTAGACTTTCCTTGGTCATGATGGATTTTAACGTTGGTTCATTCATGAATTTAGTAAAATTGCTCCCCCTCTACCGATTAATCCAAAAATAAAAAGTATTTTTTTTGATAAATAATGCGAGGAAGCTATTAATAAGTTAAAATAATGTATCATGTTTTCCCTAGTAATCCAACCACCTCCGTGGAATTTACCATTTGATATCATGTGTTACACCTTAAACTAGGAAGTTGGGGTAGTTTTATGAAAAAGGGTCGACCGAGCTCCACATGTCATAGCCTAGGCTTGACGTACATTGGACGCATCCCAAGACAACTACACCAAAAATGAAAAATAATTCATTTCAATTAGGATTTACTTGAACAAATTTATGTCACACTTTTAGGGATTAAAGTCATTGTGTTCTAATACCAAGCACCCATATACTATCTCTTTATGAAACTAGAAGTCAAACCACATCTCATTAGCAGGATGACCCTCCTTCAAGAATTCAATTTCAATTATAAAGATAAAAATTAGAAGAGAATTTGGTGGCTAACCATATCAGTAGGATTACACCATACTCAAACATTGAATCATCCCACTATGTTCCTATAAATGATATGTTTCTCAATTATAACACCCCATGATTTAATAGAATGTTATTTTCTTTAAATTAATTCAAAAGCTTGCGGTACATGCAACACTGAGTTTGAGCGCACCACAACATACCAAACTAGACGTTCAGAAGTGGTTATGAATAGTATTTAGTTATTTTTGAATTTTATATACTCCATATAATTTTAGAATACATATTATTTCTTTCATAGACATAATATAAGAACAAATTTATTTTTTCAGATAAAAGAAGTATTTTTCAAAAAATGAAATTTTACTACCTTTTTATGGAAAAACTCTTTAAAAACCAATATTTTAAACTTTTAAATATTCAATTTAATGAAATTAAATAGTTATATATAATCGTGAAATTAAATTTTATTTTGGATAAATTTTTGTTACTTTTCTGATAACTTACATATTTTTGAGAAATACCTAAAAATAGTAAATTTTAATTGAAAACAACTTTTTTAATCGAAATATTGTATATTGCTATATTATGTATTTGAATGGATTAGAAGTATAATTAGATTATATTCTTATAATTTAATAAAATTTATGTCATTATAAGTAATTTCACATTTAATGTTTACATAAACGCATGTCAATCATTTGACAGTTTTTACTTTTTAAAAAACCACATTTTGGTTTTAACAATGGGAATTAATTTTAAATTTATTAATGCAACTTCTATATTTTGAATTTGGTAAAGTAGAATTCATTTTTGAGTTTGGAATATGAAAATTACCTTACGGAAAATTTTTGTTATTATTCTGAAAACATGCAATTTTTGATGAATAGTGAAAACCATTGCGTTATAGTTTAAAATCGACATTTTATTTAAATAATTATTTTTTTATTTAATCATATTTTAAGTAAAAATAGATATATAATAAATATATTAGTTCAATGTAATTTATCTGAGTCATTTTATAATAAAATTAGATGTATAAAGTTTGAGAGAACTTTTTACTGTCTTTTACCCACCTCCTAGAAGCATTTCCATATTTTCATAAAACATAATTTTACCACTTTTGTGAGTTGAATGTAAAAAATACTAGAGACACTGTAAATATTAGTAAGTAAAATGTGGATAAATATGATGAAAATAATTATGGTCAATAGTAACTTTTGAATTTTATTTACCGTTGTTAAAAGTAAATAAGATAATTAATAGTAATAATGATATCATAATTACCATAATACATGTCCTAATTCCATTGGATATGTATAATTTGACCAAAAAAACCTTAGTAATAAAATATGAACCTCTTTGGTCTACTTGGATGAGATTATGACATTTATTATTTATTTATTTAAAGAAAACCTAGAAGAGTTAAAAATCAATGTTTAATAACTAAACCATTTTTAATATAGGGTTATACACAAGATAAATCATACTATAAATAATCACTATAAATATAAACCGGTTTTCTACATAATTGTATTTTATTTATTATTTTTACACATTTAATAATTAAATTTATTTATTACACAATGATAATGTAGTAATTACCTTATGAATGAAAGATTAAAATAATTGATATTATAAATATACACATTTATTTAATTTGAGACTATTAATGAATTACTCTATTTTTATATGTTAAAATTCCCTGTTAGGGTTGAATAAATTAATATTTTCCAAATTAGTAATGCTGTTATGAATTTAACAAAAACCAAATACGAAATAAAGAAAAATTGACATAGAATAGTTTAAAAAAAATATATTATTAAATAATATTCTTTTCTTAAAAATATAAGGTTCTTCCAAATGGATTAAATAATATTTTATATGTCATTAATGAAACACTTTATTTTCTCCTCAAAGTTTATAGTATGTTTATTAACCATATGATATAAAATAAAAAGAGAAATGGTAAATGTAAAACTATTTAACTAAGAGTTAAATCTAAAAGATAAGGTTAATATAATGACCTAAACCTGTATAAAACCTATTGGTGTAGAATATTTAGACCAATAACCACCTTAACATTTATATAATTTATTTTTTAGCAATTATAAATAAAAAAATATATTTTATTATAAAATAGTATTTCAAGCTTTCCCTAAAGTGACCCTCACCCTCTTATAAAGGGCACTTCCCCTTCTATTAATTTCACACCTACAAAGAATTTTTGATTGGCCAAAACCTACCCAAATATCCAGTAAACATTCCTCCCTTCATCTTATTGGACTTAAATTGGTCCTAAAGCCACCATAAGGAGCCATTTTGATCAAATCAAATGGATGAATTCTTAGAAGAGGTAAATATTTCATCCCTTCTTTCAAGTTATTTTCTTCTTCCTATTCCTATTTCTTTATTGTTTCCATTATGAAATAATAATTCAAGTATCTTATATATACTATCATTTTATTATAAAAATGGTAAAACCATATTCAGCATTCAATCCATACAATAAATGACAAAGTCATCATACGTGCGTATGTACAGATTACTGTCTCCAAATCGTGGTGTAGTTTGTTATTCAAACACTTCATTATTTGGATGGGTATAATTATGAGTATATCTGATGTAAATGATAAATATAACTTGTTAATTATTCGGTATATATTATATACCATCCAATTACATATTATTTCACAATCAATATAATGATATCGTCGCTCGTACGTACATATGGGTTACGGTCTCCACGAACGCGATGAGATTCATTCCCCATCGTAATCATTGAAGAATAATTTTAATTTGATGATTAAAAATAATTTTTATGACCTAAATATAATTCTATATATGAATAAAATACATCATATACATAACAAACATGGCTTATGTAACTTAGTATATAATGGAAAAAAGCTCAGTGAACACCCAAAACAATGATACTACTAAAATATTATTAAAAAATATATATTTGAGGATCATATATGATAACATATCTATGTATATAATTATTTTATATTTTAATAACAATGATTTAACAATTATAAGAGAGTTTAATGTGCCCTCGACCAATGAAAATTACAAGGTAAAGGGTTTTCATCTCCCTTTTATTCCTGTGAGATTCATGCTATATTTGCGACTACTACATTTTATGTGGTGTATGTACTACCCATAATTGAATTTTTTGTGTAATATACTTTATTTAATTGGTATTTAAATAATCATTTTATGATCCTTATTTCATTGGGTTTATGTTTTTTAAGTTACCAAATCGGAAAAGTAATTTCAAATTTCAATTTTCACTCATTCGGTTTTACGCAAACTTCATTCATCACATTACCCCAAGATTAAGTGTGAAATCACTATTTATGTAATTATGTAGAAATTTACACTCCAATTTGTGTTGATATAATTTTGATACCCATAATCACTATATTGATAAATTCTCAACTCATCGATATAAACATGATAAGAGTAATTTAAACATAATTTTCATTCACTGAGTTAAAAATCCATGTCATTGGTGTTGTTTTTTCAAAAATATGTGTAAATGTACTTCGATTTATTTACAACGAATATCCAATCACATTGAGTGTATTTATATTTTTCACACATAATTATGTCATTGATTTATCCTTAACCTAAGGTTATGGTGTTTATAACAGAATTTAACTCATCTTACATTCCATTGAGACTTATTTGTTGTTATGAACCAATCCAATTTCCATTGGTGTATATACTGTACTTTAAAATAGTATATCATGAATCCCTTTATTCACATGATATTATAATGTTTTGATTACCTCAATTATTTTTATTCAAGTGCCTCTCATTTGGATAAGAACTCTAACTAAAATACCATTTTAAATGTATTAAAAAATTATTCTTCTAAATCATTCTCATCAATGTCCATGTTTTAAGAATGGGTTTAATGTTTTATTTATATAGACATTAATGTTTTAAAAATAAAATTCCATTTAAATTTTTCAAATTGGTATGAAAAAATTTGATTCAAAAATCGATTTTAAACAGTTTCTTGGTAAATAGTGAGACTTTTAAATGTTTTAAAGAAAAAGGGGTATATTTCTCTCAAAGAGTTTTGATGATTAATTTTATCTATGTAAATATTCTTAATTATTCTTGATTGAGGATGATTTATTATAATAAAATCTTCCATATTGTATTGAATGAGTTATTCTTGACTGTGGATGTTTTATTTTTATACCATTCATGGTTTATGGATAAATTTTTGACATTTCGTGTGCTATTTTAAAACGAATGTTTATGTTATGTTTAAAAGTTTTCATATAATGAATGCATTGGACTTATTAAGTGATGGGTGGAGCCTGCTATAGCTCCTTGATGAATCGGTAGGTCTCATGAAACAAAATAGTGTTTTGACAAAAGGCCTTGACAAAATATTTTTTATAGTCTTGGCACAAGGACATGACATTGTGGTTATGAAGTCTGGCATTATGCATTCAATCATATTGAATGTGGCTATTGATATAGATTTTGATTATTCGACTTGTAGAATATCCATGTGAATAAGTAAATGGAATTATTTTATTTTATCTTTGCCATATTATGATGAAGTTCATGTTTAAAAGGCTTTTGTTTTAGCCTTGTGCATTTCCTAAAATGTTTATTCTCATTTAAGAATGTTTCCGCCAAATTTTTATACTTATTGAACATCTGTGCTCACCCCTTTATATGTTTCATTTTTTCCAGGATGCGAAATAGTATATTATGACTGAACTGTAGGGATAGTCTAAGGTATATGAGTGTGGCCTATGAATACTATGTTGTTGTATTTTTTAATTTTATGATGTAATGTTAAACATCTTAATGTATCTAGTACTTCGAAATCTATAAACTAATCATCATTTCGAGAATTGATCTTTTGTGATCATGCCAATGTTAGGTAATAATGCCCCAACTCTGGGTAACTAGGGTCGAGGAATTATAGTTGGTATTAGAGAAAGTGTAATACAGACCATGTAAGCCAGATTTAGAAAAAATCAGATTAGAGAACATTACCATAATATAGACTTTAAGGATTAAAATAGAACATCCTAGAATTTTGGTACTGTAGAGATTTTGTGATTTTTCTAAGAAATACATTCCTGTCTAGATACGAGTAGGTAGAGGTGGCTCTGACACAGATGTACCTAAGGGTAATACCCAAAAACACCGCTTTAAGCTAGACTTGAACGAGAACTGGTGCACGACAACGAGCCTTGCTGCACTCTTCGTTATGACACTCGTAGGGTATATTCTTAGGATTATTTACATTTTAATTACAAACTGATTTAAAGGGTTTTAATATATGATGAGGATAAATAACCTCGGTTTATCCTATGGTATTTTATATTGAAAATAAGGTGATATGATATTCCCTAAATTATTTTATGACTCACACTATGCTTTCTTGTGTCAGTCAATGGCTGGAATCAACGGAAGTCATAGTAACATTGAACATGATGTACAAGGTGGGAGCAGTGGTGGAAATGAGAAACGAAAAGGAATGTTGATAGGTGTAAACGATATATTTTTTATGCTGAATCAGTTTTCAAAAAATATGATCAACAACATATATATTAACCAACTCTGATACTCAATAAAGAAGTGAAAGGCTGTGAATGATAAGAGCTACAACAGTTGAGTCCATTGATAAAAGGAAGTTCAACTCCCATCATGCAGGGATTGTGGATAGATACACCTAGGTAAATGTCTAAATGGAACAAAGAAGTGCTTTATGTGTGGGAAAGAAGGACATAAATTAAAGGATTTCTTAGAAAAAATGAAGAGTACTATGAAAGAAAATAAAAATGATCCCAAGAATCCATTTACAGTAATTTTCCATAAATTTAGGGGACCTATGTATTATCCGAGAGAATTGCATATTCTATAGGATAACATCATGGGAATGGAAGAACCTATGTGGAAATAAATGGATGGTTAAATGTTTAAAATTATTAGTGCTCTTTGTTGATGTGATTAGCTTGGAAGTACTTTCTCTTGTTTGTGTAACCCTGATGTTTGTTATTTGAAAATTATATTTTAGGAATAATTTTATTTTCTATTATTGATATAGTTATAAATATCCATTTGGGTTTATATTATGCTTGAATTTGAGGAAATTAAAAGTTATTAAATTTTGGGATGAAAAAGCTAGAAATGAGATAACATTTGGGGTGAAATTATGTTAATGATATTTTGAGGAATTTATCTAATTTTGGGAACATTATAAAATATAGTTTTTGAATAAGGACAACACACCGACCATATGACAACCCATCACGTCAGACAAATCTATAGGAATCGAACCCACAAACATAGTGCAATTGGGATTTATCGCCTACCATTGGACTACGTGAAGTCCCTCGTTAGTGTGAATAATTATTTTTAGTTAAAGGATTTTATTGATCAATAATAACTTTATTTGGGATCTTATGTCTTATCAAATAGATATCCTTATTCTAGGAAAATGATTTGGTGATTAAGAAATAAATGTTATTTTGGAAGACGTTCGCTCTGTTGGGAATACTACATGCCTAAGGAAAATAGAATACTATTGGATTTCATTTGAGGAGTAATGGTGGATTTTTATCTATGTTTTTATTGTGGTTTTATAGTGATTTGGGTTATTTATGGAAATTATTAACCTATCTTATGGAATATGTGATTAGGTTAATTTCTATTAAGTATATGACTTTAAGAGTAGTCGATGTTATTTGGAGATAAAATTTAGCATGGAAGACTGTGTAATCATACTCTTTTATGTATTGGGTTTCAATATAAGTTTGGATTATATTGAAGGATTTTAAGGATAATTGTTGATTGAATGGTATTTATTATACTTTGGGTATTATTGGTTTAATTTTAGAAATTACGATTATTGTTTCTTTCTCTAAAGGGTTATCCTTTTTGGGGATCATCTGATCTTGTACTAACCATTTAAGCATTGGCTAATATCTAAAGAGAAGGTAAATATATATATACAGTTTATTCATTTTGGATTATGTGATTCTATAGAAGCTGATTTTAGCACTTCAGGTGTGACCAAGTCATCTTGAATACTCATCATTGGAAAAAATAAAAATGAGTCAGTGGTAGAAATTTATTAAAGCTGAAACTCTACAATAAAAAGTAAGTATATCTCTTTTTTTCATTGTCAATCTAGTAAATAAATTCCTCATCTTTATTAAATGGAACTTATAACAAAAAACGTTATCTGGTTAATTTTCATACTAATAAACTAAGGACCATTTATTCTATCACAAGTATGTAGTTTCATGTTTTTAACATTCTTTTGATCATGTTTTCTATCACTCCCCACCTGAACATGGCATTTATTTCATTGTCCATATCCATGTTTTCTTACATGGAATCCTATTATGGGTTATCTCGGGTGAACTTTGTACTTTTCTTTCTTTCTTTTAAATAGATAGTTTTATTGACTTGTTTTCTGATGTGGGAATTTAAATGAAGTTTCGAAGCCCAATTTTAAAATTGCGACGACGCAATTTCCAAAATGTGGGAAGAATGTAACACCTTGGGATTTCATAGTATGTTATTTTCTTTAAAGTAATTCAATATCATGTGTTACAAGCAACACTGAGTTCGAGTGCATCACAACTTAGCAAACTAGCCGTTTAAAAGTTTTAATAAATAGTATTAGCTGAATTATAAATTTTATATATTCCATATAATTTTAGAATTCATATTATGTGTTTCTTAGACATAATATAAGAAAAAATGTATTTTTTCAGATAAAAGAATTATTTTTAAAAAAATACAATTTTACCACCTTTTAATGGAAAATCATTTTTAAAACCAATATTTGACAATGTTATATATTCAATTTAATGAAATTAATATTTTCATTAGAATCGGGATAGAAAAATTTATTTTGGATAAATTTTTGTTACATTTTTGATAACTTTCATATTTTGATAAATACATAAAAATACTAAATTTTAATTGAAAAAAACTTTTTTAATCGAAGTAATTTGTAGTGTTGAATTTGAACATAAATGGTTTAGAAGTATAATTAGATTATTTTTTTATCATTTAATATAATTTAGGTGATTTTATATAATTTCATATTTAATCTCTACATAAACACATGTCAATCTTTTGATAGTTTTTACATTTTAAAAACCCACTTTCTGGTTTTAACAATGGGAATTAATTTTAAATTAACTAATGAAACTTATCTGTTTTTAATTTGGTAAAACAAAATTCATGTTTTATTTTATAATATCAAAATTATCATAGGGTAATGTTTTGTATTTTTTCTGAAAACATTCAATTTTTTATGAATTGTGAAAAACATTGCGTTATAGTTGTAAACTGGCTTTTTATTGAAATAATTAATTTTTTTATTTAAACTTATATTAAGTCAAAATAGATATATAATACCTATATATGTTCAATATAATTCATTGGATTCATTTTATAATAAAATTAGATGTATAATGTTTTATTGAGATTTTTACCGTCTTTTACCTACATCCTAGGAGAATTTTCAAATTTGCATAAAATATAATTTTAGCATTGCTATGAGTTGAATATAAAAAATCTGAGACACAAAGTTAATATCAGTATATAAAATTTGGTTTAATAACAAGAAAATAATTTTTGGTGAATAGTAACGTTTGACTTTTATTTTCCACGGTTAAAAGTAAATAAGGTAATGAAGGGATAATTTGAAATTATAATTACCATAACACATGTCCTAATTATTTTGAATAAGTATAATTCGACCAAAAAAACCATAGGAATTAAATATTAGCCTCTATAGTCCACATGGATAATATTGGGACATTTATTATTTTTTTATTTAAAGAAGAGTAAAAAGAGTTAAAATCAAAGTTTAAGAACTAATCCATTTTAAATATAGTTTTATAGATAAGATAAATTCAACTATAAATATTTATTATAAATCTAAAAATATTTCCTACATAATAGTATTTTATTTCTAATTTTCGGACAATAACTAATTAAATTTATTTACGAAACAATGATGATGCAGTAATTACCTTATTAATGAAAGATTAAAATAATTGATGTTATAAATATCAACATAAATCTAATTTGGTACTTTAAATGAATTACAGTAATGTTTTATTTTAATATGGAATGTTAGGTTTGATCAAATGAATTTATTTGGAAGTAATAATGCTGTTATGAATTTATCAAAAAAACCAAATAGTGTCAAAAATGACATTAAAGAATTTTTAAAACAAATATTATATTATTAATTGATATTCTATTCCTAACAATCTAAGGATCGTTAAAATGGTTGTATTAATATTATATATGTCATTAATGAACCACTTTAGGTTCTCTTGGATGTTTATAGTATGTTTATTTACCATATAATATAAAATATAAAGAGACATGGTAAACGTCAAACTATTTAACTAAGAGTTAAATCTAAATGATAAGGTTAATATGATGACCTAAACCGATCTAAAACCAATTAGTTTAGAGGGTTTTGAAGCATCCCTACATTATTCTTAAAATAAATTATTTTTGATCCATTATAAAACAAAAATTATTTTATTATAAAATAATATTTCAAGCTTTTCCTAAAATGAACCTCACCCCTCTTATAAAAGGGTACTTCCCCTTCTCATAATTTCACACCTCAAAAGCATTTTGGGTCATCCAAACCCAACCCAAATTTATTTTTAACATTCCTCCCTTCATCTTAGTGGACTTTCTTTGGTCAAAAATCTTACATAAGAAGCCCTTTTGATCAAATCATAAGGAAGAACCCGGAGAAGAGGTAAATATTTCATCAACTCTTTCAAGTTCTTTTCTTCTTCCAATTCCTCTTTCTTTGTGGATTCCATTATAAAATAATAACTCTAGTATCATATATATAATGTGATTTTATTATAAAATGTTAAAACCATATTCATTATTCTATCAGTCCTATAAATTACAAAGTCACCATACGTGCGTTGGTACGGATTACCGTCTCCACGTCGTGGAGTAAGTTTTTTATTCAAACACATAAATATTTAGATGGGTATAATAATGATAATAACTTATGAAAATGATAAATATAAAATTTTAATGATTTGTTATATATTATATACCATAAAATTATATATTATTTCACCATCAACATAATGATATTGTCGCTCATGGGTATGTGTGGATTATCATCTCCACGAACGTGATGAGATTCAATCCCTGTCGTAATCATTCATAAATAATATTTTTTTATGATTAAAAATAATTTCTATGAACTTAATATCATTCTGGATATGAATAAAATACATTTTATCCAAAACAAACATGGCTTACATAATCGAATATATAAAGTAAAACGGATCGGTTAACACCCGAAACGATGACACTACTAAAATATTATTAAAAAGGAAATATTATAGGATCACATATGATATCATATTAATGTATATAGTTCTTGTATAATTTAATAACTCTGATTTAACTATTATACATGAGTTTAACGTACCCTCGAAATAAGAAAAGTACAATGTAAGGGGTTTTCATCTCACATTTATTTCCGTGAGATTCATTCCATATTTTCCACTGCTACCTTTTTTGTGGTGTATGTACTACCCATGATTTTATTGTTTGTGTAATATACTTTAATTTAAAGGTATATAAATCATAATTGTATTATCCTTATTTCATGGGGTGTATGTTTTGTATGTTACCAAATCGGTAAGGGAATTTCAAATTTCAATTTCCACTCATTCGGTTTTATGCAAACTTCATTGATTAGATTACCCCAATATTATGTGTAAAATCAATATATTTTAAATTATGTTGTAATTTCCACTCCCATTTTCATGGATATAATTTTGATACACATAATCACTCCATTGATAAATTCTCAAGTCATCAATATAAACTTGATATGATTAATTTTAACTCAATTTCTATTCATTGAGTTAAACATCCATGTCATTGGAGTTGTTTTTACAAGAATATGTGTGAATCTACTCTGATTGATTTACACTGAATATCCAATAATATTGGGTGTATTTTTATTTGTCACACATAATTATGTTACTGATTTATCCTTAACCTAAGGATATGGTCATTATAATGGAAATCATCTCATCTAACATTCCAATGAGACTTCTTTGTTGTTATTCACCAATCAACATTTTTTTGGTGTATATACTACACTTTGACATAGTATATCATGAATCCATTTATTCTCATGATATTATAAATATTTGATTACCTCAATTACTTTTAATCAAGCGTCTCTCATTTTGTTAGGAACTCAAACTAAAATATCATTTTAAATGTTTTGAAAATTTATTCTTATAAATCATTCTCATTAATGTCCATGTTTTAAAAATTGTTTTATAGATTTATTTATATGGACATTAATGTTTTAAAATTCAAATTCCTTTTAAAATTTTCATAGTGTCAGGGGAAAATTTGTTTCTAAAATCTAATTTAAACAACTTCTTGATAAATAGAAATAGTTTTAAATGTTTTAAATAAAAAGAGGTATATTTCAATCAAATAGTTTTGATGATTAATTTATTCTATGTCAATATCCTTCATTATTCTCAATTGAGGTTTATTTTTTAAAACAAAATCTTTCATATTGTATTGAATGAGTTATGTTTGACTGTGGATGTGTTATTTTTATACCCTTCATGGTTTATGGATAAATTATTGACAATTTGTATCCTATTTTAATATGAATGATTATCTTATGTTTAAACATTTTCATATGAGGAATGCATTGGATTTAGTAAGTAACGGTGGAGCCCACTATACCTCTTCGATTCATCGGTATGTCTCATTAGACAAACTAGTGTCTTGGAATAAGGCCTTGACAAAATCTTATTTGTAGTTTTGGCACAAGGCCTTGACTATGTTGTTAAGAAGTACATCATTATGAATTCCATCATTATAAAAGTGTCTATTGATATGGCATGCGATTATTTGACTTGTAAAATATCCATGTGAATAAGAAAATGACATTATTTGATTTTATCCTTTCTATATTATGATGATGTTCATGTTTAAATGGATTTTGTTTTAGCCTTATACATTGTCTGAAATGTTTTTATTATTTATGAATGATTCCGCTATATTTTTATCCTTACTGAGCATATGAGATCACCCCTTCCTATATTTTATTTTTTCCAGGATGTGGTGAAGTATATTATGACTGACCTGCAGGGATAGTCTAATGGATATGAGGGTGGCCTATGGAGAATAAATTTTGTTGTATTTTTTCATTATAAAATTTAATGTTAAACTTATTAATGTATCTATTACATCCAAAGCAACTAAACTAATCTTTTTTTCGAGACTTAATCTTTTGCGGTCATGCCAATGTTATGTAATAATGCACCGACTCTGGGTAATTGGGGTCGGGGCATTACACCAATGATCAATTTTACTAAGTGCAAGATGTTATTCCATGGTATGCCAAAATTGTAAACAATTTGGTTGAATCAACCAATCCTACTGATTTCAACAAAAACCAAGTCAGACGTCTAAAACATGAGTCTCATTGAAACATTTGGGATGAACCTTACTTCTGGCGCACATGTAGTGATCAATTCATTAGGCACTGTTTTCATGATAGCGAGTTTCATTATTTCCTTATAAACTCCCACACTCTTTCATTTGAGGGACACTTTTTCCCCAATGGACTGCTCACAAAATTCATGATTGTGGTCACTTTTGGACAACAAATTTTTATAATTCTCTTGATTTTTTTAAATATTTTACTCGTTGCCAAATAATGGTTAATTTCTCTAAAAGAAATTAAATGCCACAACAAGCATTTCACTTTCATTACATTTTTGATGTTTGGGGTATTGACATTATCAGGAAATTTTCCAATTCCATTGGAAACATTTACATTCTTCTGGCAGTAGATTACATGTCAAAATGGGTAGAGGCATTGGATACAAGGACTGATGATTCTATGGAAGTCAGGGAATTTTTGAGAACCCAAATTTTCTAAAGGATTGGATTACCTAGGTTCATCATCAGTGACCAAGTTTATCATTTCTTAAACCGAATAATGCACTCTATTTTTCATCTATATTGGATCTGGAATCAAGTTTCTACTGCTTATCACCCACAGACCAATGGTCAAGCCAAGGTGTAAAATAGAGAACTAAATTAGATTCTATAAAAAATGGTTTAACCTAATATAAATGATTGGTGTATAATAATTGATGATTCATTATGGGATTTCTGTAATACTTTCAAAACTTCCATTGTCATGTCACCATATCATCTATTTTTTAGAACGAGTTGCCACCTCCCTATTGAGATTGGCCATTGGGCCTACTAGTCCATCAAATAATTAAATTCTAATCTTTATGGTGCAGGTTCTAAAAGGAAGTTGCAGATTCATGATATTGATGAAATTTGAATAAATTCATATGATAATTCTAGGATTCATAAGGAGCGACCCAAGAATGCCCACGACCAACTCATCCTTTTTCATTAGTTTCACATTGGGTAGAAGGTCCTCCTCTATAATGAAAGGCTGATGTTGCATCCAGGTATGCTTCGTTCCCACTTTTTTGGACCTTACACTGTTACTAATGTCTCTCAATTTACTGTTTTAAAGGATTAAAATTAAGAAACCAAGAAAACCTTCACTGTCAATGTACAGTGGATGAAACACATTCATGAATCCGTTTCGGAGTCCCTGATGGAGGAACTCTTGGTTCAAGAAGAAATCTATGAATGAAACTCAATAGGTTTTATCCTTCCATACCACATTACCTTTTATTATTTGTAGGACACTCTACACTTTAGGTGTGGGGGGATTGGTATATTTCTTGGTTAGTTATAATTGTCATCGTCATTCTTCTTTTTCGCTTTTATGCATGCTGAATTGTTTTGTTACCTTCCCCCCTTCCCTCCCCCCCACCATTATGCCATAATATCACTTTTTTTATTCCCATGATATCCTAGAAAATGAATCCCATTTAATCATGTATGTAATTGAGAATTCATGTGTATTTTCAGTATTTCATGTTGTTTTAACATTCAATTTTTTTTGATGAAATGTTCATTTATGCAAGAATTCAATACTATGATGTGACTTTCTTTCGAAATTTGGATTGTTGTTGATGATATAAATGGTTTTATCATTTTGAAACCATTGAGAATAATGGTGCCATTTTTGTGTATTGTTTAAGGGGAAATTGTGTCACTTAATATCTGAAAACATTTTTTCACCTAATCATGATGTTTAAATATTTCTTACTTAATGTAGGGTAAATATAAGTTAGGTTTATTTTTATCTAATTTCCAAAATTGTTTTTCAATACATTAATTCCTTATCCCAACTATTTAATTAATGTACTTGATTGACATATGCATGTGTACTTGTTATTTGACTATTGTACACCCTAAAAAATGGGTTCTATATTGGGCTGGTCAAAAACCACCATTCCTTGACATTTGATCTTGTTATAACTATGGAAATTAGTTTCATAAGGAGATCAAACAAGGGTTGTGAGAAGAGTGTGAGAATTGTTCCAAATAAAACTTATGAAAAATTAATATTAATAAATGAGGGGAGTGATGAAATGTACATCATATGGGGATATCTAGGTCTGGAGATTATGGGTTGACTTCTAGGAATTCTTAAGGGAGTGGGTTTTGAAAATTGATTGCAAAGGATGTGGGGAAATTTCGGTGGAAACGATTTTGTAAGTAGATAATTATTAAAATAACTTATATTTACTAGATAGAAAGTGGAAAGAATAGCCTGAAATGGTTTTCATACACACATGTGGAGAATTAGTGACATGAAAAACTTTTAAATTATTTTCACTGATTGGTTTCATTCATCGCATAGAATTTAATTTGGATACAATTTTTAATACATCTTTTGTAATGATCATTGAGAATAACTCCTCCATGTGTTTTTTTCATTGATCACATTAATATCAAGAATTAAATTTTCATTGAATGTTAAATAATTGTGATGTTGGAAATATCTACAGGCCTAATTTTTTAAAATGTATCTTTTCCCAGGAGTGAAAATGTTTAGGTGTGGGGGTGTGATCAAAATTCGATTCACTATTTCATTTTCACCATTACACCACTATGCTAAACTAGTTTTGTATTGAAAAATAAAAAACTAAAAAATAAATTCACTTCATGTTTGATATAATTATTTTTTATTTAATTACTATTAAAAAGTTAAATGATACTTGTTTTGATAATATCATTAATGGTGGAGGATATTTGGAGGGCCAATGATGTTGTCCATGAAAAATGGGCCAAACTGCATAGGATACTTGCACATCAGTGGACTGAAACGCATACGTATACTAATATGTGAATCCAAATGAGATGAAAATTTGTGGTCTGGTCCAAATTTTAATGGGATACAATTTATATGATGGAACTAAAGCCTCATTCTACCTGTACGATGCCCATCCAAACTGATCTGTCTAAAGAATCAAATTTTCACAAAGTCAAATGGGTGTTATTTATTTTACCAATATATTTAGCTGTGTTGGTCCAAATGGTTCAAAATTTCGTTGGATACATTTAAGAGGTGGGTAAACATATTTCTAATTTTTTTCCAAAGCCACATTCAACTGTAAAGTGGTAGAAATCCATGGGCCAATTGGTTTTACACAATCTTTGTTCCCAAAACCACCTTCCAATTTGAATATTAAATGGAACATGGGATCCTCATTTTCTTATTTGAAAAAAAGTGATGATCTACCATTTCAGAGTCTTCTATGTCTCTCCTCCTCGTTCCGGAAGTGTTGGATCCCCCTGCCCTCATAGGGGGGTCTATATTGAATATGGAGTTCCACTCGAGCCTTTTCCCCCTCCCGATGTCGTTTTAAACGGTGGGAGATCATTACGAAAGAGCTACACTTTTAAAGAGGGAAAAATGGAACCATATATTCAACTAGTTTTTTGTAATTTGTGTTTGAATTATTTCAGTTATTTTTAATCTTTATATGCTTCTTCTCTGAATGCATTTATTTGGTTTAATTAGGTGAAACATTTCTCATTTTAATACCGATTGGGTTGAGATTCAACTAAGAATCTTGAGTTGTTCTGATTGGAAAACACATGAATCCTATTTCTCTCACACATACATGAGATTTTAGTATGATTTTGTACACCTCACTCTATTATTTAGTTCCAAACCTTGAAAACACGATTTCTGTGTTAAGGGGTGGTTCATTGTACATTATTTTAGGAGGAAAGAGGGGAATCAAGATCTTTGTCATGCCCCAACCAAAGGATTAAAAGAAAACCTAATAACCAATTTTCAACTAGGAACTCTTAAATTGGTATAGAAACTTATAAATGATCACTTATTTATCTCATATTTTTTAAAAATTAATTTTTATTTCAACTTTACCACTCATTACATTAAGTTACATTCTTAAAATTATTTACCAAATCACCCCCACTTTTTCCTTCTTATTAAAAATACACACTCAAAACCTATAAAATCTCCTTGAGAGACAACCTATGGTCTTCCATAGACTATAAATCAACATTAAATACATAATCAATTTGACGTGTCATGACATAGTGGTCATTTCACTCTCCATATCTTGCTGCTCCACCTGTCATCTTCTCCCTGTTTCTTTGACTAAAACATTTTATCCCTTATTTAGACATAGTTTCTCACACTTTAGGATTTAATCTTTCTACCCCATTGTCAATGAACACAAAGGTCAATCTTTTATGGACTAAAAAATTGTAATGAATGCATATTTTCACATTAGAGAAAAAAATATCATACCTCTAGGAGAGGGGGCTCCACATCCCCACTCTATCAAGTGTGAGGAGTCGACTAAACTCCCAGATCCAGTTGATGCCTCTCAAAAGAATCCTTGGGTATGGATTTTGTTATAATTTATATAACTTTTAGTTCTATAGGCACATACGACAACATTGTGAATCCCTTCTCAACCTTCTGCTTGATAAAATGATATTCCATCTCAATGTGTTTTGTCATTGAGTGACCGACATTATTTTTTCTGAGATTTATAGCACTTGAGTTATCCCACTAGATTCTGATCAAATAAATCACTTCAATTCCCATTTCATTAAGTTGTTGCTTCATCCACTATAATTGTGTGCGTGCTTGAGTGGATGAAATATACTCATCTTCATCGGTGAAAAGTGAAATGCAATATTTCTTCTTTCATAGCCATGAAATACACAATCCACCAAGATAGAAAGCACCTTCTGACGTAGATTTCATGAAACCTGCTAACTCAGCCCAATCTGCATCTGTATATCCCAAATGCTCTGGCTGAGATTTATCATTATACATCAAACTAAACTCCACAATTTCCATAATATACTGAATTATTATTTTCACTAAAATCATGTTTCATTACAAAGTATTTCTCTGATATCGCACTGCTTGGAAGGTGGAGAAAACAATATCAGGTCTTATCACTGTTAGGAATAGTAATCTTCTGACAACCTGCAAGTATTCTGTTACATTAACAGCACTTCCGTCATCATCATTTTATAATTTCATTTTGGTAGAAACCAGAGTCTTCATCTCCTTGGAATATTACATTCCAAATCATCTTAGAACATCCTTGATATATTTGGATGATAAATTATTGTGCCATTCCTACCTTGTGTCACCTGAAAACCAAAGAAAAATGTTATCTCTCCAATCGACATTTCAAACTCACTTTTCATGATGTAAAAAAACTGTATGCAGTAAGCTTCATCTGATCCACAAATTGCTATTTCATCAACATAAACCAACACCCTAATCCATTGATTACTATCATTATTGAAATATATATTGTAATAAAATCCACCATGATGAAACCCATGATTCTTCAAATACTAATCAACCCTCCAGTACCATTCCCTTGGTGCTTGTTACAACCCATATTGCTCTTTCTTAAACAAAAAAACATAGTTCTCATATTCAAGAATGAGACAATCATCTGGATTCTCAATATAAACACCCTTCATCAGAACCCCATTCAAAAATAAATTTTTTACATTCATCAAGAAGAATTTGAAATTCTGTTGCACTATAATGGATAGGAATAATCTGATTATCACCTGCCTTGAAATCAGTTAAAATTAATCATCGAAATCTATACCCTTTATCTGGGACTATCCATTGTACACAGGTGGTGTTTTTTTTGATTAATTGTTCCATATTCTTTCATCTTGATGTGAAATACCCATTTAGTACTAATTACATTCTTATCTGCTAGCCTCGAGAAACTCTCCCACCTCTGATTCTTGTCAATCTAATCTAGTTATTCATTCATAGTCTTATCCTAGTTTTCATCTTCAGATGCATGAGAAAAGAATTTAGGATCTAATTGAGATAGAAAATATGTGTGATGTACTGATTTCATTCTTCTTTTCTAAACTGGAGATGACAGATCACTAATGATATTCTACCTGTCAATTTCATCTTGACTCTTAGGCTTATATGTAGATACGTATTTCACTTCCTCATGCTCATCATCTGTATCTTGTTCTGAATCAGCATCGACCACTTATTATCCCCCTAGATTTCTTTCATCCTCTTACCTTCCATCAGTCAATTTTCTACTTTTCTATTGAATTATCTCTTCATTTTCCACTATAGTGACATCATTTCTCGCTACTGCATTTCCCAACCTTTTATTAAAACATTTATATGATTTTCTGTTTCTGAAGTAGCTAAGTAAAATCCTCTCATCTACTCATGACTTAAATTTTATTTGTTTTTCTATGGTTAGAACAAAGAACTTATATCCATTGATTCAAAAGTTATTTGTGATTTTATTTTTTCCACACCACACTCATAAAGAGTATTTCTTTATTTAGAACACAACAGATCCCTATTAGAAAAGTAGACCGACGTTAAAACTGCTTCCTTCCAAATTTTCTCTAGTAGGTCCGTTCCAATGAGCATAATTTTGACTATTTTGTTGATGATCCCATTTTTTTATTCATCTAATCCATTATTTTGGGGGGTTCTCACTGAAGAAACTTGATGTCTTAGCCCGTGTTTCTCAAGATAGTCTTCCACCTGACTATTTTTGAATTCTGTACCATTGTTAATATGAAACATTATATTTTTCTTCCCAAGAATCCTTTCATATTTTCTTTGATACTCTTTTAGGAAACTAAACACATGAGACTTATGGAAAATGAAGAATAACAATGCCATTTTTCTATAGTCATTAATGAGAAGAACTTAATACCTCACTTCGTAAATGGCTCTTGGTGTGATATGTCTATAAACATCAGCATGCACCAATTCAAGAACTATTATTGATTTCTTTTCCTTTTACTTGTACATATTTATTATGATATTCCCTTGTCGACATGAATCACACAATGTGTATGATCATATAATAGCTTAGGAAGGTCACTTGCTGCATCAAACTTTTCCAGATCATCCATTCCCGGTTGGCATAGATGGCCAAGTCGTGTATGCCACAACTTGTTTTCTTCCTCTCTAGAATGTAAGGACATATCTTTTTCTCCACTTTTTAGATAAATATTTCCCGTTTTATTTTTACCTGAAGAACCATTGAACCATCTCTTCCTTTGACAATAGCTGTTTTATTAGTAAACCTTAAAGAATGCCCTGAGTCACAGAGCTGACTGACGCTATGAAAACTATGACTGAGACCTTCTACTTTTAAGACATCAGCACGTCTGATTTTTTCCCCTCAAACATGGCCCTTCCCAAGCCAATAATATTTAAGCTATCATCATTTCCAAAATTTATAACTCATTATTTTCCATATTTTATTCTTGTAACAAGATCATTATTAACTATCATGTGGTCTGTGCAACCGTAGGCAAGGATCCATAATCTAGAACGATCTGATTCTTTAAGGGATATTTTTTTCACCACTATATTCATATACTTTATCTATTTGATGCATGTCTTTGATATCACACTCGGTGTTGTTTGAGAATAATGATCTTCCTTGGAGTGCGATGGTCCAGCTTTATTATGTTGACCTGTAAATCAATTTTTCATATTTAACAGACCTGTCCATTTTTTTGATTTACTATTTGCGATTAATTTGATTCTTCCTTGGCACATTCATCTTCATGGTTGATGTACAATATTGTTCCATGTCCCAAATTCCTTGCACCCAAAAACAAAGTCCCTTAAAGGATGTTCTATAATATCGATCATTGTTTGGATTCCACTATTGTTATTGTTCCTTTTATTATCTCTTGGCCATGGAACACACATAATATGAATGTCCCATATTTCCTCAATAATAACACCTAATACACATTTCATTCCTGTGTGAAAATTCTAAACTACTAGTTTCCATTTTGGATCTATAAATATTCTGATTCTACTTTGTTCCCAAATCAACCTTCAATATCTGAATGAGTGATTATGGTATGAATTCAATTTTCATAATTTTTTGTTTTCATTAAAGCCTCAAATCATCCTTAGCATCTAAACAAAATTGATGTTTCCTTTCTTTGAAAGCACTACGCTTCATTTTTATCTTATCAATTTTATGAGTGATATGTTATCCGGATTTCATAGCTAGAGTCAATAGTTTTTCTTTATCCTTCAAATTGTTTCTCAAAACCAACAACTTATCCTTAAAGTTCTTTGATAAACTTTATTTGATCATTATTTTTGTTATTTAAGCCATCAATCTCCATTTTCTATTCTTCAACAATGATTTTAAACTCACGAACTGATTCTAATTCCTCTGTTATTGATTACATGAGTTTCTCAATTTCTTCCATTAACTCAGACTTCTCTTCTTCATGATTCAGTATATAGTGTTTGGCATCATAAACTAAATTATTGTATTTATTTATTTTTGTATCTCAAAATATCTATCTCTGAATGAGAAGCCAATAAATATTCTTTCATATTAACTCTTCCTTGTATTTATCCTTCTTCATCAATGTAAATTAATTTCTTTATCTGAGTACTACTGACAACTTCCACCATTTCATTTTCTCTGTGATCATTACACTTCTCTATCTATTCATCCGCCTCAGCCTCAGACTCATATGAACTATCACATTCTTATGGAAAAAGATTTATATTCTTGATGATATTTCTATTGAATTTTTTCATTCCTTTCACATAGGATGAGGAATTCATCTTGGTAATTTTAGCTTCATCGATATCATCATCTTCTTGAAATGTTTTGGGAAGCTTTGATGCAAGGTGAAAATACATTCTACCTCTAAAGAAGGTAGGTGGATGTTTCTATTTAAACATTCCTTTTCCTCTTTGATGATTTGAGGAAAACAATGACATCACTACATATGTCTCTTATTCTTCCTAAGAATCTTCAATTGTGAGATTCTTCATGTATTGGATTTCACCAATTTGGATTTCCCATTTTCCACAACATCATTATAATTATTTCTCATTTCATATACTACAATGGTGCAATGAAAATTATCCAGTGTCATGTATTTTGTATCATTGTCTTCCAATACTAATACCTTTTGATTGAAGCAAGGTGGATGTTTCCTCAGGATGAACTTCAAAATATTTATGTCTTCAATGTCTTCACAAATACCTTTCATTTCTTCCAAAAAAACATTTACCATTTCAAAGAATGATTCAACATACTCATTTGGGTTTATTTTAAGATATTCATAATTGTTTCACAATAATGGAATATTTTCTTCTTTGACATTTGAATCTCTTCTATGTATTTTCAATAGTTTTTCCCACATTTCATGTGGTGTTTTTCATAACATTACCTTCCTATATATATCATTAGATAGGGATCCCCCTAAAGAATTTATTCCCATGGTGTCAGTATCAAATTATTTTTTCTCAGCATCCAATAATGCACCGCTATTAATATCGTCTGTTATACCATGCATTGCTTGTATAAACACATCCATTCCCATAGATTAGAAGTAGTGTTACATCTGATTATTCCATAGAATAAAATTGTTCCCATTAATGATTGTAATCCTTTATGATTGGTGACATCAATTTGAGAGATAATCACTGATATCAACCTTTCACTCGGATGCCAATTGTTAGGTCCACTATGGTAGACACCCTATGAGAGGGGGGGAAATCAGGGTATGACATATAATAAAATTGTTCCTTTGATATTGATTCATTATTAGAGAAAATTATTTTCTCTCTCCTTCCCATTACAGATTATGGAAATTTTTTAAATCATGCATGAGACACAATAATTTTACTTGGTTCACTGTCACTAGGTTACATCCAAAGAGCATACACGTGCAATATACTGAAGTACTAAATCTAATAATAGTGCACTGTTGTTTACAAGTTTGAAGTGGACTCATTGTCCCTCCTGGTTTACAACCATTAATAGTTTTAGAACTCACTGATCTCTCAACTGAAGTATGATCACTACTTCTTCTGATCATCCTCTCACAAGATAAAAACTTGTAGGACCGTTCACTATCCCTAATGAGAGAATCATTCATTTTATGTATATGCTCTATTGATGTAAAAATATCATCTACACATGAATACCACTTTCCACTGAACACTGGATAATACCTCTTCTCCTCGTTTGAAAAATCTCACTCCCTTCACAATTCTTGTTATTGCGAATAAAAAATTTCCCTTCGTGAATCACCTTTCATGTAGAACAAACTGGCCTTTTCAAATCTCACAAGTTTTTGTTGGATTTATAAGGCCTTCTCGAAATCCAAGCTTTCGTGATACTCAGAACATTCAGTTGGATTATAGCCTACACGAATGAATTCGCATACCACCATCGTGAAGATTCTTTGTGATCTCAAAGACTTATAATTTTTTTGATACTCTCTTATATTCTTATCATCTCTTCTTTTGAAGGGAGGTGGACTCATATATGTAGGATCAGTTTATTGTGAATCTCCACCATTTCCAACATCTTTTTCATATCCATCTTCGTGGCATATCTCCATTCATGAAGATCCATTGTATTTTTTCTTTATGAAGAATGTCATAATCACAAATCACTATATCTTCATAGCACCCCTTCATATTGTAAATCCTTCCACCAATGACTATGAAGAACTCCATCACCGCTCGCGAAGCTAAATTTTCATGGAAACACAATGAACGTATATTTCATGAAGACTTTTGTCATAATTCTTTGATCCTTTGTGAAACAAAGCTTGAAAAGCCCATATTCATAAAATTCATGCCTCTTCCATGTTTTGAGGATATCTTCAGGGAAATACACTTTTTGTAATGAAACGAAAAATCCAAATTTTGGGCTCAAAAAAATTGGCAAGCATTGGAAAACAGCACCACCATATATCTATTCTTCTGTAGAGCCTCTATATATTATATTCCATTTTCATAGCTAATTTTCAAAATGGATTGTCAATGTCATCACTGTAAATCAACAATAAATAGTGAAAACCTTCCTTTTTAACCAACACAACCAACCTAAAAATGCAGCAATGTTACCTTGAGGGATTTTTTCCTAAAAAAAAGAATGTTGAAAAAGATAGTTGTGGAGTTACAGTGTGATTTTTTTCCAATTATGTAAAAAACCATCATGACAGAGGAATAGAAGAACCACGATTGGTGAAAAAAGTAAGTTTGAATAGTGGCACTATTTTATAGAGTGTCAAAATTTTCAGATCTAAATTTATTATGATTGATTATGTTTCATTAAAGTCGTTTTTCTAGGGCTACCTCATTAAAATATGGAAAATTCATGGAATTAAAAAAAATATTGTTTTTAGAGTTTAGTGGAATAGAGGTTTTTATATTTCCAAATATGTGTTTAATTAAATATGGAAGTGTCGTGATGGAAATATGCTATTTAATGTGATTATGAGATGTATTGAGAACACAAAATTGCTCTTATTTTTTGTGAAGATAGTGAGTTTTTCAAGGAAGAACAAAAAGTTTCTTGAAAAAGATATGGAATGCTTGGAATCCTAATTATGGGGAGTAGAAATATATAAAATTCGAATATACCAACCCCCAATTAAAAAGATTTATCATTAATGAAAATCAAAAGGGTATGATTCCACAAAATAATCTCACAGAATATTTCCATGCATGAAGTATTTATATGAATATCAGTTTCATAAAGGATGAAAATTTTACAAATTAATCAGTTTCATGATTAGTTATGAGTTATCTAAAATCATAAAATGTTTTGGGAAATGTTATTATTTTCATAATACAAATAGTTTCATAATGGTTTGAAAATTTCATTAATATTTATGATGTAGCACTAAATTTGAGAAGCTGTCTTAATAGAAGATAATATTACATGAATCCGAAGTTATTTCCTAGTAATCATGTGGTAATGTGGTATTAATATTGTGTATGAAATTATAGCTTCACAATGCACCAAATAAGGTGTAAGATATATTGGCTCCATTGACAAAGGAAGAAAAATATTTTCAATTAACAATGAGAACACATATGTTTTGAGAGAAGTGGGCTTCTAATTTGTGAATTGTAGTAAACCATGTGGGATTGTGAGTAAAATATTAAATTTTTTACTACAAGTTTAATTGTTTTAATTTGTTCATAGGCACATTTAATCATTATAGTGCTAGGATGTAACCTGTAATGCCCCGACCTTAGTTACCTAGATTCGGTGCATTATTACATAACATTGGAATGATCACAATAGATCAAGTCTCGAAAGAACAATTAGTTTAGTAGACTTAGAAATACTAGATAGATTCATAGGATTCACATTACATTATAAAATAAAAAACTATAACAAAATAGTCTCCAAATTCCACACTCATATCCCTTACACAATCCCTGTAGGTTAGTCATAATATACTTCTTTGCGTACTGAAAAAAATAAGTCATATAAATGGATGAGCTCAGATACTCAGTAAGGATAACAATATAGCGGAAACTTTCATAATTAAGAATAATAATTTAAGGAAATGTATAAGACTAAAACAAAAGCCTTTTAAACATGAACTTCAGTATAATATGGAAAAGATAAAATCAAATAATTCCATTTACTTATTCACATGGATATTCTACTAGTCTAATAATCACATGCAATATCAACAACCACTTTCATAATGATGGAATGCATAATGCCAGACTTCATAACCACATAGTCAAGGCCTTGTTACCAAACTAAAAATAAGATGTTTTCAAGGGCTTTTTCCTAGAAACAAATTTGTATCATGAGACCTACCGATGCATCAATGAGCTATAGAAGGCTCCACCTGTCACTTACTAAGTCCAATGCATTCTTCTCAAGAAAAGGTTTAAAAATAACATAATCATTTGTAATAAAAATAGCATATGAAATGTCAAAAAATTATCCCTAAACCATGACTGGAATAAAAATAACACATCCACAGTCAAACATATCACAAAACCTTTAATACAATATGGAAGTTTTGTATCTTAACAAATCAACTTCACATAAGCAAAAAATCCATCAAATGATGTTGACATAGATAAAATAAAAATCTTTTATAGAGAAATATCTCTTTATATTTTAAACTCATTTAAGAGTTACATAATTATAAAGAAAGGGTTAATTTTGAAAATATTATTATAAACTTTTAAGGGAAGCTTTGATGATGTTATAACGGTGGAAAATATCCGCACCCACTGTATAAGTTAAAAAAACATTCTTACCATAATTTTGTTGAATATGTTATAAAGGACCATGTTTGGAAAATGACAGAAATATTCATTTATAAACATTTTATAAAATGGAAAAAAAGGTTTTAAATGACTTTAACCGATAGTCTTGAAAATATTATGAATGATTATAAATACATTTTTATGAAACATGGATGTGGATGATAAAGAGGTCCTAGTAGATACTTACGTCAAAATAACCTTGAATAATAACGAGATTGTGAAATTTACCATCACCATGTACTTTTCCTTGGTCGAGGGCAGGTCATCCTCCTATATAATGTTGAAATATTTGTTGTTAAATTATAAAAGAATCATATACATTAACATGACATCGTATATGATATTTTAACATTGTTTTGTTAATAATATCTTAGTATTATCGTTATTTGGGTGTTAACAGATTCGATTTCCTTTATATTCTTTGTTTTCTGTATAATTATTATTATGGATATGATGTATCTTATTCATATATAGAATTATATCATGTCTTTAAACATTATTATTAATCATCAAATGAAAATTAGTCTTGAATGGATACAATGAGGAATGAATCTCATCACATTCTTGGAGACGATAATCTGTACGTACGCACGAGCGAAAATATCATTATTTTGATATTAAAATAATATATAATTGGATGTTATATCATATATATAGAATCACTATCATTTAATATTTTTATTTATATCAATTACACATCATTATTATTCCAAATAAAATAATAATGTATGGAATAACAATTACACCACGACGTGTAGACGATAAGCTGTACGTACGCACGGATGGTGACATGTCATACAAAGGATGGATAGAATAATGAATATTGTGGTAACATATTTATAATAATATCACAGTACATATAAGATAATAGAGTTATTATTTTAGAATGGAAAAAACTAATAAATAGGAAGTTTAAGAGAAAGGAACTTGAAAGAGGTGATGAAATATTTACCTCTCCTTCAGGTTCTTAAATTTGATTTGATCAAAAGGGATCCTTAAGATGGAATCTGAGTAAAGTAAGGCCACTAAGATTAAGGGAGAACATTTTAAAGGATATTTCAGTAGGGGTTGGCCAATATAAACGGCTTTGAAGATGTGAAACTGAGGTAAGAGGGTGTTCCCTTAATAAGAGGGGTGAGGGGAACCTTATTAAAAGATAGAAATATTATTTTCTAATAAAATAATTTTCGCTTTATAATAGCCCCAACAGAATTATTTAATATATAAGGTGGGTATGGGTCTCAAAACCACTCAAACAATAGGTTTTTGGTAGGTTTGGGTTACTATATTATGTTTATCTTTTAGATTTATCTCTTAATTAAATAGTTTGACACTTACCATGTCTCTTTGTATTTTTATATTATATGGTTAATAAACATACTATAAATATCCAAGTGAACATTAAGTGGTCCATTATTAATACAACTATAATTATATAATTCGTCGGGCCAAACCTTAGATTTTTAGTAATAGAATATTAATTAATAATATAATTTTTTTTAAAAAAACTCTTTTATGTCAATTTTGACACTATTTAGTATTTTGTTTTTAATAATTCATAACAGCATTATTACTTCAAACAAAATTCATCTAAAAACCCCAAAATGTCATATTAAGCTAATAATTAGTGGAATTCATAAAAAGTATCAAATTATATTTATTTGGATATTTATAATATCAATTATTTTAATATTTCACTAATTAGGTTATTACTGTATGATCATTATGTCATAAATAAATTATATTATTTAATGTCTATAAAACATAAATAAAATAAAAAATTTTAGGAAGTCTTTTTAAATTTATAATGAATATTTATAGTCCAATTTACATTATGTGTAACCCTATATTAAAAATGTTTTAGTTTTTAAACTTCGAATTTAACACTTTTAACTCTTATTTGAATTTAATAATAAAAAATGTCATAATCTAATCTATGTGGACCAAAAAGATTCATATTTTATTACTAAGGTTGTTTTCAGTCGAATTATTCTTATCCAATATAATTAGGACATGTGTTATGGTAATAATAATATCATTTTTACCCTTAATTACCCTATTTACTTTTAACTGTGTTAAATAAAAGTAAAAAGTTAGTATTCACCAAAAATTATTTAAATTTTACTGAACCACATTTTACTTACTGATATCAACCATGTCTCTTGGATTTTTGAAATTCCACTCATAGAAGTGGTGAAATTATGTTTTATGTGAATTTGAAAGTTCTCCTAGGAGGTGGGTACAAGACGTTGAAAAGTTCAAAAAATATATATATCCAAAATTATTATAAACTAACTCAAATAAATTAAATTGAACTTATATATGTATTATGTATCTATTTTGACCAAAATTAAATTTAAATAACATAATTAATTATTTAAATTAATAGTCGGTTTTAAACTATAACTCAGTGTTTTTCACTTTTCATTAGAAATTGAATCTTTTCAGAAAAATACCAAAAACACACCCTAAGCTAATTTAGATATTCCAAATCCAAAAATTAATTCTATTTTGAAAGTTAAAATTTATAAAATTTAAAAAAGTGTTTATTACTATTCATAACGGCTAGTTTGTTTGGTAGTGGTGTGTTAGAACTCGAAGCTACATACAACACCCGCTACTAAATTATTCAAAGAGAAGCGTATTGTGGAAGATTGGGTTGTTACATTCTCCCCTGATTAAAATAATTTCGTCCTCGAAATTTCTATAATACTACTACACAAAAAGATTCAGGTGGTTCTTCATCATAAGTTCTTCTGCTTCCCATGTTGCCTTTTCCATCTTATGTTTTCTCTATAGAACTTTTACCAGACGAGTCACCCAGTTTCTCAGCACATGTTCACTTGTATCAAGAATCTTGACAGGCTTCTCGCAATAAGAAAGATTGGGTTCCAGTTCTAATTCCTCATGTGTTAGTACATGTGTTGGGTCAAGCATGTATTTTCTCAATAGTTATACGTGGAACACATCGTGAACTTTGGTGAGACTTGGTGGTATTGCAAAATGGTAAGCTACAACCCCAATTCGTTCTACAATTTCGAAAGGTCCAAATACCTAGGACTCAGTTTACCCTTCTTTCTGAAACGTATAACACCCTTCCATAGAGATAACTTCAATAAAACATGATCTCTTACCTGAAATTCCAAATACTTCCTTCGGTTATCATTATTTTTCTTCTACCTACTTTGAGCTTCATTGATGTGGGTTTGGATTACCTTCACTATTTCCATCGTTTCCTTAACATGTTTCAGGCCTACGCATTTTCTTCCACCAACATCATCCCAAAAAGTTGGTGTGCGACATCCCTTTCCATATAATGCTTCATAGGATGCCATCATAATAATTGAATGGAAGCGATTTTTATATGAAAATTCTACCAGAGGTAAATATTGATCCCACATACCCTGAATGTCAAGTGAGCATGATCTCAACATGTCTTCTATGGTTTGAATAGTATGTTCTGATTGTCCATCAATTTGGGGGTGGTAGGCAGTGCTCAAACAAATTTCAGTATCCATGGATTTTAGAATACTTTTCCAGAATCTTGATGTAAAATAGGGATCATAATAAAAAACAATCGATATTGGTACTCTATGAAGTATAAAAACTTCATTAATATATAATATTTCTAAATGTTGAAGTGGTAAAACTAATCTTATATCAATAAACTGTATTGACTTGGTAAGACGATCAATAATGTCCCATATTTCATCGTTCCTTCTAGGAGTCTTTGGTAGTCCCATGACAAATTCCATCATAATATTATCCCATTTACACTCAATTATGGGAAGCGGTTGCATGACTCGTAAAGGCTATTGCCTTCCATATTTCACTTATTGAAAAACCATACAACATTACACAAAATCATCAATCTCCATCTTCATGTTGTCACACCAAAAATGTTCCTTCAAATATCTATACATCTTAGTGCTACTGGGATGTATAGAGGAATTGGAACTCTGAGCATCATCCAAAAATTCCCTTTTTAGATCAAGTATATAAGGAACACAAAGTCTCTTCCCAAATTTCAAAATTCCATTTTCAGACACAAGATCATTCAATCTCCAATCATTCACAAATTTAATCTTGTTTTGAAACTCTTCATCATCAGTCTGAGAAATATTTATCCTTTCTAGTAACAATGTTTTGGAAACCATTTAAAAAATTATTGATGTTTCATCTTCCATGGTGACTACCATATCCATATTTACTAGATCCTTGTTTATTATAACCTTTTCAACTCTCATCTGGTTCAAAACTCCATAATCATTTCTACTCAAAGCATCTTCCACCTTAATTTCCTTCCTCGGGTTGTAGTGTATAGTGAAATTATAATCCTTGAGTAGTTCAAGCCATCTCCTTTTCCACATGTTGAGTTCTTTATATGAGAAAAATATACTTTAAACTCTTTTGATTGGTATATATCTCACATTTTTCACCATAGAGATAGGGTCTCCAAATATTCAAAGCAAAGATTACAATTGCGAACTCAAGATCATAAGTAGGATAGTTTTGTTCATTAATTTTTAGCTGTCGTGATGCCTAGGATGTAACATCCCATGTAAATAAATAATATTACATTATAAGGTTTATCAATATTTGTGAATAAAATGTGAATATTACTTTAAAGGGAATGCTATTCTCGATGGCGTACCCAATACGAAACAACGAGTTTCTTTGAAATCTTATGTTGCACACTAATAATATAATAATATTATAATAGTTAACACTTAGCTATTGTAATTGTGGGAATGAACAGAAATAACTAAAAAATGATTACAAATGTTTGTTAAATAATTTTACATTTATCCAATAAATGTTAGAGGCTTAAAATCAAAATGAATCCAATTTTAAGAATAAATACTCTAATATTTTTAAAAGATTTTTTTAGCACCTTTTGATGGAGAACCTTTTTTAAATCTTACTTTTTACAATTTTATAAGCTCTATTTGTCATAATAAACTAATTCTTTATTATTAGGATATTGAAATTTACTTTGGATAAATTTTGGTATGTTTCTGACAATGTTCAATTTTTTAATAAATAGTAAAAAATATTGCATTTTACATCAAAACTTCTTTTTCATGTAATTTAAATATATGGTTAGATTATATTTTTAGTTGGTTTTAAATTATAATTCGAATTTATTTTTGCAATTTAATTCTATGGTGGTCATTATAGTTAATTTCACTTTGAAAATGGACATAAACAAGTGCCAAAATTTTCATAAATATTACCTCCAAAAAACCCGCTATTTATTTTGACAGCGGGAATTAACTATATGATTTATTAATGAAACTTCTATGTTTTTAATTTGGTAAAATGGAAATCATTTCTGAATTTGAAATATAAAATATATCTTAGGGTTAATTTTTGGTATTTTTCTGATAATGCTTTTTTAATGAATAGTGAAAAATACAGTTTTTAATTCAAAACTGCATTTTCATCCAATTTATTTATATATATAGATTGTCATTTTAAATGTTTATAAAGTATAATTGAATTATGTTTTTATCACTTAATACAATGTTATTAATTTTAAGTAATTTCACCTTTCAATTGGATTTAAAAATAAGTCAATCTTTTGATAAATTTACATCTTAAAAACCCGTCATTTTTTTACAACAGGATTTACTTTTAAATTAATTACTACAATTTATATGTTTTTAATTTGATGAAATGGATTCAATATTTGGAATCATAAGGTCAAAATTATTTAATTAATACTCTTTTGTTTTTGGACATTATGAATAGTAATGACGGTAATTATCTTCAATTATCGTGTGTAATTAGTAATCGGGTAATTAAGGGTAAGAAAATAATATCATAAAAATATAAAATGACCCCAAAATGTGTCATTATGATATTGGTGGTGTCATGGAAGACCATTTTATTCCTTGTTCCAACCTTGGATCCCCATGGAATCACATTAGCGTGATAGTGACCTTTTATCAATTTTTTTTAAAGAAAGGAAAATGTAACCAAAGTATGTAACACCTAAGAAAAATAATTTATGTTTTGTCTACATTAACGATCTCTTAGACTATAAATAGTCATTTGAAAGCTAAAACGATTTCCTAAATCATGATATTTTTTATAATTTTTAGACTTTAAATAAATTAATTTAATTATGATACCGTGATGATGCAGTGATTACCTAATAAATGAACAATTTAAATAAAATGTGAAGATAGGGTGAAATATAAGTATTACACTTGTCAAAAACATAATTTATGGGTTTATTTCGAAACCTTATCACCTTATCCTAGAAATATATTCTTTTGGGACCATTAAAATTCGAAAATATTTTTATAATAAAGTAATATTTTATAACATTCCAAGAGTGCCCCTCCTCTTCTCTTATAAAAGGCCCCCACCTCTACCTCCTTACCCACCCCTCTCAGGCCAGTGGCTTGGCCAACCCTTGCCCGTTTCATATCTACACATCCCTCTCTTATTTATTGTAGCCTCACCTTTGGCATAATTCTCTTCAAGAAACCCTTTTGGTTCAAACCAAGAGGAGTTACCCGATTTAAAGGTAATGTCTTCTCTTATGTTCTTCTGTTTTTTTTTTCTTCTCCAACCCCCTAAAATATTTTTATTCCTTTGTTTTGTAACAAAACCTGTATATTAAATATTCTAGGATGTTTTTATAATAAGTAATAGAGCTACACTTATACACACATCCGTCTAATGGTTAAAGAACATACACTTTCTGTGGATGGTGAATTACTGTCTCACGAAACGATGATTGTTCAATATTCTTTTAACAACTTTAATGGTGGAAATTATGATGTCACTATATTTTATATATCATATATATGGTATTTAAGTTTTATAAATGCTTCTTTATTTTATATTTAAATCATACCTTTATTCATTGCATGTTGTGAAAATGCGATAATTTTATATGAGGAAGTGCAGACTACCGCCCCTCAAGTGATGTGACTCATTCTTGCAATACATGGAATGTATAATGAATTAAATTAATGAAATTATGTAACCTATAAAAAATATATATTATACTGGAATTATAATATATATATCTCTCAATTATTTTTAATTCCATTAATATGACAAAGAAATGAAAGTAGCATTCATGTGTACGTACGGCCTACCGTCTCCATGAATAGTGCATTTCATTTATTTTTATCTCCAAATGTTATGGAATAGTATAAAATGAATATTTACTGGATATATATGGTATTTCAATCATTAATACTATTCTGGAGATGATTTACTTATAACTACATTGAAAATCATTTTCAAAATGTTCATTTTTGACTCTTGTACCAAACATCGACAAAAACGTCTGATATGAACTCACATTATTATCCAAATGTTATAACATTATAATATGTGATATTAAGTTAATAATATTCTATAAAGGATTAACTTAAGCAATTATAAATTTACCAAATTTTATTATTCAGGAATATAAATAAATGAACAATACAAGTCGGACTTGTGGTAAGAGATCCTACCTCTCTCTTTTTTTGAGTACTCTCTTTTATGCCATTTCTTTTAAGCTCATCTTTCATATGTTTGGGGATGTTATTTTATATTTCTAATTCTGTAATTTTTATGTTCATATTATGAGGGTCCCTATTTGATCTCATAAATCCATTTTTGGATGTTTTAATTGGCATTGTTAGGCTTCCGAAATTTCGTAAGGGACTTTTTATCTCACTTTGTGTTTTCATGAGATTCATGCTACATTTTCCAATATTTCATTTTGAGTGTTATGTACTGTACATTATTATACTCTTTGTGTAATATAATTTCTATTAAGAGTATTTACATCAATGTTATATAGTCCTTCTTTCATGGTGTGTACGTTTCAAAAGTTACCCAAATCGGTAAGGGAACCTTTCACCCTCCACTTTTTAAAAGACTTATATTGTTATGTCATTTAATTTTTATCTTATTATGTGAGGATATGTTCTTATATATCCTTATTTCCATAAATTTTAGGTCCAAGTGATGATATACTTTTTATCTCTCTCAACAACTCTTTTTCTAAAATTTGATGTGACGTCGTTAGGCTGTCATGGGAATTTCTTAACCCAATTTCGATTTATTTGGATTCAACTTGTAGTTATTGAATATGTAATCCTTTGAATATGTGTGAATGAAATTTTATTGTTTTATACTTAATATCCACTTATATTGGGTGTATTTATATTTTTGAAACATAATTATGAGATTGATTTATCCTTAATTTAATGATACCTTCTTTATAATGGATTTCATCTCATTTTACATTTCTATTGAGACTTCATTGTTATTATGCACCAGTTCACTCTTATATGGTTTATATACGGTCCTTTGGAATATTATATAATGAATCCCTTTATTATCATGATATTATAAATTTTTTATTAAATGTTATTCCTCAATTATTTTATTCAAGTGTCTCTCATTTTGTTAAAAACCTGTTAACTAAAATACCATTTTAAATGTTTTAAGGATTTATTGTTATAAATATTTCTCATTAATATCCATGTTTTACAAATGGTTTTAAGGATTTATTTATATGGATATTAATGATTTAAAATGATAAATTCATCAATGTGGTATGGGAAACATTGATGCAAAAAATCTCTTTATTAAATGTTTTAAATGGTTTTGAAAATGGGTTTTAGAATGGATTCATTATTTCAATATCTTAAAAAGTTATATTGTTATTACAGTGTGGGAATTTTATCTTTCCTTTATGCTTAAGGTATGTGCTATGATTATGTTATGATTATTGGCCATAGTTTATGAAGACGAGTGGTTTCGTGATAAACTAACGGTGGGTGAGCCCGATATAGCTCTCCAATGCATTGGGTAACGCGAAAGAGTTAAACGCTAAGGTTTCTCAGAAGAGATTTAGGGAATATATTGTGATGGGTATTCCAAACGTAACCATGAGGGTTACTCCCTACGTAACAATGTTATGAATGCCTCAAGTTACCTTTATGCATTATGATTTCTATTGAGATATGCTTAAATATTATTATTTCATGAGGTCTGTTAAGTTTCTTATGTTTTATGAGTAGAGTATGATTTCATTGATTCTTATGTATACATGGACTGGTGTTTTCTTTCCTTATTGTTATATCCCTTAATGAGCTTTTTATGCTCATCCCAAGTTTATTTGACTTGTTTTTCATAGGACATAAAGATGAATAGGGTCAAGGATGGGATCAAGGAAAAGTCAGGCTATCTAAAACAAGGAACTATACATCACTCTTGTGTTCCAAAGTTTATATTTTGTGAAGAAAATTGAAGCTGAGTAGATGTGTCTACATTGTAATCTTAAAGATGTAATAGTTATTTCGTGATTCTCTAAAACTCTAAACCTAAAAAGATCTTCAATGTGAATTATTCATTTAATTCAATAACAAGTAATGTTTAAGGTTGGGGCCTTATAGTTGGTATCAGAGGTCGGTTTAGATAACATTAGAGGTTAGAGTGTTAAGTGAAAAGTTGTGTATAACCATAATGGTTATTATATTAGATAGATTCATTGTTATTTTTGAAGGCCGGAATGATTTTGAGATAACTTGTATAAGTATATCTTAGTGTTTATCTTCCTCTTTAGTACAAAATGATTTAGTGGATATACTCACACTGACATTTCTGGTTTTAGTAAATGGATGGATCTAGCAGGCACCAATGTGACAATGGGTTTGAAGGGAACTGTGGTGGTTCTCTGATTATGATACTTGATGAAATGGGGGATTCAATGAGAAATCACGTGGTTATTCTAAACCAACTTTCAGGAGTCATGATCAACCACTTGATCCTTGGTGATTTCTCTAATTCCTCTTATATGAGAGAACAACTCGATGTGGGAGTTCATGTGATAATTATAAGGGTGACCATTAGGGTTTATATGATCATTAATTTTGAGGTAATTATGAGTTACTATATGTTATGATGGAAGATGAAAGGAATTAGGTAAAATTGAGGTTAATTTATTTAATGGTTATTTTTGAATATTTTCGCTCTTATTGGGGAATTTTTTAAGAATTATATTGTTTTTAAAATAAGACAACATGCAGACCGTGTGACAACCCGTCACGTCGGACAAAGCTAGGGGAATCGAACCCACAAAAAAAGTGCAACTGGTATTTATCACCTACCACTGGACTACGTGAAGTCCCTGGTTAGTTTGAATGATTCTTTTTAGTTAGATGATTTTATGAATTAAGAGTATGTTTATTTTGGGTTATCAAGGGAATTGATTCTCCTATCATAGAGTATATTATATTAGGTTAATTAATTTTCAGTATGAGATTGTAAGAGTAACTGATGTTATTTTGGAGAAAAATGTTAAGATTTATCTTAGGAGACTATGTGATTAAATCCTTTAGAGATTTGGGTTTCAATCTTAGTTTGGTTTACTTTGAAGAATTATTTGGATAGATGTTTATTGAATGGTCTTTGTTGAACTTTGGGTATTTTTGGAAAATTTTGTAGATTAAGAGTAGTTTTTGTTTTTTGAAAAAAGTATCGTTTTAGGTATTATCTGATCTCATACTAAAGTTTTTGGTTTGGTTTTTGTTGAGATATAAAGACATGGGAAATATATAGTTCTATTTTGTGGATTAGTTGATTCTCAAGAAGTTGATTTTAGTACTCTTAATGCGAACAAGTCTTCTTAAATACTCGTCCTTTGGAGAAAATATGAGTTTGATTAAGGAATCTAGTAAAAGTTGAAAGTCTACATGAAAAGTAAGTATTTTTCATTATGATTTAGTTAAGCTCAAAAATAAATTCCTCAATGAAGAGTAACTTAAAAAAAATGTTGTCTGTTAACTTTTCTTATTGGGGAATCAAATACCATTTAACCCATCACAAGTTTGTGATTTTCTTGGGGTTAACTTTCTCCTAGACATGTTTATTATCACTCTCCATCAGATCATGACCCTTTTGTTCCTCCATATCAATATTTTCATACTTGTAATATTAGTATGGGTTAACTCAGTTGACCTTTGTACTTCTCTCCCTTCCTTTTAAAGTGATAGTTTTACTGACTCTTGTTTCCGATGTGGGACTTTCAATGAAGTTTCCAACCCCAATTTTGAAACTGCGAGGACGCAATTCCCAAAAGGGGGGGGGGAGGATGTAACATATTGGGTAAATAAATAATATCACATTCTAAGTTATATCAATATTTTTGAATAAAATGTGAATATTACTTTAAAGGGAATGCTATGCTCGATGGCGTACCCAATACGCAACAACGAATTTCTTTGAAATGTTACGTTGCACACTAATAATATAATAATATTATAATAGTTAACACCTAGTCGTTGTAATGGCGGGAATGAACAGAAATTACTACAAAATTATTACATATTTTTGTTAAATATTTTTACATTTATCCAATAAATGTTTGAGGCTTAAAATCCAAATGAATCCAATTATAAGAATCAATACTCTAATATTTTTAAAAGATTGTTTTACCAACTTTTGATGGAGAACCTTTTTTAAATATAACTTTTGAAAATTTTATAAGCTCTATTTTTCAAATTAAACTTATTCTTTATTATTGTGACATTGAAATTTACTTTGGATAAATTTTTGGTATGTTTCTGACAATGTTCATTTTTTTAATGAATAGTAAAAAATATTGCATTTTACATCAAAACTGCTTTTTCATCTAATTTAAATATATGGTTAGATTATATTTGTAATTGTTGTTAGTGTTAAATTAGAATAAATTTTTACAATTTAATTCTATGGTGGTCATTAGAATTAATATCACTTTGAAAATGGACATAAACAAGTGCCAAACTATTCATAGATATTGCCTCAAAAAAACGCACTTTTTGTTTTGACAGTGGGAATTAACAATATGGTTTTTAATGAAACTTATATGGTTTGAATTTGGTATAATGGACATCATTTCTGAATTTGAAATATCAAATATATCTTAGGGTTAATTTTTGGTATTTTTCTAATAATGCATTTTTAATGAATAGTGAAAAATACAGTTTTTAATTCAAAACTGCCTTTTCATCCAATTTATTTATATATTTACATTGTCATTTTAAATTTTTTTAAAGTATAATTTAATTATTTGTTTATCACTAAATACAATGTTACTCATTGTAAGTAATTTAACTTTTCAATTGGATGTAAAAAAAGTCAATCTTTTGATAAATATTTCTTCTTAAAAACTCGTCTTTTGTTTTGACAACCAGATTTAATTTTAAATTAATCACTAAAATTTATGTGTTTTGTATTCAATGAAATGGAATAATTTTTTGGAATCATAAATTCCAAATTATTTAATTAAGACTCTTTTGTTTGTGGACATTATGAATAGTAACGACTGTATTTATATTTTATTATCGTGTTTAATTAGTAATCGGGTAATTAAGGGTAAGAAAATAATATCATAAAAATATA
The DNA here is from genome assembly GCA_963277665.1 of Viscum album. NCBI lineage: Eukaryota > Viridiplantae > Streptophyta > Magnoliopsida > Santalales > Viscaceae > Viscum > Viscum album. The sequence continues at coordinate 268,187,812 of OY728151.1, read as the reverse complement.
AAATGACCCCAAAATGTGTCATAATACTATTGGTGGTGTCATGGACGACCATAGGATTCCGTGTGCCAACCTTAGGACCCCATGGAATCACTTTAGTGTGATAGTGACCTTTTATAAAAAAAAAATTAAAGGACGGAAAATGTAACCAAACTATGTAACACCTAAGTAAAATAATTTTAATTTTTTCCTCATAAAAGTAATCTTAGACTATAAATATTCATTGGAAAGCTATCAATATTTCCTACATTATAAAATTTTTTATAATTTTTAGACAATAAATAAATTTATTTATTTATGATACCGTGATGATGCAGTGATTACCTCATAAATGAATGATTTAAATAAAATGTGGAGATGTGGTAAAATATAAGTCTTACACATGTCAAAAACCTATTGTATGTGTGGATTTCTAAACCTTATCACCTTAGCCTCAAAAATATATCCTTTTGGGACCTTTAAAATCCGAAAAGAATTTTATAATAAGGTAATATTTTATAACTTTCAAAGAGTGCCCATCCTCTTTTATTATAAAAGGCCCCCACCCCCACCCCTACCACCATACACACACCTCAAAAGCCGTTAGCTCGGAGAAACCCTGACCATTTTATCTCTCCAAAACTCTCTCTTCATCATTGAAGCCTCACCTTTGGTAGAATTCTCTTCAAGAAACCCTTTTGGTTCAAACCAAGAGGAGTTACCCGATTTAAAGGTAATGTCTTCACTTATGTTATTTTGTTTTATTTTTCTTCTCCAACACCATAAACTCCTTTTATTACTTTATTTTGTAACAAAAAAAGTATCTTAATTATACTAGGATGTTGTTATAAGAATAATTAGAGCTAAATTTACACACACATCCGTCTAATGGTTAAAGAACATACTATTTCTGTGGATGGCGAACTACTGCTTCACGAAATGATGATTGTTCAATATTCTTTTATCAACTTTAAAGGTGGCCATTATGATGTCACTATATTTTATATATTATATATATGGTATTTATGTTTTAGAAATTCTTCTGTATTTTATATTTAAATCATACCTTTATTCTTTGAAAGTTGTGCAAATGCGATAATTTCATATGAGGAAGTGAGGACTACCGGCCCCTCAAGTGATGTGACTCGTTAATGAAATAAATGGAATGTATAAAGAATGAAATTAATGAAAATATTTGACCTATAAAACATATATATTATACTGTAATTATAATATATATATCTCTATCAATTATTTTTAATTCCATTAATATGACAATGAAATGAAAGTAGCGTGCATGCGTACGTACGACCTACCGTCTCCATGAATGGTGCATTTCATTTATTGTTATCTCCAAATGTTATGGAATAGTATAAAATGAAAATGTACTGGATATATATGATATTTAAATCATTTATACTATTCTGGTGATGATTTATTTATAACTATAAGGACAATCATTTTCAAACAAGTTCATTTTTTACTCATGTACCAAACATCGAAAAAAACGTCTGATTTGAACACACATTATTAACCAATTTTTATGACATTATAATATGTGATATGAACTTAATAATAATATATAAAGGAGGACATTAAGAAATTATAAATTGACCAAAGTTTATTATTCAGGAATATAATGAAATGAACAAGACAAGTCGGACTTGGGGTAAGAGATCCCACCTCTCTCTTTCTTTTTAAGTACTCTCTTTTATGTAATTTATTTTAAGCTCATCTTTCTTATGTTTGGGAATGTTATTTTATATTCTACATTCTGTAATTTTTATGATCATATTATGAGAGACCCTATTTTACCTCATAAATCCATTTTTGGATGTTTTAATTGGCACTGTTAGGCTGCCGAAATTTCGTAAGGGACTTTTTATCTCACTTTGTGTTTTCGTGAGATTCATGCTACATTTGCCGATATTTCCTTTTTAGTGGTGTATTTACTGTCCATTTTTATACTATTTGTTTAATATACGTTCGTTTATGGGTATTTACATTAGTTTTGTATCGTCTTTCTTTCATGGGGTGTACGTTTCGAAAGTTACCCAAATCGGTAAGAGAACCTTTCACCCTCCTCTTTTTAAAAGACTACTTTTTTATGTATTTTAATTTTTATCTTACTATGTGGGGATATGTTCTTATATATCCTTATTGCCATAAATTTTAGGTCCAAGTGATGAGATACCCTTTATCTCTCTCATCAACTCTTTTTCTAAAATTTGATGTGACGTCGTTAGGCTGTCAAGGGAACTTATTAACCCAATTTTGATTTCTTTGAATTCAACATGTAGTTATTGAATATGTCATCTGTTGATTATGTGTGAATGACCATTGATTGTTTTACACATAATATCCACTTATATTGGGTGTATTTGTAATTGTAAAAAATAATTATGAGATTGATTTATCCTTAATTTAAGGATACCTTCTTTATAATGGATTTCATCTCATTTTACATTTCTATTGAGACTTCATTGTTGTTATGCACCATTTCACTCTAATATGGTGTATATACTGTCCTTTGGAATATTATATCAAGAATTTCCTTATTCTCATGATATTATAAAGTTATGATTAAATGTTATTCCTCAATTATTTTATTCAAGTGTATATCATTTTGTTAAAAACCCGTTAACTAAAATATCATTTTATATGTTTTAATGATTTATTATTATAAATATTTCTCATTAATATCCATGTTTTCAAAATGGTTTCAAGGATTTATTTAAATGGATATTAATGGTTTAAAATGTTAATAACTTCAATGTGGTATGGGACACTTTCATTCAAAAATAACTTTATTTAATGTTTTCAATGGTTTTGAAAATGGTTTTTAGAATGGATTGATTATTTCAATATCTTAAAATGTTATATTCATATTGCAATGTGGGAATGTTATCTTTCCTTTATGCATAAATTATGTTCTATGATTATGTTGTGGTTCTTTTGAATTGTTTATGAAGACAGGTGGTTCTATGATAAACTAAAGGAGGGTGAGCCCGATATAGCTCTCCAATGCATTGGGTAACGCGAAGGAGTTAAACGCTAAGGTTTCTCCGATCAGATTTAGGGAATATACTGTGATGGATATTCCAAACGTAACCATGAGGGTTACTCCCTATGTAAGAATGTTATTAATGCCTCAAGTTACCTTTATTCCTTATGATTTCTATTGAGTTATGCATAAATCTTATTATTTCATGAGGTATGTTAAATTTCTTATGTTTTATGAGTAGAGTATGATTTCATTGATTCTTATTTATACATGGACTGATGTTTTCTTTCCCTATTGTTATAAACCTTACTGAGCTTTATATGCTCATCCCAAGTTTTTTTAAATGTTTTTCATAGGACATAAAGATGAATAGGGTCAAGGATGGGATCAAGGAAATGTTAGGATGTCTAAACCAAGGAACTAGACATGAATCTTGTGTTCAAGAGTTTTTATATTGTGAAAAAAATGGAAGCTGAGCAGATTTGTCTACTTTGTAATCTTTGAGATGTAATAGTTATGTCCTGATTCTGTAAAACTCTAATCCCGAAAAGATACTTAATGTGAATTATTCATTTAATTCAATAATAAGTAATGTTTATGTCTGGGGCCTTATATAGGAAATAACCTTATCATTCCGCATGAGGACACAACCAAGTCATTTCTTTGAAGAATCATTATAAATAACAATCCCATAATTCCCTGATGATAGAGTAAATATAGGATAGTTGACAAATATTCTCTTCAGTTATTCAAAACATTCCTCACACTCTTTTTCCAAACAAATTTAACCCCTATTTGTGTGAGCTTTGTTTATGGGTTATCCAAACGGGCAACATTCTGGACGAAACTTCGATAATAACCTTCTAAACCAATAAAACTGCGTTCTTCGGGTATACTCGTTGGTGCAATCCATTAATGGATTTAATTGGTAATATAAGGATCAACAATGATTCCATTCATAGAGACAATATTTCCATGAAAAGATATATCCTGAAGCCATAATTCACACTTGGTAAACAACACAAATAATTGATGTCTTCTAAGAGTCTTCAGGATAATGCGCAAGTGATTTTCATGATCTTCATAGATTTTGGAGTATACCAAGATATCATCAATGAATACCATACAAATGCATCACGATATTCCTTGAAAACACTTTCAATTAGATCCATGAAAACAGAGGGTGCATTAGTCAATCCAAAAGGAATTACTGTAAACTCATAATGCCCATACCTGGATTGAAATGTTGTTTTCAGAATGTCTTCCTTCTTCACATACAACTGATGATATCCAGATCGAAGGTGAATCTTTAAAAAGTATTGAGCTCCATGACGTTGGTCAAATAAATCATTAATGCGAGGTAGGGGATACTAGTTCTTTGTTGTTATAGCATCGATCTCCCTGTGGTCAATGCATAACCTCAAAGATCCGTCTTTTACATAAGAAAACGGACAGGGGCTCCCCATGGAGAAAAACTAGGATGAATAAATCCCATATTACTAAATTCATCTAGTTTTTTCATTAGTTCCACTAATTCCATAGTTTCAATTCTTTATGGGGTCTTCGATATGAGCCTTCAACAAGGGATTAAATCAACAGAAAACTCAATTTATCGATCTGGAGGATGTCTGGGTAAATCCTCTAGAAACAAATCAACATATTCTTGAACAATAAGAACCTCCTCTATTTGGAAATTCTTTTCCTCTCCCATAATTATTTCATTCTCATCCTCCCCAACTACTGAATTTAGTAGAGATATGGGGGGGGGGGGGTGGATCTAGATAATAATTAGGTCATGACATTTCTGCTCTAAAGGTAAGGTACTCTTTATTATCATGAAAAATTGTAACCTATTTCTTCTTACAATAAATTTTTTCATCATGGTCTAAAATCCAATACATACCGAGGACTATATAAAATTCAATCAAGGGTATGATGATGAGGTTACTAGATAAATAACGATTATATGCCTTAATGGGCACTGACTCATAAAACATTGTAGCAAGGATAATTCCCTTAAGAGTTTTTACTAAAAACTCTTTTATTAAATAATATTGGAAATATCTAATTTTCCCAGCAAACTAGGATGATTTTAAAAAATGCGATGATCTAGAATCAAATAAATCATTGTATAAACTTGAGGAAACCGTTAAATTACCATCCAATACGTCTTTGAGAGCTTTAACCTCATCAATAGTGATAGTATAAGCTTGGCCTTGATCCTTGATCCTTTTCTGAGGTATGTTTCCCTGAAGATTATGAAATTCATTTACATAATTCCCCCTTTCTCTATAATTGTAGAATTCAACATCGACATCCTTTTTCTTCCACATTAAATCACAAGCTTGGTGTCCTTTTTTACCACAATTGTAACAGACTCCCATTCCCATTAGGAATGTACCAGGGTAATTTTTCCTACATTTACTACAGGATGGGCATTCAAATTTTCCCATCTTCCCCTTATTTCAATTTACAGAGTGTTCAGAAGATATTTTCTTATGTTTCTTTTCTTTAATGTCGTAATACATAGAGAAATTTTTTTTCTGTCTTGATAGCTGATGATACAATATCATCATACAATGAGAAGGATTGTGAGACTAATGCTCGATTGAGAAATATTTATAACCCATCAAAGAAACAATAAATCATACATCTTGGGTTACGTATATAATCTACAGCATGCCTTTCTACCCTTGAAAAGTTATCTTTATACATTGCGACATTCTCATCCTATTTTTTCCTCATACTCATAAATTTTCATTCCATATCTGCTCGATGTTCATGAGGAATGTAATTTTATAAGGAAATATCTTTAAACTCCATTCATTTCATATTTTATAGTTCATCATATTCCTTTGTGTTTTCAATCAATGAACACCATTGATCAATATCTCGAGTGAGGCGGTAAACTGCTATGACAACTTTTTCCCTTTCGCTACTCCCCATGGCGTGGAATATTTTCTCTAAGGAATTTATCCATTTCTCGGATACTAGTGGATTTTAACCCCCATTGAATGTTGGTGTTTTTTTCCCAATGAAGCGATGTATCATTGATCCTCCACATAGCAGTTCAGGGTAATCCATACGGGTAAGGTTATTATTCATAAGTCGAGTGAGTTGTCCCAGTATGGTGATTAGCTAATCAACACCAGTTGCATCACCAGCTCCACTATAATTATCTTGAGTAGGAGGTAAATCCCTAAATGGAGTGATTTCATTGATACAGTTTACATTCCTTCCACTAGGCACCATTTCTAAATAATATCATAATCTATTTTAGTTTAAGAATCACAATACATAAATCCAAACTTGTACAACACATAACATAAATTGAACAGTTTATGGATATAATCCATAATCATTGAAATCTTTTCTTTTAGGAAGCATATACTCATAAACCCTTCACAATGGTTTGTAATGAAAATTTGAATTATCCTAAGAATATCCCCCGAGACTGTTGTATCCAAGAGTGCAGCAAGGCCCGTTGTCCTGCACCAGCTCCCATTCGAGTCTAGCTCAAAGCGGTGTTTTCATGTTTTACCACTAGGTAAATCTGTTCCAGAGCCACCTATACCTAATCGTATCTAGACAATGATGTATTGCATGGAAAACTCACAAAAACTCTACAATATAAGAATTTTAGGAAGTTCTTCTATACTAATCCTCAATGTCTATCTGAGGGTAATGTGCTCTAATCAGAGTTTTTCTAAATCTAGATTCCATGTTTTGTGCTAAACTTACACTGATTCCCACTGTAATGCCACGAACCTAGTTACCCAGATTCGGGGCATTATTACATAACATTAGCATGATCACAAAAGATCAAGTCTCGAAAGACCGATTTTTTTAGTAGCCCTCAAATACTAGTTACATTCATAATATTCACATTACATTATAAAATGAGATAATAAAACTACATAGTCTCCATATTCCACACTCATATCCCATAGACCATAACTGCATGTCAGTCATAATATACTTCTTCGCATCCTAGGAAAAATTAATCATATAAAGGGGTGAGTTCAGATGCTCAATAAGGGTAACAATATAGAGGAAACATTCATAAATAAGCATAAACATTTAATGAAATGTATAAGACTAAAACAAAAGGCTTTTAAACATAAAATTTAGCATAATATGGAAAAGTCAAAATTAAATAATTTCATTTTCTTATTCACATGCATACTCTACTAGTAAAATAATCACATGAAATATCAATAGACACTTTCATAATGTTGGAATGCATAAATCCAGACTTCATAACCACATAGTCAAGGCCTTGTGCCAAGACTACAAATAATATTTTGTCAAGGCCTTATGACAAGACATTAATTTGTCTAATGAGACCTACTGACTCATGTTAGAGATATAGCGGGCACCACCCGTCACTTACTAAGACCAATGCTTTCTTCTTATGAAACGATTTAAACATAACATAAACATTCATATAATAACTAGCATACAAAATCTCAATAATTTATCCATAAACTATGAATGGTATGAAAATAATACATACACATTCAAACATATCACAAAACCTTCAATATAATATTGTCGTTTTTTCTCATAACTCCACCACCACCTCTATAGTTATATCTCTAAAATCCAATTTCTATTCATTTCTATTATATAATAAAATTTATACATTACAATGACGATATTTAATATAATTATAGGTACTCGGTGTAATATTACAAGGACGTTTCTCTATAATAACTAATGGCATGAAATAATTGGTAAAAAACACTTTGAAGTGAAATCATCTTCACCTAGTTGGGGTTCCACCTAATATCAATAATAAATAATATATATTCTATTATAATTTTATTTATTATTTATTTTATTACATATTTTAACCTAAAAAAATAATAAAATTCAACATTTCTCTTAGATATACTCAGATTACTTTCCCTTATATGAAATTTATCTGACTCCCACAAAAATAAATCCAAAGCGTCTTAGTCTTCATTTATGAATAGAGTGTAAGAGATCCACTTCAATATGTTACCATCATATTATATTAAATAAATTTGGAAACAAATTAATCATCTAAATGTTTGGAATATATGCTTTTAAATTGGACATGATGATCCTACTTTATATCTTATTTTTGACTCCAATATTGAACTAATAAATAAGTAATTATTAATGATATTTTGAATGAGGATCCATCTGTCACATGATAAAACAATGACTTCAATGGAGGATTTTCCTTAGAATTTCCAAGAATTGTATCCAACATAAATACAATGAGACTATCAATATAATTGCATTGACTTATTCTAATTTATAAATATGTGTCTTCGGAAAAAGAATGATATTGGAACAAGGAACCATTAAGTTTATCTCTTGGATGTTAATAATAAATCTATTGACCAAACAAATAAAACAAGAGTAGTCACCAGAATGAATTTCATAAATGATTTGATTCATAAACAAATGTATTATATTTTTTTAATGAAAACCCCTATGTAGATTCTATGAGTGATATATAAATATAAATTATAAACCATCAAATATATGGGATATTTATGCATTTGTAAGTCTTATTTCTAGTTAAAGTGTAATAAATGTAACTAATTAAAGATTAACTGGTATCTATAATAGTCCTTCACAAAATCATCCCCCCCTTTCTATGAGGTTCAGAATGACCTACATATTAAGGAGATTTAAAAATTAATTATATTTCAATATCTAGATTCCATTGAAATATTCCTCAATATCATAAATGATTGGTTAGAAAATTTGAGAAATTAGTGAGTAATATAGAATTTTTGAAGCATAATTTGACTCCATTACATAGAAATCAATTGTTATCTTATATACAGAATGCTTATTAAATTTCCAAAAAACGACATATCTAGGAAATTTTCAAACAATAGATCATATTAAACAATTTTTTTGAAAAAATAAACTTGAAAAATATTACCCACAACTAATTTGGATAGATAATAATATGATTCCATAATGGTACTTATTTTGGAAATAAACATTGTCGTCTTTAGAATAGAAATATCATTGAGGTTTTATATAGCAGCATGAAACTTTTTATAACTATAATTCACACACAGTAGACATGAAATAAAATTTAACCCCATATAATATTTTAAAATATATCTTTTATGAAATACATTAACCAATATATAATTAATATAAAAAATAATATCTTCTATAAAAAATCAAATACTTTTCCTAGTATTTGTAACCTCCTACTTTTCTATTTGCGTTTTGTTTGGCTATATAGATGCTTTATGATGGGGGAAGTCATTAAAATAAACTAATGATGCATTTAATTACACATATAGGTTGAGATTATGATAGTTTTTCTCAAATCATAATGTTTTTAATTTCATAGTCCATGACACTCTTATACATCGTATATATTTTCATGGAATCCTTTCCATTAAAAATATTGGTTACCCTTTTCATAAACGTGCTCAATCAACACCATGCACTAAAGTAAACATAATTATATAGTAGTAGAACACACTGTATATATATAATATTATTTATTCATGTTCCCCCTTGTTGGTTTGTTTTAATATGATTTAGATCCACACATATGGACACTCAATAATTTATCACCATCTATGGAGGTGGTATATATGATGGAGTTTGGATTAATCCAATTATAAGATCAGCCTATGTATCCCTAATAATGAAATAAAATACAGTGTGATTATACAACATTTAATAAGTAATGAGGTACCTTTTAATTTATTAGGAAAATGGAAATTATGGTTTCTTCAATGGACTTATATCTACGGCTGAGGAGATACATTTATGGTTGTTCATCCAAGACCTATGATGTTCCCTTTAGGTTCATGCAATAATAACATATGATGTTCCTTTTAAGGTCATATACCTAGGTTTTATATTTCTTTCAATTTAAAACAAATAATAATGATTTATTATAAGATACAAAAGGTCTTACAGAATAGAATAATATGTGAAATAGAATATCCAATTTTTTGTGGTATGTATGCATGAGTGAATCAATATGGTTTAATATATTAAGTGATTCTTTTGAATGATGTTTGGGAATTAAACTGAATGACAATCACATTTATAATCATGTATTATTTATTGAACTGGAGAGTCAATATAAATAATTATTTATATTATTGATGGAAAAATTGTTAGTTTAGAACAACTATGTCAGTTGATCTGGGAGGGATAATCCATAAATTATTTCACTCATCATATAAAGGATAAAGTTTTCACCATAAATAAACATCCTTAATATTTGTATCATTAGGATTTTATTAATAAGAATGGAAATTAATACTTTATATAAATAAAGAATTAAATGATTCATGTTTCCTTAATCATGTAATAATGTTGTATTTGGAGGAGGCCTTTATAGAATAGTATTTTTATGGATTTTTCTATAGACAAAGGAATCAATTACATACATTAAGAAATCATGATGGTTTAAATACCAAAATAAGTTATCCTTAAAAAAGGGGATACATTGTGTCATTTATGTTTTTGGGATGTTCCTTTTAATAGATGACCATATATACTATGGGAAACCCAAGGAACATATAAAATTGACCCCCCCCAATATAAATGGGAGGTTTCTAAAAATAATAAGGTGACTAATGGATGGTGACCACATCAGATTTATATGGATATCTATGAGGACCACTATGTAAAATACCCAGATAATGAGTGAATCAGGATATGAAAGTATAAAAATACTACCCCTATAGATATCGTTTAATTATTAAACCGAATATTCTTCTCTCATCCTCCCCTAACAATGTTTGGAATGAAATTAAAACATGAACATGACACAATAATATTATGTTGTTCACCCTCACTAGACTATGTCCAAGGAGCATTCAATGGTTATGTGGTGATGTACCAAATCCACAAAATCTCACAACTAAAGTATAATGTTTGGGATAGATCACTTATATTTCAAGGCTCACTTCCTTTACATGGTTTAGGGTCTACTCACTGCATTCTCAAAGCTCACTCTGTATGTCTCTTTATCTAGATCTCTACCAATAGAAAGGATCACATTCTTCCTCTCCCATTGGTCACTACTATTGGAAGGTATCCACTGATATTTTATAGACTTGTAGGTCACTTCATTATTCGAATGAAATACATCCATAATTATATATGGATGCTCTATTCATGTCCTACTTTTATAAAATTGATAAGTATCACTTTATAATATATGTGATGGGAAATACCTTCTGAATGACTTTTATTATGGCCACCTTCATTGTGAATCTCCTCTTTCATGAATATCAAATATCATATCATGAAGTAGTTGGCTTTCGCGATGCTCACGTAGCCTTCAAGAAGAAAACTTATTTCACGAAGCTAAAATTTCCATTGTGAATCTCTTTCATTGCATAAATCTTACATAGCCTTTAAAAATTCCATTAATTTAATGATATGATGAAAATTTAGTTGGATATCATATCCTTCGTTAACTTCTTCGCATATCACCTTAATGTACCACCTTCACGAATCTAGATACTTAATATCCTTATTAGGTCATTCTTTCATGTTTCAGGGGGTATAAGCCAATTTATTGGTGTTTCCACTGATTCCAGAATAATCCATCTATGTCATCACCATTTCACAAATATCCTTCAATTACACCAGGATTCTACCATTTTCACGAAGCACCACAAAAATTTCCTATTCATGACGGTTTTCATAATCCTGAAAATTACTATCACAAATTTTCACAGCCACGATGCTCCACTCATAATTCTCCTCACCTTCACCATTCGTGATGATTTTAGGACTCTAAGAGCTCCTTGTTTGAATCTTCACACCATATAAAAACACCCTTATCAATTCCAATTCTTTTCAAAATTCATGATTTTCACATATTTTTATAATGATTTCAAGGAAATCCACTTTTTTAATGCTAGAGAACTCCAAATTTTGGACCCCAAAAATTTGAAGAACCCTAGGAAAAAATGTCATCCTGTATAAGCAATTTTCTATACCACTTCCATGAAATCCATTCCCTCAGCCTATATCTTTTTCACCATACCATGTCAATAATATATCCACATCTCCACAACATACCTGGGAAACCATATTTATCAAAAAGAAAAATCAAACAAAAAATATTTCAATGTTACCCTGAGGGATTTCTCCCAAAAATATCCATCCTCAAAATGGTTAGTTTTAATAATTATGAGATATATTTGAATTATTCATGTTGACCAGATTTCTAAAACATTATAAAAGTGGGTGATGGAAAAAAATATATTTCCTTGACGGGAACCCATAGCCCACACCATTTAATCATAAATATAATATAAACGTGATATAAATCACAACAAAATACTTTCACACAAATTTGTTACTCTTAAATGATGTGATTTAATGAACATAATTATTCCATATTTTCTTATTTTGTTAGTGAGTGCCCCAAATTTCTTATGGAGGTTTATTTATAGAAAAAATTATTTAACTGATTTTATAAGAGAGAAAAATTTATACAATGTATATTTGGTGATCATCCAAATAAGAATAATGATTTAAAACTAAAAAGGATGTATAAAGAGTGTCTTTTGTAATACATTATTCTTACCTCACATTGAGAAATAAAAAATACTTTTATACCTCCAAAAAATAAAAAAATAGGTTGGAAGTTGAGAGAGTTTACACCCCAACACCCAAAAACAATGTTACTAATGCCTAGAGTATCACAAATTTAAAATATAGATCATATTTTAAATAAAAACCCCATTCATAGTTATATTATTTTTATGAAATTGATATAATTTCATCATGGGATGACATGTTCTATAATGAGAGATTTTATATTTTTTCACTGTTTTGTTCTTACATTTATTCATAAGTTATTGTAAATTTTTCAAGTATCAATCCCCCAACCATTAATTCGATCTTAATTGAATGAATATTATCAATTTTCAGGATATTAATCCTCAAAGGTATATGAAATTTTTGTTTTGTATGATGAAAAATATGAATAATCTGAATTAAATATATATATAGGATTTTGAAACTCATTCCCCTACATTGAGATCTATTACATCATTATTAGGGTATCTATCATCCAATATCATATTTTACATCTCTATCACGATATAAAATCCATTTATAAAAGGAATTACAAATACTATACGTAAACATATAGAATCTTATGTGGTGACTATTTCTATAAATGTTAGTTATATTTAAATGCATATTATTAATATATAATTATATAGGTAATATTTCACGTGGGATTTTTATCCTATGCCAAAATTATATAAGATCTTATTATATTAATGTTCATATTCAGAGCTGACTAAGCCTTCAGGAATTTTCATTTTCTCCATTAATATATCACGAACATATTACCCATTATTCATATATGATATGTATAGATATGGTTAACATTATTGTGGGTTATTTGTGCTGAGACAATCATCAAAAGAACAAATTTATTTTTGAGTTTACGTGGCCAAATCTGATAAATTAAGTCGTTTTATTTATGATTTATTTTATCTATCCAATATATTATATGGCTCACCAATTAGAATACCCAATATAGGATAGAAAACCCCATTAAAAATTAACAAATTATATCAAGATGAAAATTTCTCACGAAAGAATATAATTAATGAATATTAACATAGTTATTTTTTATATCTTTTGATATTCCAAGATCACATTAGAAGACTGGGATTTCATATTAAAACAAAAAACAACCATTTACTCAACTATTCTATGGATCTCTTACACAAACCATTTGATGGGGTAGAATCTTGTTTAGAAATTCACCTGAGAGTCATTCTTGGTATATATTGAGTGTGCCCCTAGTACACCAACTAATGGTAAGATAAATATGAGAGGGATCAAAGGGTAGTGATAATATATAAGAAATGTTTTATGTCTTAAAAGTCATATCATCATAATAAGAAATTTATTCTTGAAAACACTAGTTTATAGATACCAAAATCCAATACCTTCCACTTTAACACTATTGAGGTTTGGATCATCTTTTAGAATGTTCACATTAATTAAGGAGTAGAAATCCTAGGGGAATGTATAATGATTTAATCCTTCTACACTCTACATGGGATGATGTAAATTTAACTCCGATTATAGTTATGGAATTGCTCATATTTTCTAAGGATTCTAGAAATAAACAACTTTATTTATTCACTGATAATATATTTTTTTTATTGGTATTAATTTACATAAAATATAATGTATAATCAATAATGATGTGGATGTATTAACCATTCCTAAAAAACATACGTGGAATTAAGAATGTATTGGAAAACATTACTAGAAGTTCACTATAATGTTTGGGGATAGAAACTCATCAATAGAATAATCCCATAGTTGAATATGCTAAAATTAAATTTAATGTTTCTAAGAGGTTACCTCATGGACATGTGAATTTCTCAACATATAATTAGGAATATAAAATTCCTGATAGAATTAAAATAATTTTTTTTAATAGATCATCATCTTTATATTTATATTGGGAGAAATATAAAAGATAATGAGGCACAACCGTAAGAAAAGTAAACCTTTTATACCTAAAATGCTAATAGGTGAGACACTCTTTAAGAGTACAGATTAATAATGGTATCAAATCTAATATAATGTTTTTTACATTTCCTTTCAATTATCATATCCATTTTTATATATTAACCTCTTCATTATAAGGGAATATAATTTTTCTATTCTTTAAAATTTTGATCATGTAATCATTTTTCATGACCATAACTTTACAAAATTATTCAATGGATTCCAAAACCTATATCACCAACATGTAATGTGTGGAATTTAAAAAACATTGATGAAAATGTACATATATTTTCATAGTTATCCACTATATGGTATTCCATGAAATATACAAGGAAATGTATATATGCAGAAGAATTACTAATGGGATTAGGATAATGCACTAATTCCTAAGATCATCCATTACAAAGGATTGCGTAAGAAGAATTATCTTCCTATAATCATATCCCTGTCAATTCCCTCCTTTACTAAATACTTCAAATGAAAAAAAAATCTTGGAACATAGTGAGAAGTTAATATACCATGTTAATGTATATTTATTGACATTTGAAATGTTGGTCATTGAATCTCTTGCATTATCCTCCAAAATTATATTTTCAATTCCCTTTATTATAGCTTCATCTTAAATCTTCTATGAAATCACAAGGAACTTTTTCACCCATTGGATAAACATTTTAGATAATCAAGAAACATTATTTGTAGAATAATTCGGTAATATTATTATTCTTCTATTTTAGAAATATGAATGTATTAAATTTTCTATAGTTCAATACATGTTATTATTCTTAAGATGCATGAATATAGTAGTGGTATAACTATTATTAATTATATACATAGTAATAAATCTCATTACACCATTGACATATAAATATCTCTGAAATGTATTATGGATGAATTCCTTCTTTATTCCATTTGTAGATATCTCAGAAGAAAATATTAGTCACTTCATTGGAGAAAAGTAATATATAGTTTAGATCCCCACTTTCTTCACTATAATCATAATTTTATAAACACATATCCTTTATCACATGAGTTGTAAAAACCACACTATGAGTCAAAAATTAACTCTTAACATCCATATATATCTTAGATCTCTTTTCCACAAACATATATTCTAGGGGTAATTTCAAATTTTTGAATAAGATAGCTCATGAAATCTATCCTGACTAACATCCCATTATCCTTATAAATTTCATGAACCAAAATTTTAAGGAATATATCTCTTTAAAATCATCTACAAATTTTGTAAAGTTATTCTCTGTATATCATCAAAAATACATGAAGTTGAAGTTGTCACAATCACATATAATTAAAATGATATTTACTCATGTTAACCCTTACACAATTTAGAATCACCAATATATAGAATAAATTGATCAAAAACCAATTTTATTATACAAAAAATTCATTGAAACTACTTTAACCTCAATATGTCATATTACTTTATTATTTCCATCAGTCTAAATATCCCACTAGCAAATACATCATGAAAAACACAAATGATGTTGTAAATTTAATAAAAAAATTCTTCTATTAATAGTCCAATCATGAGTCCACCACAACTAAATATATTTTTATAGTTGGATTCCCATTTTTTCACATGTGAAAATTAAATGAAAAATATCTATAGTACAATGTTGGAGCCATTGAATGACCATTTTTTCCATTTCCAATGCTTAAATGAAAAACCATATTCAGAAGTGTTAATTACACATAATCCCTTATGAAATTTATGTTTTATATTGATGTAATATCATTATTGATTTAGACTATATAAATAACTCGTATCCTTAGGATGAGACTATCAACACTTCCCCCTTTATTGATCCCTTCGATGTATAGTAAAACATGTGATGTGGTGAGGAAAAAATTACTCAGTATGTGACATTGTGACATCATCAAAATTATTTTATTATCCCCAAGAACTTTCCAGTATCACTTTTTACATAGATACGAGTTTTGGTTATAGATGTCCTCATTAAAATTATAGTATTCATTTTCTCACAAATATATCTACCCTTATATAGATCATGAGATTCACAATTACCTTTACAGAGAAGGTGGGGATTTTTAATTACCCTAATACAACTCATATAAGTCTATGAGGACCATAACATAATGGAAATATATTTTTCAAATAACTATTATGGTTTATTATTATTTAAACATATAGTATATCTATTTTTAAAAATTTAATTTACATAGATAATTCGGGTTCTAAACTACCATGATCTATTTGTATGATATACCTCAAATTATCTTTATGTATCCCACCACATTAACCATATGGAGATATTGTTTCTGGGTCATATCATTAGGCAGATCACTTAGGGTCTTGATTACCATTAAATATGTCATCCATGTTGATGTAATAATTTATATAATCCACTAATTTTTCATTAATAATGAAATAAATTTACTAATATATCATGAATATTCCATTTATAAATAAAACAAACACTATATAACTACTTCCCTTCAATTCACCTGATCCACATGATGGATTCATAATAGTCCTGCAAGAATATTCATGAATCCAGTTCTCACACACTATATGTATCTCCTTCATAATTTCATCCAAAATAGTAACCGTGAAAAAACAATTCATACCTATAAACATGATTAATAGAAAAATTAAATTTGGTTACCTATTGGTTATATTATCAAGTAATACGATCATGTATACTAAACAAAGAACCAAAGTACATCGCCCACTTATATTTTCAAATATTCAACATCAAATCTTCAGAGTCTAAAACTTATATATTTTTTAGTATATAGAAAATTTTTATTTTTGAAATGAAATATAAAGTATGGGGTTAATATATAATAATTATCATCTTTCATACATTTTTATGTGTCAATATCTTGGTAAAAAACAACAACTTTCACTAGGTGAATACACTCTCTTTATTCTCCCCCTTTGGAAATGGTTTCCCTACTCTTCTCCACTGAATACTATGTGGTTTTCCTGATGGGATTATTTTTCCTTTTTATGTAAATGGATACAATCATTCTTTTATATCCTTCTCTATCAAATGATTCATTCACCATTTCATTGTTATAATTGTAATACATTCTGGTTAGATTGTGAAATGAAAGAACATTAACTCAACCAAAGTCTGTGATAGATTTATTAACTAAGTTGTATCCAATGTGTTAAATTACTACATTAAATATGGGCTTTTAACAAATCCTATATACATAATGATCTAGTGCTCAATATTGGTAACAAGAGTATATGTTGACCTCTAAAATTTGTACATGCCACACACCGATTCAAATAATTATACAATTGCATTATCGTCCAACATTCTCAAGACAAACACAACCTACAATGTCATTTCATCCTTAGAAAATCTAATATTATAATATAAGAGTTAAAATAATTTGTGAAATATATCACTTTATGAATTAATTGATACATTTTTTAAATACAATATTAGTGACACCACTAGAACTCTAAATCTACATTGAATTCTTTATTCATAGATAAGTATTATAGTCATTTAATATATCAGTAAAAAAATTTATTATGTATTTATCTTTTGAAACAAAAAATATATTATTTATTTGGGATTATGACTTACTGGGAATATCATTTCAATTTTGGAAGAATTTAGAAACATGAAAACATAGTCATATAACAAAAAATGTTATAACATAAATATGTAAACATGAAATTCCTCTTTGCAGCTACTTCTAATCTATCCTTCTCTTTTAATGGGATGATCCCACTAATATCATTTCTTTATTTTATTTTCGGTAAGGTAAATAGATAATGATTTAACAGATTACATTACATTTTTCATGTAGTACTTCATAAAATACAAATGGTCCATTTATTCATTAATATTAACCTGAAGAATCAAACTTACATAAAGACTTATGCATGATTCCAAATTGGACATTAAATAATTTAGATACCTCTTTCTACAAATAATATACTTCTTTTAAAAAGATCTAATTTTGTATAATTTCTTTTCTTTGTGACAACACAAACCACATGGAATGTTTCTTCCCATGTGTTTTTTACTAATTTAAACAAGTCTTCATCATTTAAATAATAAGGGAAGATGTTATACATTTATGTTCTCTTGGTTTAGGAGGATAGTGTGTAACACCCAAATATTTTAGTATTAATTACATTTAGTAAATACCATGTTGAACATAATGTAATATATTAATCATAGAAAAAAGTGACTAATAATATATTAAAATTGAAATTAAACATCAATAAATATTCAATATAAGTTTTGAAAACAATTTTAATGGTACCCATATCTTATTAATATAAAAATATGCTAATAACAATGAATATTTAAAAATGGGTTTTATTTAAGGAAGTATATTTTAATTATATCATGTATTTTCATTTAAAAGATAATGTTTTGAATTTTGGAATTTAAATAAAATTTTCACGTCATCGTGCAAAGAAAAACATAATTTAAAATCATTGTTTTTCCTAAAATAATTTGTTTTGGGGTGAATTTTGAGAAATAATAATTTTACCAATACTGGTACATTTAGTACATTATCATGATATAAGTACAGCTAAATTTTTTGTGAATTTTTTTCTAAATTTATTATATATATATATATATGTATATATATTTGAATTAATATAAAGAGTTTAAAAGTTTATTTTCGAACTTATAAACCTATGTTTTTTTTGGGAAATCAAAGTAATATATTTAATCTAATAGAAACAGTTTTTGGTTCTTTTTTAATAATTTATTAAAATGGAAAATTTAATTATTTATTTTTTATAAATAAAAATAAGATTTATTTTATGGAAATTAATCCAATAAATTTTGGATGACCCAATATTATACTTTTTTTATGACAATCATTTTTTTTCAAAAAAATTCACATAATCAAAAACCAATTTTCCATTGTTTTTTTCCAAATTATTTGGCCTGTAATTTAAACTATTAATATAAATCTAATCTCAAAAAATATATTCCATATTTGGAATCTTTAAATTTATATTCAGTAATTATATCAACATTATTTTTACTCATATTGAACGTTTTCCATGGTAGAATTTTTTAACCATGGTAATGGTTAAAAGGTTTATCATTAGGGTTAAAATAAAATTTAAGGCATTAAATATATCAAAAAAATGTATAAATATAATTTTATGACGTTATTTTACCTTAAATTATCCTATCATTGAAAATAGAAAACATTTGACTCACTATTCATGACAAATATTTATAAATAATTTTAATGTTCTTAATATTGATAAGGATGCCACAACTCTCAGTTTTAAAAGGGAACCTCATGTACTCACTTATACACACACTTGATATATAATACCACAAACTAAATTTGAAAACATTCCTCCCAAAATCTATACCCCTTGTCCTGGAGATTTTCATCTCAAAAAATGAACAATCCTATAATGAAAAAGGTTTAAGCTAAGTGAAGATACCCATAGAAGAGGTGTTAGACATAACAAAATAATATCAACATTATATATTATTCCAGAACATTAAAATCTATTCTATACATACTAATATAAGGACACAATATCTTTTTAGGGAAAATTATTATGTTTATATAAAAACTATTTAAACATCATTTACATTTTTTACAATATAAAAGCATAAATCATGCATTAGTGAAGAATACCACATCCACATTGTGATGTTTTTGGTTTATAACCACCACCTCAAAATGGTAGTTATAATGTTATATTTAATTAATATATATTATAACTAAGACATGATTATTATTCTAGAATGTTAATAAATTTTCCACCTTCTAACCATCGCAGCCATTGGGAAAAAATGAAATTTTAATGATGCGTACCTGAGGAAAACATATCCATCAATAACACATTTCATTTATATTTAACAGAATATATAGATAATCATAATCATGAATTTAATAAATAAATATTATATTCATAATATAAATAAAAATCTATAAATTTAAATCACTATCTATTATATTTACATTTCATCAATTAGAAACATGAATTATTGATCATATTTACATGAAGACTATGATGTCCATGAAACTATGCATTTTATTTTTTTTCAAGAAAAACTATCCCTTATTGTTTTAAAATTATATTAAATGTATAAAAATTATAATTATAAAATTTTTATGATTCTATAGATTATACAACAACGAACGCTTTGACTATGTTCAATGAAACAAATTTATTTTAGAGATTATGAATCGAACGACCTAGAAAACATTTGTCCTAAAAGTAATTAAATAATTAACTAAATAAAAAATTATAATAAATGAAATAAAATGAATAATGATAAGAGAATGAACATTAAAAAATTTATTAATAATTAAATAATTATTATATGATTATTCTTTCAGAATATTAATGATGCATGTCGAGTGTTAGGACTCAGGGTAAGGTGTTGTTATTTTAAACATTATTTTAATTTTATTTTACCTTTTCCTGGTATATTTTTTGTAAATATAATTTTTCAAGAATTTTATAATTTATTTTTAAATTATTTTCAATAATTTTTTTAATTATCATGTAATTTCTTAATAATTTTTTAAGAAAACAAATATTTTACAATTTAATCTATTTGTTATTATAAATCCCTTTACAAAAGTGAAAAGTGAATGTTTCTTTACACTTACTACATGACCTTATCCACTTATCATACTAGAAATTATTGACCATAATGTTCATTTAGATGTTTTGATATTTTAAAATTAATTTTTTTTCACATTGTTCTATGATTTTTGAAAATGATTTCAATTTAAAAGAAAATTAATCTCAATTTTTTATATAATATAATGTAATTTTTATTAAGGAATCAACTGAATATTTTTATGAATTTTTGATGAAAATTATTTATTTTATTTGGATTATTCAAGTTATAGATAGTTTATATTATTTAATAAGATGGTTGGGTCTGATATTGTTCTCTAATGCATTGGGTAATGATATGTTTTCCAAGATGGGACATAATGATATTAACAATAAAGTTAAAAAATTTATAAGTGTGATAGTGTAATTATGTATCATGGTAAATATATGACATTATATTCTAGAAAATGGGTTTTTTAAATAGTTTTATATCATAAGTGATGAAATTGAGAATATTTTTTATTGGAATGTTCATTACATTCAATAGGTGAATGTTTTGACTTTAAGGAATAATTTTCATTTTTTCTAATCTACTACATGTTTTATGAATTTTTCCTTTATTTATATTAAAAATAATAATAATATCATTTAGAATTTTTTTCATTACTAATTACATTATTATTTGAGTTAATAGTTATTTTTTGTAAAAAATTAATATTTATTATGGATTTGAATTTTTCAAAATCGATTAAGGGTTTTTATTATTTTTATATACATTTCTATAATTTTTATTATCCATGACACATTCTTACATGTTTTTATAGCTCCTAATAATATATGATGAATTTAGCAAGGAAAATGGTTATATGTCTTGAATAATGTAAAATTTTCATGAATGAAATAGAATATAAATAAAAGAACATATTTTTTGAAAAAAAAAATGTAAACCTATGTGATCATTTTAAATTTTTATGTAATGTCTTTCCAGATTCTAAAGAACTATAAACCTAAGAGATCCTAGAAATACATGAAACGGTAACCCATGTTATTAATAATTTATTTATGGGTTGATTATGTTATTGGGGTGTTATATTTGGTATTAGAGATTGGGATTAAATATCTTTAAAGTATATGATAGTTATATGAAAAATAAAATTAATGGATTCAATTCTATTTAATATATTTTAATCGAACATCTTTTGAGGGTACCCATATTGCATCATTAAGAATAAATATATATTAACTCATAACAAAAAAACACCCTGATAGGACCGTGGGGCTAAATTTTGTTTCCCAAGTGAATCACCCCTAATGATATCCACACATTGAGGTGAATGAGAACCATTGATAGAATAATAAATACCTGATTTATCATGGTGAAATATTGAATCCAAAAGTCAGTATCTTGGTTCGCTTCGTTTAATTTATGGTGTAAGATAATATTGTGGAAGATAAATGATTTTTAATAATGTATAATGTATGTAATAGACCCAGTAATCCTTTTCTAACCTTGCAACGAGTATAGATGGACTGAGGAGTCAGTCTCTACAAAAGATAGATTAATGATTTCCCTTTTTCACATTTTGAGAATATCCCAAATGGAATTAGATTCTACAATGAGAGATTATATTTTCCCATAGGATTCATTGAAAGTGATTAGAATAGATCCACCATGATCCCAAACTATTAAACCTCTATAAATAAACCCTTATAAGAATGACCCATCGACATTTAGTTTAATGCCACTAAAAGGTGGGATCTATTAGATCCACTATCCTTGGGTGGATGCATTTTTCTTGGATGGAGGGGGACATGGACACGAATGATATACCAAATATAATTATAATTCTCCTACTTCTAAAAATGTATCCAAAACAGCCACAAGTCATCTATTTTAGGCCACCTAGCTTCGACATGAGCCAATAATTCCCCCACAATTGGCTTTGTTCCTTGCTTCCAATAAACACCAGCTACTTACATTCAAGTTAATCCATTTTTACATATTCTTAGGGTTGTACCAATATCACCCTTGAACTGGATGCTGATAAAAATCTCACATCTTATTTCATGAGGGATGAAACTTATAAAATCACTAATTATTGCAAGGTAGAAGTAGTACAGTCTATTTCAAAGTAGAGTTGGGTGGTGGATTCCTCATAGGGGTTCCTACAACTGGTTTACCTCAATGATAAACCAAATACCTTGGGTTTAAACTCTTTATCTATGGGGATTTCGTAGTA